>JAIUCV010000034.1:2922516-4276284 GCA_026724425.1 Erythrophleum ivorense | reverse complement strand
GGTTTGATTTGAAATTAATTTTTTCTTATTTGATTTAAGCGGTCTCATTATGATTATGCAATTCACTTCGTTATCACTTAATTACTTGTTTATATTTGTTGCCTTAATCTTAATAGAAATAAACGTATAATTGTTAAAATTATGAACAATTTTATTGCTAAGAACATATTTTATTTATAATTTGAATATTCTTATAGTCTTTCAAAGCAACAAATAGAATTAAACAAACATTTTAGAATTAAAATTTTTCACTTAATTTCAACAATTAAAACATTATGAAAATATTCAATATATAAATAAAATTAATATTTGATAATAAAAGTATTCATAATTTCATTTACGTGATTATTTTTTTTATAAACATGGGAATGTAAAATGCTGTGGGATGAGCAAACTGCATAAATGTTAAATGAGACACTTTAACCACAGAGAGATAAGCTAGTTTTGAGTCATATCAAATAAAATAAATTGTAATTTATCTTATTTTATAATAATGGCAAAATACGTTAGTATAATCTTATCCCCATCAAATAAGTAACTCATTTAATAAACGAGCTTACATGAACACACCATACCCGCTTGGTGTGCTAGCCCTATTTGATCAATTTAGATTGGGTTGGGTCAGACGCCAAAAAAAAGAAGATTCGATAAACCACAAAGCTTGGTTCAAAAAAAAAATTAAAATAATATTTGTCATAAAAATTTATATGAAAATTTTAAATTTTTTAAAAATAAAATATAATTTTATCAAGGATTATATAAAAATCTTATTTTTTAAAAGTTATTTTATAATTTTAATAATAAACTAATGTCAACTCTAAAGGTGATATTAGCCAAACCCTACCAAAAAAAATTAAAAAAAAAATATATTTTTATAAAGATTTATATTAAAATTTTAATTTTTTAGGATAAAATATAATTTTATAATGATTTATACAAAAATCTTTTTTTTTTGGAAGGTCATTTTATAATTTTAATAATAAATTTTTTTAAAAAAAATTGGGCTACCTCATATTAGCTTGGTCATGCCCAATATTAAATCAGGCGACCTAAGTAATATGCTTTAATTTTAAAAGTCATTTAAAATCATATCAAATATCGATGAAGCATAACCTGACTAACCAACATGCTAAATTTTTCTTTTTTGAAAATTTTATTTGATTAATTAAACAATTAAATTTCAATAAATTTTTACCTACTACAACTTATCCCACAAATAAAAATAATTAATTTTTTAAGAAACAATAAATTAAAATAATTTGTTGTATAGGCCTGCATATCTTCATATGACATATACAAGTATTTCATCATATATGATGAAGATTATTACATAATCTCATGCTTGGGGATGGGGTGATCAACCAACCTAGTAACTAAATTAGTTCATTCTTGTCTGATCACATCAATTGGGCCAAAAAATAAAGACACATTGGGTAAGCATGGCCATATTAGTCATTTTGGCCCAATCCTCTTAATTTAAAAAAAAACATTTTTTCTATAAAGATTTATATTTTTTTCAACGTTTATTTATAAACTTAAAAGAAAACCTTTAAATAAAAAAGTATAATTAACTCACAAAACTAGCTTTATCCAACCAAGTACTAGACTAAACTAGGGTGGGCATGACCTATGATCATCTTAATTGAAGAGTTTGTATTTTCTAAATTTTTGTTGTCATAAATTTTTTATAAAATTAAAGAAAGCTTGAAAGATGAAGAGAGAGAATTAATGGAAACTACTAAGATGTAAAATTTTTATAAAATTAAAAAGAATAAGAGAAAGAGGGTTGAGCATATTACTTACTCAATGGGTTTCTTCCATTTTTCTTTTTTTCTTTATTTCTCTCTTTAATTTTACAATAAATTTACCCAAAAGAAAATTTAAAGATCCGAGCTATGCTATATTCACTCTCTCTTTCTCTTTTCTTTTTGAATTTACAGAAAACTTAAATGGAAGTTTAGCAAAAAAATTTCACACATATTCCCATGTTTTTGTTCATTTTGTTCTATACAATATAGTACTTTATTTGTTTCAAGTACTTCCCTAGTTAATCCAATGGACCTATCACACATAACAATCTCTAATTTTACAAAAAGTAAAAATAAAAAATAAAATCTCTCTCTCTCTCTCTCTCTCTCTCTCTCTCTCTCTCTCTTAATTTATAGAAAACTTAAATGGAAGTTTAGTAAAAAACTTTCACACACATGAGCATGCTTTTGCAAATTTTGTTCATTCCAATATAGTACATTATTTGTTGGTTAAAGACTTCTTTTGTTAATTCAATGGACTTATTGCACATAACAATGTTAGATTATTTTTTACATTTTGACTACATAATCTAAACTCTTAATTTTCATCTATTTATCTAATTCTAGATGAAATCATTCTTATACCCTAGAACTTTGAAATAACATAATATCACTTTTATTAAATAATTCTATACATAAATATAAGAAAAAGAGAAAAGTAATTTACTTACTTGGATCCATTGATGCGAAAATTATTTTCTTGAATTGTAGAAAAAGAATCTTTTCTTTCTTTCCTTTTTCTCTTAAGAATGTTAAAAACTCTACTGATTGCAATTTTTAATGTAAACATATATATGTAGAGAGAGGGACCATTTTCTTTATTTTTAATATTATCTTTTACTAATCACTCCCTATCAAGTGATAACTATTTCTATCACTCTCATTATGTGATAACTATCACCCTATCACGTGATAATTATTTTTTCATTAATTATTAATTAATTAAAATTAACATTTTATGACTTATTTATTTATTTAACTTACAATATCACTTGTGTCACATAATTGGTGAAAATTATCAACAAAATATTATCTTAATTTATTTAAACAAATTTAAAATCTTACATTCTCCCACTTAGCACACGTGATGTTGGTATATTTAATAATAAATAAATCAATCAATCATTTAACTTAATGCGTATAGGTAATGCTAATTTTACCATACATTAATTGCAACATTCATCATTAATAAGAATTAAAACTAATATGAGTCATGGTAGTTATATATTGTTCATTTCAACATATTTCCTTCTATGTACTACATAATAATTCTTTATTCTTATTATGATTTGTAATTAAAAAGCATTTAATTGGTTCACATAATGTCTTTTTCCAAGACTAAATTTGTTATCATTATTCTAAAACAATCATGTATACAATTCTTTAGATAACAAAAAATCAAAAATATTTCATTAAAGAGACCAAGTGTCAATACATAATAATTATTCATAATTCATTTTATTACAATGATGCCCATATTTTCAACATGATCACTAAATATTTTGGGCAGTAATCCTTTTATCAAGGATTAGCAATCATAAGGTTAGTGCTAATATGTTCTATTGACACTATATGTTTCTAAACTTTTTCTTTACAACAAAGTATTTCAATTCCACATATTTAGCACCTTCAAAATACTTGTCGTTTTAGAAAAGAAAACAACTGCAGAATTGTCACAATAAACTTTTAGTGGCTTGGTAATATTGTTAATAATCTCAAGTCCTAAAATAAAGTTCTGCAACCATTTACCTTGAACTATGGCCTTAAAGCATGCCACAAATTCAGCTTCCATAGTGGATGCAGCTATTATTGACCGCTTTGCACTTTTCCATGAAATGGCTCCTCAAGTTAAAAGATACAAATAACCAAAAGTAGATTTTCTTGTATCTACACATCCTGCGAAATCAGAATATGAATATCCAACTACTTCAAGGTAATCACATCTCTTGTATGTAAGTATATATTCTTTCGTTCCTTACAAATATCTTAAAACTTTCTTTGTAGCCTTTTAGTGATCAATTATTGGGTTACTTTGATATCTACTTAGCATCCCAACTGCAAAAGCTAATGTCTGGCCTAGTGCATATATGAGCATACATCAAACTCCTAATAACATATTTATAAGAATTTGTTTCCATTTATTTTCATTCTAAACCATTTTAGACATTGCATGAGACGAGATTAAACTCATATCCTTTTTGAATTGGAATAGGAGATGCTAAACAATTTTCTATTCTATATCTCTCTAATATGTTATTAATGTATCTTTTTTAAGACAAACCTAACAATCATTGTAATCTATCCCGAAATATTTCTATTCCAATCACATAGTTTGCCTTTCCCATATATTTCATTTTAAAGTTATTAGAAAGAAAATTCTTAGTCTCATATAATAGATCAAGATCATTACTCGTTAGCAAGATGTCATCAACATATTAAATTAGAAATATAAACTTGCTTCCACTAGCCTTTAGATATATACACTTATCAATAGTATTTTCCTTAAATCCAAAGAAAATAATGTATCATTAAATTTAAGATACCATTGTTTGGAAGTTTGTTTAAGTCCATATACTAATTTATTTAATTTACACATAATGTGTTCTTTTCCTTCAATTGTAAAACCCATTGGTTGGTCTATATAGACCTCTTCCTCTAAATTTTCATTGAGAAATGTAGTTTTCACATCAATTTAATGTAATTCTAAATTATAATGAGTTACCAATACTATGATAATTCTGAATGAATCTTTTTTAGAAACTAGTAAAAAAATTTCTTTATAATCAATGCCATTTTTTTTGAATAAATCTTTTGGCAACTAATCTAGTGTTGTGGCATTCTATATTACCATGAGAGTTTTGTTTAGTCTTAAAAATCCATTTACATCCAACTTTTTTGCAACCTTCAGGTAGTTCCACAAGATCCCATACCTCATTTTATTTCATGGATTTTAACTCTTCCTTCATGGCATCTAACTATTTGTTAGCATTATCACTTTTAATGGCTTATTCTTAAGTCAATTTCTGACTCTTGTAACTACATAGTCATCTAAGATAGCAGATCTTCTTTCTCTTTGAGATCTCCTTAATACTATATCTCGTGGTTCCTCTACTATAGGTGTAAACACCATATTTTGTTTGGGTCGCTCTTTCCTCTTGCATTTGTCAGAAGGCAATCAAATTGCTCCAGACAAAATACGTGTTTTTATCTTTACTTATTTCTTATGCAAAAAGATATCAAAAACTACATTTTCAATTTCTTTGCTTAAGAAATAAGTAAAGAGGGGCAACTGTAAACACCGTATTTTGTCCGGGTATATCTCAAAAATAATTATAAAGTTAAAATAATAAAAAATAAAAACGAAAAATCCAAAACAAAAAAAAAATCCTCTTAGTTTAATAAGCTAAAAATATATATATAATAATAATAAAAAGAAAGGACTCAAAAATAAAATTAAAAAAAAAATAATAATAATAAAAACAAACAAACAAAAGAGAATGAATGCCAAAGGGAGAGAGTAACAAAAATCCAAAATAAAATAAAATAAAAAGAAGAAAGAGAAAACTAAAAGAGAATAGGCCCATTTTGTAAAAAAAAAAAAGGGGAAAGAAAAATTGAATTAAAATAAACTGAAAATAGAGAGGTTAAAAGCAAATGAAAATCAAAAAAAAAAAATCAAAAAAAAATTTTTAAGAATAGTAATTAAAAAAAAAAATTCAAAATAATAAAGAGCTTAATTCAAGAAAGCCCAAATAAGGAGGTCCAAGGAAAAGTCTAGCATCCTTAAAACTACAAAAAAAAAACTTTTAACCCAGAACCATTGGCCCACTCACCTAGCCCATATATCCAAAAGCTGGAATTGATCCGAAAAAAAAAACAAAAACAAAAAAATGAAAAATCAAAACCCGAAATAGAAATCCTACCCGGTTGCCCAACCCGTATCAAATGCAACCCTACCCGCTTCTTTTTCTCCCAGGCATGCTTCTGAAGGAGGGGGACCACACAGAGGCGCTCACTCGAACACACACACGCACAGAAAATAGGAGACGCAGAGAGGCGAGGGGGCAGAGGACGGAGAAGCACTATGACTCTCCCCGATAGTCCTTCCCTCTGCTCTGGCTCCCGCAGGTGTTTCGGATGGAGTTGTACGAGGGATGTGCGCGCGCCAGGATAGTGGAGCAGAGGGGGTACGGAGATGGGATCGGGACCACCTAAAATCGCTTATAAAAGCGAAAAGGGGGGATTTTCTTCGAAAGAAAATTCGGAGGGTTTTTTTTCGGAGGGCTGAGTTCTTTTGGTTTCGGGAAAGGGAAGCCGAGAAAGAAATTGGGGAGGAGTTTTCGAAGAGAAAATAGGAGAGAAGAGGGGGGTCGAGCAAAGGTCATCGCGGGAGGCCTTTCGTGTTTGGAGGAAGGGATTCTGGGAGAAAAGTGAGCGAGGAAGACAGAGAGGCAAAAACAAAAAAAAAAGGGGGCTAAGTGAGAAAATTACGACGGGATTTTGGTCCGGGATCGAGAAGTCGAAGGAGGCCGAAAGGAAGAGGGGTTTTGATCAGAGGAACAGTTTCAGGAGGGGACGGAAGCACGAAGAGGCAGAGAGAGGCCGGGTGTACCTCGGAGGCGAGCTAAGCACTTAGGATTCCAGTAAGGATACAGGTTTGATTTTCATTTCGTCTCCTTTCCATTCTGCAAACATTTTAATCTTGGGTTACTGGAAATGCGTCAATCTGACCTTCGTGTACGTTTGCTTTGGCCCCAAATGATTAGACCCATTCGGGCATCGCTGAATCGTATGTTGCATTTTGATATTATATTGCTGAATCATATATTTCATTCTTTTTTTTATATTAGGCTGTTGAATCATATGTTACATTCTTCGGATATTGGATTCCTGAATCATATGTCTCATTTTTTTATATATGGGATTGCTGAATCATATGTTGCATTTTGGATATTGGACTGCTGGATCACATGTTGCATTTTGGATGTTGGGTTGTCACGTTGCATTTTAGGATACTGGATTGATGAGTCCTAGCTTGTCTGGGTTTCATTTCTGCAATTGAATCCCCCTTTCAGCGATTTGCCCCACCCCTGTTTCATTTCTGCATCTGTGGTAATATGTGGAAAGCTTACTGTCCACGGGTACCAATGAGGTTTAAGGAACTCTGTAATTAAAAAAAAAAAAATGGTAGGCTATTATGATTTCATCATTGTTACACGGATGGTCTGATATTGATGATTAAATCTGAGGGTCATAGTTTTAATTTGGAAACGCCTTTAAGTGGTTTCATTTTGCAACGCCTGGGCTGGGTTTTGCTATTGTTTTGTTTGTTCGCTGGGAGCAGCAGTTGAGTATGCCTACCAAATGTTTGATAAAATGTCTAAGAGATTGATGGATCCAACGAGGGAGTGCCCAAGCTCACTGGAAATGGCCCCTCCCTTTTCACAGCAGTAAGAGGGAAAATAAAGTGTAACCTGTACTATTTTAATTCTATTCGTCATGTAATCTGCAAATATAAATGAGAATCATGTACTGGGCACACCAAACACACACTCTCACAATCATCTGGCTGTTTGATTTTCTTTTTCCTTTTTATTTTTATTTTTTTTTATTTATTTATTTACTTTCTTGATCTTCCAGTTTCTTTTTTTTCTTTTCCTATTACCTGTTTATTTTATTTTATTTTTATATTCATATTTATATGTATTTTATTTATTTTTATAGTTTTAATCTTTTTATTTTATTTTATTTTTTGCATTTTTCGATTTTATTTTATTAAGGCAGCCGTGTGGGATTCTTTATCCCCTCAGGCGTTTAGACACAAATTAAAAGACCATGTGTAGCAATAAGCTTCCATGATGTCTTTTGGGTTTTGAATAGATTTAGTATTGGTGGGCTCCAATAGCCCCATTCATTTGATTGCAAAAGAGATCAAACAAAAAAAGAGTTTTGGGCTCCTAGCCCTATTCAAAAGTATTCCAAAAATATTATGGGCTCCAATAGCCTCGTTCAAAAGAATGCAAAAGAAGAAAAAAAGGGGAAATAAAGATAATAATAACAAAAATAGGTAGATAGAGCGAAATAGAACCAAAGCAAAAATAGATAATAGAAAACAAACAAAAAAATGAGATTGAAATAATAATGAATAGAACAAAACGTGAAAAGAAAGAAAAAATGAAATACATACCAAAAGGAAAAAGGGGAAAAGAAAATACCAAAAAAAAAAAAGAAAAAAAAAAACAAAGAAACACAAAAGTTTAAAGGGAACACCAAATAAACTAAAAATAAAATATGCTAAAGAAAAAATCTAAAAAAAAATATAATAAATAAATAAAACAACAAAATTAAGCAAAATCAAAAAGTAAGGAAAAAATACAATAAAACAAAATATTATAAAAATTGATAACACCAAATCAAAGACTAAAAGAAAACTAACAACAAAACGGAAAAAGCAAAAAATATAAAAATAAAAAGAACAACCAAAAAATGAAACTAAAACAAAAAAAAAAAGAAAGAAAACAAAGAAAAATAACAAAACCTAAAAAGGAAAAATAGAACACAAAATAAAAAGAAGAAAGAAAAAAAAAACAAAAAACAATGACAACAAAAACAATAGAAAAACATATATAAAAACAAATAATAATAAAAAGAGAATAAAACAAAAATCAAAAAAAAAAAGGAAAAAAAAACAACAACAAAAAAAAATAAAAATAATAACAAAGAAACAAAAGAGGCAATAAAAACAAAAATAATAATAAAAATAAAAATCGAATGAAAAGCAAAAAAAATGGAAAAATTGAAAAGACAAAAGAAAATAAAATTATCTTTACTTTTAGCAAATTAAAACACAATCAACCAATTTTAAAATCGTTTTATTTGTCAAAAGGAAAAGTAAGTTTTAATTTCTTAGTCTTTTCGAGAAACAAAAAAAAAATAATAATCGAACAAAAATCAAACAAAATAACAATAAAAAAAAAATCAAAACAAAACCAATCAAAAATTAAAAATCAAATATAAGCTCAACAAAAATAACAAAAAAAAAAAAAAACAACAACAACAAAACAAAATAAAACAAAACAAAACAAAATATCAATCAAATCTCTAATCGAACTACGTGGACTTTGATCCCTCCTAAAGGGTACGTAAGCCCTAGGCTCTCATCCTAGGTCAAGTCCGCCTATGTAAATAAAGTATTTCTCTTTTA
Source organism: Erythrophleum ivorense (assembly GCA_026724425.1). Classification (NCBI taxonomy): domain Eukaryota; kingdom Viridiplantae; phylum Streptophyta; class Magnoliopsida; order Fabales; family Fabaceae; genus Erythrophleum; species Erythrophleum ivorense. The sequence goes on along the minus strand of JAIUCV010000034.1, from coordinate 4,267,272 downwards.
ATTTCTTTTCTTTTAATTCTTAAATTTCTTTCTGTTTTATTTTAATACCGATTTCCATTCTTTTCTATTTTTATTTTTTTATTTCCTTTAACTTCTTTATTTCTATTTTGCATGTGGTTTGTTAGGGAGAATTGAAATAGAATTTAGGCCATTTTATTTTCGCGCAATTAACTTAGGGTAACCGTTCTTGGTAACGGGTGTAGTGGGGTGCCTAACACCTTCCCCACTCACAATCGACTCCCGAATCCATTTTTCTGGTTCGCAGGTCATTTTTCCAACTAAAAAGGTTTTTCCAAAGTTTTGCCTTTTCAAAAATAAAAAAATAAAATTTTGGTGGCGACTCCTGAACCCTATTTATTATACTTATTTCAATTTAAATTTTGGTTTTCGATTTCATTTGAAGATCGAATTTTTTGGATTTCTTTTATTTGAAAAAAGAAAAGGGCGCCACGCGGTCGCATTTTCGGGTGTGACAGTTTGGCGACTCCGCTGGGGATATGTTTGAGAGTCAAGCCCAATTTAAGTTGGCTGTGCAAGAATATTATGGCCTTATCTTATTTTGATTCTCCTTTTGTTTGTTGTTTGCCTTACATGGTTATGGTAGATAACATGCCTTTCACATGCTTGCTTTACACATTTTATTTTTCGTCTATGTACATAATATGTGTAGGATAGATAACATGAGAAAGAAACCTTAAGATAGAGGACCATGTTTTTATATCTTACTTCTGGTTTTTGTATATATATGTTTCTATCTCTTATTCTGTTTATGTTCTTATTTCTGTCAATCTGCTTAGCAGATGAGGGTAGGGTAGTTCATAGGATAATGGAGTAAATGCCCTCCTCACACACGTCACGGACACAAAATTCTCACACACGTTATGGGCCCTATACCCGGGTCTGAGTGTTCCTAGGTTAGTAGAGGTTTATATTGATTTCCCTGTGAAGCCTTGTGCTTCCTGAGGCTATCATGAAGACCTCGCCTAAATTGTACCTTGTTATACGCATCGGACCTGTGTAGGATCTCTTTTCCTCTCAAGGTTGGGTTCATATAATAAGATCCTCATCTCACGGTGAGGGCAATTTAGGGACCAATGATTAGGGGTTATAGATCCACCAAAATTGGCACTGATAATCAAGCCGTAGATACTTCCTAAATAGGTAGAGCCAAACTTCTATGAACCAATACTCCCAACCTAAGATCCATCCATATTAGGACAAAGGAGGGTGCTTCAAATTGCTTATATATCACATTCATGCATCCAATGACATCCATAGGGAAAGTGACGCATTATCGCTATTTACTGGAATAATCAAGGATATGCCATTGCACAATCGGACATACATTGATTATGAGGAAAGTATGCATTAGCTAAACCAACCCTTACCTAGGGGATTCCCGACCCCAAAAAGGCTATAATCGCATTCCTTAATCTCATAAAAGGGAGCTCATTCAGCATACATTTATTCTCTTTACATATTCATAACATACTATGAAAGAAGATGAGATAAGCTAATAAACAATATCTAATCTATTTTCATTAAAACAAACCTCCACAAAACGACGAATTTTCAATAAAAAGTGGGTATGTTCAAAATTTCGGATGATTATAAAACCCATAGGTTTTGCATATCCAACGTGCGAATGTTGCGTTTCGACTAGGGATTTAAATCTTTTAAGGCACCGAATCGTGTAGAAAGGTATATTTCTCCCGATTTAATTGCCACCTCTTTACTTTCATGGGGCAATAGGCCCCTTAAGAAAGAGTGTAATATTTTCTATCATTTCCCATGTCGGAACATTACATTCAAAATCATGGTATGATTGTTAGTGGATCGTTATATTAACTTGCCGAACACCTTGGTGTCAATTATGTAGGGAGTTATTCCTTCTTAAATTGATCTTTACGCCTCTATTCTCTATGGAATAATAAATTCCTTGAGGATTTGGCAAGTTGTCAAGTTAACAATAATGATACACCAGCTAACGAGTTTTGAACATTTTTGAAACAGTGGACGATTAACCGGATTGGTAGGCATAATATTGGTAATGGAACCTTTGGGCAATGGGCGATATCTAGATCCGAGGCAGACTGGCTTAATTGCAACGGGAGTGAAGCTCAAAATCAAGGCGGAAGCTGAATCAGTCGAAAGTCTAATTGCGTTGAGTGGGAAGTTGAATGGAAGGCATACCCGAGATTTTCGAAGGGATTATGGAGATATTCTGGACTTGCTCCGAATACCAGTCCAGCCAGAAGCACTTTCTGCCTTGGCCCAGTATTGGGATAGCTCACTAAGGTGTTTCACCTTCCCTACATTCCAGATTACACCTACTCTAGAGGAATACGGGAGCTTCATGAATGCACCTGTAGAAAAAGATACCTCAGTTTATTACTATCCCGGACACTTACCATCGAAGCGCACAGTGGCTCAGATTTTGGGGGAAGATCCTAGTAAGGTCCAATTTCATCAGAGAGGACAAACTGAAGGTCTTTTAAGGAAGTATGTGGAAGGACGTTTGGAGGTCTTAGCTGAAAAAGGTGATTGGGTGACTTTTAAGAGGGTCCTCGCTTTAGCCATATATGGAGTGGTGTTATTTCCATCGGCCGTGGGAGTAATCGATTTGGCAGCCGTGAGTGTCCTATGGATGGTGGAAAATCATCGCGTAAATTTGGTGCCCGCAGTTTTAGCAGAAACATTCCTGACGTTGAGTTTTTGCCAACTAGAAACGGGAGGAAAATTAAAGTGTTGCTTACAGCTCCTCACAGTTTGGGTGTTCAATCATGTGTATGGGAGGAAGTATCAATTGGGTCAACGACATGACACCATCCACCACCCGGTTAGGGATTTCCTTAATCGTGAAGGTTCTGCTCTGTCGTCCTCGAGAATGACTCGTGATGATTGGGCTCAATCCCTTGGTCAGTTAGACGAGAACACAGTCTGGTGGAAGCTTGCTTGGTGGGAAAGCGAGGAAATCATATACTGTTGCGGGGAATTCCTGAATGTACCTCTCATAAGCCCTCGAGGGTGCATCAACTACAATCCATCGATTGTTCATCAACAGTTTGCATACAAGCAAGACATTCCATCTGAAGAGGCTACGCGGCTGGTTCATTTTTATCATAATGATCCGGAAGCTAAGACGCTTTGTCAAAAAATAAGAAATGCGTGGAACCAAGTGATACGTAAAGGGAAATGTGAACTGGGCAAGCGAATTGTAGCTGCAACTAAGGAATATCAAGAGTGGTTGAAGGATAGAACAAAAGGGGCTAATCCTTCTTTTGGACCGAAGGATCCAATGCTCGGCAACGATCTGCGGGCGATTGATGAACAGTTAGCACGGCAAGTCGAAGAAAAAAAGGAAAAATTGAAGAGTCTAGAAGAAAGAAGACAAGAACGCCTGAGGAGTTTGAACCAAATGAGAAACGAATGTGTAGTGTTGCGAGCAGAGACCGATAGGGTGAAGAGGTATAAAGGAAGTAGGGGGACTGTCGAGGTGAAAAAGCTGAAAGAAGAAAATACAAGATTGAAAAGTAAGGTTGAGGAAGCTCAACAACGGATGATCGAGAATGAAAAGAAGATATATATTGGTAAGGCTCAGTTGATGAAGGTCCTTAAAGAAAAGGACGCACTAGAGAGGCAAATGCAGAAACTTGAATCTGGTGGGACTAGACATGAATTAAATATGCTGGCCAAGAAATTGGAACAAAAAATGAATGAAATATCCCTCATTAGGAGTGATAATGCTGCAGTGGTGCAAAACTTGGTCGAACAACTTAATCAGCAAGCCGAGACAATGGAGACGTGGAAGACACTCCATGCGGATCAAGCCGCAGAAAAGGAAAGATTCCGATCCTGGTTCAGAAAATTAATTCTCCTAGCCGATGAAATCCTCCCTAGCTTCACAAACACCTTGAAGGCAGCTGAAGGTTTAATTAATCCATTAAGTGCGCCAAAGGAAGTGACAGAGTTCTTCATGTTATGCAATGACGTTGTAAATGAGTTGAAATATCTCAATAGTTGTTAAGAATGCTGATGTAATGTATCCCTTGATGCTTTGATCTGGAAAAAGAATTGTATTTCCTTTATGATTTAGACATGGCTCAAATCGATGCAAAGATCTGATCGTGTAGGGGTCTTTAATCCCCTCTCGTGTTAAGTGTCAACTTTGAGATTCTTATATGGGTTAATAAAATCCTTTAAGTATCAGAGGGCCCGATGTTCCTTTGCCAATTGTGCCAAAACGGTTAAACTAAATTAAAATCAAATATACATATATTACTGACGATAATAATACAACAAGAGAAACATTTTTTAATACCACTAAATTTGATTTCTCTCCACAGAATAAAGAACAGTAAGGGTCAAATACAGAAAGACAATATTGCGCCTCCGAAACGTGTCCCATCTAACCAGACTCATCCCACAAGGATATACGACACGCGTTCAAGAGCTAGGCTTATGGAGGAGCATCAAAGGGAAGGCAGTCAGAGAGCTGAGGAGGACACAGTCGTCCTGAATAATCGCATTACAACCATGGAGAACCAGATGGCTCAAATGAGCGAGATGATGAAGATGTTGTTGGAAGCCTTTAAAGGAAAAGGCATTGATAACTCCCCTAGTGCCTCTAGTCATCCACCCGTTACTGCACAAGTGGGGGGAAGTTCGCCTGGAGTGGTTATAACTGAGGCACAATCTAATCGAGTGCCGGGTCCTGGGTTGCAGCAGAAGAGTACACAAGAGGCTCCTATGATGGTGGCTGATAAACAGTTTCTCCACGATGAGGCAAAGGATATGCACGAGTTCCCTGGATATGATGACACATACACCTTCCAGATTCCTACGGTAGATGACAAAGGGAAAAATAATGACGCCAAGGAGGACTGGGAAAGAGAATTGGGTGAAGTCAGGGACCAACTGCGTGATTTACAAGGTCCAACCACATGGGGGTCATTGGATATAGAAGAGTTATGCTTAACTCCCGGAGTGTCCATTCCAAAGAAGTTCAAAGTTCCTGACTTCGACAAGTATGATGGCTCTGGCAACCCAATCTACCACCTTAAGTCATACTGCACAAAAATGACTGTTTGGTCAAGGGACGAGAAGTTCTTGATAAATTTCTTCCCAGAGAGTTTGACTGGGTCTGCTTTACTGTGGTATATGCAGTTAGACCATTCCAAAATTCGTAAGTGGAGAGATCTCACCAACGCTTTTATGAAGCAATACAAATTCAACCTTGACACCGCTCCAACTAGGGAGCAGCTAAAAAGAATGAGCAAAAAGCCAACTGAGTCGTTCAAAGAGTATGCACAAAGATGGAGATTAATGGCTTCTCAAGTTCAGCCTCCGATGATTGGGTCCGAATTCTGCTCATATTTTATTAGGACATTATCTGATCCGTTTTACAAGATCATGTTGGGAACTCACGTTACCGACTTTGCTGATTTAATCGAGGTTGGGGAGAGAATTGACGCAGACATCCGAGACGGAAAGCTCGCATCCCCTTTGATGGAAAGCGGATTCAGGAAGGGTCAAGGTACGAAGAAGAAAGAGGGGGAGGTAAGCTACGTTCAACCTACGAGACCATTCCAGTACCAGCCTGTGACCTATCAGATTGGTAGAGGAGGTGAAGGCCAAAATCAATATAGACCAGTTATGAATGGACCTAGGCAACAAGAGAGAGGAATTAATGTGCGGCCAAAGGACAATCGTCCGTGGCCTAATTTCAGCTCAACCAATGCAGAGTTGTACCAGAAATTGTTAGAAGCAAAACTTATAGGGCCACGGTACGCGAAGGCATTGCAACCACCGTACCCAACTTGGTATAACCCCAATGTCTCTTGTGAGTATCATATGGGAGTCCCGGGACACTCGATTGAGAGTTGCATGACCTTTAAAAGGAATGTGTTGGATTTGATCGACTCCAACCATATCCAGCTTAAGCCCGGAGAAAATTCAACAATCGCTACCAATCCCCTGCCTAGTCATGAGCGACAAGTGAATGCCATCGAAGGTGAGTCAGAATTTTCCAAGAGCCCTGATACCGTTGAGCTATCCTTGAAAACTCTGGTAGTCAACCTCCGATTAGCTGGGTATATGTTGGAATTGCCATCAGAAGAATACGTTACTCGGCCGCAGGCCATATTTTGTGATTACCACCAACAAAATACAGATCATGATCTCAAGGATTGTGAAGAGTTCCAGAAGGCATTGAAAGAATTGATGATCCTAGGTGTTGTGGTTGTGGGAAAGTCTGAAGAAGAAATTTGTGTAACAGATGAGAAATATGTTGATGTCGTCATCCCTACTAAACATTGGAGAACGATTACTCTAACAGTCAATGAACCTTCTTCGACAACAGTCCCTTTCATTCCAAAACAATCACCAGTGATTATTAACATGCCAGCCCCTTTTCCATATGAGAGTGACCGGGCCGTACCTTGGAGATATAAGGAGAGCATCGAGCTACCCTCGCATCAAACGGTGGTCGCCAAAGCGGAAGGAGAACCCAACACCAACATAGCCGAGAGTAGGAGGGTCACCCGAAGTGGTAGAGTCTATGCCCCTACAAATGCTGACCAATGCCTAAAGGGAAAGGGCATTGATACTAATGATCAAAGAGAGGGAAGAGAGGATGGCACTGACGAAGAATTCCTAAAGATCATGAAGCAGAGTGAATACAATGTGGTGGAACAATTGAAGAAGACCCCAGCTCGAATTTCGATGTGGTCCTTAGTCATGAGCTCGGAGGTGCATCGCCGGGCTCTGCAAAAAGTTCTCGAGGAAGCGTTTGTGCGACCGGATGTTACCCCAGAAAAGGTCGCTAGTGTGATGAATATCGTTAAAACCACCTCTGCCATCTCATTCTCCGAAGAAGAAATTGTGGGGACGTCTGCTAACCAACCTAAGGCCTTGCACATAACTTTGAAATGCAATGGTTTTGTAGTCGCGAAGGTCTTAATTGATGGAGGGTCGGCACTCAATGTTCTACCATTGATTACTTTTGAGCAGTTAGCAATAGGGACGTCACACGTTGAGAAAAGTGATATGATGGTTAGAGCGTTCGATGGTTCTAAAAGAGCGGTGGTTGGCACTATCTGCCTGCCTCTGGAAATTGGGCCAAAGCTCTTTACAGTGAATTTTCAGGTAATGGACATTGATCCATCTTACACGATGCTACTCGGGAGGCCGTGGATCCACTCTGCCCATGCTGTCCCTTCAACTGTTCATCAAAGGGTTAAATTCATTGATGAAGGAAGGATAATCACCATTAAGGGAGAAGAGGAAATAATGTTGAGTAAACCCAGTTCACTGCCATATATCGAAGCTGCTGAACAAGAAACGGAAATGCCGTTTCAAGGCCTGGAAGCGGATGGGCCCAAGCCTATTACCGGAAATGTTAATCAGATCGTGATGAAAATGTTGAAAAAGAATGGGTTCCAATCTGGAAAAGGACTGGGGATACAGCTGCAAGGAATTGAACAGCCTATTACTCTCCCGGAAAATCCTAGGCGTCAAGGATTAGGGTATGAAACTCTATTGATAGACCAACCGAGAGTGCAACCAAGCATAAAGAGGAACAAAGATCAAGAGAAGCAGAAAATTCCTCATATTAGGGAAACTTTTCCAAATCCTTCAGAGGTCATGAATCGTCTGAGCATTTCGATGGTGGACGACGGCGCCGTGCAAGGAATTAAGGCTTGGATTGTGGTCGATGACTCCGGGGAAAGATTGGATAATTGGGAAATTGAAGATATCACTGATGTCGTAACTTTAGAGTAATTGTTATGATCACGTTGTTCCTTTGTTTTAATTTGTTCAAGACATTTCTTTTTGCAATTTCAATCAGTACCTTATAAATGACAATGGTATTTTGCGAATGAATTTAAAGTCTTTGGATAGCCTACATTCTCTTTCTTCACATTTTCTAGCTTGTTCATTTGCATTTTTATTTCTTCCCCCAGGAAATCCTTTTCCTCGGGACTCCTGTCCAACGCAGAAGTCCCCGAGTCCCCACTGCGTGATTTATGCGTTACTACGGATATGCATGATTCTGAATCCGATAACGAAGAATTAACCCAAATCTTTGGGGAAATGCTTGATTCCGAAGATAAAGGAATATGCCCGCATGAAGAAATAGTCGAAAATATTAATTTAGGGACAGAAGGAGATAAGAGGGAGGTTAAAGTGGTGGATAATCCCGAGAAGAAAGAAATGATTCAGCTTTTTAGGGAATACATGGACGTCTTTGCATGGTCTTATCAAGACATGCCCGGACTGGACCCAGAGATTGCCTCTCATAAGATTCCTTTATTCCCGGATGTTGAGCCAAAAAAGCAAAAGTTGAGGCGAATGAGCCCCGACATGTCTTTAAAGATCAAAGAAGAGGTCATGAAACAATTAGAAGCGGGATTCCTTCAAGTGTCCACATATCCTCAGTGGGTGGCAAACATCGTACCAGTCCCGAAAAAGGATGGAAGAGTCCGCATGTGTGTTGATTATAGGGATTTGAACAAGGCAAGTCCGAAGGATGATTTTCCCTTGCCCCACATTGATGTGTTAGTTGATAATACGGCCCGCGCCCACCGGTATTCCTTCATGGATGGTTACTCAGGGTACAATCAGATCCCTATGCATAAAGATCACAAAGAGAAGACCACATTTATTACGCCATGGGGGACATATTGTTATAGAGTGATGCCGTTTGGATTAAAGAATGCAGGAGCAACTTATCAACGAGCCATGATGGCACTCTTCCATGATATGATGCACAAAGAGGTTGAAGTGTATGTAGATGACATGGTGGCTAAATCTGGAGAAGGGGAAAGCCACGTGGTAGTTTTGAGAAAGCTGTTTGAAAGGTTGCGTGAATACAAACTTCGCTTGAATCCCAACAAGTGTATCTTTGGGGCTGTGACGGGAAAGCTGCTGGGTTTCATGATAAGCCAGAGGGGAATAGAGGTGGATCCCGATAAGGTCAAAGCAATTCGAGAAATGCCGTCTCCACAAACAGAAAAAGAAGTCCGGAGCTTCTTGGGGCGGCTAAATTACATAGCAAGATTCATTGCCAACTTAACTGCAACCTGTGAACCGATTTTCAAATTGTTAAAAAAGAATTACACTGGTGGATGGGATAGCAATTGTCAACAAGCCTTTGACAAAATTAAAGAATATCTGTTAAGTCCCCCAATTCTGGTTCCACCCACGCAAGGACGACCGTTGATCCTCTATTTAACCATCTTGCCGAGGTCGATGGGGGCGGTATTGGGACAACATGATGCCTCTAGAAGGAAAGAGCAAGCAATTTACTACTTGAGTAAAAAATTTAATGAATGTGAGGCCCGCTACTCACTGATCGAGAAGACTTGCTGTGGGCTAGCATGGACCACTAGGCGTTTGCGGCAATACATGCTCTATTTTACCACTTGGCTAATTTCTCGGATGGATCCCATCAAATATATTTTTGAGAGCCCGCATGTTTCTGGGAGGGTCTCAAAATGGCAGGTGATTCTATCAGAGTATGATGTCAAGTATATGACGCAAAAGTCTGTGAAAGGGAGTGTCATAGCGGACCACTTGGCTGAAAATCCTTTGAATGAGTACCAACCGTTGGATTTTCATTTTCCTGACGAGGACATATTGGCTATTGAGGAGGGTAAATATGAAAGAGGCGATGATGATGGGCAGTGGAAGATGTATTTTGATGGGGCTGCAAACATGCATGGCTACGGTATTGGGGCAGTAATCATATCCCCCGAAGGAAAGCAGTTTCCGGTGGCTATTAAATTAGAATTTGAATGCACTAATAACGTGGCTGAATATGAAGCTTGCATTAATGGGCTAAATGTTGCTGTAACTTTGGGTATCAAGAGTCTCGAGGTTTATGGTGACTCAGCCCTTATAATTCATCAGGTGACCGGAGAGTGGCAAACTAAGGATTCAAAATTGATTCCATATCAGAAATTTTTGGCCCAGTTAGTCAAACAATTCGAAGAAATCAATTTTCATCATGTTACCAGAGACAAGAATCAATTTGCAGATGCTTTAGCCACCTTAGCAGTGATGATCCGACTCGACTATGGAGTCCAAGTCCAACCACTTTGCGTGGAAGCCAGAGACTTACCGGCATATTGCTTAAACATAGAGGAGGAGCATGACGGGCGACCTTGGTATCATGACATCAAAACTTACATGACGAGTAGGGAATACCCAGCTGAGGCCGTGGAAAGTGATAAAAAAGCCATTCGGCGTCTAGCCATGAATTTCTTCATCAGCAATGGGACCTTATACAAGAGAAGTCACGATGGCACGCTGTTACGATGTGTAGACGCAAGGGAAGCCCAGAAGATAATCACAGAAGTGCATGAAGGAATATGCGGTACACATACGAACGGGCTTATGTTAGCCAAACAAATCCAGAGATGCGGATATTTTTGGTTAACAATAGAGAAAGATTGCGTCGATTATGTTCGTAAGTGTCACAAATGCCAAATATATTCGGACAAAATCAATGCGCCACCAGTTGCGCTACATAACTTGGTAGCACCTTGGCCGTTCTCTATGTGGGGCATTGATGTAATCGGCCCAATTAACCCCAAGGCCTCAAATGGACATCGTTTCATTTTGGTTGCCATTGATTATTTCACCAAGTGGATAGAAGCTAATTCCTTCGCCAGTGTTACTCAAAAGGCTTTCTGCAAATTCCTCAAAGCAAACATCATTTGCCGTTATGGAATACCTGAAAAGATTATCACAGATAATGCTGCGAACCTGAATGGAACAGAGATCTCCAAACTCTGTGAACAGTTTAAAATCAAACACCATAATTCAGCACCGTATCGACCACAGATGAACGGAGCAGTGGAGGCGGCAAATAAGAATATAAAGAAGATCATTGCTAAAATGACAATCACTTACAAAGATTGGCACGATATGCTCCCGTATGCCTTGCACGGCTATCGCACGACTGTGCGTACATCGACTGGGGCAACTCCGTACTCTCTGGTTTATGGAATGGAAGCTGTCACGCCTATTGAGGTTGAGATCCCGACCTTGCGAGTATTAATTGAATCCGATTTAGATGAAAGTGATTGGGTGAAGGCTCGGTATGAACAGTTGAATATGATCGAGGGGCGCAGACTTACCGCTATATGCCATGGACAGTTGTATCAAAAGAGGGTAGCACGAGCTTTCGATAAAAAGCTTCGTCCTAGAGAGTTCAAGGCCGGTGAGTTAGTTCTTAAAAGAATTTTGCCAAACCAGGATGATTCTCGGGGCAAATGGGCTCCTACCTATGAAGGGCCTTACATTGTGAAGCATGCTTTCTCAGGAGGGGCATTAGTTTTGACAGATATGGACGGTCACGAATTGCCTAAGCCTTTCAATTCTGATGCAGTGAAAAAATATTTTGCGTAAAAAGAGGGGAAGGCTCGCTAGGCTGGAAACCCAAATGGGCAGCCTAGGTAAAAGTTAGAGCATGGTAAAAGCTCGCTAGGCTGGAAACCCAAATGGGCGGCCTAGGCAAAAATTAGAGCAACAAAAAGAAAAAAAAAGGAAAAGAAAAGTAGAGGAGGAAGGGAAAGACTGTCAAACAATATGAGAAAATGCTTAGGTAAAGGTAAAGAGGAATCTGAAGCTCGAGTTGGGCCAAAGTGCAGAGGTTACAGGCTTTATGTTGGATTCAGCAGAATGCATGTCTTGTATGATGCAAATGGTCACCTTACGTGGGGAAGACCGGGCTACCTGTAGAGGACATTCTTCGAAATACTTCTCAATCTTCGTCTTTTCTTTCTTTTTCATATCTCAAATTACCTGTTGTCCTGACTTTTATGTGCTTAATAAGCTTCTAATTGGAACTTGTTCTTCCAACGATTTCTATTTTTGCTACAAGTCATGGTTCATTTACATTACAACTGCTACATTCATGCTTTTCTACGAATGAATTAATGACAAAGAAACGACATGTTGTTAAAGCAATTATTTGGGATGTCAGTGCTACAATCTTCTTTGAACTAATTGTCTTAATCAATACCGGGAAGATAGACTGGAATCTAACATCAAATAAATCAGCGTGCCGTCTTCATCTCGAACTTGATCATTGAGACATCTGTGAATTATATGACGGTTTCTTTCCCAAAAGACAAACGACAAAGATAACTGCAATTTCCAAGATAAAACTGCGCAATACCATGTTGGTGGAGCTCTAAGTATTCCCGATTGGATGTGGGCCGAAATATCCGGGGTCTGGTTAGATGGGTAGCGTTTTGAACAAACAATATGTTTTGGCCACACCAGAAGTTTTCTAAAAAAAAAACATGTGTAAATAAATAACACAAAAAAAAAAAAAGATATAATAATAAAGGGTATAATAACAATAATAATAATGATAAAAAGTCTGAGAATCCAAGAATCCCGATCAAGTTAAAGTCATAAAGAAAACTGATAATAATAATTAAAAGAAGTAAAGGGCAACTTACACTTCACATATCACATTAAAACTAAGTTCACATTGGGGGATTTAAAGGAAAGTTCGCGTCTCATGAAATAAAACATTGATATTCTCTCCATCATCACACTTGCATGCATCACATAGCCTCTAGTTTACACGGAGGCAAGGACAAAGAAGATTTGCAGTCCAACACACAAAGCATAACATGTTCCATGCACTTTACACTTGCATACCCTACATAGACCTTAGTTCACGCTGGGGCAAGTAAAAACAAGTATTCGACATTTTTATCCGGCACCTTTAAGCCCTGCACAGATCAGGCACCCCAAGCCCTGCACAGATCAGGCACCTTCAAGCCCTGCACAGACCAGGCACCCCAAGCCCTGCACAGATCAGGCACCTTCAAGCCCTGCACAGACCAGGCACCTTTAAGCCCTGCACAGATCAGGCACCTAAGCCCTGCACAGATCAGGCACCTTTAAGCCCTGCACAGATCAGGCACCCCAAGCCCTGCACAGATCAGGCACCTTCAAGCCCTGCACAGATCAGGCACCTTCAAGCCCTGCACAGATCAGGCACCTAAGCCCTGCACAGATCAGGCACCTTCAAGCCCTGCACAGAACAGGCACCCAAGTCCTGCACAGAACAGGCACCCAAGCCCTGCACAGATCAGGCACCTTCAAGCCCTGCACAGATCAGGCACCTCAAGCCCTGCACAGACCGGGCACCTTTAAGTCCTGCACAGAACAGGCACCTTTAAGCCCTGCACAAAACAGGCACACCTAAGTCCTGCCAGAACAGGCACCAAAGTCCTACCAGAATAGGCACCAATAAGAGTCCTGCCAGAACAGGCACTCAAAGTCTTGCCAGAACAGGCATTAAAAGTCCTATCAGAATAGGCACCTTTAAATCCTGCCAGAATAAGCACCAATAAAAGTCCTGCTCGAACGGGCATCCAAAGTCCTACTAAAATAGGCAACTAAAAGTCCTGCATACACCAAGCACTCCAAAATCTTATATAAATTGAGCATACTTTCAGAAATTTTGTACTTGCAAGCAACTAATATCAAGTTCCAACGCATCCAGGTCAATTAATTCCCTTTGATCCACTAGCTCCCCAAACAAAATATATGTTTACGTCTTTACTTATTCTTAAGCTAAGGATATAAAAAAATTACATTTTCGATCTCCTTGCTTAAAGAATAAGTAAAGAGGGGCAACCTGTAAACACCATATTTTGTTTGGGTCGCTCTTTCCTCTTGCATTTGTCAGAAGGCAATCAAATTGCTCCAGACAAAATACGTGTTTTTATCTTTACTTATTTCTTATGCAAAAAGATATCAAAAACTACATTTTCAATTTCTTTGCTTAAGAAATAAGTAAAGAGGGGCAACTGTAAACACCGTATTTTGTCCGGGTATATCTCAAAAATAATTATAAAGTTAAAATAATAAAAAATGAAAACGAAAAATCCAAAACAAAAAAAAAATCCTCTTAGTTTAATAAGCTAAAAAAATATATATAATAATAATAAAAAGAAAGGACTCAAAAATAAAATTAAAAAAAAATAATAATAATAAAAACAAACAAACAAAAGAGAATGAATGCCAAAGGGAGAGAGTAACAAAAATCCAAAATAAAATAAAATAAAAAGAAGAAAGAGAAAACTAAAAGAGAATAGGCCCATTTTGTAAAAAAAAAAAAAGGGGAAAGAAAAATTGAATTAAAATAAACTGAAAATAGAGAGGTTAAAAGCAAATGAAAATCAAAAAAAAAAAAATCAAAAAAAAATTTTTAAGAATAGTAATTAAAAAAAAAAATTCAAAATAATAAAGAGCTTAATTCAAGAAAGCCCAAATAAGGAGGTCCAAGGAAAAGTCTAGCATCCTTAAAACTACAAAAAAAAAAAACTTTTAACCCAGAACCATTGGCCCACTCACCTAGCCCATATATCCAAAAGCTGGAATTGATCCGAAAAAAAAAAACAAAAACAAAAAAATGAAAAATCAAAACCCGAAATAGAAATCCTACCCGGTTGCCCAACCCGTATCAAATGCAACCCTACCCGCTTCTTTTTCTCCCAGGCATGCTTCTGAAGGAGGGGGACCACACAGAGGCGCTCACTCGAACACACACACGCACAGAAAATAGGAGACGCAGAGAGGCGAGGGGGCAGAGGACGGAGAAGCACTATGACTCTCCCCGATAGTCCTTCCCTCTGCTCTGGCTCCCGCAGGTGTTTCGGATGGAGTTGTACGAGGGATGTGCGCGCGCCAGGATAGTGGAGCAGAGGGGGTACGGAGATGGGATCGGGACCACCTAAAATCGCTTATAAAAGCGAAAAGGGGGGATTTTCTTCGAAAGAAAATTCGGAGGGTTTTTTTTCGGAGGGCTGAGTTCTTTTGGTTTCGGGAAAGGGAAGCCGAGAAAGAAATTGGGGAGGAGTTTTCGAAGAGAAAATAGGAGAGAAGAGGGGGGTCGAGCAAAGGTCATCGCGGGAGGCCTTTCGTGTTTGGAGGAAGGGATTCTGGGAGAAAAGTGAGCGAGGAAGACAGAGAGGCAAAAACAAAAAAAAGGGGGGCTAAGTGAGAAAATTACGACGGGATTTTGGTCCGGGATCGAGAAGTCGAAGGAGGCCGAAAGGAAGAGGGGTTTTGATCAGAGGAACAGTTTCAGGAGGGGACGGAAGCACGAAGAGGCAGAGAGAGGCCGGGTGTACCTCGGAGGCGAGCTAAGCACTTAGGATTCCAGTAAGGATACAGGTTTGATTTTCATTTCGTCTCCTTTCCATTCTGCAAACATTTTAATCTTGGGTTACTGGAAATGCGTCAATCTGACCTTCGTGTACGTTTGCTTTGGCCCCAAATGATTAGACCCATTCGGGCATCGCTGAATCGTATGTTGCATTTTGATATTATATTGCTGAATCATATATTTCATTCTTTTTTTTATATTAGGCTGTTGAATCATATGTTACATTCTTCGGATATTGGATTCCTGAATCATATGTCTCATTTTTTTATATATGGGATTGCTGAATCATATGTTGCATTTTGGATATTGGACTGCTGGATCACATGTTGCATTTTGGATGTTGGGTTGTCACGTTGCATTTTAGGATACTGGATTGATGAGTCCTAGCTTGTCTGGGTTTCATTTCTGCAATTGAATCCCCCTTTCAGCGATTTGCCCCACCCCTGTTTCATTTCTGCATCTGTGGTAATATGTGGAAAGCTTACTGTCCACGGGTACCAATGAGGTTTAAGGAACTCTGTAATTAAAAAAAAAAAAATGGTAGGCTATTATGATTTCATCATTGTTACACGGATGGTCTGATATTGATGATTAAATCTGAGGGTCATAGTTTTAATTTGGAAACGCCTTTAAGTGGTTTCATTTTGCAACGCCTGGGCTGGGTTTTGCTATTGTTTTGTTTGTTCGCTGGGAGCAGCAGTTGAGTATGCCTACCAAATGTTTGATAAAATGTCTAAGAGATTGATGGATCCAACGAGGGAGTGCCCAAGCTCACTGGAAATGGCCCCTCCCTTTTCACAGCAGTAAGAGGGAAAATAAAGTGTAACCTGTACTATTTTAATTCTATTCGTCATGTAATCTGCAAATATAAATGAGAATCATGTACTGGGCACACCAAACACACACTCTCACAATCATCTGGCTGTTTGATTTTCTTTTTCCTTTTTATTTTTATTTTTTTTTATTTATTTATTTACTTTCTTGATCTTCCAGTTTCTTTTTTTTCTTTTCCTATTACCTGTTTATTTTATTTTATTTTTATATTCATATTTATATGTATTTTATTTATTTTTATAGTTTTAATCTTTTTATTTTATTTTATTTTTTGCATTTTTCGATTTTATTTTATTAAGGCAGCCGTGTGGGATTCTTTATCCCCTCAGGCGTTTAGACACAAATTAAAAGACCATGTGTAGCAATAAGCTTCCATGATGTCTTTTGGGTTTTGAATAGATTTAGTATTGGTGGGCTCCAATAGCCCCATTCATTTGATTGCAAAAGAGATCAAACAAAAAAAGAGTTTTGGGCTCCTAGCCCTATTCAAAAGTATTCCAAAAATATTATGGGCTCCAATAGCCTCGTTCAAAAGAATGCAAAAGAAGAAAAAAAGGGGAAATAAAGATAATAATAACAAAAATAGGTAGATAGAGCGAAATAGAACCAAAGCAAAAATAGATAATAGAAAACAAACAAAAAAATGAGATTGAAATAATAATGAATAGAACAAAACGTGAAAAGAAAGAAAAAATGAAATACATACCAAAAGGAAAAAGGGGAAAAGAAAATACCAAAAAAAAAAAAGAAAAAAAAAAACAAAGAAACACAAAAGTTTAAAGGGAACACCAAATAAACTAAAAATAAAATATGCTAAAGAAAAAATCTAAAAAAAAATATAATAAATAAATAAAACAACAAAATTAAGCAAAATCAAAAAGTAAGGAAAAAATACAATAAAACAAAATATTATAAAAATTGATAACACCAAATCAAAGACTAAAAGAAAACTAACAACAAAACGGAAAAAGCAAAAAATATAAAAATAAAAAGAACAACCAAAAAATGAAACTAAAACAAAAAAAAAAAGAAAGAAAACAAAGAAAAATAACAAAACCTAAAAAGGAAAAATAGAACACAAAATAAAAAGAAGAAAGAAAAAAAAAAACAAAAAACAATGACAACAAAAACAATAGAAAAACATATATAAAAACAAATAATAATAAAAAGAGAATAAAACAAAAATCAAAAAAAAAAAAGGAAAAAAAAACAACAACAAAAAAAAATAAAAATAATAACAAAGAAACAAAAGAGGCAATAAAAACAAAAATAATAATAAAAATAAAAATCGAATGAAAAGCAAAAAAAATGGAAAAATTGAAAAGACAAAAGAAAATAAAATTATCTTTACTTTTAGCAAATTAAAACACAATCAACCAATTTTAAAATCGTTTTATTTGTTAAAAGGAAAAGTAAGTTTTAATTTCTTAGTCTTTTCGAGAAACAAAAAAAAAATAATAATCGAACAAAAATCAAACAAAATAACAATAAAAAAAAAAATCAAAACAAAACCAATCAAAAATTAAAAATCAAATATAAGCTCAACAAAAATAACAAAAAAAAAAAAAAACAACAACAACAACAAAACAAAATAAAACAAAACAAAACAAAATATCAATCAAATCTCTAATCGAACTACGTGGACTTTGATCCCTCCTAAAGGGTACGTAGGCCCTAGGCTCTCATCCTAGGTCAAGTCCGCCTATGTAAATAAAGTATTTCTCTTTTAATTTCTTTTCTTTTAATTCTTAAATTTCTTTCTGTTTTATTTTAATACCGATTTCCATTCTTTTCTATTTTTATTTTTTTATTTCCTTTAACTTCTTTATTTCTATTTTGCATGTGGTTTGTTAGGGAGAATTGAAATAGAATTTAGGCCATTTTATTTTCGCGCAATTAACTTAGGGTAACCGTTCTTGGTAACGGGTGTAGTGGGGTGCCTAACACCTTCCCCACTCACAATCGACTCCCGAATCCATTTTTCTGGTTCGCAGGTCATTTTTCCAACTAAAAAGGTTTTTCCAAAGTTTTGCCTTTTCAAAAATAAAAAAATAAAATTTTGGTGGCGACTCCTGAACCCTATTTATTATACTTATTTCAATTTAAATTTTGGTTTTCGATTTCATTTGAAGATCGAATTTTTTGGATTTCTTTTATTTGAAAAAAGAAAAGGGCGCCACGCGGTCGCATTTTCGGGTGTGACAATAGGTTCATTTTGAATTGTGAGATTATTAACTTGTGGCTCCTCTTCATTATTTCGTTATTCAATAATTAGATGAGTAACTTATTTAAAAGAATTGCAAGTTATAAGAACTTGCATTCTTAGTTATTTAATTTTCACATTGTGTGGAACATTACTCCCACTAATTTCACTATTCTAAATGAATCTTCTATTTTTCAGTTTCAACTATTATTGTACTATGATTAGGACAATAAAATATGTATCCTTTTAATTTTTCTATATAACCAATGAAATATCTACTAATTTTTGTTTTATCCAATTTCTTTTTTTTTTTTTGTGAATTATATACTCTTATTTTTGTCTGACAATCTTAAACATACAGGTGTCTTAAATCAAGCTTCCTACCAGTCTATAGTTCAAAAGGTGTCTTTGGAATTGCTTTACTAAGAACCATGTTTAACAAGTACATGACAATCTTAAGTGCATATGTCCACAATGAAATAGGCACATTAGATTTACTTATCATATTCCTAACCATATCCATTAATATATGGTTGCATCTTTTTGATATACCATTTTGTTGTGGTATACCTGACATTATGTATTGAGTACATATGCCTCGCTTCTCTAGGAATTTGGTAAATGGAATTGGGTATTGCCCAGTTTTATCATATTTTTCATAGTATTCACTAACTCTATTTGATTGGACTATTTTTACTTTTCTGTCCAATTGTCTTTCAACATTATTTATGAGTATTTCTAATACATTTACTGTTTGAGACTTTTCATACAGTAAATATACATATTCATAATATGAGTAATCATCAATAAAGGTGATAAAATACTTGTCTCTATTAAAAAAATTAACATTAAATGGTTCGCATACAAATATTAAGGTCAGTAAAATTTGATTCACACAAATATTAAGGTCAGTAAAATCCAAATTTGAAAGGATTTGATTCTTTATCAATCTTTCCAGTCTTTTCTTAGAAATATGACCTAAATGTCTATGCCACAAATTTGCAGATTGTTCATTTACTAAACTACGTTTGGTACTAATATTATGATGCAGGGTCAAAAGTGTTTTAGCATAAACATTATCTAGATTTAATTTATGCAATCTATCATAAAGTATAATAGTACCAATTAAGTAATTATGCTGAAATAAACTTAAACATCCGTTACCAAAATTATATGAATATCCAGCAACATCAAGTTTAGATAATGAAACTAAATTTCTAGATATACTAGGTACATACAAAGTTTTCAGTAAATCTAAATGATGTCCAATGTTTAAGATCAAATAGAAAGTCCCAACACCTTTAATTGGACTTTTCATCCTATTCTTTGTGAGGACAAACTTCTCATTTGGGCTTATGGTTCAGATTGTAAGGAATCCTTGCATCATATTAGAAACATGAGTAGTACATGTATTATGAGGAACTTCAGTTAAATTTGATTCAAAACATACATAAGCATTAAGTTTAAATTTCTTTTTGAACCAAGCCTTTCATTATGGGTAATCCTTTTAGAAATGTCTTGGCTTCTTACAGAAATGACATTTATCATTCTTTTTTTCCTTCTTGTGGATCTGATTAAAAGGCTCATTTTGCTTTAATGGTCTCTTACTCTTTCCATATTTATTTCTTGATTTCTTTCATGCTTCTTGATGGGTAACATAATGAATTGAATGATTTCCTAAATTCTTTAATCTTGTTTCCTCTTAAACTAACATACTCTGCAATTCATACACGTTCCATTTATCTTTCATGATATTATAATTCATTTGGAAAGGCCATACTCAGAGGGCAATGAGTTCAAAATAAATTGAACTACGAAATTTTCATCCACAATCATGCCTAAAGACTTAAGTCTTGTTGCGATATTTGTCATTTCTATGACATATTTGTGCATAATACATGAACCATTAAATTTTATAGTGGTTAATGTACTCATTAATGTCCGGCAAGGGACTTATCAGCTGTTTGGGAGTACTCTTCTATAAATTTCATAAATTCTTTTGCACTATCAATTTTGGGAAGAGCAGTATTTATGTTATTAGTTATACTCATTCGCATAAAACATCAAGTTTAATCTATTTGACCTTTCCCAATTCTTAAAATTGGCTTTCTCTTCATTGTGGCTAGATGAAGCAATAGTAGCGAGCTTTTCAGTTAGTAGTGTCAAATCAAGATCTAATGTACTGAGGTAAAATTGGACTTGTTCACTCTAATGTGAAAAGTTTAGCCCATTAAAAATTGGAACAAATGAACTATGCAAATGTAATAAATTCGAAATAGATATTGCAAGAAAATAATTATACTTAATATTAATACTTTGAGTGATACCAACATACTACAGATTCAAACAATCATTCATTTAATAATATATTAATGTTCTCCTTTGGGTGATAGATTAATACACAACTAAAATAATGATACTATTAAGTCTCAATTTTATTTAATAACATACATGTACTTATTAAAAAAAATCTACTATCTTTGGATATATAGATAAAATTAATAATACATAAATGTTATCACTATTCATGTTTAATAATTATAACAACAATTAATCTATCTTTGGGTGATCCATAAATGTGTTATAATTTTGAACATATCAATATACTCATAAATAATAAATCATTCATAGCATCAAAATTTATGAGTAATTGAAATAAAATTCATTATATAATTTAGAATAAAATAACTTAATTATTTATCCATTTTGGTGATTGACAGATATACTTTAATACATTCTAAATTACTAAATATTAAAATTTTATATTATATATATACACATACATATACATAATGGCATCTAACCTTTTTTTTAACTAGTATATTATTGGTTTGAAAACTTGATGCTATGTGTATATCTATATAATGAATGAAACATCCGGAAACACTAAGTGTATCCTTTTTTATACGCACATATACACACACACACACACACACACACATAATTTCATCAATTAAAATTACTTAGTTTGTCTATAATAAAAATTCCCAAATTTGTCCTTTTCAATGAAACCTAAGGTTCTTCATAATTTCTAAATTTGAGTTCTTCATTATAGTTTTTTTTTTTTCAATTTATGGATGTTGTGAATTTCCCTAACCTTACTTTGATATCACACATTAGATTTTTTTTTTTTAGTTTAGACTACAAATCTAAACTCTTAATTTTTATCTATCTATCTAATTCTAAATGAAATCATTCTTATACCATATAACTTTGAAATAACATAACATCACTTTTATTAAATAACTCTATACATATATATGAAAAAAAGAAAAGAATAATTTATTGACCTGGATCCATTGATACAAAGATTGTTTTCTTGAATTGTAGAAAAAGAATATTCTCTCTCTTTCCCTTTTCTCTTAAGAATGTTAAAAACTCTATTGATGGCAATTTTTAACATAAACATATCTAGGTAGAGAGAGCGAGCCTTTTTTTTTTTAATATTATCTTTTACTAACCACTTCTTATTAAGTGGTAATTGTTTTTATCACTCCCACTATGTGATAACTATCACCCATCATGTGATTACTACTTCTTTATTAATTATTAATTCATTAATTAAAATTAACATTTATGACTTATTTATTTATTTAATTTACAATGTCATTTATGCCACATAATTGGTGAGAATTATCAACAAAATCTTATCTCAATTTATTTAAACAAATTTAAAATCTTACAAATAAAAGCCACAGATTTCCAACGCATGTCTTACCTGAAATTCTTTAGTATCACTCCATTTGTTTACGAATTTGAATGCATCTTTGATGCAAATGATTGCAAATTTAATAAAAAGTTGCCCCCATATTCAAAACTAGTAATTATATTAAAAAACATAGTCTTCTAAAAAAAATAAAGGAAAACCAAAGTTAAAGGTTTTTAAACAAAAACTCTTTCATATGTGTGTGTATATGTATATATACACACATACTTTAATTACTTCTCCTAGTGAATTACTCCTTGAACTTTGAAAAGAAAAATTATGAACTAACCTATCTAAACCTATATACCCTGTGAATTAAACCAATTGATTTTACAAATTTAAATTTTCCTAAAACACAAGTTAAATGGACAAACTCATATTCATTTTGACAAATAATCTATTTTACTAGCAGATTTATTGATCACTATATTGAAATCGAATATATGTAGTGTGTGCGCACACACACACACAAAAATATCATTTCTAGTTATGTAATAATTGAACAAATATTAATCCTTGCTTTGGTATTATTATTATTATTATTATTATTATTATTATTATTATTATTTTGGCCTATAGTCTTTTATTTGTCTGCATTTAACCGTTTGTATATTAACTTAGCTAAGTATGCATATGTTATAGGTGCTTTACATTGCTTAAAATCTTTATTAGTCCAAAATTAGTACAATCTACATTATCAACACTCACAGATCATGTTGTTACGTAGCTTCAAGACCATATACTATGTATTGAAACATCAAGTTGTTCGAATTACCAAGGATTACATATATAAATGACAAGTTGCTCTAGATTCAGTAGAAGCAATACAATTCCACTAAGAAGAAAATGCTAACTGGTTGAAGTTATGATTAACCCACATTTCTTCGAAATATAAATATCTCCTATTGATGTATGAACATCTTGGATCTTGAATCTTCAATCCTCAACATCTCCCAAATACTCCCATGATCTTCATATGTAGTCCCGTCTACAATGCTTACAATCTTGATTCTAGCATTTTTACTATTATAATACCTTCGCTTTTAAACAATACAACCGTTTTATCTCTCTCGTGTTATTGCTATCTCCCATCCTCAACAATATATTGATAAATCTCTTATTTATAATGAAAATTTTAATTTGCAATATTAGCAGTAGGTCAAAACTAGCTCTTGCTATTGATGATTTTATATATAATAAAAGAATATTAATAATCAAAATTTGATTGAAACACAATATTGTCACGCCTATTGGCAACAAATATAAATTAAGGATAAATCATAAAATTCTTTTATTGCAAACATTAACAATCCTATTGGTGACAAATATGTGTAGTGAGTGGTTATAAGATTTTCAGTTGAATTAATGAAACAAACTAATTAAGATAGCCAATTTACTTATAAAAAGAAAAAAAAACATATGTGTACATCATATAATATGTTTGAAAACATTCTGTTATAATGATAATCACAATAGTATATGAATGATCTTGTTATATATAAATTATGCCATATTATAGCATATTCAACACAAGACTACGTTAAAAAAATGATATTAAAATATATTTAAACATATAAGATATTAGAGGAAATAAAAATATATTATTATCGTTTGAGGTGAAAATATAATTTTCTATACGACTAATCAAATAATTAAATTTCAATAAAATTTTGTTTATCACATAAATAACAACTAGGATTCTTTTAAGAAATGATAAATTTAAATAATAGTTTATCTCAAACTATATATAACTACTTTTATCTGATTTTTCGCTCATACTACATTTATTTGATGTATATTTACATGTATTTCGTCATATAGAGCAAGATCTTGAATTTGAGCATGCTTTTACAAATTTTTCTCTAAGCAATACCTTTATTAAAAAAATTATCTAAAACGAGTGAAATTCAAACAGTACAAAATTAAAGAGAAAGTAGTGTTTTCCCTTTTAAAATATCATATTTAAGAAAATTCAATTTACACTATTTATATTTTTTCTATCTCAAATTTCTTATAAATTATGACTAGTGGCTTCATGTGAGGTAGGGATTAGTTAATGGCCCATATCAGAAGAAAAGCAGAAAAAAAGACAACTTAAGATGGAAGCCAAAGGAAAGCATTCACTTTAAATGTCAATAATGAAGTTTGTTTGATCTTGACAAAAACCTACTATCTTGAACCTTAAAAAAAAAAAACGTACTATCTTACCAAATCTGAATATCATTTGATCGATATCAAATCTAAATTTTAGAATTATACATGATTGGCGATGATAGCTTAATTCTTTTGAGATTGATTTTTGGACCAAAACAATCCCTCTTTTTAACAAAATAATAAAAAAAGTTATTGATAATAATTTTATTTATAAAAAATTAAAGTAAAAAATACTTATTTATGAGAGACTAAATTAATAAAACAATTCTATAGACAACCAAATTGAGTAAACAATTTTATAAGAGACTAAATTAAAAAAAAATACTCTATTTATGAGAAACTAAAATGAAGTTTTACTCTATTAATTTGTATGAAATATTATTATAAATTTTAAAGTAAAATAAGTAAAACATAATGATATTATAAGATTCAAATTGCATATTATTTCTACATATTTCTGCATAATAATAATGAAAGTAAATAAGTATAATGAATCAATAGTAACATAAGATTATTGTACTTGTAATTTGAATATCTTTATAATTTTATGGCGCTTAGGCGTTTGTTGTAAATATGATAGAATTGTGGGTTAAAAGATTAAATATTTTAAATTTTTTAGTCAAGTTGATCAAATTTGTTGAATGGTCAACCTTGACACGTCATCATCATGTGCAATATCTTATGATTTTTTGCATGCAACCAAAAGTGTGCAACCAGAATTGTAGACTCATCTTAAAGCTTTTTCGATTGAATTCTGATTATTTATGTGTAATAATTGATTCTCTTTGCATGCTATCTGTTGGTATCATGAATTGGATGTTTTGAATTGAGTGAAAAATAGAATGTTGTTAATTAAAAAAAAATCCAATTTAAGCCTAAAACAAGTTAGTAAGATTGCTCTAAGAAAAAAGAAAAGATATTGTCACACATGATCATCCAAAGAGGAATGAGAGAAATGGAAAACATTTTTCTGTTTTCCAATAAAGAAATGAACAACATGTAACAAGTGTGAACAAATATTCAATCATAATGGTTACTAAAATGGTATGAAAATGATGATTATATATATATATATATACACACACACACTCTGTTAGAACTTACTGAACAAAAATACAACCTTCAGGACAATATTATGGAAGTAAAAAACGTTTCTAAATGTGAGATATTAGAGGAAATTAAAATATTTTTGTGTTGGTTAATAAAATTAATCATCTTATAATTTGGATGTTGATGCAAATTATGAAATCAAGAAGGTTATTTTATCATTATATCAAACCAAAATGAATCCAAAATTTCAAAGCTTCATGGGTAAGGCTGAAATTATAAAAAGTTGTGATTATTTTAGTATTGAAAAAAATATAAAATTGATGGGCAATTATTTTCCATTGCTATGATTCTGAGAACATAAAATATTAAGTATGTGAAAATATTTCTTATAAAAAAAACTTTAAAAAAAAATCATCAGTCAAAACATACCTTTCATTTTCACATGTTATTTACTTTTTCTCCACATTTTGCCCTGTAACATACGTTCCCTTTCTGTTATCTATAATCACAATATATTATTGCACATATTTTAAAATATTAAAATTATGTTTTATATGCTTTTTAAAGATTTAAAAAGAGATATTCCTTTTATCATATCAATAATAAATAACTTAATTGACTTGCGTCTGGTATAATAAAATTCTTATCATATCATGAAATTGAGAAATAAAAATTTAAGTTTGGGTATGTGATGTAACTGAATTTGCAAATCTTCTGTTCTGTAACTGGTTTTGTTCATAATTATGGAAGTCCTTCTTCATTTAATTATCGCTGAGTTATGGGATAACTTAATTAATTGATTTTAATCTTGTTTGGAAACATGGCTACTGGTTAATCATTCAAAGTTTTAAAAATTCCTTTAAAAGTGTATGGAGAGTTGTTTAAATCTTAATAGAAAAAAGCTGTTGAGTTCAGAATTCTCTCATATATATTTCTGGAGAAGAAAATTGTTATGATTGACTAGCAAATTTTAGCCCAAACTTTCTCATGGGTCTCCCCTTGTCCAAAAATTTGCTGCATTAAATTTTTATAGTGATATAAAAAAATATGTTTTTTTTGGGCAATATACTAATTCTTTTGTAGTAAAAATAAAATATGTTAAATCATCTTTTGTTCTTATTATTTACTTAGTTTTTATAATTTAATATTTTACAATTTGATTTTTATAATTTAAAAATTAATAATTTAATATCTACGGTAAAATTTCCATGAATATATATTAAATTTTATTGATATAATCAAATCATATATCATTTTAAAACTTTAAATATACATAATTCAAATCCAATCATTCAAGTCAGTTAATATATATATTGTATTACGTACCATGTATATATATATTTCACTTTATCACCAATTTTACCTATTTTATTAATATAAATCAAATATATTTAATGTGTCAAGATAATACATCATTAGTCATGTTAACAAAATTTAATTACTAATTATGAAAGTTTAATAAAAAAACTGAATTCAAAATATTGAGAATTGTAAGATTTAATTACAAGTTTTCAAATTATAAAAATTAAATTAAAAAAGCAAATAAAATTATAAAGACAAAAAGTTAATTTAGCCAAAGAAGTATATACCCTTCAAATTAAATAAAACAAAATAAGCCAAACGAGACCCTCTGATTTTTCTTGACTTTATTTATGAAACTCCCAAATGGACGAGCATTTTACATTTGTTTCACATGATCATACAATTATAAATAATTCCAAATAATACTAGTTACACTTTGCACGTTCAATTTCTTCAACCACTATATATAACAGCTTTAGTGATCACTTTTTCCTTCTCTCAAAAGGAATTTTGTCTTTCTCTTAGTTCTTTCTTCAAATATTCAGAGAATCTATGAGCTAGTTAAGGCGATTTCCTTAACCCTAACTTAGCTTAATCAAACTAAAGTTGAACAGAAAGTATTTTTAAGGAGATTGATTTCTTACTAGTTGCAACCAGCAGATCCGAAGCCAACCTTCCCCCCACCAACATCATACACTACCTCCAATGTCTTCTGCTGCACATTCCCAAGAATAGCCACATCACTCGCATCCTCATTTTCAGCAAAAGCTAAACACACCTGCTTTTCACTCACCACATACAGAGCCCCTCTTGCGTCCAACTCCACATTCACCTCACCTCCAAACGACAAGCTTATCTTCGGAACGACAATCCTTTTGTACCTACTCAGATCGTAGCACGTGTCCAGTATCGCAACCGCCTCCGCCTTTGGATACCTCGACATCGCTTTCCGGAACGCGTCTCTCAGGGGACGGTACGCCCCCGGTGGGAGCCGTGTGATGACGGTGCCGGAGTCGATGATCGTGCCGGCGGAAAACACGGAGGCGGATATCGGGAGTTTGGTGCCGGCAAGGGTGATTCCGGTGAAGTCGAGGCCGTAGAAGGAGGAGCCCTTGGAGACGGAAGAGAACGGCGTGTATTGGACGTTGCGGGAGACGGCTCCGCCGCCGAAGGTGAGGTAGCCGACGGCGCTGGAGATGGAGGGGAGGCAGTAGGAGAAGATCTTCTGGTACTTTTGAGCGGTTTGCTGGACGAAGGAGATGGGATGGCGGCCGAGGCCGAGGAGGCCGGCGGTGCCGCCGAAGAGACCCTGGTTGTTTTGGCCACAGCCGAAGAGGAAGCCGTCGACGACGTCGGCGGAAGTGACGGTTAGCGTTTCTTTACCGAAATAGCCAACGGAGAACGATGAGTCACCGTATTGAATACCGTATATGCAAGCTTTCGTTGATGCAGAACAACCTGGGTCAGTTCCTGGATTTGTTTCATGGGGCCAAAAAAAAACATGAGAAAAAAAAATTCTTGACGAAATATAGTTATTAGAATTAATATTAAAATTAATATCACAATTTAAAATTGAGAGAGAGAGAAAAAAAAGATTTATTAAAAAATACCTTTAATAAATACTATATATTTTTTATTACTGAAAAAAATTAGAGTTAAATAGACGTTTATAATATCAAAGATATCTATCAATAAAAAAATTATCAACAGAAATTAAATAAAAAATTTTTTGGTCACTCTTATTGCAAAAATAAAATACATTTTTTTGTTAACAGAAAAACTTAGAGGAATATTCATTTTTAGACATTATATATATGTATAGACATTAAAAATGAATTAAATTAATATAAAAAATAAACTATTTTAAAAAGGAATATATTATTTGGATTTGAGTAGACTTGGCCCATTTGACATCAAAGCGCGGCCTGTCCGATTTTAACTCATGTTGGGGTTAAAACGAAAGTGAAATATTTTGGAAGTGCGTGGAGTTCAAAGGCCATGATGAAATGAAGGGATTTTCAATATTTAGTAGGTAAATATATAATATGTATTTGAAAAAAAAAAATTATAGAGAGAAGATAAAATGTAGGTAGAAAGAAATCGGATCTGTTGGAGTAATAAAGAAATTTTTTGATTTTGGACAGATTAAAATTTTTATTATTATTTAATTACAATCATTATTTTTTTTAAATTAATAATTAAAAGATTATTTTTGTTTGCATTTTTTCCCCTTCTAAATAAATAAAATATCAAAATTAAAAAAAATTAAATTGTCTAAATCAAATTTAAACAATCCACCAAAAAAAAAAATCCTCTGTTGAGGATATGCTAGCAATGGAAAGAGAGTGAGTAGCTCCACCATATTATAACTCTTTTATATGTATCTCTCTTTTAAATATGTAGTATATTATTGTCAAAAATCACAATCTTAAATTGAAAATGAGAGAAAAGGGTAAGGTTAGGACAGGATACCTGTAGCAGAGGAAAGCTGAGTACACAAGGAAGAAGTGCAAGTGATATTAGAATAGGAAGTGGACTGAGAAGGGTCAAAGATTGGGTCCTTCTGCTTGTAGCAAAAGCGAGCACATGGCCGACACTGAGTCCAAGTGAGGTCACTTCCTGTGTCAAATATGAGGGGCAACTCTCTTTTGGGGCTTCCAAGCCCAACCGTGACGAAGTAGTTCCCTGATCCAAGAAGGCTCCCTGACATCGCTGGAATCAGAGCCTGGTCCAATCCCCCCTTGGACCTCGCTCCTTCTTCTTCTTCTTCTTGTTGGCTCTGCCTTTTCGAAAGCTTGGAGTGGATTGACCTCACCCTGGCTTGGTCATGCTTCAGGATTTCACCGTGTGGGATTATTGAAGCCTTCAAAGAGGATGGGTCTTGCTTCAGTTTTGAGCATGGCCCGTGCCTGTGTACCACTTCTAAGGATCCCTTCTTGTTTGTACCTGTTAGTGGTATCAAATCAATGCTTATCACTTACACCTATTGTTTTGAAAATTGGATGGATTGATTATTTACCACTTTAGATCATTTCCAGAAATCGGAAACTATACTTGTGTATTTGACAAAAAAGAAAGAAAGAAAAAAAAGGAGTGTGAGCCTTATACGAATTGAAATGAAATCCACTACTTATTTCCCTCTCTGTCTAACGGCATAATATACAGTATTATAAACGATCCATTTAAAGTTATTATGTAAATAGCTCACTATTTATTCGTTAAAGAGTTGGTGGTGTCTGCCAATATTATAGAATAACCTTTTATAAGGGAGTTTATCAAATAATTTATAATAGGATATGAGTATTATACTCACAAAATTTTGTTATTAGTCTAATATGTATTGTACTCTTTCAGTATGTTATAAAATTAATGTATAATATATATATATTTCATATATAAAGAAATTACTAATTATTTATTCCATATTTATTATTGTTTAATTTTAAAAGATTTAACATGAAAAATTAATATAATAATTATTTACAATGTAAATGGCTTCCTATAATAAAATACAAATATATAATATTAAAAAAATAAAGCATAAAACTAATGTATATACGATAATCAAATTAGATCTTAAATTAGTTCTCCACCCAACGAGTTGAAGTGCCTGGCGGTTCTAAAAGTACCAGTTAGGCGCAAGACATATATAAAAGGATTAAACTTAGGTATAAATATTTATATTTTTATTATTATATATTTTAATTAAAACATAATCACTGTTTAGTTATCTAATAAAAATCTGACAAATATATAATTTAATTAAAAAATTATATAATTGTCTATAAAAATTATATATTTATTATATTTTAATTGAAAAAATATACACTTATTAAATTTTAATTTAAAAATTTGATAATAAAAATATAAGAAATAGTATATAAATTTTTTTCTATATAAATTTGTTTTTCTTTTCATTGATAGTTATACTTCACAGGCCAAAATTAATAGATAAGCGTTCTGGCTTTTTTTTTTTTTTCAGTTAGATAATAAGATTCGAAGTATTGACTGGTTAATTAGCTTATAAATGAGCGCTAAATCAAGTGGGTGAAGGTACTTACCCACTCATAATAAACTTCTATAATTTGTTAGGCACATCAAGAGAGGTATTATATAGATTTCGGTATACGTGAAAAGACAAGGGAAATAGTGATAGAAAAGGAAAGTTTAGAGGAAATTTTAATTGTATCCTCCTAATCATTATTTAATTATTATTTAACACTATTTATTAATTATTATTTAATCATAAAAAATAAAAATAATAAAATTATTTTTTATCTTTAAAATTATTATTTTTTATTTTTTTATACTTAACTTTTTATTTACCATATAACTTTAAATCATTAGAAAAATCTTTCTCTTTCATCTCTTTTGTCGTTCACTGACTGATTGTCCTAATATAGATTATTGACTTAAGCATGCACCGCGGGGTGAAAGCTACGCGCTACCTAATATTCTTGGACTAATTACTGTCAACATTTGAAAAGCTCGTGATGGTAATAGAATTCTTAAACTGACATTGTCAATAATATATGCTTAATTTTACACTTAAAAGCAACAATAAGATTTAGATTAGAAAAAAATACTAATAATTTAGTTGTGATATATGAAACAATAAGAGTGTACATCGAACTCAAAAGCTCAATATGCCTAACCAAATCAGATGGGATAAACTTGGTGCAAAAATAAAAAAGTACCGAGTCAGGCCTAGGTTATATTAGTTTGGGCCAACCTAAAATTTACATTAAAAAATTTAAACAAATTTTTCTATAAAAAATTTATTTTTTAAGGACAACATTTAATTTTATAAAGAATTATATACAAATTTTTGAGTTATTTTACCACTTTTACAATAAACTTAAAAAAAAAAATTGGATCATCCAATACTAGTCTCACCCTACATGATTTTAAGCCCAACTTGAGCAACAAGCTTTATTTTTTAAAATCTTTTTAAAATTAAATTAAATATCAAGTTAAATCAAAATCCAACTTGATTCATATACACTACCGTATGAAATGAAGATTCCATTCAAAAGCTTTAACATAAACTTCAATTTTTTAAATTAAGATGACTTTAAGGACTAAGATTTCTATAAGTATTTTCTTTCTTTTCAATAAAATAATATTTAATCTTTTAAAAGATGGTTTGATTATATAATATTTTTTTAATTATAAAATTATACATAAACATCTCTTAAAACTATAAAATATTATAACTATACTCGTTTGACTAAAATGTTTTTATATTTATTATTTATATTATATAACATGTATTAAATATATATATTCAACAAATCTGAATAGTGAATTT
Organism: Erythrophleum ivorense; assembly: GCA_026724425.1. Lineage (NCBI taxonomy): Eukaryota > Viridiplantae > Streptophyta > Magnoliopsida > Fabales > Fabaceae > Erythrophleum > Erythrophleum ivorense. The sequence goes on along the minus strand of JAIUCV010000034.1, from coordinate 4,235,510 downwards.
TTAAAATTTGAAAATCATTGACAAAAAAAAAATAATTTTAAAAAAATATAATAACTTTTAATAATTTTAATCAATTATAATATAATGATTAATTGTATTAATTTTAAAAAAATAAATTACATATTCAATATATATCAGCAAACATAAGTAATGTCATGAATCTAATAAAACCTTAAGATAATTTAAATTTAAGAAATGTATTTTTAACAAATTATATCTTTAATAAAATAAATTAATATTATTCTTAAGAATATTTTGATCTAATAGTTTTAGGAAAGACCTCTATATAATTTTATGATGAATGGATGGCCAGTAATTAACCATTTCTCCACAAAAGAAAAAAGTAAATTACCCTACTTTTGTCTTACTAATTCCTTCTTAGTCAATGAACGATCCTATATAAAGTAATTTTTTGAGGCAATTTTCGTCTTTTTCTTTTTTTTATCCCCCCTTATGTCTACACTCGAAAACTTTTCTTATAATTCCAACATCATCTAAAACTCCATTAATTTCTTAAAACTATCTACGACAAATGAAAAATCAAGTGAAAAGGATAGAAAAATCTAACATCATTTTGAAAATAAACTATCCACTCATTCTGGACTGTACTTATAAGAAGGGAACTTTCACCAATCAGTCTCTCTTAAAGTCAAGTATCTATGATTACTGACCCATCAAATCTCTTTTAACTTTGTCAACACCCTACAGAAACTAAGAAAAAAGCATATCTAAATAAATTTTCGACTTTTAGTAAGAAAATAAATAGGACAGAAATCTCCAATTGGATTCTGGGGATGTTAAAATTAAAGATATGGCCAAAAAAAAAAAGAGAAAAGTTTATTATAATTATTTCCTAGCCAATCAGTAAAGTAATCAAATGAATATGTGAATGATAGCTCTTCTTCCTTTATCTATTTATCTTTAGTATGTGGTCGGTGGGTTCCATGTGAGTATTCTAGGTAGCCCAACTATGCAAATTAACTCTCCAGAAAAGGGCTTGAATGGGCCATGAAAACTACAATAACACGCCATGCTTCCTTTGCTTTTCTTAAAGGGCAAAAGATTTCTTCTAAACTCACATGATTCCCACAAATATATGCATATCGATGTACGTATAGCCATGGAAAATTTTATGTCACTTATAATATATTTATATCAGGTTTTGTTGATAGTAACTATTCGACAACCACATTTAAATTTATCTCGACCTTTCATGCTTATGAGGAGGTTAAAAACCGTACTAGACAATGATAAAATGGTTGTCCATTGTAATAGACAATGATTATTGACCCTTGTCGTCTGGATCTATTTATTATCTACGGTAGCAGTTATTTTAATCATATAATTACAAATTTAAAATTATTATGTACAACCAAACTATTTGTTAAGCTTATTTTAACTCAAAAAACAATAAGTAAAGGATTGAAAATGTCTTATTATAATTCTTAATGTGTCCCTTCGCGGAACAATTGTTGGATTTTTGAAACGTGAATATAACACAAGCTCATCAAATTAAACTTCTCCAACTACTTGATTATAAAAATTTATAAACAATGTTAAATGATTACTTTTACTAAAAAGTTTAAACTGTTACTAAATAGATATAAATAGTTTTACAATAATTTTTAATACATGAAAGTCTTTGAGCTTGAAGTGTAATAAAATATAGACTAAACCTTTTGAACTACTTGATCATAAAAGTTTTGAGACTATATCAATAACTATTTTAACTCAAGATTAAATTGTTAAATGAAGATTTATGTACAGTTTTATAATAAAATCCATCACCATGCATGTAAAAGGATCTCAATAAACAATTCATATATTTTGAGAGAGAGAGAGAGGAGAGATGGAAGAAATTGAACCTTGAGCAGAAGAGCTGCAAGTGGAAGAAGGCAAGAGGGAGCTGAGATGAACAAGATGAGTATGTTGGAGCTCATGGTTGTTAATTTCAGTGGCTTCCCTTATTGCAGAAGCAAAGCTTTTCTTCTCGAAGGAGAAGAAGAAGAAAAGAAGAGCAAGAGAAGCAAAGAGGAAGGAATTAGAAGAGGCCATAGAAAGAAAGAAGAAGATATGGCTAAGCCTAAGAATTGTTGTTTCTGTGCTTCAGGAGGCCACACAGCACACTCTTTGTCGGAATGGTTGGCCTTTATAAGCTAATTTCATGGTTAGTCATGGAAATATAATTAAATTATTAATTCTAACACGTACACGTCACCCGTTAATTATAACAGACAGAGACACCTCCATTTCTTTGAGCTTGGCTTCTCTATGGACCCAATTTGGTGTATTATTAGCTCTCTGCCTATAGAAAATAGCCAAATAGCCCACAAGGCTACTGTTCTTGCCAAACAATTCCTCTTTTTCTAACAAGCAAGCCCCGCCTCTCCCTAATGATTTTTTATTAGGGGCATTTGATGCCTTGTTATTTGAGCTGAACGACCTTGAGGATTCTTTATATATATAGTTATTGGTTTATTTTTTTTGGTTTGGAATTGATTAAATTTATTTGTTTTTTATTTGCTTTATGAAAAAAAACTTTAAATTAAAAATCCAAAGGTGTTAAATTTGACGATTAAACAATAAAAATTTAAAAAATATACAACTTGATTGGGAAGAGGAGAGTAGAGATTTGAAATAAAGTTTTAAAAAATTTAATAAAATTTGAGAATTTTTATACAAGATTTATCTAAAATATAGCATGTTGATATTTTTTTTTGGTTAACCATTTATATAAGAAATTGCACAAAGTTAGCCATTTATTTATTTATAATAAAAAAAGACAATGAATTGATTAATTTAAATTTTAAAGTTACTATGTAAATCTTAAGATGATAAATTAAAATTGATAATTCATATGATACTAATTTGGATCTTTAAAAGCAAGATAACGCGTGAAGTTATTGTAATTAGATTTGGGTCTATCCTCTTTTCTTTTTTCCTATATTTTACTCTTATACTTCTCAGATCACGAACGTCTTATATAATAATAATAATAATAATAATAATAATAATAATAATAATAACCATGTTTAGAATTAAAAAGTTTGTTGTTCCATGTTTAACCTTTTCTTTTGAATGCTTTGTACCAGAATCCTAATTTCGATTCCCACACACCATCCACTATCTTCCATATCTAGAGGTAGAAGCATATTCATATATAGTGCTCCACTCGTGAGGGCTCCTATACCTTCACGAGTGCAATGGAAAATCCAATACAATTTGTCCCATTTGTTCCACTATTATATATTTCCTCATTTCTTTAATATCATCATTTGGAATGCATGGGCTAGTAACATTTCTCTTTTTGTTTTGACCTTCCCTTCACATGTAACTTTTTATTAAAAAATTAAAAAGACTATGTACTTTGTTGTCTCTTAAACAAATATGCATACCTTAATTATTTGGTCTTTGAATTTTATCATTAAACATTTAATTTGCTTTGTTTTTGCCCAATTCCTTTTTTTAATGATGAAGGACTAATTAATGAGTAGTGATTCAAAAAATTTGAGAATTTAAATCGTGTAAGAATGAGATCCATGAACTAAATAGTTGAAGTATGTATTTAATTTCCAATATATATATATATATATATATATAATGTTTCTCAAAATCTTTTAGTGTTAAAAGATACTAGCTATATAGGTGTCCTCATTCAATGGTTAATTTTAGACCAAATTGATATTTTGGTCATAAAAAGATATACTTCATAGTTTCTTTAATCTTTCATTTCAATCCTTAAAAAGTATCTAATTGTCAAAATTACTCTTACGTTAAACTCATTAACTGAAATAGAAAATATGACCAGGCTATAAAGTTAATGTGAACATTAAGTACTTAATTATCACTAAAAGCAGCATGATATTGAAACTACTTTAAATTATGTGGTATTCTACATCATAGCATGCTTCAATTATAAATGGGCATTTCTCAATTACATCAATTTTTACTTTAGGCCAAATCACCCATATCTATAGCTATATATTAACAAGCCTAACATAAATATAATATTAAAAACAAAATACTCTTTTATGAGACTAAAATATTATAGAGAACGATAATACTGTAGATATCACAAAATTCTTTTCATTTGCAATTAAAAATAATAGGTTAGCTATATATAGAGTCTTTCTAGATTATACTTTTGTCAATAATTTTCACTTGTTCTTTACTTTTTGGTGAAGAATATATAAGTTATAACAGTTAGAAAGAGTCTTTGATGAAATCAGTAACTAAATTTTCTTTTGACTATGTGGTGAAACAATTTAAGAATTTATTAGAAATTACTTTATATTAATTCCCCCTTATATTTAATCTTACAAGGCTGAGGTTCATGAACAAGTCCATGCACGGGATTGCATCAGAAGGTGTGTCTAGCTTGCAAATAATTGAGGAGTGCAATGCCAAAAAATGGAACAAGGCTCCCAGACGCTAAAGTGACCAGCTATGAGACTCTTCCGTTACTAATATATAAAAATGACACGTGGATGGATATAAAGGCCTATCACACACATTCAATACTTGAATTGAAAGTTACTTGACAACATTCAACCATCAATCCAGTTAGATAGGCTTTGAAAAACTTGCATCCAATTAATGTGATTAAAATGTCAATTTTAATTAGATGGATTTCAATTAATTCTATTAAAATTGGCTGGAATTGATTTTGAACATTCTTACTCAATAGTATCTCTACCCATAAAGCTTAAAATTTAATAAATAATAATTATTGTAGTAATTAAAGTACTATATGATTAATTATTATTTGAAAAAATTGGACTTTACTGAAAAACTGATGAATTGGCGATGACTTTAATTCATTTGATAGTTAAAATTTGTTAAAGAACAAATTGGCCAATTATTAGAAAAAACTAGTGTAAACCAGTCAAATTTAGTACAAAACTAATTTTGTGATAATTTCTTTTTTTTGGGGTTTAAATCAAAGTTTTGACATTTTGTGAGGAAAATTTATAATGTTCAATAATCTTAACTCAATGTATTTCACATTTTTGCTATCATATATAAAATTCTTTATTTTATGTTTTATATTACTAAATATTTATACAGTATTTATAAAAATTAAACATATATATGTTTTAAATATTATTTTATAATACATGTATTAATATGATAAAAATATTATATATGTATAATTTTCTATACATTTAGACAAACAATTTGACCCAATTAAATCATAAACTTCTTTTTAGTATGATTTAATAACTGGTCAAATTTTTTAAACATTGCTAATTAGTAAAAGAGGTATTGTAGCCAAATTTTGTTTAATTTATAAGAATTTCTTATAAGAATTAAATTAATTTTGCCAATCTTTAAGATAGTATTTACTCTGACTATATTTCACTATTGTTAGGAATTGTGATCCTTATTATAATATATTCAACAACCTTGAAAGATATAAGCCTCTTAACCAATACTTAGTTCAAATTCTCTATTTTTTTTAATTATGTAGCTATTATTATATTTGGTTATATTGAAATAAAATTAGTACAAAAGATATATTTAAACCCATGTATTTTCATTCAATATACGTGCTAAATGCTTTGAAATGTGTATATATATATATATATATATATATAGAATAAATTTCAAGATAAATGAGATTATTGGTTACTTAACCAAATAATTAAAATTTAGCTTTTATTTTTGGAATTTAGTGTGCAAATCAAATATAGAAATCTAGTTTGGCTCAATTTGTTGTCTAAATTTAACATTTTCGACCTTTCGTTGTAAAGGGCACTTTCACCACTTCTAGCTTTCAAAAGGGTTTTATAAGTTCTATCCGCATGCACTCACATCCATTAATTTTACAAACTGTCTCAACATAAATGATATTATTGGTAGAATTTAGGATTCATTTCACAAGAGATATGAAAACAGGCAAAAAAGAAAGAAAAAGAAAGCTGAAGACTGATCATGTATAAAAAGATATTCATCCGCTAATAGTGGCAAATCAGCGCGTGGTTTCTCTTGAAAACAAGCGATGCAGGATTCTTTAATCCTACACGTTGTTGATCATTAATTGCCCCTTCTACTATATAACAAGCCAAAATTTATAAACTTTCACCCTCCAATTTGATTTCTCTCATTTGACTTCTTATGAAGAGAACTTTTAACTCTTCTAAGCTTCAAAGATTAGTGAAACTCATACTATCATACTATATTTTTGTTTATGATTGATTTAATCAATTTACTTTTTAATAAATCGAGTTTAAATTTCACGCTTTGCTTTGTTACATTAGGTTTTAATGAAGACAGTATACTCATAGCTCACATGATTAGTAACATGTTCTTAAATTTAAGATAAACATAATATCAAGAATTCGATCACTGCTTAGGCTCTTCAACCACTCCCTTCAAGTTGTAATGAAAATGAGAAGCGATGGTAATAATTGTCGGTCATTGTCTCTATGGAAATGTACGAATGGCTAGCAAGCATGCCCTTGTCCTGTTGGCATAATGGGCAAGAACGGTGGGCCGGAGGGCCCCACAAGTACGCATTCATACTTTCCATTGTGATTGGAATCTTGCTTGCTTGTGGACCAACTTGAGGTTCTGGTTGGGTTTGGAGGGTATAGAATAGTGGGGAATCTTTGAGGGAGTAATTATATGATTGAAATCTCCTTTGGCTGTAGGCCACAATACGCTTCCAAGTTGGGGTAGTGGGAGAGCTGGAATCTACAAAGGAACCAGTGGGAGAAAGAAGGAAGAGAGATTCATAGTCTAGCTACCTACTAGCTCTCAATTTTTCAATGTTTCTAATAGGGTCCATTATCCTCTTTTCTCATTGCCCCTTTTCTTTTCCTGCACTCCAGTTCCCACACTGTTAACAATGGAAACTATAATGAATTCATACGGCATGGCTTTAATTAAAATCGGCAACTACTCACAAAAGGTATGATTGAACCTAAACAAGATGAAACACACGTTCATGAGAACTAGCACAGCATTAAGTGAGGCATGATGATCTGCCTAACTTAAAGCTGACAGATAAACAACCATTTGTTAAATATAGAGATGAAGAACTTTACTTACCAGGATGTCTACAAGTACTCATTCACAAATATGCCAAAGTCATTTTAGAAAGATGTTTATGTGGACCAAATCCATTTGACATGCTTGTATATTTATAAATAATTAATTTAGTTTGCCTATCTTTAGTAGATCGATTCTGCCTTAAAATTTCTCCTCATTTTATTCATTTTCTCCAAAACAGATATGGTAACTAAGGGTATGTTTGGTATACGGTATAAAGTTTGATAGTATAAGTTAATACAATACATCATGAACTTATCACTTATTTGGTGCATATAATGTATTGTATAAGTTTATATATCATACCTCTCTTATATATTAAAATGATATATAACATAATCATACCTTGGGGGATGAGATTAAGTTTGATTAAGTTTTAATATATAAAGCCTTATCAATACTTTTTGACTTAAATAATTAAGGTCAAATTAAGTTTAATTAATATTAGTTGAAATTGAATAGCTGAGCCATTTTTAAATTTTTTGTAAAAATTATAAATTATAAAATGATCCTAAAAAAATAAAATTTTCATATAAGTCCTTATGAAATATTTTTTGATAAAAATTATAAAATAATCTTAAAAAATAAAATTTTTATATAAGTCTCTATAAAATTACATTTTACCACTAAATTTTTTTATATAAATCTCTATAAAATAATTTTTAAAAAAAATTGATAGAATTGGGATAAATTACACAAAAACTAATTTAGTATCGAACTCAATTTAATTAGTTTAGTATAAGGTTAGGATAGATTGGTTTCTTAAACTCATTTAGTCATTTTTTAAAATATTTGGTAAAATTATAAATTAACTCTTAAAAAATAAAAATTTTATATAAATCCTTAAAAATTATATTTTGCTCTTAAAAAAATAACATTTTTATTATGTTAGCTGAAATTAATTAATATGGCCAACTCGATTTAGTATACCCAATTATTTTTTAGCTATTTAACCTAATGTGACCCACCAGATCAAGTTACTAAATAACCATGCACTATGTGCAGCCCTATTCACTTATCTTTTTTTTTAAAAGTTAAAATAATACAATGAATTTATACAAATATAATATATTTTTTAAGTAAATGATATTTTTATCAAAATAATTTATTTTTATCATATTCAATATTATATAGTATATTATCAAATAAATAATAATATTATCTTATATGATACATTATCTCATACAATATTATATCAAATATTATATAATTTTAAAATTTTATCAAGCGTTATTATCATATCTTATTCTATACATCATTCCAAACAGGGCCTAGACTACCAAAATCTTCATATATTAGACACACTAGGGTATAACGGTAGCAGCCAGTATAAAAACGAATCAGAAAGTATTCATGATACTCCAATTCGTGACACCAGGACGGCAATATCAAATGGTTTGCAATTATAATAAGGTGGTAGAACTAAACTAAAGAGGTGAAAGTGACAGGTTTATGGAATAAGAATTTTCTTGCCTTTCTGATGAAGTATAGTTGCATTATTTAGGTGATAGACAAGAACGTTGTCGTCAATGCAACGTCAATGTCCAATGATTAGCCCTCTGGATTACGACTGGTCCTGATAGAGTCTTGTAGAGCCAGTGAACCTCTTATAATGACTAAAGTTCACACTCTTGGGTCTTCGTAATGACAATGGCTTCTCGACGGTTATTTGGGAAACCCATCCTGTACAAAGGAATCCACGTCTATAACTCAGTGAGGCATGGATCAGATCACCTTGGCGTGTTTTTCAGGTTTGTTGTGTCTGTCCCCGTACTATGCGAAAGAGGAAATCATTGATGTCCTGCAAAGTACCTAACCCTGCGTTTGGATGGGGTGAAAACCAAGGGGGAGAAAAAAGGTGAGGAGAAAATGAGAGAGAAAAATGATTTTACCTCGTTTGGATGGGGGGAAGGAGAACCAAGGGGAGGAAAAGAGAGGTGAAAAGTGACGTGAGTCCCACAGATTTTTTTTCTCCCCACAAATGAAGAGATTTTGAGAGGAAAACGGAAAACAACGACATATTCTGATTATATTATAGACGGAAGAATATTTTTTTGACTAAATTCTAACTAAAATAGCGTAAACACAAAATGATTAATTATAAACAAAATTTTTTAAAAATTTTAATTAATTAATATTATAATTATTTAATTAATATTTTATTGTAAGATTAATTAAAAATATATATTTTTTATAAAATGATAATATATTTTTTAAAATTAAAATTAATACATTATATTTTTATTAAAAAATAATCAGCCGACTATAATGCAGTTGATTGCAACCAAAATATAGTTGGAAGTATTTATTTTTAATTAATTAATTAATTTCAATTGCAAAGGAAAAACTAATTTTTTTAAAAAAATTATTTTTAATTAATTAATTAATATTATAATCATTTATATAAAATTTTATTATAAAATTAATTAATAATAAATATATTTTATAAAAAATTAATATTAAATTAATTAAATTAATTTTTTAATAAAAAATTTAAAAAAAAAAAAAAAGCCAAAACCAACTGCATTGCAGTCGGTTTTGGCTGGGCTGCAACCAAACAGGAGTCGGACTCCTGCTCAGTCGGATGGGATGATATTCATCCCATCCTTACATATATTCATATATGTATTGTTACGCAGTGCAATACATATATGAATATATATATATATATATATATAATATATTAAAGTATATATATTATAATATATATTAATATTTATATATATAATATATATTAAATTAAAAAATATTTATTATATTTATATATATTATATTTACATTAAAAATATTTATTATATGTAAAAATAATATTATTATATATAAAAAAATTTTATTAATCTTATTTATTTTTAAATATTGATATATATATATATGTGTGTGTAAATATAAAATAATTAAATTACATAAAAGAATATAATTTTTTTAAAATACTTCATTTAATGATAAAAAATTATTATTTTAAAAATTAATATGTTTTCTTTCGGTTTTCTTTCTCTCCATCCAAACGGAAGAAGGAAAAATATTTTTTTTTGACTTTTCTCTTCCCTCACTTTTCTCTCCACTTTTCTCCTCCCCCCACTTTTCTCCTCCCCCATCCAAACACAGCATAAACGAGGCAACTAAGCATGAATAAATTCACGACACAGTAAGAACATCACAATCTACACGACCCAGTAAAAAATACATCATCCAATAGAAGAATCCCATTTTATTTACAAGTAGTATATGACAGAGCAGTCTAGAAATATGAGTTAAGATTCACCTGCAAAATTCCCACCCCGCTTTTCCCAAATTTTCTTCCCCAGCATCAATGTTAGCATGAGTCGACAGCAGTGTATTACATAACAACCTAAAGAACTGAACCCTAAAACTTAAGCCATCTCTTCTCTTTTTCTTTGCTAACAACTGCATTTGAGGCTGAGACATGAGCTGCTTCAGCCTCTGCTAAAGCCTTGCGGGTTTCAATTAATTTTCTCATAGCAGCCTCATAAACTACCTTCTCTTTTCGGTTTCTATTCACCATTTCTTCAAGCTTCTCAATTCGCATCTTCAAAACCTTCACCTCGTCCTCGTAAGCAATCAAAGCCCGCCTATCAACTTTTTTACCTTCCCCTGAACCTTTACTTTGCTGCTTCTTTATTGATCCACCATTTAAAGCATCACCATGCATTGCCAGCTGGTTATTTATTAGTGTAAAGACATCTGACACCGATTCCTCTTCCTCTTTTGCTACACGAACTGCTTCTGCAAATTTCTTATCACGTTTTCTCTTACCACCCCTGCTTCGTCTCTTACCTTGATTGTCTTTGCTCTCTTCTCCTTTATGAGACTCAAGAGCATGATCTAAGGATTGCTTTGGTGGGAGGACCTTCACTGGGATGGGATTTACCATTCCCTGACCAGATACACCTAAACCCATACCTTCACGGTAACCCATATTAGCCATCATTTTGGAAGCTACACCCCTGGTGTGATTCTCCCACTTAGCAAAAATAGCAGTTTCAGTCTGAATGCCCCGCTGCAGGTTGGTACTTTCCAAAAAGCCTATACCTTGTGGGCCATCTTCTTCATAGTCGCTAAAATCAGATTGCTCAAAGCTGGAATCACTCTCTTCATTGCTCACTTCTGCATACTCAGATACTGCTATAGCCTCTGCTCCTAACTTCACTGAACCTCCATCATCTCGGAAAACAACTTGTCCAACTCCAAGTTCTTCGTCCCAGGATTCAAGCTCAGCTTCCTTCCAAATGCCAGCATTAACATCCGACACTGCCCATATACTTGAACCAACCAGGGACTGCTTCCAGATAGTAGGAACATATTTTCTGAGGGAGGACAGTGGAACATCAATACCTGCAGATAAATATTCATGAGATCTGATATGCTGAACAAATACATGAGCAAAGGAGAATGAAATAAAGAACACATCAGAAATGGCATGACAATTTTTTTTGTTCCCCTGCATAAAACGTAAGAAAACAACAATCACCTGAATCTCAAAATACGCTTACCAACTGAATCGATCCAGAATAATTTAAGGGGAGATTATGGTCTAAAAAAATATAATGCCAGTAGGGTAACTTTTAATAACCTCAACCAGAAAAGTTTAATTTTGTATATAAATCACCAAACTTCCCTTTTCTGGCCTTATTTTTTTTGTGTTTGTCTACAGGAAATTTAGATGTAAAAGAATATCCCACAAACTCCCCAACAATCAGGTACACAAACCACTTTCCTACTTAAGAAAATTATAGACACTCTACCTTATAGAAAATATGACAATACAATAGTCATGGTTAATAAAGTTAACTTCTATGCTGATGGTTTTTTTTTTTTTTGGGTAATACTCAAAGAATGATGAAACTAGGTTCCCTAACCTGTAGTCATTTAACATAAACTAGACCGAAACTAACCAAAAACTTCTCACAAAGTCATCTTGCCTCTCCGTGCGACCTACATCCAAGTTATTTTATTTGTTCAATAACTGCAGCTTACCATGTGATAGGCGACAGTTAGTACCAAACCGACATCGTTGTTGTAGAAAGAACTTGCACATCTGCACTTGGGTGGTGTAGCATTAGTACCGACATGAATAACATCACTTGGTTTTACTGAATAATCTAAAGCTACAATTTCAGTAACAGTAGCTAAAGGGTTCGAAAACATGACGAACATCTCCAAACAAGCAATATAAATTACATATCACTACAGACATAAATTAATACATATAATGTTCAAGCAGGATGAGCTATCTTATGTTCCATCATTTAAAGTAATTAATGGAGTTCAATATTACTGTTATCGTAAATCCATTTACCTATGATTAAGACGGTGTGTGTCTGTGTGATGGATCAGAGGGTATGCCAAATCATAGGGCTTTATCAATTTAAAGTTGCAAGTTTAATACAATTCATTATGATTGCATTATAGTTGAAAGCTAAAAATATCATATGTCTCCAACAATCTTTCGTGAGCTGTTGGGAGCTAGTCTCCCAATAGGACTACTAGCATTAACACATTACTCTTATGACAATTAATTAGGTCATCTTGGTCGCAAATAACAATTACAGCAAAATACTCCTTCCTCCCCTTTGTTTTACTGAAATAACAAGAACCTACCCCCTATTCAAGAAAAGTACACAATCCTCCCACAAACATCAGAGGTTTGCAAGGAATGGGAAAAATCCCAGAAAGGTTTGTATGAATTTTCAAAATAGATGGGAGGTCATGTAATTTCAACAAAATATAATAGAGAAGCAAGTAATTTGCTACATTTAAATTAAAATTTTCAGGAAAAGAACCAACAGTGTCATAACACCAAACCAATAAACATCTGTATAGACAGTGCAATTATATCCTTGTCTAACATGAACCCTAGAAACAAAGTATTGAAATTATGAAAATGTAGGTTTATAAATTCCTCTAAAAGAATATACACCATTTGTCTCTTTACTTTTCTCTGTTTCATTTTGTTTTTCATCAGAATTTAATTTTTGCTACCTAGAAGCTGGAAGCCTTGCTGCGAATGCTCCCACCTAAAACATGGAAGCATATATGATCTTTACAAAAAGTTATTATTATATTTACTCATTTAGCAGTTCTTTTCCCCTCCTAAATAATTACATTGGGAGTGCAGCTTGCTTCTCTCTATATCAAATACATCCTGTATGGCATCATGATCAAAATAGCTCCAACATAGGCACCACTATGAAGGAAAGAATAAAGAACATGTGATAAGTGGACTGTTGCTATTTCAAATCCCTTATCTCATAATTATGTACAGAAGAGAGAAGGGAAGGGCAGAGGGAAGATTATAAATATAAACCATCCATCACAATATAACTTTTGTCACGATGGTGAATTTAAAGATAGCAATTCTTAACGAAGAAAATCACACCTACCAGCATATTCTCAGATGTAGGCGTAAGGAATGAAATCTTTGCTGATGAATTATTTAACTGCACTACTTGACCGTTGTACCAACGCCCATCAGTGTGACGGAATCTACATTTAGATCCAACAGAATAGTGTTGTTCCTCCAGCGTTTCTGGTTCAACATCTGTGGGATCGAGTGGCTCTACTTTCTCTGTTTCAGCAAAAAGATTAGAGTTATGCAGCACTGAATCTGCTTCTTGTAATAGTCGAGCACGCTTTAAGTGAAGAAGTCCTTCCTCTGCATCCTTGATAGCCTGAACAAGCTCCTCTTGAACCTGAGACAATAAAGCAACAATGCTAAGAAATTTACCAGAATGTTTATGAAATTAACCGCAGAAATTTTCCTTTACCTGTCCTAGTTTCCTAGGTGCTAGCTAACAACCAAGTCCCACTATTTGTCATTTTTGTTGATACAATCTAGGAGCTTTGAAATAAATGACTCGTTCTAAAAGAGTTGGGCAATAGGATTAAAGGTGTTTGGGTATAGAAGGATTGCACCTTCTCCTCCATGGGCATCTTAAAAACTTAAAATCAAAATCCAAGAGATAACCTTCTATTCTACAGAAAAATAAAAAGAAATTATAGAGAACATTTAGGCAACAAAACTCTTAACTTGCCCTATTACACATATTTCAAAGTTTAAGACCAGGTAGAACTCTTAAATTGCCCATTAAATCACCGGAGGCTAATTTTTTTAACTACTGTGGAAAACATAAACTTCGATATTAGAATTATATTAGCCATGCTGATTAACTGACCAAATACTTAGAATAAAAACTAACTAATTCAGAGATTTTGGAGCATGTTATGTATAGAGAAATTAATACTATTGTGAAAATGTTTAAGCAATGCTCATTAACTTTACATGTCAATTATACAAATTCAGCAGAAAAGTTTCCTGGGATATCTCTATCAGTTGTAGAAACTGAAAGGCAAAAGGATAAAATGCGTCTTCCATCATACTTGTGTCTTAAATCTAAAGACTCTGCATGTTCCTAATGAGTTACGTATGACCACAGCAGCTGACATCAACGGTACGAGTTTTACCATTGCTTTTGGTTTTCCCCTAGATTCCCATTCCCATTTTGCATCAGTAAGTCTGAGATAGTAAGAGATTTGGTGGAAAACCAAACATTACGTTACAAGAATCGGTAATACACATAAAATAACATCAAATAGCACATTTCCCAAGCCTCAGTATTTCCTTTTCCAGCTTCCAACATTAAACCAAATGTTTGGGATGATCAAATTATTTTTTAAATATACAAAACCAGAAAATGGAGCAAGACAAATTAGTCAGCATCTATAGTTTATATGAACAGTTCTACAGGTCTTAGTCAAGAAAGCAGAGCAGAATAGTATAGAACCCGGCAAGACAAAGCTCTCAAACATAATTTTCCCATACCCAAAGGTAACCACGTTTCCCCAACTAAGAAATTGACATTTCAACCCATTTATATTAGTTGCATTGATGTAGAACTGAGGATTAAATTTAACCAATAAAAAGCCTAATTCATAGATTGCAAGAAAAAATAAACCATCACACCCAACTTATATGAGTATAGCTTCGATCTTTGAAAAAACACAGTATTCAATGCTTAAATTTCATCAATTTAGTAATTGCTCCCCATATTCCCAAGCATTCCGTCGTTATCACTTCACCGTCCAACTCCCACTATTATCAACAATTATTAGGGTAACCCAATATTGATTTTCCACCATTCCGGTTGTATTACATTTCCACATCCCCACGCCAGATATAGGAATAATAGCTCACCAGTACAATCATTTTGTCAACTTTTTACAAAATTAAGAGCAATTCCAATTCGAACTAGACCGGAATTTGATATTGGTTTCAGTAATCGGTGGTTTCAGCCTGTCAGTTATTCCAATTATCCCGAACAAAGTTTCGAGGTGGGAAACGACGTACCGCGAGAAGCTCGGGATTGGCTGGATCAGAGACCAAAGCTTGATTGAGAGCAGAGAGAGAATCCCTCTGCTCTTGCAATTGAAGCTCCAACTGCGTCTCCAGAAGCCTCTCCTCTTCGCTAGCCATTGCCCCCACAGAAGCACTTTCTTCACAGGACGATAGTGAAAAATGGCCGTTTTTTCCTTTACATGTCTCTTAAGCCGACCCGCATTTAATGCCCGCCCCGGATTTCTGAACTAATCGGATCCTTGTTTTTCATATATTGGTCCCCAAAAGATACTATTACTACCAATTTAGTCCTTGCCCAAAAATTTACTATGATCAATATAATCTTTTGTTGAATTGGGGGTCAGAATTAAAATGATGTATTTTTTTAAAATATATTGACTAAATTGATAGTAATAAGTTTTGAAAATTGATAATTAAAGATATCTTTCAAAGTCCAATATTGTAGTTTATTTTAAAAAAAATCAATAACTTTTATATGATTCTGTAAAATCATACAATTCAATCCAGCAATAAGTCAAATAATGCTTTCTGTTTCTGAAGACAAATTGTCTTAAATATATTGTTCATAAAACACAAAGTAAACAAATAAATATGAAAAGAGATATAATTTTTGTCTACTGAATTTTTTAAAGAATAAATGACATAAAATAAGAGTAAATTACATTAATTTCCTCTAAAATTTTATTAAATTATCCTTGATATCTTTTTTATTTCGACAATTACATCCAACTCTTTTTTAATGTATTTCTTATTAATAAAGTTAACTTTCAAAACAATATATGTTACTTATAAATTTAAATATTTTTATTATCATATTAAAAATAAAACTCTAACCTCATGCTGAGATTTAACATCAACTTTACTGTTTTCATGATCATACTATGATGAATTAAATCATAGTGTCATGTATAGAAAGTTAAGTTATAATTTAAAAAATTGTAATGTATATGAAAATATTAAAATAACTAAGTGTAATTTTTGAAACAAAAAAAAAATCATAAATAATTTAACCAAATAAATATTAACATATCTGCTCATTTTGCTAGGTTTCTATCAGGTATTCAATGCTTACAATATCAAGTGGATGGGGAGGCAGGAATTGTATTTTGGCAAACATAATACATGGTCATGTTTGTTTACCTGCACTTTAGCATGACTGAGATGAAAAGTTTCATATTTATTGGGAAGCTAAGACAGACTATTCAGCTTGAGTTGTCAGGGGGTAGCAGTGCTTGCTTGAAGATGCATATCTAAAGATGGAAATTCTGACGCATCATTTCAACAGAGTTTTCTGTTCACGTTTATTTGTTTATTTATTTATTTTGATTTTGTTCTTTTATCTTTTGATTTAACCCTCATTTTTATTTAAGAAAAATGTTTCTAAAACGTGGGTTGAGTTGTAGTTTCCGGGGGGTTTGGCTACTGTGACAAGGCAAAACAGGGCCGGCAAGAAATGGAAAGAGGACTGGAGCTTTGCATTGCACCTTTAACGAGGAATAATCATTTGATATATAAAAAATAGAAATAAAAACAAAAAAAAATTTGTGAATAAAAATAATTTTTATATCTCTATATTAAAAATATTATTAAATAATAATTATAAAATAATAATAATTTTTTATTTTTTAAGTAACCAATATGTCTAGAATATATTTAGTTAGATGATATGAAAAAAATAAAATATAAAAATTGAGTAGGTAAAATAAAAAATAAATTTTCTATTTTTTTAAAATAATTTAATAAATAATGTAATAATTACAAAATTATAGAGATAAAAGATGATCTAAAAGAAAATATGACAAAGTAACAGTCAAGTCAAATAAAAAAAAATACTGCACTTGGAATATAAATTGTTCCGCTATTTATAGAAGAAATGGCAGTTACCCAGTTACGCCCACTTGGTAGCTAAAAGATATATATAATATTTATTATAATTATTTAATAATATTTATTCTTTTTATTCTTTCTAAAACGAGAATACTATAAATATTTTCTACTAATCTATTTTTTTATATTTATACTTAATATTTTATGTGCTAAACCATTCATTACCATTAGTAACCAAATTATTATAAGCCATGTTCCTGTTCGAAAAAAGTGGCACCATATACAAATAGTGATTGAGCATGAGATGTTGCAAGGTGTCTAGGGCTGAATATGAGTCCAAACATATTGGGCTTGGTAGTGGGCCAATCAACCAAAGCACCCAAAACTGGGTTTACCAAAATCCAATTTATACATGGGCATTGGGCAAGGCGAAAACTTTGAAAAAAACGTAACTCTCATAGAACAACGGGAAATGTGTTGCCTTTTCATGAAAATTTTCTGAAGTTCTTTTTGTTCCTTTTGTTTTTTTTGTAGTGTGGTGAGGTATATATATATATATATATATATATATATATAATATTAAACTTATTGTTTCTATCACATAAAGTTTTTACAAACGAACCCATCCAATTGATAAAGTCAAAAAGAAAAAACCTGTGAAAGGAAATTAAATATATTCAATTATTCACCATAAAATAATACTCGTTTGATTTATTATTGTCAATATTATTCTTCTTAGAAAATAATCAAAACAACACATTAATTATAAAACTAAATATTAACGGTGATTTAATAAATACCAATTATATTTCAAATAAACTTAAATTCAAATTACCAATAGAAAAACCCGTGTATTTGCCTTCTCCTAAATTTTAAAAGATAACGGTGTAGGAATTCAAATAAGTGGTTGTTCTAATAATAAAATGCCCGTAAATGAAAGCTAAAAAGTTAAATCTATCACTCTATATATACCCTAGTTATATAAATAGGTCATTGGGTTTTACAGTTTTTTATTTTCTTATTATCATATTTTTTTAATTATAATGTATAATTCTACAATAAAAATATAATAAGTATATAGTTTAATTCAAAAGTCATATACTTATTTTGATTAAAGAACTTAACAATAAAAATATAAATAATTATATATAAATTTTTTCCTTTCACAAAATTCATATGAAATTGTCATTCAATATAAAATTAGATACCAATTTACATTATTAGTTATACATTTACACTTTTTTTTTTTTATTGGAGGATCTGACTTATATTTTGTTCTACTATTGTCATCTGGTTTATGTTTAGGTAACTATGATACGTCTACATTTATCTACAAAGATATGAAATGTAAAATTTATTTTAATCCCATCTACCCTCCCTTCTTTTAGCCATAAGCCACTTGTGCTACTTTGATTTTAAGGAACCTCGCTCGATATCACTTTAGCGGGCGTACAATTACAATTAAATCTGACGGTGGATTGAGTTCTAAGTCTTAATTTTGTAAGAAACTTTTTAAACTCTGGATTTAAACTCTTCTAATAATTAACAAAAATGAAACTTACATGTTAGTCTAATCCATAATCAATTATAACTTCACAATATAATTGTCATTTCAATTTAGAATTACACAAATACATAATTCTAAGGACCCATTTGGTTGAAGAAAGCAATGTAAAAAATGAGTAGGTAGAAGTAGATAAAATAAAAAATAATTTTTGTTTTTAATTTAAAAAAATTGATTTGATAGTTAAAATAGTAATGTGATGAATAGAAAAAAAAATATAAGAATATAATAGATATTACACATTCTATGTAAAGGGAATACATTCGGGAATACATTCACATTATTGCAAACCAAATAGGGTCTTAATTCCTAGATTATTATCTTAGGTTAGCCAATTCAACGTATTCTTTATTATTTTTTAAATTTTTAATAAAGATTATAAAGTCACATTGAACAAATAAAATTTTTATAAAAACTATTTTTTAAAATTAATAAGATTGAGCCAATTAGATCCAACTCAACTTATCATTTTTTTTACCCGACTTAACTAGACCTGAGGTGGTTGAAGAAGACCAAGTTGTTCACCCCTATTTCAACCCATTAGGTCTGAGCCATAAATAGAAAAACAAGACAAACACCAAGAGGATGCAAGGGAAGCATATAGAAAACTTTCTGAACTCTGTTGACAGCATATGTCAGGGACAATACTGCCATAATGGGAATGGTTTGGGGCGAGTAGTGGTATATCAAAATGGGCTACACTCATAGGGTCAGGCCCAATTCGTTGTCACCAATTGTTGTTTTGTTTTTGCGACAAAATCACTTTTCCATCTAAGATAAGAGCTTCCATCATATCTTATTCCCAATTGCAATAATTTTGTTTTTTTTGGTTTTTCTTTTTAAAATTTAAGTTAGGTTGATGTGATGATATTGTTTGGTACTTTGGATTTGGATTAGGACTCCCTCCACAACGTCCAGACCGAAATAGTGTTTGACTTCATTCACTGATATTATCCCAAGATTTCTTTCATAAAAAAAAATTATTATATTATCTTAGTATCAACAAATTTGGTATTAGTATTATTTATATTTTAATAAATAAATAATTCCCGATTAAAATTTAGAATTCAACGTAATTTTATTTTAAAAGTAAGTTACGTGATTTTGATCAAATAATAAATTAAATTACAGTGAATGTAAATAAAAATAATATTGAATACATAATAGCACAACAACACAGAAAATGAAAATCAATTTGAGTAAATTATTTGCGTTTTCGATATAGATTCAGGCATATCTAGGGGGTCCTTCAATTTTCTTCAACGCTAATTTTTGTGAGCTATGTACATTCCTAAGCCCCCAAAAATTCTTAAGATCCTAAGATATATTTTCAAAAAATGGAAATGCTATAACATCTAAAACGTAATTAAGGGAAGGTTGGAAAAGCAAAAACTATATTATTACTCATTTAAATTATTTACATACATTTTAAATGAGATATTTTTTTCATTAATTTCTATTAAATATATAACATTCATTTAATACGTGTTCTTTTAGATATTTAAATTATTATATAGTCAATACTATATTTTAGTTAATATTTATTTGAAGTTATCAATGTAATTAAAAATCATAATATATTATATATAAATAATAGATAAATTCAATAAATGCTGAGGACTTGATAAATTTGAGAGTAAATTACATAAATTTTTTCTAAATCTTGGTAAAATTATATAGACATTTTTATTTTCAAAATATATACAGGCTTTTTTCTGAAATAAAAAGTAATCTTATATTTTAGTTTAATTTAAAATAATTATCAAAATATTCTGCATAAATGCGTAACTTTTTTATTAAAATATTAGATAATTTTATTTTAAAAGAAGTCTATATATATTTTAAAAATTAAAAATTTATTTATATCACTTTAATGAAATTAATATAATTTACTCTCAAATTTAAATGTTCTGACAATTTTTTAGTTTTCTTCGTCTATTCAAAACATTGAATCCATCCGTTTGCCACCCTAGTGCAACGGGCAATAGCTAGCAAGGCCCCTACCCAAAAACTTTCCACTAAATTCATTTGCAAAAAGGACTAGAAACAAAATCAAGTGGAATACAAGTCCAATTCCAGGACAAAACTGCATGTTCCATGCCATCAAATTATCAATTCAACAAGAAGATTTTTATCAAATTAAATTCTTTATATTTATATATTAATGCTTTTAAAAAATAATAAAAAATAAAAATATGTATAAAACTTATTAACTTTTTATACTCATTTCTTTTTTATCTCTTTTTAAATGTATTATATATACATTTAATTTATGAATATAAAAAATACATTTAACTTGTGAATATGAAAATTCTGAGTTCGATCTTTATTCACGTATTGGGTTGGGTTTGATGAAGTTGGTATTAGTTGTTGTGTTGACCTTACAGTTGAAATCTCATCTTGTCCTTGGTAATATTGTCCAAAAATTAAAAACTACACACAGTAGTTTCAATCAGAGAACAAAATATTTTATAAAATATAAATACATATATGTCAATAATCCCCACAACTTGATATTTATCCTATAAATTTTTTTAAATTACTTGCACTTAAAGAACTGTTCACAAATGATTCCTGTGAAATGAAGTCCAATCAAACAAGAACCATAATAACCCATTATTCCTATGGCTCCTAAAGGAAGCAGTAACAGAGTCACGCTTGTCACTGTGAAAACAAGGAAAATGGGAGGAAATCGATGTCAAACCCCATCTTCCTTTCTTCTCTTCAAAGCATTCAAAGACAAGCCAAGAAAGTTAAAAGCTGAAATGATAGATCAATTTTAACGTTTTCAGGCTTCAATCTTTCAACATGGGGCTTTCTTAGAAGTAAATTCTCTTGTGCACTTGCCAAAGCAAAAACCTCTTGGAAATGGGATTCCTTTCTTACACAGTAAAATTAGAAGATGTCAAAATTCACTGTTTCTGGAAAAGACAAAAGAAAAAGAAAAGGAAATCATTTCTCTCTACCTAATGATTCATCCCCAACATCTAAATTCTAATTGACCACACTGCCAAACAAGCTTGAGTGTATAGAAGGCAAAATGATGGTTCTTTTCCTGTTGCTATTGATACCATAATAGAAAAAGAGATCTACCAAACAAGGAAATTCATTCCAAGCCCTTCTGGGTTAGTTCACAAGAAAAGTCAAATGAAGAAGAAAAACCCTTAAATGAACAAAATTCAAATGGCACCAAGAAAGCTATATTTCCCCAACCAATCTAATCATCCAGCCATTTACACCAACCTTCTGTTTAATTATTAATACTATCATCCTATTAAGCAACAGAAATGAGTGAAGATGATCAAAGGCAAAGGGAATCAAACCAGAAATGGAATCTATTTTCCAGAAGCGGAAGAAGAGATAATAGCAATATGAGAACAGCTGATTCTAACTTCCTTAACTAGTGTTATATATACATACAGAAAGACAAGGATCTGCTGGAAATGGGTACTAAAAACCCACGTTGGACATTGCATAACCACTACAAACCCCAATCCATAAATTCTTTAATAACAAACAGATCTTAATATTTTTCCTTTTTGTTTTGTTTTGTTTTTCCTCTATTAGGGAAAGTTGAAAAGAAAAGGAGAAGAGCATTGAGCAATAGCCCCCTTGAAACACCATATATAGCAGAAGATTACACTCACAGAATTAAGATCATATCATCATAATCTCATATCTGATCATCATCTTTTCTTTTTTAAATTTTTCCGCATAAAAAAAAGGAACAAAAATACAAGGGTAAAACAAAAAAAATAAGAATCATTTCTTTGATTCAAGATCAGAGGCAGAGAGTGGTACAGTGTAGATCATCACCCGCCACGTTCGCACCATCCAACGGTGGAAGATTCAGATCGAAAGGCAACGGTTGACGGAACGACGACGACGACGCCGCGAAATCGGCGCCATCGCCATCGCCGTCGATCACCGATGACGACGAATCGCAGTCGCTATGGCAATCCTCCGGCATGACAGGCGGTGTCCGAGGGTATCTTCGGGTTACCACCGCCGGAGCGGCCGTGGACGGCGGCCGGGGTCCGCTGAAGGATGTGCTGCTCATGCTACTGGTGGCGGGTCTCTGGGGGTTAATCTGGATCTCTTGGAAACCGTTATTCGCGGCTGCGTACAACCGGTGATCCAAAACGTCGTTGTTGACGTTGAGGTTGGTGGTGTGGTAGCAGAACGGCGAGAGGGAAGAAGGAGAGAGAGGGAAATTGGTCTTGGCCTTGGGTCCACGGAGGGCTCTAGCGGCGGCATCGTAGGCTCGAGCCGCTTCCTCGGCGGAGTCGAAGGTGCCGAGCCAGACACGAGCTTTCTTCAAGGGGTCTCTGATCTCGGCGGCGAATCTACCCCACGGCCTCTTCCTCACGCCCCGGTACCTCGGCTCTTTTAAAATCGTCCTTGAACCGGATCCATTAAGTTCGACTGGCCCCGCAGCCCCCGCCGCCGGTTTGACAGCGGTGGCTCCTCTGGCCCTCCCCATATCCTCCAAGAATCCTCCTCAGAGACCAATACAAAATCTGGAGAGAGATAAAATGGAAACAAAACACAGAATCACCTATAAAAAAAAGGGCAATCTTAGGCCTGCGGATGCTTCAAAAATGGGCAACAATATCAGAAAGACATTCCATCTGTAAAACATATGGGGGAAATCTGAACGGGTTTCTCCAGAGATTGGAGATTATGGCGATGAAGAAAAAGGGCAAAGAGAGAGAAAGAAGGAAATGGGTGGAGGGAGAAAGACAGGAAGGCACAACACCACAACGACACCACCTTCTCTTCTTCTACACACACAAATATAAATAAAATGCAAGGATTTTGATTATTATGGTTGAAAAAAAAAAAAAGTACGTGAAAATGAAAGGGTGGGTTCTTCCCTGTGACCTGTGGGTTCTTCTCTCCCTGTGTGGCTCTAGTGGCCTCTCCTTCTTTTCCTTTTCTGTCAATCAATTTTCTTTCTTTTCTTTCTTCGTTTTTCTCCCTTTCACAACATCTTTTTTTTGGGTTAAATTATTTTTTGTTCTTACAATTTTATTTATTTTTTAACTTAATCTATACTATTTAATTTTTATCAATATATCATTAAACATGAATAATATAACAAATTATATATTATTTTAATACTTCAAATAAATAAAATTTATGAATATATAATAAAATAAAATTAATTTACATACATATTACATATATTGAGTGATTTAATCTTGTAGGTTTAAATTACATATATTTAGAATATTTAGATACTATTTTGTTAATTACATTAATACTATTTTTTTAAAGATTTTAAGGATTCAATTATCAATTTTCAAAATATAAAGACTAAAATTAAGTAAAATTATAAAGGCTTACAAAATAATTTTAACATTTTTCTTCTAAAAAAATATGATAATAAATTAGTTTATATATATCATTTTTTGGTAAACAGAATTTTATTCCTCGCTATCAAAATGGCCAAGATTAATAAAAATTATTGATTTGTAGTAAAGTATCTACCAAGTCATATTTCAAAGAGTCTTTGATCAAATTGACCATATTATGAATTTACAGAACCAAATTTAATCCAAAAAAAATAAAGTTCTATATGAAATTAAATGATTAATTAATAATAAAAAATTAGTTACTGAATAAATTAAAAAGCAATTCATCAAAATGTAACCAATTCAAGATTCCTTCCATTGATATCTCACCTTCCTTATTTAAACATTCTTTTGGTCTACTTTCAATCTCCTAATTAGTGATATTTAATGTCCTTAAACTATCACTTAAGATTATAATCAATGTTGTTTATTATATCTAATGCAATTGCATAAGATTAATGAAACATTACCAATCTTATTCAAACATTTAGGATTAATAACATAATAAATTCATTTGATTAATCAACCGATTAAATCAAATATAATCTTCAGATAATACAAACAAATCAAAAATTATACAATCCAAATTATTCAACTAATAAAATCAAGATTAACATAAAAATAGAGATAAAAATGGAAATTCATTTATAATTAAAATCAAACTAGTCAAAACATAAACTCTAATATAATATCAAGTTTGGTTCCCAAATTGATGACAGAAGAGAGTTTAGAGCGCCATTACAAAAAGAAAATTGCTCTAGAGAAAAAACACTCATACAATTGAAGAGCCTCTCCGGAGATAACAACTATGTGAATGAATGAATGGCTAAATATGACTTAAGGGAATAATCTTAAAACATCAAATATGTTATGATTATATATGGTCCAAAATTAATAAAATACAATATAAATTTCTAATTAAAGTAAGCCAACATCCACAAACCCATTAACGAAGTGTCATGGTCTATTTGCTGGCTCAATTTATCTATAGAAATAAAAGGCAAATAATTAGGTGTCTATTGATCAACATATAATAATGGCAATTAAAGTTTAAATTTTAAAAAAATATAATTAAAACACATTAATCTCAATTTTGACCCAATTAATATAAAATGAATCTAAAATCATTAAATTAGTATCATTATATTATATTATTGTAAAACTATGTATAAGAGGTATAAAATATAGAAATACTTGAATTATCACTTTCTTCAACCTTTAACAACAATAAAAATCATATTATATAAAAAAATAGTTTCAATTAAATTTTAAATGATTTAATATTTTATTTTAATAAAAAATTAAAAAAATATTTTGTTATATTTTGAAGAATATGTGTCAATTTTGTAAATAAGTCTTAATTTATAAGAGGAAAATGTAATTTTATTTTTTAATCAAACATTTATTACTAATATATTTCATTTCCTCTTTTACTAAAATGACGAAAGGACCCTTGTGATTATGTGAGACATACGTAATATTGCTGAACAAATCAGAAGCGTGTTGGTCGGTGTACTTTCGGTTTTTGGTGAGGTCTATTTCAGGATATTATATCTTTTTTCCTCTCCTCTCTTTTTTTTTTTCAATTGGTAAGGGGGAACAGCCATGAGAGTAAAAATGCACAGATGATGGCATCTCTATATTAATAAATACATCTTCTTACCCCGGAATATTTTAGATTTTTTTTTTTTGGATCGATTCTATGCCTCATTTTAATAAATCTCTATCTCTTAATTATAGTATAATACGATTCTCTTTCTTCTTCTTATTATTTTAGTTCAGTTATTTTCAATAATTTCGGCTGAGAGAGAAGGACCTCGATCCGCGTGAGAGCCACTGAAGGCGGGGGAAATAATATTTTTATTTTGTTTATCTGCAAATGTTATTATTATTTTGTGGTGTGAACCTTTGTCTTTAAACAAGATTATTTTTACAATATCCTCAATTATAGGGAAATTATTTAAGGCGATGGTTCACCATGTTTTTTTTCTTTAGAAAAATATGTTTGTTTACTTTATTGGGTTTTCTTTTTAAACTACTAAGTCACATTTGTTGCGAGCAAGAACTATCACCTCTTCAAACCATTACATAATAATAAAATATGATATTTCTATATGATGACAGACATTTTGATTTAAGGAGAAATTTTTGTATGCACAAAGATTACATATATTTAATGATTAAAATTTATTTTATACAATGATTCAATATGTATGAATCAAAATTTAACCATTAAATATACAAATCTTTTTTTTTAATTAATATATATATATGAACTAAAATGACAAAAAAATATTTTTTTAAAGGTCATATTTTAATTTTAGCAAAAATTGTATAAACATATTTTATAAATTATAAATAGTCAAAAGTCAAAATTTCTATCGAGCCTTTCTTGAATGTGATAATTACATTCTGACCAAAAAATATGAAATAAAAAGTGTATTTTTAATTTAAAAATAAAAATATCAAATTTAAGATAGTAAGTAATTTTTGTGTGTGGAGAAAATAAGTAAATGAATTGCTTGCCACGTTTGTAGTAATGTCCATTTCCAAAAAAACATGCCCATAATAAAAAAACTACCCCAATGAAGAGTCTAAATTATCACATTTTAAAATTTTATCTTATAAAACTGGGTTTTTTCCATATATCATCCTTTAAACTCATATATTTTCATTTTCACTGTATAAATCTCACAAAAATATATCAAAATAAATAATTATAGGTACAAAATGATCAAATAGTTAAAAAGAAATAAACATTCAAATTTTCAAAAATCTTCTTTAAAAAAAAAAATAGTCTAACTCGATTTTAAGTCTAATGACCTAGACTTATTAGTATGCCCCGATATTTGCTTGGGCCTTTGCCAAGTCAAATTAGGCTTCAAACCTAATTTTTTGGTGAGGCTTTATATTGAGTTAAACTTTAAGTCGACATAAAACTTGATTTAACTTAGCTCATGTACACCCTTGTATAATAATATTGGAAGTCCAATCTTCTTCTTACCTTATAATTGCATTAAGAAATTGCCATCTCACCAAAATTCAACCGATTGGATTATATGGTCACCTCCGTAGGGCTTGAAACTGGGATAAAGTTTACATCATCATGTATAAATAGTTCTTAGGGTATCCAGTAAATTTTACGTTCTCTTATGCACTTATACTAAATGGGTGGTCACAAAATATCAAAGTTTCAATAGGAACCATACATTCCCTTGAATTACCATGAAGATTTACTCCAAACAGACTGAAAAGAAATTACACGTGAATCTCTATCAATATATATATATATATATATATATATATATTATTAACTAATATTCATCCTAAATCATTAAAAATCGTGTTTTCAAACAAAGCGATAATGAATCCTATTTATAATTTACCTTGCTCTGTTCTAGTTTAGAAAGATGTTAATTTTGTGTGATTCAATTTTAAAAATTAATGTCTATAATTTGTTTGCATCAATAATAATGGCGGTGTAAAAATAACATAAATCTAAGTCATTAAGCATAATTAAGAAATTTGTAAATAGGCTTTTCAATATTTTACTTATATGTAAGAGTAAACTTTTTATACTTTTTTTAAAAATTTTACTAAAATTATACTACTTTTATTTTTAAAATATATATAAATTTTTATTGAAAGAAAAAGTTACTATACATATTAATCTAATTTTAAATTTTTTGATTAAAATTTTTTAATTTAAAAAATATATTTAAGTTAATAGAAAATATTTCAGCAACAAAATTAACATTAGACTAAAATCCATATTTATTTATAAAGTAAATTACATATATCCAAAATAACAACTCTTCTTATTTTGTAAGTTAACCAATAGCGATAGATATAATTTTTCAATTTAATATAAAATCTCAGACTTATCCCAAAAAAAAATATTCTTAATATGAAAAATGAATTATACATTTTCATGTCCCTTGGTGGACATCAGATCAAATAAATTATACAATTATATATATAAATATTCATTCCTCAGTTTATATATATATATATATATATATATATATATATATATATAAACTGAGGAATGAATATTTATGTATTCACTCATTGCACATGACCCCATTAACTCCTTTTTGTTTTGTGAACTTTGGATTCCCTCCCACATCAACATGTACCATGATTCCATGAATGCAAGGCACCTTCTATATCTGTGCAAAAAGAAACAAAATCTAATGCACAAGATGCTTTCTCCATATGATCCCTATTCGATTCCTTAATATTATTAAAATCCTTTCTGTTTTTGTTTTAAGTAAGAGCAATCAGATATATAACAAAACGTTGTTGTGAATTGATAGTGAATACCACTATCCAATAAGAGCAAATTCTACAATTAATATAACTTTTAAGGTAAGCAGAAGCAAGATTTGATACATGATTTGGTGCAAGTGAAGATGCTAAAGTTGATTTTGTTCGCTTGTATTACTTTGTTTGTGTTTCACGTTTTCTTTCAATCAATAAAGGTTACGATTTACTCTAACTTTGTCTCGGAAATGAAACCATAAGAGACGTATACGTAGATCTTGAAGCCACAAGATTTTGTTCACTACTTTAGAAAGAAATGTGTGGCTACCAACAAAATTTGGATTCTATTATTTACCCCCCAAAAAAAAAAGAGAATGATATACACTATCTTTTAACAACATATTTGTTTGAGTAATTAAAATTGAAAAAATATATAGAAAAATTGTATAAATCTCTGTTGAGTTTATTGAAATTACATACTTTTTTTATTTTCAAAGTATATATAAAATCCCTATGAAACAAAAAATATCTAATATTTCAGTCAAATTTTAAAATTTTTACTAAAATATATTCTATTTAAAATTTTTAATTAAAAATATATTTAAGTCATTTAAAGATATTTTAATAAAAAATTAAAATTTAGACTAAAATGTAGGATAATATTTTGTTTTACGAGATATTTGTGTATATTTTTAAAAAAATTATATAATTTCAACAAAACTTATAAAAACTCTACATAATTTGTTCAAATATATAAGATGCAAAAGGGTTACTTTAACTTGATAAATAAGATAATATCTCTTTTTATTTGTGAAGAATGCACCTTTAACATTTTTGGCAGAGAAAATTTAAGTGAAAAGTATTATTTGATTGAAATAAAAAAAATAAAAAGATAAGGAAACAAAAGCTAAGAAGAGTTTGAGATTTAAATTATTATTATTATGTGACGTAATATGCAAAAGGATAAATAAGTCATTTATAATGAAATATTTCATATTTATCTCTTGACATGAGATTATAAAATTCGTGGTGTTGGTTGATTATGTTATGTCTAATCTATTTATATGTAATTGCCTAAGGTTGATGCAATATAAATGTTTGGTGGCAAATTATTTGGATTGTGGGAACTCGACATCATACAAGTTGAAATTGCGGCTTCAAGTCTGCAAGAGTTGGATATTCTCTCCTTCATTCTCAGCAACAACTTCATCTAAATTATTTGAAAAAATTATAATTAAAGATTTTAAACTAAAAATATTTATATTAAAAGATTTTTAATTTTAAAATTATTTTAAAAGACACAATCACAAAAAATTTAAACTACATAAAAAAATTACAATTCAAAATCTTAAATTAAACTTTAAAGCCTTTTCCTATTAATATCTTTAATTGGGGGCTTTCAACTATAATTTTCTCTAACTATTTCATGATATAAATGAATTTAGTTTTAATTATCAATTTTGTCCAATTGGCTGATCAATTTAAAATTTTTTATATGATAAAATGTCAATAAAATTGAAATTTTATTGCACATTTGTGTGCGTATTGCCCCTTCCAAATTAACATTCTTTAGTTCAGTCCATTTCGTGGTTTTAACCTTTATCTTTCCCCACAATAATTTCCATAATTATAGATTTTTTAGAGGAAAAATACTTATATAAATTCTTTATATTATTGTTATCAAATTCTTCATATAATTGTTATATTATTATTAAAAAATATTATTTATTCTATTTCAATTAAGAAACTTGATAACAAAAATATAAAAAGTAAGTTACATAAATTTTTCTTAAATTTTGTTAAAATTATATAAATCTTCTTTCTATTTTTTAAATATATACAAACTTCCTCTAAAATAAAGAAATATCCAACATTTTTAGTCTAATTTTTAACTTTTTTTATTTTTAAACCCTCAATTTAAAAGCTTTTTTTTCTGTTAAAAAAGATATATATTTAAGTTAAATAAAAATCATATACTTATTATGTTATTATTAAAAATAATGTATTTATCATATAATAATAATAATAATAATAATAATAATAATAATAATAATATAGATAACTAAATCTAAATCTAAATCTGTCTAGTTTTTTTTTTTTGAGAGAGAAAGAGAGGGGTTTCAACTTTTGAATGGGTGAGACTGAAGCGTTGGCGACGGATAAGGCAGTGAATTGTAATTTTGTTTTTTGTCATTTGTTGAAGAATCAAAATTAGTTGTATAACTTTGGAAACCTCCTAATCATGGCTTTTATACGAAGTGCTTTAGAGAAAGTTTAGGACCCAAGTAATTATGTTCCCAATAGAAACGAAACGCCATTATGATTAATGATCAATGACGATTTGCATACATGGTAAACTACAGCTAGCAATATTTGACTATGAGTAATAAATTTTCTTTACTCCACTCAAAGCAAAAACATATGGAGTTACCCACATCAAATTCTCAAGTGACAATCATTGAGTTTCAGCAAGGCCGATATCACTAAGGATTTTCTTTTATTTTTTCTTTTATTTTTGTTTGAATATGGAAAAAGTAGGCTATAGGAGTAAATTTGCTGAAATCTAAGCTGCCTCTAGGCAGAGATGCGCCCTTGCTACCACGAGCCAAAAGGTTGGTGACAAGTTTTTTCAACTTTTTTTTTTTTTAATGATAAGAAATACAATACCTGAAAACCTAAAGAACAAAAATCCAGTATCTGCTGGAAGCTCTGCTACATGCTTAAACCAAAACCATGTGTTAGGAAATCGGGTAATAATTGGGCTGTAATAGAGTCGTAAAACAAGAACAACAATTTAGATTGTAGACTTTGAAAGATATGCATATCATATTATTCTTAAAGCAAGATTTGTCTCATATTTAATGTCACATGGCGTAGACAAATTTGCTTTTAGAAATTCTCACAAATATCCTAAAAAGATACACTCAACAAATAACGCATCTCTTACTTTCTAGAAATTATTTAAGGTTCAAAAATTTAGGATAAAGTAGATAATTTCTGGTTTTTTCTTTTCCATGCATGTATTCAAAATCAATTTTTTATAAAGTTGATTATGAACTTTTATACCTTTGCATGTGAATAATTATATTAGTTGAGTGTCTTTTTAGAGTCTTTACTCTTTCTAACTATCACTAAATTATTATATAGTAAAACCTGATGTTTACTCACACCTACAGGCACCGAACCTGTCAAGTATGATATTATCATTTTTTATTAATTAACTAATTAGTGTGGATTAGTTTAATAGACTCTCAAATCGATCAATTGGTTTAACTCAAAACATTTCTAAGAATCTCTTTCTCAAACTAATTGATTAGAAGATGATTCTCAATCAACTAGTTTCTTGGTCCAGTCAATTGATCTCCTAGACCAATCAACCAATATATTCTAGAAACAATTCCCTATATTTTGTCATAAAACTTGCAAATTATTATAAATGTAGTGTTGTGGCTTCAAAAGTTGGCAGTGTGACCTTGAAAATAGACAAAACTATATCAAATATGTATGTGAATTAGAAATCAAATCTTGCCAAGAGAGAAACCACAAAGCATGACTAACAGTTATAAACAATGCCAATAACTAAATCTAATGATGTGTTGCAATTCAAACCCATTTACAAAATAAATAATGACCAAATGAAACAAATATCAACACTTGACACTTTGTTGACTAAATGTTATAATAAGACATCTAAACACTAAAGACCACTGATCTAATAATAAAATACCATTCCGTATATGATAACTCTCACTAGAACTATATTAATGCTAACCACTCAAATTAATAGATGGTTGCCTATAAGCAAGACAAAGTCATCAAAACATCTACAATGCATACTTAGGTGCACAAGTAAGATCCTAACAAAATTTTCAATTATGTCAAGACCAAATCACATAAAGGAGTAAACTTTTGCTATGAGAAACTCAAATTATTCTTGTGTAAACCATTGCAGTAGATAGACTAGAATATCAGACAGAGACAATTGATCAACCTGCACACCCACAGTTAAACCAAACCAAATAGATCAATGTTGATGGGAGAACATTCTACGTGAAACACCATATAGAAAGTACTACACAAAATGAAAGCCAAAGCTTCCATAACTTATCCTAAATAGTAAAACTAACAAAACTATTGGAAGACAAGCCATAAAGCAACAATGTATACTTATTTGAAACCTTATAAATATCTAAAATGTTCTTCTTCCAAACCAAAGAATCCACTTGGCCTGTAAGGGAAAAAGAAGTTTGAAGTATTTATTAGGCATGCTCGGTAGAATATAGATAACATACAACCTATTGATTCCTCCTTCCCTGATCATGCATAATAAGACCTTTAACATTTTGAAACAATATCGAAACATTCGACTACATAGGCCACTAATGGTAGTTCAATAAGAAATTTTATTACCATTTTCTTAATTCTTTTCCAGATCTAAACTATAGCTAAATGCCAATTTAGTCACCTATCCTAACTTGCCTTATAATTTTGGATCTTAAAATTTGTGCAAACAGGGACTTTGAACTATTTGAAACTAATTGCTAAATGCGCTATGCCAATAAAGCTCATTTAAACATATGAGTCTACCTAACACCAAGACGTTTGTCCAATGTAGGTAGACAAAGCTTAGACCATACAAGCAAATGCACCATAAGTTTATAACTAGAGAAATCCTAAAAAACAATTAGATGCTTTCATGTCAATCTTATGACAACACTTACAGGGAAGTGCAAAACAAGATAGCATATGAAGCAAAAAAGAATTAAACACTAATTTGATTAAAGTAACTCTACTCACCTGTGATAATAACACCAACTTCCATGTTTGTAAATTCCAATCTATCTTATCAACCACCTCCTAATATAAACGAGTATTTTCTCAAATAACATTAATCTAAGTACCTAAATATTTCTTAAACTTATAATTAAATTTCACACCTAATAATGCTACTAATTGCTTCTATAATCTTTAACTTTTTTAAACAAGGAAATAATAGTGTCCAATGCACTCATGAATTAAGTATATGGTAATGTGAAATTTAAGATTACTGAAACTTGATAAATAGAAAATTAGATTATAATGGGAAGATCGACTCAAGACTTTAGATCAAATGATCAATTAGCAATGGCAAAACTACATACATTTAAGGGGGTAGATAGGCTATTCAATTTTTTAAAAAAATTATACATATATATAGTTTTAATAGTAATTTTCTTTTATCTTTGAAAAATTTGAATCTATTAGACCCATTAAATTTATTGAATCTATACATATACTGTTTTTTATTAAATATTTGAATTTGAACTTACGAAACTCACATATGTATTTTTTTTTTCCTTCTCTCTTCTCTTTTTTCTTTGTTTTTTTACTATTTGTTTCCTTCTTTTTTTTGTTATTTTTACTTACTTTTCTAAGCTCAATTTAAAACTTAAAATTTACTCTAACTTAAACTCTTGACTCTACCACTTAGTCAACTTGCTTTTTAATCCATCCACAATGCATGATGAAAGGCCTCCAATTAGCCTTTTAAAGCTCCATACACTAGTGGTTAATCAATGGTCCATAATTGCTTTTTTGTTAAATGCAAATGATTACATGTTTTCTTAGACAACTTATATATAGGTTTCTTCCACACAACATTTGTTATGCTTTCATACTACTTCTACATTGTTATTTTGTCAAATTTACCTTAGGCCCTATTTAGTTTGTTACAAAGGCAATGAAATCCCTTTTCGAATTATATGCAATATTTACCTTAGGCCCTATTTATTGTCCTTTTTTATTAGTTTTTCAAAAATAAGAGTTTAAAAATCATTTTTTATATTACCTATTCACTTTTTATATTCTTTTTCCCTTAATATCATCCAACCAAAAACTTTTTAGATATATCTAATGGTCATTGTGGATTGTCACAATTCAAAAGATGACTTGTCAAGACTAAATTTTATTCTTGTTTGGGAAAAAAATTAAGAGCTTAGTGTTTTAATCAAAGTTGTCAAACTTGGAAGTTTAGGCAAACTTATAAAAAAAAAACTCATAACATAAACTTATAATGTAAACTCATAAAAGTAATAAATAGCCATTAAAATATATGATTATATTGTTAAAATATAATATACTGCTAGGAATTTATTCAAATGTAATTCAAATTATACTAATTCAAAATAAATTTATTCATATTTCATAATTTATAGTGCTCAATATAAAAATTCCTTTAAAGTTTATACATAAATAGTCATTGGATATAATTAATTAAGTAGTATATTTATTTTATCTTTATTTTATTAAGTATATAAGTATATTTTTATTTAAAAATATATTTAATATAATTTTATCTTTTTTGTTTTAAGAATATTTTTATAAAACTTTGCAACTAAGTAGCATATTATGACTTCTTCAAAAAGATATTGGTTTTTAACCCTATGTTAGAACTAGAGGAACAAGTAAATTTAGATGAAAGTTAGATAAAACTTTGCACACATAAGAAAGATAAGACGGAATCATGGTTTAGGTGCGGCACTCACACTCGGCCTCAAGGTCGAACTTTCTCATGTTTCGTTTTGGAGTTCCACAAACCACCGATTCAAACGATCTAACCTAAATCCATGTGTGAATCCATTCGAGTTTGCACAAAATGGGCTTGAACATATTGGAAGGTTTAATTTTTAAACCCTTGATATCATCTATATCCTTACTTTACTTTTATCACCAGAGTTAATCCCAAGAGACAAAAATGTGTTTGTTTTAATTTACATAGAAACAAAGTTCGGTTAAATAAATAATTTGATATTCATAAATTGACCCAAGAAAGAAAAAAAGACCAAACATCAAATAGCCATGTCATTAGGTTGTAAAAAGTTTCAAATTCAAACTTTCGTGTTGTTGTTGCTGTTGTTTTGATAAATTCTGCTGTCATTTGTTAAAAATACATGGAAATGCCTAATTAGATATAATTATGATACTAAAATCTATTATACATCATATCTGAGAAGTAAAACAGAAAGTGCGTTTTTTGGAGCCTTTGTTTGGGATTAATGTTAGATTATGTGGCAAGTTGTTTTGTGATGCCATAAATAGATTATCTAGCAAGTTGTTTTGTGATGTACTGTTGTTTATGGCTGGTAAGACCTAGACTATGTCAAAAGAAACACTGAAACGTGTAAGAAACACGTTTTTTCTTTTGTCCATAAACACAACTTGTCTTCATTAATTTGTCTCCTATTTTCTCCTACTTCTTCATTTGTCTTTTAGCATTTCACGCTCCTTCCTTCCTTTTAGTTATTCACATATAGTTGTCCAAGCTTTTTGAGAAATTTTTTTTTCTAAATATTTATTTCAATTTTTTTTTCATGTATTTGACAAAACTTTTTTTTTTTGGGATAAAAGCTATTCTTTGAGTGGAAGTAAAAATAATTTTTTCACTATAAAAAATAGAAAATTAATTAGAGCTTCTTCAATGAAATAAAAGTAAAAACAGAAAATTACTTTTTGTAGAACAAAAAATTCCTTATTTAAAATCATTAATTGTCATATTACCGGTTGTCCTTTTCTATCTATAGTCTTCTCTTTTTCCTTTTTTAACTCTTTTTTTTTAATCTTTATACATTATTTTGATTTTTTTTTTGTATATTTAAGTTTATATGTTATATGTAAATATTTTTATGAAAATGTTTTATATATTGATTGTGATTTTAGTTCATATATTTTAATTAAATTAAAAATAAAAAACTCATATTTATCCATTCAAACAACATTGATTGCCAAGTCAATTATATATATATATATATATATATATCAATATTTTGGTAGTAAAATGTTCTTTTTTAAAGACTTGCCCAACACAGCAATATTGATAAAAGTGCTTATCAAATAATTTTTCTAAATATAAACTTTTTTCTATCATAATGCTTCTTCTAAAATTTTATTTAAAAATTATTTTAAACTAAACAAAAATTCATAATAATTCGGACTCCAAATCAAATAATGTCACAGAATGAAACTAAGCAGTAAAATTTTCAGATAATTTTAATCTATGGACGTCAGTGGAAAATTGAAATTAATTCCATAGTATAACTCTAGTTCAATTTTTGTAGTGCTACTAAAGGTTTAAGATATGGAAATGTTTCAGATACTCTATTTAAAGAATAGGAAATAATAAATAAGTAAAAATAAACAAAATGAATGATTTAAATGAAATGAAACAGTGAGATTCAATTTCTTATAAAATACAAGCATATAAGTGAGAATAAATATAAAAGGTATATAGAAAATTATGATTAAAATTCCCTTCGGCTCTTCAAAAAATAATATTACTATTTTTTTAGTTTTATTTTTAGATATATTAAACTAATATTATACAATATTTTAAGGTTTAAATAAAGATTTTATAAAATGAAAATAAGAAAGAAATATATTGTATGCCCTATAAATTAAGATATAATTATTTTTTTTAATACATTAATTTTGAAACATAATAAAACATTTTATTATTTTTTGAAAAAAATACACAAGACACTTTAGGTTAAATGAGATTGAAATGAGTGCCTATTATTTTTTTGGAGTGTTTTATTATATTTTAATATTATATTCAAATCTTAATTTAAAAGGATAAAATGTGTTTTTATAAAATAAAATAATTAAATATTAAAATTATAGAGATCAAATTAAAATTTGAGTGAAATCATAGGAACTAAAAATATTATTTTCCCAATTTTTTATGAAAGAAAAATTATATTTAAATCTTAACTTAAATGGATAAAATGTGTTTTTATAAAATAAAATAAAATATTTAAATATTTAAATTATTTTAAAAAAATGATTAATATTAAAAATTATGACCAAATTGAAGTTTTAATAAAATTTTGGAAAAATAATATTTTTAGTTCCTATGGTTTCACTCAAATTTTAATTTGATCTTTATAATTTAAAAAATTATGATCAATCTTATATTTTAAATAATTTTTAATTTTAGTCTCTACTACAATACTTTTATCAATATTTTGTTAAATTTTATTAATAGAATTAACTGTATATTATTTTGTTATTTTGAACATGTGAGATTCAAATCAATTCTTTTGAACTAATTAATATAAGTTATATCACATGTTATATATGTAAATTTATTTTATTTTATTATTTATTTTTATTTTTTATTACTATAAATTATATATTTAAAATATTAAGATAGCATATAGATAATTATATAAGTAAAATTTAACAAAATATTTAACAATAAAAATTAACATAATAAAATAAAAAAAATCAATTTAAAAGTTGAGTCAACTATAAAGACAAAAAGAATTATTTAACCTAAAATTAAAGGTTGAAACCCTAGGAAAGAAACCCAAGGAGGGGGCGGGGGAAAGAAAAGGATTTCCAAAGTATGCGGGCCCCACCGGCACCCAATCCCAAGCGAACCCAACACCGCTCACCACACCATCACCCTCCTAACCCTGACCAGTATTATGAGCATGTGGTCCCGCCAAATTGGGACACGTAAGCCCTGATGAAAGAAGCCGGTTCAACCCGGAACCCCGGTTCGGGTGTCACTTTTCGGTGTCCGGTTGGGTGGAGGACAAAACGCAGGATCTGAGGGGCCGTCTCTCTCTGACCGCGTCTGCATCTTCTCTCTCTACTCGTGACTCCACGTTAACCGACACCTGTACATACCTTTTGTTCCCGCCAATTCACATCCAACTGACACATGTCATTATTTTCCCTGCCTTTTGACTTTTTATTTTCCTCATTATTATTATTTTTTCCCCTATTCTGGTCTTTGTGTATTGAAATGATAAATTGGAATTTAATTGATTATAGGTGGTGGGGAAGCGGGGCCAGATTGATTGATTTGGGACCATGTTCGGGGTGGTGGTGTGTTCAGGATAAGCCTATTGCTCATTAATATTCTCCCAATTTAGATAAATTCTTTAATCAATGCACGCGTACAAACCAAAAAAAAAAAAAAAGTATTATACAATTGAAGTTGAATATAATATTAATACACAACTGCAATTTCCTTCAGCAGAATTCTATTCACGTCCACGTTGAATAGTTATTTTACTCTAGACAATTAGCAAATAATATTTTAAATGGTTAAATGAAATATTCGGTAAATGAAGTATTAAGTTTTGATTTTTGTATAATTGAGTTAGAGTATTTTCAAGAAATTCGTTTGAATTGACGGGTATCATCAAATTAGATTTGAGGATTTATTAAAAATCATTAGGATATGTATTATATTTTATTACTTAACAGAAATTACTTGTTAACCTTTATGATTATACGATGCATGTTTTTTTTTTTTTTTGGTTCTAAAAGCCCCGATGTCAATTCTGTAATTTCAACATCAAGGTCTAGCAAATTTGCAGGCTTTTCAGCAAAATATTTAGCATTTGCTTTCCATCTTTTTATATCTTACTGGCTTTGGATGGACTATGCAGCGACAATTTCAACATTAATTGGCTAACTTAAACATTTATTATTATTCTACTTATCAAAATTTTGATTTCGTTTTCATGTTATAGAATGATTGCTCGTTTCAAAATTGTATGCTATGATTTCAATATTGTAAAATTATGAAATTAAAATAAATTCAAATCCGTTACTACTAAATTGATATAAAAAAATTTTGGTCAAACTAAAAAGAATTTTTTCTCAGCTTATTATAGGGTTGTGTGGTTTGTCTTCCTAACTTCAAAAATTAACTATAAACTTTAGACTCTTTTTCAATTTACGCAATATAACTTATCTATTAATTTTTTTTAGTAAAAAAGTTTAACAATACTTGTCCACGTAGCCAAGCAAATATCAAATCAACACAAAAAATATATTTGACTTATCATTTTAAGTGACAAACAAAAGAATTTTTTGTCACTTCTTTCCATATTTGTTGTAAAAAAAAAAACTCTTGTTATTTAATATGGTAGATTGCACATAATTTTTGCTTACCTGGCCTTCTATGATTGTGCTGTTAAAATTTTACATAGAAAAATTAATAAATAGATTATTTTGCCCAAAAAAAAGGTTATAAAAGTTTGTGCAATATATATATCAAAGTTAAGCATAATTTTTTAATATTAAAAAAATTATGTGTAATTTTTTATATTTTTATAGTTAAATTTTCTTATTGAAATATAGCAAGTATATAATTGTTCAGATATTTATATAATTTTTTAATAAATTATATATCTATTATATTTTCAGTAAAGAATTATATATTTATTATATTATAATTAAAAATTTTAATTATAAAAATATAAAAATTATATATAAATTTAGCAAAAAATGTGGAGGGATTTTGAAAGACGTGATGGTCAAGTATGTTATAATCTTAATAGAGACACCCTATTCCATCCAAAAAAGAGGAGACAACCAGGAAGCAAACGAAGGGCTCGGGAAACGCATCCCCTTTCAAACACGCTTTCCCCTTTTCGTTTTCCCTTGTTTATTACGCGGGAAAATGACCCTATCTCCCAAAATCATTTTGTTACGCAACTCTTGAAAGGCCTCTGTTTGTTACGCGGGAAAATGATTCTATCTCCTAAATCTCCTCTGTTTATCACGCGGGAAAATGATTCTATCTCCCAAAATCATTTTGTTACGCAACTCTTGAATGGCCTCTCCCTTACTGTTACGCTTTTGTTCCATTCCTTCCACACTCTCAATCCCATCCATTGTCTATTCATATCCCAAATTGCTTCTCCTATAGTTCTTTTTCTGATTAATTACTCGTTCCATGAAAAAAGAAATATTAGTAATAAATAGGGATCATTGAGAATAGTCTAATGATAAAATTTTAACAAATTTTTAGTGGTAAAAAGGAGCATATGTTGCATCTAGAGGTCTTTGTAAATTAGACTAGTTTATAAGTATACTTGGTTTAAGTTAATAAATCTAGGCATAATGTTAAGAAAAAAAACTTATATCTAATTTTTTATATTTTTATTATTAGGTTCTTTGATTAAAATTTGACAAGTATATGATTTTTTAATTAAAATATGACAAATATATAATTTTAACAAATAATTATATAATTTTTTAATATATATATATATCATATTTAAATTAAAATTTTTAATAAAAAAATATAAAAAAGTGTACATAAATTCAGTCCTAAGGTCAAATAATCTTAAATTCAAACTCTCAAGTGTTGGGTTTATAATTCTTTAAATTTATTGGGTCTGGCTTGAGCCAAAAAACATAATCTACAATCATTTATTTGCTAAATTTTATGATAATACTTTATTTTCTTTCCTTCTTTATAATTTTTTATTGTATC
The DNA here is from genome assembly GCA_026724425.1 of Erythrophleum ivorense. Taxonomy (NCBI): domain Eukaryota; kingdom Viridiplantae; phylum Streptophyta; class Magnoliopsida; order Fabales; family Fabaceae; genus Erythrophleum; species Erythrophleum ivorense. The sequence goes on along the minus strand of JAIUCV010000034.1, from coordinate 4,194,792 downwards.
TATTTTTTATTTTCTATCCTATAAATTCAAATTTTTATAATAATAAATAATCAAATTTGACAAAAAAGTGACGACTTGAACAAAATGCTCTCATTTGTGAAAGTGATACAAAAAAAGATTACAAATTATTATTTTTTTTTTAGCATTTTGCTTTTGGTAAATAATACTATTTAAAAAAAATTGTCAAATTCATTTGAAGAAGTTCATTAGTCAATTTTGAGTAAAATTACATTTATATCCAAATAAATATGCATCGGCCAATCACCCAACCTTTAATATTGGGCCTAAATATTTTCGACTTAAGCCCAACACTTAAAAACTATTGGGCTTTGAGTCAAACTTTGCTTGCCCCAAACTGATCCATAAACATGTATAGACTTGTGTGATAAGATAGATTGATATATGTTTGAATTTAATCGTTCCAAAATTTTTAAGGCTAAGATGCAGAAAAGGAAAAAGATTTATTTATTTATTTTTTCATGTGGAATCCCTCCTCTTCGTGTGATCATAATACTGTAACTAGTGTATTCCAAACATCATCTTACACTAATAAAGTTGATATATTTAGATAAGAGATAATCGAGGAAAAGAGAAAAAACAAACAAGAAAAGATTTCATTCAAACATCTCTCTTGAGAGTTTGCTATAGGAAGGGGAAAGAATTTCAATTAATGCCCAAAAATAAACAATTTTTCATAAATTTAAATTCCTTACAGTTGAGACATTTTGAATGATTTTTTTTAATTAAAAATAAAGACTATTTTAACCATTATTTCTCCTCCTTTTTCTACATTTTTTTTTGAAGTTCATCCATTTTTTATTTCCTTTTCAAGACCTAAATATATTTTGAATGAGTGAAATATTTTTCACTATCCCTCCTCATAAAAGAAGATTAAAAAAAAAAACTCATCATACTCCAGATGCTGGGCTAGAGGCCCATATTATGTTCAAAGATGTTAGAAGTTAAAATGACTGTGAGCCAACAGACAGATAAATATTTAGGAGAGTTCAGAAAAGAATAGAATAAAATGGCTCATAATGAAATGAAGAGAAATGATGAGGAGTAGAATAAAAAATCATGTGCTATTTTATTGTTTGAGAATATGATAAAGGAAGCAAATAAATTATTTTATCATTATTTGAAAGTTAACGAAATTGGATTATTTATAAATTATTTTTATATATTGTTATTATAACCCCCCCAAAAAAAAAACACTCATCCACAAAATTCTAATTCTAACCAACTTTAACCAAACTTCCACCGATATCATCATATTACAAATTGTTATCTTATATTTAAAAAAAAAAAAACCCTACAATTGAATTGTTAAGTACAACTTGTGACCAATTTTCTGCGAAATTGCAATTCAAATTAAAGCAAGTCTGCCATGCAAATGAGAGAGAACAAATATTAAAAAAATTGTAATCTATATTCCACTAGAGTAAATCTCTCAAAAAATGGGGGGAAACCAGAAAGCTAGTTTAGTCAATCTTGCTACAATTATAATAGGATTACGAGCCATTCAATCAGATTTATTTTGTATAGAAAAGGTTGCAAAGTCAAATACAAAAGGAATGAAGGAAATCAAAGCAAATAATGCATTGCAACTGTGAAAAGTGCAAGCACAGAAAATGAAACAAAGAAGAAAGTAGAGAGACGAGCAAAATCACGGACAGATATAGAGAAAAAGAAAAAGGCACCTTCGTATTAGGATTTAAAATGTGATCGGAGAAGATGGGGGTGAGAAAGCAGAGTTAGACATTGGCAGAGTAAGTGCAAAAAGACACAAGAAAATGAAGTAACGGGACATCAAGTAACCAAATTTAAATTTTTTGAAATTGTTAAGTGTTTCATAGATATGGAAAAAAAAATGATATAAAAAATAAAAATATATATGAAGTCAATTTTGCAGTAGGCTACACCTTGTGCAATAATAGGAATTTTAACGTATTTATTTATTTTTTTACACAATTAAAACTTTTAAAATATAATTTTTTTACGGTTAAATTTTTTATCTTCATATTTGTAATTTTTACTTTCTATATCAAATTTAAACCCTCAAAAGAAAAAATAAATAAATAAAATTAAAAACAACGAATTTTTGACCCTGCATCTCTATTGCAAGGGATCTGGACTCGTCAATGCTTTCTCTTCTTGTTCACTCTATTGTTTTATTTTTTTATTTAAAAGACACTTTACTATTCACTCATTTAATTGGATTTAAATCACACCAAATCATAATCGTGCCTAAGTGGGACTTGGAAAGTATAATTGTAAAGATATCTACCAGTCCATTCAATTTGATCGTAAATCTTTTTAATTTAAAGGAAGAGAAATTTTGAGTAGTAAAAAAAGATCTTTAAATTTCTCGTTGATCATTTTATTCTATCGGATAAAATATTCTAAGCAAGAATTTAAATTAAATTAATCATCCTGCTCTTTACCATTCTTTGCCTTATCATCGATCCAACCATAGGCTCCGCTTAGATTGGCTAATGAAAAAAAGATGGAAGTCACGGGGAGTATGGTCATCATTTGGCGGAGACTGCTGTAAAAAATTAAATGGAACTACTTCCTTCTATTTTTTCAGAAAACCAAAAGGAAAAATATGTTTGCTTGACCTTTAAATGAAGCATTTGAATTTGGATGCCTCTAGTGAATATATATATATATATATATATATATTATATGAAACGGAAGCGAATAATAAACCATATGCAAAAGGAACTTTTAAGTCCTAAAATATATATATTTATTTAGATAAAAAAATGTGATTATATATAAAACTACTCTCAAATACACATATCATGAAGACAAATGAGCAAACAATAAGAATGGTACTAAGAACTAAAAATGAAGTATCTCCTCAACGCCTGAGTGCTGGCAAGGAAAGCATGTGAGTGAGCGAGCGAACTCCGCCCAATTCCCACCAAATGCTTCGTCTTCATCTGAATTCTGATCCATTCAGTATCCTGTGGGGAATTCGCAATTCCCAAACTCTGCAATCCACATTATCAATATTAATTTCCTCATTACCCCAACATTTTTCTTTCAGTTTCTTTCGCACAATCATTTATATATAAATATATTTTTTTAACCCTATACACTAAAAGTTAAGAATAAAAAAATTGTTTATTCTTATTTAAAAAGTATTAAATGATAATTAAAAAATATAACAATTATTTTTTCACAATTTTCTATTTTTACTTCACCGTACCTCTACGACCCAACGGTGCCTAACGATCCAAGAGTTCTCATTTGCTATATATATAAAAAATCATCATCTTCATTTTCATTCATGTAGACTTCTTCAATTCAGATGATGTGTTCACTTGTCATTTTTTTCTTTCAGAAAAGAACATATGGTCAAATTTCGACAAAATATTATAAGAATAATAATTTTAAACTCGTTTTAATTTTTTTTCCTCAAATATTAAGGAAAAATAATATTTTCCTATGGCTGCTGGAAAATTAAGAAAAAAATAGTTTAGCACTCTAAATTAAAAATATTTATATAAAAAATATAAATTTTAAAATTATTTTGAAAAACTCTAGAATTAAAAATTTTTGGTTTTAAAGTTATTTAAAATAATCTTAAAAAAACATTTTAATTTTAAAGTAATTTTAAAATTTAAAATTTTTTAATATAAATATCCTTAATTTAAAATCTAAATTATAATTTTTTTAAAGACAAAATTACTAAAAGATAAGTTGCAATAAGATGCCCAGGCTGATTAAAAACCTAAACCCCCAAAAAAAAAAAAACGCACACAAACTAAGGGGAACGATATGAGCTGCGAGAAATACGACACTTACTGGGAGGCTGAGTGACCACATAGGCAGTACCACCAAAATTGCACGTGCCAGAGCCACGTGAGTTTTTCTGGTAGTAACTGTTGAACGCATACGAAGCATGGGCCTCTAATGTGTTCGGATTGTAACACGTGGCGCCCGGCCGAATTGGACGGCAATCAGCCGCTCCCTCCCCGCACGCATAATCAAGCGCCGCCTGTAGCTTCTCCGTCGTAGATCGGCCGTTGGCCACACACCACGTCTGGCCTCCAGAAGGTGCCGCCGCCGGCCCTCCAGACACCGGAGTTTGACTCTTGCTAACGTTAGTTGACTCATCCACCGCCGTGAGTGGAACATCATACACCTTCTGCTCGTTTGGATAGAAGAGCCCATAGTTCCTCTCCGATGTGGGACCTGGTTTCTCATTCTCATTGAACAAAGCGAACACGAAGACATTGAGTGGGTCCTTCTTCCTCAGGGGCGTCCCACTCCCAGTCAGCACTCGCTGTATTAGGTTTCCATTATACGACGCCGCATTAGCCTCGCTAGCTCCAACCTCATTCGAATCCCCCTTAGAGGGCCATCCCGTCTCAGATACCACGATGTTTACGTCGTCGTATTGAAGAGCTGACATGGCGGCGTAAACGGCGTCGATTTGAGCCTCCAGGAGACTCTCATAACGCAACCCGTTACCCGAATCCACGACTCCCGGGTTCTGTTTGAAAAGTGCGTAATCTAACGAGATCGTATTAGAGTTTGCTTCGTAAGCGAAAAATGGGTATGCGTTCACCATAACGTACGACCCGGTTTGGCGGAGAAAATCCAACATGGGTTTGATCACAGGTTCGATCAATTCAGACTTGAAGGCTCCGGATGAAGGTGGGTATGAAGATTGAAGCGCCGAGAGGGCAATTGGAGATGAGATTTTGATGTCGAGGTTGTATTTGGTGAGGGAAGCTTGGATGTTTTTCATGGCCGGTACGAGGAATTGGGTCCTGTTATTCGGGTCGACAAAGACTTCGTTTCCGACGGCAATGACTTCGAACTGGGTGGCGGGGTGGTAGCGGGATATGTTAGCTTGGACCCATTGGTCCGTGAAGGACTGGTCGGCGGCGGCGGAGGAGAGGAGCTCGTTGGGAAGAGCGACGATGACTTGGATGCCGGAGTTGGCAAGCGCCGTGAGGACGTCCGCGTCGGTGTCGTAGAGCTTGACCCGGGTGAGACCATTGGATTTGAGCAGCTCCACTACCTTGGACGGCGGAGGAAGGTCGTTGGCCACCCTCCCGTAGTTAATTCCGATCGAACCCGCTTCTGCAAAAAAACAGGGGAACGAAACGAACGAGTAGATATAGAGTTAAGCAAGTGATGAAAATGAAAATGGAAGAAATGAAACCACATTTTCAAAAGGTACCTGATGAAGCAGAGAGAGAAAGAAGAATGAGGAAGAATGAGAGTACGAGTGACGCCATTGCCATGCTCTGTTTCTGAGAGAAAAACAGAGCAATATAGAAGGAGGAAGTGGGAGCAGTTACTTATAATGATATTGGTAATTTTACCTATTTTTATAGAGAGAAACATGTTAATTTAATATGTTATTTTATTTAATAATAATAATTAAAAAAAACACAGTAATGGAGACGGCGAGAGAGTGGGGCTAGTGGTCACAGAAGGATCCATTATGGACGTCGGAGAAGTAGTAATAGCAAAATGGGAATACTACAAAATCGGACAATGGACCTGCGAATTTGTTGAGAACCGTTGGTATTAGTTTAACCTTGATTCTGTCGATCAAGATTCTTATATTAGGTAGCCAAATTATGACTCTTTAACTTAATTAATTGTTTTCTAATATAAAATATTCAATAAACATATTTTTTTGACAAAAAAAACTTATAAATAATTACTCATATTTTTATTATTAAATTTATAATTAAAATATAATAAATATATAACTCTTTAATAATAATATGATAAATGTATAATTTTTACAAATAATTATATATATATTTACAAATAATTATTAAAGAGTTATGTATTTATTATATTTTAATTAGTAAACATCGTAAAAAGAATTTATATATAATTATTTATATTTTTATTATCAAATTATTTGATTAAAATATACTAAGTGTGTGATTTTTTAATTATGTCATAATGAGTATATGATTTTTATAAATATATATATATATATATATTTAATTAAATTATACATCTATCATAATATTAAATGATTATACACTTGTTAAAATTTAACTAAAAAATTCAATGACAAAAATATAAATAATTACATCTAAATTTAACCTAACTTGAGAATAAAAATATAAAAAATTACAACTAAATTAATTTTCCTGTTTAGGTAAGGCTTCCAGGAAGTTTAGAACAAGTTTAAGACTTGTGATAGCCCTATAATTAGGGTTTAGAAATGTTAATTTTCTTTAACTTACGTTTTAAGATTCTAATTTTAGTTCGTAAGCTGAAAATATCAAAATGCAGTTAAAAGAGAAAAAATTCAACTTGGTGGAATTTCTATAGACTTCCTAAAGGTGAGAAAGTGATTAGAATAGTGATTGAATCTTTAACGTTAAGTTTTTCCTAATATCTAATCTAGTGTTGCATGAATTATCACTCTTATACATAAAATTTCTTGCAAATTATCTAAATGTTCTCTTGGACAGTAGATTCAATTTATCGACATATTTAATAAAAAAATTCAAAATTAATTTCATTACTTCAAGTTTTCCTGCGAATAATTAATGAAGAATAATTGTTGCCTAACGATCTCAAATTGCGATGATGCCAACATGGCATGAATATAGTATCATTGACAAAAATAGTATTTAATTCAAGAGACGGACCAGTGAATTTAATGAATTTGTTTTATGTTTGATTATCCAAACCCAAATAAACTAAAAGAAAGAGGAAAAGAGTTCAAGTATAGTACGTCTTCTTCAGATATGAACTGAAGAAATTAATCTGCAATCTGAAATCAAATGGAGCCGCAAGACTTCTGCAACAGAAGAAGGCGTAACCTGTGTGTACAGCAAGTTGGATCCCTTGCTTCTCTTTTATCTCATCATCTTCTGCTCATTTTAATCTAAGCCGTTTAAATTAAATTTAAATAGTTTAAATTTGATAATTTTAATTTTTATATTTTGATATTTTTATTAATTTTTTTAAAATATAAAATAAAAATAATCTTTTAATTATCATATTTTAAAATAATAATAATTTAAATTAATAAAATAAAATAAAATAAAATATTTTTATCTAGACTATTCAAATTGAGAAATACACCTACTTATCTTTTGAAGATGAGTAAAAGATGAGTAGGAAATCCAAGTTCGTGTGTACAGAGAGTACATACGATGCATTCCAATATGGTTTAGATTAAATTTAAATAATTTAAATTTTATAAAATTTTTTTTAATGCAACATATTTTTTTTGTAATTATAAGTTTTAAAATTATTTTTATTTTATATTCTGCATCTTATAAAGTAAAAAAATTTTAAAATGTTAATATATATATAAATATAATATTATCTAAATTGAATCAGAAGGATCTAAACGAAATGCGCACCAAATCCAAAGGCCAGAAAAAACTAATAGAACTCCTATCAAGTGTGGTTAGTCATTGATGAAGATAATGAAAGCTTTGAAAATCATCATAGAGGTGGCAAGAAAAGTTGTTGGGTTTTGTGGACTTTGTCTCCAAGTGAATGATGATTCTCTATGCTTCTCTTTCTTTTATTCCTTCGAAACGGGAAATAATTTGGCCACTTCTTCAAGTTTCAACCATAATGGAAGAATTTTATTGTTCTATTATATATTGTTTGCAAGGAAAGCAATGGAAAAAGGGTTTAAGGTGTTTGGCTTAATGGTGAAGTGCTATATTTTGGTGCGGCAGTGAATTAGTGTGAAAAATAAAATAAGTTTTGAACACAAAAATTAATTCAAATAAAGAAAAGAAATTTGCGATTTTATTTGGGGCTTTCGATAAAAGATAAGCAGTCCTTATTTAATAGGTGATGGTAATCAACCTTATTATATAAGTCCCTTCAATTAAATAAGAAAATTAATAAAATTGTGAAAAAAGTATTAATAAATTATAAAACTTGTTAAAAATAGTTCCAAAACGTGTTTAAACAATAGATTTTAAGCTTGAAATCGGTCGAGAAAATATGAGTTGCGACAACGGGAGGTTTAAAAAGAGTTTTTTCTTAATAAGTAATAGGTTCGATAACTTCACTCAAATTAAAACTCAAGATTATTTAAAGTCTGATATATATGTTTAAGATTATTTAAAGTCTGATATATATGTTTAAGATTGATAAGGCTTCATATGAGTTTCTAGCCCTCAATTCCTCCAAAAAGAAGAAGTTATTTGCTCGTTGGACCTTACTTAGCCAATTTAGTCAATGGCTATTATTATAGGGTAAGATTTTAATTACACTATAACATATAAAAACAAAATTTTAATTTGGCTCTTGATCATATCATTGATATGCGGTATCTTGGTTAATATCAAGAGTCAAGATGGTACTTCAGTTTTGAAATTCTCTCACGTAATAAATTAATTATTCTCTTGTGATAAGTTTTCTCTCAAATCACAAATGAGTGTTTTCACATGTAAATAAATAAAATGTTTAATTTTTATAAAGGACACAACAAAAATATAATACGTGATTTTTTACATTAATCATTTAATGTTTAACTATAAAAAAAATCAACTTCTATATTTTTAACAATAGTTTAAAAATTAGATTAATCATTGAACTGATAAAGATATTAATTTATGATTTATTAGTTTGAATGTAGTTAAATCACATTTAAATTAATAATAATTAAATATATATTTTTTAAATTTTATATATATTAAAATTTTGATATAACAAAAAATACTAATAAATTTAAATATTCAATTACTAATTTTTTGTTTAGTTGACTAGTTTTATTGAAATTTCTACGATAATATATTGTATAACTTGAGTTGAAATTAACCTACATTGGTCAAGCTTAAAGTATTAAAGAATTTCTTTTACTTTTGAATTAAAAAAATAAAAAATAAAGAGCTTAGAAATAAATTAGAAAAATAATTTGTTAAATGAAATTTTTTTTAACTCAATTACAAATATAATTATAAATAATATATATGTATATATATTAAACAATGTATAATATTGTTAAAAGAGACTTGTGACTTAGATATAAAAAAATATTTGGTATTTGATGAAAGGTTGCAAATTCAAGTCTTTGTTCCTATTTTTTGCAAAACAATTTTAAGAAAAATTTTCAAAAAGAATCAATCAATTTTTTTTTTTAATTTTCATTGGTTATTGACTGGTTTCACCATTTTTGTGTTCATCTGATATTGTGGAATGATTGAATCGTTGGCTGGTCCAATTTGATTTTGATAATGATGATTTTTAATGAAAAATTTAATGATAAACATATAAATTTGCACTTAAATTTGGTCATTATAGACTTAATATATAAAAACAAAATTTTAAATTGGCTCTTGATTACATCATTGATATGTGTTATATTGGATAATATCAAGAGTTAAGATGGTACTTCATTTTTAAAATTCTCTTACCAAATAAATTAATTAATCTTTTGTGGTAAGTTCTCTTTTTGCTCAAGAGTCAATTCATCACAAAAATGGTGTCTTCACACGTAAGTAAATAAAAATTTAAATTGTTAATTTTTCATAAAGGACACAACAAAAATATAATACCTGGAATAATTTTTTTAACAAAAGAACTTAATCATGTAATATTTAACTGCAAATTATTATTATTATTATTATTATATTTTTATTAAAAAATTTAACGATAAACATAAATTTTCACTTAAATTTGATCATAGTAGACTTATATTTTCTTCACTTTTTAGGTAAAGACTTATATTTCATTTTTTTAATATGCATATGATAATGAGGTGATACAAGAAAAAGAAAAAGAATATTCAAGGCATAGGCTGATTAAACATTTGTGATGACCTAAACATCTTATGGTCATTCTCAGCAATAATAGTGATTGGCAATATCACCTCTTATCTACAGACTGTATTATGTAGGTCCACGACTCAATTTTATATGAAAGTATAATAACGTTAGCAATCAAAGTTTGACCTTAATGTGCAAATTATAATTCATATTATTTTAATATGTCTATAGAAAGATAATATTTTGATCGTTAATTGATCTATTTTGAAGACTTTTTTAAAAAAGAAAGCTAGACAGACAACTAATACAACAAAGAAAAATATTTTTCTTACATTACGCTAACCCCAAAAATATTGGTTCAGTAATGTAGGCGAATATATGATGTGTGATTAGGTATATTGATAGTATTGTGTGGATTATCTAATTTTAATATGAATGGCCAGTCTGCAACTAAATTAAAGGAATAAATTAATCGAGATGTACATAAATTAATTCGCACAGTACCTATATGCAATTAATACTAAAAACAAAGTTGATTGCTGCTATTATCAGCTTGATTATAATGATTATGATAAGAATATGTATTACGTACATAAGCTTAATTTGCAATATCATATATGCGCATGGCCGTGTTATAATTAGGTAAAGCGCATGCTTCGATGTTACATAAAGCCATAAAAATCCGACTTGAAGACAACTTCCAAGTTGATCTCAGCCATCATCTTTCATCAAAGTGAGAAAGCAATCAAACCTCTTGCCCCAATAAAGAAAGAAAAAAAGAATACGAAGACAGCTTGTTGATAATGATAAAAACTCGCAGTTTGACTTGTTTTTGATGTTCCTATTATGAATTGAATCGTAGCCGCAAAGAAAAATATTGCATGGAGTTTGTTGGTTAGAATTAAGAAAAGTTGCATCGTTTATTTAATTTTGTTGGAGTTTCAACTGCCAACAACGTACTCTGGCCGTTTGTGGGGTGGGTATCCTCAAAATGTCAATCTCAGCAGTGGAAGTAGATAGTCTCTTTAATTATGCTAATGCAGGTCGGCAGCGTTTCTGTTTACCAAACGCTACCAAAAGGAGAGCAGCTTTTTTGGGGGCCGTACAAAGTTGATATTTTTGCCGTCTTAGTTATGGTACAATTCAGTCTTGGGCTAGTATTAAGGAATTCATTCGTCAAACTGGCCTCCAAGCCTGTCTCAGTTTAATTGTTTTAGATAGATGAAAAATATAAATGAGTATAATTTTAACAAAATTATATAGGGTCAAATTGGGTTAGAGACAAAAATATATTTTGTCTAACTTGAATTGATAATTTTTTTTTTGAGTTATCAATATATTGTTATTTTATACTTTTTTTGTTGTAACTTTTATTATTTACCAAACTTTTTTATACTTTTTCGTTGATTTTGTTATTAACATATATATTTACTAATATTTTTTTTGTTAAATAATAAAAACATAAGTTTCCCAAAGGTTAATTATACTATTATAATGTGTGTTTTGCTTGATAATATTGTGTTTTTTTTATTGAAGTTATTTTATTGATCAAAATATGAGAGCTCCAGAAGCCTGTTATTTTAAAATATATGTCTATAAGTGTATAAAAAAATATTTTTATATTACAAGTATTAATATATATATAAAAAAACCCAGGTAGCCTTAACTCGCGTTAACCTAATATAAAATTAGAGTAGTTCAGGTCAGGTCGATCAACGAGCATAAAAAACAAGTCCAATATTTTAATCGGGTCGGGTATCAAATCTATTAAATATCATGCCGACTCTGTCTATGAACAATCCTAGTTAGCATGGTGTAATACAAAGCATGGATGAGAAAATTAGATTGAATTGGCTAGTTAAATCAAAAAATTAGTAAACAATTTGATTGTTCTTAAAAATTAGTTGGATAAAAAATTGGTTAAAATTTATAAAAATTAGTAAAAATCTAATGATTTGACACTGATCAAAAATTAATTTCTTATTTAAATAAAAATTTTAATATTCTTTAATAGAGATTTACGTTATTTATTAAATTCTACCTATCTCATGTCATATAGATTTATTGTCATTTGTAAATATTTTTATTTAATTTTTATATTTTTAAATATTTATATTTATGTCAAATATTATTTTACAATATATGGATCTATTTAATTGTAAAATATTATATATATTTATTCCTACTTTTTTTATGCAATTTTTGCTAAAAAAAACATAGTCATAATTTTAAATCAAATTAGATGACTTTTATCAAAAATCAAATTAAATTACCCAATAAAATATAAATAATAATATTATTGAGTGTTAAATGCTATGAATATTGAAAATGAACTCAATACAAAGATGATGACCATCTTTTAATTGATTATGAAAATAATAACTTCCAAAGGATATATTACAATTTAAATTCATTCTATGGACCTTTCTATAGTGCTAGTAGTCATTAATCATATATAACTAGACTAGTGGCAATGCATGGGCCATCGAGAAAAAATTTAAAAATAAAATTTAAAATTAAAACAAAGGGAGGAATTTGAAAAAAAGATATTTATGAGTCTTACAAATAGTTTTTTTAATTAAATAAAAAAAGTTGGGTTTCAACAAAAAACAAAACAAAGGAAAAAACTGTTTTAAAATGATGTAAACAATTGAATTTTATTGTATAAGATAGATAATACATACAAAAATCAATAAAGTAGAAAATAAAAACCAAAAAACAAGAATAATAATCAAATCCATCACTGCCTTTACGTGAAGCCTTTTCCCCTCTCAAAATTACATAAATAATAGACATAATTTTATTTTATTTTTAAATAGAAACAATATAACTTTGACCTGGATAAAAGAATTGGAAAAATGTTTTGATTTATATAAGTGATTCCCATTTATATGTCAAACTTTTCATTAAATATCTTCAACCAATAATACATAGTAAATTTTTTGTCACTATTATAATTAAATGATGTTTAAACAAACTTGGCCGCACTTCAATAAATTTTTATTTGCAGTTTGGTCAAGGTTAAGACCATCTTCACTGCCACCAAAGATGCAAAAAGAAATTCCTTTCAGTCTAATCTAAGAAAATTTGTTAAAAAAAAGATCCAATTAATCACATAATGACATCTTAACTATGGATATGTAGTGTCTCATGCTTAGTGATTGAGGTCTAAGATGTTAGATGGTAACTTTGAAGCTCTTTAACCTAATATTAGGCTAATCTGTTGAATTGCACTATTCTCTAAAACTCAAGTCATAACAAAATATCTTGTCTATGGGAAACTTATCACATTTTGGTAGGTTGAGATTCTTTTGGTAAATTTCTTCTACCTTCTCCATTAAGAAGTTCATTGGTTTTGTATTTGGTTGATATTGGTGAGCTAGTTATATAGTTTGTTTGGGAGACATATGACAAAATAATTAGGTTTTGCTTTTGACTATTTGGCTAAGGAGGCATCTCACTTTGGAAATGAGGACAAGCACATCTCTTCAATGCAGTGGCGTGGGGAGAAGGTGAATGTGGGGCATTCACCTATAGAGCTATAACGTTGACCTATATTTTTATTTATCACATTGGCTTTTTATATTGTAGTTTTTTTCTAATATAGAAACCTTTTTGGTTTGAGTGAGAGTTGGGGAAAATAAGAAAGTTTATAGAACAAAATGACAAGTGAGCTTTTGAAATAATTTTCCCTACGAAATTAAAGATAATATAGAAAAAATGAAGCTAAAAAGATTAAGATAGGAAGATTAGGAGGAGAATGATTTTGCCTTGTTATGCTCATTAAAACCATGCATGAAAAGAAGGGGGAAAAAAGAAATGAAGACAGCACTTCTGGTTCCATAATACTAATGACCTTTTGCTGTCCAACTTTATTTGGGCCTTAGAACAACTTTAAACTTTTCATGTATAATGTCAAGTTGGGCCATCAAAATCAAAATTCTTAAAAATCCATTGCTGGACTTGAATAAGCCCAAAAATTATTATTTTAATGAGTAAAACTTTACGATTAAGGTGTTTCTCAATTTAATCTCTTATGAAATTATTTTGTTAACTTAATTTTTTATAGATAAGATGCTTTTTAATTAATTTGTGTATAAAATTACTTTCTTAATTTAGTATCTCACATATAGATATTTCTCAATTTAATTTATTATAAATAAAATTATTAATAATAATGTCATTTTATCAATTTATAGTTCATTTATTTGTGAGGGATATTATTGATAATAATTTTATTTGTGAGAAAATAAATTAAAAAATATTCATATATGAGAAACCAAATTAAAAGAATAATTTTATGAAAGATCACATATTTTGTCTGTAAAGGATCAAATTAAAAAGTAATTCTACGAAAAATTAAATTAAAAGATATCTCGCTTATGAAGGAAACAAAATAGAGTTTTAATCATTATTTTACCCGCTCATGCTAGATCCTAAACCAAATTGTCCCAAAAAAATCTCCGAAAAAAGAAGAAGGACGAATCAGTTCGTGCTAAAGCCACATTGTGTTGGGTAATCATTCTGAACTTTGGATCGAAATCTCAAACCCATCAAATTATTGGGCCTAATCTGAACAACTGACTCCAAGTCATAGCCACAACCCTTCTTTATTGTGGTTTTTCAAAGTCATTTACTTGCTTTTCAAATGTCGTCCGAGTGTAATTTTTTTTAATACTTTGTTATTAAATATATATATATATATATATATATATATAGATGTAATTTTTAAGTACTGTTTTAAAATTGTAGTTAATGTGGTAAATAATTTTTGTTCTCTTTTCAATGGCGGGGTCCACTACTAATTTTTGATAAAAATATATCATATGTGAAATTAAAAAAAAATTGAAGCATATAAAATTGAAACACTTGTCTCTAAATTTATACATTTATCATCTAAGATAACTGCGAAAATTTAACAACCTTAATGTATCCCGGATTGACCCGGAATCACATGTTTTGTCATCCGTCCGATTCCATCTGTTTCAACAAAATCTGAGCCGTTGAATTTCTTCTTCCTTCACACGCTAAAGTCACTACTACTACCCTTCATCCTTCTATTTAACCGTGTCGGCCGGGGGACTCAGAGGGAGCTACTCGCGGGCTCAGTGTGGCACAGGATATCAGCGTTGCTGTGACTGTGATCGGAGGCGAATCGGCTTTCCGTTGGAGAGTTGCGAGGTTTTTCGAAGTCGAAGTTAGCAGAAGATGTCAGGCGTGACGAACGAGGAAGACAAGAAGCCCACCGATCAGGCCGCACACATCAACCTCAAGGTCAAGGGGCAGGTTTGTGTTTGATCGTTTTTCTGCAAGCCTGATTTGCCTTTACCTTTGCATGTGAACAGTCGGTTTTGTGTGCGGTAGTGGAATCTAGGGTTTCGATTCTATTTAGGATTGTGTTAAGTGGAAGCATTTGATTCTAATATTTTAATTATCGGTCCTGGCTCCGTAGAACTGGAAATCGAAGGTTGAGGTTTGAGTTAGTATGATGATAGGTGAGGGTTAAGTTGACCGGTTTCGGAGATTTTGGTATTTAGTTGGCTTTGGTGGGGATAGGGGAAATTTAAACCTCAATTCTTCGGCTCAAGAATTTTGTATGGGTTTTGTTTAGATTTTTGTCTGATCTTTGATTTGTAGGTTTTTATTCATTTATCTCGTGGATAAAGTGTTTTTCAGTGGGCTATACTATACAATTCCCTATTCTGTTCTCTGACTTACGTTGGTAGGCTCTATAATTCGCAAAGAGACGGTTTTTTTTTTAATTGTTTAATCATTGTGTCTGTTTGCTTTTATTGTCAATCACTTCTTGCTGAGAATGAGTTGTGCAGTTTGCGTCTGGTGAATTATGAGGGAGAAATTCTAATATAGGTTATTTCGAATCGTGCAGTGAATTTAACTGTTTGGTATGAGTTGTGAGCTTCTGGCTTTTACGGGAAGTTTTTGCTTATGAAACGACAGTACATAAGTGATGTTAATAGAAATAAAGTATTTAATCTTCTAGAGGATGTATAGATTGATGTTTTTATCTTCTAGACTAATTTATGCAATGCCCTGCCTTGTTTGTTTACATTGTTACGGAATTATCTCTGTGGGAGGGATGTATCTCCTGCTATTATGTTTGAATTTAAGCATCAAGTGACACGGAGAAGCTAGATATAATTTAGTTGAGAAGGGTAGAAACTCAATATGCAAACTTGACTTTGGAGGAAGCATTGCTACAGGGCTAAGCTGATTGATAATTATGTCTATGTCTGAGTTGAAAGTGTAATTTATATTTGGGGGGTAGGGAAAAGTAGCGGTGTGTCTGAATCTAAGCTCATCAAGCTCGGCTCAAACTTAAATATTGAGCTTGGTGCCATATGGGGTATTTGCTTTGTGGTGTATGTAATTCGATTTGTGGTGTTAGGTACCCCCTAGGCCAATACTGACTACTCCACCCCCAAAAAAAGGGGGGGGGGTTCTCTGGTAGTGGATTAGTGTAAAGATGTATGGCTTCTCTTTAATGCTTGAAACCTTGCGTATCAACCCCATAACATTTTACTTCTCTTAAGTAATACAAAAAAACAGCATTATGAGTTAAAAAAAAAAAAACCACAGTGGTAGCATTCTTGAAATGGCTATACGTGGCATCTCAGGATTTGTTGAGTACACTTGTTATGTGATGGCATCATAAAACTGGAGATGTAAAATAAGCATCAAATGTTTAGATGCTTTGGACTTTGATGTTGTAGGATGGGAATGAAGTTTTCTTCAGGATTAAGAGAAGCACTCAACTGAAAAAGCTTATGAATGCTTACTGTGACCGGCAATCAGTGGATTTTAATTCCATTGCTTTTCTATTTGATGGTCGTCGGCTTCGAGCTGAGCAGACTCCAGATGAGGTCTGTGTGTATTCCTTTGTCTTCCCAAGTTCATGAAAACGCTGCTTATATTCTGATAACTGTTGACTATATTCTTGGGTTTTCACATCACAATTTGGTTGGGTGCAGTTGGAAATGGAGGATGGCGATGAAATAGATGCCATGCTTCATCAAACAGGAGGTGCTGTTGCCTAATGGAAGTCGAGATCCTCCTCCTTGCCTTACTATAAAAGGACTTAGTTTAACTTGGAGTTGATGCCTGAGATGCATCTTCCATGAGCCTACTATAATACAGCTCTTGCTGCTTGACTTTTTAGGGTATATGCTTTCTTTGCTAATGTAATTATTAAGTGGATACTACTATCATACTTGTGAATCTAATAGTTTGTGGGATGCGTAATTTAGTATATTTGGTGCCTTAGCGGGCAGTGAATGAAATGCTGGCTTATTGGTGATTGGTGATTTAAGCTGCCTTCTTATTGATGTCATGAAGGATGTCGTGGATGCTTAAGTCATGTGGTTTGGGCTATATTAAACAGGTAAGAAACCCACGTGGATATGTGAATATGCCAAATTTGGTGACAGTTTACTGGTAATCTTTGGGAAGACAATTTTGGACAGAATATAAGAGTAAGGATGTTGTGATATTTCGTTTTCCATGGTAATGCTATGGCAATTGAAACAAATGTGAGTGCCGAGCCGAGTGGCTTGAGAAATATATAAACAGCTATCATTATTACAATCTTCGTGGTATGATGCTGATTGTCGGCTGGGATGGGATGTGATCTTTTAATGTGCAATGAAAAATTTTATCTAAGAATTTGACAAATTTTTACATGAATTAAATCAGAATTTGTGTATGTTTATTTCACGGAGCTGCGCTTCTTGTTGTTTTGCCCTTTGTAGTTGTTTCTGTAGGTATACAATGTATTAGTTGCTCACTAAGTGTTAAATAAATATTGGAAATTCGGAAGTTAATGGAAGTGAAAAAAAGTTATTGGTATGGAAACGATTTAAATAAGAATTCATTTATTTCAGGGGGCTGGTCTAGTAGTTGTTTTGCCCTTTTTAGTTGTAGGTGTACAATATATTAGTTGTTTAATATGTATTAAATAAATATTGGAAATTTGGAACTTAATGGAAGTGAAGAAAGTTATTGGCATAGAAGCGATTTAAATAAGAAAAATGAATGTTTCAAACCTCCTTACTTGAATTTTGTTGTTGGACCTCTGGGGAAATTTGATAAAATTGAATGATGCCTGGATTTCATTTCTGGTAATAGACACTGGTAAAGTTAGAATAAAAAAGAGAAGAGGATTGAGGAAAGTATACGGTTTTGAAAGTCACTCACCTCTCTTCTCTTTTTCTTTTTTAAAATATATTCATCCATTTAGTTTTTGAAATATAGGAGGCCTAAATTCAATACAATTCGTTAAAATTATAAAGCCAAAATATGAAATTAGTGGATATGAATTTGACAATGTGAAAAAACGTCTTTTAAATTAATATTTTTTTTATTTTTAATTAAAATTTAATGTTTTAATTTTAATTTAACATTTAAGAAGTAATATATTATATTTTAAAATTATTATACAAATAATACAATAACAACAAAGTTTTTTTTTTTCATTAAGTAATGTCAATTATATGAATTAATCGATGTCATAAAATTTTATAATAAATTATATTTTTTGACAAACTATTTAAGTCTTAATTTTTTTAAATTATTTTTTCTATAATTTTTTTTAGTTTTTTTTACCTTTGACTATTTGACTATTTTCCATTTAATCTATTTTTTTTAATTAAGAATTCTATAAGTTTTCTTTATATATGTCCAAATTATCTTAATCGTGATTTTACAATCTTTTTTACAATAGATATCATTTTCACTTTTTTTCTAATGCATTCATTTTTTATTTTATTTTGTCTGGTGTATGCACTCATCCAATGCAATATTCTCATTTCTGTAATATTGAGTTTATTCTTTTGTTGACTTTTTATTGCCTAATATTTAGTTTCATACAATATTGGAGGCCTAATAACTCTATAGTAAAATTTACCTTAAAGTTTGAGTGGTACTTTTTTATTACAAATAACACCCGAAATACTCTTCCATTTTATCTACCTCGCTTGAATCCTATATTTTACATCTTCCTTTATTTTCTCATCATGTTATATGATGAATTTAAAATATTTAAACCGTGTAACTTGTGTTTGTCAATATTTATTCTTGCAGAGTCTCATTATGCATCTTTTACTCAAGTTACATTATATATGTCCCGTTTTATTTTTATTTAAACGAAATCGTATGCTTCCAAAGATAGTCTCCGTATATCTAATTTCTCATTCATTTCTTTTTTTAATTCTCCAACTAAGACTATGTATTAACAAGAAATAACAAGTAGAATTTAGCTCAGAAAAATAACAAGTAGTTTCTAAACTTTGAATTAAAATGAAAATGTTAAAATTTTATTTAATTTTGAAAAATATATAAGAG
Source organism: Erythrophleum ivorense (assembly GCA_026724425.1). Classification (NCBI taxonomy): domain Eukaryota; kingdom Viridiplantae; phylum Streptophyta; class Magnoliopsida; order Fabales; family Fabaceae; genus Erythrophleum; species Erythrophleum ivorense. The sequence goes on along the minus strand of JAIUCV010000034.1, from coordinate 4,175,698 downwards.
CTTTTGCCAATTGTTTTTACTTCAGAAAAGTAAAATGTAGTATTTCCTTTTAAAAATCATCTCGAGGAATTGCATGTGTTGGGAGAGAGAAAGAAAATTGTTGAAAGATATTAATGGAGGTTCAGTTGAATGTATGAGACTTACGTAGAAAACTAATACCCTCAGAAAGATGTAATTCACCATCTACTACACTATACTATGAAATAAAAATTACCCAGAAAGAGGGAACTAATTAATGGAAAAAATGGAACTATTTGCAGCTAAAAATACAATCAACACTGACTGCAGCTTACAGGTTCAACGGCAATGTCACTTAGTGTTAGTTTAGGTTTATCAGACACTTGGCTGTCTCTGAGAGTAGGCGAGCCAACTATCATTTTCGTTTGCTCCTCGCAATTACAAGCAAAAGAAACATTGTGTTTTGATTTCAGCCTGGTTTAGATTTTTCACATTCCAAAATCGATGTTGATATGATAAATTTTATCAATCTCGTGCTAAGATTTTCTTGAATACGATGAGGCATTCTTCGCAATTTATTCCTTATAGGATCTTGTGTTTGTCAATATTTGTTTTTGCAGAGTCTCGATATGCATCTCATTATAAACTAACAGCAATCTTACAATTCTTTCGAGGACACATTTGATGTTTGGCTGCACCTTTTTTTTTTTTCAATGTCAAGTTTTGTGCTTTTTGTTTTCTTTCAAGTTTTGCGGATTCTGGATGTTTAGCAGGATTCTCTTCCACAACAGTCCCAAACAGAGATTAGTTTTTTTCTTTTTTTATAAAAATAAGAACGTATAATGTAATCTAGTAATTTGAATATTGTTTTTTTTTCCTTAACAAAAAAGTGATTACAGTAGAAGGGGAAAAAAGATAAAACAAGCACACGATCTACTTTTATATGATTATAGTTATGAAATTTGAAATGTTAAGATTTGGTAATTCAGTTCTTCTGATTTTGCAGGCTGCCTATTTATATATATATATATATATATATATATATATAAACATATATGTCAGTTACCAATTGCCATACCTTATGGACACGAAATACATTCCATACATGATAAAAGATGTTCATATATATATATATATATATCTCCTTTTGGACAATCGATGACTTTCCTTATTTCTCTAGTCAACTCCTGATGTGAATATTTGGATTCTAAATAATCCAAGGCAATTAATTCAATTACAGCTTTTAATGATGCTTAGGTGTCAACTACCATTTCAAGCAGCATATAGTAATTTCACCCCGTGCTTCTCACGCGCCACTATTTAAAATTAAACACAAATTAATTTCACCCATTTAAAACCGCAACTTTAATTGCGACATAAATTAGACCAACCTCCCTAGCCAATCAAAATGAGCCACCATTCTATTTCCCCATGAATTCGCCCCCATCTGATCCTTCCCTCCTTACACGAAACGGCCAAGTATAAAGACAGAATGAATATTCAGACAGAGAGATTCTCAGAAACCGAAGCAAAATGGAGGACAAGAAGGAGAAAGTCAGAGCTCAGAACCATTTCTGGTGTTTAAGAAGATGGCTTATTGCTTTGATCTTTCTCTTCACAGCTTCCATCCCTTTATGCCATTCCTTCAACTATGGCCAAGCTCTCTCCCAGAGCCTCCTGTACTTTGAGTCCCAACGTTCAGGTCACTTACCCCACAACCAGAGGGTCACTTGGCGTCACCATTCTGCCCTCACTGATGGCCTTGAACAAGGGGTACGTACCCTACAAAAACTTGAAAGAAATATTCTGTATCTGTTATTATTGCGTTCTCATATTTTGGTGTTCTCTTTTGGGACAGGTGGACTTGGTGGGAGGATACTATGATGCGGGTGATAATGTCAAATTTGGGTTTCCCATGGCATTCACCATAACGTTGCTCTCATGGGCTGTCATCGAATACGGCCACCATATCGCCGGCGCCGGCGAGTACGCTCACGCTCTCGAGGCCATCAAGTGGGGCACCGATTATTTCATCAAGGCCCATACCCACCCTCATGTTCTCTGGGCACAGGTAATTCTCTTCGCAGTTCGTAACATTTTCGTTTACTATGCATTGATATTTCGAAAAACATAATCTCTGTGTGATAATTTTACCAAATTTGAGACCATAGATTAAATTATGTACATATACATGGTATATTTTATTGTGTTACTGTATTCATATTGTGTCTTCTTGATTTTGGATTTCTAAGGAGATAGTAAAATATTTTTAAGAGAATGATATAAAAAGTAAAAATGTACTATTTTTTCTCTTTTTTTTTTTATTTCTCTCTATTTAATAGATGTTTTATCGTTAGCTTAAGTGATTGTATGTAAATTCGTTTCCTCTTCGTATCCATGCATTTAGACTGAATGCTTCTTAGATTTTGTTTTTTTCAACGCTATAATACCCAAAAACGACGGCATAGATTAGTCCCCTAAAACGAACGTATAGAATAGTCCACGCGCTGCCGTTTAGGTGGGATGATGCTTCCAATGTCACCGGAGAAATGGACTCAATCAAATGTCAGAGCAATCAGCGGATCCACCATAAGTTTCAGTGCTGACCCGGCTCGATACCGTGATTGGCGCGTGTCTCACTCGCGGCAGCACATGGGGATTGAATTATGGAATTGTTCACTCTGAGTTTGAATAACTGATTTCGTGTAACGTTGATTTCGTATAGCGCTTTTTTCTTTTCCCCATAAAAGTTAAGCTTTTGAGAGGCGATTTTTCAGGTGGGCGACGGCGACACCGATCATTATTGTTGGCAAAGGCCGGAGGACATGACAACGTCCCGACGAGCTTACAAGGTTGACGCCGACAACCCCGGCTCAGATATCGCCGGAGAGACGGCGGCGGCAATGGCTGCTGCCTCCATAGTGTTTAGGAGAACAAACCCACGTTACTCTCACCTACTGTTGCACCATGCACAACAGGTATGTTAGTTAACAGGGCTGTGGAATCTATTACGCTCGTAACATATACAGTCAAATAAAAATAATATGAAAAATAAAAGTGTGAATGTGGTCCATTTTTTCTTTTTACTCATTTTTATTACATTATATATAATTAATTTGTGATTGTAAAAGATCTAAATTTATAAAAAATTAATGAATTTTAAAATTCCTGTGATGATTAATTAGTTGGTCATGAGCTATGGTCAAAATTATAATATATGGGGTGGTTGTTGATGTGTTGCAGTTATTTGAGTTCGGGGACAAGTACAGGGGGAAGTATGATGAAAGTGTTGGGGTGGCTAAAGGGTATTACTCGTCTGTGAGTGGGTACATGGATGAGTTACTGTGGGCAGCTATATGGTTATACAAGGCCACTGAAAAGGAGGAATATTTGAAGTATGTTTTGGAGAATGCCCATGACTTTGGTGGGACCACCTGGGCCATCGCTGAATTTAGCTGGGATGTTAAATATGCAGGTGTTCAAACCATTGCTTCTATGGTAATTACACGCCTCTCTCTTTTACCTCTAAAATACATATATTCCTTATTATTATTATTATTATTATTCAAGTCAACTTTTTAATTTAGAAAAAGAAAAAGGTAAGCGGCCTCTAACTTAAATCCCCACCTCTCACCACCTAATTTTCTCTTGATATTTGTCCTGCCTTATACCATTCCAAAGCGTGTTTTGGTTATGGATTTGTAGAAACTAAAGAATGGAAAATTCAATAACCAACATTATAGGACTTTATAGGTTTCTTCTCACAATAACAAATGATATTTACACAACTTAAAATTCTTGCAATCTAATATATGTGTGTGTGTGTGTATATATATATATATATATATATATATAAGTTGTAGCAAAACTTACTATTTATTATTATTTAAATTGTACTATTCATTATTGTTTCGTTTTTAATGCGGGATCCATAGAAATTTTAAACTGCTCGTGTATTTGCATGGGCTTCTTTCTAGTATTCATAAACATTCTTAGCAATTATTATATCTTAATTCAACTAATTTCCTTTAAATTTAGGGCTTGTTTATTTGGAGTAGGGTGGGCGAAAAAAAAAATTCTAAATCACTATGGCAATGTTTTTAAAATAATGGAGTTGGTGAGTTGGGGTGAGTTTTCAAGCCGTTGCTCTTCATTCCACAACCTAATTCCAATTTCCTCCAAATTGGCAGGTTTTAAACAGTTTGACTCTCTTTAAATTTTTGATCTAGTATTACTTTATTGAAGGAAATAATATGTAAATATAATATATTAGATGTTTTATATATAAATCGATTAATTACTATTTGTAATTTTCAAACAACAAAAAAAGAAACTATTATCAATTTTCTAATATTTAACATATTTAAATTATTTACTAAGTTGGCTCACTTAGAAAGAAATTCAATCGATAATCTCTATTTAGGAGAGAGAGGTGTGAGAGAGTGGTCTTAATGAGTTCCATATTGCCAAATTTCTTTTTTCCTTTTCCCTTTTCCACAATCTTTTTAATGATTAGAGACAATCCTGTTCCCTTATTTATACAATTTAGTGTCTCCCAAAGCTCTCAAACATGGAGGAGGATTTCCTGTTGCTTGTTGCTTTCTTGGAATAGATTTGTACCGTCTAAATCTAAGTGGTTTAGATTTCAGTTTTTTCTATTTATTTATTTTTATTCCAACCATTATATATATATTTTTAATTCTGAATGAAGCAAACACACTTTATTTGAAGAAAATTAGAATATTATCTTTATTTTTACATCAAATTTAACCAGTCTAAATATGCTCCTGCCTTAACTAGAATTCCAACCAATCGAATTCAAGTGTAATCACATGTCAATTATAAATTTTGAGATATTCATTTTGTATCCTCAAAAGTCAACGTAGAATATTCTTTTCCTTTTTCAGCTCCTAATGGAAGAAAAGCACAAGAGAGACGAAGTCATCCTCAAACAGTACCGTTCAAAAGCAGAGCACTACCTCTGCGCATGCCTCAACCAAAACAACTCGACCAACGTGCATCGCACCCCAGCAGGCTTGCTGTACGTCCGCCAATGGAACAACATGCAGTACGTCGCAACGGCGTCGTTTCTTCTCACTGTCTACTCCGATCATCTCCTAGCCACAGATCAAAGGCTTCACTGCGAAAAGAGAGTAGTCTCTCCTCAGGAGATCCTCGCCTTCGCAAAATCGCAGGTAGATTACATCTTGGGTTCTAATCCAATGGGCGTGAGCTATTTGGTAGGCTATGGACCCCACTTCCCTCTGAGGGTGCACCATAGGGGCGCATCCATGGAATCATATAAGGAAAACAAGGGTTTTATTGGGTGCATGCAGGGGTATGATAACTGGCATGGACGGCGTGATCCTAACCCTAATGTGCTCATTGGGGCCCTGGTTGGTGGCCCCGATAGTACGGACAATTTTAGAGATGAAAGGGGGAATTACATGCAAACAGAAGCATGCACTTACAATACAGCCGCACTAGTAGGGGTTTTTGCTAGATTGCATAGAGTTCAAGAAGGTGATGTTTATGATGATGATGATTCTTTGCCTATGATTGCTTCTAGTTAATTGGGATTATGGGAAAAATTTTGGTACACTTTGAAAAGAGTGTATCGGGAATGGAATTAGAACAATTAATAGGTGCAAAAAGCAAATGCCATGTATGCTAAGTCTAGCCATTGAAATGAGTTATAGCATTGAAAAGTGAAAGTGGCTTAGTTTTTAGTGGGACAGCTTAAAAAGTGTATTCTATATCATGCCCAAAGATTTATTCAACAAAAATTTTAAGAATATTATGGGGAAATTCTTAACTATTATATATTATATGTATAAAATGGATAGAATTTAGTTTTCACAAATTTAACATATAATTTTATGTGTTGGTTAAATTTTAATTATTGTATGTACTACACTTTGTAATATCCAAAGTTATATTTGAGAATTTTTGAGAGAATGAAGCGAAATGAAAAGGTAATTAGTATAATAACAAATCATGTATTGTTTTATTGTTTACGAGTTTTATGATAAAAGGAATATAGTACATAATAAAATAAAATGACTTATAAATCACTTTTGTAATATTATTTATATAACTAAAATATGATTTTATCAGGTTTTTAGTCAGTAAAGATATAATTGTGATTATATCATCTATCCACTTTATTCCATTGTAAATCCTTCAATTTGGAGAAACAAAAATTTGAGTCTTAGATAACAAGGAGAAATCAGAAATCCTACCTTTGTTTTTCCCTTCCATCCTAAAAACAATTTTAAACAATGATTTAACTCATATTAACCATTTCATCTCTTATCATCCATTTGCATATTTGCTGATTTTTGGGGTCAAAATTAGACCTGATCACAAGCTAAACTCGTGTAAAAACAAACTAGACTTATACGAAGTTTTGCAAATTTTTTTAGATCTAAGTTTGGGCTTGACTTGATAAAAAACCAGCTAAGCCTAGGTCGGCCCATTGTTTTTTAAATTAAATTAAATTGTTTTTTTAAAAAAATTAAATATTATACGTATTTATTTTATTATTTATTAGACTCACTTTTTTATTTGATTAAATATCAAATAGTCCAAAAAAATATGATAGAAAATTTAAACAATTTAAAATATACATAAGGTAATAAAAAATTTTAATAGGATAGTTTTTTCAATAATATTATTGATTATTAATTTATTTTTTTTGAGTTATAATTTATTCCTAATAATATTTATGCAATAAGTAAGAATAAAAAAATAATTATATATGTTATATAATTCTTTTTTACTTATATTAGTAGTTATAAATAGTTTTTATTAATAATATATAAAAAATAATTATAATTTGGGGATTGGGTTTGGGTTTGGGTGCGGGCCAACCTTGTAAAAAAATCAAAATTTGATCCCGTTTTATAATTGAATTTTTTAAAAATGAATATATTTTTTATCAATTTTTTTTTCAAACTCACATCTTTTTTTTTTGTGCTAGACCTATTGGGCAGGACAAGTTTTTCAGTCTATGATAGGGTCTAGTGAAGATGTAAGATTTGTTTTTTTTTTTTTATGTGAATCTTCCAATTTCATCATGAATTTCTTACTTATTGATTTGATTAAAATTATAGGCTTAATCTATCTAGGTCAATTCTTTTGGGCTTATTCATAAGAAATCATTTTTTTTTGGGTGAAATTTTTAGTTTTAACTTGAATGATATGGTCCGCATTTGATTACATTAAAAAAAATAAATTAGTTGAGGTATTTGTAAATTAAATTAGACATTATTTAAATATAATAAAAGGAACAAATTACTTAAAATGCGGGTCAATTAATTCGGGCACCGCCTAAAATTTGTATATTTTTTAAAAAATTATGAGTTCAAATTAGCAGCGCGACAGAAAAGTATTACCTTTTTCTTTTTCTTTTATTTTTGGGGGGGGATATTAGTACCAATATGATTGTGCTTCGTTTAAAAGTTAAAGATTGGCCACCTATACACCTACCAAAACAAAAAGGTTAAACTCATCCTGTAACACTCGGCTGAAGGCATGGAGATCAAAGATCATCCGAATCCAAAAAGGGTGGTAATTCAGAAAATTCACGGGGCTTCGTTTTTTTTTTGGATTATCTGCTGTTTTACGTTGAGCAGATTGAGACGTTTTATTTTTATTTTTTTTATTTAAAAAAATATAAGATAAAAATATTTGGTGAAAATAAAAAATTACCTTTATCTTTATATTTTATTTCTTTTAAAATAAAATGCCAAAATAAAAAATAAACAGTTGAAATTGAAAAAAAAAACCTAAATTTATTGCTCAACTTAAACAACATAATTGAGCATCTGTGCTCCTTTTTTTCCAACCATAATTCTGAGTATGATCTAATCCAAGTTAGTTTTCCCATTGTTTTCCCCTTGATTACGGTCGAGTATGCTAAAAGCCAAAAACACTTTTTTCTGTTAACTAAATTTGCGGTGAAGTGAAAGAAAGAAAGAAAGGTTTCGAAGGGAACCCACTTCCCAAAAACAAGAATTAAGCAAGATTTAATGCCTCTTTTTGAGTGCTCAAAACTCAAGTACATGTCTCAGGCTTCAAACTTTTGACTTTTCTTAGTTTTGCTTTTTTGACTCACATCGTTGCCTAGTCGGCTTATGCCATTTCTTTTCAATAAAGCGCACAACAATTGCTGAATACCCGTCGACAAAAATTTACGCACTCAAATCAAACCAAACATCCATATTTGACCAATTTTTATGTGAGATAAAATTCCGAATTTGTCCTATAATATTTTAACCAAAAAAAAAAGAATCAGGTTATTCTAGAAAGAGAAGCCCATAACATGCATGCATAGAAATAAGGTTGCACATATTTCGGTGGCATGGCCACTTTGGTTATATCAAGTTGGGGATAAAAATGATCAAACAAAATTTTTTTATCAAGACAACAGTTTTGTTCAGCTAGACTCAGTTTATATATATATATATAATTTTATAAGAATTTCTATAAAAAAATTATTTTTTAAAAAAATTATTTTTAATTTTTACTACAAAAATTAAGTCAAATCAACCCAACTCGATAATAAATTAGGTCAACTCAAGCTGGGCCGAACATCAATTAGACTAAAACTTGATCACTCTGGGTCCAGATGTACCAGAAGCACGTTTAATTTACTGCTCAAGAAAACTTGATGTTTAATGTTAGAATGACTTGAATAAATAGTAGAGTGCAAAAGAATTGGCAATATTGAAGCACAGTAGTTAGTGAGCCTGCAAGAAAGCCATGAAATTATAATGGCAACTCGTACTGATGATTCTGGACACTCATGGCGATACCGGTCTTTTAAATAAATACGGGGAATGTTCATCGGTATCACACCAACTCAAGTACTAGCATATTTAATTGGTTTGGTAAGAAGAGGCATGCTTTCTTTGGTTCGCCATGCGAACATATATTTTGTTTTTTTAATAAAGGTATAAAAATTATTTTATACTTCACTTATTTATTTTTTATTTATATCATTTAACTAAACATACTAGAATTCAACTTTTGAAGCTCTTTCCATGATTCTGTTCCAAGAAAAAACATTCAAGAAATTAATCTGAATAAATATGTTTCTGCATATATTTCTTAGTATATACTATAGCCATTCACTGTTTGGCAACTAGTCCTTGCACCATATCACAATTCTTAAATACCATATAATGCGTGTATACATAATGACTAGATCCAGTCAACACATGGGAAACCGACGTGTCATACTCATATCGTGTGAACTAACAGTTTTCGTTGCGTCATATATATATATATATATATATATATATATATCTTTATTTACTCCCCCCCATCCCCATCAGAAAAAACGACAACATAGCACAAGTCCCACATTATTTAAAATAATTGTTTTAGAAAGGTTTATATTATATTCCTAAATTGGGCTTCGCGATTTATTCACCCGAAGGGCTGAGATGCGTGTAGAGCCCCATTTAATCCCCGGCCCAAGAAATTGGCCAATCAAACAGTCGTTTTTAATTACAGATAAATTTCTTTATTTTTAAAATATACCTAAAATTCTTATAAAATAAAAATTTATACAATATTTTGATCTAATTTTAATTTTTATTAAAATATATTTTATTAACTTAAATATACATTTTTTGGGCTAAATTTAATGAAAACATAATCTTCTTTTTTATTTTTGTTTGTGTATATTTGAAAATAAAAATTTATTTATTTTTATTTCTATTTGTGCATAATTAGATATAATATGTATTTATATATTTAGGTCAATAAAAATATTTTAATCAAAAAATTTAAAATTAATTTAAATATTAAAAAAATTATATAATTTTAATAAAACTCAACAAAATATTTGTATAATTTAATCTTAAAAAATTTATACCCAAATTGTACCGGATAGCAGGAGATCTCGATCCCATGTACCATACCTCTTGGTGTCCTTAAATCTTCTACATTAAAATACCAAAACATTTGTGCCTCATCATGTGACTTTGATCGTGAAGTTTGCAGATAAATGCCATCCCTTATCAGAACTATAGTTGGATGTTACTATATTTCATTTCTTTGTTCCCTCTCTCTCCTGAAAACGAACAACACACAGACGAATTGCTGCGTGATCATCCAAAACATCGTAATTATTCCATCATCCTCATTCTTGGCATCTATCTGGCTCCTTCATGACCTCATTTCTCATAGCCTTCGACAGAGGGGTCAACCGATTATTTAGAACAAGGTCAAGTAAGCAACTCTAAAACTGAAATGCTCTGTATCTTTTCCCCCTTAATCCAATGGACAAATAAACTTACATATATTTTTAAAATTTTTGCTATTATTTGTTAAATTAAATTACACAGACTTTTTAAGTTTTATTGAAATTATATAATTTTTTTATTTTTAAAATCTACATAAACAGTTCTTATAATAAAAAATTATACTACTATTTAATCTAATTTCAAATCTTTTTGATTAAGATATCCTCCATTAATCTAATTATATTTTTTTAAATTCAATTTAATGAAAATAAAATTTATATTATTTTTATTTATGCATATTTGAAAATAAAATTTACTCTTTTTTATTTTTACTTATGCATATTTGAAAGTAATACATATTTGTATATTTAGGTTAATAGTGGGTATTTTAGTCAAAAAATTTAAAATTAAATTAAAGTGTGTATTTGAAAATAAAGAAGATATTTGTGTAATTTCACTAAAATTAAAAAAAATTATATAATTTACTCTATTTGTTATCAAGTTCTATATAATTATGTTATGTTAAAGATTTTTTTAAATAGTTAATAATATCATGCTTGAGTTATAAAAAGTTAAAAAAATATATTTTTTAAAATTTTTTGAACTAAGGCAGAATTATAAAGTCGATAACAAACCTCATAACAAACCAAAATAAATACATTAAGTTCTAGTTAAAATTGATTACGAAAGGTCATATGACTTTTTATATATGTATTTTCATCTCAATTTGATGTAAATTTTGAAAGTAAAAAGTAACCTGTTATTTTGGTACGTTCTCTCTCTTCTTATAATATGAACCAGTATTTTGAGCTCGAGCTATCTATCTCTATTGTAATTTGCTGGAGGAGTTGTAGCTATGATTGAATATTGATGATGGACAACATCATTAGCCCTGCTAGTTCGTCCAGAAGCGATAGAAAATTCATAGAGAGGAACAGAAGAAACCAAATGAAGGCTTTTTACTCGAAGCTCAACTCACTCGTCTGTCATCGATCCTCAAGGTCAAGGGTACTCCACTAGTACTACCTTTCCTTTAATTTAATTAGCTCCTTGTTTATTTATAGTTATTTATTATATTTATATATTATGTTTAAATCTGGTGGTGCAGTAAGTGATTTCACTACCGGATCAGCTAGATGAAGCCAAGAGGTATAAAGAAGCTTCAGATGAAGTTGGAGAAGAAACTCAGCCTTATGGGAATGGATAATAAGCCTAATAATGGGAGCCTAATTAATAATAGAGGAATGATTATGGGGTTGAAACCACCCCAAATTGAGATCCACCATATGGGTTTTCAGCATTAGAGGTTTCTGTAATTACTAATGCATTGTCAGCCATTTTTGATACTGACGTGCACCTTATATCTATAATTAACATAACCTACCACCTCCCCGAATGCCTAAATGGTACCTGAAGAAAGCCAGGGGAAACATAGAATTGCCTAGAAAATGGAGGGGAGAGATGAAGATGTGAGGGTAGGATCCAGCAGGTACAGAGAGAGGAACTTATTGGAACTTGTGCTCTGACCCAAGGGACCACGAAGATCCACATCCAGCACCATTTTTTGAGCCCAACGAGTTATCATCATGGTCGTTTTACAGAGCAGGCATAGCAGAGTTTGTGGCCACATTCCTGTTCCTTCACATCATAGTTTTATGGACTTGGATCCTCTCTAGAGAGAGGTGTGAGAGAGTCATCTTAATGGGTATATTATTTTGTATGTCACTGACATTCAGCCTTGGCAACTACTCCTTAGTGCCACATTGCTTAAAAGAAAGATTTTCCAGATGTTTAAGTCTTTAGAAGGCAGGAGGGCCTCGCTCTGGTGATACGATAAGTTTGGGCAAGCAGCTTAGCCAACTGTCGCAAATCGACAAATATTACTATTGCTACTATAATTTTTCAATTATAGTAAGAAATTTTCGAGTAACAACTTAAAAAAAATGATGAGAACTACAATTAGATGTCACTATAATTCATTTGTTTCTACAATTAGATGTTACTATAACTCATTTGTTTCTTTCCTCTTCCCCCAAAACAAACAACACACACAGATGAATTGTTGCGTGATCATTTAAAACATCATTTTTCGCTTATTCTTGGCATCATTCTTACTCTTTTATGACCTTAGATATGGACGATCAAAAAGGTTGAGCACTGTAGAATTTGGGTTGACGCCTCAAGGTGTCCTTAAATTTTCTATATTAAAGTACCAAAATATCAGTGCCTCACTTATGTGACTTGGATTGTGAAGTTTGCGGATAAACGCTATACCTTATCAGAACTACAGTTGGATGTCACTCTAATTCATTTGTTTGTTTCCTCTTGCCCTAAAACAAACAACACACACAGATGGATTACTGCATGATCATTTAAAACATCATGATTATTCACTCATTCTTGGCATCATTCTAACTCTTTTATGGCCTCATTTCTCGTTACCGTTTACAAAGGGGTCAACCCATTATTTAGAACAAGGTGAAGTAGGCAGCCTCAAAACTGAAAACCTCTCTATCTTTTTTACCTTAATCCAATAAAAAAAAATCACATATATTTTTTAACATGTCTGGTATTATTTGTTATAATAAATTATACATATCTCTCTTGAGTTTTATTAAAATTATATAAAATTTTCTTTTATTTTTAAAATATATAGTTATAAATATATCTTAAAATAAAGAATTACATTGCACTTTAATTTAATTTTAAATTATTTGACTAAGATACATTTCATTAACATAAATATATTTTGTCGGTTAACTTTAATGAAAATAATTTTTTATTATTTTTATTTGTGCATATTTAAAAATAAAATCTACTCTTTTTTATTTTTGTTTATGCATATATGGGTATAAAACATATTATTATATTTAAGTTAATAGAGGGTATTTTAGGTTAAAAAAAATAAAATTAAAATAAAGTATATATTTTGAAAATAAAGGAGAGATTTATGAAAGGTCTATATAATTTATTTTATTTGTTATCAAGTTCTATACAATTATATTATATGAAAGATAAAAAAAATAGTTAATAATATTATGCTCAAGTTATAAAAAGTATTTAAAAAATTATATTTTGAACTAAGGCATAATTATAAAATTAGTTACATACCTGGTAACAAACTAAAATAAAAATATTAAGTTCTAATTAAAATTGATTACAAGAGGTCATGTGACTTCTTATATATGCATTTCCACCTCAATTTGATGGTAATTTTTATTTTAATTTAAAGTTTAGAAATAATATTTTGTTATATTTTAAAGTTCATATACTAATTTTATAATTAAATTTTGGTTTAAGGAGTTCAAATGCAATTTTTTAAAAAAATATTTACCTGTTACAATTATATTAAATAATTTGATTAAAAAACTCTTTAAAAACTTCAAAAATATCTTATCCTAAATTTCTAATCTAGCTATTTCTTTTAAGGTTTTAGTTTCCACCAATCTTATTTATGTGCTTTCTTTTTTAAAGCTTTTGGTGAAATCTGGCTAGTCAAAGGTCTGCAATGGGAATTTTGAGCCCTTTTCCATAAAAAATATTTTTTTTTATTAAAATCTATATCTATAAAAAGAATTTACAAGATCTCAACACTTTGGGAGAAGTTGGTGCCACTAATTCTGACTTTCCTCTTTCTTATTTTTTATTTTTTCTTAAATTTCATGGAGGTTTTGACTTTCTTAGCAGATAGGGGTAGGGGTAGAGGAGTCAAGAATGAGAATAGAGGAGGAATTGGATCCCCTGCAGTGGCCTCTCCCATGGCCTCTGCAGTGGGAAATCTGGACCGCCCAGATCAATCTGGACAGTCCAGATTCATTTATTTTTTTTTAAGTTTTGAAAATAGAATTTTTTTTATAAGATACAAAATACAAAATAAAAATAATTTTTTAACTGTAAGTTTTTTAAAAAATAATTTTTTAACATAGAAAAATGAAAAAAAAATTTAAACCATCCAAATTTGGTTTTGAATGGTTCAGATTTTATTGGAGAGAGAATTGAGAGAATAATAATGGAGAGGATCTGAATCCGAATAGAGGAGCGTGGATGGGCAAAGAGGGGGAGGGGTTTAGATGGTATATATTATATTATATTATATTTTTAATAAATTTATATTTTTTAATTAAATTAATTTTATAGTAAATAAATAATAAATAATAACAAATATTTATTAAAACTTGATAAGGGTCATTCTAATTATTCAAGAAACATTACTAAATCGGTAAAAAAATTGAAAAACTAAATTTAATAGTAAACAAATAAATAAATAATAGAAAAAGATAACAAATATTTATTAAAACTTGATAAGAGTCATTCCAGTTTCTTGGGAAACACTATTAAATTATCTCAACTTATATATTTTTTTAAGAATTAGAAAAGTGTTGGTGCTTAAAAAACACTATTAACTTAGTAAAAAATGCTGAAAAACTAAATATATAAACTTTACAAGTTAATTCTTTATAAACATTGCCTTTCAATTTTTTTAAAAATATATTGAGATGATTTAATAGTATTTCTCAAACAAATAAAATAACCTCATCAAGTTTTACTAAATATTTCTTATCATTTGTTATTATTTTATTTATTTACCATAAAATTAATCTAATTAAAAATATACCATTATAAAAAATTAAATTTATATATTTATTATTAATTAAATTTTATTATTTTATATCAAAATTAAATAATATATAATATTATATACTTTTTATCATATAACATATACCACCCAACCCTCTTATCCCACCTCCCCATCTACGCCCCTTTATTATCGCTCTTGATTCTCTTAACCCCTTCCCCATAACATATAAGGAAGTCAGAATCAATGGCATGGACTTCTCCATAAGTATAAGATATTCATAAATGTTTTTAACAGATATGAATTTTAATAAAAAAAATACTTTTTTTAATGAGAAAGGGCTCAAAATTCCTCTATAATCATAATGCCTTGTCTTTTGGCGCACTTCACTCTGGCTTGTGGTATTGTCAATGTCTGTGGGGCTACTTCTCTCCTTTCAATCAATCTAAAAAAGGGCGATTCTCCTCAACCTCCAGAGTAGTTGGATAAGAACAATGGAGGGACCTTCACGCCTTTAACTTTCATAGAACAATGGAGGGACCTTCACGCCTTTAACTTTCATAATAAACACACCTAACACATCTTTATGAAAGCATTCTCTCTCTCTCTGCCAAAATAACAATAAGATAATTACTCCAATATTATCTTTAAGATCGAAAGTGGCATAAACAAAATTTCATTTTTATCCCAACAACCTTCAATTTGGTGCAAACATATATATCACTTTAAATTCTTTACAGTAATACAATTGTACAATAAGAAACAAAGTACACAGAGAAGGAAATATGTATAGAGTCTACTCCCTTTCTTAGACTCATTTTTTTCCTCTATTTGTTTCTTATTGCATTATATATACTACAGGATCTAAAATCAAGGTATATAGTGTAAAAACTCACCCCCAAAGCACCATGTTTGACATTGTAAAATTTAAACCTGCACATAGATAACGATGATCTATGTGATTTTCTTTTGAGAGGTGATGGCTATGAAAGCATTATATAATGGAAGAGAAAGGTGCTCAAATGGCCAAAATTCTCCTCCTTTTTAACACCAAATTGATGCATTAAACTACTCAAACACAACTTTCTTTGCTCATGATCCATGAACTCACCAATTAGCAAGGAATTTCAAGTGACACATGCATGGACCAACAATGGATTAAGAATACTAGCAAGATACAAAAGAGCTGAAGGTAGGTCACTAATTATATGAAGACCAGATAAAGTTATAAACGGTTTGATTTCTTCTGATACAGAAAAAGAAAAAAAAAAAAAAAGACAAAACAAGCTTCGTAAACCAAGACAAACTTATTGTGGCTGCTCATACAGCTTGTTAAGTTCCCCTCCCGCGGTAATCAGCTCCAGGCTCATGCTTCTTGTACCTCTTCTTCACTGACCCTACCTTACAGTCACCACCAATAGTAGTCTCCTCTGTTCCATCATATGTCTTATTTGCAGTTTGACTTGTTACCCCTTACGAGGCTGTCATTGGCTTCTCCTTGGCGAGACTCTGGTATTCCTTAGCCGTTGATGATGCCCTCTCGTCCACCAAATGTCTAGGGTTTACTTTGCTTATTTGCCCAATTGTCTGATAACGATGTTTCATTCATTACATACAAAACAATTTTTTAGAGTTTTTTTTTCAAAATAATTGTTATTTTAAAATTTTAAGAGAGTATTAAGTAATTTTTTTTTTACAATTTTACCCATATTATTTTCACTAAATACTCAACTACTGCATATATTAATTAATTCTTTGGCCTAAAATCTGTCAACCACTTTTTCCTTAGTCACATTTTCTCCCTTTACTATTGCACACGTAAATTACAGTAATTGTTGTAAGCTATGTCATTGTATTCAAAGTTACCTTCCACATTCCTTTTTTGTTTTTCCAGCACTTCACGTTTGCCTTATATATTTGGTTTTAGCCAAAGCTTTTTGTGTATCTACAAGAAAAAATGGAAAGAGTTTAAGATTCAATGGAATTAGATTCTGAAAGAGACAAAGACTCCATTGATGTAAATTCTGAAAGAATTGAAGACTCTGCATATATATATATTCTGAAACTTTATTTGATTCCAACATAATGCAAATCTATAGAGACTTCTTCCTATTGTCTATCATTATCAATGTTAGAATATGTTAAATCCACATTCAAATCCATTTCAACTGAAGGCATTTGGTTACTTTTCCTTGTATGCAAGTTTGGAACTTTAAACTTCTAACAATTTTGGTGGCAAAATTCCAAATATTTAGAATTTTAATTGAAAGTTTTGCGTAGTAATACAAGTTTATTAAATGTTTAGTTCAAAAAAGTTTGATGTTGATGGAAAGAAAAAAATGAAGTTGCAGAAAGAATTTTCCTTTGTGTAATTAAAAGAGAGTAGAAATGAAAAAATTGTTAGAAAAATAATGGGAAGAGAGAGTATGTATAAATAAAGAGATAGTTAAAGGATTAATAAGAACAAAGAGATAATTTAATATTTTATATATTTTAATATAAGGGTATTTCAGGCTATTTATTAGTTTCCTTAATCCTTATGTAATTGTTTTAAACATCAATTATTTTGAAATAGAAGTATAAAGAAGTAATACTTTAAAAACAAAATTGTATCATATCCAATTGACATGACAAGGGACTTTGAAATGACTTTATACTTAATAAAGTTTAAAATCTTTTTTAAATTGAAAGTTATGATTGTTTGAAGTTAAGATGTTCATTTATTAGCGATAATTTTTTTTTTTCTAGGTTCTAACGCTCAGGTTGCTTTATAAATTCACCCATCAGATACTTTATGTCATTCATGTGATGTGGTTTGAACTTTGAAGAAACTCTCATTTATCAAATTACAACTCCAATTGCATAAAATGCAGTAAACACAAAATTATTTCTTCAAGTCCGAAATTGTTGAAAAATGGCTATAATTTGTCTTAAAGCTTTTGACCAATTTCAACTTTGTTCTGTTAAAATTTGATCACCCTCATTTTTCATGGGCTCCAATATTTTGTTAAAGCTAAGACATTGAGTCCACAGCAGGAAATGATTTTATGACAGATTGGGGATTTGGGATGGCCTTGGTAATTAGAGATTCATCTTATTAGTGAAAAAAAAATCAGAGGAAAAGAGTTTCATTCTTTAACACGTCCCATTTTTATGTTATATGATGTTTACACTTGTGAGCTTATATTACCTTTGAACTATTGCCTGAATTTTGGGTTACTCACCAGTCAGTTATTTATCCTTATAATTTCGATTTCTTTTGGTTCTCAAGAATGAAAATGCTTATTTAGTCTCATTACATCTTTAAGTTGGTTTATTCTTGTTGAAATCTACATATAATCCTCGTGAATTATAACCTAATTACAATATGTGAATTTTAAAAAGTAATATTTTATTATTTTAAAACTGTTACAAAAAAAATTATCAATTAAAAATAATTTTTAAAAATCACGTGATTGTTATGTAATACTTTATATCTCTACTATCTTTTAAATTTGTTTCTTTGCACGATTTGTAATCTTACAACCATTGTGACTTCTAAATATTTGTTTTATGATATATATATATATATATATATATTATTTTTTATGATAATTTAGAAGAGTAGCATTTTCAAATTCATGTATCAAAATTACAAACTTATAATGAGATTATAGTTTAAGAGAATTATATATTGTCCTTGCCAAATTCCAATAAAAAAAAGAAAAAAAAACATAAATTACTTACTACATAGCCTCTTCGGCAGCAACCTTGATGGATGGAGCAAGAACAAGTTTATCGGAAATATTACATGAAAAAATCAGAATGGAGAGACACATATTCCACATTTATTAATGTTTCAAATATTTTTTTTTTCTTATTGAAGTCACAGCGGAATAAGGATATTAAAAAAAACCTCTAAAAAAATTATAAAATTAAAATATGAGTTGGGTTGGGAAAGCCTATTTAAATATAAGTTGAAAGTTTTTAACCCAACCTGTCCTTAGTAGAGCCTTAGACCAGTCCTATAAAGATGGTTAGAAATACATCCAAATAACTTAACCCCTAGGTTGCTCTGATGGTTGGCCTAATAATTAGAGTTATGAATTAAGGTCAGTTCAACCTTAATTGACCTTAAACTAGATAAGGCAAGCCTAAAAGTCTTTTTTGAAAAATGAAATGTCAATTTGTCTTTAAGAATTTAAGTTTAAGAGTTGTCCCTAACCTTAAGCGATAATCTTAATTTTTAGGGCTTCCTATAAGGGTGTCCTAGTAAAATTTATATATTTTTTATTTAACATAATAATAGAATATATATATATATATATATATAAAATATTTTATTGTAAAAAGTGAAATGATTCAGTATCTTATCATTTGTCGAAAATTATATATATATTTGTTAATTAAGAAATTTGATAAATATATCAAGTTTTTTTTTACAATAAATTACTTTATTTCTTCTCCAAACTTTTTTATTCTATCGTTACAAAATTGTAAATTTTGGAGGGGGGGGGGGGGGGGAAACAAGAATTACTTGAGCTAATCCTATTAAGCCTTAAAGCCAAATAGAATCGGCCAAAAAAAACCTATTTAAAATGAAATATTATTTTATCAATCTAACCTTATTTATTTTCTTAGAGCTAAATGAGTTGACTTGAAGGGTGTAACCCATTTTGATAACTCTAAATTTAATAGATAACAATGATAAATTTACTTGTTTCTACAGCAAAAAAAAAAAAAACATAACTAAGCTCAAATTTGACCTTTTAAAAAAAACATAAACAGTTGAAATATTCAAGATCAAAATTTGAGATTAGCTCATGTTACTTTGTTGGGTTAGACATATGTTTCATTCACCCAAATAAACTAGGAAGCTTATTTTATTTTAGTGTGTTAATTCCCTGTGAATAAAATTTTGTACGATATGAAAACCTATTTAAAGTTGAATAAAATTCCCACCGAAGAAATTGGCCGATATCACATTCATTCACATGGTCCTCTTGGACTAACAGAATAAGGCTGACGTCCTTGTGGTTATATTTTTCTGATCAATATATCTTATTTGCCCAAATAGTCACAGATGAATTGCTGCGTGATTATTCAACATCAAAATTATTCACTTATTGATATCTAAAGAAAGAATTCACTGATTCTCACTCTTGGCATCTTATGATTAATTTTAACTATGATTTAATATTTTCATTTTAATTCAAAATTCTAAGAGATATTTTGTTATATTTTATAATTCATGTTCAAATTTCATAACTAGACCTCCATTTAAAGAGGTAAAATAATTTTTTTTAAAAAATATATTCACCTGATATAATTTTATTAGATAATTAAATGATTTGATAAAAGAATACTTTAAAATCTTCAAAAATATCTTATCCTAAATTCCCTAATCCAGCAGTATCTTTCAAGCTTTAAGTTTCAACTCTCAACTATTTTTTTTAAAAAATAAAACCCTTTGGTGGCATATGGCCAGTCAAGGGCCTGCAATGCCTTGTCTTTTGGTCCACTTCTTTCTATCGGCTTGTGGTGTTGTCAATGTCCAGTGGGGCTACCCCTCTCCTGTCAATCAGTTTTAAACAGCACAATTCTCCTAAACCCCGAGTTGGATAAGAACAACTTCAATGGGGGGATCTTCACGCCCCTTCTTTCTTAATAAAGACACATCTAACCCACTTTTTTGAAAACATTCCTTTTTTTTTATATTTAATTTCCAAAACAACAGTAAGATAATTATTCCAATAATATCTCTAAGAACAGAAGTGACATAAGCAAAATTCCGTTTTAACCACACAACAGCAAGTTTCGTATAAGAATCTATGTAGAGTATAAACTCACCCACAAAGCACCATGTTTAGCGATATAAAATTCAAACCCGCACATAGATAGCTATGATCTGTGTGATTTTCTTTTCAGAGGGGATGGCTACTAAAGCATTATATAATGGAAGAGGCAGAGAAAGGTGCTCAAATGGCCAAAATTCTCCTTTTTTTAACACCAAATTGATCCACTAAACTACTCAAACATAACTTTCTTTGCTCATGATCCATGAACTCACCAATTAGCTACAAGGAATTTCAAGCGACACATGCATAAGCCAACAGTGGATTACGAATACTTCCAAGATACAAATGAGCTGAAGCTTGATCACTAATTATACGAAGACCAAAAAGAGTTATAAACGGTTTGATTTCTACTGATACACAAAAGAAAAAGAAAAAGAAAAAGAAAGACAAAACAAGCTTTGTAAACTAAGACGACCTTATTGTGGCTGCACATACAGCTTGCTAATTTCCCTTCCTGCGGTAATCAGCCCCAGGTTCATGCTCCTTGTACTCCTTCTTCACTGATCCAACCTTAGAGTCACCAATGGTGGCCTCCTCTGTTTCATCATATGTCTTATCTGCAGTTTGACTTGCTACCCCTTGCTGGGCTTCCCTTGCCTTCTCCTCTGCAACTCTCTCGAATTCCTCGGCCGTTGATGGTGCCCTCTCTTCCACTGAACGGCCATGGCTTCCTTTGCTTAATTGCCCAAATGTCTGATACCAATGTTTCATTCATTACATACAGAAGAAGAAATTACTATGTTTCATGAATCATGATCATTGAAAACAATTTTTTAGTACTAAGACATAAAAATTCATTGGTGAGAACCATGAAGCAACATACTCCAAAGATGAAACTGTATTGTATGTGACTGACACTTGTATTAAACTTCAAACTGCATCTAAACACTGTATATTTTGTTTGTTTCTGTATTTGAGATTCTTAGGTTAGATACTTTGATTACTCTAATAGCAAAAGCAAAATACAAACCCAATTGAGCACATATCACATTGAAGCTTAAGAAGCACAAAAATTCACTTTCCTTATGGGTTTCGTCTGCTTGATTACCCTCAATTTCCACTCTAAAACACTGGATTATGCAGAAAATACTGCAAACCCATTTGAGTATAAATTACTTTGAAGTTTAAGAAGCACAAAAATTCACTTTCCTTGTGGGTTTTAATCTACTCAATTACCCTTAATTTCCACTCTCAACACTGTATCATGCAGGAAACACTGCAAACCCGTTTGAGTATAGATTACTTCCGAAATTTAAGAAGCTCAAAAATTCACTTTCCTTGTGGGTTTTAATCTACTTAATAACCCTTAATTTCCACTTTCAAACACTGGATTATGCAGAAAACCTACCATAAATACACGCAATCTTCCTTCTGAAACACAGCTTAAATTCAACCGACAAAATAGTAGTCAAATCAATCAGAACTCCACAATTGGTTTCCCCAATCAAACTTTCCTACTTAGGTCAGTCTAACATAAGAAGAAGATTTACAAAGCAAGAATTAACAACAAGAGGTAATTATACAGCAAAGAGATAAGAGAGAAATTAAGAAAAGACACTAAAAGACAGCAAATTAATGAGAACCCCACATTTGGTTTCCCCAATCAATTTTTTCGACACAGGAAAGTATTGCAGAAGAAAGAAGATTTACAAAACCAAGAAGATAACAAAAAGTGGTAATTATACAGCAAAGAAGTACAGAAATTAGACCCAGAAACAGAAGAAACAGAGATGAGACCTTGATGGGGTTATAGAAGAATGGCCTGGTGGGTTTGGCCATGGAAGATCGGGAAGATGCATGGAGAAGAGTAAGGAATTGGGAGGCAGCCATGGTTGGTGCTTCTTGGGCTTGGCCCGCTAGCCAACTCTTTCCGCAGGCAAATTAAAATGTTGAGACGAGTTGAGTGGTGGTGACTTCGAGAGCATTATATAAATAACGTGTCTGATAGGCACGTGCTAGTGCTCAAATCCACCACCTCATGGTTTCCCCAACAACCCCAAAGCCAAAGGGCTAGTTTTGCAAACTACTCATTGCTACCGGTGAGCGGGTGGGAAAGGAGACTAGAAGGGCGATTAAAAAAAATGGTTAAAAAGTTGAGTTTGATCTTTTATAATAATTTATTGTAAAATTTAGAGGACCAAATGATTAAAAATAAAAAGGAGTAAGAAAGACCATAAAACAAAAAGTTCATATAAACTTTCATTTCTTATATTATTTTTTTTAATTTTATAATAAAAAACTCTAAAACATCTTTGCACTAAAAAATTTTTGTTCAATCAAAAAAAGTCAAGACAAAAAAAAGGCAATATGATGTTTTATTTTTTTTATGTTAAGTATTAAAAATTAATTTTTTAATATTTTTTATGCAAAAAGTGTTTTAGTTATTTTTTGTGTTTCACTTTTATTTTTATATTACTTTTGCTCTATCAAATATTTAAATGAAAAGATATTCTCACTTTTTTAAAATCCTGCCAAATGTGATTCTAGATTACATGATCTCATTCTATTCTTATTCTTACTTTTTTTAATCTATTTCTAAATTATCTTTTTATTTTACCAAATATAACTTAACATTTTATGGCTATTTGTAAAATTTATTTGTTTGAATTTATATATAAAATTTTTAATTAATATTTTAAAGTTTTATATTTAGATCTGAATAATATGATATGTTCTTTATTCCAAATCTCTAAAATCTTTATATATTAGTTAATAAAATATGTTAGAAAAAAATTTAAAAATTTTCACATAGAGTATTTATTTTTTACTATAATTTTATATGAATAAATTTTAAGTACATAAGTATGGATAAATATTCAAAAATTCAATGAAAATAAAAAATTAACTCCCTAAATATAAATTTAAAAATAAAAATTATGATACTACCCATAATTATTCCGAGGCCTAATGTTGATAGGTTTGAAAGGCCTGAATTGCCCAATTCTAATCCATCTCCACCGAACTAGAACGAATTGGAATTGAAATTTTGGCCAAAAAGATGAAAAATCCATAGCCATTATGGAGTTCCAAAAATTATCTTATTTTCTAACTTGGGTTTTTATTCTGTATTGCTTTGGTCTAATATGGGTATTTCGCACGATTTTCGTGGCTAGACAACATTTATTACGTTATCTATACATTCATTTATTTATAAATAAGTAAAAATCAATAATAAAATATATAATTTTAATATTATAAACTTCTTAAATTTTATATAATAAATTTATTTATAAATATAATCTATAAATATATAAATAACGTGATAGATACTTTCTTACACAGAAAAGGTTCTGTTTCACATTACTAATTGAGAGATGGAAGTGGGTAACAAACTTTAATATCAAGAGATCTCAGGAGCACTGTTATATGATTTATAATTTTGAAAGTTGGGTTGATTAATTTAATAAATAAATTTATGTGCTTGTTTTAATAAATAAAAAGGGGAATATATATTTATTAATTCATCAAATGAATAATTTTATAAGTGAATCATATACATATATTGGTGATTAAAAAGTGAGATGCATGGTCATTAATCTATTAATCTATCTAATAAATAAAGGATAAATATACCTTTTTATGTACAATAAACAAAGAATGAATACATTTCTTTATATACAATGAATAAGGTATATAAAAAGACTCCTTTATTAAGTATAAATAAATTGTTGTATGATTTTGTAAAGTATTGATAAAAAATTATATAACTTTATGTAGTATAGTTGAAAATAATGTTTTACAAACTTAAAAATATTTTTAAACTATAGGATTGTGTTAAGGAAATCTTTGATATTGGTAATTAGCAAATTCTCAAAAGTTTCGTTATATCTTAAAAAAGTATTATCACCAATTCTTTAGTAACTAAGTGTAAAGGCTAATATCTCTATGAAAAAAAAAATAACTTGGTGATATTTTGAAATAACCTATTGTATAATAATTTTGACTGCAAAAATTCATTGCGTATGATTTTGTCAATTTGAGCAATGACAGAGAGTACATGAACTTATTTTAGCACATCTTAGCTGTAAATATTTTTTTTAAAAAAGTAAAACTAAGATAATATTTGTACAAAGTGTCAAATATTTAATTATAAAAGGTAGATTATAAAAAATTATTTCGTGAATATCTTAATATTGATATGAATGACTTATATTTAAAGCGAACGGAAAAATATGAATTAATTGTAATGCATGCAAAAACTAATATTATAAATCTTAAGGGCAATAATGAAATTTGCATGATTAGATGTATTATTACAAATTTTATTTCTATTTTTGTTAATTTATTAAAAATTCAGCCATGAAAAATGTGCACAAATTGATTAAGCAGTACTTAACTATAAACATTTAAAACATTTGATTATAATTTTGAAGCATAAATAATATTTTGAACGGAATGCCAATTATTTATTAATCGATTCCCAATTATACTAATATTTTGAACAAGGTTGTAAGAATTTTTATACAAATTAGTCTCGATTTGAATAACTTGGACACAATAAAAAAAAAGGGAATTAAATGAAGTGTGCGCAAACTCAAATTCCGGCAACACTTATCCTATTACCTAGAAAAATAAAAACGTATTTATAGTGGAATAAAAATTTTATATAATTTTAGAAATAAAAAATAATTTTAATACCTTTTATCTTTAATGATTAAATAATAATTAATAAATAATATTAAATAATAATTATAAAAGCAAAATAGATATTATATATATATTTTTTCTATTTTCGTTTTCCTCACACTATCAAATGGGGTCTTAAAGTATTTTCATTTTGTGGTTGAATCTATGAAAAATCTATCAAAAAATTTTCATTTAAAATTGAATTGTTTTGTTGGTTTTCCATGTAGTACTCCACATCACTACGCACCACTGTTTCAACTTCAAAAAATTATGTTTCAAATCTCAAATTAAAAATATTTATACAAAAAAATTTTAAAATTTAAAATTATTTCTAAAAACTCTATGACCTAAAATTTTTAAATTATAATTTTTTATATAATTTAAATTTTTAATCTTAAATTTTTTTAAAATTTAAATTATATTAATATAAATATTTTTAACTTAAGATTATAAATTATAAATTTTTTCTCCAACTTTCTTTTTCAATTCTTTTGGACTAAGATTACTGTAGTCATCATACTGTCTGCGTTTTGCATCAGCCCAATGCCTCTTCTCTTTCTGAGATGCGATCCAATTCAACCATCATATTCTATGGTACTGCTTTCAATTGCGTAGATGTTGCCCCATCTCGAGTTAATTGTATATTACTATTTCCTGACTCTTTTATGCTTGTTGTATATCTTCTTAACTCCAAAGGTTTTCTAATATCACTATTTTATGTTCTAGCCAACATATACTCACAGATCACTAGTAAACAAAAGTGAGTTTTATTATCATTATTATTATTATTATTATAAAAAGTGATTTACACGTTCATGGAAGTACTTTGTTTCTTTTCAATTAGTTACGTCATGCAAGTATCTTTTTTTCATTATTAAATTAGTCTACTTATTTAAATATAGAGTAAATTATATAGATTTTTTTAAATTTTATTAAAATTACATAAATTTTTTAAAATATATATTTTAATCAAATTTAATTTTTTATTAAAATATATTTCATAAAAAGATATATAAGAATAATTAATGAAAGATATTTTAATTAAAATATTTAAAATTAAATTAAAGTGCAGCATAGATTTTTATTTTAAAAAAAATTTATGCATATTTGAAAAAAAAATATTGATATGATTTCTATAAAAATTTTATGTAATTTACTTTTAAACATATTGAATTTAATTAAGAATCTCTTCTCTTGCTTATTAAAGTTCAATCGATCCATCATAACCCAAATGAGGTTCATCGATGCCATTTCATCCTATCATCGTGGCAATTATGAGAATGACTTTCAAAGCTTCTTTCACATTCTTCAACTCCATTTCTGGCAATGAATTTCTTTTTTCTTTCCAAGTCATTTTGACAAGAGGTATCTTTTATTACGTTTGATGAGATAAGATATGTTCTTTTTATCAATTGAAGTGATTTTGTTAGGATACGTTTCAATGGAGAATAAAAAAGAGAAGACAAGAAAATAACAAATTTCAATGAATACTTCCTCCTCTTTAAAAGTTCAGTAGTATAATAAGAGGAGAAAATTGAGAATTTTAAACTCACTCCAAAATTTTTTAAAGTTCTCACTTCTACATAATTTTGAAATTTATCTAATTTGAGAGATTTTTTTTTTCACATAAAAAATGAAAAATTATTATTTTACTATCTCTTCTCCTCTATTATTTTTCATTTTTTCTTTCATATTTCGGTTTCAGATTCAAAATTAACAATTTGCCCTTATGCTAAGCCTAAGAGCTTTATTAATTCTGAAATGTAAGTGCCATTTAACGTAAATTAAATTATATTTAAATACATATTCGTCAGAAATTTTATGTAGATGAGGAAACTAATTAAATTGGACGCAATCTTTTGTGTAGTTTCAGAACATGGATTAATCTGATATAAATTGTATTAACAAGTGGATATAAATAGTCGTAGCAAAACAGATCACTCAAGCAGAGAAAATTGTGAAGAGAGGGTGATGAACATTAAACAAGGCCTTCAACCCCGAAGATGTAAAACGTATCACACATTAATCCCTTTTTTGGGTCCAAATTAAGGTTAGGAGGGCCCAAAAAAAATGGGAAAGGGGTCACTGTCGACGACGTCGTTTAGGGGATTTGACTCCTGTCCTCGAGCTTCAAGAAGAACTCGAGAACCATCGTTCCTTCCAACACTAGACTCCATATTGACTAACACTGGGAAACAGTACAGCTCACGGCTAAGGATATAAAGTAACTTTCAAAAATCAAATAGTTTTAAATATCATCTTTAGAGAAATTTTATTTTATATATCTTTATTTTTATAATTATATATTTTTTATCAAATAATTTTTAAATGTGGTAAATTTTAAAAAATATTTTATATTAATCAAATACATATTTAATGTTTATTATATTATATAAATAATATGTTTAAATTATTTTAATTAAAATAAGTGTAATATATATGCAATAAATCTTTCAATATATATATAGATAGAGAGAGATTGAGAAACAGAAAACAAAGGAAAATTTCTCGTAAATTGAATATATGGGAGAATAATTTTCACTCATCAATCACAATGGGAAGTGGTACATGGGGCTTTTATGCTTCATTCAGTACAAATAAAATATTTTAATAAAAATAGAAAGTAAATGCTAAATAAAAAAAAAAGGTATAAGGTATCAATTCTATTTGGTATAACTTAGAAAGGAAAAAGGATGATTTTCCTTTTCTTTGTTTAGTATAATGGAAATAGTGTAAAAATTAAAAAAAAAGTGTTAAAAAAAGATATAAATGCCCTTGTTTATATATATATATATATATATATATATAATCACATGAATTTTGCTACTACAAGTCTAGCACATACATTAACTTAACATGAATACCGTTATGCCTAATTTTTTATGGATGGTAGCAATATTTTTTAAACTTCTTGCAAGTCATAATAATAAAGCCAAAAATTGGTGTTAACTTTCTTACTGCTTTTAGATTAACATAGAAACGAAGAAAGAATATATTATTTATTTTATGTAAATGAGACATTCGAGTAAAACATATTACCTTTACATTACTCTAACTTTTCTCTTTTTTGGCAGCTAAACTACTATTATATTTTCTCTTTTAGCGTTTTAGCTTTGTTTTTGGCTAAACCTTCTCCTCATTCTCTCTTCAATCATATTTCTTATTCTGTTTCTGATGGTGAGTTGTATCTTGTATAGTTAGAAAGGGGGCCAATTTGAGTTATTAAAGGTGGGGTTCTTTTAGCTTTAATAACTTTTTATTAAGTGAGATTGTTTACTAAGTTCAGCATAAGATGAACATAAACACTTTATCTTAAGCATGTGGATTCGTCCTAATTGGCTTCACTTCCCTATCACTCAAAACACGAGTTAGGATTGGACTCTTTACTTTCCTAACAACTATCTAAGCAATAGAAGCTCTTGCCGCAAAGTATTCAATATCATCATCAAATCCTTGTGCCCCGTGGCACCATTTATTATACTTAGTCCATTTCCTTGTACAAGCAACAAGACGTACTTACCTTTTATAATGCGTTTCAAGCACAAGACAGTGAAGAAGGAGGTTGTGGAGCATGACACAAGGGAGGAGGAGAGCAACATAGGGTATTACAAAGATGGGATTGAGTGCTTAATTCTCTCACTTGAAGGGCATAATCAACATTTCTAGTTAACCATCCTTGCTAACTACAGTGTTCAATGTCACCATTCCTTGAAGCTTTCCCTTTCTACTCAAGTTTCTTTGTACCAAACATAAATTCTCTTTAGATTCCTTTTCACTTTTTTTTTTTATTTATAAAAAGATACCAAATAGGACTTTTGTGTGTAAGTTTTTTTTTTAGGTTTTCCCTAGGGTTTGGTGATGGTGTATTTGGAAACTAATTTTGGGAAATCACAACTTATGATGGTTGGAAAGGATGAGCAATGAAGAGAAAGAAAAATATATGATAAAGAGATAATAACTTATATTAATTAAGAGATTTAAAGAGATAGTGATACGATGGTTAGATAAAACTAAAACTATGAACTTTAGGCTAGATAAGACAGTAGAACATTGGGTGACTCTCTATTTCTTTAGTCCTTGTTTGGTTTATTTCCTTTACTAGTCCCTTTTAACATGGTTGTAATGATCTCTATTTATAAGCTTTAAGGTAGTGAGATGATGATGAAGAACATGTCAAATTACCTAGTAGAATTGCAAAAGCTATTTGAATAGGTAACTTGCTAAGTTAAAATCATTTTGTTCATAGCAACTTGAATAATGTAATGATCTTAAGTTTTAGTTAAAAACTTTAAGGTGGTAAGATGATGATGATGATAAACATGCCAAATTGTCTAGTAAAGTCATAAAAGCCATTTAAGTACCATGACTGCACTTAGTATACACAATTATATTAAGAATTAGGTTTAATTAATTCTCGCATGTCCTTTACTTCCTTATAAGGAACTCACTATTGGTCCCTTGCACTTGAATCTTGCTTTGCCCTTGAGTGGTATCTACCATTTGGCTAGAATGTGCCTATGTTGCAATCATCGCTAGTGGACTTGTCTTAATCTCTATCATATTTGCAATGATAGGTGCATGATTAGATGCCATATGCGAGCTATAAATCTCTTTTCCCTTTAAGGCTTTAATTAGCATTTTTATTGTTTTGTTCATCTAGACTATTTGGTTATCCATAGTTGTCATGCGATTGTTTAATACAACTATGTCTTCCTCAACTCTTTGACTCCCTTCAAGCTGCTTATCCTGCATGAGTTTACTTATTGAACAAGTGTCATAAACTCGAGCAGGGGGATGGATTTGGTTAGATGGATTGCATTTTGGTGATACAATATTGACCTCTCCTTTTATGTTCTTCTTTGTGTCTGAGAAAAAAACACAACAAACTTAGTTATTTTGGAAAATAGTTTTACTTTTAAATTGAAGCAATGATTTGGGTTAACTGTCTAGGTATACCAATTAAGGAACATTAAGCCCTTTGATTTCTTAAAAGACTTTGTTAACTTATATAGAAAATTAAAGTTGACATATGATATAAGAGGGAGTTCAAATCCCTACATGAGTAGCATTTGGCTAAAGCATACACTTAAGTTATCCTTTATTTTTCTCGAACACTTATTGTATAAAAGAAAGACAAAGTTGCCAATTAATTCAAGGAAGTAAATACTCTGCATGATTAATGACTATGGGCAAAATGTAGTAGGGCACACAATTCTAAAATTTCATATAAGTAGTTTGATCTCTTAAATTACAATAGCGCTTTGAGAGATTAACGACTAGTAATGTTTTTCAGTTTGATTATAATATTGTTGTATAATAGAAAGAACTCTTGTATTTCCATTGGTGTATTTAGTGGATTGGTCATGCCTTCAACTCTTTTGAACACCCTTTTGAATGTAAGAGTGGCTACATTAGCTAGGATAGCTAAATTTCTAAACCACTCCATCCACTTTTCTTTTTCAACCACTTGTTTAGTATGAAGGGTCTTCCAAGTTTATGTAGTTTTAAGTTGTCGATTAAGTTGTTCTATTATGTTTTGCATTATAACTCTATTATCATCCATGATAGTTATTAGTCCATTCATTCTTTTTTTTTTTAGTTCTCTGGTTATCATATTAATCTCTTGTTGAATCTCTCTTAATTCAAATCTTACTTTTCCGACACATCTTTTTCCTTAACAACCTTTATCGGCTTGGGCTTAGTATTCTGTATCTTCCTTTCATTCTCTTTTATTAGCTTTTGTGCTTCTTCTGTAGCATCTCTTAACTTTATATTTTCCTCTCTTAACCTTCTTATTTCAATATTTCTTGTCTAAAGAAATTTTAAAGGATCTAACTAGTGTAAAAGAGTAAAGCATTGCAAGCTATATTTTTTTAAAAATCAAAATGTGTATTTAATCTTAATTTCTTAATTGGGCACCTTAACTAATAATGACTCATTATGACACTGTTATAAAATGCTCGTGGGGCAAATATCTAATTGCCACATCAGCAAATATAGGTACAATTTCTTAGCATGATTAAATTAAATTATTAAATAAGTCATTATATTTTAAAAATTTGTAAATATTCTTATTAGTTATTTTTTGGGTAAATTATATTTTTTTTGAGAGAGATGATCAAATTATGTGACATTTTTTTTTATTTTGAAAAAGTAAACTCTCTTTTCTTAACATTAAAAAAAATTACATTTACTTCTCCAATAACAAAAGTTAAGTTATAACTACATATATTTTGACTAAAATGCCATTTTATTTATTACTCATGTTATATAACAACTATTAAATATATATTTAACTAACATAAAAATAGTCAATCTTTTAAATTTGGAATAAATTAAATTATATTTTTCAACATATAATAAATAATATTGAAATAAAAATTTAAGAAATATTTTTTTAATGAATTATTATTTTAATAAAAGAAATCAATATTATTCTTCAATATATTTCAACGAGATTTTTACATATCTTTATAATAAAAAAAGAGATATCAAATTTGAGCATCTCTCAAAATACTAATTTTTAAGATTTTACCTTTACAATTTAATAAAAAATTATTCTTTAAAGTTTCTAAAAGTAGCGTTCTCACAGCTGGCTGAGGAATTTCATAATATTATTAGAATTAAAATTGAGAGAATGCTACTTGACACAAACATTTTCTGAACAATCACCAAGTTTTCGGCTTTCTTGATGTTCCTTCTTTCTTGTATCACTTTTCCAACCATTCCCTGATACCTACAATCATCTGCTCTATCTTTGAATCAATTTTGTTCCAAATGTCAAAGACGAAAAGATATTTAGGACATCATTTGATCGATGGAGTTTCAGCAATGCTTTCTACTGACCTAATTTGTAATTATAAAATAGAATAATGTTTTGTTTTAAAAAAACACAAATAATAAAATGCGGTACTCCCTTGTAAGTTGCAACCTCCCCCCAAGATATTACATAATTTTTTTTTATTAAATGAAAGGCTTGACTTATTCAAAAAGTTGATAAAAAAGATAAAAGGTAAAACTTTTATATATTATTGTTTTTTAAATAAATATGTAAAAAATTACTTTTTATCTATTTCATTCATATTCTCATTTTTTTTTGGCATTTCTCTAATTTTGTGTGCGAAAACGTTTTAACACACTCTTCCTTGTACTCTGAATGTCTAATAAATTCAACACGGTCTTCCACAAGACATTCAAATCAACTTCATATCCTGTGTCATTCATAGGCCACCTTTTGCTTAGGATACAAAAAGCAAAAAAAAAAAAAAAATTCGTATATATCTCTAGTATGCCATGTTATATATATATTAATTAGTAAAATGAATCCAAATCATGTAATAAGCCTCTCACAATAATAATATTATAATAGATAATAAAATGTGGACCTTATTCAATACTTTATTTATGTGATAATGGGATAGTGCGTAATTAAATGTTGAATTTAAATATATAACTTGATATTATTTTATTAGTAAATAGATCTCATTTGTATAATCTAAATCTTTTTATTAAAGAAAATATAAATGATATAATACTCTAAAAATACCTAAAAATTTTTCCATAAATTTGATTAGCCAATAGCCACAAAAATAATGTCATCAGCAATTCCCCCACTTATTCACAGAATATTTAATTGGACACTCCACGAAAAACAGATTCTTCCAGTTTTTCTATTATAATTTCATAATTCAACCTCTCTCAATTGAAACAGAGTATCTAAGACGAACAAGGATAGAAGTCCAATTTACAATAAAGAAAAAAAATGCAGAACTGACAGAGGAATTCCATAATATCATTAGAAGTAGAACTGAGAAAAAGCGCTGTAGTTTAAAAATCTTAAGTGATAGGGGAATTCCATAATCTTTGCACTTTCTCTTTGACTTCCTTAAATCTTTTTTCATATTTTGTGAAAGCCTTTGCAAATGTTCCCTTATGGTGCTGTACATCATGTGGTTTTACATCATAAAAGCCAGGAAAAATTTGTCCACCATTCAACCTTTGGGATTCAATGATCATTTGAAGTTCATTCAAACACCATGTGGAAGAAGCATAATTTTTTTAGATAATAACAATTGAAAATAAGGATTCCTCAATTGCTTTGTGAAGTGTTGGGGAAATAAGCTGCCCAACCTTGAGTTCTTGGTCGTCCGTGAAAGTCACTATTTCCATTTCCTTTAACATGGTGTATAAGCAAGTAGTGAAGCCATGGTGGGTGTCTTTTCCCTTAAAGCTCAAGAAAACCTAATATTTCTAATGTGATATTGGGTGGAATGGAACAATGAGGAATAGCACTTTTTGCCAATGAAAATAAGTGAAAACATTTTAGTAATGGAACTATGAGAAGTAATATTTTCCGTCTTTCAAAAGTTTCAGTCAGATTGATTCTTTAAAAAAAGATGATATGATTTCTTTTTGAAACCATATCATTTTTTTACATTGTTATGTCAAGTTTTGAATGTTTGTTTTTTGAAAAATAAGATTTTGGCTAAAATACAATGTTCTAAATTTTCAACCTTGTGCTTAAGCTGCAAAGAATAGATGCTATTGACAGATTAAAAAAAAAAGGTGAAAATTAACATTTTGACGACTTTTTAAAGTTTCACACTTCTACTAGCTAGATTTGACCTTTTCAAAACTGTTGATCATAGATCAAATATTTGTGGGCTTTTTCACGTGACTATGTCAAGTTTTAGATGTTTGTTTTTGAATAATCAAACTTTTGCTAAAATACAAGGCTCTAAATTTTCAATGTTGTGCTTTGTTTGCAAGGAATGAGTATTATTGTTGGATAGGAAAGAGAGGGGAAACTAGCATTTTGATGACTTTTCAAAGTTCTATACTTGTATTACCTAGAGTTAGCCTTTTTGAAACCGTTGATCATAGATGAACGTTTGTGGACCTTTTGTCATTGTAATGTCAAGTTTTGGATGTTTGTTTTTGAACAATTAAGTCTTGATTAAAATACGAGGCTCTGAATTTTCAACCTTGTGCTTGACTTACAAGGAATATGTATTGTCGACGGATAGAAAAAAGAGTGGAGATCAACATTTAGATGATTTTTCTAAGTTCCATACTTCTACTAGCTAGACCTGGCCTTTTCGAAAAACTTGATCATAGATAAAATATTTGTGGACTTTTTAAAATGCAGAGACTAACTGTAAAATAGTTTGAAATTATAACGATGATTTTGAAAAAAAAATTATATGGACGAAACTAAAAATTAAATTAAATTATACGTACTAAATAATTAATTTTTTTTAAAAAAATAAATAAAGAGCTAGCCTGTTAGGAATTTAATACTGGAACGGATATTCTCAGCCGGCTGGCCTGCAATAGACAGTTTATATAAAATAATTAATGATTTTTAACTATTGCTTAACTGGCAATAATGGGCTTCGATGGGTGGAGTTTAGACTCTTGGGATGATCGTCAGAAATTGCATCAATCTATTTTGTTATTAGCTATAATAAAAAAAAGTACTACTCATGAATCCTCCTGGAACCTTCTGACTGGCATGTTCTCCTTGTTTGATAGGAGCTTTCATTCCTCTTCTGTAGGTTCTTATTGTTATTATTTTTATTGGTTACATTATGCAAGTACCCCTTTTTTTTGTTATTAAATTTGTCTATCTATTTAATGGTGAAGTAAATTATATAATTTTTTTTTCAAATTGTGTAGATTATTTATTTATTTTTAAATATATACTTTAATCAAATTTAAATTTTTTATTAAAATATTTTCTATAAAAAGATATGCAAATGTGATTAATGGAAGATATTTTAATTAAAATATTTAAAATTAGACTAAAGTAAAATGTAAATTTTTATTTTTTTGAAAAAATTCTGTATATTTAAAAATTTTAAAAAAGGTTCATATAATTTCTACAAAATTAAGAGAAAATTTGTGTAATTTACTTTTAAACATATTGAATTTAATTAAGAATCTCTTCTCTGATTAAAGTTCCATCGATCCATCATAACCCAAATAAGGTTCATTAATGCCATTTCACCTTATCGTCCTGGCAATTATGAGAATGACTTTCTAAGCTTCTTTCACATTCTTCAACTCCATTTCAGGCAAGGATTTTTTTTCTTCTGAAGTTTTTATGAAAAGAGGTTTCATTTATTATGTTTGATGAGATAAGATATTTCCTATTTTCAGTTGAAGTGGTTTTATTTGGATACGTTTCAACGGAGAATAAAAAAGAGAAGACAAGAAAAAAAATTCAATGAATCCTTCATCCTCTTTAAAAGTTCATTAGAATAATAACGGGAGAAAATTGAGAATTTTAAACAAATTCCAAATTTTTTTTTAAAGTTCTCACTTCTATATAATTTTGAAATTTATTTTATTTGAGAGATTTTTTTGGAAAATCTTTTTTTTTTCACATAAAAAGAAGAAAAATTATAATTTTACTATCTCTTCTCTGTTATTTTTCATTTTTTCTTTCATATTTCGGTTTCGGATTCTAACTTAACAATTTACCTTTATGCTAAGCCTAAGAGCTTTATTAATCCTGAAACGTAAGTGACATTTGAGATAAATTAAATTATATTTAAATACATATTCAACAGAAATTTTATGTAGATGAGGATACTAATTTTCATAACTTGATTTGTTTAAATTGTACATCTTTCAGTTGGACGCAGTCTTTTGTGTAGTTGCAGAACATGGGTTCATATGATATAAATTGTATTGACAAGGGAATATATATAGTCGTAGCAAAGCAAATCACTCAAGCAGAGAAAACAAATCATACAAGAAAAGAAAATTGTGAAGAGAGGATGACGAAAATTAATCAAGACCTTCAATCCTGAAGATGTAAATCGTATCATGCATTAATCCCTTTTCTGGGGTCCAGAATCCAGATTAAGGGACGAGGTAAGAGGATCCCAAAAAATAAAAAAGGATCAGTGTTGACGACGTCGTTGAGGGGATTTATCTGCCGGAGTCGAGCTTTACAAGGAACTCGAGAAGTTTCATTCTCTGCAACACTACTATTAGAAATTAGTATAACTCACGGCTCAGGATATGAAGTCTTTATAAAATTCAAATAGTTTTAATTATTATCTTTAAATGATTAACTTAAAATTTATTTTATCAAATAAATTTTTTCAATTTATTAAAATTTAAAAAGTATTTATTTTAATTAATTAAATGCATATTTAATATTTATTATATTATATAAATAATATGTTTAGAGTTATTTTAATTAAAATATATGTAACATGTAATGTGTGTGTGTCCATATATATACACATATGCTCGCGCGCATTAACCATTAGAGAATGTTCTGTAAATTGACTATACGAGAATAATCTTTGTTCTTTAGTCCCAATGAGAATTGCACTTAGTATATCACTTGAAGTTAGCTCAAGTGATCAGGGTAGAGTAAAAATATGAGTAGTGTCAAGGGTTAGATTCCTGTAATATAATATTAAAAAAAGAATTACACCTGGTATAGTAAAATAAAAAATGACATTTATATATATATATTTAGATTTAGGATTTAATGGGATATCTATAAAAGGTAACTAAAAAAATTAAAAATTTAATTGTAAAAAAACAATTTTAACTATGTAGTACATTTTACTAAGATAATGACATAAGCAATTCCCCTACTTATTCATACAATATTTAATTGGATATTCCACAATAGTATTTATCATTTTTAATTTTTTTTAAAATGAAGACATTTTAATAATTTCTAATCCTACTTTTTTCCTTTTTCTCTTTTTTTTTTGTTCTCATTGCTTATGATTTTATAATTCAACCTCCCTCCAAGTATTTAAGATGAACAAGGATAGAAGTCCAATCTACAATAATAAAAAAAGGAAGCCCCAATTGACAAAGGAATTCCATAGTAATATTAGAAGCAGAACTGAGAAAAAAGCAATGTAGTTTAAAATTCTTAGAAGACAGTAGAATTCCATAATCTTAGTAGGGTTAGAACTAAGAGAATGCCATCTGGAAAAACTTCTTGTCGCCGAATCATTTGCTGAACAATTTCCAAGTTTTTGGCTATCCTCCTTCTTTCAGTTAGTGCATTTCCAACCCTGATATTCATCTCCTGTAACTTTGAATCTATTTTGTTTAGTATGTCAAAGATAAAACGATATTTTGGACGTAACAGGATGCCTAGAGCTTCAGCGATGCTTTCAATGAGTTCTGCTTCAGTTCGCCTACATATATGAAACAACTAATCTTCTAATAAGTAATTGAATACCAACCATAATCAAATATATCGGAACAGACTTAAAAATAAACTACAATCATGATTTTTTTTGCATAAAAAAAACGATGTGTGAAAATTCCACAAGCTTTTCTAGCTTAAATGCTTTAAACCATATGATAAACTATCAAAATGATGTAGAATAAAAAAATTGTAATTAAAAAAAATAATTGCTGAAAAAATAGGTCGTGACTTCATGTGTTTTTCTAAATATTATAATTTTATCCTAGTCTCTTATTTATAAACTTTTTAAATGGAGTTTTAATATGATAAAACTTTTATTTAACTAAAAAAATATTTAACTAATAGAATATAATTCTTTATTTTAAAATTTACAAATTAATTATCAGATAATTAATTATTTCAACTTCTTTTGAGGTAAAACAAATTGGAATTAGCC
The DNA here is from genome assembly GCA_026724425.1 of Erythrophleum ivorense. NCBI lineage: Eukaryota > Viridiplantae > Streptophyta > Magnoliopsida > Fabales > Fabaceae > Erythrophleum > Erythrophleum ivorense. The sequence goes on along the minus strand of JAIUCV010000034.1, from coordinate 4,137,813 downwards.
AAAGAAGAATTCAATTTTGTTTTTCCTAGTAGGTGGCAAGCAAAAGGGTATAGATCACTTCAACGGCTAAATATGTATGTGAACTGGGGGATCACCACTTTGCTCCGTATGCGAGCAAGCAGAGGAAGATAACATGCACATGATTAGAGATTGCCGTTATTCTAGCTCAGTTTGAAAAAGCTTTTGAACTCTAAGCATCTTGCCACTTTCTACACTCTTCATAGAAGGGACTGGTTCTTAAGGGATCTTACTCACTCTCAAGTTAATGGGCTTCATGAAAATTGGTCTGTTATCTTTGGGGTCACTTGTTGGTACCTATGGCGATGATGTAATGGAGGTCTTTTGAATGATGGTTTTCAAAGACCCAAATACCCAGAGAAGCTTATCTTAAGGTATGTCAAAGACACCATGGAATCATGGAGGTGAAATATTTTAGGAGTGTTCCTAAAACTCTCTAGAGACCGATTGATGTGAGGTGGGGGTTTTCAGTTACGAGGTGGGTTAAACTCAATGTTGGTGGAGAGTTCTTTCAGGATTGACTTTCGTTTAAGGCATGGCCTCAACAAAGTTATGATTGAGAGCGACTCTCAAGCTATTGTTTCCACGCTGCAGAACTACTCCGTGGAGAGTGTTAACCACAGGCATATCTTGCATCGCATCAAGAGAAGCTTGGATCAAGATTGGCAGATTATTGTGCCAAGGCAACTCCTATGCAGACTTGTTGGGTAATTTTAGTTTATATCAAGAATTCTGACTTGCATTTCTTTCAAGCTTTTTTTAGAGGTTTAGTTGATTTTCTTTGCAGAGATATAGTGAGGTCTTTAACCCTTATTTAATCTCCTTGTAGTTTTTCTTTTTGTTTTAGGCTTTGTTGTTTCACCCAAAAAAAAATCAATTATCTTAATAATTAATTATTTAATAACTTAATTTAAACATTAAAATATTCCAGTTGGATTAAAATTTATTCTATTGTGGACAGATAAATCTAACATTTAGTAATATTATATTTCTAAAATAGCATGCTTGATAAAGTATTCAATTTTGTGTGATAATTTTAATTGGACTAATCAATTAAGTTTTTTTTTTCAATTAGTTTGGTTAGATGAGGAAAACTTTGATGAACACCACTACTTATCCACCTACGCGGGGCAATCCCTTTCTGATCGATCCATAAATTGCCATTCCTTGAAATAGGTTTCAATATTTCAGGTGATCTGGCGGTAATATGGTCAAGGGTGTCATGAATTTATTCCAAATTAAATATTTTTATTTTTCAACAATCTTTAAGGGCTCTCTTTCTCTTACCCTACTTTGGTAAGACTCTTTTTACAACCTGTTCGGTATGTTGCAGGAAAGAAATTTCTTTTTAAAAATTTTGCGTTATATTTATTATATTTTTGTAATTATATTTAACAATTTTCATATCTTTTTATCATTTTTTAAAAATAAAGGTAAGATAATTATTTTTTATTCTATTTCTTTGTCCATAACAAGTAAATTATACAAATCTTTTATAAATTTTATTGAAATTACACAACTTATATTTATACATATTTTGAAAATACAATCGGGAGATTTGTATCATTTCAATAAAATTTAAAGAAAGCTCATATATATATATTGAAAATAAAAAAGAATTATATGTAATTTTAATAAAATTCAAAAGAAGTCTATATAATTCTTTAAAAATATTTTATCCAAAATGTTAATGATTCAACACTTATTTATAAGACCTTAAAAAAAAAAAAAAAAGAGCCTTACCTGTAAGGCTTAAATTCCCGTCCGCATAATTTGGCGACTCCTTGCCTCGAATAAACTTCTAATTTCGTAGTAAAGTCCCTGTGCATATTTTTATAATGAAATGAATGATCATATAATTAATTCATAAGAAAAAAATATTTTACTCCAAACGTTAATGATGCAGAACTCACTGATATTCCTTAAATTCCCAACCGGATAAATTGGCAACTTGCGTTAAGGCATTTCTCCATCTTTGTACTTTCTCTCTGTCTTCTTTAAATCTTTTTTCATGTTTTGTGAAAGCCTTTGCAAATGTTCCCTTTTGGTGCCGTACATCACTTGGGGTTACATCATAAAAGACAGGAAAAATTTTTCCTCCATTCAACCTTTGGGATTCAATGATCATTTGAAGTTCATTCAAACACCATGTGGAAGAAGCATAATTTTTTGAGATAATAACAATTGAAATCAAAGATTCTTCTATTGCTTTGTGAAGTGCAGGGGAAATAGGCTGTCCTACCTTGAGTTCTTGGTCGTCCATGAACGTTATTATTTCCATTTGCTTCAACTTAGCATACAAGCGAGCAGTGAAGCCATGGCGGGTGTCTTTTCCCCTAAAGCTTAAGAAAACCTGATACTTCTGCCGTGAAATTGGGATTTTAGGAATGGAACAATGAGGAATAACACCTCTTGCCACTGATAACAAAGGAAAGAGGTTTAGGAATGGAACCATGAGACATAGCATTCAAAGGCTTCGATAAGACTGATTCTTTAGAAAAAAGAATGATATGGTTTCTTTGGAGTATCAACTATTTAACCTTAAAATAACATTATTCTAAAAAAGAAAATAAAATTTAGTCCTTATAATTTATCTCAATTTTCAATTTCGTCTCTATCATTTATTATTTTTAAAAATCATTCTATATCCCTCGTTAAAATCTTAATCCCTACCAGATCCACATGTACTAACTGCCGTTAATTTTCAGCTGAGATGTCAAACGGATGGTGATGTGGCTGCCACGCGGAGATGTATCTGAGTGGGCATGAAACGCAAAGGAAAACGCTGAAGCCACATACTAAACCATTGCAGAGCCATGGCTTCAGAGATACAATTCCAATGATTTGGAGGTGGAAAGCTCTGATTTGGATTGTTCTGTGGAGGCTCTTCTTTTGCTGGAAAAGTCAATGGCTGGAAAAGCAATGAAACCTTTCTTTCGAAAGGGAAGTGCTGACTGGGCATTCAAGAAAACAAAAAACTCTCAAGAAAGAAAAGAATAAATACAAGAGGAAATATATAAGCAAAACTGGCTATGCAGTGATGCAATCTTGTCCTGCTCTGCAGCTTGAGTAAGTAATCAGTCCAGAATTGCTTCAAAACCCTGTGACGGGCTATGTGGAAGGAGTAGTGAGTGAGGAATTGCTGTCTCATGCAGAAGTTGTCAACTTATCAGAGAAGATAAAAGTCGGGCTTTCATTAGAGGAGCATAAAAGCCTGTAATTACACATTTTGTTTGAACCTATAGTTTACTAAAATGACGACGAATAATTTCTTGTTGTAGTAAACCAGTTAGTTTCTATTACTGAATTATTATAAATTTCCTGGTCGAAAAAGAATTATTATAAATTTATAGTTTCTGTTTAATTTTCTTGATAAGCACATGTAAAATATGGAACATACTGGATCTTTTTGGAGGTGGAACATGAAAACCTAATTTAGAGTCATTCTGAAGCTTTTTCGGTTTGCCTGATCAGGAAACAACGCAAACCAGATATTTTCAACAAATGAAAATTCAAATTAAATTCTTCACATTATTAGTTAACTTTCAACAATAGATTGCAAGTGATAGAGGAAGAGAAGTTGCTGCTTTTTGATGAATCCTTCAGATTTGCTTGTATCTGAGAATAAAATAGTTTACACACAGTTTGCGAACCTTGTAAGTGAATTCCAGACTGCAGGAAAGATTAGTATGTGAACCCTCTGATGATCAAATTGCAATTTCAGTGAGGATATCTCGTGCTGAACTTCGAGAAAAAAATGATAGGGTGCTCTTAGGTGGGAGAGAAGTTGACTCTGAGCAATGTTCGCTTAGTCATGTCAATTGCTCAAAGATATGATAACATGGTTGCTGAAATGGCTGACCTTGTTCAAGTGATTTATAATTTTTGGTTTCAATTAAGACAGGCTAGATATCTTTTAGTTAGCTTCTTAACTACCTCTGTTGTGAAAGACACTACTTCGTGAGATTGAGAAGTTTGATTCTACAAAGGGTTTAGGATCTTAAATTTTGTTTATTGGTGGATATGTCAGGTGGGGCTTACATATTAATAAAACAACGAGGATTATGTGAGCGCGTTATATATGAAATCCTGTTCTTCCTTTGTTCACCTTTTATTTACAAATTGCAGGCATTCCCCCCTCGTTGAACGGTCTCCCAGGAGAAACTCATCATAGTTTTACTTAAAACTCATTCTACAAGTCTATTCAACGAACATCTTCAGAAGCGGATGCCTTTTCTTTTCTTTTTTATCCCTGATAATCAATTTTCTCTCATTCGTTCTCTTTCACTTCTTTTTCCAGTATATTGCAGATAATCGCATCAAGAATATTCCATGGAATGAGCGGGCACTAAAGGTGTGTTTGACCAAATTTTCAATTGTTTTGCTTTCTGTTTTACGAACTTTTTTTAGGTATATTTATGTAATTAATAACAAAAATTTAATTTGTATAGAGTTATATATAATATAAATGTAGTTCACGTATAAAATAAATTTTAATTATTAAATATGTAAATGAGGTGGCGCTTTATGCAAGAATTACTCCTGTTTTACTGTGCTTATGCCCTGCGTTCCGCTTCAGTACTCATATGCATCTCCTCACGTGGCAGCCACGTCACCATCCGTTTGACATTTCTGCTAGAAATTAACGGCAATTAGTACATGTAGAAACAGTAATAACTAAGATGTGACAGGTTAGAAGTTATGAGGACTGACATTACAACATTTGAAAAGTATAAGAATGATTTTTAAAAAAATAAACTATATAAACTAAATTAAAAATTAAAATAAACTATGAAAATCAAATTATGAATTTTTCCAACTAAATAAATAAGGAGCTAGCCGGCCACGAATATAGTATTGGCACGTTTATTCTCAGCCGGCTGGCCTGCAATAGAAAGTTTATATAAAATAATTAATGATTTTTAACTAATGCTTAACTAGCAGTGATGGGCTTCGATGGGTGGAGTTGGACTCTTGCGGTGATCGTCTGATGTTCTTGGACAGGTTGGTCTCCATTCTCCAAGAGAATGTTAGAAGAAATTGCATCGATCTATTTTGCTGTGAGCTATCATAAAAGTACTACTCATGAATCCTCCTGGGACCTTCTGACTGTCATGTTCTCCTTGTCTGATAGGAGCATTCATTCCTTTTCTGTAGGTGAATCAATTAATTGACTTGCTCCACATAGGCCTGCGTGTTTGGGGTTCACGCCAAGTCTTTTGTAACTTACTAATTAAGCATTCAAGGATTATGTCTGGTGTTGATATTTCTTGTGTCTTCTGTTATGTCTGTGTCTCTTTGATAATAAATATGACAGTCTGATTGTGACTCTTCTGTATTCTTATGTAATCATTCTTTTCAGTAGCATGCCTTTATTTTAATTGTTGATATATATGGATATTATTATAGTAAGAAGAGGCTCTGGATAATCATTTTCTAATTTGGAATGCTTACTTCACAAATCATCACAAAAACGAGGCAAAATGGGCAGAAAGAAAAAGTTATAAGGCCTTGGTGCAACTTAGAAATTATTGAAGTACGTTCCAAGAGGAGTCAACTTTAATTAAATTATTATCACTTTGATTGAAACCCACTTCATGTAAACAAAACCGTTAGTTCAAAGTTTTCCTTGAATGACATCTATGCACAATCTAGGAGCTTAAGCAATGGGATTAAAAGAAAAAAAAGTTGATGATATTATCACAGGAAGCATAGAGATATGACCTCATAATAAATTGAAAATGACAATCTCAAGGGGCGTTAATACACGACACATGATATTAATTTCAAAACAATCCATTATGTAGACAGTAGAGTACAAGCATATCGATGGTTTAACTCAAGGGCAATCAGAGTCTCATAAATTTCAATGAACCAGGTTCAGAATTCAGAAATAGCATAACTATATTCATATTATTTCAACGACAATGTCAACAACAATTTTTTTTCTTTTCAATAAATTAGATGGACTTCCTATAAATTTTGCTAAAATTACACATATATCTCTTATATTTTAAAAATATACATTTTAGTCTAATTTTAATTTTTTTATTAAAATATTCTTCATTAATTTAAATATACAAATATATATTATATCCAAATATGCACAAATAAAAATAAGAAAAATGGATTTTTTTATTAAATTTAACAAATATGATATGTAGTTAAATTAATAGAAGGTATTTTAGTTAAAAAAATTAAAATTAGATTAAAATATATCGTAATTTTTTATCGCAGCTTGGAGTATTGGTAAAATATGGCCCATCGAATAATTGGTGCATAGATCTTTACTCTTTCTAGAGGTTTCATTTTGAACATCCTACTAGGCCATCAGGGTGTTGTTGATCATGATCTGGTTGAGCTGAATAATATTCATAGGCAGATACAAAGTGTTTTTTTCTCTTGTCATATCAAGTACGGGTTAATAACATGAATCTTGTATCTTGTTCATTTGTTTTTTCTGTATGTTTTTGTGTCTTGCATCAGCTACCAGGTTTTTGCCAGTACAAGTTGATAACATGTATCTTGCACTATGTTTTTGTTTGTCTAGTACCAGTTTAACTTCAACTGATACACGTTACAATTTCTGGTTATCCCTACTGAAACATATTATAGGTCAGCCAAAAGTAAAATGTGCTGCTGCTGTCTGTCACTTGTATGTTGTTTTCTCACCTAAACTTCCTCCCGTCAGGTTCCATGTAGAAATTGAAATGAATTCTATAGGTAAAGTTTATTTTAATTGTCTTGAAAAATTGTATGCTGTGCTTGATGGTAAGATGCTCTGTAAATCAACATCAACTCTGCAACTCAAATTGTGGAACAAAAAGAAGTTTTGCAGACTTACAGTTACAGATTAGAATTTTAATGACCGTAATAGTATAACATATATATATATGTATATATAATTTCAGTTCTTGATTAGATTTGTGTCACAAGTCAAATTTGAGGAAGGCCTATGCAAAATGAAAGTGAAGCTTGATGCGAGGAAAAAAAAAATATCATAAGTATATTTAAAGTCATGGGTTCCGTTAGCCATGTAATTTCAATTGTGTATACACAAATAAAAATATATAAACATGTATTATATATAAATATACATAAATAAAAATAAAAGAGTAAATTTTTTTTTCAAATATGCACAAATAAAAATAAAAAAGTAGATTTGGTTTTCATTAAATTTAACAAAAAAATGTATATTTAGATTAATGAAAAGTATTTTATTCAAAAAATTTAAAATTAAATTAAAGTGTATTGTAATTTTCTGTTTTAGGAAATATTTTTGTAATTTCAACAAAATTTAGGGAAATTCTGTATAAGTTATTTTTTTTTTTCTGGGGTAATTTCATGCAATGGCATATTGCATCAAGCTATGCTGAGTTGATGTATAAAGCCACCCAAGTCCATTAAGCATTCTTTAATATGTATTATATCCAAACATACACAAATAAAAATAAAAAAGTAGATTTGGTTTTGACCAAAAACATATATATTTAGATTAATAGAAGGTACTTTAGTAAAAAAAAAAATTTAAATTATACTAAAATATGTTGTAATTTTTCATTTTAGGAAAAGTTTGTATAATTTCAATAAAATTTATGAAAGTTCTGCTTAATTTATTCTTTTATTCTTTTTTTTTTTGGGTAATGTCATGCAATGGCATATTGGTTCAAGCAATGCTGATGCTGTGAGGTTCGATTCATTCTTCTTATTTTCTTTTTTGTTTGTTCTGTTGATCAGGATTACTGACAAGAAAGTGATGTATCAAGTAGTTTCCAATAGAAGCAGAAGTAGATACCTTGGTAATTTAATTTTATAATGCGATGGAGATATTATGTTGATAAGTGTCATGGTCAAATCTATGACCTTGCGTACCAGATTGACCTGATTTCCAGTTATCATCCAAAAATACGTATTCGATAATTAATGGGTAAACACATTTATACAAATTATGTCATCTAGACTTAAATTCAGTAATGTAATCAGTATAATAGATTGATGAGAAATACATGAAATTAATTTGCAAACAGAGACTTAAAATTAAACCTTAGCAGATTATAATTCAAATTCAGGATGGAGATTGATAGTGATTCTTTATCTATTCATTTAACCTTCATATGGGTTTTTTTTTCCCCTTTTTTTGTATAAAAAAACAATTGGTTATGGGCTGCAATTGCTCCAGAGGATGGTTAAATCTTGAGAAGTTTAGAATCTTTGCTGCATTGTACTTACTATTAGATTGGAGTGCATAGGCGTTTGGTTTCTAGTGGACAGATATCAGAGATACAAAATCTCGGGTTTTAAGCAAGATCCAACTAAAAATAAAATAAAAGAGAGTAAGATGTTATAGTGTAAGAAGTTATCCCCAAATGCTACATTTTCTTTGAACTGTCATTGAGTTATGGGCTGCAATTGTCACCGAGTTTTGTATATGTCTGTTCGAAGATTACAAAATTCGGTCTACAACTTTGGCCAAAAAATTGCAAAATACGTTGGTTGTATCCTCCTCCCTACCCACATTAATTAAAAAAGGATGGCTGTGCCACCAAGTTCAAAGAGACTGTAGCATATGAATGGATAACTTTTTTTGCACAGTAGCATTTGATTCTTCTTCTTCTTCTTTTTTCTTCCTTTTGGGTAGCATATAGGTTCTGTCGCTTCTCTTAGTCATCAACTTTAGTTATGGAAGCAGGAGGCTTCGGTACTCCTGCATTAGTAGATCCTACTTGCAGTGTTGGTAAAATAAGACCCATCTAATAATTGGTGCATAGATCTTTACTCTTTCTGAAGGTTGCATTTTGAACATCCTACTAGGCCATCAGGGTATTGTTGATCATGATCTGGTTGAGCTGAATAATATGCAGAGGCAGATATAAAGTGTTTTTTTTTTTGGGGGTCATATCAAGTACAGATTAATAACATGAATCTTGTATCCTGTTCTTTTGTTTTGTTTTTTTTTCTGTATGGTTTTGTGTCTTGCATCAGCTATGAGGTTTTTGCCAGTACAAATAGATAAGTCGTATCTTGCATTATGTTTTTGTTTGTGTTTATCTACTGACAGTACAACTGATACATGTTATAATTTCAGGTTATCCATATTGAAACAAACTCTAAGCCAGCCAGAAGTAAAATCTGCTGCTGTTGTCTGTCACTTGTATGTTGCTTTCTCACCTAAAATTCCTCCTATCAAGTCCCGCGTTGAAATTGAAATGAATTTTATAGGTAAAGTTTATTTTAATTGTCTTCAAACATTGTACGCCGTGCTTGATACGCAGATGTTCTGTAAATCAACATCAACTCTGCAACTCATATTATGAAACAAAAAGAAGTTTTGCATACTTCCAGTTACTGATTAGATTTTTTGTGACTTTGATAGTATAAAATACATACATCCATACATGCATAAATATATATATATATATATATATATATTAAATTTCAGTTCCTGATTAGATTTGTGTCACAGGTCTAATTGAGGAAGGTCTATACAATGTGAAAGTAAAGCTTGCGGAGAAAATGCAACATTTGCTTAGCGGCAATTAAGAGACGTTCACCCAGACACCATTTTCTGTGATATAATTTTTTTCCACTCTTGAGCTTTCACCTGCATTACATTTAGACGAGATCGTTTGAGAGTAGTTTTTATTTTCATTCCCATTTTGTTGTGAAGGAGCTTGTTAGAGAAAATATTCTTCGGAATTGACTGAAAAAGTTGTGTCTTTTTGGTTTCTGCATGTCTAAAGTCTAAACATGCCATTTTTCAGTAATGATCTTATACGGTTGGCTCTGACATGCATGGAGCTTCTTATGATATATAAACTCTAAATTGTTAGCCCAAGCATCTTTACGTCCCTGCTAGGATTGATAACAGGCTGACCAAAGTGAGATCACTAGCTTAAAATTTTTTTGTTAAGAAATTACATTAAATATCGAAAACAGATCCCCTGATCTTGATTTTTTTTTTAATTTTAAAAGAAGTAGATAAAATTAATCTTTCAATTATAAATTAAAAAAATGATAATTTAGATTAAAAATTAAAAATTAAAAATTAAAATTTGAATAGTCTAAATTAAATATGGATTCTCTAGAGTTCATTCCATCCATACTCATCTCTTGTATGAGTTGGAATCCAAACGCATTAAATGTCAAGCCAACCTGAAGAACAGAGTTCCAGTTGGACTTGGCACGTCTTACTTTCTGCATCTCCACTGTTTTGGCTAATGGCTATGGCAGTTGTTGTCTGATGCCAAAGTTCATTAAGCCATATGCAGCCTACTTTGATAATAAACACTTGAAAATTTAAAATTTAATGCTAGAGATAATTGTATGAACTTGGGCTAAGAATGTGATTTGTCCCTTCAGAGACATATCCAATGGAATGAAACAGAGACTTAAGAAAGTGATTTCAGATAGTAATCCACAAAGTTACATGTATTTGGAAATGAATAGGATCTTTGTAGTATAATAATCTGAGTTTGTTCAAACCAAGGGAATCAAACCTATATACAAATTCTAGGTTCGGAATCAGAATAACCCTTTGCACCATCTTGATAAAAGCTTAGCAGTAAATTTTGGCAGCAATTTTATATGAAGAAACAACAAAATTTTTTGGGCTTGTAGAAATTTTCTAACCCTTCCCTGACTTGCAGATTTGTCTCCTCCACCTTTCTATCAATTCCATGTAGAATGTCAAAGGTAGATGGTAATTTCGGATGTAAAGTGATCCACACATGATCAACAATGCTTTCAATGAGTTCTGCTTCATCCCTACATACATGAAAAGGAATAACTCTTCTAATCAATTATAGGAACAAACAAGATAGAATGTTTCATGAATTTTCTGCATCAAAACCAGAGAAACAAGTAAAATTCGACAAGCTTCTCTAGCCTGAATGCTTTTTCTTCTTGTTACTATAAAGTATTTAACATTTTAATCCAGTTTTTGCGAAGAATCAAAGCTTAAGGTGATACAAAATTTCTTTTTATATAAAACGTATTTCAAAACTCACCGATCCTTAGATTCCCAGCCAGATAAGTTAGCAACTTCTGTCAAAGCATCTCTCCATCTCCTAACCTTCTCTTTATCATCTTTAAATCTCTTTTCATGTTCGGCAAAAGCTCCTGCAAATTTCCCCCTTTGGTGCCGCACATCAGATGGATCTATACCATAAAACACGGGAAAAATTACTCGGCCATACAACTTTCTGGATTCAACAATTTTCTTGAGCTCATCCAAACACCAAGTGGAAGAAGCATAGTTTTGGGAAAGAACAACGACAGAAAACAAGGATTCTTCGATTGCTCTGAGGAGTTCTGGAGAAATAGCTTGTCCCCTGTGAAGCCCTTGGTCGTCCATGAAAGTGATTATTCCTCTTTGCTTCAGCTTGGCGTATAAGTGCTCAGTGAAGCCATGGCGGGTGTCTTCTCCCCTGAAGCTCAGGAAAACGTGGTACGTCCGCCGTGGAATTGGGTTTCCACCAAATTGAGCCATTGTAAAGGTTCGGTTTTTAATTCTCCAAGAAAACAATTTGGTTTGGTTTCCTCATTGATGGAATCTAATATTTAAACCGTAATACAAGGCTCTGAATTTTCAACCTTGTGCTTGGTCTGCAAGGAATCGGTGTTGTTGACGGATAGGAAAAAGAGTAGAAACAAGCATTTTGATAATTTTTCAAACCACACTTGTACTGTTTAGACTTGGCCAAGTCTAAAACCGTTGATCATAGATAAGATATTTGTGAACATTTTTACGTTGCTTTTACAAGTTTTGGATGTTTTTTTTTTTTTCTATTTTATATGATAATATATGCAATGCGATGTAATAATCTGCCAAACGTTTCCAATCATCAATAACTTTGAAGTGGCATCATTTAACCCAGCTCGGAGAGTAATTACATTAAGGGACAATTGCCATTTAATTTCGTTTTAGGCTATTAGTGGGAATCAATATCAATATTTAAAGTGATGGGTTCCGGTAACCATGTAAGTTCTTGTGTGTATTACGTTAGGATTCTCAATTGGCAAATATTACAATGCAGACATGAGAAAGTCAACTATGATGAGAGAAAAAAAAAAGAAATATAAGAAAATTATAAAACATCTGGAAAACAAGTTATAAAAAAATGATTGTATAGAATCCAATATATATATATATATATATATGAAAGTTGTAAGAAAGTCATTCTCTTTAACTACTCATTACTTTTTGGGAGAGCCACACACTTTTTGTTTTGTTTTTTCTTAAGAGAGCTGAGAATGCATCAATTGGAGCCAAGATGAGAATGTCATATTTCCTAGCTCCGGATTCCATTATAATCCAATTTTGATTTGTAAGGCAGCGTGGCGCTTTCTGCTTTGCTACAATTGGAATTGGATGCCGAAACGGTGTCGTTTTATCGAGAAGCACATGGTCCATCTCTTAGCAAGATGCTACGAAGCCGCACGCAACGATGAAGATACTAACCAAGGAGACAACAACATCGCGTTCAATGAAGAAGAGAACCAGTCAAGTAAAGCGAAGTCAAAAATCAAAATGCCTGAATATGAAATAATTGAAAAAATCATCTGAAGGCTGAGTAAAGGTATGAAGGACAGAATAATTCTAGGCTAAAAATTGCAAATCCTCTTCGTACTAGAGAAGCAACTCTTCAAAAAAAAAAAAAAGCCTTTGGAAATCCTAAAAAATACCAAAAAAAAAAAATGAAAGAAGCATGTGGAAATCACAAATTGTGATCTCATGAAGGGGAAGCAGTCGCCAAAATTGGCCTCCTTCCAACACTAACAAGTTTTCTGCGGTGAGAATTGATAGGTGGGATCATATTCATGGATTCGGTCTTCCTCAGGTTGTTGTTTGTTGGGGTTTCAACAATTAGATCCAAATGTCTTTTGTTTTGTCCAAATGTTTTTTTTTTTGGAGAAAAAGTACAATTTAAAATTATAAATTAAAAATATTTATATTGACAGATATTAAATTTTAAAAATTTTCAAAAGGATTATTAAATAAAAAATTTAAATTGTATAAAAATATTATAATTTAAGAATTCAAGTTAAAGTTTTTGGTCTTAAAATTTTTTAAAATAATTTTAAAATTTAAAATATTTTAATATAAATATTTTTAATTTATGGTCATTGACTAATAATTTTCCTTTTATTTTCAGGCGCTAACTTCTTTTTACTAATTGATACAATAATTGTTTTCTCATGGCACGGCAGTCCTTAAAATACCATGAAACAAGGGGAATTCTCTTTTTCCCGTTCTTTGACTTCTTTTTGACTGATTAACTCCTATTTTTTAAAATAAGCTTATGTGGTTATTTGAGTTGACTGCGTTACTAGGTCTTATTGTTTAAGTCTATCCCTATTATGTTTTCGTTAGAGGGTTTTTTTTTTGGGACACTTTTCATTAGCTTTCTATCACCGGAAAAAAAAAACACTATTTTTCTTGGGTAGCCCCAAAAATTTTGGATTTGAATATTAAATTATATCTAATAATATAAAAAAAATTTCAATTTAAAAAAAATTTCTATAAAATTGTACAAAGAAATTTAGACATACGAATAGTAAGAAAAAGTAACTTAGTAATATTAAATTTTATTATTAAATATTCTAATAAGATATTTCACAAATTTATAAAATTAAATTACTGAGTCATAATTTTTCATATTTTGGAATTTTTAAAAATTTATCAGGAAAAATCATCATGGTATAACTTAATATAAAAAGAATAAATTTATATACAGTTTTTTATATTATTATTATTATATATTTTTATTTAAAATTTAATAATAAAAATATAAAAATTATATTTAAATTGTTGTTTGAATATTAAAAACAAAAGATATTCTAAACTTGTGGTCTGAGAATTATCTTGTAAGCCAAGAAAAAACAATTACATGTCCGTAAAAAAAAAAAAACAATTACTTTTTTTGGGCGAGAATCCAAAAGAGTTTGACAGAACAGATATAACACGTGTCCTTTGTTGCAAATCCCTATGAATATGATTGGTATAGACAGTAATGTGAAACGACAGTGTTGGCACCGTCACACTCTACGGACATCAGCAAAGAAAAACAGGGCAAATCCGCGAGCTTGGGGCAAGTTCTGAGTTTGTTTGAAGCTCAATGTTCTTCCAATGGCCTCCTTCTAAACAGGTTTAAATTTTCCTTCTTTAGCTAAGCCGTTGCACATTTCTTCGATTATGAATCACGCTGTACTAACCCATTGATATCATTTCTTATAGCAGAAACAGAGACAGGTTGTGAATGAGCTTGACTATTCATTACAATCACAACCAGGATGAGTCCTTCTTCTTCTCTTCTCCATCTCATTGCAGCATTCAATTTAAAAAAAAAACCGCCAACCCGCATACTGCGAGTTTGGGTCGGTTCAGTTGCTGACGTATTTTTCAAACCCCTGATCAACCGGGAATGAAGATTTTTTTTTCTTTTCCTTTTTCCTAACGGTAATCTTCCAATTCAAACTCATTCACACTAATTACGCTTCAATATGAAAAATTATTTTTTAACGTCACTCTTCCAATTCTCGCTAATTCCGCTTTAACGTTATTATTCGGCTTTGCCTTGGCGCTAAAGGAATCGGACTCTCCTCAGACTTGAGCACTTCGAAGAGTCTGGGCCAATTCAAATCAATTTATGGGTCAGAATCCGCAACTGCGAAGACATTATCTTTCTCTTCACGTCCTTCCATGATTTCATCTCATTGGGAAGTTCTGCAAATTTGAAGCTCACTGCAGGTTTATCCAAATTTTACTTTGTTTTTCTAATTTTTTATGCTTTTTTCTTGCCGACAAAGATTTTAATCGAAGGCTATGATTATTATTTGGCGATCTGACTTTAATTTACTCGTGCAGAGAAACTGGTAAGCGAGCGAGCGAGCGAGCTCCAATGAAGACTGATGTGGAAGTTGCGGTATGATGAAATCTTCCACTGGCCTTCTTCTCAGTTAGTTGATATTTAGTTTCCTATTTGTATTACTGCCCTTCTTTTGTTACTTTTGCATAAGAATGTAGGCATGTCTTTTCGGTACTAATGTTAGTATATTTGCTGCAATTTTCAAATCTTGATTTCTCCAAAGAAAGAATACTTTCAAAAGCCGATTGAAATAGATTTTTCCATCTAAACTTAACAATAATAGATGCTGAAAATTTATCATACACACATAAATGACTAGAGTGTCCCCGAAGAACTTAGCACATACGCATTGTACGTTGTCTTATCTTTGTTCACATGCTGTAGTATTGGTAGCTGTGTATGCGCATTTTAGTACTGCTATAGTTCTTTGTCCATTATTTAGTAGATTGTTCTATCCTTAATTCCTACATCCTATAGGTTTAGAAGTTTTTTCTTTAAATGCAGCTTGATCCTGGATTACAATGGAGAAGTTATAGAAAGCAACTCCTTGATGACAGGTAATTTTTTTTCTGTTTAATATTATAAAGTTATTAACCAGGCTGATTTATGTTTATATATTCAAGATTCAATATGCATAATTTTATGATAATTTTTAGGTTTAGTTGAATAATATGTTAAAATAATGTCATATTATATAACGTAGTGTAATTGTGATTCCTGTGTTATCTTATAATGAGCAATATATTTGTGATACCAATTTTTATTACATTTGTTCAAGTGAAGATAATGTTATCTTAGTTAATAGGTTGCTGAGCTATATTTAAGGTAGTATTCTAATAAGTTTGGGTCAAGCAATAAGCACATGATTCAAATAGGGGTTGTGAAGTAGCTCACAAGAATATATATCCCCATAGTGACTTGACTTGGTGACGAATAATGAAATAAAAAAGCATCACATTTTGAGTTGGGAATGAGCACTTTGATGGGGATGGTGACTTTTACAAGGCAATAGGGGAGGATTACCTGTGTTGATATGTAAGTTAGTGTTTTGATTCTTTTTTGTATTATTAGTCCCTTTTTGTTTGGGCATTAGTTTGGAATTGACTTTTCATTCTTGAATGGGATTTGCTGCATGTTGAAAAAGTTTGGAATGAGCATTAGTTAATGCTATGATTCTTTTTGAGAGTTTTTGTTTTTCTTCTTGAGTTTTAGTCTGCAATTGACTTTTGATCCTCAAATGGTTGAATTGTTGCTTGCTGAAAATTAGCCCTTTGATGGTGATGGAGACTTTGGCAAGGCTATGGCAAAGATTTAACTTTGTTGTGAGGTTAGTGAATGTTTCAGTTCTTTTTGGTATTTTCAGTCCTTTTTTTGGTTTGTAGTTTGGAATTGACTTTTAATTCTCTAATGGTTGATTTGCTGCCTGTTAAAAATGCTTGGAGTCTAGATGGTGACTTCAACAAGGCAATAGTGGCGGATTACCTGTGTTGAGGTTAGTTAATGTTTTGATTGTCTTTAGTATTTTTGGATCTTTTTTTTTGGGTGTTAGTCTTGAGTTTACTTTTGATTTTCAAACGGTTGATCTGATATCTGCTGAAAATGTTGATCCATGATTGGCAATTTCCTATAATTTATGGCTTTCGTAAGTTTCTCTTTAGTTTCTTACTTGTATTACTGCTTAACTTTTATTATTTTTACATAAGAATGAAGGAATGTTTTATTGGTAGATAATTGTTAGCGTCTTTATTGCAATTTTGTAATGCTACAGTGTCATCTCCATGCACCATCATTGCCAGCTTTTCTTTATATTTAACTTGCTTAAGAGTATAAGTTTCTTTCATGCATCTTGCTCTCTTAGGCATGCTTGCCAATTAGTTGTGATCGATCTTGAATTGACTTTTGGCTGTCTAAGGGTTGATTTGCTTCTTGTTGAAAATGCTGGAAATGAACACTTTGATGGGCATGATGACTTTCACAAGGCAATAGCAAAAGATTACCTATGTTGCAAGGTGAGTTTATGTTTTGATTCTATTTGGAGTTGTGAGTTTCTTTTTCAGTTTTTTTGGTTCCCCCGGGCGCGCGCGCGCGCGCGCGCGCGGGGGGGGGGGGGGTTGTTTTAGTCTAGAATTGACTTTTAATCCTTAAATAGCTGATTTACTGCTTGCTAAAATTGCAAGAATGAGAGCACTTTTGATGGAGAGATGGTGACTTTGGCAAGCCAATAGGGGAAGACTACTTGTGCTATGTGGTCAGTCAATGGTTTGATTTGTTTTGGTATTTTTAATCTCTTTTTTTGCGTTTTAGTTTGGAATTTACTTGGGTCTTGAATGGTTGATATGTTGCTATCTCATAATGAGCAATTTGATGGGGATGGTGACTTTGTCAATGCAATGGAGGATTGCTAGTTTTGTAAGGTCAGTTAATGGTTCGATTTCTTTGTGTTTTTTTTTTCTTTTGGGGGTTGTAGTTTGTTTGGAAATGACTTTTGATTCTCCAATGGTTGATTTGTTGCGTGTTGAAAATGTTGGGAATGAGCTCTTTGATATGGATGGTGACTTTGGGAAGGTAACAATGGAGGATTATGAGTGTTGTAAGGTAAGATAATATTTTGCTTCTCTTTAGTATTTCTTGTCTTTCTTTTGGGTTTTAATATGAAATTGACTTTTGAATCTTGAATGATCGATTTGCTACATACTGGAAATGTTGATTCATTGTGTCCAATTTCCTATCATTATATGGCTTTAGTAAGTTGTTCTTTAGTTTATTATGCGTAGCACTGCCCGTATTTTATTTCTTTTATGAAAGGAATGAAGAAATGTCTTATTGATACTGATATTTCAATATCTTTTGTGCAATTTTCACATCTTTTTGTCCATTATTTTGTAGGCAATTGTTTCCGTAATTCCTACAGCCTACAAATTTAGATATTTCTTCTTTAAAAGGCAAATCTTTGACTAGAGGTCATGTTTTCAACTTAATATTATTAATTTAACATTAATTTAATGACTAGGCTGATTTGGGTTTATTTTTTACAAGATAATTTTATGATGAATTTAGGATTTTGAATAAGTTAGAATTTGCATGTTATCATTCATATATATGTGCGCGCGCGCGCACACACACACAAAATTCAGTTGCACTTGTCAAGAGCATGAACAGTGTGGCTGAACCTTGGGCTGCATACACACTGATTCTCTTTTATTTTCTTTTGTTCTTCAATGCTTCTTTTTTCTATTTATGTCAAATTCAAATTCAAATGGGGACATTGCACACGGGCCATTCTTAGGCACATTTACTAATTTACTAAATATATATATATATTTTCTTTTTCTTGTCCAGCACCAACAAAATGAATGCGGTAGATAAATCTTTCTCGGAAGGGTTGAATCTGAAACTCTCTAGGTTTAATTTATTTCTTTCTTCCCTTTTCTATTTCTTTCTTCTTTCTCTCCAAGCAGTCCTTTCGTTATGAACTGGTAAATTTCTGGTCTCAACTCTCTTCAATTTGTTTCAGATTTTCCCAGAACATGTTTTTTTGTCGTGGTCAACCGTCACATTTGTGAATGTTTTGATCTGTCTGCTCTGTTCCTGCAGGAAGGTGTGTTGCATTTTGTTCTGTCATTTGGGTGTGTGCATGGATATGGGTTTTCATTTTGTATTGCCTCTATTTGCTGCAAAAAAAAGGCTGAGTAAAAAGAAAGAAAAAAAGCGGGTAGGGAGTTAGCTGCATTTGGTTAAAAGCCTATACTAATCTCGGTTGAGGTTGAGCAGTTGTTGAGTATGTCTGATATAATTTGATTACTGTATTGTGTTGTACTTAATCGATTAAACTTAATATTGAAGGTGTAATCAGCAAGCTCTTTGGAATAAGTGAAGTTGAGGAGACTGTAATAGATGGCAGCAACATCTAGAGGTTGAGCATATAGAGCTTGAGGACATGGAGTGAATCCAACATAGTATTCTTACAAGTTTCCTATGCATCGCTCAAGCTTTTCAACCAATTCTAATTTTATGAAACACAAGTAGCTGCACAGTTTGGGGGAAATATGCTGACATGCTGGAATCTTTCATGAACATGTGCAAGGAAGGGTCTGTAATATTAGTATTACAGTGGTGTAAATAAAAGACTTAAATGGTGATAGAAAGCTCTCTAATTCGATGTACGCCATGCTCAAGGATCCTTATCAACCCATATGTCCCTGAAGTTGCTGAGTTCAACAACAGGTTTATTCAGTTTATTTGGTAGTACTATTATTTATTTCTTTTGTTGTTTTTGGCAACATGCTCCGTATGGTTAATGATTTTTTGACATCTAATCAATCTTTTAGAAGTCAGAAACTATATCGGTTATTCACACTTGGAATTCTTCCCCTGGTTCATAACATAGCTTCCATTGTCCTGTGCTGGATTGGAATAAATGGCAAAAATCTTGATGTTGAATTTTTGGAGCTGTTGTAAAGATGCATCAAACTTGTGTGTTTGATCCCAGATATTACTGTGTATGAGTTTCAGAGCCCAACAATGCAGATCACAGCAATTTGGTTAAGATTGATGTAACCTGTCAAAGCTTGGTTCCATAGTTATTGCACCCAAATTAACCTGACTGTTTCAATTGATGACTCTGGTCATTACCAATTTGAATCTAACAATTGAGTCATTTTTACAATTAAATCCAATTGGCTCAAATTGACCACTAGTGTATTGGTAACTCTGAATTATTACACCCAACTGAATTTCCATAAAATATTAATTTTTATTGTTATTTTATTTTATTTAAATTTAATAATTGTTTATATATATATATAATACCCCTAGTTTTATATAGATTATGATATTTGGTGAGAGCTTTCAAAGTGTGAACTCAGGGAACGATGCTTCCTTTAGATGGAATTTGTTAGAGTGCAAATAAGCACTCAAGACCTTGTAATCCCAGGAAAGAGGCTTAGTTTGGATGGTATAAATGAAGAGTTTAAAGTATGTGAGAGCATGAAGGATTAGCGGAGCAGCAGTAAAATAAGGTAATCAAGCAAAAAAAAAAAAAATTCTAAGTTTACTATTGTTTGAAATTAGTGCATGTTTGCGTGTGTGCTTCATTATCTAATTTTTGGGCATTAGTCTTGAGTTTACTTTTGATTCTCAAATGGTTGATTTGATGTTTGCTGAAAATGTTGATCCATTATTGGCAATCTCCTATAATTTATGGCTTTCATAAGTTTTTCTTTAGTTTCTTACTTGTATTACTACTTAACTTCTATTATTTTTACATAAGAATGAAGGGATGTTTTATTGGTAGATAAATGTTAGTATCTTTGTTGCAATTTTGTATTACTCCACTGTCATCTCCATGCACCATCATTACTGGCTTTTCTTTATATTTAACTTGCTTATGAGTACAAGTTTCTTCCATGCATCTTACTCTCTTAGGCATGCTTGCCAATCAGCTGTGATGAATCTCTGAATTGACTTTTGATTGTCTAAAGGTTGATCTGCTTCTTGTTGAATTGGAAGTGAGCACTGTGATGTGCAAGGTGACTTTGACAAGGCAATAGTGGAAGATTACCTATGTTGTAAGGTGAGTTAATGTTTTGATTCTATTTGGAATTTTCGGTCTATTTTTTTCTCTTTTTTGAGTTTTAGTCTAGCATTAACTTTTAATCCTTAAATAGCTGATTTCCTGCTTGCTAAAAATATAAGAATGAGAGCACTTTTGGTGGAGAGATGGTGACTCTGCCAAGTCAATAAGAGAGGATTACTTGTGCTGTGTGGTTAGTAAATGTTTTGATTCGTTTTGATAGTTATAATCTCTTCTTTTGCATTTTAGTTTGGAATTTACCTGAGTGTCGAATGGTTGATATGTTGCTAACTCATAATGAGTAATTTGATGGGGATGGTGACTTTGTCAATGCTAATGAAGGATTATAAGTATTGTGAGGTCAGATAATGGTTTGATTCCTTTTTGTGTTTAGTCCTTTTTTTAGGGTTATAGTTTGGAATTGACTTTTAATTGTCCAATGGTTGATTTGCTTTGTATTGAAAATGTTGGGAATAAGCTCTTTGATATGGATGGTGACTTTGGGAAGGCAACAATGGAGAATTACATATTGTAAGGTTAGTTGATGTTTTGCTTCTCATTAGTATTTCTTGTCTTTCTTTTAGGTTTTAATATGAAATTGACTTTCGAATCTTGAATGGTTGATTTGCCGCTTATTGGAAATGTTGATTCATTGTGTGCAACTTCCTATCATTTTATGGCTTTAGTAAGTTGCTCTTTAGTTAATCTATTTAGTTAATTATGTGTGTTACTGTGCATATTTTTATTTCTTTTATAAAAGGAATGAAGGAATGTCTTATTAGTACCTAAATCTCAGTATCTTTAATTTATACAACAACAACAATAATAACAAAGCCTTTTCTCACTAAGTGGGGTCGGTTACATGGATCAGTCGACGCCATAAGCACCTATCGTAAATCATATTTTTAGACAAATCATTTAAATCTAAATTTCTCTTAATAATTTCTCTTATAGTTTTTCTTGATCTTCCTTTACCTCTAATTATTGGACTATTCTCCAGCTCATTTACTTTCCTAACTGAGGTTTCTATAGGTCTTCTCCCGACACGATCGAACTATCTAAGTCTTGATTCTACAATCTTTTTCACAATAGGTGCGACTTCCACCTTCTCTCTAATGTATTCATTTCTAATCTGATCTCGTCTAGTGTGTCCACTCATCCAACGCAACATTCTCATCTCTGCAACATTGAACTTATTCTCTTGTTGACTTTTTATTGCCCAACACTCAGTTCCATATAATATTGCAGGTCTTATAACTGTACGGTAAAATTTACCCTTAAGTTTGAGTGGTACTCTTCTATCACAAATAATACCCGAAGCACTCCTCCACTTCTTCCACCTCGTTTGAATCCTATGTGTTATATCTTCTTCTATTTTCCCGTTATGTTATATGACAGATCCAAGATATTTAAATTGTGTAACTTGTGGTATAATATGTTCTCCAATTTTCACTTCTGCGCTAGAAGTGGTGTGTCTTTTACTAAACTTACACTCCATATACTCCATTTTACTTCTACTTAAACGAAATCTATGAGTTTCCAAAGCTAATCTCCACCTCTCCAACTTCTCATTCATTTCCACTTTCGATTCTCCAACTAAGACAATATCGTCTGCAAAAAGCATACACCGTGGTACCGGCTCTTGGATATGTTTAATAAGCACATCCAATATTAGAATAAAAAGATAAGGGCTCAGAGTTGACCCTTGATGTAGACCAATAGTTATCGAAAAATCTTCTGTAGGTCCACCTTTTGTTACTATCCTAGTTGTAGCCTCATCATACATATCTTGAATTGCTCGAATATAAGCTATATGAACTCTTTTTTTTTCCAGAGCCTTCCATAAAATTAGATACATCATGTTTAACAATCTCCCGATACTATTGAAAAAAATTGGCATGGAATCCATCTGGACCAAGGGCACTATTTGATTTTAATTGAGCAACTGCTTTCTTAATTCAGCCCCAAAGATTCCTTGACAAAGAAAAATCTAATGTTTATGTGTTAGAGAAGGAATATCAATAAAAGGCAACTCCTGTCTAATTTGGTTCATTGTTAGTGGAGATTGATTATCAAAAACTTGAGTAAAGTAATCATTCACCATGTGCTTAATCTAAAATTGGTCATGAATCCGGTAACCATCATTCTTTTTTGGGAGCTGTAGCTATTAATTTGCCTTTTTTTCACTAGATTTTGAAAATATTTAGTATTTCTATTCCTATATTTTAACCATTCTTATCTAGCCTTTTTAGCCTACATAAAATTCCTTACAATCATACTAGAATTCAAGTTTATGCCGATATTCATTTTCCATTTGATATATCTGCCCATTATCTATATTTGCTTGAATTTGAGTTAGCTAATATTCCAATTCTTTAATATGATGATTAATATTACCAATCCAATTTTTGTTCCAACTTCTTAGTCTTTGTTGAAGATTACATAGCTTTTTATGAACCTTAAATGCAATAGAACCATATATTATTTCATTCCAAATATTATGAACAATTGTATTACACCAAGAGAATTTAAACCAAAAGTTTTTAAAATGAAAAAGGCGTTTCCTAATTGGTTGGAACATCTCTATGCTAAAAACTAATAGGAAATGATCTAATGCTGCTAAGGTAAGAGATTGTTAGTTAGGGTGAGGGAACTTCTCAATCCACTCAGGATTACAAAGTACTGGATCCAACTTTGTCCAAACATCATCCTCACCTTATCTATTGTTGGTCTAGATAAACCAGACACCACTATGACTAATATCAATAAGTAGCATGCATTATCAAAACAGTATATAAAGAGTGTAAATTTTCAAAGATGCTTTTGTAAAGTAATTTGTTTGTCTATCCGTTTGAGCTCCTCTTCATACAAGCCAAGATGTCCTTTTGACGTATCGTTTTGCTGTTCTTTTAACTTACTGGACCTCTACAATACTTGGTCAAATTAAAAAATAAATTATATAAAATTTGATTTAATTGTGTTTAATATTTTTATTATTTAAAAAATATTCAATTATTTTAATATTTTATATATATTAAAAATATTTGAAAATTTATTTTCAATAAAATTCTTTTTGCACAATATAAAATAATAATTTTATATTTTTTGGTCTAGAACTGTCGGTATCTAAAAATTATGAGTTTCACTTAATTTGAGTTGAGTAGGATAGACTTATTAGGGGAAACAAAGTTCTCTCAGCATCTATTAATAAAAATAGTTAAATAAAAAATAAATTAATATAAAATGATATTTAAATGATTCAGTTAAATAAAATATTTTTTAAATTTTCTTTATATAATATAATAAATATTAAATCAGAATATACATTATTTCTCCTTTCCAATTTCCATAATATACTTCCACGTTATTTCTCTTTCCCAATTTCTATAATATTGTTTCATGTTGTCCCAACTCTTACAATGACTAAAAATACCGTTGCTTCTTGGCGAGTACCAATTTCCTAGTTTGAGAAGCGAATCCATTTCTGGCCGAAGGCACTGTCTTTTCTCATCGGTAATAGGTATAGCCCCTCACATGCTCCATTCTCAGTGAATCAGTAATAATGATCCAATTGTAATTTAAATGAATAATAATTATATATATATATATATATTAAAATGTTAATATCACAAGTAAATATTAATAAATTTTAAATATTTAATTATTAATGTTATATTTTTTAAAATATTTAAAAAATTAGTTTTAAATAAAAAATTAAAATTATTCATGGTTAAAATTTTATAATAATTAATTTTAGATTAAATAAAAAAATTAACTAAATTAAAAATATAGTTATAAATAATATATATATATATATATATATATGAATTTAGATGCTTTTATATATGATATATATAATTATTTATTATATTATTTTAACGTGATGTTTATTTATATTAAAAAATATGTAACATTATTGAAGGAGATTTATATTTCCAAGAGCGAAAAAACTTGACACTTAAAAGAAGATAGTGTGTAGACTAGAGGTCAATTTTCAATCCAACAAGTTGATTCGGCTAATCTGTGAAACATGGCTAGTGCCAACATCTTGGGAAAAAGGCAACGAAATATAAAATAAATTAGTAATGGCCCCCCACAACACAAAGTGTTTCAAGATGATATTTAAATTTTAGAAAAGAATAAATTAAAAAAATATTATTTATAAAGACTAAAATAGAATTTAACTCATTCATTTACTGCCCCACATTACTGTAAGATAATTTTTAAATGACTAAATATGCTTGTAATAAATCCCATATTGGAGATTGGAGATTCAGCATAGATGAGTTGAGAAGTGGGCATGATAATGTAGGACATAAATAGTGAGAAATACAAACTGTTGTCAGCCTGTTACTCATATTAATCTTTACTTGTAGGTTCTTTAAAGGAAGACAGAGGAAGCATGGAAAAACGAATAGAAAAGAATGAACTAAAGAAAAGCTAAGAGGATGAGTTTCGTGGAAACAATGGGGACGACTAGGTGTGTGTTTGGATGAGCGGTGACGTTTCCCAAATTATGTTTTAGACAAAGCAATGAATTATTGCTTGGGCAAACGGGATTTTCAACTTTTCCACCGCTAAACCAAACATGTTATAGGATGAAATGACAATAAAAAGTAGATGGATGATTTGGGTGAGTTAGGAAATAGTGCCAAACAGGCTCTTTCACTTAAATATTGCCAATAAAATTTTTATGGAATACTTGTTTAATAAATTTTTTTGTTGTGGAATTATTTAAAAAAAAATTGAAAGAAAAAATTTTAAAATATATAAATTTTATTTCCTATGGGAAACAAATGGTGCCTCAAGAGATACTTCAGTCATGTCTCTTCTAAGGGATTTGATGGCTCTTGATGTATGGAATGTCTTCTGTCTACCATGAAACTCTTTTTCATAATTGGTAACCCATTCAAGAGGCATGAGTTGAAGCAAATCTTTCTGAGGAATCTGTTTAGGGATCTGAATAATTATGGTATTGTCCGGTTTGTCAGAGACCATATAAAAAACATCATTAGTGGTGTTCTAAAAGTGAAAGTCAACTGAGTGGTTCTGCAGGCGATAGATCATTTAGTGATGGAGGGTGGTTGGAATAGCATCAGAAACTTGTTTAGCACCATTGATTTAGACTTACACCTTTAGCCTAGTTGGAAGGGTTGGATCTGACAACTTTATGTTAAAGTTATGAACTATAGTCAAGATCACGCTTCCACCATTCAAAGTGACAAGGGCGGCTCCAAGCAAAACATTTTGAAAGGAGGTGTAAGATGTATCGAGAAGGAAAACAAGGGTTGTAGCCACAATCCCTTTTCTACCATGTAGGGTAAGGACTAATCTGATGGCTCCAAAATGGAGGCAAGAATAGCCTTGATGGATCCAGTGAGAGATGAAATTAGAGGAGATTTTCAAAGTAACATACTATTCAGCTTGGGTTGACTAAAGCCCACACTGATCCAGTTTGGTACCTTAGACTATTTCTTTTACTGGAGGGTTTCGAGGAGAAAGGAGTTTACGAATGGAACGAGTAAATGATCTATTTTGATGATAAAGTTGATTAGGATTAAGTAAAGGTGTGATAGATTCTTCTAGTCTAGATTCTTTTGGAATATGAGTTATTTCTACAAGGTTATCTATCCTATTAGAAGCATGAGTTATATAAGAAGAAAGAATAGACCTAGGCATGGAAAGGGAAGAGGAAAGACGAACAGGCTCTTCTATATCATTTGTAGAGGAAACAGTAAACACAGTAGATGTTTAATATCTTACTCTCTTTTACTAGCAGAACTAATTCGATTATCTTACGAATGTGAAGGCTCTGATACCATTCTTGGTCTCGACACACAGGTTCGGAGCACATTCGTTTCTTCTCTCCTTAAGAGCTAGCCATCCAATGCAATCTAGACAATAATAATTAGGAAATTATAAACACTTATCCCTTAAGCATATGCGGATAGGTTCAATGTCTTGTCATCTTAATGAAAATATTCAAGACGAGTATTCCAATATGAGTCACCAGAATCATTTTCCAGGTATGCTTACGCTAGTAGCCACTCTTGTGTATCTTGTGTATCAGAAAGTGTTGCAACTACCATATTATATGGATAACAATAATTACCTTGTCTATGAGTTCTTTGTTTAAGAGTTATCCAATTCCTCAGAAGAGACATAATTGACATTTCTCTTGGGAAAATTTACCAATTGACTTTGGTTATCCTTGAGAAGATATGCGAACAATATAAAATGTTTGATTCCATAATTGATGGAAAGCTTGCTTTGCAAAAGGTCTGTAAAAAGCCTTATCTCCAGATTAAATGTAAAGACAAGTCCAAATGCTCTTGTCCAACTAAGAAGAAATCTCATTACAAGCATAGTTATTCCAAGCCTTTCAAGTCTCATAAGTACTACAAGAAAAAGAGACCTAAGAGACCAATTCGGTTCTTTAGAAAACGACTCATTCAACATGGTAAACGAGATCGTTGTTACATCTGTGGAAAAAAGGGATATGTTGCAAAAAACTGACCTAATAAAACAAAGAAGGATGCCAAACTCCTTCTACAGGTTCAGGCTAGTATTCCTCTATTTGCTGATAATAATATTGAAGAATACTTTTCAAAACAAGATGTTAATGCAAACACTGTTTTTGCTCTTCCTGGACTTCATTTGTCAAATTCAAAATAATCTAAGTGATCACATCTGAAGTGGTAGCCTCTTCAGATCCAAGTCTCTTGAAAGTTGATTTAACAGTTTCGTCAAAGAGTTTTTCTAAAACAGGAGGAGCAAATGTATGGAATGTCTTCTGTTCACTATAAAACTCTTTTTCATAATTAATAACCCATTCAAGAGTATGAGTTGAAACAAATCTTATAAATATATATATATATATACATAAAATACATTATTTGACATTTTCTAATTGAATGATAGTCGGATTAACTTTCATTTGGTCGCTATCAGTTGTAATGTAGTTGGTCGTTTTTTTTCTTCTTTTGATATCTAATTTTTTAATTTTAACATTAAAAATTATTTTTTAAAAAATATATTTTAAAATAATTAAATTTTAATTTTTAAAAAATTATTTATAAAATTATTATTTTAATACAATAAATACGATTATTTATTTTAAAATTTTATAAATTTTATTTTAATATATCTCATTTAATTTAAATTTAATATATATAAATATAATAAATATTGTTTAATTAAATGTATAAATTATATATTATTATATATTATAATAGTATATATATTAATATATAAATTATATTTTATATATATCCCTGTTTTGAAATTTTGTATAAGGAATAATTTAAAAAATAAAAGATAAATTAAGTTAGTAGGTTGTTTTCTCCAAGTGCAACTTCTCTGCCGTTGAGGCGGGAACGAGATGATCCAGTTGCATATGAGAGCATCGGACTTTGACAATTAAAAACAGAAAAAGATGAGAAAACATTTAAAAAAAATTCTCTCACAATTGGAAGATCATGTTTGAGCTTAAATTGGTGACAATCTTATCTCGTTTTTTTTTTTTTATAATCTCTTTATATCTGAAGAGAAAATTTTTATGTAAAACTTACCATATTTTTTTTAATTATTTTTTTATCAAACCAAATGAAAAAAAAAAATTCCTCTTCTTGTTTTTACCCTATGCTTTTCTCTCCATCTAAATGCGCTGCAAAGATGTGTTTGACCAAATTTTCAATCGTTTTGCATTCTGTTTCACTGTGCATATGTCCTGCATTCCGCTCCAATATGTGGGCTTCACGTTTTCCTCGGCCTTTTATGCCCACTCAGATGCATCTCTTAACGTGGCAGCCACGTCACCATCCGTTTGACGTTTCTGCTGGAAATTGACGGCAATTGGTACATGTAGAAACAGTAAGAACTAAGATTCGACAGGTTAGAAATTATGGACTGACATTACAACATTTGAAAAATTATGAGAATGATTTTTTAAAAAAAAAAACTATATGAACCAAATCAAAAAATTAAAATAAACTATGGAAATCAAATTATTAATTTTTCCAGCTAAATAAATAAGGAGCTTGCCGGCCCCGAATATAGTATTGGCACGTATATTCTCAGCCGACTGGCCTGCAATAGAAAGTTTATATGAAATAATTAATGATTTTTAACTAATGCTTAACTAGCAATGATGGGCTCCATTGTCCAATGGAATGTTAGAAGAAATTGCATCCATCTGTCTTGCTATTAGCTATAAGCCTATCTTAAAAGAACTACTCATGAATCCTCCCGGCGCGACCTGACAGTCGTGTTCTCCTTGTCTGATAGGAGCAGTCATTCCTTTTCTGTAGGTGAATCAATTAATTGACTTGATCCACGTAGGCCTGCATGTTCGGGTTTACGCCAAGTCTTCTGTAACTTACCCATTAAGCATTCAAAGATTATGTCTGGTGTCGATATTTCTTGTGTCTTGTGTTATGTTTGTGTCGCTTTGATAATAAATGTGACAGCCTGATTATGACTCTTTCGTATTCTTACGTAATCATTCTTTTCAGTAGCATTGTCTTATTTTAATTGTTGATATATATGGATATTATTATGGTAAAAGATAAGAGCCAGGGACATGGATACATCCAAACATTATTACTTCATTAGAGGTTCTGGACAACCATTTTCTAATTTGGAATGCTTGCTTCACAAATCATCACAAAAATGAGGCAAAATGGGTAGAAAGAAGAAGTTATAAGGCCTTGGTGCAATTTAGAAATTATTGAAGTACATTCAAAGAAGAGTCTACTTTAACTAAATTATTATCACTTTAAGTAAAACCCACTACATGTAAACAAAACCGTTAGTTCAAAATTCATCTTGAGGAACATCAATGCACAATCTAAGAGCTTAACAGCAATGGGATTAAAAGAAAAAAAAATGATGATATTATCACAGGAAGCATAGAGATATGACCTGATAATAAATTGCAAATGACAATCTCAAGGGGCATTAGTACACGACACATGACATTAATTTCAAAACAATCCATTATGTAGATAGTAGGGTACAAGCATTTTGATGGTTTAACTTAAGAGCAATCAAAGTCTCATAAATTTCAATGAATCAGGTTCAGAATTCAGAAATAGCATAACTATATTCATATTATTTCAGATACACATCTTGAATTTCGCCCGACAGCATCAACTTCTCTCGACCAACAAAATAAAGCAAAGCCCAATTTTGCAGAACAGCAATTTCGGGAAAGCATGGCTAAACAATGCCATAGATGCTCACTTTATATATATATATATAGACACACACACAGACACATAAATTTTCTATGAAATTTCGAAAATTATAAGATAATTAAAATATTTGTAAGGATAATATTAATTTATTTTTTAAAAAATATATTTCCTAAATTTTCATTTTAATATTATTTTTTTAGCTGAGAACCATGAGTTTAATTTATTCTTAATTTTTATTAAACTTATAACAATGTCAACAACAATTTTTTTTTTGAGTAAATTAGATGGACCTCCTATAACTTTTGTTAAAATTACACATATCTCTCTTATATTTTAAAAATATACATTTTAGTCTAATTTTAAAAATTTTTAATTAAAACATCTTCTATTAATTTAAATATACAAATATATATTATATCCAAATATGCATAAATAAAAATAAGAAAAATAGATTTTGTTTTCATTAAATTTAACAAATAAAATATGTATTTAAATTAATGGAGAGTATTTTAGTAAAAAAAAATTAAAATTAGATTAAAGGATATCAAAATTCTTTGTTGCAACTTGGAGCATTGGTTAAATATGACCCATCGAATAATTGGTGCATAGATCTTTACTCTTTCTAGAGGTTGCATTTTGAACATCCTACTAGGCCATCAGGGTATTGTTAATCATGATCTGGTTGAGCGGAATAATATTCACAGGCAGATACAAAGTTTTTTTTTTTTCTTGTCATATCAAGTACGGGTTAATAACATGAATCTTTTATCTTGTTCATTTGTTTTTTCTGTATGTTTTTGTGTCTTGCATCAGATACCAGGTTTTTGCCAGTACAAGTTGATAACATGTATCTTGCATTAAGTTTTTGTTTTTGTTTATCTACTAACAGTTTAACTTCAACTGATACATATTACAATTTCTGGTTATCCCTACTGAAACATATTATAGGTCAGTCAAAAGTAAAATGTGCTGCTGCTGTTTGTCACTTGTATGTTGTTTTCTCACCTAAACTTCCTCCCATCAAGTTCCATGTAGAAATTGAAATGAATTCTATAGGTAAAGTTTATTTTAATTGTCTTGAAAAATTGTATGCTGCGCAGGATGCTAAGATGTTCTGTAAATCAACGTCAACTCTGCAACTCAAATTGTGGAACAAAAAGAAGTTTTGCCGACTTCTAATTACAGATTAGAATTTTTATGACCATAATAGTATAACATATATATGTATATATATAATTTCAGTTCTTGATTAGATTTGTGTCACAAGTCAAATTTGAGGAAGGTCTATGTAATATGAAAGTGAAGCTTGATGGGAGGAACAAAAATATATCATAAGTATATTTAAAGTCATGGGTTCCGTTAGCCATGTAATTTCAATTGTGTATACACAAATAAAAATATATAAACATGTATTATATATAAATATACATAAATAAATAAATAAAGAATAAATTTTGTTTTCAAATATGCACAAATAAAAAGTAGATTTGGTTTCCATGAAATTTAACAAAAATATATATATTTAGATTAATTAAAATTATTTTAGTCAAGAAATTTAAAATTAAATTAAAATGTATTGTAATTTTCTGTTTTACGAAATAGTTTTGTAATTTCAACAAAATTTAGTAAAATTCTGTATGATTTATTCTTTTTTTTTTCTGGGGTAATTTCATGCGATGGCATATTGCTTCAAGCTATGCTGAGTTGATGTATAAAGCCACCCAACATAAGTAGTCCATTGAGCATTCTTTAATATGTATTATATCCAAACAGACACAGATTAAAAAAAAAAAGATTTGGTTTTAACAATATATATATATATAGAGAGAGAGAGAGAGAGATTAATAGAAGGTACTCTAGTTCAAAAAAATTTTAAAATTAGACTAAAATATATTGTAATTTTTTATTTTAGGGGAAGTTTGTATAATTACAATAAAATTTATGAAAGTCCTGCTTAATTTATTATTATTATTTTTTGGGTAATGTCATGCAATGGCATATTGGTTCAAGCAATGCTGATGCTGTGAGGTTCGATTCATTCTTCTTATTTTCTTTTTTGTTTGTTCCGTTGATCAGGATTACTGACAAGAAAGTGATGTATCAAGTAGTTTCCAATAGAAGCTGAAGCAGATACCTTGGTAATTTAATTTTATAATGCGTTGGAGATATTATGTTGATAAGTTTCATGGTCAAATCTATGACCTTGCGTACAAGATTGACCTGATTTCCAGTTATCATCCAAAAATACATATTCGATAATTAATGGGTAAACACATTTATACAAATTATGTCATCTAAACTTAAATTCAGTAAGGTAATTAGTATAATAGATTGACGAGAAATACATGAAATTAATTTGCAACACAGAGGCTTAAAATTAAACCTTACCAGTTTATAATTCAAATTCAGGATGGAGATTGATAGTGATTCTTTATCTATTCATTTAACCTCCATATGGGTTTTTTTTTTCCTTTTCTTTTTTTTTTGTATAAAAAAACCATTGGTTATGGGCTGCAATTGCTTCAGAGGTTGGTTAAATCTTGAGAAGTCTAAAATCTTTGCTGCATTGTACTTACTATTAGATTGGAGTGCATAGGTGTTTGGTTTCTAGTGGACAGATATAAGAGATACAAAATCTCGGGTTTTAAGCAAGAACCAACAAAAAAAAAAAAAGGAGTAACACGTTATTGTGTAAGAAGTTATCCCCAAATGCTATATTTTCTTTGAACTGTCATTGAGTTATGGGCTGCAATTGTCACCGAGTTTTGTATATGTCTGTTAGAAAATTACAAAACTCGGTCTACAACTTTGGCCAAAAAATTGCAAAATACGGTGGTTGTATCCTCCTCCCTACCCACATTAATTTAAAAAGGATGGCTGTACCACCAAGTTCAGAGAGACTGTGTAGCATATGAATGGATAACTTTTTTTGCACAATAGCATTTGATTCTTTTTTTTTTTTCTTCCTTTTGGGTAGCATATAGGTTCTGTAGCTTCTCTTGGTCATCAACTTTAGTTATGGAAGCAGGAGGCTTGGGTTCTCTGCATTAGTAGATCCTACTTGCAATGTTGGTAAAATATGACCCATCTAATAATTGGTGCATAGATCTTTACTCTTTCTGAAGGTTGCATTTTGAACATCCTACTAGGCCATCAGGTATTGTTGATCATGATCTGGTTGAGCTGAATAATATGCACAGGCAGATATAAAGTATTTTTATATTCTTTTTTGGGTCATATCAAGTACAGGTTAATAACATGAATCTTGTATCTTGTTGTTTTGTGTTGTTTTTTTTTTGTTTTTGTTTTTGGTTTTTTTTTTTCCTGTATGTTTTTGTGTCTTGCATCAGCTATAAGATTTTTGCCAGTACAAATTGATAACACGTATCTTGCATTATGTTTTTGTTTGTGTTTATCTACTGATAGTACAACTGATACATGTTATAATTTCAGGTTATCCATATTGAAACAAACTCTAAGCCAGCCAGAAGTAAAATCTGCTGCTGTTGTCTGTCACTTGTATGTTGCTTTCTCACCTAAAATTCCTCCTATCAAGTCCCGCGTTGAAATTGAAATGAATTTTATAGGTAAAGTTTATTTTAATTGTCTTAAAACATTGTACGCCGTGCTTGATACGCAGATGTTCTGTAAATCAACATCAACTCTGCAACTCAAATTATGAAACAACAAGAAGTTTTGCAGACTTCCAATTACTGATTAGATTTTTTGTGACTTTGATAGTATAAATTACATACATTCATACATGCATAAATATATGTGTATATATATATATATATATATTAAATTTCAGTTCCTGATTAGATTTGTGTCACAGGTCTAATTGAGGAAGGTCTATACAATGTGAAAGTGAAGCTTGCGGAGAAAATGCAACATTTGCTCAGCAGCAATTAAGAGACGTTCACCCAGACACCATTTTCTGTGATATAATTTTTTTTCCACTCTTGAGCTTTCACCTGCATTACATTTAGACGAGATCGTTTGAGAGTAGTTTTTATTTTCATTCCCATTTTGTTGTGGAGGAGCTTGTTAGAGAAAATATTCTTCGGAATTGACTGAAAAAGTTGTGTCTTTTTGGTTTCTGCATGTCTAAAGTCTAAGCATGCCATTTTTCAGTAATGATCTTATACGGTTGGCTCTGACATGCATGGAGCTTCTTATGATATATAAACTCTAAATTGTTAGCCCAAGCATCTTTAAGTCCCTGCTAGGATTGATAACAGGCTGACCAAAGTGAGATCACTAGCTTAAAATTTTTTTGTTAAGAAATTACATTAAATATCGAAAACAGATCCCCTGATCTTCAATTTTTTTTTAATTTTAAAAGAAGTAGATAAAATTAATCTTTCAATTATAAATTAAAAAAATGATAATTTAGATTAAAAATTAAAAATTAAAAATTAAAATTTGAATAGTCTAAATTAAATATGGATTCTCTAGAGTTCATTCCATCCATACTCATCTCTTGTATAAGTTGGAATCCAAACGCATTAAATGTCAAGCCAACCTGAAGAACAGAGTTCCAGTTGGACTTGGCACGTCTTACTTTCTGCATCTCCACTGTTTTGGCTAATGGCTATGGCAGTTGTTGTCTGATGCCAAAGTTCATTAAGCCATATGCAGCCTACTTTGATAATAAACACTTGAAAAACTAAAATTTAATGCTAGAGATAATTGTATGAACTTGGGCTAAGAATGTGATTTGTCCCTTCAGAGACATATCCAATAAAAGTGGAATGAAACAGAGACTTAAGAAAGTGATTTCAGATAGTAATCCACAAAGTTACATGTATTTGGAAATGAATAGGATCTTTGAAGTATAATAATCTGAGTTTGTTCAAACCAAGGGAAACAAACCTATATACAAATTCTAGGTTCGGAATCAGAATAACCCTTTGCACCATCTTGATAAAAGCTTAGCAGTAAAATTTGGCAGCAATTTTATATGAAGAAACAACAACATTTTTTGGGCTTTCCTGAATTGTCTCCTTTCTTGTAAAAATTTTCTAACCCTTCCCTGACTCGCAGATTCATCTCCTCCACCTTTGAATCAATTCCATGTAGAATGTCAAAGGTAGATGGTAATTTCGGATGTAAAGTGATCCACACATGATCAACAATGCTTTCAATGAGTTCTGCTTCATCCCTACATACATGGAAAGGAATAACTCTCCTAATCAATTATAGGAACAAACAAGATAGAATGTTTCATGAATTTTCTGCATCAAAACCAGAGAAACAAGGTAAAATTCGACAAGCTTCTCTAGCCTGAATGCTTTTTCTTCTTGTTACTATAAAGTACTTAACATTTTAATCCATTTTTTGAGAAGAATCAAAGCTAAGGTGATACAAAATTTCTTTTTATATAAAATGTTATTCAAAACTCACCGATCCTTAGATTCCCAGCCAGATAAGTTAGCAACTTCTGTCAAAGCATCTCTCCATCTCCTAACCTTCTCTTTATCATCTTTAAATCTCTTTTCATGTTCGGCAAAAGCTCCTGCAAATTTCCCCCTTTGGTGCCGCACATCAGACGGATCTATACCATAAAACACGGGAAAAATTACTCGGCCATACAACTTTCTGGATTCAACAATTTTCTTGAGCTCATCCAAACACCAAGTGGAAGAAGCATAGTTTTGGGAAAGAACAACGACAGAAAACAAGGATTCTTCGATTGCTCTGAGGAGTTCTGGAGAAATAGCTTGTCCCCTGTGAAGCCCTTGGTCGTCCATGAAAGTGATTATTCCTCTTTGCTTCAGCTTGGCGTATAAGTGCTCAGTGAAGCCATGGCGGGTGTCTTCTCCCCTGAAGCTCAGGAAAACGTGGTACGTCCGCCGTGGAATTGGGTTTCCACCAAATTGAGCCATTGTAAAGGTTCGGTTTTTGATTCTCTAAGAAAACAATTTGGTTTGGTTTCCTCATTGATGGAATCTAATATTTAAACCTTAATACAAGGCTCTGAATTTTCAACCTTGTGCTTGGTCTGCAAGGAATCGGTGTTGTTGATCATCGATCAGATATTTGTGAACATTTTTACGTTGCTGTTACAAGTTTTGGATGTTTCTTTTTAAACAATTAAATTTGGGCTAAAATATATTTTTTTAGTCCTTTGATTTTACTAAAATTTTTATTTTTTTCTTTAATTTTATTTAATTTTAATTTTATTCTTTAATATATTTTTAAATTTCACTCTCGTTCTTTAATTTTATTTTTTAATTTTACTTTAAGTTTTATTTTTATTTTTATTTTTTTATTTTTTTTAAATTTGATCATTTTATTTTATTTTAAATTTTACTTTTGCTCTTTAATTTCATTTTGTTCCAATTTGTTGTAATCTATAATGATTTTATTTTATTTTACCAATGATCCACATAAAACGTTTTTATCAAGCATTTTAATTTAATAGTGTTAGCAGGAAAAAAAAAGAATAGTTTTTGAAAATTAATAGTTAAACTAGAATAAAATAAATTTAAGAGATAAAAGTAAAATATGAAATAAAGTTAAAGAATTAGATTGGAACTAAATGAAATTAATGGTTAAAAGTAAATTTTAAAATAAAGCTAAGGGATAAAAGTGAAACATATGGTAAAGTTAAGAAATTAAATTAAAATTAAATAAAGTTAACAAATAAAAATAAATTTTTAAATAAAATTAATAGACAAAAATTACATTTCTCACTGCTGAATCATATTTAGTGACTTTTTATTTTTATCTTACAGTGAAATTTTTTGTTTCTCAATAATTTTAGAAGCGCACTTTCTTGTAACTATTTGATGCATTTTGGATATTTATTCCTTCCAAAATGTTTTTTGAGAACGGTTGAATTCATATTGATAAAGATATTGAGTTTTATTATATCCGGAAAACATTTGGTACATTGTTTATCTTTATCATGGTATTTTCAATATCAATTGACATCAAATATATTTTGTGATTAACATACTAATAAGATGAAGAATCTTATTCAAGATATTTAGAGGTTGTAGAATGACACAATTTTTTGTTTGTTTGTTTATAAATAGGATGAAACAATTTTAAATGGTATTTTATATTATCTAAAAATATAAAAATTATAGTATATTTATATTATCTTTATTAATTTTTTATACAATATTACTTTACTGAATTAATAATATTTTTCTTGTATTTATTCCACAATAATTGTTGATGTTATATCTAATATCAACATCTTAAATATTATATTATGGAATGTTATAATTTACTATTTTATATGATAATATATGCAATGTGGTGTAATAATCTACTAAACTTTTCCAATCATCAATAACTTTGAAGTGGCATCATTTAACCCAGCTTGGATGGTAATTACATTAAGGTACAATTGCCATTTAATTTCGTTGTAGACTATTAGTGGGAATCAATGTCAATATTTAAAGCGATGGGTTCCGGTAACCATGTAAATTCTGGTGTGTATTACGTTAGGATTCTCAATTGGCAAATATTACAATACAGACACGAGAAAGTCAACTATGATGAGAGAAAAAAAAAAAAAGAAATATAAGAAAATTATAAAACATCTGAAAAACAAGGTATAAAAAAACGATTGTATAGAATCCAATAAAAATTATAAAACATCTGGACAACAAGTTATAAAAAAATGATTGTATAGAATCCAATATATATATATATATATATATAATATGAAAGTAGTAAGAAAGTCATTATCTTTTACTATTCATTACTTTTTGGGAGAGCCACACACTTTTTGTTTCCTTTTTAAGAGAGATATTCTTTATTGGCAGAGGGCTGAGAATGCATCAATTGGAGCCAAGAATGCCATTGAGAATGTCATATTTCCTAACTCCAGATTCCATTATAATCCAAATTTGACTTGTGAGGCAACGTGGCGCTTTCTGCTTTGCTACAATTGGAATTCGATGCCGAACGGTGTCGTTTTATCGAGAAGCACATGGTCCATCTCTTAGCAAGATGCTACGAAGCCGCACGCAACGATGAAGATACTAACCAAGGAGACAACAACATCACGTTCAATGAAGAAGAGAACCAGTCAAGTAAAGCGAAGTCAAAAATCAAAATGCCTGAATATGAAATAATTGAAAAAATCATCTGAAGGCTGAGTAAAGGTATGAAGGATAGAATAATTCTAGGCTAAAAATTGCAAATCCTCTTCGTACTAGAGAAGCAACTCTTAAAAAAAAAAACATAAAAGAAGCATGTGGAAATCACAAATTGTGATCTCATGAAGGGCTAGCAGTCGCCAAAATTGGCCTCCTTCCAACACTTAACAAGTTTTCTGCGGTGAGAATTGATGGGGGGGATCATATTCATGGATTCGGTCTTCCTTAGGTTGTTGTTTGTTGGGGTTTCAACAATTAGATCCAAATGTCTTTTGTTTTGTCCAAATGTTTTTTTTTTGGAAGAAAAAGTACATTTTAAAATTATAAATTAAAAATATTTATATTGATGGATATTAAATTTTAAATTTTTTCAAAAGGATTATTAAATCAAAAATTTAAATTGTATAAAAATATTATAATTTAAGAATTCAAGTTAAAGTTATTCGTCTTAAAATTTTTTCAAATGATTTTACATTTTAAAATATTTTAATATAAATATTTTTAATTTATGGTCATTGACCTATAATTTTCCTTTTATTTTAAGGTGCTAACTTCTTTTTACTAATTGATACAATAATTGTTTTCTCATGGCACAGAAGTCCTTAAAATACCATGAAACAAGTGGAATTCTCTTTTTCCCGTTCTTTGACTTCTTTTTAACTGATTAACTCCTATTTTTTAAAATAAGCTTATGCGTTTATTTGAGTTGATTGCGTTATTAGGTCTTATTGTTTAAGTCTATCCCTATTATGTTTTGGTTAGAGGGTTTTTTTGGGACACTTTTCATTAGCCTTCTATCACCGGAAAAAAAAACACTATTTTTCTTGGGTAGCCCCAAAAAGATTTGGATTTGAATATTAAATTATATCTAATAGTATAAAAAAAGTTCAATCTTAAAACACAGTTTTCTATAAAATCGTACAAACAAATTTAGAGATACGAATAGTAAGAAAAAGTAACTTAGTAATATTAAATTTTCCTATTAAATATTCTAATAAGATATTTCACAAATTTATAGAATTAAATTACTGAGTCATAATTTTTCATATTTTGGAATTTTATGAAATTTATCAGAGAAAATCATCATGGTATAACCTAATATAAACAAAATAAATTTATATATAGTTCTTTATATTTTTATAATTATATATTTTTATTTTAAAAATTTAATAATAATAATATAAAAAATATATTTAAATTTTTGTTTGAATATAAAAAAAAATATTCTAAACACGTGGTCTAAGAATTAAATAGTCGCGTGTTTGAGTTTTAGATATTACTTTTGTAAAATAATTTTTTAAATTGGTTTTGAGCTGACCTATTTTTATTAATTTTGAAGTTATCCAATTTTAAAAGTTGACTAATTAAATTAGAGATCAATTTCCAATTCAAATTAGTTAATTTAGTCCAATTTTTAAAACATGGCTAATGCGAACATGTTGAGAAAAAGCAAACAAATATAAAATAAATAAGTAATGACTCTTAGCAGCACAAAACACTATCCCATGATATTTAAATTTTATAAAAGGCTAAATTAAAAAATATATTATTTATGAGGATTAAAATAGAATTTAGCTCATTAATTTACTACTCCAAATTACTGTAAAATAATTTTTAAATGACTAAATATGCTTGTAATAAATCCCATATTGGAGATTGGAGACTCAGTATAGATGAGTTGAGAAGTGGCCATGATAATGTAGTCAATAAATAAATAGTGAAAAATACAAACTGTTGTCGGCCTGTCACTCATATTAATCTTTACTTGTTGGTTCTTTAGAGGAAGAACAGAGGAAGCATGGAAAAACGAAAGGAAAAGAATGAATAAAGAAAAGCTAAGAGGATGAGTTTCGTGGAAACAATGGGGACGACTAGGATGAAATGACAATAAATGGTAGATGGATGACTTGGGTGAGTTAGGAAAGAGTGCCAAACAGGCTTTTTTACTTAAATATTGCCAATAAAATTTTTATGAAATACTTGTGTAATAAAATTTTTGTTATGGAATTATTTAGAAAAAATTGAAAGAAAAAATTTAAAATAAATAAATTTTATTTCCCCTGTGAAACAAACGGTGCCTCAAGAGATATTTCAGTATTGCTTCTAGTATCTCTGCCTATACTTAAATTTTAATAATAAATCTTCATATAAACTTGTTTAAAATATATAGACATTTATTTAGTATTCATACTGGAATTTCCCCGAAAACTACTACGCACAGTCCAACAATTGAAGACACAGTGAACTGAAAATCTTCCTTTTAACCAGGAGTTTATAAAAGTTCTTAATGAAGTAGTTCCGGATCAAGTTGAAAGAGTTGTCTATTTTCAAATTAAAAGGGCCTAATTATTTCTTAATTTACTTTTTGATCATTATATGTTTATAATTTATTTATTTATTTATATTAATATAACAATGTGTAGAAGGATTGACATTAAATAAATCATATTGATGTAGTTTTTAAAACATCAAATAAATTTTGAGTTAATGATATTTTAATTTAATACTTATTATATCAGGTAAGTAAGAGGAAAGTAATGGTGGCAAAAAAAAAAAGCAAAATAAAAATAGGATATTTAATTTTATTGCCTGATTTAAGCTTTTTGTATTAATTTACAAGTAAAACTCTATTTTGGTATCTTAAAGATGAGATATTTTTTTAATTTAATTTCTTATAGAATTATCTTCTCAATTTGATCTTTATAAATAAAATATTTTTTAATTTAGTTCTTCACAGATAAAACTATTATCAATAATGTCCTTTTATCAAATTAAAAAAATTACTCATTTGTGAGAAACTATTAATAATAATAATTTTATTTATGATAGAATAAATTAAAAAATAATCATTCGTGAATGAGTAAATTAAAAAGTCATTTTTATAAAGAACCAAATTGAAAAATATTTTATTTATGAAATACTAAAATAAAAAAATAATTTTATAAAGGATTAAATTAAAAAATACACTATTTATGAGGACTAAGATAGATTTTAGTCATTAATGTACTATTCCAAATTACTGTGAGATAATTTTTAAATGACTAAATATGCTTGCAATAAATCCCATATTGGTTGAAACTTTAAAAAAAATGACCAAAATTTAATTGGCAACGCATTATATTGGTCCAATCAGGAAAAGAAAAAAGAAAGTAAGTGAGGGAGAAAATGTAGGGCTAAAGTAAAAAGCATATCCACAATTGCTATATTAGATTGTGCAGTTCAAAAGGCCGTTATCCTCGGCGTAATGTGTGGACTGCGGGAAAAAGGAACCAACAAAAAGGTTAAGGGGATGACAACTCGGTTGAGTTTCGTGGAAACACCGGGGACGACTTGGAGAAAAGGATGCCAGACTTGCTGGTGCAAAGTAACCAAAATATGGAATGACAATACGCAAATTGACGAAAGGTTCAGAGGATGACTCGGGGGTGTTTCGTGGAAACACGGGAAGACGTGGAGAAAGTGATGCCAAACATGCAGAGCAACCAAATATAAAATGACAGTAAAATGTGGGTAGATGACTTGGGAGACGACTTGGAGAAAGGAGTGCCAAACATGCTTTTCTTTACTTTAATATTGGCAAAGAAATAGTCATCTCTCTCTCTCTCTCTCTAAATAATAACGCGGTATTTTTAAAACACTAAATATACTATTTCCTAATAAATATATAATGGTTTAAACTTTTAAAAAAAGGCAACCCATTATATTAGTCTAACCAGGAAAAGAAAAAGTAACTCGGGGGAAAATGGAGTGCTACAGTAAAAAGCTCTGCAATTGCCGCATCAGATTGTGTTGTTCAAAAGTCCGTTCTCCTATGCGTAACGTAAATTACGGAAAAGAGTAAAAATTTTAAAAAAAAATTACATCTAAAAACTCAGATATACTAAAATTTATAATAAAAAATTTAATAAATTAAAATTATTTTTAAAGATTATAATATATTTAAAAAATTTATAATAAAATTTTTAAAATTAATGATGAATTTTTTAAAATTTAATAATAATTATGATGTTTAAAAATTTTAAATTTTAAAATTTTTTATTATAAATTTTATATCATCTTAATTCTTGATTGTAAGTTTTTTAAAAAAGAAAGACCAAAAGAGTAGAGAGATTGTCGTTTCGTCGAAACAACACACAGTGGACGACTTGGAGAAGATATTCTCTGTATCTATATGGATGTTGGATGAGTGAGCTTTCAAGCACAAAAACAATCCAACTATTTGCTGAAAGTTACAAGGTTATCATCGTTTCCTTGAAGGCACTACTCCCAAAAGCCCTCTTTTTCAATGGCACTGATTGCTAGTTCTACCGGTGCTTCTTGCTCCACTCCTACTCATTCACCTCCACTGAAGCATTATCACGTTTTCTTGAGTTTCAGAGGAGAAGACACTCGCATAAGTTTTACCGACCACTTATACACTGCGTTATGGCGGAAAGGAATTGTAACTTTCAGGGATAACGAAGCACTCGATAAAGGAGAAGTTATTTCAGATGAACTCATCAAAGCTATTGAGGGATCTATGTTTGCAATTGTTGTTTTCTCCAAAAACTATGCTTCTTCCTCATGGTGTTCGGATGAGCTGCAAAAAATTGTAGAATCCCGAGAAAACTTGGGCCAAACAGTTTTCCCAGTCTTCTACGGTGTAGATCCGTCTGATATACGACATCAGGAGGGAAATTTTGCAAGAGCTTTTGAGAAACATGAAGAAAAATTTACACAAGATAAAGAAAAGGTGCGAAGATGGAGAGAAGCTTTGACTTGTGTTGCAAATGTAGCTGGCTGGGATACCAAGAATCTGTAAGTTTAAATATTAGAATCCCTAAATAGTCCCTTCAGTCTTGCATTTATTTTATTTTATCTTTAATTTGTTTAAAAATTAAGTATAAACTGGAAAATTAATTGCATTATAGGTATGAAACTGATATCATTGAAGACATTGCTGAAAAAGTATGGAGCCAACTACGTGTTAAATTGCCTTCTAATTTTGACCATTTAGTTGGAATTCAATCAAAGGTAGACAAGATGATCGCCCTTTTAAAGATAGGGTTAGATGATAAATGCTTCATAGGGATATGGGGCATGGGAGGCACGGGTAAGACAACTCTTGCTAGAGTTGTTTATGAGTTAATCCAAAGCAAATTTGAAACTAGCTGTTTTCTTGCCAATATTAGCGAGGAATCGAAGAAAAGCAGTGGTTTAGTTGACTTACAAAAAAAAGAAGCTTCTTTCTTGTCTTCACCTAAGAGACACTAAAATCCTTGATTCCATCGTTGATACCCATGAAGGAGTGAAGACAATAAGAAACTTTTTGTGTAAGAAAAATGTTCTTATTGTTCTCGACGATATAAGTCATAAAAGTCAATTAAGGAATTTGGCTGGAAATAAAGAGTGGTTTGGTGTAGGGAGTAGAATAATTATAACTACTAGAGATATACACTTGTTGACAGAATATGAACATTATGAAAGCTGCAAAATTGAAATATTAGATAAAGATGAGTCCCTTAAGCTGTTATGTCAGAAAGCATTTAAAAAGGATGAGCCTGAAGAAGGTTACATGGAGTTGTCAAAAAAAGTAGTTAAATATGCTGATGGCCTTCCTTTGGCACTCGAGGTGTTAGGTTATTTTCTTTGTAAAAGAAGTCAATCTGAGTGGAGAGACACATTGGATAAGTTAAAGCGAAATTTGCATAAGGATATATTCAACCCACTTCGAATAAGTTATGATGGATTGGAAGATGAGGAGTACAAAACAATATTTTTAGATATTGCATGTTTTTACAATAGAAGCACAAAATCTAAAGTGACAAATATACTGGAAAGTTGTGGCCTTCATCCAACAATTGGAATCCAAGTTCTTATTGAAAAATCATTGTTATCGTATGGCAAACTAGACCTTCATGACGATTTATCAGAAGATGATCAATATATTTATATGCATGATTTGCTTGAAGAGATGGGAAAGAACATTGTTTTGCAAGAATCTCCAAATGATGCTGGCAGAC
Organism: Erythrophleum ivorense; assembly: GCA_026724425.1. Classification (NCBI taxonomy): domain Eukaryota; kingdom Viridiplantae; phylum Streptophyta; class Magnoliopsida; order Fabales; family Fabaceae; genus Erythrophleum; species Erythrophleum ivorense. Next base: position 4,094,037 of record JAIUCV010000034.1, on the reverse strand, counting down.
GTAGTAGGTTGTGGTCTAAGGAGGAGATTGATCTAGTGTTAACAAGAAATAAGGCAAGTTCTTGTCTTTTTTTAAGTCTGCTAAAGTTGTTAATATATTTCATACTTTTATTTTTTGAAATTAATTTTAGATTTACGTTTTGTAATCTTGATTATGCCTCATCAATATGTTTGTTGCATCTTCGTTCTTGTTCATTAGGGAACTGAAAAAGTGCAAGGTATAGTTTCAAGGGAACATCACAACGCAAATTGGCACCCAGATTGCTTCTCAAACATGCACAATCTTAGAATACTTGATGTAAAATTTTCGAAACTCTTTGGTAGTCTCAATTGTTTTCCTAGTGCATTGAAAGTTATGAGATGGGAACGTTTATTTTCGGAAGCTTTGCCATCCTTTGAGCAATTATATGAACTTGTGAGCCTTGAATTGCGTTTTAGCAACATTAGACAACTTTGGAACGGAACACTGGTAATTTCTTTCCACACTAATACATGGTTTAACACATTCTACCATGATATTTTGAATAAAACTGACATTGTCCCCTTGTTTTTGTGTCTTATCTAATTATCAGTCTTTAGTTAAGTTGACGATAATCGATCTGAGTTGGTGTTTTGATCTAATTGAAACTCCGGACTTTAGTGGAACCCCAAACCTCCAATGTTTGGAACTTAAAGGTTGCATAAGTCTAGTTAAGGTTCATGAATCTGTTGCACAACTCAAGAAGCTGGTTAATTTGAAGTTGAGGGATTCTAGAAAAGTTGTAAGCGTTCCATGTTATTTGGAAATGAATTCTCTAGAGGAGTTTATTGTTTCTGGATGCTCAAAACTTGAAAAGCTTCCTGAGTTTGGTGAAAATATGAGAAGCCTATCTTCCTATTATGTGAGTGGAACTAAAATCAGAAGACTTTGGCATGGAACACAGGTAATTTACCTACACACTCTTACATAATTTAAGTTATCTTGCCACAAGATCATCAATGACTGATATTGCCCCCTTGTTTTCGTGTCTTATCTATTTATCAGTATTTAGTTGGACTGACGTTCATCGATCTGAGTTGGTGTCTTGATCTAATTGAAACTCCGGACTTTAGTGGAACCCCAAACCTCCAAAGGTTGTTACTCCAAGGTTGCATAAGTTTGGTTAAGGTTCATGAATCTATTGCACAACTCAAAATGTTGGTTAATTTGAATTTGAGGGATTGTAAAAAACTTGTAAGCCTTCCATGTTATTTGGAAATGAATTCTCTAGAGGAGTTTATTGTTTTTGGATGCTCAAAACTTGAAAAGCTTCCTGAATTTGGTGAAAATATGAAAAGCCTTTCCATCCTTGATGTGAGCAAAACTAATATCATGGAAGTGCCTTCCTCCATTATTCATTTCACAAATCTGAAGCATTTTTTTTTGAGTGGTTGCCCCAGGCTTCAGTCCATACCAGAGCTTCCACCAAATTTAATTAGAGTATATGCAAGTTGTTGTCCTTCCTTGCAACCGTTATTAGCTCTGCCATATCACTTTACATCACTTGTCTCTCAGGTGTCTCTCAATCTCTATCTCTATCTTTGTCTCTTAACACTTTATTCTCTTGTCATTATTTTCAACTAAATAGGCCTTTTTTTTTTCGTGGTTCCTGCATCCCAATTTTTCTCAGGGTCCCTATCATCTTTTATATAAGGACCTTGTCTTGCAGTTTCCTGGGGATATAATCCCAGCATGGTTTGAACAGCGAGATTATTATTTTAGTGCCTATGGTAGATCTGTACATATAAAAGCTGATATACCTTATGACATTGCTGAAAATAGAGAATGGCTGGGAATAGCTGTATGCCTTGTGTTTAAAAACATGATGCCTAAGCCTTTGTGGAAAGGTTGCTCCATAGAATGGGAATTCCTAGATGATTGCTGTCCCAACGAAAGCCATGAAAGTAAGATTGAGAATTCATATTTTGACCCTTGTCTATATATAGCATTTTTTCCCTATTATGAGAAAAACTATCGACCACATCCAGGCAGTGAAGACCGCCAAGTTGAATTAAGAATTTATTGCCTGGACAATAATGATGGTATGAGACCATGTGATGAGTGTAGTGAGCTGAGTATAGTGGATTGTGGATGGCGTTTAATACATAAGAAAGATTTTGATCCATGGGGCTCTACTAGTAACTTTCAGAATATTGAGTTTGACAATGACAAGAGGTCCCGCCATGAATTTGAGGGAGAAGGTCCAAGTTGTAGTAGCATTGATTCACAAACACAACCACCTCCTGCACAACACAGAAAACTGCATTAAATCATATGCTTCCTGCTGGAGTGGTTAGTTACCATCAACCCATCTCTGTTTTACTATTAAATTTCAAATTTTATGTTAATTGATTTTTTCCCCAAGTTTTCATATTCATGACTCATCAAGAACTGTAGTACTTAATGCGATAATTAAAGCCATAACATATCATCTCAGTGGATGAAAATGATCTCAATATTTAAAAATCAAAGTGTGCATGTTGCTCCTTGGCATAGCATGTTCTTGTTGGAAGGACGAGGAAGAAATACGTCTGAAGAAAAAGAATCCTATTTAATACACAATTACTCTCTACTAGAATTTTTTCATTTTTCATCTTCATGTCTAACATTGAATGATGTTTGGCTTCCACAATCAGGTATCTTATGCATCATTGCAAACTTCCTAATCAAGTCAGAGATTTGCAGCAACTATATTCAGGTATACATCTTTACTTTATCTTCAATTTGATGATGCTGCCTGTTTTTATTTTCAAAATATACTAGCCCTACTTCTGAAATTTGTTAATTTATTCTCTCATTATGTCAGCATCAAATTTTTTTTTTTTCACACTCTTCTGTCTCTGACATACCTAACTAAATTGCAGGAAACCTGGCTCCAGTGGTTATCTTCAATTGCCAAATTTGAGTATTACTTCTATGTTAGAGGATTCAAAAGACATTTTGACTAATGACTTATTCTCCCAACCAGATCCAATTTGTTGATTCTAGTTTGATGTTTCATTGTTTCTTGCACATCTTAGTTCTCTGCTGGGATGATGAAAATACCCATACCCATGGGTGCCCATAAAATTTATCTGTTTGGGGCCAGGTATAGGGATTAAAAAAATGGATTTGGATCCGAGTTTGGGGAGGGTGGTACCCAGCTTGCCCGAGACCTGTTGTTATATATATATATATATATATAAATATCTTTGTCTCAAAAAATCTGGCCACTCTTTAGTTCACTCTTTCAAATTGTTGAGACCAAACAATTTCAAATTATGTTGACTGTGTTTGAATAATAGTCATGGTTGTGAGACATTTTTTTCATATAAATAAATTTATGTTAATGAGTCCCATCTTGAGGAAAAATTGCAAATTTTTAAAATTTTCCGGGTAAATAGGTCTGAGTTTGGAGATTTAAGGATTCAGTGAGAAAGGAGATGGGGATTGAGTTTGCTACCCTCTAGGTATGGATCTAGGGTTGGAGAAAATATTTTTCCTTGGGTCCAGAGACGAAGACTATAGTATCATACCCATACTTTACCCATGATCATCCCTAGTTTTCTAGCAGGATACAAGTTTTAACGTGTGATTGATTTTTGTCTCCAATATCAATATTATGCTATTGACACTTATTGAGCATTTGCATGACACTATGGTTCTTATTAAGGATAATTATTCTAATAAGTAACCATAATCTTATGGCTTGTTTCAATATTATGCCTTAGTTAATTTTGATTATAGATTTTGGATGCCATTCTTACTGCTTTGCATTTGTTCAATTACTGCAAAGCAACTTTGCAATTAAAAAAGTTTAAAAGTTTAATTTAGAACAGCTACCCTTTGTATATGACTTGGTAGTTTGATTACTGTAGAAGGTAAATGTGCTTGTTTATTCTATTGTATGCACTACGGAATTTACTAAATTGTGATGCCCTATAGTAGGCTAGGATCACTCCGTCCGGCATTTAGAATGTAAGTTCTGAGCACAGTATCTCCTTTTAGTGCATGAGGAAGCATAAAATTAGCTTCCTTGTATGCAAAACTACCAAGTAAAACTTGCATAATATATTTTAACACCATATTCCATATATAGAGCTGCCTGGCGTCAGTCTATTTCTCATAAATTTCTTTACCTAATTTAAAATTATTTTTTAACTCCTTGTAGTTGTATAGTTCTTATACATTCATTCATTTATGGTTCCCGGTTTTAGCTATGGTTACCAGCTTGGATCATGCAATTGCTCAGGAATTTTCCATTAGCTCTATATCTTTCTTTGTTCCCTTAAGGTAAGATAACACATTCAGTAATTCATCTCTCTCCTTCCTTCTCAGATCAGTTCTTTGTTTTGAAATATTGTCACTTCATATACTGCTGAGTGATTGTGGGATTGTGAAAGTAGTGCATTAGTCAGTGTGGTAGTCCATTTCAGAGGCTCCCCTGTAATTCTCAACACCTAAATTTTTGTTTTTCAGAAGGGAAAGTAGCAGCTGGCGATATGGTTGACAAAGTTGATCCTAATGCTGAAGTTCCCTGGTGAGTTCTTGAATCTTCTCATCCATTGATTCCTATAAGTAGAGCAAACAAAGTTTTGTTAAGAATTCATAAATGTAGGAGTAACAGATTTTTGTTCCCATAAACCCTGGAAATAATTTCTGGCTGCTTAATTTGGCTTAGCTAAAGTGGCAAGAACTGAAGTTTATATTTTAGAACCTATACCAGAAAAAGGACAAGGTGCTAGTATTTGCAATTAATAATGTTCCACCCCTAATAGTGCGGCAAAATCTGTATGCATATCTGTTACTTTACATTTCCATATGATATCTGAAATGATCCTTGATAAATTATTAAATTTTTCTAACTAATTGATGGTTTTCTTGAATTGTGGCTTATAACAAATGACAGATTCTAGAGTTTGACACAGAGTACCTATCAAAACCATATTAACTTATGTAAAAAATTAAGAGAAGAGAGATGCTGAATAAATTTTTCTATTATTCAAATGAATGAGGCAGCCAAAATATAAGGGGAACAATGGCTACAGGCTGCCACTAGAGTTCTGCTTAACAAAAACTCAAAAAGGAAAGATTTATACTTGAATAAAAGGCACAAAATCTGGAAACATTAATCAGCAATAAAATAGTTGACCCAATCCCTTCAAATCTGGAAGGGATGGACAACACAAGAGGAAAGAAACAGTAATGATCAGAAAATAAAAGAAAATAAATGCTGTGCAACAGCTGGAGGGAGAGAGAGAAATAGCGCAAGACAGAATAGAAATTACTGAAATCAGCAACATTTCCCCTCAAACTAGAGCATAGATGTTAATCATACTCAACTTGACTCCCAATTCCTCAAATCTTACTCTTGTTAAGGCTTTAGTAAGAATGTCAGCAATTTGAAGTCCATTAGGGATGTGAGACAGGGCAAATTGACCATTGTCTAATTTAATGAAGTGATGGTCTATTCCAACATGTTTGATTCTATTATGTTGAACAGGATTCTTAGCTATACTGTTTGCAACTAAATTATCACATTGAACCTTCATAGGGTCTTCACAGTTAACTTTTAACTCTTCAAGAAGTCTTTGTATTGGCAACAACTTGATGTGTTTGAAGTTCACACCTGGAACTGTAATGAAGATGCAGCCACTTACAAACTACTTGTTGAGAAAAAACGAATCTTCAAGTTCTAGTTTGGGTTGCATGACAAATATGAAGAAGTTTGTGGAAGGCTTATGGGAATTAAACCCTTCCCTTTCCTCCGAGAAGCCATCTCTGAGGTTAGAAGGGAAGAAAGCTGCAAGAAGCTTCTTGTGGGACCACAGCATACTCAACTCAGTGCTGAACATTCAACCCTTGCAGCCTTTGGTCACCTGAATGAGACCTGACAATAGGCAAAAGAAAGATGGCAGCTTCGGTTGTCACATTGTAACCTTTAGCTTCATTTTTTGGTTGCTGGTTTTTCAGGTTGGTGGGTTTTCCATGCAATTTCCAGCGCTTCTCCTTAGTTTGACCATCATGTCTCCTAATGTGGCAGAAGAAGGAGAGGTGAGTGTACCTTATCAAAACCATATTGACTTAATTATGTTTAGCTTTGATAATCTTAAAACGAAAGTTGCTGTATCGTATTCATGGGTATTGTGGGTTTAAAAGAAATAAAAAAATTTGTATTGCTCGAATTTTGCAAAGAGAGTCTAATGGTCCTTGCTTGTTCAGTTTTGGATGGGCTGCTAGCATGAAGAAATGGGAGTATGCCTTTGTTCATGCATCTTTCTGTGTGGGCTTTTTTTTTTGTCAAAAGAAATTTTTTTTTAATTTTATTAAATTTTATGATTCTCATATTTTTATATAAACGTATAATCCTTGAATTTTAGTTAAATTATATATGAATATTAAGCTATTTTATCTTGAGAAGTAGCAGTATACAATCTGGAGTTTTAACTCAATTTCAACTAGGCAGTTTTCTTTTTAAGTCACGCTCTTTGTTCAGATGGTGAGTTGATGCATTTTTCTTTGATCAGGTTGATGCATCAATTATTACCCAGTGTCGTATTTGATTTTTTTTTTTTTAAATAAACATTGCTAAAATTTAAAATAATGAAACCCTTATCAACAAAACTGTGATGCTCTTAAAAGTAATAAAACAATGATTTTCTAAGTGTTACGATGATAACAACACTTTTTCTACACTCTTAAAAAATGTAGGTAAAGCTGTAAAGGTCCTTAATACATTATATACACTGATGCTTTTTTATACATTGAAATTAGTTTTTATTAAGTTATTTTAATAATTTGTGACACTTTAAAGCGTCTTAAAAGTCTATTTTTGTTGTAGCATTCTTCTTGAAGCTTGTTGCAATCACTTAAACTGCCGAAGCCTATTTTGAGTTTATTTTTATCTCCTAGTTAATATATTATTATCTTATCATTATTTCAAGAATCTACCTTGTTAGTATTTGTATTCAATCATTATTGTCCTGCCAATATAATATGTTACAATCCCAAACAAAAAGGCATACTGTTTATTAGGATTCCTTAGCATTTAACATTATAATCAACTTGTTTCCTCTGTCGTGCTCCACCACAGCACATGGCTCCACCTATATCTTCGGTTCCACTCCACAGCCTCCAGTTCCTTTACTGTACTTAATCTGCTCCGTGAAGCTTCCTCTTTCTGCTTCTTCTACTTGTCCGTTTCTGGTGAGGCATTGTTTTGGTTCCAATCGGTTAGGTGAAGGAAGGGTGGTCTGCTCAGAGCTGGATTTTGGTTTTTACAGGGTTGGGCACTGGGGGTAGTGTGAAGGTTCAATCATGTTCTGTGGCTGGTGTGAGAGAAAGAAGGACAAATGGAGATAAAAGGGGCAGGGGGATGGGGGCAGAGATCTGCTGTGACAGGGGTGCATCACTGGCGCCAGTACTACGATAACTTCTTGGATCTGCATTCATTTGATAAGGAGCTTCTTCCTGAGGTTAGTATCTACATTTATTGAACAACTTGGATTTTATTTCAGGGGCGGCTATATAATTGTACAATTATCAGTTGCTCTAATTCAGTTATAGTTTATTTTCTAAACCTAGCTTTTTATGACATTTATATATTTGATTTTAGTATGTTCATTTTTATTGTGTGTTCTCCAGCCTGATTCTGCTGCCTGTTTGATGAAACTTATGATTAGCATTTGTCTGTTTCTCGAAGTGAAAGCTCTGGGTGATGCTATTCCCACTTCTGCAGGTGGTTCCCAGAAAGAGATGGAAACTTGGAACAAGCTTGTCGCAATTAGCGCCCCTGGTTCTAAAGGGAAAAGCTTTTGGGTGTTGCAACTTAGTAGCAAAATGTTGGCTCTCACCTAAGCCTAATGAAACCTGAAATTTTGCCTCCTTCTGAGGGTAGTGTTCAGAGATGGCTATTTTGTGATGAGAGAGGTATCTATTAAATCATATATGCATGTCAAACAAATATGCTTGGAAATTCAATAAAAGTAAAAAATGTAATCTTACTGGCCTTCATATCTGAAACGTATATTGCTTTCTTATTAGAACAAAATTTCAAATTTAAAATTGTGTTTGAGAATTGAGATTATTAAAACTCTCTGAAAGATCATTTAGCATATTTTTTATTCTTCTTTCCCTGCTTTAAGGATTTAACTGAATTTGGTTTCCAGATCAAATGTTTGAAGAAACTGATGCAAAGGAGAAGCATGTGCCTGAATGCACAACCAGACCTCCAGGTCAAATTGGATTTCAAGACGCTGCAAGTATTGCTGTGGACAGCAATTGACATTACTTAGTATAGAGGTATCAGAGATAAAGCTTCTCTTAATTTTATTGTGTTTGCAAATTTTATATATGTCTTGTGTAGTTCTTTGATGTCTTTTGAATTTATGTTGAACTCTGGTTTGAAGACTTCATATTAGGTATTTGGAGTCAAACAACTTTTCCCTTGCATACACTAAGAATAATAAGCTGAATTTTTGGTGAAAAATACACAAATTCCCACAAAAGCATCAAATGACCGTTCCCATTACTGATTGTGCCTATGTGATGATGGTGATAACTGAATAATCAACCATATTGTCTATTTCTTTTTTGGATGATTGTTTCTATTAATTGATGTCAGATATTTTATGGTTGTAACTTTTGTCTTTTATTACATCTCTATTGTAACAGATAGTGCTTTTTCCAAAATTTTGTCTATACTTTTGGCTTTTGTTGCTTTCAAAAAGGTTTTTCTAGTATTTATTTATTCTTGTAACTATCTTTTGGAACAACATTTTCTATTGTTAGTTAGCTTTTCAATGACCCTCCGTTGCAGATTTGTTTCACATGTCTGACTTGACTGCAACACCGGTAGGTTCTTGCAGAATCAAGAGAAGACCTTTCACCTGATCCTCGGTTTGATTCCATCTACATTGTTGCTCTTGGTTTTCAAAATGATAGTAACACTATTGTTAAAGTTCTTGTCCTTTTGCATTGTAAACTTGAATCTTGTCAAAGGTATAGTGAAGATGATCTCTAACTTTGGATGGCCAATTACTGTTTTTTTTTTTCACTGACTGTTTTCATTTGTTTGTAGAAATTTGGATGGTCTATCAGGCTGCAAGGGGTTGGTCTTCACTGATGAAAAGTACTTACTAAAAAAATTGTCTTCATCTGACCCAGATATTTTGATGGGTTGGGATATTCAAGGGGGTTCTCTTGGTTTTCTAGCAGAAAGGGCTTCACATCTGGATTAGGATTACTTAATAGTTTACTATACTCCATCTGACTCTTGGATTGCTTCTGATGATACTGGAACTTCTAGAAGGATACATTGGAACCTGCCATTCCTGATATATCTAGTGCAGATGATGTACAAGAAAGTTCAATAATTAAGGATGAATAGGGACAAACACGACAGTGGAGTTCATGTTGGTGGCAGAATTGTCCTTGATGTGTGGCAACTGATCCGTGGAGAAAGTTAAGCTTAATTGATACTCAGTTGAAGCTGTATTGGAGCGGAAAGTTCCTTCAATTCACTATAAGGTGCTGACAAAATGGTTGCTATATGTTTATGTTCCTGTTGAATTGCCATATGTTTATGTTATGTGGTATCTCAAACAAATTTGGAATGTATTTATATTGGTCATTTAGAAATTAGAACTGTACAAGCTGTGAGAGAATTCAAAATAAATGGGCAAGTCTTTTGTGGCTTGTTTTATTTGCTGACCATCCATTTTGTCCATTGAGAAATTTGATTCAATAAGAAGTTTCTTCTGTCTTTAGCTTCTCATATGGAAAGTTGGTTCTTTATTCTTGTAAAGTTCTTTAAAAGTTTGTTCGATTTAAAAATTTTATTTATTTTATGTGCTTTCCTATTATTGGTAATTAAAATCTTTTTAATTTCAAAAATTGGAAGTGAATATTTTTATTTTTTTTCAATTATTGGTAATTAAAAATTATTTTTAATTAAAAAGTTATTATTTTATTATTTATTATTATTAGTAAAAATGATTGTTTTACTATATTTTGTTATTGTCAGTAAGTAAAAATAACTATTGTATTATTTTTTAACATTAAAGGCATTATAGTGAGCATGCATATGTTGACCCTTGACCTCATATATGTTAATTGATTTATTCCCAAGTTTTCATATTAAATACTTAACAAGAACAGTTAGTACTCTGGATGCGGATCACTTGAAGATGCAACATTTTAAAATTATAACATATCTCAGTAAATGAAAAGTGAAAAGACTCTTAAAATTTGAAGTAAATTTAATTTAGCAACAATTTTAATGGAAGAAACCTTGCTTTTTGGGTTTGGCTGAATTTTCTCCTTTCTTGTACAACATTTCCAACCAAAGAGCTTCAGCAATGCTTTCAATGAGTTCTGCTTCTTACCTACAGATAATGTTCTAATATTGAGTTGATTAACAATCATAATCGAATATATATGTAGGCACAAACAGGAAAAACAATGTTTCATTTTCTTCATCAAATTAAATTCAAAATTGCAAAAAGCTTATCTAATTTAAATGCTTCAAAGCATGAGCTAGCCTTTCTAATATTCATTTTAACCTAAATTCATTGCAGTAGAAAATGAATGTTCAGATTATTCTGTACTAGACTATATTCCTGAATTATATCTATAAGTAGTATGCTTGATAAATATTTATGTTTGTGTTTTCCAATTTTTAGTCCTTCATATAGTTTGTGACATATGCAATACATTTTTGAGTAGATTACTGTTGGACTATGGGACTAAACTCCTCAATTTGGTCTGATCCAAATTGTAATTATTTCTATTTAGTTCTTCAATGATCTTTTTTCAATCATTCTCATCCTTCCATCCATTGAAATACATGAACATACTGCTTAATTTGGTCATTCAAAAGATGAAAATGATTTAGAAAAATTTATTGAACAACTAAATTTAAAAATTACATTTTGGAGAACTAAATTGAGAAGTTAATCATCTTTCAAGACAAAAATAATAATTTTCTTTATATATTTTAAGCAAATAAATGTTGATTCAAAACTCATATATATATATATATATATATGTATTTTAATTCACAGCCAAATATGTCGGCAATTTCTATCAAAGCATCTCTCCATCTTGGCACCATTTCTTTGTCTTGTTTAAGTGTTTTCCCATGTTTTGAGAAAGCTTTTGAAAATTTTTTTGGTGTCATACATCATATGGATCTACTTAATCTTCTTTTATCTGAAGAAATCATTCATCAAAATAATGAGTCACTATTGATATCAACACATTTAAGATCACTATATGTTGGGGAGTTCTTCATTTCAATCCTTTTAATTCTTCTCATTGTTGGATTCTTGTTCATACACATCTTCTCTTTGTTTCTTAAGCCTATAATGAGTTATAGGCAAAGTTCGAAGAAATAAAATCTTTGATTATTCCATTATGTATGATTGAGTTGCAAAAACTTTGGATATGTATCTTACATAATATTGATCTACCTCATAAAACATAGGAGATAAATTTCAGCCAAATAACTTCTTGGATTCAAGAATTTTTTGGAGTTCATCCAAACACTAGGTGGAAGAAGCATAGTTTTTGGAGAGAATAACAGTTGAAAACTAGGATTGTTCAATTGCTTTGAAGAGTTTTAGAGGAATAAATTGTCCTTTCTTATGTTCTTGGTGTTGGGTTATAATTAACCATGTGAACTTATATGTTGATTATTATGTATTAAAAGCTATTATATTATATCAAGCCCAATTTAAGTGATCTAATAAAGTTTTGGATAATTTTGGATTTTAATGCATCTAATTAAAGTGTAAGCTTTTATACATAGAGACTAAATTATTATTTCTAATTTTATATGAGCCAAATTAGAAATAATAAATGTTAACAAGTAGTTAACTTATATAGGGTTATGGTCCTTAAATCATACACACATTCTTCTTTCTGATGTCCTATCATTAGAGAGAAACAGAGTGAATTTTAAAGGGGGAAAAACTCAGAGGACTACATATAGATTTGGAAGACAAACTAAAGAAATTGTAATTTTCCTCCATTACAACTAATTCAAGTATGCTTCTGCTTTAGTTCATAAAGTCTTGGTGATCTAACATGAATGATTTGGTATTTTGATGAAGTTTTTCACCTTAAGGATATTTGCTAACAAATGGTATCAAAGTCCTTTCATGTTGAATCATTAAGAACTATATTTTGGTATTCTCATATGATGGAAATTTGTGTGTTCTTAAATTTAAGAATTTTGATTTTGGTGTTAATAGATTTGAGAACTATTTTAGATGATCTTTGTGATTATCTTTTAGAATTCTAAATTCAATTGGCTTTATTTTGTGTTAATTTTTTTAAGAATTTAGATTCATGAATTTGGCTTTTTAAAAAAATTAGATTTAATTGATGATTAGTTTTCATCAATGGAACCTTGCTTGCTTCCTTTAGGATTTCCATGGCATTATTAATTTTAAATATGTTTATCTTTTTTTTAATAATAGATATAGGTTATTATTAAAGAATAAATGTTAATTATGGCTAATTTGGGGTTGTTATTATCTTTTTTTATGATTTTGTTTTACTTTGTCAAAATGATATGGGTTGAGCCTCTTCTTCTTTCTTCTTAATGAGCCCAAAAAAAAAAACAAACATAGCCTAACTTTTGGGCTTAAGAAGGAAAGTCCATTAAGGACTTAGGTAATGGGTTTTATGCTGGATAAGAATCCAGGTTAGGTTGACTTGATCTGCTCTAGCATTGACTTGTTGAGTTTTTTTAAAAAAATTTAAAGCAATTTAAATTCAAATTTTAGTAATTATTTTTCTTTTATGGATGTCTAATATTCTAAAATAAACTAATTGAAATAACATCATACTATCAAAATAACCTTTCTTATGGAAGTCATTTATTTTGGAATATCAAGAGAGTTGTGTGCATGTAATTCATAGGGATATTAGTTAGCCTAAAAGAAAGTCAATATTTAACGGATTTACATACATACTAGGGGTGATAAATATGTGAAAATTATCAGGTTTTCCATGTGAATAATAAGTCAGTCCAAAGAAAGGCTTAATTGTTTGATAGGAATTTATTATTAGTATTTGATCATTACACCAAGAGCACCACTTACAAGTTAATATTTCTACCCAAACACTAAGTGTTAATGTTGTGCTAGGTATCTTGTGATGGGCCCTACCATTATTTAAATTTATATTTTGCATAATGCAATGCTTGTGAGCTTTGTTTTGTTTATTTTCTATTCAATCACGAATTTTGTTATAAACATCTTTGCTAGCATAAATTTTATTCCTATGCTTAATGGCACTAATTTTAAAAGCATGGCAAGAGAATGTCTTAATTGTTCTCAAAGAGTCATGGACCTAGACCGTATGTTAAGGATTGATCGACCTACTACTTTTACTAACAAGAGTACCTTTAATGACAAGAAGGAAATTGAAAGTGGGAGCAATAGAATTACATAAGTCTAATGGTCATGAAGCGTGCTATTCCAGAAGCATTTAGGGGCACTATGTTCGATAAGGTTGATATGGCTAAGGATTTCCTTAAGGATCTTGAGAAGAGGTTTGTCAACAATGAAAAGGTTAAAACTAGTACAATTTGGCAAACCTTATCTCAATGAGATACAAAGGGAAAGGAAACATAAAAGAGTACATTATGGAAATATCTTATGCTTCAGAATTGAAGGCACTTAAGTTGGAATTATTTATGGACGTTTTGGTGCAGTTGGTTTTGATATCCTTTCTGGCATAGTTCAGTCAATTCAAAGTAAGCTATAATTGTCAAATGGACTCTTAGTCCCTTAATGAGCTTATGTCACACTATGTCCAAAAAGAGGAAAGGTTGAAACATGATAAGGCCAAAAGTGCTCACTTAGCCATTACCATTAAGGACAACAAGGTCAAGAAAAGAGAGAAAAATAAGAAAGATGTAGGTTTAGCACCACAAAAGAAATAGCAAAAGGAACAACAAAAAGAAGAAACTGAGGATGTTTGTTTCTTTTGTGGACCTAAGGGTCTTAAGAAGAAGCAGTCTACCAATTATCACGTATGGCATGCAAAGAAATATGTGCTTATTAAGTTTTTTTGTTCTAAGGTTAATTTGATTTTGGTACTAGGAAATAGGTGGTGGATAGATTCTTATGCAACAACTCACATTAGTGTGTCTATGTAGGGTTGCTTGAGTTACTGAAAGCCTAGTGATGGTGCAAGATACATCTATGTTAGCAATGGCAAGTCAATAGAGGTTGATGCAATATGAACATTTAGATTATTGTTAAGAATTTGATTTCATTTGAATTTGAATGAGACTTTTGTTGTACATTCATTTAGACAGAATTTGGTTTCTATTTTTCCTTTGAGCAAAATTGGATATTGTTGTTCATTTAGAAATAGCAAATTTAGTCTTTTTTATGATTCAAAATTGGTTAGTATTGGTTTGTTATCATATCACTATAATCCATATTTGTTTGACATATTGCCTCTTTTAATGAATCATTGCAAGTTAATACATGAAGTTTAAAGTGCAAATTAACTAATGAGAATTCAGTTTTTTTGTGGCCTAAGACATTATGTCACATTACCAAAATGAGATTTGAAAGATTTGTATCTGATGGTGCAATGACTAGTAAATTTATAATGGATTAACCCAAGGATAAAGATAAAGGACAAGATAAAAAGAAATGAAAGCCTAATCAACATAAAGAAAAAGGTTAAAAAACTTGCTTTAGGCCCATTAAGGGATGCTCGGGTGAATTATGCAATGAAATAGGGGCAAAATAGTAATTATGTAAAAATAGTAGTATGATGAGAAAATAAATTATTTTCCTTTAATATAAGCTTAAATAAAGTAATTGGATGCCTCAGAATAGTTAAAATAGATCATAGTCCTAATTTTTACCTATCAAAAAACCTAGTGGCATAGAAGTAAAGTTGATAATTTAAAGCCACTAAGGGCCTAAAATTTATTTTTTTGAGTATGAGAGCCAATAAAATAAATAAATTAGTAGAGTACAATAAAAGTATAGGATTCACGAGTTAGGTCAAAGGAAAAATTCAAATTAGGGGGCAAAATGTTCCAAGAATGTGTCATTTTCAAGTAATGGAAAATGTGCACTTACCCTTTTCATCTTTTGCCTCTTTTCCTTACTTGACCAATGACTTTTTTCCAATAGAGAAGAGAAAGAAAGTGCAACAAAATTTAGCCCCAAAATGGAGGAATAAAATAGTATAAGAAAGAAGTTGGTTTTCCATGGATTTTAGATAAGTTTTAGACCTTTTTAGCCTTCCTCTTAGTTATGACTTTTCTTACTCTCCTTAAAGGCTTTCCATTGATGTAATTTGCGTCTTGAGAAGCTAAAGTTGAGTGGTTGGTAGTCTATCATCAAGTGTTCATCTTGGGAAAAAATTTGAGCAAAGGAGTTAAGGTATGAATTACTTAAGTTACTATATAAAGTAAGATGTGTCAAATGGTATTCTCGATCCCTTTGATTTTACGTAGTTTGATATGTGTGTTAATTGCATAAAGGGGAAACAAACAAATATAAGGAGCTTGGGTACTAAAAGGCCTTTAGAAGTCTTAGAACTTATACATCTGAACATTTGTGGGCCATTTCTTTTAACATCTTAGAATGGTCAATAATCCTTCAAAACATTCATAAACCCTTTTCACGATATGGCTATCTTTATCTTATCCATGAGAAATCACAGTAATTGGACATGTTCAAAAGCTATAAGGTTGAAGTTGAAAACCAATTCAATAAAAGGGTTAAGAGTATTAGATCTGACCAAGACAGTGAATACTATAATAGATATAATGGATTATGTGAACAATGTCCAAGATCATTTGATGAATTCCTAACGGAATATGGTATCATTCCACAATACACCATGCTAGTTTATTTACAATGAATAGTGTTGTTAAGAGATGAAAATGAACGCCTGAAGACATGATAAAGAGTATGATTAGTCATTCTACCTTGCCAAAATCACTCTAGGAAGAAGTATTAAAGATCATAACATATTTAATTAACAAAGTTTCAACTAAAAGAACTGTTAAAACATCTAATGAGTTTTGGATGGGTAAGAAGCCTAGTTTGAAGCATTTACACATTTGGAAATGTCCAGTTGAGGCAAGGCCTTATAAGCTAAATGAAAAGAAATTAGACTCAAGGGCTATCGGTTACTATTTTATTGAATATTTTGAGAGGCCTAAAGGTTATAAATTTTATAATCCCATGATTACATCAATTTTCGAGATGATAACTACTCAATTCTTTAAAGATTTTTAGTTTATAAAGGGAGAAAGGGTTAAGGACTTTGTCTTTGAAGAAGAATATGTTGATATTCCTTTAATTTTCATTAACAATGATCAGTGTTAGGCTACTATATCTAAAATTGTTCAAAGCAACTCCACATCTAGATAATGTCATTAAATCTCTCATTCAAAATCAACAAGTTATTCCAAAAGAAAAATCTTTACAACCTCAAGAACTAATACCATTAAAAAGATCCACTAAAGAGAGTAGAAATGTGGTTTTAAATGATTACATTGTATTTATCCAAGAACATGAGATTCATATTAGAATGGTGGAAGATGATTTAATTAACTTCCATCAAGCCATAGAAAGTTTCAACTTTTAGAAGTGGATCGATGCCATGAATGAAGAGATCAAGTCCATGAAAGATAATGACATATAGGAGCTTGTTCCATTACCTGAAGATGCAAAACCCATTGGTTGCAAATGGATATTTAAGGCTAGGAGGGATTTGAAAGGTGACATAAAGAGGTACAAGACATGTCTTGTCATTAAGGGCTTCATGCAAAAAGAAGGCATTGACTATAATGAAACTTACTCTTTGGTTTCATTAAAAGACTCTTTCAGGACAATAATGGCACTTGTAGCTTATTTTGACCTTGAGTTACATCAAATAGATATAAAGACTGTGTTTCTCAATGGTGACATTGATGAGATGATTTACATAGTGCAAATAGAAAACATTGTTTCAAGAGATTCAAAGTAGATGGTATGCAAATTAAAAAAAAATCCATCTATAAGCTTAAATAGACGTCTCATAAGTAGTATTACAAGTTTCATCAAGTTGTTATATTGTTCAGTTTCGATATAAATGTTGTTGATTTTTATACATATCACAAGTTCAATGAGAGTAAGTATATTTTTATGATTTTGTATGTCAATGACATATTGCTTGCCGCTAATGATATAGGCTTATTGCAAGAAACTAAAAGATTTTTATCAAAGAAATTTGAAGTGAAAGATCTTGGTGATGCATTTTTTGTATTAGGGATTTAAAGACATTGGCATCATTCTTGAGGTAATCTTGGGTTATCACAAAAGAGCTATATTAATAAGATACTTAAGAGATTTGGCATGCAGGATTATAAACTACTTGATGCCTATGTTGCTAAGGGAGTCAAGTTCAATCTCAATTAATGCCCAGAGAATGATTTCGAAACTAAGAAAATGCAAAAGATATCTTATGCTTCAGCTATAAGGAATCTTACCTATGCTTTGGTTTGTACACATTTGGATATTGTGTACATCATTGGGATACAAGGGAGATATTTAAGTAATATAGAATGGATCAATGGAAAGTAGCCCAAGAGGTCATGCAGTGTTTACAAAGAACAAAAGATTATATGCTCATATACAAGATATTAGATTGGTTGGAAATCATTGGTTATTTTGATTCTGATTTCACTAGATGCCAAGGTAGTTAGAAATCTACACTAGGTTATATGTACATGCTTGTTGAGATAGTTATTCCTTAGAAAAGTGCTAAGCAGACACTCACAGCTTCTTTTATCATGGTAGTAGAGTTTATAGCATATTATGAAGCATTCAATCACAGAATATAGCTATGAAACTTTGTCACTAGGCTATGCATTATGGATAAAATAGAAAAATTACTCAAGTTATTCTGTGACAATAAATTGACAGTGCTATATTCCAACAACAACAAGAGCTCCACGATGTTGGAGCATATAGACATTAAATTCCTACTTGTTAAAGAAAGAGTTTAGAGTGGACAAATGTCTATAGAGTACATTAGGATGAACTCTGGGGTTATGGATCCTCTAACTAAAGGATTGCCACCTAAGGTCTTTCATGAGTACACTACTTATATGGGTGTTATATCTCTTAAGGATATGTTGTTTTAGTGGGAGTTTGTGTTTTAGATTAGACCTATTATATTGTTATTTCGAACATAGTTTATAGTTAATTTATGGTTGGGGTTAATTTCAGTTATAAAGTATTTCATTTGTTTTATCTTTAAACTTGTTTGACATTGATCTCACTAAGGTATAAGTTTGAACTAGTTGGAAATAAGCATGTTTAAATCATGTGGCATGTCTTTTCCATGTTACACATCCATACTTGATCCATGTCATCCAGTTTTATTAGTATATGTGACCATTAATAGGTTTAGTTATAATAAATGTAGCAAAAACCACTTTCATCCTATGTTAATATAATTGATTAACTAGATTGTTTGGAGATGCATTCAATCATGATAGTGAAATTTGAGTGCTCATAATTTTTTTTGGATGCACAGTTATAAGGTGACACATGTAGCCTGAGTGGGAGATTGTTGGGTTATTAATTATTTTGTATTAAAAACTATCATATTATATCAAGCCCAATTAAAGTGGTCTGATAAGGTTTTGGATAATTTTGGACTTTAATGCATCTAATTAAAGTGTGGGCTTTTATATGTAGAGATTAAATTATTATTTCCAATTTTATAATGGGCCAAATTAGAAATAATAAATGTTAACAAGAAATTAACTTATATAGCGTTATGGTTCCCAAATCACATATACATTCTTTTTTCTTTGACATTCCATCATTACAGAGAAACAAAGTGAATTTTAAGCCCAAAAAAAAAAGAGAAAAATTCAAAAGACTACACGTAGATTTGGAAGAGAAACCAAAGGAATTGTGATTTTCTTCCATTATGACTAATTCAAGTTTGCTTCCCCTTTAGATTATAAATTCTTGGTGATCCAATATGAATGATTTGATAGTTTGATAAAGCTTTTTCACCCTTAAGATATTTGCTATCGGGTGGTCCAATAAAGCAACTATTATCCTTTGCTTTAATTTATTGTACTAGTGATAAGTGATGCCATGGTGAGTGTCGTTTCCCATAAAGCTTTAGAAGACATGATACTTCCTTCGTGGGATGGGATTTTAGCACTTGGTGCCATTGAAAGGCTTCGATAGGTTTTGGATTCTCCAAAGAAAAGAAACAATGACATGATTCCTTTTCTTTATTGATAGAATTGAATATTTTAGCGCTAATAATAGTTATATTTTCTTTAGTAGGCTTGCAGAGTAATGGGTGTTGACTGATAGGAAAAAGTGGGGAAAGTGGAAACCTTGTATTTAATGATTTTTTTTTCAATAATGCCTTTACCATTGATTATTGTCAAAAGCCAAAAAATATTAAAGTGAAGCATTAAATATAAGTTCAAAGAAAGAGAAAGATAAGGCGAAGTTGAGAAAGAGGTAGCTTACAGTATGAGATTGGTGTAGATACATTTAATTTAACTTTTACTATGAATCTAAATGGTAGATGTTAATGGTAGTATATGGTGGCTTGATTCTAGTTCTACAATCCATATCTCTAATACCTTATAAGGCTTTTTAAACCAAAGGAAGTTGGTAAGCAGTAAGCAATTCATTTATTCAGGAAATAAAATGGGCTTATAAGTGGAAGCTATAAAAAAGTGCATATTGGTATTTGATACTGGCTTTGTTTTAATTTTAAAACTTATTATGTACCAAGTTTTTTTAGAAACTTGATTTTTGTATCGAAACTTGTACCATTTGGATATTCCCTTGAAATTTCAAACAATATGTTCAAGTTATTCTATAAATCTAATATTGTTAGGAATGGTACAATTTGTGATGGTCTCTTTCGAATTTAATTACAAGATAGTAACTCTTATGATTCAATGTATATTTGTAATCGTATATGTATTAAGAGATATATTGGTAATGAAGATTTATCTTTATTGTGATATTGTAGACTTAGTTATATCTGAATAGAGAGATTGAAAAGATTGATAAATGATGAAATATTCAATATTGGTGACTATTAATTTTGATACTTGTATAAACTACATTAAAAGAAAGCAAACTAATAAAACCAAGAAAGCTGCTAAAAGGAGCTCTACCATATTAGAAATCATAGATACAAATATTTGTATTCTAAATATGGACTCTAATAGTTAAAAATACTTCATCACCTTTATTGATGATTACTTATGATATATGTATCTTTATTTTCTTAATAATAAGAATGAGATATAATACGCCTTTAAGATATTTAAGGTAGAAGTAAAGAAACAATATAATAAACAAATTAGGATAGTGAAATTAAATAGAGGCAGTGGTATTATAATAAATACATTAAAGATAGATGGACGCCTAGTCTATTTGTTAAATTTCTTTAAGAACATATATTGTTGCCCATTACACCATACTTAGGCCTTTAGACCAAAATTGTATAGCTAAAAGAAGAAACCAAACATTATTGGACATGGTATGGAGTATACTAAGTACCTCTAAGTTTCCTAAGTCCTTGCAGACTGGAGAATTTAAGATGATTATATATATTCTTGACCGAATTTCAACTAAAGCTGTTAAGAAGATGCCATTTAAGTTATTTAAAGATTGAAAACTAGGTTTAAGATATATGCATATTTAGGAATACCCATATAAGATAAGGATTTATAATCCATAAGAGAAGAAGCTAGACCTAA
This sequence comes from Erythrophleum ivorense, assembly GCA_026724425.1. Lineage (NCBI taxonomy): Eukaryota > Viridiplantae > Streptophyta > Magnoliopsida > Fabales > Fabaceae > Erythrophleum > Erythrophleum ivorense. The sequence goes on along the minus strand of JAIUCV010000034.1, from coordinate 4,073,252 downwards.
GGACGATTAGTGATTATTTCATTAGGTATGCTAAAAGGTTTAAGGAATATAGATTTTATTGTCCATCTCATAATACTAAGGTTATAGAATTAAGAAATTCAAAATTTTTTGAGAATAACTTGATTAGTAGGAGTAATTAAACTCATAACTTGGATTTTGAGAATAGTCAATCTAGTTCTCAAGCTCTTATATCAAGTAATAAATTTGTTGTGATCCATGCCCCTCAAGTATGAATGAGTATTGAATGACTAGTCATTAGGGATCTATAAATTGTTGACAATGGCTAAGTTTCTGATTGTCAAACAGTTATAAAAAATTGTTGAGTAACTAGTTGAGTCACATGCTCCCTAAGAGAATGTTGAACTAACATTAAGAAGATTAACTAAGATAAGAAGATTAGCAATTCCTAATGACTATATCGTGTTTCTACAAGAATATGACTATAATATTAGAGCTAAAGATGATCCTAAGACGTTTCCACATGCCATTAATTGCAGATGATCTTAATTGTAGCACAATGCTATATAAGAAGAGATAGATTCTATGGCATTTAACAGAGTCTAGGATCTCATCCAGTTGCCTAGTAGTTCTAAGGCCATTGGATGCAAATAAATCTAGAAGATGAAAAGGTACTCATTATTCAACATTAAAAGATATAAGGCAAGACTTGTGGCAAAAAGATTTACTCAAAAGGAAAGAATCTACTATGCAAAAACTTTCTTTCCTGTATTTAAGAAAGATTCCTTCTGTATAATAATGGCATTAGTATCATATTTTGACTTAAAATTGTATAAGATAGATGTGAAGATGACATTCCTTAATAGGAAACTAGAGAAAGAGGTATATATGGAACAACTTGAAAGATTCTCCTCTAATGCTGATAAGCATTTAGTGTGCAAGTTTAAAAAATTCATATATAGATTGAAATAAGCCTCTCATCAATAGTATTAAGGTTTCATGATGTCATCTTCTCATTTAGATTCATGGAAAATGTCATAGATTAGTATATATACTAGAAGGTTAGTGTGAGTAAAATATGTTTCCTAGTACTATATGTGGGATAATATATTACTCGCAACTAATCATAAGGGGCTGTTATACAAAGTGAAACAATTTCTCTCTAAGAATTTTGATATGAAGGATATAGGTGAGACAGTTTATGTCATAGGCATTAAAATCCATAAAGACAAAAGCCAATGCATTTTGAGATTATCAAAAGAAACCTATAGAATAAAAAGGTCATAATTGTTCATCAAGTGTAGCACTCACTGTGAAGGGTAATAAATTCAATTTGAACCAGTGCCCAAAAAATGATCTGAAAAGGAAATATATGTGTAACATTCCATCTCCTTTAGCTATTGAAAGTCTTATGTATGCTTAAGTTTGCACAAGATTTGACATTACTTTTGTGGTCAAAATATTAGGCAAATATCAAAGTAATTTAGGTATGGATCATTGGAGAAAAGATATACAGACTACATCTATCATACAGATGGACTAAGAACCTTGAAGTAATCAACTACTCACATTCAGATTTTACTAAATGTGTTGATTCATAGAAATCAATATCAAGCTACTTTTTCATGTTTGCTAGTAGAATTGTATCTTGGAAAAGCACGAAGTAGACTTTAATTGCTACTTCTATTATGGAGACTAATTTCGTATCATGTTTTAAGGTCATTATACATGGTGTATGACTTAAGGGTTTTATTTCTAGGTTTAGAGTTGTGGATTTTATCTCCAAGCCACTAAGAATGTATGTTGACAACTTAATTACTATTTTTTAGCTAAGAACAATAAGAGTGGAAGTTGAAGTAAGCATATCAATATTAAATACTTAGCCATTTGAGAACATGTTAAGGAAAATAAAATAACTATTAAACACATCAGTACTAAATTGATGATAGTTGATCTTTTAACTAAAGACACACCACCAACAGACTTTAAGGATCATTTATCTAGAATAAGACTTGGTTTCATATTAAGTTTTTGATGTATATATATAATTCATAATAAAACTCTTATTTAGTTTGAGTTGTTTTCTCATTTTATGTGCACATTATGTTTTGAGAAAAACAATATTAAGAGAACTCAAAATAAGTATATGGCTTATTCATTAGGTTATATTGGGTTGAGGAAATTAAATACATCATAATATATGAAAGATAATAATCACCTATAGAAGACTTATTACCATGATTTTTGTATAGTTTGCTCTTTTAGAATGTATTTGGTGCATTTGAATTTTAGGAATCATCATGAATATGGTGTAAGGACTAAATGGAAGAATGTGAATGGTAGCAACAAGTTGTAAGATACAAATCTTGCAAGTTGCATGGTTCATCTAATCTGGTCCTCTACACCATCTGTAAAACCAAAATTGGTTTTTGGGATTGAATCTAGTTTTGGTGATTTCATGTCAAAGGCATATGATTACATTCATCCATCTCCTCTTCCATTGATGCATCTTTGATGAGAAGATGCATCCCTCATATTTGCTCTAAATAAGGGGTCCTAAGCTTAGTTTTTCCAAACCACTTAGTTTAAAAACTCATACACATCATCAAGAGAGAGAATCTAAAAGCTTAGAAGCATCTCTTGGCAAAAAAGCTTCAAAGTTTTGGAAATGACAGAGGTAACAATTCTTCTACTTTTGTTTCATTTGAATATCATTATTGAGTTTTGCATATCCTATTAATGCTTACACCTTCTAGATTCAAAAATCCTTTGGAGCTCATCCAAACACCAACCGTAAAAAGCATAGTTTTTGGAGAGGATAACAAATGAAAAAAAGGGTTGTTCATCTACTTTGAGGAGTATTGGAGAAATAGATTGTTCTTCTTACGTTTTTTGTCGTCCATGAAAGCTACTAGTCTCCTTTGCTTCCTTAGCGTACAAGTGATCAGTGAAGCCATAGCAGTGTGTCATCTCCCAAAAAGCTCAAGGAAACGTGATACTTCCTTCGTGGGATTGGGATTTTAGCACTTTGTGCCCTCGAAAGGCTTCGATAGGTTTTTGATTCTCTGAAGAAAAACGATATGATTTCTCTTGTTCATAGATGGAGTCGAATATTTGACGTCAATAATACTTTGGTTTTTTCAGTAAGCGTGCAGAATAATGGGTGTTGACTGATAGGGAAAAACAGTGGAAAGTGGGAACCCAGCATTTGATGACTTTTTTATTTTCAATAATGTCCCAACCGTTGTTTATTGTGCGAAGTCATAATATTTATGCGAAGCAATTGAATACGAGTTAAGAAGAATGAGAAAGGGGAGGCAGGGTTGAAAATGAGCTAGCCTGCAATTTGAGATTGGTGTACATACTTCTATTTTTACTTTTGAAATAAGTTTTAATTATAAACTTTGACACCAAAAAAAAATATTGAACTTTAAAATATAACAAATTACACTCTCCTTGTATCATGTTTGGTATTCAAGAGAACATTTTGCTATATTTTAAAATTTATATACTAACTTTGTAATTAAATTTTAGTTTAGGAAAGTAAAATACTTTCCTCTAAATTCAGATAAGTTAGATAAACTTTGTAACTAAACAGTGACAAAAAATAAATCCTTGAATTTGTCTGTTTTTTTTTTTTTTTTTGAGTTGGAAGATAAGAATCAACTAAACAAACAAAGCTAAAATGCAATTTAACAATTTGAGTTGTTTATGAAAGAAATTAGATTAAAAAACTTTCATGCCCTTGGGGGGGGGGGGGGGAGGAGATGAAAAAAAAAGACAGGCTTGTTTGAGCAGCTTCCTAAACCCCTTCTATATTACTTAACGATATTGTCTGTAACATTAGATTTAGCTTTCCTTGTTTTCGATTTTCTTTAATATGAATTTGTTTTCATTTTGGCTCATGAGTCTCCAGCGTTCTGAATTTGGAAAAGAATTTAAGGTTGATTTCAATTTCACGATAACCCATTTTTGTTGCTGGCAAGACATTGAAAATCCTTCCCCTGTTCATATTCGTTTTCATGCACTCAAACCTGTGGTCTTACTTGGTAAAGTGGGAGATGGCTTTGGGTTTTGTTTGTGTAGCATTTCGACTGAGGTAGTCGCCTAGCTCTGATTATGTATCGCAACTCTTTTTGATCACTGGCTCTGCAGAGGTAAGGAAAAAAATGAGCAACTTCCACTAAGATGTTGATTTTCAATTCGGTTCGTTCTATTGGAGTTGCTATTACTTTTTTGTTTGTTTGTTTCCCGGTTTGATTCGTCTTGGTCTCTGTGTAAAGAATGAAATTATGTTAGTAATGTTAAGAAGGAAAATCTTCAGCTCATTAGTGCTGGTCTCCGATCCAAGTCTGTTTATGGTATTTCAATTAGTGTTGTTTTTTGCTCATTATTTGCTTCTTTTATACTTCGTTTTGCATAATGTGTACTTAATGAAATCTGTGCAGAACGTCTACTTTATGGAATCTCAAAGTCATATTTTGTGGTTATCTATGTTGGATTCTAATGTCTCAATAAGATTTTTTTTTTTTTTAAAACAACTACGATAGAGATTTGGTATTATATGTGTGTGTATGCGCACACTTATTGGCATTTGATTCTCGTTGTTGAATCGTTTATCTATATTGAAATTAGCCTAGATTAAGTTTATGACTTGTAGACAATTGCATGGGTTACTTTGTCATCGGAATATAAGCTGAACTTTAAGGCACCAAATCCAACTTTCCTGAATTATTTCAAGCTCTTCTGAATGAAAATTTTTCTTTAATCTATTTTGTTTAAGGGATTTCGTCAAACAAATATGAAATTTAACAGCTTGAAACAAGAAAAACAATTTTTGTCACAAGTATATATTTTATTTGGTTGGTTTGACATACTCATAGAGCTTATTATAATTTGTTTGGTTTTTTCTTTTCCTGTACATATTTTATGATGATATCCCAGGGAAGCATTCATTTTTACGCAAAACATGCAGAGAACTTGAACTTAGTTATGGGCTTCATTAGTGCAGGGAACAAGTAAGAACTCCTAAAAATTGTAACTAAACTTAGTCACAACCTTTGTTTACTGGTCTTTTCTGATTTGCTGGGTTCTCTACAAAGTATACTTTGAAATGCTTCCTATTTAACCCTTCCGCAAACTTCTGGTTTGATTTTAACTTCTTTATCCCAGCATGTTAATTATCAATATATATAGTTCTGTAGACGCTTCATTAGTTACAATCTTGCACAATGTAAGAATATTGGCTTAGATATCTTATACAACAATACCCAGTAACCTAGGAACCTGTTAAAACAAACACGAACCTCATTTCTTGACCTTAAGGGACTTAATTCGATGACTGGTTCTGTTTTTCAGGAAAAAGAGTACTGTAACTGGTTCTGAAGTTTATGATGCTGAATGTGGTGGTCTTTATGTGCTGAGGAATTTTTGTATATGCAACTGTTTATGTCTGAAAATTGCTCCATGGTATTTAGCCTTAGTGCTTCCTTATTGGGTTTTGTGGTGTGATAATGCTTGTAATAATATGTTTTGTTACCTCTTTTAAGTGTTTAAAAGTAGCTTAAGATGGTATAAACATTCTCAAGAGTATTTTTATTATAAAATTTGTTGAGAAAATGACACAGTGAAAGTATATATAGAATTTTTTTTTTTCAGTTCTCTTTCTTTATTCTCTTCTTCTTCTTTTCTTTAATTCTACAAGAATTTTATAATAAAAAAATCTGAAAGACCCTGATTCGTTTAAGACGTTTTATCTCTTAAATTTGTTTTCTTTTATTTCTTATTGTTGGCATTTGGGAGAACTTGTCTACGTGTAGAAATGTGTTTTATGCTTGTGAAATTTTAAATTTTGTATTCTATCTATTTAAAACTAGTTTTGGTGCTAACTTTTTCCATTTAAAATTCTGGCTTTGATTATGATTTTGCCACATTACATGACGTTGGGAATTATGGGTGTTATCCAAATTGTGCTGAAGGGATATAAATGCCTTTATGTGTTGTATCCTTAATGACAAGGCAGCCTAATGAAATCATTGCTTGCTCCCAGTGAGCAACAGTTTTTATATGTTGAATTGGTAATACTTTTTTATTTTTAATAGAACATATCTATTAGCAATTTCCATTTAATATCTTCTTAAACTTAATGTTATAATTTTCGTTTTAGTTAATTTTACTGATGAACAAAATAGGTATATTGTCTTTCATATATTACTTAAAACATTTTAAATTAAACATTAAGTATATTATAAAGGAAATGAACACCAATTTCGCCGAGAGTTGCAAACCAATATTCTTTAGCTCCCCAGCTTTTTCTAATAATGAACACTAGCTTTTTTTGGGGGGATGCAAACTATAGTGTCTGGTTCTATTTTTGTCATGTATATTTTCTATATAATATGCATTTAAAAAAAATAAATTTACTTAGTTGTCTTCAATAAAATCACTTTTAGAATTTAACTTCAATTTAACTATATTTATTATTATATTAAAAATAAAATTATAGTTTTATTTGCAAAAAAATTAATTTTATTAATAAACAAAAAATAAATTAAAAGATAAATTTTTACAATGCATACATATATATCAAATGTTAAAAAAATTAAATATATATTTTTAAATATCATGTTCTAATTCAGCTAAATCATAATTTTTTTGAATTTGTGTATTAAAAAAAGTTTGTTGTAGACAAGCTTTCTCCAACGGATGAATATGAAAAGAAAAATAAAAGAGGGGAATTAAAAAAAAAAAAAAAGGGGGGGGGGTAATGATGACGTCACATGCACATGGGCTCTCTGGCTGTAATTGAAAATTCAAATTTGTATTTTCTTGTTGTCATCGTTTTTTTTTTTTTTGGAATTTTTTTTTAAAGAAATGAGCATAGAGAAGTTTGAATGTTAAATTCTTTGATACACACGCTTAAAGTGACTTATCAAGATTAAATTTTTCCTTAATCAACTCTATGTAAGACCTTTGTTAGACACTAATGAAAGTAGTTTAATAGCTTAGCCAAAAATATTTGGTTGTTAATGGAAAAAATCAAAGTATGGGGAAAGGAACAAGACTTAAACACATGTTGCTTTCTATAAGATGGGAAGGTGTTTAACTTTGACAAGAATAATTGAGGGGCTAACACTGGGTGTTTAGTGGCTTTTTCCCATTAGTCTAGCAAACTAGTTCCAATATGCCTGCCTAGAAGAGGGACCCGCCGGATTAGAAGACTCTATACTCTCAGACCCACTTCTCTTAATAATAAACCACATAAAAACAGGACCAAATCATGATTATGTTTTAGGATTCAGACAAAAGTTTGATCAAATTATAGATTTTCTGTCCATCCACATTCACAGGCATTATCAATTCCAAACGCATAAGTTAAACAGGAGGATTTCCCAACATTATTGGGTTTTCTAATGGCAATAAGGTTCTCAAGTCAGCATACAATTAGCAAAATGGTTGAAAATAACAAGGATAGAAAAATCACCATTTTTATCACATGGAAACTCCCAAAATTGGAAGCATATCAACCCTTCAAGTTGGTACTTAATAAACCCACAGACACTAATCATAAGAATTGATATCATATAAGCCAGAGTGGCGGATCCATCTCATCCCTGGCCCTCATCCACCAAGTACAGGGAAGGCTATAGGACAAAGGAAAAGCTTGGCGCATATATATATATATATATATATAGTGTCGTGTATTTCATTAATAAACTAAGCAGCAAACACAAATTATCAGTTACTTTACAAGTATATTAATACAAAAATTTAAAAACATATTATTTAGATTATATAAATAATATGAAATAAAATGTTAGTTTTATATTTACCAAATTGTCTTTTATGAATCAATTTAATTACAAATTTACCACGTTTTGTTTATTTTTGAAAACGGAGAGTTGTTTTCGAAAACAGCCTATAAAATTCAGAAAATTGTTTGTTGCATTTTCATGGGTCTCTTGGTATATTTGGGTAATTAAATGCAAAGATATTTTGTAAACTTAATTATGTTTATTAACTCATTTGATATACAAAATAAAAAAAGAATTTGATTATGAAATAAATGAAAAAATAATAATTTTAAAAACAAAAATAACTTTTATACTTATTTTAAATAAATTATAAAAAAATTAATAAATAATAATAATAATATAATAGACATTGCGTGTAAGTTATATAAATTAATTACCTTTACATTTCTGATACTAAATAAGTTTTAGTTTGTTTTTCCTTAAAAAATTATATTTTATGTTTGCTTTAAAAAATGTGGAGCTCCATTGCGGTCAAAGTGAGGCCCAAACTTCTCTCTAAAACGTGCTGACTCTATATATATAGCGGCAGTTTATGGAAAAGGAATGCACAGCCACCTAGTGGTTTCAAATAACTCTAGCAAAAATGCTCGTAGCGGATGGTTTTGGAATGTCTGAAAATCTCGCAGCTAAGTCATTCAGCCGTGGTTTAAACCGCCGCTAAATCCCGTGTTTTTGGTGCCCTTCCCTTTTTTTTTAATTAATTTTGTTTAGTGTGTGAAAAAATAAATAGATATTTAGGGTGTAATTTGATCCGCAAGGCTTCAACAATGCTTCAGATGAGTTCTGTTTCATACATACTTACATAATTAATTGATGATTTAATCCAAGATGAAAAAACTGGATTTTACTGGCCAATTTGATTAGAAAAATGGTAAACTATATGTGATTTTGATCCAATTGGCCCTCAATATCAATTAAAAAAATTAATAAAAAACTGATTGAACTGATAAAAAATTCCTGGGTTTAGCATTAAACTAGTCAAAAACCACTTTTTGATTTTTATTCCTTGTATTTTGCATTAGAGGCTTATGATATTTAATGAAGTCTATCCAACCCATTTCATATAAAGTTCCTATCATATATAAAATATTTTAATTAATTTGTATATTTGCAAATATTTATACCTATTTTAAATGTTATTTTGCAATATATGTATTATTATTGTAAAAATATTATATATTTTATACTTTTCTATATATATTAAAAAAATTAATTTAACCATAGTTGAACCTTGAATCTTAAACCACTTTTTATCTCAGTCAATGGTTGATTCAATTTTTTTTATGTTTATTGTCTGTTCATTTTGTAAGAAATTTTTTTTTTAAGGAAAAAACTTCTAACATAAAAATTTGTGTTTTTCTACTCAAAAGCTTGTTTTTAAAGACTTTTTTCAATGATTTCTTTTTCCAAAATTTCAAGGAGATTTTTCTAAGAAAAACTGTGAAAACTATTTTTATTTTTGCTTTAACTCACAATTATCACCATCACAACTATTAGATATGGTAGCCATGTCAGCATCCAAAGGATATGTGGAGCACAAACATGATATCCTAAATAAATTAAATGTCAAAGAAATTTTACCTTTAGCCATTGCTAAACCTTAAAAATTTTTCTGCAATAAAGGTGCTTCTAAGCTCTTCAATTCTCTCACTGTGGTGTTACTAAGTATTAAGAACTCAATTTCTTGGAGGAGAGGAGTTTAGGGACCCTTTAGCCAATTAAGAAATGCATCTTTCCATAAAAAATGGATCAATGGAGACTCAAGGTGGGATAAATTCAAAATAATGGAGTTTGAGTTGATAAAATCTCAAACTATCTATATAACTATGGTTTTATATTTAATTTATATATGCATTTAAAATTTCAATTGTATACTTTTGACCCCTTCTATTATTTGCTTTTCAAGATAAATATACACACCTTAAATTTTGTATGAAAGTGAATGGTAGATTGTTTTAGAGTTGAATTTATGGTCAGAGGCTAGCAAAGGAGGAAAAAAAGGCTCAATATATCATATTGAAAGTATGTCTTATAATATATTAAAACATTCACTAACACTCAATACTCAATATTATTCTCACTCTTCTTATATCTAAAAAATTATGAAAAGTGAATTTATAACTTTGTTGTAACAAATTCATGATACCCAGCTTGAAGATCAAAGAATGCAAATTGAATAGTTCCGATAAAAATTAAATGAATTTAAAAATATTGTTCGACATTTTTTATAATAATATTATCAAGACAATGTTGAGTCAAATTTTTTCTACAAGTTAGATACCTCTTATTTAAACAACGAGGATAAAAATGATAATCTTAATCAAAACAAGGATGATAACAATTGTTGAATTTTGTAAATGTTATGTAATATAATTTGTGCAATTAGATTTATATTAGGTTTTTTTCTTATTTTGTTTAAATTTAATATTTTTATTTCATAAAATTATATATTATATATTTTGTTAATAAATTTAATTATATATTAACTTATAATATATTACATAGCAAAAAGAAAAGGAGGTTGGTAGGCGCAAAAATAACAAAAATTACCATTTTTTGGAATCTGAAATCTAAACATTTTGCCTATTTCTTTTTCATTTGTCCCTACAAATTTCAAAGTCTGCTGTCCATTTCATATTATTTTCCTTTTCATGCTCACAAATTTTTTTTGCCCTTTCTCTTTATATAAATGTCAACTACTTTTTTTTGTTTGATGATGTTTATTTCCTTTCGTTTAATTTGTCCTCCATTCTTTAACTCTTTAATTGGTATATTTTTGTTACTACAGCTTTTTATCATCTCTCTTATTTTCTCATATTCATTTTGATCTTATTTTAATTTTGTGAATTGTTTTGGTTTTGTTCTGATTTTGTTATTTGGATTTTTTTATTTGTTCTTATTTTTTGTTGAATTTGTCATATTTTAAGTTATTATTGTGAATTTCTATCTTTCTTCTTTTTTGGTTTGATTCCATTTGTTTCTTCCTCTTGTTTTGTAGGTAATTATTTAACTTTTTTTTTCCTGTAATAGGGAAGAGGTAAGAATTTTCAAGTTAAATTTTGAAAATAGTTTTTTTTTATTTGATTAATTAATTTCATTTCATTTCTTTTAATTTGAATTGATTTTTGCTTTGGTTCATCAAATAACCCAAAATTGATAAAATTTGAAAGAGGAGAATACACACAACTTTGAAAATTTGGAAGGAGAAGAACGAAAACCAGAAAACACAGAAAAAGAAATGAAATGCAAGCCAAAAAACTAAAAAGTTTTAAAAATAATAAAAACAAATTAAGCATACCTTAAATTATTATAAATTCTAAACAGTCCTATTATAAATGTTTAAAAATATATGTATAAAATAAATTATTAATTATTATAACAAATATATATATATAAATAAAATTTTTTAACAAGATAAAATGAAACATATTATTATTTATTAATAAAATATACTTTTATAATTTAAATTGAGACATATTTTTTAATTTATTAATTTTAAGAAATTATTTTTAAAATTGTTATGTGCTGTCGAAATTTCATTTTTGACAGCTTACCAATTTTTTAGTAATTTTTTAAAAAATTATTAATATATATTCTTTATAAACATTATTTATAAATAAATAATAATAATTAATTAATTAATTGATTAGCTTATTTAAAATAAATAAATAATTAATTAATTAATGTGCATAATCTATATTGTTTTTTATTGGAGTAAAGAAAGAACCACAAGATCATTTAATATAAAATTTACCTTATCCACCTTATTCCCAACTAGAATACGCTGCCAAAGTTCAATCCTTTAAACACAAATTCCCTTTCCTTTCCCCCTGCAGGAAGCACAGCAAATTGTAAAGAGTGGCCGAGAGCTTGAGGAAATTGAACCGAGTGTTCCGTTCTCTCTCCTTAGCGTCATTCTCCAGCCCCGACTCGCTCGGAGAAACCATTCTGAGAATTTTGTTCTTTGTTTTTTTTCTCCAAACCCTTCCCGTCCTCTTCTTTCCTAAGCAGACTGGCAAAATGAAAAAGTAGAGCGCTCTTTCTTCTTCTTCTTCTTCTTTTCATATACAATTTTTTAAGAAGCTAGATTTTCCATCAGATTCTTTTTGACGGTCGTAGATAACAGTCGAAATAAGTAGTTTTTTCAATTGCCTTGCAAGACCCAAGTATCTTGGAGTCTCTCACGCGCAGTTCACGAATCAGCGTCTACTTACGAAGTCTCGAAGATGAAATCGAATATTGAAGGTTAATGAAACTTGGAATTTTTCAGCTTTATGCTGGGTCAGTAGGTCTGCACGAGAATATACAGTAGTTCGAAGATTTTTCAAACACAAATTGGGTGTAGAATTTTGAATTTAATTTTTTTTCATAAATAACGCATTTTTTTAATCAATACATAAATCTCTGTTTATTTACTCAAACAAAATTATAATTTAAGAGACAAGTGAAAAAGATGCATGTTATAAAGTGCTTCAAAACAATTAAGAAGAAACATTTAACATTAAAGAAAATTAGATTAAGGAGTGCTTCTGGCAAGAATTCAACGACAAGGAGTATTCCAGTTCGGTTTTTCTGCACATAGAGGAGATGTGCACGTGCCCCAGATGCAATCTAAAAATCTGGACAATTTAAATTTAAAATTTTTTATTTTTTAGTCTTAATTATTATTTTTTAAGTTAAGAATTAAAAAATTACTTTTATTTTATATTTTACATCTTTTGAAATAAAAATATCAAAAAATAAAATAAAATAAAATAAAATCAACATCATTGAGAATCCAAATTTAATCTAAACAAGATATGCTTCATTTTGAGATTCTTCCTGCTGCTGATGTGTTTGCGGGAAGATTATAATGTGGTAAAGTTGTACTATTTACCATTGCTTTTGATTTAATGTCCTGCTACCATAAGTGCGCTGTTCAACTCCTATGTTAAAAACATGAATAGTTTTATTATTAAAGTATATCTTGATTTTATTTTAAATAATTTTATAATCTTTTAACATTATTATTAAAATAAAACTAACATTTTTTTACAATTTAAGTTGTCTACTTAATTAACAGAAAATCTCGAGAGTCAAAACACGGTGAAAATATTTTTTAAAAAAAATCAAGAAAATAGATATTAAGCAATGAAACTGTTAAATACATTGTCAATATTCATGCAATTATTTGTTAAAATTTAAATATTAAATATTATAAAATAATTAAATAATCAATAAAATAAATTATAAAGTGCTGAATAGAATATTTTAAATCACACGAAAATTGAAATAGTAAATTATAATTTATCCATTTCTTAAATGAATTGATCAATCTAATCCCAAAGTGGACTTCTTGTTCCAGTTTTTTCATTACTGGTTTCAAATTAATTAATTCCTTGCTGCTTATTGGGAATAAAGTACGCAAAACCCAAAATAGTATCGTACACTTTTATTTTGGATTTGGGACAGTATCGACGCCAATAAAATTAAGACGCCTTTGTAGTTTGAATTAGTTTTAATAGAATGAACATATTATGCGTGATATAATATAAACGAATATTATTTTATTTATATATTTAATTAGATAAAAATAATATAAAAATGTAAAAATATAATAAAGAAATAACATAAATGCTTCTACTTAAAAAAATAATCATAAAAGTAATATACTAATTTTATATAAATTAAATATAGTAATTATTTTTAATTTGTATGCTTATACGAAGAAAAAAAATTTCATTTTCTCCATTTTTCAAAAATTATCAAATGAGGCCTAAGAATATTCGCCACTGTCAGCTACTCAATTATAAATTTGATGATATAATGTTATTCAAAATATTATATTAATAAAATTATTAAACACTATTAAATATAAAATAATATTTCATTTATTTTAATAAGTTTATTATTGTAATCATATTTGTTAATTACATAAATTTATTATTGTTACGCATGTAGCTTTCCAAATTGAGACACAGATACAGCCTTCTTAATCGAACATTCAATTTTCATATGTGAAGCCGATCAAGTTTTAAATTGTGATGCACCATTAATTATAATTGTAAATAAATATTATTATTGTAGACTTCGTAATCATATATATATGGTAAAATATGGTCTATAAGTATTAATTTTTTTTATATTTTTATTAAATTGAAACAAAATAATTTTTGTTTCGTTCATCTTGGAACATATTCCTAGCACTCATCAAATTATCATTAAAATTAAAAAGACATTAAATTTACTCAAAATTGAGTGAGAAAATGCATAGAATTTGATCGTTTGCTTGAAGTTGTATTTGTCATCTTATTTTTTTAACCCGTTTTAAGTTAATTAATTATATCCATGTATATATATTATAATCCTCAATTAACTAAAAAGTTAAAATTTATTTTACAACAACGACACTACAGAAAAATTACATCCGGAAAAAGTATTCCCTGCAATGTATATCTTACATTGCCAAAACAACCGGAGATGTTTGTTCAGTTTAACATTTCAAGAATAAGTTAGAACTCAGTATAAAAAATATTGTTGAAAATAATTTATTTTACTAATTAAATGTTAAAAATTAGAAAGAAAACACGAAATATTATATAATAGCTATTGGTGATTGTTATGATCACATGAGTGTATTATGATTTGATTTTATTATCAATACTTGCAACTTCAAATAAGAAAACCAACGGTTGTTATATGTTTATTATAAGATTCTTTAATTAAAACGTAATAAATATGTTGCAAAAATAAGAAAATAAACAGATCATACAAGATACAATACTTGGATCCATGACTAAATCAGGAATCTAAGAACTAGATGGCTACAGAGAAAGGATACAACTCACAATACTCTAAATTGATTCAAAGAGAGTAAGTCACTCATGTGTCACCTTACTCAAGTCTTTTCTAAAAACACTTATGGTAAAAGCTTTTTATGGGTGAGTACATATTTGAGCATATATCAAACTACCAATACTACTCACCTCAACCTTTTCTTTTTCATTTTGAAGATATTGTGCTTTAGATAACCTTTTATATTTCTGAATAGATGTTGCACGAGGGAAATAAGAGTACATATTGAATTTCTTGAACATTCTGTCAATATAAGTTCCTTGGGACAAACCAAGAATACCATGAGACTTGTCCTGATGGATCCCAATCCCAAGAATATAGGAGGCCTTATCAAGATCTTTCATATCAAAATGACAAGAAAGCATGTGTTTTGTCTCATTTAGAAGGTTAATACCGTTGCTTGTCAAAAGTATGTTGTCGACGTACAGCACAAGAATAATTAAATTTCCTTGATCAAACTTTTGGAAGATACATTGGTCTAAAGGATTCTCAACAAAACTAAGAGATGTTACAATTTCATCAAATTTCAAATACCACTATCTAAAAGCATGTGTCAACCTATAAATAGATCTTTTCAACTTACACACTAAATGCTCCTTTCTAGTTTTTAGGAAACCATCCAATTGAACCATATAAACATTTTCAAATATACTTCCATTTAGAAAAGCAATTTCAATATCCATTTGGTGTAGTTCTAAATTGAAATGAGCAATAAGAGCTATAATAACTCTAAAATCATCTTTAGTAGATATTAATGAGAAAGTCTCTGTATAGTTAATACCCTCTCTCTGATTATAACCCTTAGTAGCTAATTTAACTTTTGTATTTTTCAATTTCACCTGCAGCCCTAAGCTTGATCTTAAAGACCCACTTACAACTAATAGCTTTATAATTAATAAGCAAATCAATAAGTTCCCAAATATGATTTTAACCTATAAAAGATAACTCATCTCTCATAACCTCTAATCATTTCACTGAGTTAAGACTTGATATGGTTTCAGCAAATCTAAAAGATCTGTTACATCAAATTTATGTTTTTACAAGTAAACCATGAAATCATTCAAAATTGCAGGTCTATGTACCCTCTGCAACCGTCTTAATGGAATGGCATCACTAGTTACATTTGGCATCTTTGTATTAGGTGGCTCATCATGATCATCAATAGGATTTTAAGCATCAATATCTCCTTCAGAGATAAATTTTAATGATAAAGGCAATACAGTATAAGTATGACAGTACTCTCCTCTCGAAGATCAATACTAGGGTTAATGACTTTCACTACCCAAGTCATTCTCAAAATAAATTACCTGATCTGATTCAATGACTCTAGTAAGATAAGTGGGACAATAAAATCTATTGCCTCTAGATCTTATATAATAAATAATAAAGAAACCATTGATAGTTTTCTCATTTAATTTCTTGAGTTGGTGATTATATAGTTTCACCTCCACCTTACAGCCCCATACATGAAAATGCCTTAAACTAGGCTTTTGTCAAACATTAATTCATATGAAGTCTTAAGAGCAGCCTTATTGAAAACTTGGTAGAGTATGTATATAACTGTCTTTAAAGTGTTGCCCCATAAAAATATAGGCAATGAAGAATGACGAAGCATACATCTCAGCATATATCTTTTTCAGGAACAATGCAAACAGGCTTGGGTTTCTGCCTGTTTCAATGTACCTATCATATTATTCCCACCACTGTCGAATCTAATGCACTTAATGCGTTTTCCAATTTTTAACTTAATCGCAGCCTTAAAAGCTTTAAAAGCATATAAAGAATCTGATTTCTCATGTAAAAGATCAATCCACCTATATCTAGAGCAATCATCAATGAAGGTAATGTAATATTTGAAGCCTCCCATAACAGCAAGAATAATGGGTCCACAAATTGCTATATAAGTTAAACCCAAGGTATCCTAATTCCTACTTGCCCTTTTATTCCTAGTTTTAGTAGAGAATTTTCCTTTTATGCAATCAACACAAGTACTAAAGTAAAAAAAAGTCAAACTTATACAAAACATTCTGCTTAACCATCTTTTTTAATCTGTCTTTAGAAATGTGACCCAACCACTTATGTCACAACATGGAAATGTTTTCATTAAGTCCTCCATGCTTGTTACCAATGACAACATTAGTACTAGAATTACTAGTTTGATTAAGAGTAAGGGTGGAATTTAATAAATATAAACCACCGAATAGAACAATAGAATGAACAACAATTGAATTAAAATAGATAATAATCTTTCTGTTTCCTTACTAAAAAGAATAATCAAATTGATCTAATACAAAAGTAGAAATCAAGTTCCTCTTTGAAGATGGTACATAAATAATATTATTCAATTCTAAACATGTCCAAAGTCTAAATACACAATGTTTGTTCCTATCAAGTCCATTACTACCACTCCATCAATATCAACAACAATCCTTTCTTTCTCACTTAGCTTCCTCCCATTTTTGAATTCTTGTAAGGAATTTGTAACATGAATAGTAGCACTAAAATCCAACAACCAAGAATGAGAATGAATGTTAGCGATATTTGAGTCAAAACAAACTAGAGTTAAAAGGGTAAATAAAGTACTTTTCTTTTCATGCTTGTTCTTAAGATTGTAACAATAAGCTATCTTATGTCCCACTTTCTTGCAATAATTTCACTTTCCCTTAAAGACATTTTTTTTGGTCCGATATTGTTATCATATTTGTCATTTTTCTTATTACCTTTCTTGTTATCATATTGGAATTTAGACTTCTATCCCTTTTTATGATTAACATTTGTTTGTCACTGGATTCATGAGAGACAAAATTCACAATACGACTAGAGGTGTTATGTCTCTTTAAGGATTCCTTTTCTTGATAAACAATGGTTATCAATTAATTAATCATTCACTCATTTTGCTGGGTATTATATGAAGTCTTTAGCAATAGAAACTATGATAGAAGATACTTCAAAACTATCTCCAACGTCAATGCCAAATGATTTTAGCTTGTTACTATACTAGACAAGCTTCATAATGTATTCTTTGACACTAAACACACAGTCATAACAGGTGTTTTCCAATAGGGAAAGGTAATACTTCTTTTAAACCTTATTGAATCTCTTAAACTTGTCTCCTTTTGCATTCATGAATTCCACTACAATCTCCTTTTTAGGAATCCCTTTTTTGACGATTTTATTGTAACATCTCTAATTTTTAATTAAACTAAACATACTTTAGATCTAAATTAGTAGTAATTAATGTATAAATTTGGATAATGGATTACCAAGATAAAAAAAGAAAAAAATTTAAACCCTTATACCAACAAACTACACTTCCATGCCTATATAAAAAAGTTCGTATCCATATTACAAATAAATTTCTTTTAAACATGGTTATCCTCTTATAAATACCTTTAAGAAGTGTTAAAATAAGTGTATATTGAGCCCTTAACTATTATTCACCATTAATATAATGAAAAACAAGTTTTAATAAAAGAAACAAGGATTTTAAGACTTAAGTTGCGACCTAAAGAGATTGGGCCACGACTAAAATGGTTTTTGAAATTTCTAAAACTTTGATTTAGCAATTTTGCCATGACTTGGAAGGTTTCTGCCATGGTTAAACATAAGTTTAGACTAATTTTCCCACACAAACTCGATTTATGCCACGGCCAAAATATTTACGCTGTGGTTAAATTTTTGCAGCATGACCAAAATTACTACTAGAATACTATTACCTCATTTTGGACATGACGTGAGAAAATTTGGCCATGACTTGAATACCTGCTCTCCCTAAACATTTAAATGAGTGAATAAGTTGCTACTACCTCAAAATCAATCTCGAAATCTTTTAATAGGTAAAAGGAAAAGCTTTCAAAGGATTTATATTCCTATAATTTTCATCCAATTGTCTTACATAACTCAAGGATTTAAAAGTTAGTCTAATCATTTTAACTTCAATTATGACAACATAAGGATTTCTTTATTATAGCAAATGGTTGGGAGTAACTTCAAGTGGCAACCTAAAATTCATATTACCTCATCTAAATTCAACTTTCTTGAGCAAGTTCCAATTGACAAATTAAGCATGTCCATATCCTCAAAGCTTTGACACAACCCTAAATTCAAAATATAACTATGCAACACCCCAAAATCACCCAAGAGTTACTCATGACAACAAAGTATATTTTGGCAACACAAAAGGGATGAACCATTTCACATTCCTCATTAGCAAAATAACAAAAACACATTCCCCAAGCCCAAAAACTACAACCAAACTCAAAACCACAATTGGTCAAATATTGACATCCACTTACAACCTATATAATAGTAAAATTCTTCATTTGATAGTAGCCAATTTAACATTTGATGCAAGTACCATACCCAAAACCCATCTTTTGATAAGATAACCTATCATACACCTATAGTTCCATGACAGCAAGATAACTATAATGATAACAAAAATAAAAGAGTTACCTCTAAAACCTCCAAGTGACATTTCAAAATCTAAAATATGTTTCTTAAATTCCTCTAAATGCCTTGAACAAATGTGAAATACAAATTTAAACTAGTCTAAACATCCAAACTTGCTATATTAATAGCACAAGCATCAGTGCTAAACGTTTATTGGTCCCATAATTCCAAGTTACCCATTAAGAATTATCTAAATACAATCACAAGTATCAATTCCATGATAACTTAAATTATATAATTAGTCACTCTACTTGGCAATATATGATGTAATATGACGATTATATTATATAATAAACAATACTAATATGCCTACTATACAAACCCAATTAAACAAGGCATTCAAGCATATACACTGCTAGACCATTACAATAGGCTTCCATTAGCTTCTTCTTACTATTAAGAGGTCATGTTCCTAAATATGCTAGCCCATGAAACATGATAAGATATGAATCTCAACAACCAAAAGAAATTCCATTTTATATGTGCAAATTAATCAATATAAATGCATTTTATATAGATAAGTACCAGAATTATCAACATAATCAGCAAATGAACTAATTGGGCTACCAGTAACTATTTTCCTATATTAGCAATCATATACAATATGTTAATGGTTAAAAACAAAGGGAAAGGTCCGTCTATGGCACCAAATCCCTATTAAACACACTCACAACTTAGTGTATTCTAATGAATAAAATCACGACTCAATGCATGATTATGGCATAATACACAAGTGATGGCATAATCACAGCTTTACTAATGGCATGTTTACAGTCTAAAACATCAAGTAGCCAACCAATTATTTAATATATATAACATAAATGTATAGCAAATATAAGATTAAAATGAATATATACATATAAGTAGAAACCTTTGGTTATTTCACTGAAGCCTAATTACTTTTTCTCTTGCTATCAACATGATCCAAAAGGCCACCAAGCCTAAAACAAGCTTAAATATCATCATTTGACTATCATTAGTAAAAAAAATTCATATCCATTGCTTAATTTTATCAAAAATCTATTCGAAATCACTTATCCACATTTCTAAAGAGTCGATTGCACCAATTTAAGATCAAAACATTAAGAATCAATAATGGTTTGCTTCTAACATCTCTATTTTCATTCACATAATAGCATGCACCAAAAATCAATAGGAATGATGAAAATTCAGTGCATACACTTCACAAAAGGGTAGAATGCACTTATCTAATCTTCTATATAACTAATGGTACTTATTTGAGACAAAAACAATTTGAGTTTTCAATGGGTCACTTCTAACATCTTTATTTTCACACAAACATCCAGCCATATACTAAAATCAACTTATAACATAAAATGTAAGTAAAATTACACTACAAAATGAAGGCAAACACTTCCTAATGATTCCACTAACTCTAAGCTTTGAAAATCTTGCAATAACACACTAAGAACACACATTTCAGACCTAGGTTTGGGTGAATTTCTACCAAATGGAAAGCTAAGTGGACCAAAATAAAGAGGAAGATAATAGGATCAACTTTTGTATAACTCATCTTAGCTAAATCTATCTCTAAATGTGTAATTCAAAGACAAAATGGTGAGAAACCTTAGCCTTGGCTCTATATGCATTTTTCTTACCTTGCTTCTATTGTTCACACTTTGCTTTAGGCACAAAAATAATGAGTGGCAACCTACTCTTAAGGTTTTGAAGAAATATGGGCTAACTCAAAGGCCTTTAGTTTAATTGGATTTATTTTGTAAGTGTTGGGTTATAGTCAAGTGGGTTTGATTGAGTTTGGTCTCCATAAAAATTGAGATTGGGCCTCAATAACAAGTTCTTAGTATAATTAAATTAATCATGAAGCTTTAATTAAGTTTTTTATCCAATAAAATTTTAAAATCTACAATAACATTTTACTTTTCACCAAAATTACCAAATGATGATTATTTGGCCTAAAATATCCACAATAATCATTTTTCTCAAAATTCTTATTTTCCATCATTTTTCCTAAATTTCTCATATTAATTCTTTATTTTTCCCAAATTAAATCCTTAGTTTTTCATAATTCCACTTAATTAAAGTCAAGATGTTACATTTGTCAATTGTATACTTCATGACCATCAGACAAGCCTTTTCTGCTATAGTAGAATTGGTATTCATTGTAGCAAGTGCTTCATACCTCATGGCTAAGTCCAAGTATGCAATTGTCAGGTACATATCTAGCGACTCTTTTCAGCTATCAAGGTTCATCCCGTTCAGAGTTTTTAACAGTTGATAATTGCATAGGCATAGAAGCTAAAATAACAACAAGAGGAAACATGAATTATGTACACAACATAATCATAAATAAAAGTTTCCTTTAAAATCAGCTATTGCAATTACAATAATAAGGCTGTTGTTTACTATAATCCCGCTTAAGGGTCTCAAATCAAAGTAAGATGAGAAAATTAAAGATCACAAATGATCGACAAGAATAGATATCTCTAATATCTCCATACTAATAAGGTACAAGAAATACAAAAACATTAATAAAAAAATAATAAATATTAAGGTAATTTTAGATTACATTGATAATAGTACACCAATAGAGCATATCATCCATCAATGTAATTTTCCCAAAGAAAAATTACAATAAATGCGATAGAGATATACAAATATATATTAATAGAAACAAAATAATAAATTAAACTCACCAATATACTCCTATAATTAGTCTCATGATAAGCAAGTGTGCAATTACAAAGTGTCTAGATAGATATATGTGTGTGTGTGTGTGTGTCAAAAATAAATTCCATAAGATATGTTCAAAATTTTACACATTGGGTTTAAGAATTAATTCCAACGCAACATAATACATGAAGCATATTAAAAAAAAATTATATGATATGCCAAAATTTATCATCTCTGCATGATAATTATATTGCACAAAAATGTATGTAGATAT
The DNA here is from genome assembly GCA_026724425.1 of Erythrophleum ivorense. NCBI lineage: Eukaryota > Viridiplantae > Streptophyta > Magnoliopsida > Fabales > Fabaceae > Erythrophleum > Erythrophleum ivorense. The sequence continues at coordinate 4,051,268 of JAIUCV010000034.1, read as the reverse complement.
TGTAAAAAAAAATTATTTAAAATTTTTATTTTTAGTTGGCCCAAATTCAATGAGTGAACATTTGAAAAAATATGTGGAATATTATAAAAATTCAAAAAAAAATTTTAAGTACTCAATGAATTTGGAAAAAATCACCATTGAATAGAGGATGAAGACTGGAGTATATCAGAACAAACATAGGCTGAAGAGGCCCACTCTACAGGCGTCACACGGCACACACGCCAAGAGTTGCGTGTGGGCATGGTCTTCTCTGGAGCTCCAGCTTGCGCGTTAATGGTGGAGTCTCTGTGATGGGGAAATTCGGGTAGCTTGCGAATTTGGGTCCGCTCATGTTGAAGACCCCTTATGTCTCTTACAAATTTGATTTTTTTTCAATTTTTTTTTCTTCAGGGGAGAGAATGGATCCCACATAAAAGAGAATATGAGTAATATGAGCATTCTCTCAACACGATGGGATCTATTTCTGTGGCTTGCAGCATGTGCTTTAATGTGATTTAATTCCAACAAAACATTGCAAACCCATCAAATGACCAAGAATCATAAGAATAAATTAGAATATCCAGTTTTATGGCCAAATCCGTGAACCCAAAAAAAAAACCCAGATCTGAATTTTTCATTCTATTTTGTTATGGATCAAGTGATTTAACTGATTAAAAGGGAGGTTTAAATCGCATTACAATCATCCAAAATCAATTTCCATATGAAAAAAAAAGGAATCAAGGTTTTCAAAAAACAATATCCATGTAAAGATTCAAAACCTTCTCTCCAATATTTTTTTTAAATTAATATATAATAGCATACCAGATGATGTTAATTTTGCAAACTGTCAAATATACCAAGAAGCGAGCAAAAAAATTTTCATGGACCCGCATCAATTTTTTTTTAATAATAATAGGAGTCCATCAACAATGAGTAAAAATCAACTAGATCAAAGTTTTCAATTAGAGAAGCAAGATCCTTAGTCTTAACAAACGTTCTTATGCCAAAAACCATATATTTGAAGCCCAGATAGAGTATAGAACTGCAAATGAATAGATTTGGAGGCTCTGATACTAATTTGTTGTAAGATAATTAGAAAGTAAACAGATCATACCAAATACAATGCTTAGATTCATGATTGTATGGGAAATTTGAGAAGTAGACGCAGGGAGTGCTACAACTTACAATACTCTAAATCAAGAGTAGGTTTATGCTACGTTATCCTTTGACTTAACCTTATTTAAGGTAAACCAGCACATACCCTGCAGATGGAAGGGGATTCAGATTTTCCTTTTTCTTCTGTGGGCCTCATAGAAAGAGGAAAAAAAGAATAGGGTGAGTCGCAGAAAAAAATTAAACAGATAAATAAATAGTAATATGATGCGACGTTGGCAACAGTATGAAAACAGTAAATACAAACCGTTAAAGGCCACAGTTTTTTTATATAAAAGATAAGATAATTAATTTTAAATAAATTGAATTGGATTCTTATTTTATTAAGGGTTATGGATAATTTACTTATTTATAATTTATTTAAAAAATTAGATTTATTTAATAGTGATTATTATTAAAATTAATTATTATAATATTAATATAATTTGTTAATAAATCTAATAATTAATTAATGCTATTCTACATAAATTAAAATTAATATTTTTTCCAACAAAATATAGATTCTCTAATAATAAATACTAAATGTATAATTTAATTAAAAAATTATAAATTTATTATATTTTAATTTTAAAAAATGACAGTAAAAATATAATTAACTCTATATAAATATTTTCCATAACAGAACTGTGCTAATTAAGTATCCTCATGCCTTTGAATCCACTCAATTGTCCATTGTCTCCGTTGCTTCTCAATTGCACCAGATCCAGCCGTTCAAGTCATGCCATGGCCTCCATTGCGCCACGCCATTCAAGTTTCTTAAAACGGTTGCGTTGTGGCTGCTACAAGTGGACGCCGGCTTTGACTAGGGAGGGGCTACATGGCAAGGTCTGCGGCGTCGATCAAGTGAACGGCCGGATCTACAAAGACGCAAAACGTTGCGGATTAAAGCAGAAAAATGCAGAAACCTGATGCCTCCCTGCCCATTGCTTCAGCGTTTTTTATTTTCCTAAGATTGTTTTATGGATAAGCAGCAGGAGATTTCAAGGTTCCTACAATGCAGAGTGAGAACAGGGGATCAAAAAGGGTTCCACTTTCATTATAATTCTGATGCATTTCTGGCGTAAAAAATAAACCAGTGAATGCTGCAGTGATTGGTTTCAAACACCTTTTCTTTCGAGCCCCACTTGCTTCAATTCTTCATTTATCTATCCAATTGAACAAGCTTATGGAACCTCGGCAACAATAACTATGCTAATCCCTTTTTGTGTGAGTCTCTCAAAATGTTCTCCAATTTATGTGATGCAAAATTAGAAGAATATAAAAAAAAAAAAATTAGGTGACGGAGTTTGGATTGTAGTCCATAGTTGATGAATCTTTTTTACTTTTGTCTGTAATCTGTGTGTCATCCAACTTAGGGAAATGCTATCCGTTTTAAGTTTTGGACATGAATTCTTCTTTTAATTCACTAGACTACTTTTACGTACAAAATGTGTAACCATTGCATGTTTTTACGTTTCACGTTTATCAAGTATTTTTGGAGTGGTCTAAATTACATGAGATTTTAGATTTATAGTTATTAGTTATTTTTCTCCACATTCTCACGTTCCACCACTTCTTCCTTCTTGTGGTACCTTTGATGGGAAGATGCGGTTCAGAATGGTTTATAAATAATGGGATTCTTGAGCTCGATTGTAGTACATATTAAGATTCAAAACATTATATACACCATCAAAGGTTAAAACTAAGAGTTCAAAAATTTTCTTTGTCAATGTTTTCATCGGATTTTTGAATAATAGTTGGAAGTACGTTCCTTTTCCCTTTTAATTATATTGGATATGATTTAGGTATTCTTCCTATCCATCATTTTTATCATTTGGTATTAGAGCATACGGTTAGAACCTGTCTTGTTTATTGCCAAAACTTGAAAATGTGATTTTCCATTAAAATATGGGTTGCTTTTTATGTGCTCCATTTTTACATTTGGTAATTAGAAAAACAATACTAATAAAATTTTGATCAAACTGGCCTTTGGAAGAATTGAAAACGAGGTCCAGAAATGTAGTAACAGTCGAGTTTTATGCGGGTTCAAATCTTAATCGGGTCAGGTCACATAATCCATCATGAGGTTAGGGGTGATGCAGGCTACATGTTGTTTTCGACAATTTTATATGCAACACTGTGTCTTGCTTGAAGACACCCGCCTTGTGCAATGTAAATCAATGCATGATTTTAAACTCCCTATTTCATTAAAATCATCCTTGATTATATAAGATGGTCTCCTTTGTTCTGGGCCTGGTCACTTTTATTATGATTGGAACTTCATTTAAAAGATAATGGGCCAATTCATTTTAACTTTTCAATGAATTGTAATGCAAAGGTGCACCATTTCATCAATTGGGATCTATTGGGCCAATTTAATTAATTGGACTTCTAGTATTTTGGGCTGGGTTTTTCCTTTAAGATGTTTTCTTTAGATTCTGGGCTAGTGTATCATAAAGCCTATACCTTTGGGTTTGTTGAATTTTATAGTAACTTTAAAATAAATAATAAAACAATTTGATGTGTTTTATTAGTTAAATTCATGATATGGATTATACTAATTTTGGATTCTAACATCAGACAATTTCTCCCTTAAGTTTGAACGTCATTTTCAAAAATGTGATGCATGTGGGGCCATCATGTTTCTTGGTTTTATGCTTTAAAATTATTGCTTTTTGGTTTTGGACAAAATTCATGCTTTGGACCTAGGTCACCAATTATATTTTGACCGCTTCATGATTATTTTGGATTTAATTTTCTTTTAATGACCCAATTTTATGCAAATTTGTATATTAGTGCCAATTTGCTTTTCTAGAGTATTGAAATTTTAGGCCCACTATGTTAATATGGATTACTATTTAAGGGTCATTTATTAAGCTTATGTCTAATATTTAAGTATTATTTTTAGACATTATTTTGGCACATTCAAATTAAATTAATTAAAAAAATTTTAATTAATTAATTAGTTAACTAATTGTTTAATTCTTATTATGTTGAGCTTGTTTATGCAATAGTATTTAGTTATATACAAATGTTTGATTTATATTGAGATGCTATATGATTAGTGTAATTTTAGCTTAATTAGAATTTAGCCACAACACCTATAATTATTTTAAAATTATACATTAAATTTTATAATCATATAAAGGAAAATAGCATTAAATTGTAATTAATTATTTTTAATATGATAATTATTATCACACAGGAATATTATCATATTTTGTATAATTAATTAAGGTGGAATGATGAATTTTTCCTTACCTTAATTTGCCTGCAAGTATTAAGATAAGGGTTATAATTTGTTAGTTTCACTATTTAGTACATGATTCTAATTAAATAAAATTAAGCCTACAAGCAATTTTAGTTGTTACTAGGATCATGGTTTGAAAGACATATTTTGCATTGGCAAAACATGTCATATGAAATATTTAATTGTCGCAAATTATTGATATAACATATGAATTTTGTGTAACTTTTCAACCATTAAATATCTCTGACTTTCAAGTTCCTGAATTAACTGGTGATAACTATAAAATTTAAAAAGAGAAAATACTTTTCTAATTAAGATAGATGGATGTTGATGATGCTATTAGAAAAAATGAACCTCCTAAACCTACAGACACTAGCAGTGCCTCTGCAATTATGCTATATGAACGTTGGGAGCGATCAAATCGTCTCAGCATAATGTATATCAAAACTAAAATATTTGCTAATATTCATGGGTTTATTAGAGAGCATCAAAATGTCTAAAGCTTGCTCAAAGCCATTGATAAACAATTTGAATCTTCAGATAAGGCTTTGGCAAGCATCCTAATGACGAGGTTATCATCTATGAAACTTACTGATATAAAGGGTGTGCGAGAACACATCATGCAGATGAGAGATATAACAGCTTAATTGAAAACACTTGAGGTTGAGATATTAAAGTCTTTTTTTGTGCACTACCTTTTAAATTCTTTGCCATATCAATATGGGCCTTTCAAAATCTCCTACAACATGCATAAGGAGAAATGGTTAATCAATGAGCTTTTGACCATGTGTGTACAAGAAGAAGAAAGGCTTATAGTAGAGATGGGAGAAAGTGTACTTATGACAACACAAGGAAAGAACAAAAGACAAGCGAAATCAAAGGGAAAGGGTAAGACACCCATCCAAGCTAACATAAAGAAAGAGTTAAAGTATTTCTTCCATCGATCACTATCTGAGTGCCATTATGCGTTTATACAATTATTAGTGGATTAGGTATGAATGGTTAAGCCCATCTTAATCTGTTCTTTATTCTCTTTGAAGAGTACTTATTAAGGCATTTCATTAGGTAGTCAAGTCATGTGAGCTTGACCGTAAGGAGAGGAGTGGGCCCAGGCATCTTGAGTTGGAAAAAAACCTTAAGCTATTAAGTGTACCTGGTCTCATTTAATATCTTAAAGTAAACCCTATTTTTGAGCTTTAACTTGAGAAGCACGGGTAGGTGCTTACATCTGATGGATTGGGCAGTTCTACACTAATCCCCTTTTCTTATATTTAGAAGAACTTTGTTTTCTTAAAGCACAATAACAGTAGTGACAAAAGCGACTCCTAATCATTTAGCTTAGGATTGCCTAGCCTTTGGACAAGGGACAAATGGACTGTGTCAAATTTAAGGCTTGGCTTGAAAATAAAGGTAACTCAATCTCATTCTTTTGTTATAAATCTAATATCGTAGATGTTAGTAGTAACACATAGTAGATTGATTCTGGTTTTACAATTCATATCTCTAATACCTTGTAGAGCTTTCTAAACCAAAGGAAGCCAGTAGGAAGTGAGCAATACATCTATTTAGGCAACAAGATAGACTCACTAGTAGAAGTCGTAGGAACTTGTAGATTAGTTTTAGATACTGGCATTAGTTTGATATTGGAAAAGACTTTTTATGTACCAAGTTTTTCTAAAAATTTAATTTTTATTTCAAAACTTGTACCTTCTAGATATTCTTTTGAATTCTCAAATGATATGTTTAAGTTATTTTATAAATCTAGTCTTGTTGGTAATGGTACAATTTTCGATGGTCTTTTTAGAATTCAATTACAAGACAGTACATGTAATGATTCTATGCATGTTTGTAATAGTATAGGTATTAAGAGATGTGTTATTAATGAGGATTCCTCTATGTTGTGGCACTGTAGGTTAAGTCATATCTCAAAAAAGAGGGTTAAAAGGTTAGTAAAAGATAGAGTACTTAGTACACTTGACTTTACTAACTTTGATACCTGTATAGACTGCATTAAGGGGAAGCAGACTAACTAGACCAAGAAAGGTGCTAAGAGAAGTTCTACCATATTAGAAATCATACATACAAACATTTATAGTCTAGATTTAGATTCTATTAGTCAAAAATATACTTTATCATTTTTATTGATGATTACTCACAATACATGTATCTCTATTTGTTGAATAATAAAAATGAGGCACTTGATGCCTTTAAAGTCTTCAAAGCAGAAGTAGAGAAACAATGTGATAAACAAATTAAGATAGTGAGATCTGATAGAAATGGTAAGTATTATGGTAAATATACCAAAGATAGACAAGCACTAGGTTCATTTGCTAGATTTCTTCAAGAATATGGGATTGTTGCCCAATACACCATACTTGGGTCACCTGACCAGAATGATGTAGCTGAAAGAAGAAATCGAACATTGTTAAACATGATGAGGAGCATGTTGGTTAGCTCTAAACTTTCTAAATTCTCGTGGACTGAAGCCTTTAAAACGGTTATGTATATTCTCAATCGAGTTCCAACAAGGCTATTGAAAAGACACCATTTGAGTTATTCAAGGATTGGAAATTGAGTTTAAGACATTTGCATATTTGAGGATGCCCATCTAAGGTTAGGGTTTACAATCTATAAGAAAAAAAAGTTAGACCCTAGGATCATTAATAGCTACTTTATTGGATATGCTGAAAGGTCTAAAGGTTATAGATTTTATTGTCCATCTCACAGTACTAGGATTGTGGAATTAAAGAATATGAAATTTCTTGAAAATCACTTGATCAGTGGAAGTGATCAAACTCAAAATTTAGGTTCTGAAAATAGTCAGTCAAATAGTCAAACTCCTACATCAAGTGATAGATTGATTATGATCCATGCCCCTCAAACCCAAATAGGCATTAAACAACCAATCATTCAAGATCTACAACTTGTTGGCCATGACCAATTTGATCTAGTTGATGAATAGATTCTAAGGATTGTTGAACAAATAGTTGAATAACATGCTCCTCAAGAGAATATTAAGACATCATTAAGAAAATCAACTAGGATAAGGAGGTAAGCAATTCCTAGTGATTATACTGTGTATCTATAAGAATCTGACTATAACATAAGAGTTGAAAATGATCTTAAGACATTTTCATAAGCCATCAGTTGCTGAGAATTTAAATTGTGGCACAATGCTATGAAAGAAGAGATGGATTCCATGGTGTCAAATCGAGTTTGGGATCTCATCAAGTTGCCTAATGATTTTAGGTCCATTAGATGTAAATGGGTTTATAAGACGAAGAGAGACTCATTAGGCAATATTAAGATATATAAAGTAAGACTCGTGACTAAGGGATTCACTCAAAGGGAATGAATCGATTATATGGAAACTTTTTCTCTTGTATCTAAGAAAGATTCTTTCCATATAATAATGGCATTTGTTACTTATTTTGACTTAGAACTACACCAGATGGATGTGAAAATGGCATTCCTTAATGGGGAACTAGCGGAGGAGGTATTTATGAAACAACTTGAAGGATTCTCCTATAGTACTGGTGAACATTTGGTGTGCAAGCTTAAGAAATCCATATATGGATTGAAACAGGCCTCCCGCCAATGGTACTTGAAATTTCATAATGTTATTTCCTCATATGGATTTGTGAAAAATGTAATGGATCAATGTATATACCAGAATATTAGTAGGAGTAAAATTTGTTTCCTTGTATTGTATATGGATGACATATTACTTGCAACTAATAATAAAGGGTTGTTATATGAGGTGAAACAATTTCTCTTTAAGAATTTTGACATAAAGGATATGGGTGAGACATCTTATGTCATTAGTATTAAGATCCATGGAGATAGAACTTAATGTATTTTGGGTCTGTCATAAGAAACTTGTATCAATATAGTCTTAGAGAGACTCCGGATAAAAGATTATTCACCAAGTGTAATACCTATTGTGAAGGATAACAAGTTCAATTTAAATCAGTGTTCGAAAAATGATTTGGAAAGGGAACAGATTCATAATATTCCATATGCTTATGCTGTTGGAAGCCTTATATACACTCAAGTTTGTAGAAGACCTGACATTGCATTTGCAGTTGAAATATTAGAAATATATTAGAGTAATCTAAGTATGGATCATTGGAGAGCTGCAAAGAAGGTGATGAGGTACCTTAAGGGTACTAAAGACTACATGCTGATATACATATGAGTTAAGAATGTTGAAGTAGTTAGCTACTCTGATTCAGATTTCGTTGGATGTGTTGATTCACGAAAATCAACATCAGGGTACATTTTCATATTTATTGGCAGAGCCATATTTTGGAGAAATGCAAAGCAGACTTTGACTGCTACTTTTACCACAGAGACTGAGTTCATATCTTGTTTTGAGGTAACTTCACATGATGTATGGCTAAAGAGCTTTGTTTTTGGGTATAGAATTGTGGATTCAATTTCTAAACCATTGAGAATTTATTGTGATAACTCAACCGAAGTTTTTCTGGCTAAGAATAATAAAAATGGAAGTCGAAGCAAGTACATCAACATTAAGTACTTAGCAATTGGAGAATGTGTTAGAGAGAATAAAGTCACTATTAAACATATTAGCATTGAGTTAATGTTAGTAGATCCTTTAATAAAAGGCATGCCACCTTTAGTGTTTAAGGATCATTTATCTAGGATGAGACTTGGTACCATGTTGAGTCTTTGATGTATATGTACATATATCATTTGTAATAAAATTTTTATACAGTTTGAGTTGTTTTTTTTTCATTTTCATGTATACATTTCTATTTAGAGAAAAGCAGCATTAGGAGGACCCAAAATAAGCATAAGGCTTATTCATTAAGTTTATAGTGGGTTGAAAAAGCAAAATGCACTGTAATATACGAAAGATATTACTCATATATAGAAGACTTACCACTATGATTCATGCATTAAGTTTTCTCTTCAATGAATGAAAATTTTCATGAATTTCATATATCATTAAGACATTCGAACTAAGTGGGAGAATGTAATTGTTGCACGTTCCAACGTTCCATGTTGATCAAGCATTTTCTGGAATGGTTCAAATTACATGAGATTTCAGATTCATGGTTACTAGTTATTTTCCTCCACATTCCCACGTTCTCACATTCCATCACTTCTTCTTTCTTGCAGCACCTTTGATGAGAAGGTGCGTTTCATAATGGTTTACAAATAATGGGGTCCCCGAGCTTGGTTATAGCACATACTAAGATTCAGAAAATTATATACACCATTAAAGGCTAAAACTAAGAGCTCAGAAGTTTCCCTTGTCAACATTTTCATTGGATTTTTGAGCAATGGCTGGAGGTACATTCCTTTATGCTTTTAATTATATTGGATATGATTTAGGTATTCTGCATATCCATCATTTTTATCAAAACAAACGTGTATAATTTTAATTGTTTACTTTACAGGGTTCAGATTATGCTAAGACAGGACAAGGTACTGAATTTTCTAAAATCTGATGTTATTTAAAACCACAGTAAGATAAAATAATGTGACTATCATCCTATCAACAAGAAAAGAAAAATTAAAAAGAAAAGCAAAAAAGGCCCTCCTTCAACTAATGGCAAAAGTTGGTCCTATTCAACAAGATTTGTGAAAAAATAAAGGAGTGGCAGCCAAAACACAAGCGTTTTAAGAAACCTGAACAACTAAATGGAGAGAATGGGCCACGAGGGGATCCAAATGTCTGTGATCAGTTCGTATGATCCGCAATATTCTGAATAGTTATATATATATATAAGAATTTAATGATATGGAGATTGCTAAAGTGGATGCTTAAATTGGTAGGTAGCCACGGACTTTTTTTTTTCCCAAAGTTAAAGGTTGAAGCTCCTGGTGTACCTTTGTTTCTTTTTTCTTGTTCTCACTTTTTTTTTCAAACCACCCTCTGCTCTACCAAAAATGCCCTTCTGTAGCACTATGAAAAGGTGGGTTTTTTGGGTATTTCACTTCTCCATCTTTTATCTGCACTCCTCCTCAAAAGCCTATCTTTTTAGTCTGAAAAATTAGAGGGAAGTCAGTCTAAATTATCAGCCTTCGCTTCTAGCTCCTTTTGCTGTAACTAGACTCCCCTTTAATTTTATTTTGTGTGTGCGCCTCTACCCAAATTGTTGTGGCTTACTATAGACTTCTAAGTGGTTCAAATCTCATGCAACTTCTTCCCATAGCTCTGTTCTTGCAACTTTGTTGCTGCCCTAAGCTTCATTGGTTTTGTATTCTGCTGTCGAACTCGAGCTTGTTAGGAGCTTTTGTGTAGCCAAGATAGCATTGAGGATGAATGGTGCTACGGGGAGTTGGTCCATGGGTGTATTATGGTTGGTTTGGGGGCTGAGAAAGGGTGGATTGAAGTGTAAAGATTGTGATTGGCTCTACTTTTCCTTGGCTCCTGGAATCTCGGTTAGCAAAGCCATTTTCTAGGGTGTCGCTGTTCTTGTTTTAAAGCTCGATTTGAGGAAGTAGCTAAGGAAGTTAGAAGAGGTAAATTGAAATTTTTGAAGCTACATTTTCCATCTTTCTATCCTCCCATTGTTGAAAATATTAACATTACATTTAAGGTGGTTATAGATAGGTATGAAACTTAATAATATTAATTGAGATTTACCTTAATCCTATAAATTTGGGAAGCCAAGATTTTGGGCTTTTGGATTATAGGATCATTAAAGAGTGAGGTTAATTTTTTGAATGGTAAGTGAAATTAGTATTAAGCCATATTTAAGTTATGTCTTGCATTTGCCTATTGCCATATATTCATGTATTTTATGTAAATATGTGATCAACTCAAAAATCATTGGGGAACACTAGTGATAAGTGAAAATAAAATTTATAGTGTAAGTATACATGGGTTAGAAGTGGTTAGGAGGAATAGACAAGATATAACAATAAGAAAGGAGAGTTAATGTGTGAATTATATTGAGATTGGCAGTGGGTGGAAGAGTTAGATAGAGTATTAAGAATCAATCCAAATAAATTATGCAACTTGAATAATTTGGTTATGTCGATAGGTGAAGGAGGAATAATTAGTTATCATATATAAAGAGACTTATTAAATGTTGATGTTTGAAGGAAAGAGAGGAAATTTATTATGAGGTAAATTAAGGTTATTTAAGTACTAAAACTTGTGAATTGGTGTTATAGGGCAATTGGGAGAAGCAGTCGTAGCTAAGAAATTAGCAAAGAATATAGTATAAAAGTCTTATGTCATCTTAATAGGTGAGTAAGTAATACTGACTATGAATATGATAAAATTTCTATTTTCATTCTTCGTTTTAAGGTTGATTATACCTTTATATAAGGAACATCATTTATTTATTTACTATTCATTTAATTACTTGAATACACATAGATTTTACTATACCTTAAGGACAAATCATTCCTTGATCTTCTTTTTTTTTCTAAAAGTAACAATTTCTGGTTAATATGTTTTGACTTAAATACATGAGGCATCTAATGAATTACTCTAATCTTTATCTTTGATTAAATGTGGGTATAATTATGAATTTTGATCATTTTAAGTGTATAATTTGAAAAACATTTTTATGGGAGTTGTTTACTATGGAATTCTGCAACTAACAACAATAGTTAGTCTTGATACACCATGAATTGTACCCTAGATAGCAGGGGTGTTGCTAGCCCAGTGTGGGTGGCCACCACATATGAATCTGTTTTGTTTTTCGCAAGCAGGATGCTTTACATCTGTGGTTATTTTCCTTGTGAGTTGTGTGCTCTACGTTTATTTTGTTTGGTTCTGTTTAAATGCTCCTTGTGTATTTTTAATAATAACTCACATAAAGCATATTTCATGCATTATTTATATTTAATTTGGTGTTGTGGTTTGTCCCTACTGTTATAGTTAGTATTATTTATTCACTAGGTGTCAAACTCACTTTGTGTATTTTTAACATTTTCATAGAGTAGTGTGAACTTTGGTCCATCCTTAACAATATAGAAGTAGTTGAATTTCCATTTCTTCTTGTTAAGCCCTGCACCTGTTTGCATGGGTACATTTTATTAATATAAATGTAATTTATTTTGCTCTGTAAAATATTGAACATAGCTCTACTGAATCACAGATAAGGTTTCCACCCCTAGAAATTGATTTATATTGGTCTAGATTGATAGATAAACTTTCTTTGATGTATTTGAATTGACTAGTTGATTTATAGAAATTTCAAGAGATTTAATTTATAGGAGAGATTTTGCTAAAATTTTTACAAGAGTCACCTGAAATCAAAATTTATGTAATGTATATATGATTTGCATTGTTCTATTTGATTCTGATATTTGATATTAAATCTTAGAAATATTCACTAATATTTAGCTTAGTTTTGGCTTATGAAAGAAAATTTGACTATTTTTCATGCCGGTCACACTGTTAGTTGTGGGGTGTGACTTGATCATTAAGTAATGTAAATTCATTGTATATTATTGCAAATGGAAAGAACTGAAGCAGATTAAACACATGAAAATCGCAATCTTTTTCATCCAAACAAAGCGGGGAAAATCTTTTTTTTTTCCATTCGTCATACGCAGAATCATAGTGTCATCTGTACTCAGCATACTTGAACTTATTTATATTTAAATTGCTTATTTTATTTGACTTGCTTTTAATTATCATATAAGCACACTAGATGATGATTAATGATATCAGATGTAACCTGACTTGTGAGACTTAAGTAGCTTAGTTTCTCACGCTTTGAAGCTTAGCATCTTTAAATTCTCGTGAGACAACCCGCCTTCCTCCACGGCTTTTCTAGTCTTCTTCCTGAGTTCTCTTGCGCGTATTCTCATCTCCTCGCCTTTCTCTCCTCCTTCCATCAACCTTCTCACTGCCTTCTCTATATTTTATCGGTTTACTATCTGCTTCCTCTAGGAGAAAACCCATAGGCACCACTCCTCCGTGCCCACCTCCATCCCTACCCCGAGCACCTGCGTCACCAGCTTCTTGTTGTAGAACTGGGAACTGTGCAACGGCCTCACAATCGGAAACCCCGCGCCATGCTCTCCACCACCGAGTTCCACCCGTAGTGCGTCAAGAACCCTCGACTGCCACATGGCCCAATATCAGCACTTGTGGGGCCCACCCTCTTAAGATCAATCCCTTATTTTCTTTCCTCATTCCTTTCGGCAGCCATTTCTCTTTCTCTTATTCGCTTTCTGTTTGGTCTTTTCTGAAAGCTGCCCAAATAGAGTTGTGACTGGAGGATTCGATCCCGCGTGCAATCTCGTAGAGTTGGGTATTAGAGAAGTGACTAGAACACCGAAAGCAAATGTAAAGTGCTGGGTTGGGTTTCTTTGAGTCGAGCCAACTCAGGCAATGAGTCAGTCTCGTTCTTTATGCTCTTGTGGGTTATCTCTGCTTTTCTTTGGTAGTTCTGTAGATAAGAGCGGTTGAACCGATATGCCAAGCCCTGTGGCCTATGGTTTACTTGTAATGCTAGACGAACTCCCCGTCGAACTGGGCAAAGTTGTTCGCGAGGAGTTCGTAGCTCTTCGCCTCGACCTCCAGCCGTTTCTCCAGGGCTTTCACAAACCCCATCAGCGGTCTGATGTTCATCGTGATCGTGTGGGCCAGACCCTGGATGATCAATGGATCTAGGTCCTGACCCATTGTCGGATTCGTCTTGATGTACTCCATCACGCAAAAGGAAAAGACGTGGAAGCCGATCAAGACTAGTCTAGGTATCCCCAATTGTGTCGCCAAGTCGTTGGGCCACAGGTGCATGAAGTTTGTAACGAGGCAGTCTGGCGGGTTTTGCTGGACGAATTCCTCAAAGGTTCTTTGGAGCAGTAATATGGCACCCTAGCAAACTTTGCCAGCGCTCTCAGAGTTGGTGACACTGGCAAGATTCTTGGCACCATCGAGGCTCTGTCTGTTTCAATGGATTTTTTAGGGAATTGGGTTTTGGCGGGAGTGGTGATGATGGTTTCGTGCTGGCCGTGTGCTGCCAATGAACGAGCCATGTTGCTGAGTGGGGTTATGTGACTAGCTGATAGAGAAGGCAGGAAGTGAAACTTCAATGGGTGATGAAGGGCGTCCATGGCGGTAGTGCTCATGCTTGCACGCATTGTAGAGTACAGTATTAGAGACAAGCTCTATATGCGGAGAGTGAAGCAAAACAGCACTGTAGCTTTTACATTGGCTAAAGTATTCTTTTAGTAACCAACATGTTTATTCCAATGTTATGCCTTACGTCGAAATGTTAATATCTCTTACTAACACCATCACTTTCACTAAGAAAAAATACAAAAGTGGCTAACTAAGATTGAGAATGCATATTTGAACTTTAAAAAGATATGGCTAAACTTTTCTTTTTTTCTTAAAGAAAAATTTATTTTCCACTTCAGAAAAAAAAAAAAGACATCAAACGCTGCGTATAAAGATAAAACCCTTATTCCACGTTGCAGCCCCTTTGAAACGCAACAGCAAAAGCAAAGATTAAAGGTCCATCTCTTCTTCCCTAATACAAGTTCAAGTGCTATTGATTTCATCTGCGTTAATTCACGTGTGTATGTTCAAGCTCAAGTGCAGTAATACTTTCTATATGATATTGCGTTAATTTACGTGTGTATAAAGCTACTTTTGCATAAACAGTGCAGGGGTACAATCTATATGTTGAAGAGTGATCAAAAGTTGCATATGGCTTGCTCTGTTGCACGTGACCTGTTCTGTTTCTTTTTATTTACTTATTCCATAATTTTCAATTGTACTGGGTCAATAAATTTGGAGGTGGTTCAGTCAAAATAGGAGCTGTTGAGATTATTTTGCTGATTTGAATTTGTTTCCATTAGTTGTAAGCCTATTTATAGGTATTGTTACAAGTCCATTAATAAAGAAAATAACAGAGCATTATTTTGAAAACTTTCTCACTATCCTTCATTCATACAGAAAGCTGTTTCTCAATTTATTTCTTTCATCGCTGAGACACATCCCCCAACATCTGTGGTATGAGAGCTGCAGTCAGTCATAGTAAGGGAGAGCGTCTCATGGCCACCAACAGCAACTTGGTGAGCATTACTCAACCTTCCATTCCAATTTTCAAAGGAGAAAATTATGAATTCTAGAGTATCAAAATGAAGACTCTATTCAAGTCTCAAGACTTATGGGACTTGGTAGAAAGTGGCTTTGTAGATCCTGATAAAAAAAAATTGTTTGAGGGAGAATAGGAAAAAGGATTCGCATGCTCTATTTTTCGTCCAACAAGCAGTGCATGAGACCATTTTTTTAAGGATTGCTACTACTATAACATCGAAGTAAGCATGGGAAATTCTCAAAATGGAATACCAGGGCTCATCTAAGGTGATTATTATAAAACATCAAACTTTAAGGCATGAGTTTGAAACCTCGCACATGAAAAGCAGTGAGTTAGTGCAGGATTTTTTATCTCAGGTAGTGGCAATCATTAATCAAATGAGAATGTATGGAGATCAAATAATTGATTAAATTGTTGTAACAGAAGTTTTGAGAAATTTAACTCCTAAGTTTGATCATGTAGTAGATGCAATAGAAGAATCCAAAGATTTGACCAGGTTTACACTTGATGAGCCCATGGGATCTTTACAAGCATATGAAGTTAGGATCAACCGATCAGTAGAGAAGGTGGATGAAAAAGCCTTTCAAGTAAAAAGGTAGACGTCTCACCAAGAGAAGGTGACAAGAAAGGACGTGGCAGAGGTGGATTTAGAGGTAGACACCGTGGCAGAGGCAAAGGCAGAGGTTTAGAACAAAGGACAGTACCAAATGAGCAAAGAAATCAAAGAAGAAGTATTCAATGCTACAATTGTAACAAGTATGGGCATGTAAAGGCCAAGTGCTGGTCGAAGGACAATCAAGCTAATTTTATAAAAGGAAGTGAAGAAGTAAGTAATTTATTTATGGCCCATTATGATACTGATGATGTTACAAGTTCTGTGTGATTTGTAGATAGTGGATGTTCGAATCATATGACAAGGCATGAGAGCATTATTCAAGGAACTTGATGAATCACAGAAGATGAAAGTTAAGCTTGGTGATGATAAAGAAATTCAAATGGAGGGAAAAAGAATCGTGGCAATAAAGGTTAGTCAAGAGAAGGTAAAGTTGCTGCATAATGTACAATATGTTCCTGGACTAGCACATGTTTTATTAAGTGTTGGGCAGTTAATATTTAGTGAATATTCTGTTTTATTTGATGATGAAGCATGTGCTATTAAAGATAAGCAAACAGGCCAAATGACCAAAGGGAGAATGTTTTCGTTAGAAGTCATTGATGTGAATTACTATAGTCAAGTGGCTAATAGGCAGAATAATTCCAAATCGTGGCATTTAAGGTATAGGCACCTCAATATCAAAGGTTTGAAGCTATTGAGTCAGAAGGATATGGTTCGAGGATTGCCAAAAATTGATTAGCTAGACATATGTGAAAGGTGCATATATGGAAAGCAAACCAGAAAGTCTTTTCCCACTGGTCGTGCAGGGAGAGCATCCACCTACATTGACCTAATTCACGCAGACTTATGTGGACCTATGCATACAGAGTCTCTTGGTGGAAGTCGCTACTTCTTACTCCTTATAAATGATTATACTCACATGAGTTGGTTTTATTTTTTGAAATTCAAATCACAAACTTTTGAATATTTCAGGAAATTTAAAGCTTTGGTTGAAAAACAAAGTGATTGCAGTATCAAGGCCTTGCACACTGATAGAAGAGGTGAGTTCTTGTCCAATGAATTCAATTCCTTTTGTGAAAGACAAGGCATAAGGAGAAAGTTGACAGCACCCTACACACCAGAGCAGAACAGAGTGGATGAGAGGAAGAATTGCACTGTCATTGAAATGGCAAGGAGCATGATGAAAGAGAAAGGGCTTCCAAATAAATTCTGGGCAGGAGCTATAGCCACTGAAATATATTTGCTGAATCTTTCTCCCATGAAAGCAGTACTGAACAAGACCCTATTTGAAGCTTGAAGAGGTAAACGACCCTCAGTAAGTCACTTAAGAATATTTGGTAGTATAGCCTATGCTTTGGTTGACTCACAGAATCATCAAAAATTAAATAGCGAATCTAAAAAGATGCATCTTCATAGGTTACTGTCCTAAGTTCATATCATGCAGACTATACAATCCTCTTAGTGGCAAAGTTATTGTTAGCAGAAACGTAGTTTTCAAAGAAGATGCAAGCTGGGGCTAGAGTAATAAGAGTGAAATGCAACTAGAAGTACCTGTGGAAGATATAGCATATCCAGTATTGACAGATGCCAACCATCCTGAATTAAGTAGTAGCAGTCCAGCTAGCTCTCCAACTGTAGAACACAAACGTAGCAGCTCACCAGGCATTAGAAGTAATATCCCATCATCTGAGAATGAATCTTCTGATGAAACACTTCCAAGGAAATTTAGATCCTTGAGAGAAATTTATAAGTCAAATGCCTTTGCTCTGGTTGTGACTGATCCAGTGACATACAAGGAAGCAGAAAAAGCAGTAGAATGGCAAAATGCAATGAAAAAGGAACTATTAGCAATTCAAAGAAATCATGCATGGGAACTACCTGATTTACCTACAGAAAAAAAATGCAATTGGATTGAAGTGGATTTTCAAAACAAAATACCATGTTGATGGAAGTATTTAAAAGCACAAGGCTCGGCTCATTGCAAAGGGATATTCACAACAGCAAGGAATCAACTTTGAAGAAATCTTTTCTCCCATTGCAAGGTTTGAAATAGCAAGAACATTCTTCGCAGTGGGGGCACAATTAAAAGGGCCAATTTACCAGTTTGATGTTAAGTCCACTTTCTTGAATGGGCAATTAAAAGAGGAACTTTATGTAGATCAACCTGAAGGATTTGTGATCAAAGGCAGTGAAGATAAAATGTATAAACTAACGAAGGCACTATATAGACTAAGGCAAGCACCTCGGGCATGGTACAGTAAAATAGATCATTATTTTCTGCAAAATGGGTTTGAATGCAATGAAATGAGCCAACTCTATATATAAAGAGGCAAGGTAATTCTGATCTGTTACTAGTTTGTCTCTATGTTGACGACATGATTTACATGAGCTCATCTCACTCTTTACTTGAAAAATTCAAGAAAAATATGATGAATACGTTTGAGATGACTAATTTAGGACTATTGCATTATTTTCTTAGACTAGAAATTAAGCAAGAAGAAGGAGGTGTATTTGTTTCTCAAAAGAAATATGCAGAAAATCTTTTTAAGCGCTTTCATATGGCAGATTGCAAAAGAGTAGTAACCCCGATGAATTTAAATGAGAAATTGCAGCAAGAAGATGGTACAGAGAAGGCAAATGGAACAAGATTTTGAAGCTTAGTTGGTGGATTAATTTATCTAACTCATACCAAGCGGGACATTGCATTTTCAGTGGGAGTTATTTCGAGGTTTATGAGTAAACCAACAAAGCATCATTTTGGATCTGCAAAAAGAATTTTACAATATGTTACAGGAACAGTCGACTATGGCATATGGTACTCACAGGTTACTAATTTCAAATTGAGTGGCTATACAGACAGTGACTAGGGAGGATCTTTAGATGATAGGAAAAGCACTTCAAGAAATGTTTTCTCCCTTGGTTCAAGGGCCATAATGTAGAGTTGAAAGAAACAAAGTATAACAGCCTTGTCCACCACAAAAGCGGAATACGTGGCAACACCGTCTTCAGCATGTCAAGCAATCTGGCGAAGGAGATTACTAAATGACATGGGGCAGAAACAAGAAGGACCCACTCAAATATTTTGTGATAATCGTTCAGCCATTTTAATAACTAAAAATCCCACATTGCATGGAAGAACCAAACACGTGGACATCCATTTTCACTTTATAAGGGAATTGGTGGCAGATGGCACAATCACTTTGAAGCATTGCAGTATTGAAGAACAGGTGGCAGATATATTTACAAAAGCTCTTCCAACTCAGAAGCATGTGTATCTCAAATCATTACTTGGAGTGTGCAACTTTCAATCAAGAGAGAGTGTTGAAGAGTGATCAAAAGTTGCATATGGCTTGCTTTGTTGCACGCGACCTGTTCTGTTTCTTGTTTTACTTATTCCATAATTTTCAATTGTACTGGGTCAAAAGTTAGGAAGTGATTCAGTTAAAATTGGAGCTGTTGAGATTATTTTGCTTATTTAAATTTGTTTCCATTAGTTGTAAGCCTACTTATAGGTATTGTTACAAGTCCATTAAGAAAGAAAATAACAGAGCATTATTCTGAAAACTTTCTCGCTCTCCTTCGTTTATATAGAAAGCTATTTCTTAATTTGTTCTTTTCATCGCTGAGACACATTACCCTAACACTATATGCTATTTTTTTGAATCATGCAATATAAAATTGATTCCATGTTCGAATTGTCTTTTTTCATCTAATTATTCAAGCATAATAGACAAAGGCTTAAATTTGAGTAACTGTGTTGGTCCTTCTATCTGGAGACGTTTTTGGTGAAGATCACGTTACGACAAATAACGTGTTGTAACATTTTGGGTTGGATTGTAATTCGTTCTACAATTATGTTCTTCCTTTTTTTTTGAAGTGGAGCATTTTTTTTCCCCAAATGTCTTCTTATACCTTTCAAAAGTCCAAATACTTATTCTCAATCCTAGTTGAAAGCCACATCAGCATTTTCCATTAGTGAGAACAATGGTGTTAGTAAGAGAGACTAATATGGCTATGTTTAAGTAATTAAGGGATAATATTGAAACAAAACAAGGATTAAGTATCAAAACTAAGACTAAAACAATACTTTATACCTGTTACATTCTTAAAGTTTTCATGAAGTGGCAATGGATAATATTAAAAAGAGACGAGAGTGTAGAGCGTTTCTGCTGTTGCTAATCAAAATGGCGGTGCAAGAGAGAAAATATAAAAGAAATAAATGAAGTAGTAAAAGAAGACTCTAAAAGAGTGTGATAAACGGAACCCACATCTTTTGCTGCGTAGAGGTGCATAGCATTCTCCCAGACAATGGGGTTGGTGCATTTTTTTTTTTCTTTTTTGTGTGAAACTTTCATGTTTTTTAACATCTCACCTGTTGTGCACAGCATGCTATATGTACTATAGGTGATTTGGTTTGGTGATCAATGGTAGGAGAAAACTTTGAAATTATTTAATCTTCTCCCACTGACTATCATGATGTATATAAAGAGGAGTAGGTATAACTTGTTTTATGCAATAAAAAAAATCTTGTAGCCATTTCCAAAGCAAGAGCATTACATTACACAGAACGTCCTCAATCTCTTCACTCTCTCTCCCTAATCCATTTACAAAATATCCATTCCTTCAATAACAAAAATACCTTCAATTCAAGGAATCACATCTCTTGTATCATCACACACTGCTGTACCTACGTACTTTAAAGCCAAGCAGCAACAATAATGAAGCCAAATCTTATCATACATATAGCAGCTCAATAGTATACAAAAGGCTACTGCTAACAGTTATATATAAGACGCCAACCATAGTCCTTTATGTCACACTGCATATGAAATCTAATATGTAAAACAAGTTGACGGCGTTTATCACCTCTTAGATTTCGCCAACAATTATGAGTATTAAAGGGAAGAAAAGCTATATAAAGATGAGCATCAGGAGTATGTATTCCATTCCCAATATGGAATTCTCGTTCTCGTTGGGAAAATTTTTCATCTTCAAGAGCTTTGAAACTCCATTGAATTTTGGGATCTTTGCTCTTTCTGCTGTTTACCACAAGGCATACTCCAAATCTCAACCATTCACTCTTGTCGCGCATATAAGGGATATCTACTAATATAGATACACGTGATCCAAAGCCATCAACATTATAGTTTTGCCTTTGAAACAAAGCTGGAATTTCATCCCCCTGAATATGCAACAAAATGACATCACCTTCATGTAAAAGAAGACTGCGATGCTGTAACAAAGAAAGTGCCCTGGTTAAATATATATATATATACATATAATGAAAAGATAACAGGAGTTTAAGAACAAATTACAGATAGAGATAGAGAGAGACCTTAGAGAGAGGTGATGCAAAAAGATGTTGAACATCTTTTAAGGGTTTCATGGAAGGACAGCAACTTGCAGATGCTCTAATTAAATTTGGTGGAAGCTGTGGAATTGACTGAAGCTTACCACAATTACTCAAGTCAAGATACTTAAGATTTACAAGTTTAGAGATGCAGCCATGATCAGGTAAGCTGGTAAAATTGTTTCCCCTCAGATCCAACTTCTCCAAAGATGATAAGCCACTGAAATCATCTGGGATTGATCCATCACCCAGATTGCAGAAACTTAAATTTAATTCCCTCAACGAGGTGAGACTTGACAAAGAATCTGGTAACTTGAGTGCTATAGGAATTGGAGTGATCTTGAACTGGTGCCCAAAGGAGAGAAACAAGCACGATCTTAAAGATAGCTTTCTGAGATTTGTTGAAGATACTTCTCCATTACGATTTCCACTCACAGCACCAGATTTCCCCAACTCAAAAACCTTTCCGAGTTTTGAGTATCCAAAAAGAATAAATTCCTCTAGAGAATTCATTTCTTTACTTGGAAGGGCTACAAGATTTTGACAATCTTTCAAATTCAACTTAACTAGCTTCTTCAAATGTCCAAGTGATTTATGAATCTTAACTAGGTTAATGCAACCTTCAAGAAGCAAACTTTCAAGGTTTGGAACTCCACTAAAATCTGGAGTTTCAATTAGATATTTAGCATGACTCAAATCGATGAACTTCAGTTTACCTAAAATCTGATCAACAAAAAAGGGTATTAGTTTTATTCAAAATATACTGGTAGGATAAGTAAATTTACAGAAAAGTGTGAAACAAATTACCGGTATTCCATTCCAAAGTTTTTCAATTCTGCTATGGCACAATGTGAGCTCCACAAGTTCATATAATTGGTCAATATTTTGTGGCATAGCTTTCAAAGGATATCCCTCCCATATAAGAACTTTTAGTGCACTAGGAAGAGAATTGAGACTATGGCAAAGATGCACATTTCTAAAGAAGATTAATCTAAGATTTCGCATCTTTGAGAAGCAATCAGGATGCCAATTTGCCTCATGTGGCTGTTCTAGATTTAAACCTATACTTTGAACTTTTTCTGTTCCCTAATAAACATGAATAGACATAATTAGAAATCAGGCATAAAGTTATGTATAAATATAAAAAGAATATAATTAATTAACTAAAAGCTTTAGTACACTTAATTAAGGAGTTAATTACTTACATTATTTCCTTTCAACACTCGATCAATCTCTTCTTGAGACCACAACCTACTCCGTCTACTAGCATCATTTGGAGATTCTTGCAAAATAACATTCCTTCCCATCTCTTGAAGCAAGTGATGCATATTCAGAAGTCGTTCTCCATTTTTTAATGAAATGTAACTTAGCAATGATTTTTCATTTAGAACATTGACTCCAATTGTTGGATGAAGACCACAATTTTCCAATATTTTTGTCACATTAACTTTTGCATTCCTATTGAAAAAACATGCAATATCTAAAAACATTGTCTTGTACTCTTCATCTTCTAATTCATCAAAACTTATGCGAAGTGCCCTGAAAATATCCCTATGTAAATCTTGCTTCTTCATCTTATCCAACATATCTCTCCATTCACATTGACTTCTTTTACAAAGAAATGAACCCAACACTTTAAGTGCCAAAGGAAGACCACCAGCATATTGCACTACTTTTTGCGACAGCTCCATATAACCTTCTTCAGGCCAATCTTCTTTAAATGCTTTTTGACACAAGAGCTTAAGGGCTACATACTTATTTAACATTTCAATTTCATACTTTTCAAATTGACCATGAGTTGTCAACAATTGTGCATCTCTGGTAGTTACTATTATTTTACTGCCATCACCAAACCAGTCTTTATTTTCAGTTAAATTTTCTAGTTGGTTTATATGGCTTACATCATCAAGAACAATAAGAACTTTTTTATTGCATAAAAAGTGTCTTATTGCCTTCGCTCCTTCATAGGAGTCATTAATTTCAATGTTTTTTAGGTGAAGACAAGAAAGAAGTTTCTTTTGTAAGTCAACTAGACCATTGCTTTCCAAGTTTTCCCTAACATTGGCGAGAAAGTAACTAGTCTCAAATTTGCTTTGGATTGCCTCGTAAACAACCCTAGCAAGAGTTGTCTTACCTATTCCGCCCATGCCCCATATTCCTATAAAGCATTTGTGGTCTAACTCTATTTTTAAAAGCGAAATCAGCTTGTCTACCTTTGGTTGAATTCCAAGTAAATGGCCAAAGTTAGATGGCAATTGAACACTTAGCTGAGTCCATACTGCTGCAGCAATGTCTTCAATGATATCCACTTCTCGCCTGCAATACATACACCAAAAGGAGTAATCTTGTTGATTGAAAAATTAATTTTCCAGTTTGTACAAGTGTTAACCAGATTATCAATATGTAATTTTGATTGGTTTTATATGTAAATTAAAATTAAGGACTGATTAATACATGTAGGTTTGATATTATTTTCTAAGTAGGTTGGGTTGGGCTTGACGTGACTTTTCTATTTTTATTCAAGTAGCACAATATTTGAATTAACAATTTTAGGCAACGCAATTTTTTCCCGAAGGCACTTAAATATCCTTAACTAAAATCACTAACCTTGTCACCAAAAAAAGAAAAAATCATTAACCTTTAAAAAAACCCCGAAGAGATCCCAAATTAAAGCCCTTATCCTAAGGGGCCCAATGGTATGTCTAGAGTATCCTATTTATAGAATTGGGTCATGCTGGCTTTGTGAGCCTGTGAGCCTAAATCCATTTTGATATATACTTCTAAATCTCAGTGCACGCAGAATAAGGGCCTGTTTGATTTGATTCTGCAAAACAATTTTTTTGTTTTCAAAAACAAAAAAATAAAAAAACCTGTTTGATAATGTGTTTTTAATGAAGTGTTTTGTAAAACAAAAAAACAAAATTTTGTTTTTAAAAACAAAAAACTCAAAACACTTTTTAAGTGTTCTGTAATTTTTGTTCTACAGAATCAGGTAAAAAACAGAAAACAATTACTTTTTAAAATAATGATTCAAACAGATTTTTTAATTTTTTTGTTCTCAAAAACTTGTTCTTGAAAACATATGTTTTGAAAACATTAAAACAAAAACAATTTCAAACAGGCCCTAAGATTCCTCTAGTTTTCACTTTGTATCCCTCTCTATCTTACCAATAAAAACCAAATCACTATACAATACGAAATACTAGCATTTAAATGACTAGATCTACGGGTGAGTTGAAATCTATATGACACTACTGGAGCCAAAACAAAATAATTAAGGAAACAAAAGACAAAAAGGACTGACTACATAGGAATTCAGAACTTACTTATTTTTAGTTTCCCAACCAGCTAAGTTGGCGACCTTAGTTAAAGCTTCTCTCCAACTCTGCACTTTTTCCTTTTTCCCTATAAATTTTTCTTCATGTTTCTCGAAAGCTCTCGCAATACTTCCCTTTTGGTGTCGTATATAGGACGGATCAACATCATAAAAGACTGGAAATACTGTTCGATCCAAATTATTTCTAGATTTAACAATCTTTTGTAACTCATCTAAACACCACGAGGAAGAAGCGTAGTTTTCAGAGAGAACAATAATGGCAAACATAGATTCCTCAATAGCTTTCATGAGCTTCTGTGAAATACTTTCTCCACTCTTTAGTTCTTCGTCATCTTTAAAAGTCACAATTCCTTTCCGCAGCAACGCAGCATATAAGTGGTCGGTAAAGCCCTTGCGAGTGTCATCTCCTCTAAAACTCAAGAAAACGTGATAATACTTCCGTGGGGTTGAATGAGTAGAAGTGAAGGAAGAAGCAACTCTAACACTGCTAATCAGTGCCATTGAAAAAGAAGGCTTTCAATTTGAGAGTAGTGCCTTCAAGAAAACGATAATAATCTCAAAACTTTCGGCAAATTGTTAGATTCTCTCTGTGCTTGAAATTTCAGTAATGCAAGATACATATATATGCAGAAACTATATTTGGTTCCCCTTTTTGTTGGACCTAGTCTTTTTAATACTAATTTATAACTTGCGCGTTGTCATTTTATATGTGGTTTCTCTGCATCAACATGTTTGACACAGTCATCTCCCGTGTCTTGAATCATTATTTTGAAAAATAATTATTTTTTATTTTTTATTTAATTTTATAAAATAAAAATTATAAAATATTTAAAAAATATTCTAAATTTTTTATTTTTAAAAATAATATTTTATTTTTTTATTTTATAAAAAATTTAATTAAAAATACATTATCAAATAGATTTTTTTATTTTTTTTATTTTTAAAAACAAAAAAATTATTTTCCAAAATCAAATCAAATATTTTTGGGATTTTTCCGTAGTCTACGTTACGTCTGGGAGAATGGACTTTTAAACTGCCCGTTTTGACGCGGCAATTGTGGACGCGCCTTGGTCTTTAGCGCTTCATTTTCCGGTCGAATTACTTTTTCTTTTCCTGATTGGACGCATATAATGCGTTGCTATTTTTTTTGTGGCTCTTTTCTTTTTTCAAAACATATTTGGTTCTTTAATATCTTTTAGAGTAATAAACTAATATAAAAAAATCATGACTCAATTAAATTAAATACTTTTTCCTTTTACTTATATAATATGACAAGTGTTAAAATAAAATATGTATTATAACATCAATATTATTTGGGATTGAAATCAATACGAAAAAATATTTAAGTAATCCAACTTTATATAATACTTTCTTTTACTCTCACTTATATAATATAATAAGTATTAAATAAAAATATGTATTACCACAAAATTCACATGATCCTTTAAAGATCATATCAATGTTATTTGGGATCGTAAATTAATGAATACAAAAATATATATATATATATTTGAGTGATCCAATTAAATAAAATACTCTTTCTTACCTTTACTTATATAATATAATGAGTCTTAAATTTTTTGTCATTCTTTTTTTTCCAAAGTTTAAATCAAAATATATATTACCACAAAACCCATTTGATTATTAAAAAATTACCTTAATATCATTTGGAGTAATAAACTCATACAAAAGGAATCTTTGAGTAAGCCAATTAAACTGACTATTCTTCCCTCTTACTAACGTAATGTTACAATTATTAAACCAAAATATGCTTTATCACAGAACCTATTTGACGTGATAAAGATTACATTAGTATTATTTAGGATTGAAAATTAATACCCAAAAAATTTGAGTGATCCAATTAGATAAAATACTCTCTTCTACCCTTAGTCATAAAATATAAGAAGTATTAAAATTGTGCATTATCACAAAACTCATTTAGTCCTTTAAAATCCCACCCAAATCCTCCAACTTTTTTAAATTGTTGAGCTTTGTTGGTTTACGCGCCCAAATGGTGTTTCTTTGTTTAAAAAAATTTCAGTTGTTAAATTAATTTTCTCTTATATTCATTTTTGGTATGATAATTGTTATCGCGATATCAAATACCAAGGCATAAAATACTATAGTATTCATTGTATATTTAATATGACAATTAGTAGTATGTTATATCTCAGAAATGTAAGATATTTACGTTTTGAGCAGAAAATTATTAGTTATATCGTTTTTTATTGTGGTTGCTATTGAAAGCATTATATACATGAATATACTGTAAGAAAGATTATACGATATGATTTTTGTTGTATAACTTTAATGTCTTCTTCACTTTGAATTAAAAATTTTAATTCGCTTAATTTTCACTGACATGATATAATACATGTGCAGTTTAGAATGAGTTATATTCTACCTCACTCTCTCTTTTGTTTAATTTTCAAATATTTCTGCTTTAAAATTTGTATCATATTTAGCGAGAGGGGGTTTGAAATATATATATATATATATATATATATAGGAAGTCAAAATGAGTAGTGTCGCCTCTATTTTCTCCCTTACCCTCTCTTTCTTTTGTCATGTGCTCCTTCCATATTTTTTTTTTGTCTTGTAGTTCTAGCTCCTGATTTTATGGGAAATGCAAAGAATTAATATACGAAAAAATCAATTTTTTCCTTTCAATTTTGCTGGATTGAAGGGACTGTTTCTTCACAATTTCTCAATTTAGTATATTAACTTTGCTATATAATACTTCAATTGGATTAACCTTGTAAACTATATAACTTTGTTCGTTTGGTTTTATTATTTGGACTAGTATACGGGTGGAGCTTACTATAATATTTATGGGCTTTTTTCATATTTTGGAAAAAGAATTACTTTATAGAGTGACATCAAAATACAAATTCAGTTTTTGTAATATATTATTTCATATTACATTAACTCAAAAAGTAAATAAATAAAGACTCACCCTTTGCATTGCATGGATACTGCACTAACTGTCTTAAAATGTCATTTCTCAATGGCATGCGCTCCTCTTTATATATATATATATATATATATATATATATAAGAAATATTACATTTTATTAAGCCTTTATTTATTTATATAGTATTAATCCATCTATATACAGCACCGCGTTATAAAAGAAACTTTTCCCTTTTAGGTGAGAATCTCATTTATAAATTTTTTTTAACAATAATTTTTACATTATTTGAGAAACTTTTTTTGGGGGGTAATTGAGATACTTATATTTTTTACATTACTAATACTTATAAATATTTTATTAATTTATAAATATTTAAAAAGTTAAGAATAAGTTCAATTGTCAAAAAAGCAGTCTTAAATTCTTGTTTCATATTTCTCGTAAGCGAAAATTTTGGCTATCATTCATTATTTGGGTTTTGCTTTGTGTTCAATTCTGTGATAAAATGCACTATTTGGCGCTTTTTCTCTTTTTCTAAGTCATAATTAAATGATTTCATGTAGTGCATATAAGTTTTACAAGCTTTGTCCGTTGGCGTTTGGCTGCCAGAAACAAAATATTTGATGTTTTCGAAGTTTCTTCGAATTAACATATTATCATCATATATCAACATGCAAAATCACACTTACACATATGTATAAGGTTGCCATTTTAAAGGCACTGGATTATAGTGAATCATTAGCGAAAACAATTATATTCAAACGTTTTAGAAACCAAAATAATATTTTCATCCCTAATATACTTATTGTTACTTCTTATAATGCCTTGATAATTTTTTTTCTCGATGAAATTCTTTAATTTTTCTAATTTCATTAAGTATGTCTTTTAACATTTCTATAACAGTTAGACTTAAATGAAATTTTATATGTTTTTATTATCAAGTTTTTTAATTAAAATATAACAAATATATAATTTTTCAATATGATTAAACTTACATATAATTTCTTATGTATTTATTATCAGATTTTTCACTTAAAACATAATAAATATTCCAGTAATATCATCATATATATATATGGTTTAATATTGGAAAATCAAACAATTTCTTGCAAAAATCATACATTTATTATATTATTATTAGAAAATTATATATTTATTATATTTTGATTAAAAAATATAACAATAAGGATATAACAAATTACATATAAATTTTTTCTTTTTCAATAATAGCATGATAACTGTATGCTTTAATTATAAAATCATATATACACTAGTGTGCAAAAATTATATATCTATCACATTTTAATTACAAATTTTGATAACAAATATACAAAAAGATATAAGGACTGTATAAAATTGTTCTCTCTGTTAACCCTCATCTGATTAATGTGGGATTCTATTTGATTATATAGATACACATACACTTTCCTCTATCTTTCTGAGCCGTTTTCTCCGGTTGCGGACGTCATTGTGCATTTTTTTGTCGGTTAATATGAATTTCCGTTACCGTTGGTATTTTTATCATCTGGTTTTCTCAGTCAATCACTGTTTATCTTCATCAACAGGAAATTTTTTATATGCATGCAGACCCTGTGCATTAGCTCGTTACTATTTACATTTTGCTTTTTCCAATAGACGCTGCATTATTGTAAAGCAATGTCTTATGTATTGGATAATCTAGAAGAGAATAAATCTTCAAAATTAATAGATTACGAATTAGGTTTACCATATGATGCCTAGTCAAGTTCCAAATAGGCAACGTCTCCGACTGACTATCCTTGTTTTACCAATTCTGCTACCATATCACATAATTGGTCCAGATTCTCATAGATTTTTCCTACACGTTACCACATTTTTTATCACAAAAAATAAATGCCACATTAAGACAAGAAAACGAGGCCCCAAATATCTATTTCACTTTATAGTTATGAACACACAAAAAAATTGAATGAATTGAACAATTAAACACTTAAAATATATAGTTGCCTGTTGATTTTTGCCTCAAAAGTCGTAGAAGTGGTCTTTGAAAATGGGTGCTAAAGTTTTTCCATGTTTTTAGGTGTTTCTATTTTTTTTTTTTTGTTTACATCAGGATTTCATGTAGCTGTTAGTGGCAGCATATTAGGAGTTTGTTAGTTATGCAAACATGTCTCAAATTAGTTGCTTATATTTCAGAATTTTCTATTGAAATTTTTTGTATTTAAGCACCTGATCATTCAATAAAACATAGACACTTCAAGCATTTAGTTTTTGTTCTTTTCTTCTCCTTTGCTGTCTTATCTCATTATTTGCAGCAGACTTTAAAGAAAAATTCTACAAAGTGGTATCAAAGCCCTTTTCTTAAGAGACTTGTGAGTGATTTGAGTGCACCCCCACCATGAGCCTAAACACCTTATTGAAATCCATCAAAACAAATGGATTCAAAACAGATTAATTTAGAAACCCCCTTCATTGCCATTGCACCACCATGTTTAATGGTGAAAATTATCAAGTTTGGGCTGTGAGAATGGAGGCTTACCTGGATGCAAATGATCTCTAGGAGGTTGTTGAGGAAGATTGCGAAATTCTTCAATTGCCAAACAACCCAACTTTAGCACAGCTCAAAAATCACAAGGAGAAGAAAGCAAGAAAGTCTAAGGCAAAGGCTTGCTTTTTTGTTGTTGTCTCACTAACAATCTTCACTAGAATAATGACTCCAAAATTAGCATTTGAAATAGGGAATTTCCTCAAGCAAGAATATAAAGGAAATGAGAGGACCAAAGGTATGCAAGTGCTAACTCTTATTAGGGAGTTTGAAATGTAAAAGATGAAGGAATCTGAAACTATCAAAGAGTATTTAGACAAGCTTCTATGCATTCTAAATAAGGTACAGTTGCTTAGTTCTGAGTTTTCTAATGCTAGAATAGTTCAAAAAATTGTTGTTAGCATTCCTGAAAGGTTTGAAGCTATCATTTCTTCCTTAGAGAATTCTAAAGATCTGTCAAAGATCAGTTTGGTAAAACTACTAAATGCTTTGTAAGCTTAAGAATAGAGGAGACTCATGAGGGCTGAAGGTTTTATTGATGGGGCATTGCCAGCCATGGTGCAGGCAAGTCAATGAGGGAGAGGAAAAAAGAAAAAGAACAAGAAGAAAGTTATTGCATCAGAAGTTGCCAACACAAATGGAGGAAATAAGATTGAGTTTCCTCCTTACAAATACTATAGAAAAAGGGTCATCTACCCTTCAAGTGCTAGAGAAGACCAGCTGTCAAATGTGAGAAATGTCAAAAAATGGGCATGAGAAAATTTGAAAGAGCAACTTTCAACAGAAGAATGTAACTTAAGTTAACTTTCAACAACAAAAAATGGCTCAAGTTGCAAACTAGCAAGAGGAGGAGGACCAGCTTTTTGTAGCAACCTACTTTGCTAGTAGTAGTTCCAGCGATAAATGGTTTATAGACAGTAGTTGCACCAACCATATGACCTTCAATCGAGATTTTTTCAAAGAATTGGATACATCAGTCATTTCCAAAGTAAAAATAAGCAATGGTAAATACATTACTAACAAAGGAAAACAAACTGTAGCAATTGAAAGCTACTTAAGTACAAAATTAATTAAAGACATATTATTTATGCCTGAAATTAACCAAAATCTTCTGAGTATGGGACAATTGCTTGAAAAAGGCTTTAAGGTTTTCTTTGAAGACAACCAATGCTTGATCAAAGATGCAGAGGGTGAGAAGTGTTCAAAGTAAGAATGAAAGGCAAGATTTTTTCTTTAGATCTATTAAAGGAAGAACAACCAGCTTACTTTACTAATGCAAGCATTACAAAAACCTAGCATAAAAGGCTAAGCCATTTTCATCATGCTGCAATGCTAAGTTTGCAAAGAAAAGAGCTAGCTCCAGGCTTGCCTCAGCTAGAGTCAAAACTACCATGGTGCAAGGCTTGTCAATATGGTAAGCAAGTAAGACCTCCTTTCTAAAAATTTTTTCTGGAAAGTAACAGAAAGGTTATAACTCATCCACACTGATATAGCTAGACCTCAAAGGACTCCTTCACTTAAGGGGGAAATATTACATAATTTTTATTGATGACTTCACCTAAATGTGCTGGATTTATTTTCTCAAATTTACATTAGAAGTTGTAGGAGTTTCTTTTTTCTTTTTTTTAGATTTAAGCAATCAATTGAAAACCAAAATGGCTACAACATTCAAATCCTGAGTTTTGATAATGGCAAGGAGTACAACTTGGATCAATTTAACTTGTTTTGTAAGGAAGCAAGCATTGAACATCAACTTATGGCCTCATACACTTTACAACAAAATGGAGTTAGTGAAAGGAAGAATAGAACAATCTTTAAGATGGCAAGACGTATGATCCATGAAAAAGATTTTCCTAAGAAGTATTAGGCAGAAGCAGCAAACACTGTAGTATTCTTGTTGAACAAGCTTCTTATTAAAGCCATGAATGAAAGACTCCTTTTAAGGCATGGTATGGTTTAAGCCAAATCTAAAAAAGTTAAAATATTTGGTTGTTTGTGTTTCACTTATGTGCCATAGATCAAGAGGGACAAGCTTGACAAAAAAGCAAAACCTAGTATTTTTGTGGGATATAGCACAATTTCAAAGGCTTATAGAATTTTCCAACCACGTACAAAGAAAATTCTTATAAGTAGAGATGTGCATTTTGTGGAGAATGACAAGTGAGGCTGGAATGATGTACAATCTGACCAAGTTTCTAAGCTTTAACTAAATCAAGATGAATTAGTGGATGAAGCTCCTATAAAAAGCACAAGGTTACTTTCTAATATTTACAAAAAATGTAATGTAATAGTCTTTGAACCTGTAAATTTTTGGGAAGTAGAAAGAGATCTCAAGTGGAAGGCTGCAATGCGAGAAGAGCTTAGTATGATTGAAGAAAACTAGACTTGGGAGCTTGTGAGGAATTTTGAAAATAGTAAGGTAATTGGAGTAAAATGAGTGTTCAAAACAAAGTTAAATGTTGATGGCTCGATCAACAAGCATAAAGTAAGGCTTGTGGTAAAAGGGTATGCTCAAATTTTTGGTGTAGATTTTTCTGACACGTTTGCTCTTATTGTAAGATTAGATAAAAGCAGGTTATTGTTAACCATTGTTACACAAAAAGGCTAGAAAAAATACTAGTTGAATGTAAAGTCTGCATTGCTAAATAGTTTCTAAAGGAGGAGATCTATGTTGAGCAACTTAAAGGTTTTAGTTTTATTGTCAAAGGCTATGAAGATAAAGTCTACTTGCTCAAAAGGCTTTATATGACCTAAAACAAGCACCAAGAGCCTAGTACAGTAGGATTGATGATAACTTGATGAAGTTAGGCTTGAACAAAAGCCTAAGTGAAGCAACCTTGTATGTCAAAGGTGATGAAATTAACTTTGTTGTGATCTCCTTATATGTTGATGATTTGTTAATTACCGAGATTAATGCTGAAATTGTTTAGAAATTAAAAAGTGATATGCAGCAAACATTTGAAATGACTAAGCTAAGGGAGATGGCTTACTTTCTTGGAATGGAGATTAAACAACAAAAGATTATGTCTTCATTAGTCAAAAGAAGTATGCATAAGAAATCCTGAAAAATTTTAAGATGAAGGATTGCAAGAGTATGACTACTCCAATGTGTCAAAAGAAGAAGTTGAGCAAGCATGATAAAGCTGAAAGAGTAGATGAAACTTTATACAAAAATCTGGTTGGTTGCCTAATGTACCTTATAACAACAAGACTAGATATTTTGCATGCTGTAAGTTTGTTGTCAAGGTTTACAAATTGTACAACTGAAACTCATCTTAAGGTAGCAAAAAGAGTGATTAGATATGTCAAGAGAAATTTGAATTTTGGAATTAAATTCTATGCAAGCCAGAATTGCAAGTTGCAAGGCTATTCTAATAGTGATTGGGCTAGGTCTCTATCTGACATGAAAAGCACCTTTAGTTATTGTTTTCGTCTTGGTTCAAGAGTTTTCTTTTAGTGTTCTAAGAAGCAATAAGTGGTTGCACAATCCATAGTAGAAGTTGAGTTTATTGCTACTACAACTACTGCCAATCAAGCCTTACGGTTCAGAAAAGTGCGAATTGATCTGCATTTGAAGCAAGAAAATTGTACATAGGTATTTATAGACAACCAAGTAGATATAGCTATCTCTAATAATCTTGTTTTCTACGAGAAAACAAAGCATTTTAATATTAAATTGTTCTTTCTTAGAGAAGTGCAAAAGAATGGTTTTATTAGCTTGAAGTATTATAAAACTGATTTTCAACTTGCATACATGTTTATTAAAGCTTTACTAGGAAGCAAGTTTGAGTTTTTAAAAGAGAAGCTTAGGATTTGCAACTATTAAAGCGAGGAGGAGTGTTGATTTTTGACTTAGCCATTGCAAAAGTGGTTTTCAAAAATGGGTGGTAAAGCCTGTTTGATTTTTCTGTTTTTAAAACAATTTTTTGTTTTTAAGAACAAAACAAAAAGAAAAAAAACTTGTTTGATAATGTATTTTTAATGGAATGTTTTATAAAATAAAAAAATAAAATTATGTTTTCGGAAACAAAAAAATTAAAATATTTTTTTAGATATTTTGTAACTTTTGTTTTGTAAAATTAAAAATAATGATTTTTTAAAATAATGATTTCAACATATTTTTTAATTTTTTTTGTTTACAAAATTTGTTTTAAAAAATATTTATTTTAAAAACATTAAAATCATAACAGAATCAAACATACTCAAAGTTTTTTCATATTTTTATTTGTTTTTGTTTTTATTTTTATTTTTATTTTTTTGTTTACATTAGGATTTCATGTAACTGTTAGTGGCAACATATTAAGAGTTTGTTAATCACGCAAACATGTCTCAAATTAGTTGCTTATATTTGAAAATTTTTATTAAAATTTTTTGTATTTAAGCACCTGATGATTCAATAAAACAAAGACACTTCCAAGCAGTCAGTTTTTGTCCTTTTCTTCTCCTCTGCCGTCTTATCTCATTATTTGCGCAGACTTCTAAAAAAAAAAAAAATCCTACATTGCCGTTAAGGATCTTCTTTAAGTGGGTCGTCCCATGTCAACATGAATTGTAGAGGAGAGCACGCATGGCGCGAGCGTCAAGTTTGATTTACTGTAGAACAAGGGCCGACCAAGACACGAAGGAAGACCGCCTCTCTTCTTCAACGTACGGTAAGAAAATTCATGTGAGAGAGCTCTGAACAACAATAATTCAATAGCATATATCAAATCAGACAAAAGTACTTTTTTGTCCCTTAAAGTCTGAGGTCAATTTTAATTCTTCCCCAGTCTTTCTTGTTGGCTAATTTAATTACAAAGAATACACATAAAGAGAAATGAATAGGTGTATTTGCGCATAATAATGTTTTTTAAACAATGTAGACGAAAGTTACAACAATACGAAAGCAGCGGCTAATTTTAACAACTATCCTTAAATTTAAAACAATCATGCTAGAGTGCATCAACTGGAATTTGTTAAGACAACAAGAGTTTCACATGAGCACGCTTTTTAATATACTCAGCAGTGCAAACCGGAAATTTAGAATCAAATTAACTACAATAGATTCTAACAGATATTCATACATTGGACAGAAACTATGCAACAGGGGACAATGTAATAAATTAAAGAGATTGGGAAATTGGAGACAAACGCCAAGAATTTATATCTTGGTTGAATCAATGTGACCTACATCCAATTCCCTTCCTTAACAAGAAAATTTTATACTCAATCATTGTTTATCTTGTACAAGATAGTCTTTTCATACTAACAATGTTTTAAGTTTCATCATTCGCCTGCAACGATTACAATTTAAAGGATTTTTCTCTAACTCACTTACAATTAGCTCTATCTAGATTTTACCTTCTAGGAGAGAATTACACAATGTAAGAAGTAGATAGTACTAAAATTTTTCACTCTATAGGACTTGGACGGTAAGTATAGTTCACAATACTCTTTTTAGACCTTCTTGTCTTCTTCTGTACTGAAGTTTTGTGCTATATATATATATATATATATATATATATATAGCCTGAGTCCAGCATTACAGCTTTAGTGAAATGCTTTTAATGATGATCTAAACCATGGAAGTCTGTTGCATTGTCCTGCTACTTCATGCTCTTCAAATGGAAAGTGTCTGTTGTAAACTGGCACCCTTTGGTCATACTGAAAGTGGAAATTTAAATATTCCATCCTTGTAATAATTATATACTGAAAGTGGAAATTTTAATCCCAGCCAACCATGAAGGTTCAACAGATTAAATTATGGAGTTGAGCTTTCACTGATTTGTCTAAATCTTAAATATTAGTTCAAAGTTCAAACACATCTAGAATCATTTCTAGAATTTACCTAATCAAAATATTCAGTCAGTTGAAACTTTCGAAGCCATATCAAGTATTAAAAAAAAAAAAAGAAGATAATATGCTTCTCTTTACGCCCCAGGAGTATAGAATTAAATATCTTTTGAATTATTGTCTTACAACTTTCCCAACCATTACATGACAATTAATGGAAGATTATTAAAGTCAAGTACTATAAAACAATAACAGCATGTCACAATGTATGATTATACAAATAATATTTTAATGAATTAATATGAAATTTAATAGCAATTGTAGACCCACATGCAAACCGAATAAAGATAAAGAAATTAAAGATAAACTGCATAATGGTTTTGCAAATAGCAAGCACTTTAGTTTCATTTTTCTTTTCTTCTTTGTTTCTTCAACTGGATAATATATAAATATCCAAAAATTAAAAAGTATTCAGTTACCAAAAAGAAGTCTTAAAATTTTGTTTCATAATTCTTGTGAGAAATTCGGCTTCATTATAGGGGTTGTTCCTTGTGTTAAATTTCAATGATAAATGCATTACTTTACATTTTTCTTTCCTGTTATGTAAATTTTACTATAGCTTTGTGAAAATTTTAGTTAGCCTTTCGTTGCCGGATGCAATAAATTTAAGGAAAAAAAAATCTTATCTTCAAGTGCATTTTTATTTAGTGCTTCACATATTTTTTAAACTTAATTCCCCATTCATTAAAATGCTTTTAATTAATGTTGTTCTTCCATTCTATCTTCAGTAATAAATTTTTGTAGAATTTAACAAATTACTGAATTGTATATTTTCTACTTCTATGGCAGTACTTGTTAACTCCCCAACGGCATATATCTTATACGGGAAAAATGCTTAGGTGCATATATATTCGATGGTTAAGATTTGCTTTCTATATGTATGGAGTCATAGGTGTCCATGTACGGAATAGATTCAAGCCATTGAGTATATACACTTAATGTATGCGAAAATTTCTCCTAATATGGATTAAACGTGTGCCAAATGTAAGTTAATTAGTGTTACATAAGCCCAAGAAAAGATCCAAATCAATATTTTATTATAGCTTTCACGTTATTTTGTGAACCAGAATGAGATATCAGATTAATTAACAACATAAAACATTTTAAAACCACTAAATGTGGTCTAATGGCAATTATTCTGGTAGTTAGCGAGAAATTTTATGTTTAAACTCTTGCTTTATCATACAGTAAAAAAAACAACATAAAACACTATAACGAATGAGACATTAAATTAAAAAAAAAATACTTAGTGTGTTCATGAATCACTCAAGGACGACGATAGAATATTTCTGTTTGAATATTTAGAGAGTTTCTCTGAATTCACATAACATCGCATTTCAACAAAAAGTTCTTGAATCACTATCAAGGACGAAAATAGAATATTTTTCTCATTGACTATTTTTAGATTTTATCTGAATTTACATAACATGACCTCTTAATGGCTGTCATTTTAAAGGCATTGAATTATAATGTACTATTACTGAAACAAAATCTTTCTTTTTTCTTTGGGGGGTTGAACAAAGAGCCAAAAGGCTTAAGAGCAACAAGAAACAAGACAGCAAGAAAAAACCAGACTAACTCCATTCTAGGAGTAAGAAGTAAATAGATTCTCGACTATAAGATATAACTTTGCATTTGAGAAAGATTGATAAGCTTTTCGAAGTTTTTTTTGGTCCAATTTTCATCGTTGAAATGAAAACTATTTAATTTCACACTCTTATCTATATCTTTTTAATCGCAAGCCATACATTTACCTCTAAATGCAAATGATTTGGATTAGAATAACAATGTCACTAAGAAGCAAAATGCCGAGTTGGACCCCAATATCCAAATTGAGAGTGAAATTTGCTAGGCAAGGCAACCAAGAGATTTGACTTTGAAATAAACTTATATTTATCTATCTCCAGTGTCACGGTTACTTGAATTCCAGAAACAAACTCTGTTTCCAGTACCCACATTCCAAGCAACCCTAGAGATAAATAAAGGAAAAAAATGAGAAAGTAACTTCGTCCCTATCTTTAGCAATTATTCCGCAAGCTATGAACAGTATTAATATATTTAGAGGAAACATAATTACAAGCCACGGAGTACAATCAAAAAACCAAAATTGTGACCAGTATCGTCGACAAACCATGAACAAAATTGATAAGGACCTCAAGATTAAAAATCTCAAGCTCAATCATACAGAAGAAATCCTAGGAGGAAGGTGCCCAGATTGCTTGACAATTAAAAACAAAAAACCAAGCAAAAAACTGACGCACGAACATAAAACAGCGAAAAGTAATATATGCAACCTGTCTTCTCTCTTGGAATATCCAAAAACAGACGAAAACCCATCCCTGGTTAACCACGCCCTTGGCATACAAAAGGAACAGAGAAATTAGTTGAATGAGAAATGGAGATGGAATAAAGGGAAGAAGAGGCATGACAATTGGAGAAATGGTGTCATCGGAAGACTATCCTTGAACCTCTCAGTTCTTTCTGTTGGTTCTATGAAGCGGACCCCAGGAGCTTTGGCCAAATAGAGAAATGAGAGAAATTGAAACGGGAAAACTTCGGAGGATTTGGCCGAAATGAAATAAAGAGAAGTGAGAAGGAGGCGGGAAATTTTGGGAGGGAGATATTAGCGCCAAGCCAAAATGCGGAAAGGGATGTGCAAGGCATGTAGCAATTCGTAGGAAAGTGTAAACAAATCGCCGGAAATTGTGATTATTTCCTGACGGTTTTCAAAACCGCCTGAAGAACCGCGGAAAATGACTTTTATACACACACATATCCTTGATTAATTAACTAAAAAGTTAAAATTTATTTTACAACGACTTTGCTACATGAAAATTACGTACGAAAAAAGTATTCTCTATTTGAACAACGGATAGAATATTTAAAATTTCTGTTCCAGGCAATTTTGGTTAAAGTTACAAGGCGAACTCTAGTGGGAATTTTGACGGTAATATGTAAAAGAAAAAAAATAAAAAACTCAAATGCTCCACTACAAAATGTCTTTTTCAAAGGCTTATTATTATTTAAAAAAAAAAAAGAATTATGTCACAACTCTTTTAATTATTTTATAATATTTTAATATGTCACGGCATTATATGTATATAAATATATATATTGTATATAATTTATATTTGATATATTTTATTATTTAAATTATTTAGAATGATAATTAATTTAAATTTTATAAAAAATATATTTTTGTAATACAATTAAAATTTTTAATAATATAACAAGTGTATACTTTTTTAATAATATTATGATAAATATATATATTTTTATAAATAATTATATAATTTTGTAATTAAATTAAATATTTGTTATAATATTATTAAAAAATTATATACTTATTATATTTTAAATAAGAAAAATTAATAGTAAAAAATGATCATTAAGTTTAATCTTATCCAAATACTTAAAAAAATTTTTACACTAAGATAATTCAACAAAAAGAAAATTATTCCAAAATCATCTAGTTAATTATATTTTCTCAAACATTCAAAAACAAAATACATCTATAAAAAAAATACTAAAATTTATTTTTGAAAGTTATTAAAATCAAAAAAATTTATATATAAACACTTATATGTGTGTAATCTAATTTAATGTATCCCTCTGTTTATTTGATCTATATTTATTATCAATAAATAAATATATATATATACAATCAAACTTAAGAAAAAAAAAGAAATACAATCAAAAGATAAAAATTTAAACACAAATTAAATTTAAAAAAAACTAAACAAATTACTGCATGACAGATATCATGACTCATTTATAATTATTATAAAAAATAAAAAATGAGTTGCAATAGAAAAGATACCGTGATCTATTTTAAAAAAATAATAATTAAATATTTGAAAAAAATGTTTGGGCCCCCCAAGTCTAGATTAACTTTTTTTTTTTCGCGTATGGCAGTAAAAAAAGCCAACTCTGGCGTGAGTAAATACACCAAAGTCCAAAGAAAGAAGATGGGAAAATTCTTTTCTGTTTTGTGTTTTATATTCTCTACTTTTGTTTTCTGAAGAAGAAAAATGAGTTGTCGTATCTTATTCGACGTTCACATTTTCCACTGTTGTGTTCCACCCACAGTGAATCACAAGCCCTCCAATAGCAGGATGCTCAAATATCAGCAACATGACCCTTGTTGGTTTATTTCACTCTCTTAAATTCTTTTAGAAAATCAACACCTTCTACGCCTTTTTCTTTTTTGAGAACGACCCAGATGAAATCATGGCCTGAAGGCCGTGAGCTATTTCAATGCTTCCAAAACTGACACATATAACACAGTCCTCTGTTTTTGTATGTAATTTATAGTGATGTTATTAAATATACTAACCCATACCTACTTTCGCGTGAGGTTGGTACTTCTCGAGGGCGTGCTCTGCAGCATAAGCGAGGAAGCTTCCATTGAGAAAAGTCAGCCTCGGAATGTTTAACTTAGCTGCGATTTCGACACCCCAAAGGAAGAGCATGTCGGGAACGATACAACCAGCTTCGAAGTCCGAAATAACGGCTCAAATTGGTCTCTGAGAAGAGACAGTCCCTGAGAGATTTTGGAGGTCATGTCGCCAGGAGTGTCGGCATTGAAGGTTTCGATTCCTTCAGGAAGACCCACTTGAGCCAACGGAGATTTGACCAGATATGTTTGACATTTTTAGGAAAAAATTGGAACTCGGTGTAAAAAATATTTTAAAAATTAGTGAATTGAATTCAGAATTACACAAAATTATTTAATATTATGGAAAACAAGCAAACATTACTTGGTCGTTGAAAATGTATTATTTTACTAAATAAATGTTAACAATTAGAAAAAAAAACTAAATTAAAAAATTATATTTTATTATATCAACTATTGATGATTGTTATAATGTGAGTGCTTTTCTATTTTTACGATTTGATTTTATAATCAGTACCTGCAACTTCAAATAAGAAAACTGTGCTAATCAAGTAGTGTGATCAGTCCGTGTGATCATTACTCATTGTATATTATTGGAAATGGCGAGAACTGAAACGAATTAAACGCGTGAAAATCACAATCTTGTTCATCCAAACTCATTAATTCCATCCGTCGCACTCAGAATAATAGTGTCCGTACACTTCGAACTTATTTATATTAATGATATCAGGCCTAACCAGACTTGTAAGATCCGACAAGCTTAGAGTCTCTCACGCTTTGAAGCTCACGAATCAGTGTCTTCAAATTCTCGTGAGATGACCCTCCTTTGTCCACGGCTTCTCTAGCCTTCTTCCCGAGTTCTCTTGCGCGTCTTCTCATCTCCTCGCCGTCTTCTCCTCCGTCCATCAACCTCCTCACAGCCTTCTCTATATTTTCTCGGTTCACTATCTTCTTCCTCTCGTCGAAAA
The DNA here is from genome assembly GCA_026724425.1 of Erythrophleum ivorense. Lineage (NCBI taxonomy): Eukaryota > Viridiplantae > Streptophyta > Magnoliopsida > Fabales > Fabaceae > Erythrophleum > Erythrophleum ivorense. Next base: position 4,009,904 of record JAIUCV010000034.1, on the reverse strand, counting down.
CCCACAGGCACCACTCCTCCGTGCCCACCTCCACCCCCACCCCGTGCACCTGCGTCACCAACTTCTCGTTGTAGAACTGGTCGCTGTGCAACGGCCACGTCACCATCGGAACCCCCGCCGCCACGCTCTCCACCACCGAGTTCCACCCACAGTGCGTCAAGAACCCACCGACAGCCGCATGGCCCAATATCGGCACCTGTGGCGCCCACCCCCTTAAGATCAATCCCTTATCTTCTTTCTTCATTCTCACTTCGAATCCGTTCGGCAGCCATTTCTCTTTCTCTTCTTCGCTTTCTTTTTGGTCTTTCCCGAAAACCACCCATATAAAGTTGTGACCCGAGGATTCGATCCCACATGCGATCTCGTAGAGTTGGGTATTAGAGAAGTGACTAGAACTCCCGAAGCAAATGTAGAGCACTGAGTTGGGCTTCTTCGAGTCGAGCCAACTCAGACATGACTCATTCTCGTTCTTCCCGCTCTTGTGGGTTCTCTCTGCTTTTTCTTTGGTTGGTCTGTGGATAAGAGCGGTAGGGCCGATATGCCAAGCCCTGTGGCCTGTGGTTTTCTTGTAATGCTCGACGAACTCCCCGTCGAGCTCGGCGCAGTTGTTCAGGAGAAGCCCATAGCTCTTCGCCTCGACCTCCAGTCGCTTTTCCATCGCTTTCAAGAACCCTATCGGTGGTCTGCTGTTCATCGTGATTGTACGGGGCAGACCCGGGATGATAAACGGATCCGGGTCCTGACCCGTTATCGGATTCTTCTTGATGGACTCCATCGCGCAAATGGAAAAGATACAGAAGCCGTTGAAGACTAGTCTGGGGATCCCCAACCGGGTTGCCAACTCGTCGGCCCACGGGTACATGAAGTCTGCAACGAGGCAGTCAGGCGGGTTTTGCAGGACAAAGTCCTCAAAGCTTTTTTGGAGCAGTAATATGGCAGCCCTGCAGACTTTGCCGGCGCTTTCAGAGTTGGTGACACTGGCGAGATTCTCAACGCCGTCAGGGAGGCCCGCTTCTTTGGAGGGGAAGTCGACGGTGTGAATGTTGATTTGGTGGTCGGAGGCTCTGACTCTTTCGATAGAGTTTTGAAGGAACTGGGCGTTGGCGGGAGTGCTGATGATGGTCACGTGCTGGCCATGTGCTGCAAATGAACAAGCCATTTCGCAGAGGGGGGTTATATGACCAGCTGAGAGAAAAGGAAGGAAGTGAAGCTTCAATGGGTGATGAAGGGCATCCATGGCGGTGGTGTTGGTGCAAGCACGCATTGTATGCTCCAGTATTATAGACGAGCTCTATATATAGAGCGTCAAACTCAAGTGCAGTAATGCTTTTCATATACTATTTTGCGTTAAATCACGTGTGTATATATGAAACTACTTTTTACATAAACAGTGCAGTAATACTATCTATATGCTAGTGTTTTGAATTATGCAATATAAAATTGACTCCATGATCGAATTGTCTTTTTTTATCCAATTATTCAACCATAATCTCTAGACTTAAGCTAAGGCTTACGTTTGAGTAACTGTGTTCGTCCTTCCATCTGGAGACGTTTCTGGTTAAGGTCTCATAACGACGGATAACGTGTACTGTAGCATTTTGGGTTGGATTGTTGGATTTTAATTCTTTCTACAATCCATTTTTTTTCCTTAAGTGGAGAATAATATTTTTCTAGAAAAAAAAGTCTTGTCATACCTTTTAAAGGTCCAAATATATATTTAGTTGAAAGCCACCCAGCATTTTTAAGTGAGAATAACGGGGTCAGTAAGAAGAATTAATATGCTTATGTTTGAGTAATTAAGAGACAATATTAGAATAAAACAAAGATTAGGTACCAAAACGGAGTCTACTGTAAAGTTAATGCATATTCTTTAATGTTTTCTTAATATTTGTTAAAAAGCAAGTGAAATATTATATATGTGTGTGTTTTTTCAGTTATCAAATATGAAAGTTGTAGGTCTTAGGTGTAAAATGTGACATAGTCTGATATACTACAATCTTTATATTGACATCAAAGTTTAAAACACGTTTTAAATGACTATATTTTTAATATACATGCTAATATTAAAACATTCAGATGCTTTTAATACATAAAAAATTTTAATTTTTCAAGCGTTTAAAAAATTATTCAAAAATATTTAGATATAACAAATAAAAATTTTATAATTTATGTGTTCTATATGTCTTAAATAAATTAAAATTTTAAAAATGATTATTTTTAGACATATTAAGACTTTATTTTTCATAAATAGCCTTAGAGTCACTTAGAAAATTAGAATAGCCACATGCCAAAGTCACCATGAAAACTTGTATATCCATAAGTCATATATCATACAGTTAACAACACATAAGAATATAAATGTGAGGGGGTTTTGACGTGTATGAGTTCAATCTCAATTTATATATGAAGATATGTGGTGTTCTAAATTTTTAAATTTTTAATTATGTTTTTTATTTAATAATATTTATTTATCATACAAATTATACAAATTTTGAATGCAATATTACTTTATATCTTGAGATACTTAAAAATCAGAAAATGTAAGATAATAGTACTCCGGCCAAACGAAAATAATAGTACAAATGCGCTTCCCACGAATTTTCTTTAGGCGATGGTACATTTAGTATAAAAGTGATAGCAATTTTGGACAAAATAGTAAAATTCTAGGTTTATTTTATCTAAAATTCTAAGAATAAAATTTTAGATGCACAATGCGACAAAGGAGGGTCTGATTAGAAATCTGGATCCCTCCACTAGGGGTTCCTACCGCAGGGGGTGTAGTAGCACAAATTTGGGCTCTCTTAATTTTTTGAATTTTGAATTTTTTTATTTTTGAAAGTTTAAAGTTTAAAATAAAAGGTGAAAATTACTATTGTGAAAATAAAAAATTTACCTGTAAAAAAATTATACTTAGAAAAATTTATATATGTTATGAAGTTAAAATTTTTAAAATATATTTTTTTACATTTAATTTTTTATTTTTACAATTGTAATTTTTATCTTCTATTTTAAACTTTAACTCTTTAAAAGTAAAAAAATTAAATTAAATAAAAAAATTTTAAAAAGCCCAAAATTAGACTCCTTTACACCGTGTAGGAGGATCATACTGCATCTAATTAGCACAATAACTTTTTTTTTTTTAGTAAGTTTGGCCATGCAAATACGGACAGTGGTGCCCAAGAAGATAACGAAGCATGAAAACGTATGGGAGACAATCAGGCGTGCCAAAAATGTAAGGACCGTACATTACATCATTTGGATTTTGGATTACATAATTGAACATGACGATCGCGTACTGCGCACGTGGTTTGAATCATCGTATGTTGTTGCATTTAGATTATAATATTATATAAAGGAACGCGGCAATCGCGTATTACACGTGGGTTCATTAATTTAATATTTTCTCTAATTTTGAAAAGATACACAGTTTTGTCTTGAAACATATATTTTTTACACAATATATATTTATTCTATTTTGAATAATTAACTCAATATATCAGTATAGTAAATTGAAAATTTTAAAGGGTCACTTTATATAAAGGGATAAATCAAGGACTCAACACTACAAGAAAAACAAAAACAAAAACAAAAAATTCTGCCTAAAAAAAACTCTGTCTCTAACATTGTCGTTCCCAAAATTTGAGATGAAAAATATATTTTTATTTCAAAATTAAAGATGAAAGATATTGTCTTTATAAATAAATTCCATCTTTAAATTTCTCAACAAAAAATTATATTTAAAGACACATTTGAAACCAAATTTTTTGAGATAGAAATTCCATTTCTTATCAAAAATGAAAATTTGAACCGCCGTTAATAACACTAAGTGCATATAGAACATTTGTAATTAGTGACTTAGAGTTGATTTGCAACTGCTACTGAAGTTACTAGTCAATGCAACAAGAGGTGGTTTAAAACACCGCTATATGCAATAAACCAATTTTGTTTTATTTTATTTTAAAAATTTTTCCCTTTACATTTATATAATCACAACCAAAACCAAAATCAATTGGTCATTCAAATTATAACTTGCATAAGTCAATTACAATTAAAAGCAAAAAGCAATTTTAAGTCATATGTAATCATAAACAAAATGCAGATTAAAATTGTTATTGTCAACAAAATATTGCATCAAACGTAGGCCTGTATAAAGTAGCTAATTGCAAATGAAGCTAGTAAATCCAAATACACTAAAATCATCTTTAACAATTTGGTCCATCTTGGTTCTTCAAAAGAATTCACTCTCTTTGCGAGCAAAATAGTTGCAGTGAGATATTATAATGTAACACAAGCAACTAACTTTGAACAATTCCATAGACATTCATACTCAAGTACAATTCTATGTTTTCTACCGTACAAAGTAAAACGTACTGCAGCATATGAGGACAGGCCGACAAGGGCCCTGTGAAGATGGGTGTAAATGCATTGCATAAGAATTCAGCACACTATCCCATCCAACAAGATTCAATCAATGAAAAACAAAATCAACCCTATTGGTTCCAAAATCGTAGGACAGCCCTATCATCTTAAGCCAGAGCTTTTACACAACCAAACTAAAACTCACAATTAAAATCATACTAAAGGCAATAGATCAGCAAGCAAACCTTTAGCCAGCATTTTAGCGTAAAGTCAAGTTAAAAGTAGGATCATGCCATATCAAGAACCATGGGCTACGAAAATAGAAACTATTGCATGCAAAATTTGAAACCATAAACTTTTATATGCTTGGGTAGAGCTATAAAAACAGTAACTTCAGCATGCAAAATTTAAACAACATGTAGCATCTTTGGCCAAAAATCGGCACACCTGAAACAGAATTCAAGGGTAGGATTTTTCACACTCACATGCAGCATTTTAGCACTAAATCAACACTACCTCGTGCAGCATTTTAGCACCAAATCAGCACTACATCGAAGACCAGTAAGATCTGGAAAGTGCTCATTTTCCATTGATCGATACCACTTATGTGATTTGTGATAACTCAATTTACACAAAATGCACTTATATCATACCTCAAATATCGTGACACAGCTAGAATCCTGCTTTGCAAAGCATCAACATTTTTATTTTTCTTTTTCACATCTATTGTCATGACAACAGTAACTGGAACTTAGTTCAACAACCCAAAGTAGAAACTATATTATCAAAGCCAAGTACTGTAGCTGCATCTAGTATCGAAATGCTTAACAAAAGTGGCTTCAGATATATACGTATTTATATATTATCTTAAAATTTAGGCAGTATAAAAGGTTCCACTGACATAAATCCTCCAGCAAGAAGAGAAACCAAAACCTAACCTAAAGTTACCAGTAGTTTATGCTGGATACATGTTTCAAAACCTAATTTCAAAATTAACATAAGAATTAGTGCTGCAATGAGGTGAGCCGATACATGAAGAACTTTAATTACTGCTCGTTTCTTCCATGACAGTTTGGATGGAACAAAAGAGTATGTTGCAATTGATAGCAGTATAGCTCCCGCTAATATGACACATAAGAGTGCTCCAAATTTTATATAAATCCATCCCATAGAGTATCAAAGGCGTCTCTTTGTAAAATTGAAAGAAATACAAAATTATTAGATTTAGTATATTTTGATATATGTGAATTAAATAAAGAATTAACAAGGGGTGATAAAAGATATTTTATTACTTTCATTAATGACTACTCTCAATTCACTTTAATTCAATGTTTTAAAAACTAAATCGATCATTAAATCAGTGAAAATACTGGTTCACGATCTATTAGTTTAACCGTGGTTAAACTATAGCCTCAATAATAATTATATATATATTTTTTAAAATTTTAATATAAAAAAATACTAAAAATTTCAAATATCAAAATAGTCACAAGATTGTTATCAAATAATTTAAACTTTATATTGATAATTAATTTATTTAAAAATATATTTAATATAATTTTTATATATTAAAATTTAAATTTTTTTATTAATATATGACTTTGTTTTTAATAATTATATTTATATAAGACTTGATAGCACATTAGCAAATTAGTCTTTTTCTAGATATATGGTAGGGCTATTATCATCTTATCATAAGATCATTTGTTTGGTTTACAAAGACTTATGTTTTATTATAATGAAAATTGCTGAAAGTTATATATAAAATATTGCATACATTTGCTTATTACACAAGTTGACATAGAAGTAGAGATGTTGGTAATATCACACTATGCAAATTTGAGCCTGTGGTTTGTTAAGATTTTACAATAATAAAAATTGATGAAAGCTATATATAAACTATTGTATATATTAACTAACAAGATACCTTGGCATAGCAACAAGGAGTCTGGTAGGCAAGAAAGCATGCAGGTTCAAGTATGGATGGTTACGCTTTTACCATTTCATAGAGGTTGACCATCTTTGACCAATTTAACCGATTATCCAAAGTTCGATTTCCACACAAACCCATCTAGTTGAACCCGGTTTTTGATCGATTCTTTGAAGTTCTGGTTCAATGCTTCTTTCGAACTGAATTGAAGACCAATTCACCAATTTTTTAGTTGAACTAGCCGATCCAATCCAGTTTTCACATTACTGCTTTAATCAATTTACTTAGAACAAAAGATAAAGTCTTTTAGAAATTTTCCTATTTGTCCAATCATTCCCTCCCTCAGAGCTAATTCAATAGCATTGGACTAACTCGCCACGGGAAAGCTAGCCCTGAGTCAAGTCAGATTATAAGCCCTATTCATGTGCATTCGATTTCGAAAGAGCAGATAAGATGAAAAGAAAAGAGAAAAGAGCTCTGTCTCAAGCTGCTTATTCGAGAACAGTACGAGGGTCTTCTAAGGCAAGTGAGGCACTAGTGGCAGAGATTAAGTATGAATTTGAATCTTCCTCTAGAAATTACTTATGAATGGACATCTTCGAAACTAATAAGGCTTATAGTAGGACTAGGATGAGGAAAAGCAAGCTTAGAACTGTTAGATCATGCCTTGGGCTTTGGTTTGAGCACTGGATTTGGCTTTCTTTTTGGAGGTAAGATAGGGCAATCTCTTTCTTCCTTCAGACCGTGACTGATTGTTTGTCTGCTAAGTTCGGGAGCTAGGACCCTTCCTTCTCCCCGAGGAAACTCGCCTTGCCATTCATAGTTTTGTCCCTGTGATCTCTATAGACTGGGAGAAAGAATACATGAGATGCAGCAAGCCATGACATAAGCCCCTTAGCTTCTGTTGAATGAATTCCTTACCCTTCCATCCTCTTACCTGGAAACAGGGCTTTCAGAGCTTTCTTTCAAGCTTAATGGAGTAAGCTATGTCTCCCGTCCTTATCTTGGGACTGGCTAGCACTCCTTCCTTAAAAGCTGCTGTTCAATCCGTCCCTTAGCTTCTCTTTGTCTCTTTCTCTTCGTTCTCTTATATCCTGTTTTGGCTAAGACATGAGATCGGGTGATAACTAAAAAATGTTATCGCACTCCTTGCTGCCTGAAACTGGCTTTCCATAGTAGCTTTAGAGTACGAAGAAAGTAGGTTCATAATGAGAAAGGGATTTGCTCAGTTTCCATTGTGGGCGGGTCTACTGCTCTTACCGCCGATGCTGCGCCCTTAGCCCCCAAAGGGAGGTGGTAATAAACCTTCCGCTCAACAGCTATTTTGATTTCCCAAAAAGACTTTCTTATGAAAGAAAGAACTTCGAAACGATCATGCCAAAGGGAACAAATAAAGGCATCACACAAGGAATCGAACAACCTCCCTCTTAATTAACACTTTTTTTTTAGGTTTAAAAAGCTTTCATCGCGGCCACCCCCTTCTGAATTTACCTACCCGATCCTACTAAGCTGACTAGCGCATTGCTCTTAGATTCATAGCTTTCCCTCTAGTCTAGCTCATAGCCAACTCTCATCCCCGGTTTACCCGCTCATAGTTCTTGCTCTATCCCCTCACTTCTTTCATCCGAGGGCTTAAAAGCACCTTAGGGAGGAGTGGATTAACATTCTGACGCTTGAGGGACTGATTTAGGAGTCATTTCTTTCCATTGATCGGGGAGTGAGGTAGCGGTGATCCAAGCAAGATAGTCTGGAGCAAGTGCAAAGAGAATACCTCTGCTATTAGCTAAGGCTAGTCACCTCAAGTCTTTACATGGACAATGTCTCTTGTTGTATAGCTATTTTCTCTGTGTTCTTCCCGAGGGGGCTAACCGTATTAATAGCTGATTTAAGGTGGTTGCTTCTTCGTTGTTGAAAAAATGGTTTTCTAGCTATTGATGGGTGAACCCATTAGGGTTGTGAAGAACATGGTTGGTTTGATTCATAAAAAAAGTGCCCTTTACACACCACAATAGAATGGATTAGCTAAAAAGAAAAATAGGATTTTAATTGACATGGTTAATACTATGTTGTTATATACACATTTGCCACATAATTTATAAGGTGAAGCTCTATTCATATATTAAATAAAGTACCTCCAAAAAGTGTAAATATTTCACCTTATGAACTTTGGAATAACAAAAAATCAAATTTAGATTATTTTAAAGTATAAGAGTATATTTTATATTATGAAGTTCTTGATCATCAAATAATAAAACTAGGACTCAAAGGCATCAAAAGTGTCTTTGTATGATATGCATAATATTCAAAAGCATCTAGACTATTAGATTTACCATCTAATATGATTATAGAATATATACATATTGAATTTATTGAAAACAAATTTATACATGATTTTGTGGATAATCAGTCTTTATTTGAACAAAATCAAAATAATGTTGATTCAAAATAAAAAAAAGAATAGTGATAACACCCTACTAGAAATTAGAAGGAGTCAAAGAGTCAAGGGGAAAAAAACCATCTTGATTCAAACTTCATCTCTTTACAATTAATAGTGTTTTTGGTTGAAGGAGGTATAACAAATATCTATAACAAAGTACGATATTATTGAATGTTGAAAGTGATCTAAAGAAATTTCAAGAAGCCATGTTTTCTTGGAAAGAGGCTACAAATGATGAGATAGATTCAATCATATTGAATAATACATAGATTTTAGAAGATTTACATCCTAGTTTAAAACTCATAGACTATAAATGGGTATTTAGACGTAAATATAACATTGATGGTTCTATTCAAACCTTTAAAGCAAGATTAATGACAAAAATTTTCACATAAAAGTAACATATTGATTATTTTGATAGATATGCACTTGCAGCAAGAATAACATCCATTAGAATACTTTTATCTTTAGTTTCTATATATGGTTTGTGATAACTCCCTAATTTATGGTATAAAATGAGATTATATTTAAGATCAAATTAGGGAGGCAAGTGCTTTCTTCTTGATTAATAGAGTTAAAAATGAATTCAATCACACAAAAGAAAGAGAGTGTTCTATTGTATTATCTTTAGCAGTTTGAGCCTCATTCTATGATTGATTTCAATTTCAAGAAAGATAAAAGAAGAAAGAAAGAATGGAGAAAAGAGAAGGAAGCTGAGAAGCGAGAAAGTACAAGTGGATCAAGCATTCTCGCTATAGCGAGGATTGAATTCGCTATGGCGAGAACACACTTTCGCTATAGCGAGTAAGGTACTTCGCCACAGCGAAGTCGCGAAGCATACAAATTCCAGGGAGAAGCTCGCCATAGCGTAGCAGTAGCGAGAAAAGAAGAAATCTGGGAACTCTAAGAGAGCTCACTATAGCGAGAAGCACTCCTCGCCATAGCGAGATCGGACCCTGAAACGCACAGTTTTATTTATCAAGCTATAGAAGACGGGAAGAAGTAGGGTTTTGATTCATTCAGCATATAGAAAAAGTTCTGGCCGACTAAGAGAGAAGAAAACGCATCAAAGGTGTGGGAGAAGCTTCAATTTGATCGGGAATTCATCAATTCTATTGATTTCTCTTCCGATTAGGTGTTTCTACTCCATCTACCATCTTAGTTGATGATATTAAACATGTGTGCTGAACTTGTCTGTGGATTTCAAGCCATGAGCGACTAGATTTTGTAATCCTTAGGGATTTTATGAACCTTTTATCTGTAGAGATTATTTTCCCTTGTTGATTCTGCAGTTTATTGAGAATAGTATTGTTTAATCTGAAATATATTTCATTCTATTGGGTGGCTTCCTTTAGTTTGATTGTGAATTGAGTAATTAACCTTTGATGGAAGGAAATTACTTATAGACCATTGGTTAAACAACTTAGGATTAGATATAATCTGATTTGCACTTGAGATAGAAATATTCTCAAGGGCCCTAGGTAGTCGAAAGAAGGTCTGCACTTAATCAAGTATTAACCTCTCCTTGAGACATCAAGAGTGAGTGGATATAAGGGTTCAATTGGATCGAAAGACAATTGCACCTACTTTAACCTTGACTCTAAAATTTGCTTTAAGCTGTTTAATTAAAAGAGAAATAATTGACATTTGATAAAAAAGGGGATTAAAATTCCTAAGGTGTTTCTGATTGCATAATTCCAATACAACTATTGTTTATTATTTGTCTTTGCATCATTCTCATAAATCCATCTACAATTTGATTGTTTAACTAAAATAAACATGAGAACTCTAATGCCTAATTGCCAATTGTATTGATTCTCTGAGGGAACGACCTTGATTCATCACGTACTACATTTGCGACCCGTACACTTGCGGTGTCATAATTTAGTGAGCATCAAGTTTTTGGCGCCGTTGCCGGGGAATTAAGGCAATTGGTGAAGAGAATTAGAGAACTTTAAGTAGTTTTAGCTTAAACATTTTTTTTATTATTTTTCTTCAGTTGTTAGCTATTCAATTTTTACTTTCTTAGTGATTACCTCTTGATTTTCTTGGCTTAGTAAGGTTCTTGATCTGCACTCCTTTGTTTTCACAGGTACATAGTTTATGCCACTTAAATCCAAATCTAACAGAACACCTAGAAAGACAAGGAGTTTAACGGACATTTTGGCTGAAGAGTCTACACTAACTTAAGCAGAGAGTGAGATAACTGTTCCTACCACGGATATGGCGAACGAAGATAATCAAAATCGTACTATCAAAGACTTTGTGGGAAGAACTATGAGAACCATTCTACCAAGCATTGTGGTCCCTAATTTTTAAGCTGCTAATTTTGAGCTAAAACCTGTGATGATCTCCATGCTGCAGTTCAATGGACAATTTACTGGTAAAAGGTCTGATGAAGATCCCAACCGCCACATTATATCATTCTTGGGAGTCTGTGATTCTTTCAAACAGAATGGGGTGCCAAGAGATGTGCTAAGACTGAGAGTATTCCCACTCTCTCTGTAAGGAAAGGCTAAGGAATTGTTGTTAAATTTACCAGAGGGTTCGATAAACACTTGGGACAAGCTAGAGGCAAGGTTTAGAGCTCGCTTCATTCCAAATAACAGAATAGCAGATGCCCGTCGTGAGCTTATCAACTTCAAGCAAGTTTCAGATGAGCATTTATATGCTGCTTGGCAGAGATACAAAAATTTACTCCGCCAATGCCCGAGTCATGGAATGGATACTGTGCCATTGTTCAGAATTTCTGCACACGTTTGACTCCACAAACAGACACTATGTTGGATGCTATCTTAAATGGGCGTTGGGATGACATACCGGTAGATGATGTTATTCTGGCTTTGGACACACTATCTGAGAGTTATGTGTAAAGAGGAGGTGATAGAAGGGTTACTGCTAATGTTGCTAGCACTCAAGAAGATTCATCTGTACCACTAGCAACTATCCTCTCTGCCCTGAACAAGAGGTTTGATATGTTAGAATCTCAAGTGCAACGAAGTCAACAATTGAATGTTTGTTCTACCCAAGTGACTCCAACTGCCTGTGAGAATTGTGGAGATCTGCACTCAACTGAAAATTGCCCCTTTGCATTACCAGAATCAGTTAACTATGTGGGGAATTTTCCAAAGAATCAGAATCCATACTCGAACACGTACAATCCTGCATGGCGAAACCATCTGAATTTCTCTTGGAAGAATGGTTCATCTCTTAATCAACCATCATCTTCTGGAGTTAGGCCAAATCAACCTCCTGGATTCTCTCAAGTAACAAGGCAGAATGTACCTGTTCAAGAGCCCAAAACGAATCTAGAAGATGTGCTGGCAAAGTTCATGACCACTCAGATAAAAAATAATGAAGAGCAAGCCAGCATCAATGCAAGAGTGGATTTTTCCCTTAAGAACATTGAGGTACAGATGGGGCAATTAGCGTCTGCGGTGAATGCACTGCACCAAAGAGGTTTGCCAAGCGATACAATTCCCAATCCAAGAAGAGAGAGTAAGGAAGAATGCAAGGCTATCACCTTGAGAGGTGGTAAAGAACTTCCTGAAATACAAGTTCAAGTGGAGGAACCAACTGAGATGAATTCTAAGGGTCCATCAGGCAATATTCAGATAGAAAGTGAAAGATTTCAACAGAAGAAAGAGAAAAAGGCTACCAGTTTGAGCAACAAAGAAGAGGACAAGGAAGGAGGGTCTAAAGTGAAAAAATCCAAAGAAAAGACAGTTCTATATCCTAAAGTGGTATCACTGCCTCCATTCCCACAGAGATTACAGAAGAAAGTCCTTGATGATCAGTCTAAGAAGTTCTTGAGCATGTTTAAACAACTTCACATCAATATCCCTTTCTCTAAAGCCTTGGAGCAAATGCCTAAATATGCTAAGTTCCTTAAGGACATGCTTAGCAAGAAGAAGCGGTTTACTGAATTTGCAACAGTGGCTTTGACAAAGGAGACTACAAATATCCTGAAATCCAATCTACCTACCAAGTGCAAGGACCCTGGCTCATTTTCAATCTCCTGCATGATTGGGGATAAATTTGAAGGTCGAGCACTCTGTGATTTAGGATCTGTTGTGAACCTTATGCCCTTATCTGTTTTTCGAAAGCTACAGATGGGAGAAGCCAATCCAACAACAGTCACCTTGCAGCTAGCCGATAGAAGTCTCTCCTATCCACATGGAATCATCGAAGATATGTTAGTGAAGGTTGGGCAGTTCATCTATCCCGTTGATTTTATTGTTCTTGATATTGAAGAGGATAGAGACATCCCATTGATAGTGGGGAGGCCATTTCTAGCTACCGGCAGAACACTTGTTGATGTGGAAAAAGGGGAGATAATAATGTGATTGGGAGATGAGCAAGTCACTTTCAGTGTGGAGAAAGCCATGAAGCATTTGGGCAGTGTTGAAGAATGCTCACGAGTGTCTATTATTGAAGAGATTATTTAAGAAGAATTAAACTCTTATGCTTTCACCGATCCTCTTGAAGCAGTACTTGTTGGTAAGTCTAATATAGAGGAATTAAAGAGAGTAGAAGTTGAGTACAAGCTTAATGCATTTAGGCCTATGGCTAAGCAGAATAGGCATTTTGAATCACTGGAGCTGACTTCACGAAAAACCCATGCTCTACCACCCTCCATCGAGCAGCCTCCATTATTAGAACTGAAACCTCTTCCACCACATCTACAATATGCCTATTTGGGGGATGGAGAAACTTTACCAGTCATAATCTCATCTGCATTAACATCCTCCCAAGAGAAGCAGTTGTTAAATCTGTTAAAAGAGCACAAAAGAGCAATTGGTTGGACCATAACAGATATAAAGGGAATCAATCCAGCCATCTGTATGCACAAGATTCTCTTAGAAGATGACCACAAGAGATCAGTGGAAAGCCAAAGAAGATTGAATCCGATAATGAAAGAAGTAGTCAAGAAAGAGATCATTAAGTGACTTGACGCTGGAATTATCTACCCCATTTCAGATAGTGACTAGGTGAGTCCGGTGCAATGTGTCCCTAAGAAAGGAGGTATGACAGTGGTGCATAATGAGAAGAATGAAATGATTGCCATAAGAACAGTCACAGGCTGGAGAGTTTGTATGGATTACAGGAAGTTAAATACAGCCACAAGAAAGGATCATTTCCCGCTTCCATTCATCGATCAAATGTTAGACCGATTAGCAGGAAAAGAATTCTTCTGTTTCTTGGATGGCTATTCTGGATACAATCAGATTGCTATTGCCCCGGAGGATCAAGAAAAGACCACTTTCACATGTCCATATGGGACTTTTGCATTCAGACTCATGCCGTTTAGACTATGTAACGCCCCTGCCACCTTTCAAAGATGTATGATGTCAATTTTTTTTGACATGATTGAGCATATTATGGAAGTCTTCATGGATGATTTCTCAGTATTTGGCATCACATTTGAAGAGTGTCTGGCTAATTTGACACGAGTCTTGCAAAGGTGTGAAGACACTAATTTAGTCTTAAATTGGGAAAAATGCCACTACATGGTTTGTGAAGGAATAGTACTTGGGCATAAAGTGTCTAAAAGAGGGTTGGAAGTGGATCGGGTCAAAGTTTCAGTAATTGAGCAACTACCACCGTCCACTAATGTGAAGGCTATTAGAAGCTTCTTGGGGCATGCTGGGTTCTATCGACGATTTATCAAGGATTTCTCACAAATAGTAAAGCCTCTTTCTCAATTGCTTGAAAAGGATACTCCTTTCAAGTTAGATGCAAGTTGTTTGAAAGCTTTTAAAGAACTCAAGCAGAGACTCATCACCGCACCAATTATAGTGGCCCCTGATTGGTCATTACCCATTGAGGTTATATGTGACGCGAGCGATTATACGGTTGGAGCTGTGCTTGGTCAGAGACATAGTAAAACTTTTTATCTTATTTACTATGCAAGCAAAACCTTAGCTGGAGCACAGGTAAATTACTCAACTACTGAAAAAGAAATGCTTGCTGTTGTTTTTGCTTTTGAGAAATTTAGAGTCTATCTGATGGGTACTAAAGTCATAGTTCATACTGATCATGCTGCTATTAGATATCTCTTATGGAAGAAAGAATCTAAACCTAGGCTAATTAGATGGGTTTTACTATTGCAAGAATTTGATGTGCAAATTGCTGATAGGAAAGGAACTGAAAATCAAGTAGCTGATCATTTATCTAGGCTTATGAATGACTCTGATTGTGCGGATAACCTCTTGATTAATGAGAGCTTTCCTGATGAATCTATATTTGCTGTGAATTGTATATCTGTGCCCTGGTATGCTGATTATGCCAATTACCTAGTCAGTGGTATTGTGCCTAATGAATTAAATTTTTACCAAAAGAAAAAGTTTTTGCATGATGTGAAATGGTTTGTGTGGGATGAACCATTTTTGTATAGGAAATGTGCTTACCAAATTTTGCGAAAATGTGTGCCTTAAACTGAACAGAATGATATTCTTCATGCTTGTCATTCTGCTTCGTATGGTGGTCATTTTAGCGGCCAACACACTGCTTACAAAGTGTTGCAATCTGGGTCTTATTGGCCCTCACTGTTTAAAGATGCTTATTTGTTTGTCAGTCATTGTGATGCATGTCAACGAACAGGTAACATCTCAAAGAGGCATGAAATGCCCCAATCAGGTATTTTTGAGGTAGAATTATTTGATGTGTGGGGCATTGATTTCATGGGACCATTTGTTTCATCTAGAACTCATCAATACATTTTAGTTGCAGTTGAATATGTGAGCAAATGGATTGAGGCTGTAGCTTGCCAATCTAATGATGCCAATACGGTGGTGCGATTTGTTAAAAAGAACATTTTTATTCGATTTGGCACACCGAGGGCAATCATTAGTGATGGGGGGACTCACTTTAACAATAGATTGTTTAAGGATTTACTTGAAAAATATGGAGTCACCCATAGCATGGCATTGGCTTATCATCCTCAAACCAACGGCTTATGTGAAGTTTCTAACAGAGAAATAAAAAGGATTTTGGAGAAGACTGTAAATCCCACCAGAAAAGATTAGGCAGATAAGCTCGATGATGCTTTATGGGCATACAGAACGGCTTTTAAATCTCCAATAGGTATGTCTCCATACCAATTGATTTTTGGAAAAGCTTGTCATCTGCCCATTGAGCTAGAGCATAAAGCCTTTTAGGCTGTTAAGAAACTAAACTATGATATGGCTAAAGTGAGCGAAAAAAGATTACTGCAGCTTAATGAATTGGATGAGTTTAGATTGCAAGCCTTTGAAAATTCTAGAATGTACAAAGAAAGAACTAAAAGAGTTCATGATAGACACATCTTACCAAGGACATTTACACCTGGAGACCATGTGTTACTATATAACTCTCGTTTAAAGTTGTTTCCAGGTAAGTTGCGATCAAGATGGTCTGGCCCGTTCAAGGTAATTGCTGTGACATCTTATGGAGCCATTGAAGTTCAGGATGAGAAATCAGGTGATCAGTTTAAAGTCAATGGTCAAAGGCTTAAGCATTATCTAGGTAGCGACATAGACCGGCAAACTATCGTCCCCACCTTGACTCAGCCTCCTTAATCGGCTGACATAGTCCGGCTGAGGACTATAAACCAAGCGCTCCTTGGGAGGCAACCCAAGTTTTCTTCTCTTGTTTTTATTTTAATTTACCGTTCTTGCGTTTTGTTTTAATTTTGGTGTTTTTGTGTGTTTTATAGGTTGGGTGGGGTACTGGAATACTGGATGCTGGGAACTAGGTATTTGGTAGAAAAGACCATCGTCCGACACGGTTTTCAGGAAGTTTCTAACTTTACTTTGCATTATGCATCTTTATTCTAGTCATGTTGATCAACCATGTGGTTATGATTTGAGTAAAATGAGTCCAAGGAGAGGTACATCATATAGGGTTATAGAATGCTTATTTGTATATCCGGTAGCCCAAAAAAAAAATTTCGCTATAGTGAGAGAACCATGTCGCTACAACGAGGCTGCTTATTTTGCGTCAGGTATAGTAACCAGAGAGTCCCTCGCCATGGCCAGGCTGTAGCGAGCCCCATGAACAATCCTAAGTGTCATCGCTATAGCGAGCCAACCCTTTCGCCATGGCGAGATCTCTACAGCCAATGTGGTACAAGGTCCAGAGAGTATATCGTTGTAGCTACGCTATAGCGAGTGACCTGTTCAGAAAAATTTTAAGTCTTTTCGCTATTGCGAATTATTCCATTCACTATAGCGACTGCAGCGTACTTTAAGCCACATACTAAAACCAGAGAGATCCTCGCTACAGCGATGCGTTTCAGCATCTAAATTTTTCACAAGTCTTCTCGCCATAGCGAAGCATTCATTTCGCTGTTGCGAAGACAGCAGCCCTGCTCATACACTTTCCAAAGAGTAGCTCGCTATTGCCTAGTAATAGCGAGGTCGCTATTGTCTGAGTCATAATAGTTCATTCCGTCGCTGAAACCACATCCACATTCATTCTCGCTATAGCGCCTCTAAACCTTCCTCCTTGAGATCTCATCCTTCCACCAAATTTCCTGAAATCAACGTCCCCATTCCCCTCGCATTCCATTTTCCTTGCAACAGGTAAGTCTGTTTTTAATTTTTTCTCCTGAATCATGGTGAATCTAGGCTTTTTCGCGAACCTAAGGCTGACGGACTCGTCCTTTTTAATTTGTGTAGTTTAGGGTTACTTATTCGGTTTGAATGCATGTGTTGTGCTGGCTGTACATTTCTGTGCAGGGGATTACATTTAGTTTGGCATTATTCTGCGCATAATCGCATCTTGCTTAATTTTGTTCGTGCTCGTTATAGCGAGCATCAACTCGCTACAGCGAGTTCGAGACATTTTTCCAGAAAATTTTTTTTCTTCCCCGAGCATTCCCTGCTTCGATTGATCCCTTCGTCCTCTGTCCTTTGGTCCCCTGTAGGCTTTTAAAGGCTCTTGTCCTTCTTCCAATCATAGCATATGCCATTCTTTCATGCTTTTTCATCCTAGCTATGCATGTGACACCCATCCCCCCATTCATTCTGCTACTTGTCTTTAATTCTTGCACTGATTTGCTTTCAATTCATCTTTATTTTTTTTTACAGTGATGGCTCCCAAGAAGCAAGCCAAGACTGCTGGAGCATCTTCTTTTAAGCAGAAGAAGCAGACTTATGATAAGGATAGGTTCACTTCAGCCCGGGCAGAATTCCGTTTTGACCGTCTCTTCGCTGACCGCGGTGTGGTTGAAGACAGGTATTATGAACCTCATAGCCTGGATCTCATCTATCCGGACTTCCAGTGGCATGGCCTTCAAGGCTTCACCAAAAAGCTGGTGCATCGGATCCCGCTGATGATCTAAGAGCTGTATGCCAACTTTGAGGATACTGAAGAGGGCGAGGATGAATATTATTGCCGGGCTGCCTGGGTACGCAACAACGAGAAAGTCTTTCAAGACTTTTATGAGCTACTAGACGTCGGTGAGTGCGCATTCCAACATTTTTTGGAGAATCCTGAATCCGTTTCATGGGAGGAGGTGGAGACCACTATCGCACTGGAGGGCCGAGCCCGGTTGGTAAACAAAGTGTATCCGGTAAATCAGTTAAACAAACCGGCCCGCTATTGGTTACAATTCATCACAAGCAACATTCTGACGAGCTCCCATGGTTCGGACATGATCCAGGAGCGAGCGACTCTGACTTGGTGCTTCATGACCAAGCAGCAGGTGAACATCCCTCGCTTGATGTACCTGAACTTTAAGCAAATAGCGAGGTCTGATAGAGCGAGCCTGGCCTACCCCCGCATGCTTACTGAGCTAGTCACCATGGGGGGAAGCCGCGTCTCCAAAAATGATGCGCAGTTCAAGCCTAAAGGGCCTTTTAAGTATGATAACATGAAGGATGAGCTGGGACATCCTCGCAGACAACGGGCATCTGCCCGAGCACCTCCGGCAACTTCTTCACCGCCTCCACCACAATACATAAGCACACCTGAGCCAATGCAGCAGGAGCCGCCGCATTCAGCTAAGTTTGAAGGTTGGGTGCGAGAGTCCATTGACCGGTTGGAAGGCCATGTCCTATCCACGAAGGACCAGCTTCAGATGCTGATGGACTACTTGATGCCTGCCCCTGCCCCTTCACCTCCAGCGGGTCCTACACCATCCGTGATAGTTCTCCCCCATAACTCTCCACCGGGTGACTAGCCTGGTCCTTCGGATTCACAGGATCCTTCTATCCCTTGATTGATATCTCTTATACTGTTTTATTTTGCTTCTTGGGATTACTGTAAATGGATGACTGTATATCTTTTTGTTTGTGTCACTGGTGCTGGCTGCTCTGTTTTCTCTTATAACAACTCACCTATTCCTGTATCTATTTTCTCTATTGTTGGGCTGTCAATTGCAGGAGTAGTTTGAGCACATCCCTCTCGTCATCTCAAATGTTTTTTTTTCTTATCAGGGGAGTCCTGTCTCTACCCTTTTCATGCACCACACTTTACTTCTCTTGTCTTACTTTTGCTCTCTTATTTTGCACATTGCGAACAATGTTAGTTTTAAGTGTGGGGGAAAGGTACACATAGGCTAGGCTAAATAGACACGAATGCTTAATTTCAGTTAATAAAACAAAAAGCAAATAAATTAGCACTTATAAATAATCCATCATAACATCTCCAATTTTAACCAGAATTAGCCTCACTGCCTTAGAGGAATACTGATCAATGAATATGGGGGTGAAGCAAGCTTGAAATGAATAAAGTAGATAAGGTAGTCGCAGTATGCACCCACATTAGGACCACTCTTCCACAATATGATTAAGTGAAGTATTCAAGTTTTCTCCTAAACTAATTCTCAATTATTTTTTTTAGATTTTTTCAAATTACTTGCTCTAGTGAATATCTGATTGTCATTTGAGACGGATCCACCACAAAAAAAAATTACTCCAATGGTTGAAATCACTTAGTAACCGGGTGGCTTCATGACCAATATCGTCATTCGCGTCAAACGGTGATAGAAACTAAGAGTATGCTAGTGAGCACTCCGAGACTTCCCTAATCTGAGTAACCGGGTGGCTTCATGACCAATGTCGTCATTCGCGTCAAAAGGATTAAGAGAACTGAGGAGAAATCATTCAAAAAAAAAAAAAAGAGACTGGGCAAAAGCCATAAAAAAAAAAAAGCTAAGTGATCACGTTGAAAACTGATCTCTGGTGAACAATAGAAACCTCTTTTAATGAATGTTGAGGATTGAAGCTAGAGTGAATATATGGATTGGTCTTGAAAATGTAATGAGGATATGTTGAAGGTTGCTTGAGTGCTTTTTGAAAATCTATCTGTGGAACACACACACACTTAGTCAAGGTGTAACTATGATTGCATTGTTTTCAAAATTCAATTTAAGTTTTGCTGAACTTCTGTTTCTAGCATTAGTCCCAATCTAAGTGTGGGGGAGAGCTGACCTCTGATTGATTGGGTGATGATTATGAAAAAGAATAAATAAATAATCTCTGCTTGATAGTTTTGAGGATTGCTTGAGGACAAGCAAGGATTTAAGTGTGGGGGAGTTTGATAACTCCCTAATTTATGGTATAAAATGAGATTATATTTAAGATCAAATTAGGGAGGCAAGTGCTTTCTTCTTAATTAATAGAGTTAAAAATGAATTCAATCACACAAAAGAAAGAGAGTGTTCTATTGTATTATCTTTAGCAGTTTGAGCCTCACTCTATGATTGATTTTAATTTCAGGAAAGATAAAAGAAGAAAGAAAGAATGGAGAAAAGAGAAGGAAGCTGAGAAGCGAGAAAGTACAAGTGGATCAAGCATTCTCGCTACAGCGAGGATTGAATTCGCTATGGCGAGAACACACTTTTGCTATAGCGAGTGAGGTACTTCGCCACAGCGAAGTCGCGAAGCATACAAATTCCAGGGAGAAGCTCGCCATAGCGTAGCAGTAGCGAGAAAAGAAGAAATCTGGGAACTCTAAGAGAGCTCGCTATAGCGAGAAGCACTCCTCGCCATAGCGAGATCGGACCCTGAAACACACAATTTTATTTATCAAGCTATAGAAGACGAGAAGAAGTAGGGTTTTGATTCATTCAGCATATAGAAAAAGTTCTGGCCGACTAAGAGAGAAGAAAACGCATCAAGGGTGTGGGAGAAGCTTCAATTTGATCGGGAATTCGTCAATTCTATTGATTTCTCTTCCGATTAGGTGTTTCTACTCCATCTACCCTCTTAGTTGATGATATTAAACATGTGTGTTGAACTTGTCTGTGGATTTCAAGCCATAAGCGGCTAGATTTTGTAATCCTTAAGGATTTTATGAACCTTTTATCTGTAGAGATTATTTTCCCTTGTTGATTCTGCAGTTTATTGAGAATAGTATTGTTTAATCTGAAATATATTTCATTCTATTGGGTGGCCTCCTTTAGTTTGATTGTGGATTGAGTAATTAACCTTTGATGGAAGGAAATTGCTTATAGACCATTGGTTAAACAACTTAGGATTAGATATAATCTGATTTGCACTTGAGATAGAAATATTCTCAAGGGCCTTAGGTAGTCGAAAGAAGGTCTACACTTAATCAAGTATTAACCTCTCCTTGAGACATCAAGAGTGAGTGGATATAAGGGTTCAATTGGATCGAAAGACAATTGCACCTACTTTAACCTTGACTCTAAAATTTGCTTTAAGCTGTTTAATTAAAAGGGAAATAATTGACATTTGATAAAAAGTGGATTAAAATTCCTAAGGTGTTTCTGATTGCATAATTCCAATACAACTATCATTTATTATTTATCTTTGCATCATTCTCATAAATCCATCTACAATTTGATTGTTTAACTAAAATAAACATGAGAACTCTAATGCCTAATTGCCAATTGTATTGATTCTCTGAGGGAACGACCTTGATTCATCACGTACTACATTTGCGACCCGTACACTTGCGGTGTCATAATTTAGTGAGCATCAGTTTGTATGTACATAAAATAGATGTTAAAACAACCTTTTTAAATGGAGACCTAAGTGAAGAAATCCATATGCAACAATTAAAGGTTTTGTTCTCCCTTGAAATGAAAAGAAAGCATGCAACCTGTTAAAGTCTCTCTATGGTTTAAAACAAGCACTAAAACAATAACATGAGAAATTCGATAGTGTCATATTGTCTAATGGGTTCATACATAATCACACTAACAAATCTATTTACTCTAAATTCACAAAGGAATATGGAGTTATAATTTGTCTATATATTGATGATATGTTAATCTTGGGTATAAATATGCTTGATATCTTTGAAACTAAAAAAATATCTAATTTCAATTTTTAAGATAAAAAACTTGAAGGAAGTAGATATTATCTTAGGTATTATGGTTAAAAGAGACAATAAAGGAGGGACTTTGACATAGTCATATTACATAGAAAAAGCGCTAGGCAAATTCAAACATTTAGGAACAATGGAGTTGTATACTCCCTATGATTCTAGTCACAAGTTAACTAAAAATTCTGGGAAAGCGATAGCACAATTGGAATATATGAGTGTAGTTGGTAGTATGATATATCTAATGCATTATACCAGACCAAATATAGCATTTGTTGTTTGTATACTCTCAAGGTTTACAAGTAATCCCAATAATAATCATTGGAAAGTGTTTGGATATCTAAAAAGAACAAAACACTTGGGACTATTCATTATAATAGATTTCCTATTGTGTTATAGGGTTACTCTAATGCTAATTGAACAATAAGTGTTAATGACAACAAGTCTACATCAAGGTGGATATTCACCTTAGGTGGTGGTGCAATTAGTTAGGCTTTTAAGAAACAAATTTGTATTTTTCATTTTACAATGGAATTTGAACTTATTGCATTGGCAATTGCTAGAAAGAAGCAAAATGACTGAATAAATAATATTGGATACAAAGTTGTGGCTACAACATATGCAAGCCATTTCTATATTTTATGATAGTCAAACTACAATGTCTATAGCCCATAATAAGAATTACAATAGGAAATCAAGACATATAAGTTTAAGGCATGCCTATATAAGATAGTTAATCATTAGAAGGACTATGACGATAGTTTATGTGTGATCAAGTAAGAATTTGGCTTATCCTCTAACAAAAGATTTGTCGAGAGATGTAGTACAACATACTCGTGAGGACATAAGGCTAAAATCCTTTAACCAAAACACTAGTAATAGGAACCTAGCTTTGAATTAGTATGCCCTCTAATAACATAAGTTCAATAGATAATAACAAGTTATTATGTTTTGATTAAGCATTGAACTTTGCATTTAAAGCCTCATTTTATTGTACGTGGTACAATCTGTTGTTAGGAAAGCTTATGGAGTTTATAAGGCTTTGTAACAAGGACATAAAGACAAACTTTGTAGTGTATACTATTATAAAAAGAGGTTGACAAAATTTTAATGGATATGTTAGATGTCTAAAGTAACAAGGACATGACAACAAACTCCACCTATATGAATATTGAAGTGGGTTAATCTTATAAATTTTCATGAAATCAGGATTAGCACATGGGAATAAAAGTATTAAAGCAAAATGCTAAACTTCTTATTGACTTAATAATATCATGTGTGTGATACTTTCGATTTTGGCCTAAGCAATTGTAGCTCAAATCTTAGGATACCAATAACTTCATCAAAGCTTTAAAAGATTTACACTAATAAAATGTTTAAATCAAAATAAAATACTTGTCTAGTATACATGATATTATGAAAAAATATTACAAACTAGTGGAGCATTGTTACATAGTTTGTAATATACATAGTGTGACTTGAAATCCCACATTGGATAAAGAGAGAGTTGGTTGAAGGTCTATAAGGAAAACCTATTTAATATGTCTAAAATGAATTTAATATACACATATTATATATATGTGTGTGTGTGTGTGTGTGTGTGTGTGTGTGTGTGTGTAAATATATATATTTAAATGACTTGAACTTGGACTTAAAGTAATTTACTCTAGAGTATTAGTTATTTAATTTCAACTTCAAATTGAAATTATTTTAAAATTTTAAATTTAAAATTAAATCAACATATTGTTAATTTGAAAATAGACATCCATTAGAGATTACTATTCAAAGCCTATTTATATCCCTTCTCCCATATTAGAACTACTAAGAAAATTTGAGTATTGTATAAGTGTTGTTGTATTTTTTTTAATCAAAATTTTTGTTGTATTTTAAAAAGGCATTATTTATAATTTTCTAATATACGGATCACTCTTTAAACATAGTGATTGATCACACTTCAAAGCCTTTTCTAATATTCTATTCAATGTATTTTCTAACACTTTTATGGCACTAAGTCACAACACAAAACAATGAAATGTGCTTAACTTCATTCGCACATGGCAAAGAAATTCAAATGGGACTCTACCCTAGCATCAAGATACAAGCAAAGGCATTGTTATATTCAATTTCATAGGATAAAATTATGAAATTTTCTTAAGTGTATCTGCAGTATAGTACATTCAAAAAAATCAAAGGCCAAAAATATGTTTGTACAGGTGGGGTCCATGCATAATACAGGTGAAATACACGTTCAGAGTAAATCTTAACCGTTGAGTGTACAAATGACATGGTACACCCAATATATGTCAAAATTGCTCTAAAATTATATATACATACGTTAAAACTAAACAAAGGAACTGAACATTAGAGAAAATTGTCTCTCACATCCCTAGTGAAACACCACCTCTAATTCTTCGCTTCGTCTCTTGGTTTCTCAATTTTGCTTCTCAAAAATTTGACTCCATCTCTTTCTCCTCCTCTTCTATGCTCTCTTCTCTCTTTCGCTCTACTATCCTGATCTTACTGGAGGATTGGCTGCCAACCTCTCTTTCTCAAGCTCTCTCCCTCTCTTTTCATTTCCGCCCTCTTCCCCCTTTTCGATTAAGCTCTCTCCTTTTTATATGCGAGGTTTAGCATCAAATCTTCCCACAAATCCCACTAAAGGTCTGAATCTGCTCTTTGAACTTTCCTTTGCTTATCTTTTCCCACATATTTCGTGTCTCTGCTTCTTCACGCAACCTGTAAGTGAATGCCAAAAAAGGAGCAAGAGGAAACGCAGTGATGCCCTGCATTTTGAATGAGCCGAAAAATGGCTCCAATTGTGCAAATCACTCAAAAATCAAATAGAAACCTGAAGTAATTTTTTTATTTAATGCATTTTTTACACTTTTTTGAAACTACTGGAACAAAATACCGTATGCATACCCACAATCTTCCAAACATAAAGGCTTGATAGTGAAAAGGTTCTAGGATCAAGTTACATCACATGATGGAGATTGTTTCTTGAACTACAGTTAGCTGAATCGGGTTATGACTGAAGCATTATGCAGAAAAGAACAATTTTTCCTTCCAAGAATTATCTCTAGGTCCTCAGAGAGAATTGCTCCATATTATTGACAAGGAAAAATGGGAACCTCTCCCAGTGTACATTGAAATGATGCAGTACACATCTTTTAGTACATAATGAAAGATATAAAAATCCGTGGAATATATATAATCCAAAGCATTTGGGTTAACTTAAGCCATCACGGTCTAAGAAGATTCTAAATGGTATTTTTAAACTATAGAACAATAGGAACTAAAGTCATAATCAAATTGCTACAGAGCAATAAGAGATTAAAAACATTATTCCAGTGCATCCCTTTAATTGAAAAGGAGGATGCACACTTTAAAAATCACTTTCAATTGCACCAAAACACCCATCAGGGGATTATTATATCTAAATCAGAATGCTATGGAGCACCCCGTGTGCAACCATTTGGTTCATTTTTGTGTTGCATGAATTTATTCTCAAATAGAGGAGCTGGGAAGTAAATCTAACAATCTTCAGATAATAAGCGAAATCCCTAGACAATAGAAGAACATAAGCATAGGCATACCTCCTCTGATTTGTCAAAAAATGGAAGCTTTAAATCTGGCATGTACAGAGAAAAAATGAGAGACATGCAGAATGGTAAAGAATGAAAAACAATATTACCACGTTAGAAAGCATAAAATCATATAGTAAAAGACAAAGCCATTTGTTTCATACATGAAAAAAAATATTTAAGAAACAAACAGGGTTGACATCCCCAGCTTTCATCCATCAAAATCTTTCTTAAATATCAGACGCTCCCACAATCCTTTATATCCAATTTACCACACCGAAGATCCCAATAATTTGGTCCCATCCCTTCCCTCAATCTTCGAGTTGTAATTTGGTCCCATATCTTTAATTTAATTTATTATGTGTATAATTAAATTAAAGTGAAAAAATCCTATATAAAGTTGAGGTTCGACACGTGCATTCTCAATCTGATCCACGTCTAATGAAATCGTATTTTTCATCTACAGGAACTCTGAAACCCCATTCAATTAAGCAAAGTTTCCATAAAGGTGCAGGCACTGACTCTCTCTTTTAACACAAGACACACAGCAATTCCCGACCATTCACTCTTATCATGAACATAAGGAATGTCTGCTATTATTGATATAGGTGATCGATACGGGTAATGTATATATATTGGGAAAATATTGACTCTGAGAAGGATAAACATAATATTTTCGCCCTTTAAACCAAGTTGGGATTTCATCTCCTGGAATCTGCACGACAATGACTTTATATCTAAGAAGACTGAGATGCCGTAACATAAAAAAAATTCCAGTTAAATATAGTGACAAGAAAAAGAGAGTGTAAGAGACAATGATAGAGATAGAGATGCACTTTAGAGACAAGTGATGCAAAGGAGATATTGCTGATATAATATGGGTTCCATGGAAGGACAGCGACTTGCATCGACTTTAATTAAATTTGGTGGAAGGGACAATTGTTTGAAGCCTGGGGCAATCACTGAAGTCAAAACGTTCAATAGAGTACTATTTATATTGTCAAAGATTGAGTAAATAAGAAATGTCAACTAGACCTTAAAGACTAAAAGAGCTAAGCCATATAAATTAAAAAAAAGAAGATTATCCTTCTATCCGCCTTTATATCTTATCCCTTTAGTTTTACTGTGCAAATTTATGGGATTTTTAATTTATTTGTTCATGTTTCCTTTTATTTGATTGTGATTTCCATTTAATATATTAGAAGACTTTTCCTCTGGTTGTTCCTGGGCATGACGCGATAATCATTGAAGATATTGCTGAAACTGTATGGGCCAAATTACATATTAAATTGCCATAAAATTTTGATCATTTAGTGGGAGTTCAATCTAAAATTAAAAGAAAGTTGGACGATAAATGCTTCATAGAACTACCAAAAAAAAAAAGTTGTAGTTGCAGTTATTTTGAGGTTGACGCATGGTTTTAATCACGACCAATGGTCTTAGCTACAATTCTAAAAGCTATGGTAGATTTGTCAATAACAATAGGTTTTGTGGCACACAATTTTTGGAAACTACAATTACCTTGTGATTTAATTATAATGTTGAAGTCATGGTTAAACCATATGGTTTGACTGCTTTAGCTACGGTTACATAATAATCGCAGCTAAACTAGAATTTTTTAAGAGCAATTTAAACTATTGTTAAATTATTTTTTATTTTAAATCCATCAGCTTATACATTAACTATCTTGCTTATAATAATAGTTTTACAACCCTATAGCTCATTCAATCACAATTTACCATTAATATTCAATGACAATAACAATTTCATATAGATTTAATCACAATTTACCATTAAAATCTAAACATATTTAATTAGCTTCAAAGTTTAAATACAATATAATCAAAGTTCACATACATCTCAAAATATTGAACTAATTATCCCTAATAGATAAGTTTGGATATTGACTTGTAGCTCCTAGGTTTCCACTTTCTTGACTACTTAGTACCTAAATATAAAAGTAAAATAAATAAGTAACAAACTAAAGACTATATAAAATAAATATTCATTTATATAATTTAAGTAAAATTAATATTACCCCAAGAATACGAAGACTAGCCAGTTTAAATGATAGTTAACTTTGGCAACTTTGGAGGAGGAACACCAAAGCTATATCAATATGTTGCTAATGTAATATATCATGTTCTTGTTCTCTTCTAAGTTATTCTAAATTTACATAAGTAAGCCTAGAAGTCTGACCCCTTCCATGGAGGAGAGTAGAGTAGCCAGACACTTGGAATAGGCAAACACCTAATCCCAAACCTTGGACTTGACCAAGGTGCTCCTGACTTCCCAAAGCAATGGTTAGTGAATCTTAGCTTGAGAACTCTTGAGAAGAAGATCCCTAAGTTTGAAACTCTGATATCCTTTCTTGCAAGTTCAAACAGAATAAAAAACAATTCAACATTTCAATGATGCATTAATGTAACTAAGTAACATTTTACACTTATATTCCTACATTGCTCATATACTTACAGCGATTGTTCCAACTTCCTTATTCATTGGATTTTTATCTCTCCTTTTATGTGTGGCAACCACACATCTCCCTACTTGACTAGGCTCCCATGCTTAGCTTCTTATAAAGTATAAGACAAATATTGTAACCAATATTTCATATCAACTTAAAAATTTAGTTATACTATTAACTAATTTTTTTTACCATCTCAACCTTTTTTCTTGCTAGGCTTTTTGATATGCTATTAGCTTTCACACACCTAAAAACAAAGAGAAAAGAGAAATCAAACATTTAAAATCAACCCTTCCTTTTGATCAAAACTAGTGTAACATTTCCAATCAACCTCTTTAACCAAACTAGAATAATATTAATATGAGAGGATTTAATTCTTCAACAGTAAAAATATGACCAAATTAGAATTTGCAATAAAATATGAGGTTAAAGAACAACAAATAAAATAAAATAAAAATTCAACGACAAAATTAGAGCAACAAACTTAGAAGTTAGCAACATTTAAAATCCAGTAACAAACTCAAAAGCCAACATTTCACTATTAAACATTAAAAAAATGAAATAAAGAAAAGGAGAAAAGAATATAAAAGACTAACTTCAACCAAGATCAAAGCTGCTTCTACCAAACTCTACCAACCCTAACCAATGTTTGAACTCCTAATACAAGGTATAGACCAAAACCCATATCACAAAACAAATTTTTGATAATTTGGAAATAGAAAAAAATTTGAACATAAAGAAATTGAAGTATATGGCTAGAAGATTTGAAAATTGTTTCAATGAAAATTGATTAAACTTCAATCCATAGAATATAACTTCAATTACAACAAAATATCAAACTAGCCTAACAATATATGGGTAGAAGATTTGAAAATTTAAAAAAAATAATGAACCCACCTAGGATAGTCATGAAGGAGGCTTTGGACTAAGGAACAACTTTAGATAGTCATAGAAGAGGCTTGACAGACAATAATAGCTAAAGAGAGGTTCACTAGCAGTGAATGAAACTCCCATGATAAACAACTACTTCAATAGGCAACTACAACAAGGAAAGGCATTGTTTTCATATCTGAGATCTGATATGAGGGTTATTTAAAAGGATCCAACTTAACACTAATTGTAGTTTGTTTGACTAACTGCAATTATGACAAACCACAATTAGTTAATGGGCATAATCGTAGTTTTGTTAAAAATCATTGTAGATCCATTTAACTTAACAACAAGCATGCTAATCGCCATTAAGACATGTCTTTGTTGTGATTTGAAAAGTTGCAACCAAGACACCACAACGAAAAGCATATTGTTTATTAGCTTAGGCATATGAGACATGGGTAGCATAGGTAAAACAACTCTCATTAGAGTTATTTTTTATGTAATCCAAAGGAAATTTGAAATTACTTGCTTTCTTGCCAATGTTAAGGAGAATTCAAAAACAAGTATAGTTTAGTTGACTTACTAAAAAAGCTTCTTTCTTGTCTTTACAAAAAAAAAATTGAAATCAATGATTCTTGTAAAAGAGTGAAGGCAATAAAACACTTCTTATGCAATAAAAAAGTCTTTATTGTTCTTGATGATGTAAGTCATATAAAATCAACATCAAAGAATTTGGCTAAAAAATAAAGATCGGTTTGGAGTAGGAAGCACAATAATAGTGACTACTAGAGATATACACTTATTGAAATGTTAAAATTAAATTCTTCTGTTGGAGCTTACATAATGAGTCAAAAGAAGGTTATTATGAATTTTTTAAAAAAGTAGTTAAATATGTTGGTGGTCTTCCTTTGGCACTTGAAGTATTGGATTCATTTCTTTGAAAGAGAAGTCAACTTAAATGGAGAGACACATTAGAAAAGTTAAAGCAAAATTTACATATATAAAGATATTTTCAAGACTCTTTGCATAAGTTATGATGGAATAAAAAAATAAAATGTACAAAATAATATTTTTAGATTTAGCATGTTTTTTCAATTGGATAAAAAAAGTTGAATTGAAAAAAGTATTGGAGAATTGCGGGTTTCATCTAACAATTGGAATGAAAGTCGTGAGTAAAAAATCACTACTAAGATACATTTCATATGATAATGGTAATGGGTTTCTATATATGCATAATTTACTCCAAGAGATAGGAAGGAACATTGTTTCAAGAATCTCTAAATGATGTTAGCAAATGTAACAAGTTGTGGCCTTAGTAAGAGATTGATCTAGTGTTAAAAGAAAATGAGGTCAACTTAGTGCTTAATGTTTGGTAGTTGATTACTTAATTTATTAAATTATTTCCAAATTTATACTTAATTCCTAATTAGTTATATATCTTCTTGTTTATTAATCAAGGAATGAAAAAAAATTCAAACTATATTTTTGAATTTACATTAACCATATTAGGCAAATTGGCACCTAACTACTTGTAAAAATTGCATAATCTTAGATTGGTTTATTTAGGAAATGTGCATCTTTCACTAATCTTAATTCTCTTTCTACTGTATTGAGAGTTTTTATATGGAATGATGCACTTTAAAAGTTCTACCACCCATTGAACACCTTGAATTATATAGCAACAAAATCAAACAACTTTGGAATGGAACATCGATAATTTCCTTTCACACTCTTACACAATTTAAGATATTCAACCATTATTACCTTTTTTTGTTAATCTATTTAAGTTAAAGTTCATTAATCTTAATTATTGGAAACATCAATACTTGAAAGATTGCTTCTTAATTATAGGTTGCATTAACCTAGTTAAAGGTTTATGAACATTTTGTTAGACAACTTAAAATGATAGTTGAGTTGAGTTGAGTGGAGTTGAGTTTGAGCTATTGTATAAATCTTGTTACCCTTCCAAAGAAATTAGAGATGATTTCTTTGAAGGAGTTTGTGTGCTCAAAACTTAAAAAGCTTCTTAAGTTTGTGGAAAGTATGGAAAGCCTATATATCTATCTTTGATGTAAATGGATCTAATATTAGAGAAGTATCTTGGTCTATCATTCATTTAACAAATCTTAAACTATGCTTCCATAAATGCCAAGGGTTATTAAGTTAACTCTAAATGCAACCTAGATGACGTGTAGAAAAGTTAACTCTAATTGCAAAAGAGTTAAATCCAAGTGCTGATTATTTTTCTTTATTTAAAAAAGTCAGTATTAGTTTTATTGTAGTAAGTGAAAAGTTAAAGTTTTTTTTAAGAATGAAATAGTATGGCTCACGCTTGATCTGAGGAAGCATGTTAGCATAGTTTAAAGGAAGTTGGTAAAAAGTTAGTTTTGTATCTTTCATATAAATGCCTTTATGTGATGAAACAAAATACCTCTTCCTTCCAATGCTTGTTTGATTACATTCTTTTTTTACTTTTCATCTTTTACTCTATTTTATTAACTTACAAATGGTATTAGAGTTCTCTTGATTTTAGAAGAGTTGTGAGAAAGAGAGAAAACTAGAAAGTAATGCTAAAATCTTTCACCTAAACAAAGAAAGCTTCCTTAGCCATTAGACCATGTCATCTAGTAGCTTTAATATAAGAGTTTCTCTTATGTTCAATGGAAAAACTATTAACTATAGGTTATGAAGATAAAGGCATACCTTAAAGGATTATACCTATGGGAAATGGTAGAATCATGAAGTGATCCTCCTTCACTAAAAGAAAATCCCATCGTAGTTGTGATTAAGACAATCTTTATAAGAATCATCACTTATGAGACAAGGAAAGATGCTTGGGACAAGTTTAAAAATGAGTTTCAAAGGAGTGAGAAAACCAAACAAACAAAAATACTTAATCTAAAAAGAAAGTTCAAGCTTCTTAGAGTGATAGCCTAAATTAGTAAAGAAGTATGTTGATTGGCTCATAAAGATAATGAATCAAATAAGGATACTTAGTGAAGATCTTCTTCAAAAAAGAGTGGTGGAAGAGGTGTTGGTTAGCTTACCAAAAAATTTTGAGACAAAGACATCATCTTTGGAAGATTCTAAAAATATTTTTGAGCTAACTTTGGCTAAACCTCTGAACTCCTTCCAAGTTGTAAAGCAGAGGAAGACATATAGACTTGAGGAGTCAAATGAAGTTACTTACTTAGCAAATCAAAAAGGGAAGAGCCAAGCAATCCAAAAAGATCAAAAATCTGTAGGATAGAAGAAGGATAAAGAGAATAAAGGAAAGGATTAAAACAAGTTCAAGGGGAAGAACAAATTTTAGCCTTGCTCTCATTGTAACAAAAATTATCTACAGAAGCAATGTTGATTCAAACTTGGAGTGCAATTTAGATTCTACAAGTAATTAGGCCATGTTGAGAAGTAAGGGGAGAACAAAAACCCTAAAAGACTCAAATGGTTGAAAGTCTTGATCCAAAGGAGGATTATGCATTTATGGTCCTTCAAGCTAAATAACATTGTCAAGTTAGAATCAAGGATGATTCTTAGCTAATTAATAGTGGAT
Organism: Erythrophleum ivorense; assembly: GCA_026724425.1. Classification (NCBI taxonomy): domain Eukaryota; kingdom Viridiplantae; phylum Streptophyta; class Magnoliopsida; order Fabales; family Fabaceae; genus Erythrophleum; species Erythrophleum ivorense. The sequence continues at coordinate 3,977,423 of JAIUCV010000034.1, read as the reverse complement.
ATACTCATCATATGATCTTTAAAGTTGGGTCGTTTCAATTATTAGACAAGATCTACAAGTCAAAGGTGAAAATTAGATATGGAAGTTTTATTAAAGTGTAAGGCTAAGGAGATGTTGCTTTGGAAACTGCTTTAGGTATCAAAATCATTTCTAATGCTCTTTTAGTGCTCGAAATCAATCAAAATCTTCTAAGTGTAGGTTAGTTGCTAGAGAGAAATTATAAACTTCACTTTCACAAGAATATATATGACATATATGATATAAATGACACTAAAATGCTTAGTATAAAAATGATTGCTAAAATTTTTTATGTAAATTAAGATTAAACTAAATTGCAAATACATGTCACTATAACTGGCCAATCTAAGTTATGACAAGCTAGATTAGGCCATTGTAATTTTTCATCTTTGATTCTATTGTTAAGCAAAAATATGGCAGATGATTTGCTAAATATAAATGAAAATGATGCTATTTATGAAATATGTGAGAAAGGGAAGCAAACTTAATTACCATTTCTAATAAACCAAGCTTAAAGAGCATCAAAAGGTCTTCAACCCATATATTTAGACCTGTGTGGTCCTATGAGTGTACCTTCCTTAAGTGGGAGCAGATATTTTTTGACCTTTATAGATGATTTTAGCAAATGGTGTTGGGTGTTCTCCTTAAAGTAAAAGAATGAAGTCTTTGAAACCTTCAAAAAGTTCAAGGCTAATGCTGAAAATCAATGTGAAAAAAAAAAATTTAAGGCCTTGGGGTAAAATATTAGGGTTGAATACACTTTACGAGCGTTCAAGGATTATCTTAATAGATTGGCATTCATCATCAACTAACAATGGCCTACACACTTCAACAAAATAGGGTTAGTAAAAGGAAAAATAAGTTAATACTGAATATGGCAAGGTGTTCCTAATTGAAAAGGATGTTCCAAAGGCCTTTTTAGGCTAAAGATATGTATACATTTGTGTATTTACAAAATAGATTACCAACGAAAGGTCTAAGTGAACAAACTCCCTATGGGGCTTGGATTGGGGTGAAGCCAATAGTGAATCACCTTAGAGTTTTTGTGTGTGTTTGCTACATACATGTAACAAAAAACAAGAGAGATAAACTTGATGAAAGAGCTTATGTTAATGTGTTCATGGGCTATAACAAAAATTCAAAGGGTTCTAGGGTATATAATTTGAAGACTAAGAAGATTGTTGTAAATAGAAATGTGAAATCTGATGAAAATTACAAATGAAATTGGAATCAATCTCTGGCTATCAACTCCAAGGGATCATTAATTAAAGTTTCTTTTTAAGAATAGGAGGAAGAAAGTGATTCAAATGAAGTAGAGAAGGAAAGAAAAGTGATACTAAAGCTCTGTAGCTCTTAGGAGTGTCAGATATCTTCATTAAAGGATTGCCTACGTTCATATTTGAAGGGCTTAAAGAACATCTATGAATGTTAAATTGCTTTAGAGTTAAGGGGGAGTATTAAAATTAATTCCAAATGCAACTTAGTTGACTCCAAATGAGGAAAAGTTAACTCCCATTGCAAGAGTTAACTTTAAGTGCTAATTATTTTGTTTTTATCTTACGAAATTAGCATCTGTCTTGCTGTAGGAAGTGAAAAGTTGAATTTTGTTTCAATGAAGTAGTATGGTGCACGCTTGGTCTGAGAAAGCATGTTTACATAGTTTAAGGGAAGTTGGTAGAAAATGAGTTATATATTTTTTGTATAAATAACTTTGTGTAATAAAACAAAATACCTCTTCCTTTAAATACTTGTTTAATTATATTCTTTCTTGCTTTTCATCTTCTGCTCTATTTTATTAGCATACAAGGGCGAGCTTACGACTCACGGCAGTTGTCCAATTCTTTCTCAAGTGATGACATTAGAATTAAGTTTCTGCAATTTGGGTGATGGATCAAACCCTGATGATTTAAGTAGCTTATCATCATTGGTGTGGTTGACTCTGAAGGGAAACAATTTTGGTAGCCTATCTGCTAGCTGCATCTCTAAACTTCTAAACCTTAAATATTTGTGCTTCAGTCAATGCCTAATTTAGTTAAAGCACATGCAAGCGACTGTCCGTCAATGGAACCCTTATTAGATGTTCAACATCTCTTTGCGTCACTTGTTTCAAAGGTATTAGATCTCCATCTCTATCTTTGTCTCTTAAATTATTCTTTATATTTAACTGGACTTTTTCTTTGCTGCAGCGTCGCAGCTGGGATAAAATCCCAAGATGGTTTAAAGAGCCAGAATATTACGAAGGTTACGTTTATTATGATATTATTAAGGCAGATATATCTATAAAAGTACACTTCCCTTATGCTCGTGGTCAGGAATTGCTGTATACCTTTTGTTCATTTTTCGGTATTTCAACACTCTTGAAGATAAAAGCTATACACGGGAGGTATCTTTGGACGACCCTCATCTTTGTATATCATTTTTTTTCCTTCAACTTTCACGACTCTTGGCAATGCGCAAGAGCTGAACGTAGCCCTCCACTTCAATTACAACTTAAAATTTAATGGTGGATTTTGGAATGAGGCTTTGGACTGTATTTGTTGAAGACCAGAGAAGAACACAGTTTCTCTTCCTTTGTTTTTTGGTCGCCCCTTGTGAGTATGTCTATAGGGGCCCAAGTGAGTCAGTGAGAAATAGTCCTTTGGAGTAGATGTGTCTGAATTCTGGCGTCTCCTTTTCAAAATCTACTGTAAATCAAATTTGACTCTGGCACCATCTGTCCTCTTCTCTGCAATATTTCACTGACGAAGAGGCCCCCAAGCAAGAAACACAATGGCAAGTTCAGTTTGTAATCTCCTAGTTTCATTAGATTCAATGAAGCACCGCTCCGTTTAATTCAAGTTATTTATTTTCTTGTTCATAACCATAATAATATTAATTTCAAAACATGGCAAGTTGATATCTTATGCCAGATTTTCGGGTACCAATGTGACATTTATTTTTTGTAATAAAAAAATGTGGTATTAGGGAAGACATATGAGAATCTAGGCTGCTTATGTGATGTGGTAGCTGTATTCGAAAAGCAAGGGAGGTTGGGCAGAGACGTTGCCTTTCCTACACAAAGGTTTTTTGTATGGAAAATTCAAGCTATCACTTTTTAATTATATTTAGATTGTAATGATTGTGTAATAAATAATATTTTATGACTACAGAAGAATCTTGAAGAGCGATCAAATATCGAATCAGAAAGTTTGAATCCTTTACCATTATATGATCCTACTTCTTGTTTTCATGCCTTAGGATTGTGTGGAGATTATTTTTTTATTGAGTTTGTTGCCGTCTGGTAGCACAACAGAAAAGGAAAAGTAGATATAATTTTTCTGTAAAATTTATTATTCATTTTTTTATTTTTTTTTTAAATAAGAGTATATGAGTCATTTCTCATCTATTTTATTTACTTTCTTATTTCTTTTTCACTTGCATACCTAACATTCTATTTAACAAGTGTAAGGCCAAGTTTGTTAGTAGCTACTTATTTGTAAGTTTGTTATTTATCATGAATAAAATAGCGGACAATGATTTTTAAATTTTGTTATTTTCAAATGTATTTAAACATAAGTTCTGACTCCATAAAATCAGACTTTTGCAACCCATCTTAATTTTTCGTATCTTGTCAAACCAATCTTTAAAAAAAAGAAATAACAATTGATATCAGTAACCAATTCTTAAGAGATCTATGAGTTACCTTGTGAGTGAACCTAAACACAAAACCAAAACCTTTCAATAAAAGCAGAAGCTAGTTTTTGGTCAGATAGGCCAAAAGCAGATGAGATTGAAATTCGAATTTGTCACTTGCCTCAATCCGAGTCCAAAGATAGGCCAGATAATTTTCTATGGGTATAGGCCTCAGTATTATATTATCCTACTCATAACCTACTTGATTATCCTGGTCCCATCATCCGTAACATTTCTTCCAACCCCCAGTCTAACCTACTAGAAATTCTTGACTTGATTGTTCACTAAATACTTGACAATTTTTGTTATAAAAATATATAAATTATTAAAATTTTCTTATTAACAAGTCCACGTGGTCGTCTACCCAAGCCTTCCTCTTTCATTTTCGTCGGTCTCATACATAGGTTAAATTCACAGCATTTTACCATGGGCAATTTCCTGATGTTATATCCTCTATATAATGTTCTCATTCCATAATAGCATAACGGTACTATTTACTCTAACAATAAGAATAGTTTTTGCCCAAGTTCATTACTTGCTAATAAAAATGTAGGAAATTTCGACACCGTAACTTATTGAATTGTAGTAATTATCAATCTAGACTCCCATGTACTTTGATCATATTTACAGGAGTATTCCACGTTCACGTCTCTTTCTCTTTATATCGTAAGAGGGAGAATAGCCTAAAAGGCTAAAACATTTGTTACCCACTATTCTTCCTCTGCTTTCTTGTATGCCAGAGTTAATCCTATCTCATAGTTTATTAATGCCTTTGTTCTGCTACTGCTAATGGATTAGGTGAATATTCAAGGAGCAAGCATATCTTCAGTTACAAGCTAGGTAAATGGTGATCTTCATTTCAATCAACTGGAAGCATCTTGAAGACGGCAAGGGCCTTCTCTTCTTGCTTTTTCCTTTTCGCAATTTCATATAAAGCAGTCAAACAGAAGCTATTTATTTTCCAAATCTAGCCCTTCTTCTGTTTGCATGCCTCGTCGCTAAACCCAATTTACTGCTTCATTTTCTCATTCCATGACATGAACCATTCTCAAAATGACTGGTAAGAAAGAACAAAATCGTTTTCTCACTTCTCCCCAAGGTGATCCTTGTTTGACACTTTTTTTATTTCCTTTCCTTTCCTTTCTTTCTATTTCTTTCTTTCTAGTTCTCTAGCGTTTATAGTGTCTTTGCTTTCCTTATTTCATTAGAATAAAAGTACATAGGAATCAAACTTATCATGAATCTGTTATCTGAAGAAATCTGTTAATAATTTGGCATCTGATGAGAGTATACATACATCAATAAGATTTTGGCATAGTAGATGAGATCCAATCTTGTTCTGTATGGAAGTGGCAGCTGACTTGGCTCTGCTAGAATCAAGAGCAAAGAAGCTAGATTGGGAAACTGATTAAAGTGAAGAAAACCAGCAAACCATGAAAACATCTAAATTTTTTAAAAAGGAAAAAAAAATAGTAGTTAAAAACATAAGTTGGACCAGTATGAATGAGTTAAATACCCAAACCATGTTTGAGGATGTTGCTTTGCTAGCGTCCACAAGCCTAGCTCCCACGTAGAAACTGGTTGCATTTAGTTAGTTGCAGCCATATTCTCATCACACATTTAAAAAGGCAAAGTACAGGTTCATTACATTTTGCAAGTTGAGAAATGCAAAAGTAGACTTAATCTTCTAAAAATAAGTAAACTAAATCAATCATAAAAATACATGCAAGGATATCAAAGGTATATCTTATTAAAAGTTTTGTCCAATATACTTAAATATCTATCAATTATTAGTTTAGTTTACCTATATTTAGCAAGTGAATTTCAAAATATATCTTTCAAGTACAAATTTGGGCATTAAAAGACTATACTCCCATTATTTAATGGACCTACACCCTTACTACACACCATAACATATCACTGTTGCATTATAAAAACATACATATAAGTATATATATTGCACAAGTAATAAAATAATGAGTGAGTATCATTTATACATATATTTGTCCTTAAGACAATTGTTAAATACTAAAATTTGTACACTAATCTAAATCAAGCCAAATGATTACAAGAATTTACAAACAAATTAAAAATAACCAAATAAAGATAAAAACACAGCATGGGATAAAATTCAACAAATTGAGAGACCTATGATTATTAGTCCCCTAAATACTTTAATAAAATCCATTTAATCTTTCTTTATCTTGCTTTCAATGATGATATTTGCAAGTTTAAGATTTTAATAAGCGTCTTTCAAATTACCTATAAGCGTATCACTTTGTCAAATTCTTATTCCTAATTCCTTATAAAACTAAGTTACATACTTTTGCACAAGTCCTACTATAACTACACAAGACCATATTTCTATCCTACAAATAAATCAATCCACTTAACATAACAATTTTCATTAACTCACACTACTCAATTCAAGGTCTACTCCTAATCTCTCTTTCCCAAGCTCAACAGAAATCCTGATCAACCCAATTGATGGTCAATCAATCAGATACATAAAGAATGAAATTGAATAAGCACATACATGTCGTTAATTGCAAGAAAACAAAGCAATCAAGTTCTAATCCATGCTAAGGTTCTTAATAATACAATTGATTAGCTACTCATTACAAAGGAATTTGTCATCAACAATAGCGCATCCATTAAACCAATCATAAAATACAAGAAAAGGTAGAGAAACAGAGAAAACATTGAATAATCAGTACATTTCCACAATTCCCTGGCCTCTTCCTTGCTCCTTTGAAGCTCCAAAATAACCTCTCAACATTTGAAGAATGTTCATACCTCATCTCTTTCCCTAAACCCTTGAAAGGAGGGGGGACAAAACACTATTAGAAAGCCCAAAATCTGTAGTTTAAAACGTGTGTTTTAATTTTTTTTTTTTCCATTGCAGCGCCATGACCAGGATAGGGCTGGTCGTGGCACAAGCCTTTATATTGAAAGACAAAATTTCTTTTCTTCGAGCAACACAACAAAGGCAGGGCTAGTCGTAGCACAGGCCATTCTGTTTCAACCAATTCAACGTCCATTTGCATCCTGAGATCCAGGTCATCGTGGTTTAACCTCTAAATTTTTTAATTCTTGATCCCTCAAAACTTTTTGATCTACAAAACCATCAAAATTCAATCACTAACTATTTTATTAAAGATTAAACCAAAATTAACAAACAAACTACTTAAAAACACAATTTAACATATTTACTACTCCTAATCCAAATTAAAGCTAAAACACTACTTTTATTTCCTAAAACCTAAGCTATTGACTCATAATAACATGCCAAAATAACTAAAACACACCATGTGGAACCATAGAAACTGATAGTGAAATAAGTTTAGTTTCCAACACAATTAAGAAAACTTTATCTGCATAAGAAATCAACAAGAAGCCACATCAATCCAATAATAAATAATATGACTCGGACCAAATAATTAAATTTTAACAGCAAGTAGAGAAATAAATAGGCCTTAATAACTAGTTGCCAAATACCAATATCCACTTTTAAAGCAACAACGAACAAGAACAGAGTACTGGTAATCCTTGGCAATTTGGCATCCACTTAAACTGTCACTAAATTAATAAAGTATAATGGCAGTTAATTAACAGCCATTGCAACCAAATAACACATAGAAATTTATTAAATGATCACTTGACAACTTATCCCAAGTTCATTGCAACATTGCTTCACTTATTATTGCCAAGCTCTTTAATTTGAAGGCTACTAGTGGCAGTACTTGCACTGCATACCTCAAAATCTTTCTTGCATGTAAGACGCTAACCACAATCCTTTATGCTGAACGATCTTTCAACTCTAATTTGCAATTCAAGTTGGCAGCATTAACCTCCTAGATGTGGCCAACAGTTCTGAGTATTAAAGGGAAAAAATGCTATATAAAGACGAGGGACTGAATTAGTCCTATCTCAAATAGTTTAATTAATGCCTTTTTTCTGCAAATGGCTTATGTGAATATTGAAGCAGCATGCATCTCTTGAAAAGGGTATAAGGGTCTGACTAACTGGGATGTTTTCTGTCATAAACCATGTGAATGGTGACCTTCATTTTAATCAACTGACGGGGAATATTTTCGAGAGGGTAAGGGCCTTCTGTTTTTGCTATTCTTTTTTGCAATTTCGTATATGGCAGTCAAATAGAGCTTTCCCCATCTTTTAGTTTTCCTTGTAAACAATATATTTTCCAAATCTTTCCCTTCTTCTGTATGCCTAGATTCCAAAACTTGCTGCTAAGCCCAGCAAATGCAATTTACTGATTCATTTTCTTTTTGTAGGAAATGAACTATTCTTAACATGACCAGCGAAAGATAATGGTCTTCTCAAGTCTCTCTAAGGTGCTCCTTGTTTGAGACTTCCTTTATTTCCTTTCCTTTCCTTTCCTTTCCTTTCTTTCCAGTGCTTTAGCAGTTATAGTGTCTTTGCATTCCTTATTTCTTTAGAGCAAAAAAAGCATAGGAATCAAACTTATCAGTATTCTTTTATCAGAAGAAATCTGTTAATTTGTTATCTGACAAGATTGCATAATATACATATAAGATTTTGGCATATCTGATGAGACTCAACCTTGTTTTGTATAACATGTTTCTGGTGGACTTGGAAACTGCAAAGCCTCAACAACAAACAGGTGAATCCTCAATCCCTTTTAGGAGTTTTCTACTGCATATTATATTACTCTAAAATTCTAAAGACAGAATATGGATTGCGCAGAGGAAACAAACTTGTGCGCAATTCCAATCACAAAAAGACAGCATGTTCGGTGAACAGTTCCTTATAGTAGGTGATGATCATGATCCTATAATTGGTGCTTGGGACAGCTCAAATGCATTACCAATGACCTGGTAAGAAGGGCATCTATGGTGTTATTGAACTGCTGAGTAAATCTAGTAGAGCCAAAAAAAAAAAAGATCTGATGCAAACATGCTGATATACTTTCCTCTGACCAATCAGGATGAACCGCTGGGTAAGTCAATCCTATTCAAGTTTATTCTGAACTTAATTTACTTTTGAGTTTTCTTTAGGACAACCGAACTTAATACTACTTTTTCTAGTGAGCTCGCATGCCACAACTTGCAAGTACAATTTTTCATAAGTACAAATTGTATTCACTACAAGAAACAAGATTTCTTTTTCTAGTGACCCATTCTATCTGATTCCCTTCAGACATTTAATTGGCATAAGTTAGCTGCATTCTGAAAAGAAATGGAGTTCAAGATAGAAAACTAAAGATAAGTTTTACCTTGCCAAAATGGATGGCTGAACTAAGGTCTTAGAAAATCCATAAATCTGGCCTATGTGAATCCTTAAAGCTTATGTTGTGACGTAGTGATTTCTTTAAATGGCCCATTTAAGTGAAATGAATAACCAATTTAATTTTTAGTGATGAATACTCATAATCATAAAATCAATGATGATTTTTGTTGCAAATAAGCAATTTAAGTTTCTTTATGGAGTTTATGAGGCAAAATGTAATTTGATTAAAGTTATAAACTGATTTTATGACTATAGCATCATGGAAGTGACAAAGTTGAAGGGTCAGCCTATCCTATATATGTCAGAGCTGTAGCTGGAGATATGTTTCCAATCTTATCCAGTATGTTAAGAATTTCTTACCAACAAAGCTCAATTTCTCCCTTCACGCTTTCCTGCTAAACTCATCTATCATTGATTCCCCGTCAATTATTTCAAGTATGGAAGTAACAGCTGACTGGGCTTTGCTAGAATCAAAAGCAAAGGAGCTAGATTGGGAACCTGTTATATCTGCCATAGTTAAAGCAAAGAAAACCTGCAAAACATGAAAATATCTAAATTTTTTAAAGAGGAAACAAAAAGTAGTTAGAAACATGAGTTCAACAAGTATGAATGAGTTAATACCAAAACAATGTCTGAGAAAGTTGCTTTGCCAGCGTCCACCAGTCTAGCTCCTACTTAGAAACTAATTGCAATAGTTAGTTGTAGCCAAAATCTGATCACACATTTAAACAGGCAAGGCACAAGTTATTGCATTTTGCAAGTAAACAAATGCTTTAGTAGACGTGGTCTATGATGGAACTTCTAGAAATTCTCGTTTATTTATGTATAATGGGTTGCAATTCCTATCCAACAGTGACGAGAATAGCAATATGACAGAACCAGATGTTTATAGTGAAAGAAAAAGAAATGAAGAAAGCAAATAGAAGTTCTCTAGCATTGGGAAGGCTAGAGGTTCTCCCAAGCCAAATGATTTCTTCCCCATCCTCTCATTCTCCCTTCCAGCTATTAAACCCAACTAACGGATTTCTCTCTCATCTCTATTCCTCTCCCATACTCATGTACCATGTGACAAATTAGTTATGCATGGGACACTTTATCATTCCTCTCACTGCCCCTCCCCCTTCCTTCTCTATTTTCTCTTTATTCTTTCCGCTGTAAACTCTAAGGGGCCATGGTCCAATGGACATGGGTCCATCAATCTACCGAAACTAAGTGAACTAAATCAATCATAAAATACATGTAAAAATACCAAGGGTAAATCTCACTAAAAACTGTCACTAGCATAGTTAAATATCTATTTAGTTTAATTTACCTATCTTTAATAGAGAGTGAATTTCAAAATATCTCTTAAAAGTATATATGTGGGCACTATTCACACAAACTTGGTAACTCTGATTAAAACTTACCATGTGCAACCATAGAAACTGATATCGAAATAAGTTAGTTTCTAGAACGATTAAGAAAACTTTAAACACAAATCTATCAAAGATGATCGCAAAGCACTCTCAAATTGGACCAAATAATTAAATTCTGGCAGCTAGTAGCAAAATAAATCGACCATAAGAACTAGTTGCCATATACCAATGTTCACTTCTAAAGCAACAACAAACAAGAACAGATCACTGGCAATCCTTGGCAATTTGACATCCACCTCAACTGTCAGTAAATTAATAGCGTACAACATAAGTTAATTAACAGGCATTGCAACCAAATAACATGTAGAAATTTATTAAATGATCACTTGGCAACTTACCTCAAGTTCATTGCAGCATTGCTTATCAGTTGTTATTGCTAAGCTCTTTAATTTGAAGACCACTAGTGGCAGTACTTGCATTGCATACATCAAAATCTTTCTTGCATATAAGACGCCAACCACAATCCTTTATGCTGAACTCTCTTTCAACTCTAATTTGCAATTCAAGTTGGCAGCGTTCACCTCTTAGATGTTGCCAACAGTTCTTGGTATTAAAGGGAAAAAATGCTACATAAAGATGAGGGATTGAATATGCTTTGCCAACATAAAACATCTGTTGCGGTTCATCAAAGCTTTCATCTTCAGGAGCTCTGAAACTCCAATAAAATTTGGATTTTGAGCAATAAAAAAAAGCGTTCTTGCTTTTTACCATAAAGCATACAGCAATTCCCCACCATTCACTCTCATAACGAATGTAAGGGATGTCTACTATTATAGATACACGTGCTCCAAAGGAATCAACATGATATTTTTGCTCTTTAAACAATGTAATTGGGATTTTATCCCCTGAAATATGCAAGAAAGTAACTTCATGTAGAAGAAGTCTGCGTTGCTGTAACCAAAAAAGAAAGTCTAATTAAATATAATGACAAAATCAAAACAGTTTAAAAGACATTGACATAGATGGTGATAGACCTTATAGACAAGTAGTGACGCAAGGAGATGTTGCACGTCCAATAAGGGTTCAATGGAAGGACAGCAACCTGCATATACTCTAATTAAATTAGGTGGAAGTTCAGGAATTGACTGAAGCTTAAGACAATTGCTCAAGTCCAATTGTTTGAGATTTAGAAGATTAGAGATGCAGCCAACTGGTAGGGTAGCAAAATTGTTTCCCCTTAGATTCAAATTCATCAATGATGATAAGCCACTTAAATCATTAGGGATTGATCCATCCCACAGATTGCTGAAGCTTAAATCTAGTTTCCTCAACGACGAGAGACCTGAGAAAGAATTGGGCAACTTCAATCCCATGGATATTGGAGTCTCCATAAACCGGCATATCAAACGACCAAAGTAGCCAAAGAAGCTCCATGAATTCCAAGCTTGCCAGTTGCATCCATGAAGAGATAACTCTTTAAGATTTGTTAAATGAACAATGGAAGAAGGTACTTTTCTTATATTAGTTCCACTCAGATCAAAGATGGATAGGCATTTCATATTTTCCCCAAATTCAGGAAGTTTTTCAAGTTTTGCACATCCAGAAAGAAAAAACTCCTCGAGAGAATTCAATTCCAGTTTCCTCGGAAGGGTTACAAGATTTTCACAACCTCTTAAATTCAACTTAACTAGCTTCTTGAGCTGTCCAAGAGAATCATGAACCTTAACTAGGTTTATGCAGCATTCAAGAAACAATCTTTCAAGGCTTGGAACTCCCCTGAAATCTGGCATTTCAATTAGATCTCTGGAGTAACTCAAATCCATGAATTTCAACTTACCTAAAAACTGATCAACAAAAAAAGAATCAGTTTTATCCAAAATTTAGTTGAATAAGGGTCTCTTTAATTATAAAAGAGTGTGGACAAAAATTACCGATCTTCCACTCCAAAGTTTTCTGATTTTGCTATGATGCAAGGTAAGCTCCACAAGTTCATATAACCGGTCAATATTGTGAGGCAGAGCTTCCAAAGGATATTTCTCCCATATAAGAACTTTCAGTGCACTAGGAAGAGAATTGAGACTATGCAAAAGATGCACATTCTTTAAATTGAGTAATCTAAGATTACACATCTTTGAAAAGCAATTTGGGTGCCAATTTGCCTCATATGGTTGCTTTAAATTCAAAACTATACTTTGAACCTTTTTGGTTCCCTAATAAACATGATGAGATATAATTAGAAATCAAGCACAAATTTAAATATACATTTAGAAACATTGTAAATGATTAATGAATTAAAAGTTTTAGCATACTCAAAAAACCAAGAACTTACCGTATTTCTTGTAAACACTAGATCAATATGCTCCTGAGACCATAGCCTGCTGCATCTGCCAACATCATTTGGAGATTCTTGCAAAACAATGTTTTTTCCCATCTCTCGAAGCAAATCATGCATATATAGAAATCCTTCGCCGTTTCCCCATGAAACATGACTTAGCAATGATTTTTCAATAAGGACTTGGATTCCAATTGTTGGATGAAGACCACAATTTTTCAATACATTTGTCACTTCAACTTTTTTCTCCCCACTAAAAAAACACGCAATATCTAAAAATATGGTTTTGTACTCTTCATCATCTAATCCATCATAACTTATGCGAAGTGTCTTGAAAATATCCTTATGTAAATTTTGCTTCAGCTTATCCAACGTTTCTCTCCATTCAAATTGACTTCTTTTACAAAGAAATGAACCCAACACTTGAAGTGCCAAAGGAAGACCACCAGCATATTCAACTACTTTCTTTGACAATTCCCAATAACCTTCTTGGGGGTAATCCATTTTAAATGCTTGTTGACAGAAGAACTTAAGGGATTCACCTCTTACTAACATGTTCATTTCATACTTTTCAAACTGATTGTGTGCTGTCAACAAGTGTATATCTCTTGTAGTTACTATTATTCTACTGCCATCACCAAACCACTCTTTATCTCCAGCCAAATTCTGTAGTTAGCTTATATGACTTATATCGTCAAGAACAATAAGAACCTTTTTATTGCATGAAAAGTTTCTTATTGCCTCCACTCCATCATAGGAATCATTGATTTCAATGTAATTTAGGTCAAGACATGAAAGAAGTTTCTTTTGTAAGTAAACTAAACCATTATTTTCTGAATCCTCCCTAACATTGGCAAGAAAGCAACTAGTTTCAAATTTGCTTTGGATTTCATCATAAACAACTCTAGCAAGGGTTGTCTTACCTATGCCACCCATGCCCCATATCCCTATAAAACATTTATGGTTCAACTCTATCTTTAAGAGTGAGACCAACCTGTCCACCTTTGATTGAATTCCAACTAAATGAGCAAATTTAGATGGCAATTTAACACGTAATTTGGTCCATATTGCATTAGCAATGTTTTCAACGATCCCTGCTTCATGCCTATGTAGACCAAAGAATTAATAGTCGTGCAAGTCAAATAAAAATCACACTTAATCTAGAAAAACAATGAACAGATATAAAATATCATTGACATTAGCCAGGAAAAGGAATTTAAAATGGAGGAAAACAGGCAAATGTTTCTAGTTTAGCTGCTACAGCCTTTTAAGGTATCAATTAACATTTTTAATCAACTATGACAATATGTAGTATTTTACCACGCTGAACTAAAGAATTGCAATGTTATCTAAAAAGTCGAGAATTTTTAACGTTTCTAAATTACGTCCAAGTAGTATTATTGATGAGATTAAATTTAATTATCATATAAATTTTTATATGCATCAACGCCTGTCAAAAATTGATTGAAAAATAAATTTGCAATGCAAAAAAAAAAAAACCCAACTCATGTTCGTTTAATTTCTTTTTTTATGTTGACGGTGTGTGGGTTTTTTTATGTTTTATTGAATTTTACATATAACATTAATGATTTAAAATATATAATTTTCAGTATCTGAAACCCAAAAAAAAAAATTATACTTGTGACTAACATGCCATATCTAATATCGACTCGTTTATTCTTTTATTATTTACAAAAGAAAAAATAATGAATTAGTTTTAAAATTATAAATAGTTATTTAAACTATTCAGAATTTCATAGTTTGGACGCTGTCTTTTTTTTTTTTCTCATTTCCTTTCTTTATATGTGAGGCCCATAGATTTCACACATTAAATTAAGAATCACCTCTTAAATTTACCGCCCACATCCTATATCTAAAATAGAAAACGGAAAGAACGAACAGAAAGAGATCATATACAAGAGTAGAGTTCAAAACTTACTTATTTCTAGCATCCCAACCAGCAAAGTTGGCAACCTCTGTTAAAGCTCTTCTCCATCTTTGCACCTTATCTTCTGTAAATTTTCCTTCATGTTTTCTGAAAGCTCTCCAAATAATTCCCTTCTGCTGTCGTATATCAGACGGATCTACACCATAAAAAACCGGAAAAACCGTTCGGCCCAGGTTTTTTCTGGATTCAACGATCTTTTGCAGCTCATTCAAACACCATGAGGAGGAAGCGTAGTCCTGGGAGAGAATGACAAGGGCAAACAAAGATTCCTCAATAGCTTTCATGAGTTTCTCTGAAATAACTTGTCCTCTCTCAAGTTCTTCGTCGTCCCTAAAAGTCACAATTCCTTTCCGCTGCAATGCAGCGTATAAGTGATCAGTAAAGTTTCTGCGAGTGTCTTCTCCCCTGAAACTCAAGAAAACGTGATAACTCCAGCACCGTGAGGTTGAGCGAGCGAAAGTGGAGCAAGAATCACCACTGGCGCTAATCAGTGCCATTGAAGGGCTTTTGGGCAAACTGGGAGAAGGGGATTGATTATTCAGCGCTTGAATTCTTAGTAATGGAAGATGAGCAAAATATAAATAGTTGAGTTTTTTTCCTGCTTCAAAATCCAAATGGCTTACCTTATTATTGCTTGAGGCTTCACGTGTTTGACTTCCTTTTCCGCCAGATCGCATCGCGTCCAGGTGGTCCATCCCTCTTCTTGATTTCCACCAAACGCAACCGACCTCCTGTCTTCCTCCTCCGGTGGTCTGCTTATTTTTAAAATTGAATTATTAAATTCCACCTTTAAATTTGAATTATTAAATTACACCCATCTCTCTTCTTAATTTCCACCAAACGTAACCGTCCTGTCTTCCTCTTTCGGTGGTCTCTTTATTTTTAATTTATTTTTGAAATTGAATTATTAAACTCTCTCTCTCTCTCTCTCTCTCTCTCTCTCTCTCTCTCTCTCACACACAATAAATCCTAATATAACTAATAACTAAAACATGTTTCTTACATATATAACTTATTTTTTATAAGAATGCAAAGTATATTACTCTCTCTCTCTCTCTCTCTCTCTCACATATAATAAAATTCTAATATAACTAATAACTAAAACATATTTCTTACATATATAACTTATTTTTTATAAGAATGCAAAGTATATTACTCCCTCCGGTCCTGTTTATTAGAAACAAAAAACTGTTTTACTGGTATTAAGAAAAACAGTTAATATTAGTTTAACTCATTAATTAGGTTCAAGTGTGATAATTTTTTCCTATTTTACCCATCTTTATTTTGCATGGAAAAATGTTATACATTGTTAAGTGTATTAGATGTAACAATAAATGAATGGTAAAAAAGAAATTTATTATTTAGTAAAATAAACAAATATACTATGTTTCTTATATTTTAGAACCAAAAAAATCTCTTCAAATTTTCTTATAAACAGGACCGGAGGGAGTATTCTCTTTTCTTTAATTTAATCATGTAAGGAAGGACCTCCACGTTCAGTATAATTTAATTTTATATATATATATATATATATATCATGGGACACATCCCATTTTTTATATAATTTAATTTTTTTAAATAGTTGCAACATTTTATTTAAATTTTTTAAATTTTAATTTTTTACAAAAGAATTTATTAATTTTTTATTTATAAAAAAGTTAATTTAATATAATTCTCAAGAAATATTACTAAATTAAGATTTTTTAATTAAATTTTGTAGGAATATTACTTATTTAAATTAAATTATGACTTAATGTATTTATTTTTGATAAATTTATTAATTAATTACAATGTAAATTTATATTAGCCCAATAAAAAAATAATAAGTATATTACAAAATGGATTTAAAAGTACAATTTAATAATATGAAAATAAAAATATAAAAATATAGAAATTGAAATACATCAAGAAAAAAAGAAAATAATTATATTAGTTGTCATCTATAATAACTTTCTATCTTACATTGAGATCTTCTTCTAATTTACTATGGTTAGCTCAGTGTTGATAGTTCTTCCTCTTTTTCATCATTTTATTCTTCATTTTCTTTCTCATCATCATCATCTTCTTCTTTTTCAAACGATTCACTTACTACTTGATTACGAATCAATCAAGAATTTAAGTTCTATTGATGGAATTAAACAAGTGGAATTGGTTTATTTAAGGTGAAACCCTATTATAGTTGATAGAATAATCCTCAATGTCCAAAAGAAGCATTAATGTACTTAGTACTAAATGCAAATAAATTTGTAAATAATGATATGAATGGTATTCCACTAAATTACATTGGCTATGTCATTAGCGTGGAGAAGAATAACTCCATATAAAAAGACAAAAGAATTGATTGTGTATAATAAAAAGGTTCAAAAGAAAATGGGCTAGCATCTCTAACATTTTGTGAATGGTGGAAAGGAATAAAAACTAATATCCTTATCATTTATGAATGGTGGAACAAAAGAAAGACCAACACATTTAAAATCTCCTTGCATCGGGCCTGCTATGTAGGATGATGACATCATACTTACATCAGCTCCATCAATGTTGCTACTAAACATTAGTTCTCTAGATGAAATGAACTCATAGCCTTTTGTTCATGGCCTAACTTGTAGGTTTAGAGGTCTAGGTATATCAAGTACTGGTGGAGTAAGTGGAGAAACAAACATACCATGATATTCACCCAAGATGCACAACATGGTTTGAATATCACCACTTGCCCTCTGTTGTAAGTTGCCATAACTAAGTCTTACAAAGTTAGTAATAACAAACATATATAAGTTTTCCAATATATCAACCTGTGAAATAAAAAATTGATTGTTAAATGTTTAAATAATATATATATATAAGGAAAGAAAATGCAAAAATGAAAAATAGGTAAAATAATTCCACAAAATGTTGGGAACTACTTGTAGAATAGATCCACAATCACATATGTTATTAATACTGTAACACCCCATAATTAATTAAGGTATTAATTATGGATTAGATTAATTAGGCATAATTAATATGGGTTTGAGATTTAATTGGGATAGAAACTCTATCTAGGCTTAAATTGATAGATCATGAGAAAAGTCTAATGGAGACCCAATTGGTGAGATGCAGACCCAACCTAATTTAGTGTGATGGGGGCCCAAGATCCACCTTGTATAGACTCCTCTAAGTGGCCTAATAACCCTTGTGCAGACCCACATTCTTGAGCTCTTCAAACTTGGCCCAAACTTAATTAAACTTCAGCAACCCAATGTATAAGAACTGACCCAACAAAATTCTGCAGTCCAACATTCTAAAAACTGGCCCAACAAGCAAAAATCTGAAGCCCAAATGAAGTTGGACCTTAGAGCAACCCATAACCCATCTTTGACCCAACTTAAACCCACCTAAAACCCTAATGCATCAGCCCCTTCCTCCCACTTGCTGAAACATACAACTTAAGAAGCAAATTCGGAGCTTGGAGAGGAGGCTAGGGTTTGGGGCACAAATTCTGCATTTTCTCACACTTAGAGCAAGATTCAGCCAAGGTAATAGTTATACAACTTAATCCCCTCATCTTCCTCTTTAATTTGGCCTGATTAGTTTTTCATTTGAAGCATTTTCATCTTACCTAAAACCTGAAATGTGAGTGTTTGGGGATTTTCTTGGTAAAATTCGTAGGTTGAGGTTAGGGCTGACCTTGGATGAGTTTAAACCCTCCATTTTGATGCTTTAATTGTTAATTTGAGACCCCCATAGCTAATTCATAAAATAGGTATTAATTATGTACGAATTTGCTTAGGATTTTGGGTGGAATATTGAATTTTCTGGTGAAGGACATTTTAATCCGAATTTGGGACTTATGGTGGCTGAGTAAGTGATTCTTAGGTAGTCATTAGCATCTTAAATTCTTTGGATATTGATTGTAACTGTTAATAATGAATTAGAGTAGTAATTCTATGATGCTATGGTTATAGGAGGATTTCTGCACCATTGGTGACTGTTGCAAGTGTCTACAAGTGAGGTAACCGGGTTTATATCAATTCCATGTATATATTTGATTTAATTTCATATGTTGTTGTATATGATTGATTGAAAATGCTGAATAAATTGGTTGACTATCTGTTGAATTGTGATTGGACCTTGTGAGTCTATGGTGGAGCTGTGGTGCGGCTGCCACCCGTGCATGTGCTACGATCGAGCACCGGGTTATGATCAAACCTAGATACACTGAGCCCCAGTTGTGCTCAATAGGGAGTGGGTGCCGTGGACGGACCTCTCCCAGTGTTAATGGCCTTTAACATGTGATAATATGATTGCTAGTATGGGATAGTAATCATGATAGCCTAATTATTTCATTTGCTGTTATAATGAATATGATTCTGATGTTGATTTTGATTTATGCATATATGCTAATTAAACTAGATGTATGATGGAATTGCCTTGGTTACTGAAATTTATATCTCACCCCGTTTTATGGGATTAACATTTCAGGTGAAAGTTCCTCGGGTAAGGATAAAGGTAAGCAAGTGGATGAACATCCATGAGCTGAGGGTGAGTGTGAGGAGCTACACTTGGTCTGAGTAGAATAGGGTAGATGCAATTTTATTATTAGTTTACATAGCATCATCATGTAATCATGTTGCCAAGTGTAGGTGTTCATATTTTGATTGATGGAAATGTAACCATTAAAGATTTAAGTCTTATCACAGTTGAATACTAATGTATGAACTTATAGTACCATATATATATATATAGTCTTGTTGAAATTGTGATGTGGATTGCCATATGGGAATTGTAGTCACAGGATGCCTTGGATATGGATATAAGTTGTTGATGAATGAAATATCTATGGAATGTGCATGGGATGTTAATTGTTGCTAATGCATGTGTTCTTGTTGTCATTTATTCTTAAATTGCTAATATAAGCTAGTGGGACAAGTAGGAAGTAGCATTTAAGTTTTGCAGTGGTAATGGATGGATTGATGGGTAAATGGGGTAGATAAACACTATTAGAATCCCATAAAACAAGGGTAGGTGGACCTAGAGTATTGCTAAGGTGAGAATTGGAGTGTAGAGGGCAAAATTTGGGTAATATGGTCACAGGAGGGAGTCGCACCGCGGCTAAGAAGGCTTCGCCCCGGCCAAATGAGAGACAGAGCCGAAAGGCGCCGCGGCGCAACGAACCTCGCCGCGGCGTGGAGTGAAAAATATCGCCCAGGAAGGTAACAGAATCAAAACTCGTTGCGGCGCAATACTTCCTGCCGCGGCACGAGTCGAGAAAATTAAATAAGGGTTGGACAGAAGCAAAACTCGCCGCGGCGCGAATATATTGCGCCGAGGCAAGAATCCTGGGAGTTGAGAGAATAGTTCCAAGAGGCGTTCCATCGCGGCGCCACATAGGTCGGCCGCGGCGAGATTCGTGAAATTTTTCCAATGATTCCAGAGAGCAATCTGGCCGCGACGGGGAAGGTTTAGGCTGCGGCGTAAATCCCCAACCTACTCTTTTGAACCTAGAAACCCTAATTTCTTCAACGGTAATGATAGGAGATGATATAAGAATACTTGTGGGAGGTTATTAGGTATTAAAACTAATGGACGGTTGAGTCATAAACCCCTTATGGTAGTAGGATTTCTTTTATACAAATTTTGTTTTGTTGTGGTGGTATGGTAATGACCCTAACATCAAGGTTCAAATTCCCTCACATTTTCGTAATGCGGTAAAATATAATGACCTCAAACCTTGATCATTAATTAATAATCTTATATTTAACTATAATTACAATGATTAGAAGATAGGGTTGTCACACTACATGGCAAATGACCATCTTAAAAGAATAGTATATGATCACTTATAATTCCCATAGGGTGATCGCGATTGCTCATTACTTACCAAACCATATTAAAGTACGATATATCTAAAAATACTATCTATTCTCTCAATAACTTCACACATAGAAATAGAGGAATTTTCTATCACTATTAACATAATATGTGATTATATTATATCGAAGTCGAGGTTTAGGTGATCCTGTGATAGCATTGAAGACACATATGTACGCTGGCCCATGTACTTCGTGATGTACCAATCATTTTCTCCCTCTAATTAGCAAGCCCTTACTTGCCAATTATATCAAACACCATATGTAATACCATACTCTTTTAGCCTTCCGTTACATTGCCAAGGTCTTACTTACTTGGTTCCATACACTTCCATAACAAGAAAATAGCATATTTAATATACTTTAATTGTGTTAGGTAAGACCTTATTAATCCATTCTATGCCTCATGGACTATATGAACTCATGAACATCATTTTATATCTATAATACATCCATACAACTTAGAAACCTCATAAAACAACTCAAGAGTCTCGAGTTTGGCATCATATTCCATAAAATCAATAAGTTGCTCTTGGCTTCACTGTTTCAGTTTACTGATATAAATTTTGAAAAATTATAACTAATTTTAGAAAAATTAAAACCAAGCATATGATAACTTTTGGAAAGCTCTAGATGTTAACTTATCATTAAAAATAAATCCAGATCAAGAAAATGGCATTTAACCTATAAAAATTGATGAAATAATACTAAAGATCAAGCTGCATTATTGGTACTGTCATGCAACTTCAAAAATTTATATATCCCTCTACAGAGCTCCAAATGAAGTAACCTTGGTGGTTATGGAAAGTTTATGGTGTTTAGTTTATGTTTGTAAAATTTTATAGGTATTGGACTTCATTTGACACATGAGTGATATAGAGGAAAAAACTAATCGTATGAACATTGCACCCTACCATTTTATATAATTTAGCCAACTTTGAAAAATCATAATAAATTTTTTAAAGTTCCAAATTGGGTATTCTTTGACTCTATGAAAAGCTCTAGTTAAATGTGCCAAATTTTATACCAAGACTAGTTCATTGGGTCAGTTTATGGCTAAGCTGAAAATTTAGTCACTTTTGATGATCAAAGTGGATTCATAAGGCACCATTTGACCTTCCTCTTATCCTATAGCTATTTGAGCACATCCCAGAGCACAAACACAGCCTAGGGAAGCATCTCAAATGGTCTTAAATATCATAGAGATCAAACTCACCATGCCACTTGCATTTATACACAAGCACATACTAGCACAAGGGTAGCAAGTTCTCACATTTTCATACATTTAGCTTCAAGAATAATACATACATCATAATTATATACATTTAATTTTGCTCAAATGGTTACATTTTATATACATCACATGGATTCATTTCTTGACATCAATATCTCCTTAAAACAACTATTTAGCTACTTCATTCTCAAAGTATCATGCTTCAAGGTATTTGATCTCCTTTCCTTGAACTTTTTAGCTCACCTAGACATAAATAAGCATGTGGAGAAGGAAGAGTGAGATTCAAAGAATCTTAATAATTCTTTACCTTTTCAAACATACATAATAAATGTATATACATGTCAAAGAATGCATGTATGGCAATTTAGCTACTAATAAGCATACATAAAACATTTTCCATATTCAAGAAGTTCATACATATTATACATAGGCTTTCAAGGGAATTGATTTAGCCTCACTCACTTTCCTTGAGACTTTTGGACTTGTCTCACCCACTTTCAAGAGACTTTTAACTAAGTCTCACTCTTTTTGAGACTTTTGACTTTGTCTCATTCAATCCTAGAGACTTTTGGCATCACCATACCTATTCAAGTCAAAACACATTTTAAGAACATCATGGTACTATGGCATGTAAGAAATTGCTAAAAACATTTCTCATGGTATAAACATATATACACACATCCAAAGACAAGGAAATATCTAAAAATGCATGAGAGAAAAGTTAGAAAGCTACCTTGGAGCCAATGCACACACTTTTTTTTTAAATTTCTTATCTCTTTTCTTGGGCAAGCCTTGCAACTAGATAACCCTTGGTTCTCTTGGTCTAGGCATATCAAAAGAAACATAAATCGCTCATAGGAATAAGTTTTGGCATCATACACATTTTATATGAAGCTACTTTGTTTTATGGCTTCATTATGCTTCCATACAAGACTTTATGAAGCAACTATAAGAATTCATGATCTTGGCTCTCATTTATTATTCATTCTAGGTCTCTTGACTCCCTTTAGACTGCTTGGAGTTATCACACATTCATTTGAAGAAGCCTAATTATAAGTTACTTCCTAATGTCTCATTTTGGAATCTACATCTCCATCTCACATTCCAAGGCTTCTAAATTTTTTTCAAGGCTTCCTTTGACGTCCTTCTATCATATCTAGTCTTATTCTAGCCTTGGAATAATTTAAAACTCTCCATAGGTACTTGCTCCAAGTTTGGCTGAGACATGCTCCTTAAAAAGGAGCTATGGAGTTTTGCAATCTTTCTTGAAGGGATAACTACTTGTAAGACTCCTTAAGTGTCTTGAAAACCCATCCATATTCTTAGATAATCTAAAATACCACTAGGAAGTCTCATATTGGCCAAGGTGGAATTAAATCTGTAGCCTTCATATCTTGAATCCTAAAGCCTTTTCATTGATTTCACTTATATATTATTGTTCCTCTCCCTTCTAAACCTCTAATTCAACTATGCTTTAGTCACAATTATACTTCCTTTATTATCTCCTTAGAGTGGTGGAACCAATGAGAAAGAAAAGCACAAGGGAAGAACATGCATTTTAATTGATATCTTACCTTATTTAATTCCTTATTCCATGGAGAAAATTATGCTCTCAATAGCTTTCTCAAATCCTCTCCTTCCTCCAAGAGAGTAGCCATGAAAAGGCTCCTTTCAAGAAATTAAAACCATCATTGGAAAGGGCTTAGAGAGAAGAAGAAAATTTGTGAAGACAAAACTATGAAATTTGGTAAGTTTCTATACCTATTTTGCCTTCTTCTTCATTCTCTCTTCTCCCCTTTTGGATCCCATGTTAGACGTGTATGAAGCTGCTTCAGGTTAATGGAAATCAAGGACGAAGAAGCTGTGCCAAATAAATAAGGGAAAATTACGTTTAAGGACCAAAAAATGTAAAAATTTATTTTTAAAGACTTTTACCACTAGGTTCACTGCATTTTGGTCGATTTTCGTCTATTTATTCTGGTTTCATTTTCAGGGCACCTCTTACTTTAGACCTTCATTATTTGAGGTCGAAATTATTACTCTAATTTTTTAAATCATTATATCTGAGGAACTTCCTCTTATATTCAGTGTGTTTTGTATGTTTATAGAGAAACTGGATATTATGTTTTTTATATTTACAGAGGAACTAGATGTTACACCATACTCTAAACAATGATACTAAATGCACTTTACTGATGATTGGTGCACTTTTAATATATGGTGCATGCACATTAAGTAAAGCTTTACCACAAGACTCATTGACTGCTTCTTAAGAAATCACATGCCAACATACATATCGTGGTCGTCATTTAGATTAATTTCCTTTTACATATTTATCATCTCAAATTCATTCACAACATCCATTTTAATCTATGACAAAAAGGAAAATGCCATATCATCACCATTGACATTGTCATCTACATACTCATTAGCATTTAGTGGAACATCATATTCATCCCCTACCTCATACTCATCCATTATATCTTCTGGTGCATCTTAGCAACTTGAAAGGCTATTATTGCACATCAATAGTCTAGATAAACTTGGCTAAGATATGTGGTCAATCGGTGGCATTTGTTGGGTATTGAAAGATAAGGTCTTAAATGGGTGGACATCTCTTAGGAAAGAGCTAAACAAAGAGATCTGTTCATTAGAGATATGTGCGTACAATTCTAGCACTCCCAACAAGTTTAAGAGGTGTTTGTTTACTTACCATATCAATTGGATATATGAGTCGTCTTCCAATGTGCACAACAAATACTAAGTTGGATTAAACAACCATGGGTAACGATATACCAATTTAGACATAAACTGCCTTAATTGAAGTTCTAGCTTTTCCCTGAATGCATCTTTCAACTATTAAAGACTAATGTTAAAATTAACTCTTAACAGTTTTGGTTTATCACATGCAAACATTACCCCTCTATTGCTGTCAAAAAAATTTTCATTTACATAAATACATATAATCTCCTTCATTTTATTCATTTTGGTGAGTGAAAACATATAAAACACTTTCATGTTCAACATATAAATATATAATAGTTAAACTTTTTATTATACAAAATATATTATATTTAATAAAGTAAGATTTTATATATACATAAAGTTATATAAATAATTAATAATATAAACAATAATACTTTTAATTTACCCACAATGTAAATAAGTTGACCTTTATAGAAGACAAATTGAATAAGATAGGTCCATATAATTATTGTAACCATTAAGTGAGAGTAATCACTCAAAATAAAATTCTGTATATTACAAGCAAAAATATAGTGTAGGACCACAACTATAATATACCAAAAACATATAAAACATTTTGGTATATAAAAACATATCCTTTATGTTTAACATATAAATATGTAATAGTTAAATTTTTTATTATACAAAATATATTAATATTTAATAAAGTAAGATTATATATATATATATATATAAAGTTATATAAATAATTAATAATATAAACAATAATACTTTTAATTTACCCACAATGTAAATAAGTTGACCTTTATAGAAGACAATTTGAATAAGATAGGTCCACACAATTATTGTAACCATTAGATGAGAATAATCACTCAAAATAAAATTTCACATATTATAAGCAAAAATTAGTGTTAGACCACAACTATATACAAAAAATGTGAAAAATTCGACCTCATAGTATACAACTTAAATAAAATAGACCCACACAATCTCCATCAGTAATAGTTATATTATAGTAATTTGTCAACATAAAATTTGTCATACAAGAAGTAGAAAAAATAATATGGGACCATAATTATATTTAATTCTTACTACAATATATTGTTATAGTATTTTGCTCAAAAAATAAAACGCAGGAAATGAGAGAAGATGAAAGAGATTGAACAGAAAAAATGGAAGAAACTACACATAGACAAAAATATGAGAGATTAATCAAAAAAATAAAAAAAAGAGAAAATATAAACAAAAATTATGAAGTTTACTGCTCAATTTATAAAAATTACTGAACACAAAATAATGTACTTTGCATTCAATGGCCTTAAAACATCATTAACCCAAGAGTCAGTGATATAAATTATAAATAAAAAAATTTACTATATATTAAAAAAATGAAATAGGCTCCACATCCCGTTATATATAAAAAAAATTAAATTAAATTATATTTGACATAGAAGGAGAACCTCTGCATCTAGTACCTAATAAAATTTAAAAACAAAAAAAGGAATGCAAAGCATGTTTTGGCCGTTAGTTATATTAGGATTATATATATATATATTTATGTGTGTGTGTGTGTGTGTTGGGGGCCAGTTATGGTGTTTCCATTCTTTTTAGGGTTTTTATCTTTTTGTGATTTTCATTTTCATTTTTTTATTGTTTTTAATATTTTATAAATAAATATTCTTAAAATTATTTTATAATAATAAATTTAATGAATACCTATCAATAACTTTTTATCTTTTTGCTTCTTATTTTATTTAGTTTTTCAAATTCATGGGTAAATCATCAGTAAAATGAAAATAAAATAATAAGAAGAAGAAGAAAAAAAAAAGATTAATATGAAGTGCTCTTAGGGTGCATAGCCCTACAGGTATATTTTCTACTACTTCTTAAGAGTATTGTAATAATCCAAGAATTACAATAGAGAGGTAAAATAAAATAAAAATAAAAATGAATAAATATACAAAAGAAGATTTAGGTAAATTAAATTATTGCAAGATAGAATAATTTTGGGAGCTTAAGAATTTATTTTTTAAATTTTAGCTAAATTAAATTAAAACATCATTGTTAAGAACAAGTAAAATCTTGAATAAAAAATCACAATCAATAGCAAACTCTAATAAATTATGAGAGTTATAAATCTAGCCTAAAATTCCAATAGCCTATGTTCAAAACTAACCAAGATTATTTTTTCCTTCCATCTTCCTATGTTTTTCTATATTTACCCACTGGTCCTTCAATGATTCAATTATAGAAGCATCATGAAGACTTCCATATGCCCCTTAGATCTTCTCCTGCACATTTCTTGTATGGTTCCCTTTCACTTTTTTTTAGACATATGTGAGAGTGTATAAAGAACTACTTAGAGTTCAATTTCTTCTCCTCTTCCCATCTCTTTCATCTTGTTAAAGCTACAGACTATAAGAGTTTTATTTTCATCCACTCACTGTTGTTATTTAGATTAAGAAGCTTCCCTCATCTCCATTTTGGGTTGCTCTATTTCCTTTTTTGTGACACTTGGATACTCCATTACCATTGATATTGTGCTTGAGTTCAATTAGCTGTAGTGGCTATTAAGCTCCATCTTTCTTCTCATTCTTTTTCTCTTCTTGCCCAAAATATGAGCACTTTCAAGAGCTCTCCTACTACACCATGATACTAGATTAAGGTATTCTTTTATCTGTATTCTAGCTCCTTAAAATTTTTATTTTTGGTTAATAAATTTTTCCTTTCCTCCTTCTTGTGGTTTAGCTTTATCCCTCGAGGCTTGAGATTGAGTTTAATTATTTCCTTATTTTGTTGCCCAAAAGTAGGAATTGTAATTAAAGGGTAAAGTTCTCTCTTACTTCATTTGTCCTTTGCTAGATTTATGTAAGCCACTTTCCTTCATCCCATAGTGTATGCTACTATTTTTTTTCTTTTTTTGTTCACTATACTTGATCTGATTGTGGGTTGACTAAGAACCTATATTTCTTTGCTTCTCCATATTCTAGTTGTTTAGCTTGAAGGAGGTGAAGTGATCGATGGAAGACTAAAAGATAGGTAAATTATTTATTCTTTCTACTTCTGTTATAACTAAAGTTCCTTATCATTGGGTATCTAGGCTTTTATTTCCTTTTCCTTGCAATTGCTTCCTTCTAGCAAACTCCTATGGTGGGATGGATCATTATGGTCCTAGTGCATAAGTAGGTACTTAGTGGGCTTCTCAAATGCTTGTGTCTCATTGAAAAATAATGTGATAAGTAAATTAGATTAAACTAGTGTAGAAAATAAGAACTTAATTAATTAATGTAAGTAAAGTTTGTAATGAACCAAGACTAATGTGGGAATAATAAATAATGAGGTAAGTTTTAAATTCCTATATTTGGTTGGAAAAAAAATTTTAATTTGATAGAATTTAATCAAATTAGGTAAAATCTAAACCAAAATTAGCCTGGCTAAATGAGGTTGGGAATTAAATTACAACTATAGTTAGATAAGATAACAACATAAAGTGATGTAAAGTAGTTTGACCAAGTAAAATTGAAGAGGGAATCTAAAATATGGGTTTTAAAAAATAATAATAATAATAACTAAAAGTAAATGGATTGTTATGACTATGTTTTAGGAATTGCCTTGCATTTGCTCTTTAAGAAGTAACAACGATTTTGTGACAAAGAATCAATAATTATATGACAAGCATTAGAAGTATATTATAATGCATAACATGTTATTTTAAACTTTCCTTGCATTTTTATCTTTATCTTTTTTTGCTCCCATTTTGCATATCTATTGGGATAGGCATTTTAGATAATGGTCAATATGTATAGTATTAATGATATTAAATCTTGTAGACTATAATATGTTGTACATGTTTTGTTATCAAAATGGATGTGAAATGATATGTTGACTTAAAGTGTGATTTAAAAAAAATTAAGTAATAATAAGTTTGCCCTATTATGCTTTTATAGTATTGCTTAAGTGATATGATTTTGAAATATTATATTGTTAATTGTATAATATGCTTTTTAGACCACTTATTATAAAAAAATTTTGGATATAAATTATACATATTATATGATATATATTTATATATGGTAAAATTGTGTAGAACGTTAGTCGCTAACAATAGTGCTGTTAGCCCTTAATACACTTTAAATATTACCATATGATTTCTATGATTGAGTACTTAAAATGTACTAAATTAGATTGCTCTTTGAATGTTCAAGGGTTGTGGGAATGGTGGTAAGTA
The DNA here is from genome assembly GCA_026724425.1 of Erythrophleum ivorense. Classification (NCBI taxonomy): domain Eukaryota; kingdom Viridiplantae; phylum Streptophyta; class Magnoliopsida; order Fabales; family Fabaceae; genus Erythrophleum; species Erythrophleum ivorense. The sequence continues at coordinate 3,948,813 of JAIUCV010000034.1, read as the reverse complement.
GGGATGAAGGTAAACAAGGATGATGATAGTAGTCTCACTTGCGATTCCCACCTATAGTGTTCTAATATAAAACATATGATTATTTGCCTTTAGGAGCTGTGTACCTATATTAGTATATATGATAGAACTTAGAGTTTTGCATAGACCTTTTTAATAAAATATTTTTATTAAATTATTTTTAATATAAATTTTTTTTGTCATTGTTAAATTTTTAAATGTTTAAATTTAATTTTTATTTATTTTTCACAATTATCTCCTATTAATTTTATATTTGGATTAAAATATTATATGTCTACATATTTCTTGTATTTTATTGCTTAATAATGTAATAAACCAATTTTTGGTCAATCCAAATTCTTTAACTTTTATTATATATCGACCGTTTCAGACATCTTTATATTCAGAGATTTATAAATTGAATTTTATGAAATATATATATACACATATATTTAATTCTTTTTTTCCATATTTAAAGTATACTATTTATTATTATGTCAAAATCTATTTTCATTTAGAAAAATTATGTGTTTGTCTATCTCTTTAATTGTTATGCTATATCTTTTACTCATTAGGTACCATAATTCATCCTATTAATTATTTTTGCAGATAGTGGAAGTTATGTCCAATGGTCCTCTAGTATAATTCAAGAGAATTATTAGTGAAAAGCTTGTAGTTAGTTTGTTTGGTATTGATGGACTATTATTTTTGTATGTGCATATTTGTGCTTTAGAGTTCACTTCACAAATTGTAGACAGGATTCTCATTCTATCATTTATGTTTTAGTATGTTGATAGTGAAAGTAGAGCTCTGTTGTTGTCTAATTGTGAAATTATGATTATAATATAGTAGACTCATGAAAAATTGATTATGTGTCATACTAATACAAGGATTATATGTCTGTTGGGCTTACAGGTGCGAGGTTTACTCATATTTTATGTCGATCAGTCCCTTGTTTTAAGCATGACAAGTAGCATGTGGTGGTGCTTCTCAAAACACATCATTTTAACCAATTTGATATGAATTGTTTGCATTATCAAATGAAGCATCACACACCATATCGCCTATTTAGTTAAAATGCACCATTTCACTTTAAAGTGAAATGGTGCACTTTGACCAATTTTTTTCCCCTCAAAGTTAAACAAATCTTAGCAACCTATCTTGCTTCGATCTCAATCATCCTTAAAACCACTTAAAACACTGCATTTTGATCAGTTATACACCCTTTTAACTTAGTATTGTAGTCTTTTCCTTAACCTTTGTCCATATTCCATTAGCATAAGAAAGCAAAGGTTTTTTTTTTTTTACAAGAAATGTCAGATGCAAGGTAGCATTCAGATAAAGTACATAATCAACCCTTATCTCTTTTTTAGTTGTCTTTGTTGTTGCCTTTAGCACCTTACTCAAGATCGTGTTATAGGCCATTGAAATTCAGAATTTAAGAACACTTTGTGACACAATCTAGTGGCTGAAAAGACTTATTGTCACACACAGTCTCAGATAACCTTTTATACGTCTGAGGAGATATAAGATTTCACACTGCAAAATCTAAATCTCAAGGAATTAAAATAATTGAAAAGATAAATTAATAAAAGCAAAAGTAAGAGTATAATTGTTGGATTTATATGTTTGGGACATTGTGGCATTTTATACAGACGTTACATTTTGCCCTCAGAGCCAGTGGCATATCTAAAAGATTTCCTCTCTTTTTTTAAATTTTTTTTATTATATATATATATATATATTTCATAAAAGCCTTTCATCTAAAATTCCCTTAAACATTCGTCATAATGATTTGCACAGCCTATGACCTAGTTGCTCATATAGATAACATGAAACGGTATCGACTTTGAACCGAAAGAGAATGCTCATAGCAAGTTATATGTATCTAAGTCAAAAATGTCCCTAATAATGTTATGGCCTCTATCAATTCAAGATACACACCAAGTGACTATAAGAAACATACATTCATGCCAAGCTTAACTCTGAAATATACATTCATTCTCCATGAAATCATAGCATGGGAAGGTTTAAGTAAATGCATAAGACTCTATCAGACTTCACAAATTCAGCAATTATGATCAAAAGCCTAAACTCAACCCAGCCTTCTATCAGGCATTTCATCGAGTATCTACTGTGCGTATCTTGGAACATATATAGAACAATGTATTTCAAGTTCCATCCATGACTAAATGGTATAAGAGTGTCATCCAATCTTCTTTCCCCATCTTAGACCCTCAACAATGGCAAGGAAATTTTAGTGACAAAAGAAAGCAAACCAAATTCTTTGCTTACCTGTAGGGATTTCAAGGCAAGAACAGATTCCTCTTCCACACTTCCTTCTCGGTCTCAGTCTCTACCTTTACTCTCGGTTCTCCTCTCTTGAGTCTCCCCTCCTCTTTTCTCGAATGTCAGCTTGTTTTCAAGCTCTCTCCTAATCTTTCGTCCCCCTTTTCCAATCTCAGGCTTTCCTCTATTATATTCCCAAAGGCCTCTCACCTCGAGTAAGATCCAACATGCTCCCCTTCCTTTTTGCTATCTCCTCTTCCTCCATCAATCCACGTCTCTATCTCCCTCCTCCATTTTCATGTTTCTTTCCCTTCGCCTGTGATGGGGAAAAGGACGCGAGGGAAGGTCAGCTCTTCAAGCATACCCTAACATTCTACCCTCTCTTTGTCGGCTTCTACTGTTGTGACATTGGATGCCCTACTGCCTCCCGTTCTTGCCTTCTGCTCTGTGCCTCCATCTTGTTCTTTGTTGGTAGCAGAGACCAAAAAGGTGAAAGGGATCCTCCAGCCCTAGAATGAAGCGAATAGAAGGGCTAGGTCAAAGTTCTGTGTTTTGACTTAACCCTCTTTTATCTTATTTTTTTATATTGTGTTTATCTTTTTCTTTTCATTTTATTTTTATTTTAGTCTTTGAGTTGATGGGTTGGGACAACTAAATTTAAAATTTAGGCCAATATAAGCATATCCTTATTTATTTATTTATTTATCTTAGGTTAGTATTTTTTGTTCATTTTAATTGCATTAGGCCATTCAGTGTTGCTGGGCTAAGGTTGAAATTTTTCTTAACTTTTTAATCTTTTAAAAAAAAAATTAGCCTCTTCTCTTTTTTTTCTTTTCGTTTCTTTTTCTTTTTTTTTTTAATTTTTAGTTTTTATATGATTAGGACCTTTCTTCTTTTTTTCCTTTTTTTCTTTTTTTTAATATTTGGTTTTTATATGATTATGATCTTTCTTCTTTTTTTTTTCTTTCCTTTTTCTTTTCCTTTTTTTTTAATTTTATATTTTTAATCCAATTTTCAATTTTTGTTTTTGTTTTTCTCCTTTTTTAATTAAGTTATTTGGGCTTTAAAGATTTGAGGGAAAAGAAGTCTAATATATATATATATATATTTTAGTAACCTTTGTTATTTTTTCATTTTTTATATTTTTTTCTTCTTTGATTTTGTTATTATTTTTGAAGTTTGCTCAGACAAAATACGGTGTTTACAATTATATTACGTGATGTGGTGTTTTTATAGCCCATATGAATGAAACATTAATATTACTCTCTTGGTGATATGGTTTATTTCTATTAAACTAATGCCTTCCTTCATGCTAAATATTTATAGAACAAGCACCTAAGAAAAAGAATGTCACATATAGCAAGACAATACAAGAGAAAAAAAATTCTGTTTATGCTAATATTGTGAAACACAATATGTCCTTATGCTTTCACATTAGCAAATATGTAAATAGGAATATTTCTTTCACAGTATGTGCTAATTTCATAGTTTGATTAGAATGAAACTAATATCAACCAATATATTTCTTTTATGTTTACTTCATTTATTTATCTTTTGTAAAACAAGAAATCAATTAGCTTTTTCTTTTTTTTTAAGGTACCATTCTATGAATGTTGATTTAACCCGTAGACTTAGTCTAGGATTTAATAACCTAGAGGAAGCATGGCAGTGTTAGGTTGCTTATGGTAGGAAAGCCATATTTGAAGTTTGGAAACATAATTCTAGTATGAGTATAAAAGATGGGTCCATAACTTTGTATAGATATGTTTGTTACCAAAAAAAAAGTTTACAAAAATCAAACAAAATGAATTTTATAACCACCAATCCTCAGTTTGAGACTAAGACCAATTATAAAGTAAGAATCGAAATTATACATGAGAATGAAAAATATAAAATTAATGACTTTCTCAAAGAGTATAATCACATACTTCATCTTCCAAAAATAGTTCACATGTTAGCATCACAATGTAAACTAACCAAAGTCCAAGCCTATGAGATTGATTTAGTAGAAGATTTTCGGCTTTAACAAAAAAACATCTGTTAAGTTCATAAGTAGGTACGCAAGAGAAAGAGCTAATATGGGTTATACTCCATTAGATATAAAAGACTATATGACTTCCAAAAGGCAAAGAAGCATAGTGTATAGAATAATTGGTTGTCTATTACGATATTTTTAACAATCGTTGTTTGAAAATTTATCATTTTAATATACTTATCAAATGGATATAGAAGAATAGGTAACAAATGTCTTTTGGACTAATGCAAAAATGTTGATTGACTATATTTATTTTGGTGATATGGTGTCACTTGACACAATATATAGTATTAACCATGATTATAGATTGCTTGCTATACTTTTCAAGATTCAATCATTATTGAAGAGTAGTCATTTTTAGAGTGGCATTGCTATAAAATGAAACCACAAAGTCATTGAAATGATTATTTGAATTTTTTTGAAGACATATAAGCAAGAAAGTTCTCTTACTATTTTTATTAATCAAGATCAAGTAATGATAAGAATATTGCATGAGATGATTCGAGAGATAAATCATGGATTATGCGCATTATATTTAATACAAAATGGCATCAAGCATCTTAGAAATTTGATAAAAGATAGATCACATTTTTTTTACTAATTTTAAGAAGTGCATGTATAGGTACAAAAAGGAAACACCATTTGAGGCAACATAGAACATCTGCTATCCACTTATAATGTGTATAAAAACACATAACTAAGTTTGATTTATAATATAAAGGAGAAATGGGCAACTTGTCTTAAAAAAACACTTTCATAGTTGGCATGTAAAACACACAATTTAGTGAAAATATGAATACTGATATCAAAAGTTCACATAATCGGACTTTGACACTAATCAATTCTTCAAACACTTTGAACAGGTTGTCAAAGATAAGAGGTATAATGAGTTAAAGCATGATTTTGAGTTGTAGCAAAAAATGCCAAGATTGGTTGTCCAGAGTTAACTTATGCTATGATAGCTTGCTCAGATTTCCATACCCATTATTTTTGACTTATTCCAACAAAAATAGGATATATGTTGTTACTTGTATAAAAGTCCTTATGCATTACATTGAAAGTATAGTTCTTGTCTCTTTTGCTAGGCTATAACCAAATAAGGGATTGGCCTTTGTAAAAAGGTTCAAGAAATAGGTAGTTGCATGCACAGAGGAATGAAATTAGTTCCTTCTAAAACTTCCCTTAACACCTTTAGAAACTTTAGCAATTGCAATACAAGTCTTGATGTTCTCATAATGCTTTCTTGATGCAATACAAGTCTTCAACCCTCTAGTATTGATGTTCTTTTAATGTGCTTCAATTGTGTTTTTTGCTTCACTCACTCATGATATGCTTGTATCTTGTTTTTGCTTATCCTAACCTAATGATTATAGAACAGTACATTCAAAAAATTATATAGCACATTAAAGTTCATCATTAAAAGTACACAAGTTTATATCATGCAATGCAAATTAAATAATGACATATATTGTTCATTAAATAGAAGTTCAATACTAACATGTATATGCATCAATTAGATCATATACAAATGGCAACAGAACAACAACCATATATATATATGATTTAACATTTTGCATTTAATTTGTGATAAAAAAAATGCATTTAAAATAGAAGTAAGGAGCTTGCGACCTTCTGTGATCAATTTGCATAAATTAGAAAAAAAAAATTTGCTTGCTTTTCTACAATGTAATTATCAGAGATATGTCCTTTACTACCTACTCATCCACACTACAAAAACCAAAATATACAAAAGTGTTATATTAGAACCACCTTGCAAAATAGTAGAAAACAATTCATGGCTAGATCTAGAATTTCATCCCATAATCTACAATTGTAAACGGAAAATATTACAATGGCAAGGAAATGAAGGAAAACCCACCACCTTAACCCATTGCTTCTAAACTTTTGGCAATACAAAACAAAGAGGAAGACCTTATCAGATGCAATGTTTAAGAGGCTTTAGTTGTATCAAATAGTGGGTTTTGGGGGTTCAAAGTGGATGGCTAAGAATGTGCCTCAAAATAAACGATCAAGATGAAGGATTAGATTTTAGGAAAAAAAGGGGGGGCAAAATGCACAATTTTACCAAACTCAAAATGGTACATTTTGATGACAATGGCGAAGCAGCGTGATATTGATCCTTAGATGACACAAATAGGTAGGATTTTAAGAGCAGCACCATGTGCTGCTTTCTAAGGAGGTGCAAAGAATCTACTCGCCATTGTCTCTTGTCCCATGTTAATAAAAGCCTAAGTTCAAAATAACTTTATGCCTCTAACCAACAATTCTTGACCAAATCTTCTACTTTGTTTATTCAGAAAAAAGTTTATAACCAAAAAGGGAAAGTGCCCATACCTAAAGAAAGACATTCAAACCCACTAGTTTGCATTAGAATGAGAATATAATATTCCTAATGCTTCCCTAAGAAAACTAGCTAGAAAAGTATTTCTAACCCTAAAATGACACCTGCCAAAGAAAAAATCAATTTTTACATGTGTTCTCCTCTGAATGCTAAACAAAGAATGAATTTTGACCAAAATGAGAAGAATCGTAAGTTATGGGTAGTGTTGTATGTTTGGAAGTGCTCTTTGGCCATTGCTTGGCTCATTAAGATAAACTTCAAATAGTTAAAAAGAGCTATAACATTTCATTCCCATAGATTTGATAAATAATAGCAAATTCTTTTTCCCCAAATGACATGGGTATAAGACTAAGCAAAATAGAAGAAGAGGGAAATCCTATGATATGTAATAGCTATCACAAGCACATAAACTTAAACACTAAAGATGAATAACTTTTGAATTTATTGATAAACTCAAGTAATATCAGAATTTGTCTTACAATGGAAGAATGAAGCAAGCACAAATAGTAAGATAAGAAAGGAAAACTAGAAGAAAAGATAATAGAAGAAGATGAGCAGAGAGTTCTACCACACACACACTATTCCTTTTCCTTTATCCAATATTTCCTTTATTCTTCATGTGCCCTCAAGGTACAATTGACTCAGTCATTTTTGCATGATTTGCCACATGTGTGTCAGGTTTGTTAACTAACTCTATTGGTGTAGCCTTTGGCATTACACCTAAGGTAGAAACTAATCAAAATATAAGAGATGTACTTTAAATCCATTTTCTTCCTCTTGTTGGTTTGCCTAAATTATTGGAAATTTTATGTTTTCATAAACTTTGGTTCAACCATTGTTAAAATCCAAGCTCCATTTTCATTCTATTGCTCAATTTATTTGTGGGTTCAAATTCAAATTGTTTTGATTTGTTCTTGTGATTTTCCTTTCATCGTCTTTTCAAACTAGAGCTAACAAATGGGAAGAAATCATACCAATGCCTTCGATATTCACAAGTCATTAGTGCAACTTAAATCTTATTATTTATCTTTGTTTGTTCAAACATGGAGAATGGAGAAAGAGAGAAAAAGATAAATCAAGAAAGAATGAGAGAAGAAAAAAAACAAACAAAGTAACTAAACATTCATTTGACAAAATAAATGTCATAATAAGTATAAAAAATTAATTTCTATCATATCAAGAATGAGAGAAGAAGGAAAGAAAAACACCCTAACATTCACCTGACAAAATAAATGTCATAATAAGTATAAAAAATTATTTTATATCATATCACATCATATTTAATGTACATTATTTATGTTTTGAAAATTAACATACATTTATGAAATCAATATATGATATTAAGTAATATTAAATATATTTAAGAATCAAAGTAAGATTTTGACATTAACTGTAGCATAAAAATAAATAAAAATAAAAACCATTAAACCCAACAAATATATCACAACTAATTGCAGCAATATTCCAAAACCTTTAACCAAGACTCTTCCCTAGTGCATATTTTAAGAAAAGGTGAACCAACAGCTGTAGATGAAACAAAGAACGTTTAGTTAAGCCAAAAACACTTTTAACTTCAGAATTTTAGAGATTTTTTGGGAAACTTCTCTAAGAAATTTTGTAGGCAAATTTGATAAATAAAAAAAATTAATAAACTAAACTAATTATAAATTCACATATAAATATCCTAAAGGTGTGTCCGCTTGAATGAGTGTGTGTGTATTCATAATTTGTTTGCTTTACAAATATTTTTTAGGCTAAGTTTATCTAAAATTTTTCAATTTATTAGAGATAAATAAATTAAATTAATTATAAATCATATATTAAACACAGAAGTAAATTCCAATAACAAATAAATGTGATGTAAACAACGACATGCCTGTTCATAACGAGCTCCATCTATCTAGCGTATATATTTCATGGAGTAAATCCACCTAAAATTTTCTCCTAACCAGGTTTGAACTTTACTCCAATGCAGGTGGCTGATGACCTCCTGAAGGTGGTTGAAGAAGGCGGTGACCACCGTCTGGCAGTTGTGGCGGCTTCTGCTCTGGTGGCAAAGGAGGGCAGGGTGTTGGTGGCGTAGGAGGACATGGCGGGGACGGTGGTGGTGGTGGTGGCGGTGGTTGTGCATAGCCACACAACCCAAACAAGCACAACCTTCTGGAGGGGCATACTTTTCCACATCTACCACAGTTGAAAGGGCTCATGTTTGTATTGGTACACAAACCTCCACAACACTGCAAGTTAAAGAGGCATCTAACTCCGCATAACCCACAATTGTTTGTGTCTGATGTCACATCAACACAACGGTTTCTGCAACATAGACTCCTCGGTGGAAACTCTCCTCGTCTGCATAACCATGGTCTGTTCCGACACCCAGTTTGTCTCTGGTTTTCAACTTTCTTCAACCAAGGCGAAGATGAGGAGGAGGAGGTGGAGGATGAAACAGTTGTAGTGGCATTCTGGTACCCTGCGTCTATTATGATTAAAAGTAGCAGAAACAACATTAAAAATTTCAAATCTTGAAGGGCCATTTTGGGTGTTGGACGAGTGGCAAAACGGATTGGGATTTTGGAAACTACATATGTAGGTTAATTAGGCGAAGAAAGCTTTGATTTTTATAGGAATATTTTGTAGGTATTAGATCGGTTTAATATATATATATATATATATATATATAAACAAACTAATTACCAATAGATATATAGACAACGTGGATGCATAGTTTAAAAGCAAATTACATGCTTTTTTTTTTGGGATTTTGTTAAAATTATATGGATATTTTTTTTTCATTTTCAAAATATATACAGATCTCTTGATACAAAATTGTTTTACCATTTAGTTTAAAAATATGTTATTGGCCAAAAAAGAAAATAAACCTGAGTATATTATATTTTTTGGGTTAAATTTAAGATAAACAAATTTTATCTCTTTATATTTTTATTTTTATTTGTGCATATTTGAAATCAAAACCTATTCTTTATTTTTTTTAATTATGCATATTTAGATATAATAAATACTTGTATATTAGATTTATTGAGGGCGTTTTAGTTAAAAATTTTAAAATTGAACTAATATATATTTTTTGAAAATAGTGGAAATACTACGTAATTTTAAAAAAATGCAAAAAGTCTATATAATTTATTCATATTTTTAATCAACAATGGATATATAAACAACGTAGATATATATTATTTTATAAAAAAAATTATATATTATTCTTTGTATCTTTGCTATCTAATTCTCTAATGAAAAATATGATAAGATTATGATTTTTGTAAGCGAATGTATAATTTTTTAATTAAATTATATATATTTTTTATGTTTGAACTAAAAAATTACACACTTATTGTATTTTAATTAATTAAGAAACCTAATAACAAAGATATAAAAAATTACATCTAAGTCTAATCTATCTTTTTTAATATATTTACTTTTAACACATTTCTATATTTTTTTTAAGGTTTAATTGCACTTTTAGTCCCTCTAATTCATTTTTAAAAATTGCTCTCTAATATATTATTAAAATAGTGTAGTCATTCTAGTGTTGATTTAAAAAAAAAAAAGAATATCATATCTCTAATAATTAAATTAAACTAACAAATAATAATAATTAAACAAGACAGTAGTTAAATTTCATTAATCACATATATAATTTAAGTTTGTCTTCAATTTACTTTATTTTTAAAAAATAATTAAAGATAAAAATTTGATCTAATTGAAATTAAAAATTAAATTATTATAATAAATAAACTAGAGCGAGAACATCATTAATCTAAACTTCTTTCTAAAATATATTAAAAATAGAATAAAATGTATTTTTTATAAACCAAAACTGCCTAACAAATCTATGTTTTACAAGAAACAACAGAGCAGCATTCATGAATTGCTCATGTTTTTCTTACATGCACGATGGTATGGACGGTGTAGGGTTTAGTGTAGGAGTTACCCTAGCTAAAGTATGCGAGTGTGCTTGGAACAGCTCAAAAATGCATTAGGATCAACGTGCAAGTGGAATTAGCTTTACTATTTTTTTTTTTAATCTTAAAATTGAATCCTCAAAAGTGGAGTAGCTTTCTTAAGAAACTTGGGTTTGGTTATGCTCATCATCATTGTTTGCTACATCTCTTTATTCACGGCATGAGGGAATCACGTTGGATGGCTACTTGTTCACATGAAAATGCCAAAAACTTCGAAACGGAAAATTGGGGATTAATTTGATTCAACCATGAAATAAGGTTGTCTTTCCAGCGTCATTTGGGTTACATGGCAAGGTGGCCTATCTCTCTCTAAATTCCAACCATGCCCAATCCCAATAACACAACTATAACAAACAAAATTTACAGTGCGTTTGGATCGAGAGAAAAGTAAGGGGAAGGAGAGGGAGGGAGAGAAAAACGAAATTTTTTCTCATTTGGTTCGGAGAGAAAAGGAGGAGAAGAGAAAAAATAGAGAGAAAAGTACGGTGGGTCCCATGTGTTTTTTTCCTCTCCGAAATGGAGAGATTGGAGGGAAAAATGGGTATCACTGCGTAAAATAATAATATATATATTTAATAAATCTTTTAAAATATTGTAATTAGTTAATTAAAAAATTAATGTTATAATTAATTTTTATTATTAAATTAATTAATATATTTTACAAAATAATAATATTTTGTAATATAAAAATTAATAAATAATATATAATTTTTAAAAAATTATTTAAAAAAAATTCCGACTACATTGCAGTCGGACATATATATATATTATATTATATATATAATATTTATATATTTTATATTTAAATTAATTAATATATATTAAAATAATATTAATATTTATAATTTTAAAATAATAATTTATAAATATTTTTTATAAAATTAATTTAATTAATTTAAAGAACAAATATTTTTAAAATTTAAATATATATTTTTTTATTAAAATTTATTGTTTTATTCAAAAATAATTTTTTAAAATTATTTAAATATTATTTAAATTAATTTTTATATCTTTTATTATTCTTATTTTTTAAAAAATATATATATATAAATTTAAAATAATAATAAATTTATTATTACATTAAATTAATATATTTATTTATTTATTTATTTATACGTTTTCTCTCCTTTCACTCTTCCCTCCATCCAAACGCATGAGAGATTTTTAGTTTTCTCTTCTCTTGCCTCTTCTCCTCTCTTTTCTCTTCCTCTCTTTTTCTCTTCCCCCATCCAAACAAAGCATTAATGCTGAGAATAAACGCTTCTTATTGCGAAGAGGAATGAAATATATGAAGAAAACAATTTTTATTAAATATCATATACTACACAAACACATGACGGGCAGGAATTATTATGCATATGATAACTTATGTTACATGCAAATAATTATTTTTTAGTTTTACGAATAAGTTCAAGTTTATTAAGTTGGTAACTAATACAATAATATTTTTTAAAAAATTATTTAGTTCCTTATATAATCTAGCATGAGAACCTATCTATTACTAATTAATATCTTAACCGTCAAATATGTGATTATTATTATCATTATTATAACATAAACAATTGCCTACCTACCCCCACTCACATGTCCAACGCTTAGCCACCTAACAAGATTGGTCGTTCGACACACATTCTCATCTACATCTTCAATTCTTCTTGGTCGAAATGAATGTGAAGGAGAAAAGCGAAACTCAGGCATTATCTTTGAAGGAGAGAAGGGAAGCCATTTTGTTGAAGAGGAAGAAGAGAAGTAGAAGTTAAGCGTCTTCTCATGGGAAGGAATGGATCTTGATTCATGGGAATAGGAAGAATTTTACCATCATGCCCTCTTTGAAATAATAAAATTAAAAGAATGCCATTCTGAAAAATAATTTGTACAAATTGCACTTCTTACATGTGCTAGGTTGCGCTATATGTGCCAGGCGTATTTTTCCTGATTACACAATTTGCACTTTTTATGTTAGGTATTATCTCTGAATTGAGAATTTTGCACTTTATGTGCCAGTTATATTTTCTTGATTGACCAAATTCAATTTAAGCTAGTGTTTTTAATTTATTTTCCATTTTCAGATTTTGGACAAAAGCAAGACATTGGATTAAACTGTTGTGAAAAATTATTAATACTCATACCCGTTGCTATTGTATTTTGTGAACTGTTCTAACTACTGAAATATTGTTATCTCACCACGGCTTGCCATGTTTTCCAAAATCTTCCCGGTGAAAGAAATAAGGAGGCAAAGAAAAGAAACCAAACTTGGTGCTAACTATTATGTAAATTATGCTGCAAGGGATTGTGTAGAGTTTGTAGCAAGTAAATTGATATGTCAGTAGAATTAAATGGTTTGTGTAAAGTGGCTGGAAGTTTCTCTTTTATGCTACGTAACTACTTGAGTAATGATTGTGTAAATAGTCAGGTAATTTTGCATGTAAATAGATTCACTGGCTAGAGTAGTGGCTATTGATCTTGTGCTCTACATGTTCTAGAAATCATAGTATATGACGAGTTGTGGTGTGAAATTATTGCTGGAAATTTTTTGATATGGTCTTAGCATGTAGGAGAATATGTGTGTTAAAGATCATGGTAGAATGCTAAGTCCAGTCTGAATTATATGCTAAAACCAGTATCTCACTTGGCACTCTAAACCCCTATCTTCCATTCCTTAAGTAAGACCTCTTTAGTTAATTGCCAAATGATAAATGCAGCTAAGATTTACAACCTAATGGCTTATCATTTCATTTAGGTTGTATTTAAGAAGATAACGCATATTAAGTCTAATCTTCATATGCTCCTTCCTATGCTACCTTGCCTACTTGAACTAATTAAATGTGTAAGATGATGTTTAACCCCGATTTTCTACCTAAGCATTCCTAACATTGAACTTTAAACCCATAGTCTCTACAACTTACATGTTAGATTGTGAAAACTAAATTCTAATTTATATATCATGCTTTCTTTGAAATATATAGCTTCTCGTGAAGTTCAGGATGACTAAGCAACTTATTACAAGAACGGATGCTTGAGTGATGATGAGTGACGGGGGTCTAGTCACACATGATCAAATGTAAACTAATTAGACAGCAGAACTCATTATATATATTTATATATAATTTAGTTTATTAAATTTTAATAAACCAAATCTATCCAAGGATTTATCAGTATCATTGTCTTCTATATACTGGATTTCTCAATGGGTGAGAGCCACGAAAGAGATAAGATGACAGGTCAAGAAGCATAATTATACATATAATGACGAACATGAACTAGCGCTCGTAAGAGCACTTATTACAGTTATTTTTCAGAGTCATTCACGCACAACCAAAAACCACAACGCCACTGAGCACAAGATACACATATGATAGCCTTTTCAAGTCCTTAACGCACGCGGGACACGACAATGCAAACTGAGTTTGCTACAAATTAAGCGACACTAACATACAGGAACGTACTGACTTAAACTGAAACATAAAGTGGCAATTTTACAACAGAATCACAATGAGTTCGTCATAGCCTTGTCTACTGGAGTACAAGGCATCCTTGTGAACCGGCCACCATAGAAGGGCAGGAGCTCAAGTTAGCCACGTCAACTTCCTCGAGTGATTGAGGACTGGCATCCGGCTCAGCAGAGGCAGCAATGGCTTCAAAAATGAGAGCATTGACTTCTTGAAACCTCTCTTCAGAGAGGGAGACCTCTGCAAGAAGCCTCCAAGCATTGGCTTCTGATGCCTCGTCATAGTCCGTCTTCCTCTTCAACACCATGTGCCCGCTAATTTCCCATACTGCTGGATTCACTTGGGTGTCGAGTAGCTCTGCACTCACTTCTCCAAGAGCTTGTTTCTCTGCATAGCACTGTTCATTCAGAAGACAAAATCGTGTGAGCTATCGCTTATCACATATCATTAATGCAGCTGATGAATGTGGTTTAAACAAAGTAAATGTCTGTTTGACTGTAATTTCAATTTCTGCTTTTTCTAAATCAACTTCTGAAAAAGAGATGCTTGAAAAAAAAAAAGGAATTCAATTCCAATGCTAGGCTGAACAAGTTCGAGAAACTGTTTCACCTGTGGTAGGAGAAAGATTTGCCTTCCACAATCAGAAATAAGAACATTGTAAGGTATGTTGTTATCTTGAAGGCAGATGCAGGCATCTGAAACAGTGTTTGATAGCTCTTCTAGTGTATCGCCACCCTCAAAGACGAGGCCTCTGACCGGATAATCTAACAATTCAGATATCTTGACACCACCATTCAAATTGGTTATTTTCTTAGTGGGAGCCTTCTCAATGGGAAAGGGCACAGCCAAATAGTAAGCCTGAGTACGTCAAAATCATCAAAATTGCAATTTGATTAATTACCAAACACTCAATAAGGAATGCAGTAATTTATATGAATGTTGAGGTGGTTATCTTAAGTTCTTCAGCAACCAGTACCTGGAAATGAAGGTGGTTAATAGTGGCAAATGCACCCAAGCTGTTGTAACCTAATCGGAAATATGGATTTCCAGCCTCTACTGCCATGTGAAGTGCGAGCAAGAAGCTTTCACGATCAATCCTTTGAGGCAAACACTCAAAAATTCGGGGAATCAGCAGCACATGCCCATACTCAATAGGACTGACCTGTTTTAGAGAGGAATAAATAAACAATCATATAAAATGCTTATTCCACTTAACCCTCAAGAACAAGAATCTGAAACGAAAGCTATAAAACATACATTAATGGCAACAAGACTAGGAGAATTCTCAACGTCAATTGGAGCATTTGGAAAGAACTGAACTTCACCATCATCACTCGCTTCAAATTGAAACAGAATCTCTTCTTGCCCAACTTTAGTGAAATTGAACTTATTTTCATCAAAAGGCTGGAGCACCTTATCAACTCGGAACTCAGTTGGTCGCTTCTTGAGGTGGCGACCCTCATTCAGTTGGGCAATGAAGCCATAACCACCCGGAATCACCTATTCCAAAATTATTACATCAATATGAATTCAAGTCCTCAGATACCCATATCTATGCAAAAACAAGTAAAGAGTAAACAATTAGACCTTAGTTTCACAAGCAGTAACGTCATAGCGAAAAAGCCCTCTCCGCGAGCGATCTTCCCACTACCATGAAATAGTAAACAACTTCAACACACAACATGATAATACAAGCACTGAAATGGAACAGAATATGGCAGTTAATTTCAAATCTTCCTCATCGACTTTTACAATTACCTCCCCCAGGATAAGCGAGTCCAGAAGGACCACAGGGGGCTCCCTGCATTCACGTTCAGACAAGTCCCTTCCGTTAACCTTGTGAAGCCTTTTGAAAGCGTACAAAGGGAGCTTGGCCTCTGTTCAAAAATCCCCAAATGAGCCAAAACCCATCTAAGACAGTAAGCATAATCATAAATAAGCTCAAATTAAACTCACAGAATTAACATACACAGAATTTTGACTTATACCTTCAATGCAACATTTTTTGAGGCAATTACGACCGCAACCCCCGAGACGGCGGGCAGCCTCTCCTGCCTCCTCTTTTTGATAATTTGAAACTACGGTGGGAACCCTCTTAATTCTCAACATCTTTTGGATTTTTCAGTAAATTAAAAACCAAACCAAACGAAACCCAACAACAATAAAAGCCTTCAACGAGATCTTATTGCTTTCACTAGCTTACCTTAGGAGTCTTAAGTACTATTACAGACCTAAACTAATATACTACTGCTAAGGATGAAGGGAAAGAGAAAGAACCACCGCCGCCGGCGAGGAAGAGGAGGTCAGAAGGGCTACCGCCTTCGGAAGGCAAGGCACCGCGCCCGCCGTGCGGCGAAGGGTTGGTTTCGATTACGCAACCCTTCCGTCGTACAGACCGGACATGAATAAGAAGCCGAAAAACTCTGAGAATAGCCGTGATGTCTACAATGCGTCAACACCGGGTTTTATCCCAACAAATACGTCTTGGTTTTTCTCCTTTCTCAATGAACCACCAAGCAAAGAAACACAAGGCAAGGTGCTAACTCCGGCGATGCGGGTTCTTCCTTTCCGGGTCTGAGACGCAAAACCCAGATGGGAAATCGAAGCGAGACAAGGCAGGAAGGTGCTGGGCAAGAGAAAGTGCTATGTGGGTTGGTATGGTGACGATGGAGTATGAGAGGAGGAGGAGGAGGAGGAGGGTTGGTTTTATAGATAAGAGGGAGAGAATGGGGAAAGGTGGGGTTGTAGACTTGAAGTTGTGGCTGTGCTTGTGCCTTGCTATGCTCTGATTGGGTTGGCTACGGTTAAGTTTGATCATTGTTGCTAGGGTTACGAATTGATTTTTAGATTTTAATGCGTTTAAGTTTTTCTTTAAAATAATTATATTAATTGATTTATAAATTTAGATTTAATATAAAATTGATTTAATTTATCTTTAATTTAGATAAATTTAATTAATTTAATGTGTTTTAAATTAAATTTAACAAATTTTTATATAATAAAGTTAAATTAAATTTTAAAAAAATAAAAATTTTTAAATTTAGTATAATTGATTAAAGAGAGATTTAAAAATAATATTTATGTATAAATTTTATTAAAATTTTTATATTAAAAAATATGAATTATAGAATATAAATAATTTTTTAAAAAAATTAATATAATTTAAAATATATTTAAATAAATTTTTATTTATATATTATATTTTATATGTGATTATTAATAAATATAAATTTTTACAAATTTATAATATAAATTTATGTTTAAGTTTTTTTTATAAGTTTATTTAAATTTATGAATTTAATAAATTTGATGTAAAATTGTGTAATTATTGTGTAAATTTATGTTTTAAGTTTTTTTTTATAAATTTATTTAAATTTACGAATTTAATAAATTTGATGCAAAATTGTGTAATTATTGTGTGTGTGTGTTCGTGCGTGAGAGGAGAGATGGTCCTCTCAACTTTAAGGTCCCGGGGTTTGATGGGTCCGTCTCCTCTTTGACCATCCACCCAATGGTGCCAATTGGTCGCGGGGAAAGTGAACCACAAGGGCGAATGAACAAGGCGTATGAATTCTGTAAAATTATTGTCCATAATTTTTTTTGAAGTTAGAAAGGAATGACTCAGGAATGAGGCTAAACGTCTACGTGTGGTATGTGAGAAAAAATATTAAGGGAATAAAAAAAATAAGCAAGAGGAAAAGTAATATTTATGTTTTTATTTAAAAATAATAAAAATAGATATTATTAAATAATAATAATAAATATTTTTTATTTTTTAAAATAGTTTCATTGCCACAATTACATTTTTCATGATACCAAACATAAAAAGAAAAAAAATATAAAATATAAATAGATAAAGATAGGTGAGATAAGAAATAACTATTTTATTTTATTTTTAAAAAAATAATCTTATAAATAAAATAATAAATATGAAGACATAATAGATATTATAAAAATTATGTAAAAAAATATGTTTACAATATTGTGAACTAAACGAAGTTTAATTTTATGTTTTTTTTTAATTTTATAAAAAATATTGTAATAAAAAATTTTAAAAGATTGGAATTTAACAAACAAGTGTGCTTCAGACTAGGGATTTTTTTGTTTAGTAAGTAGATATTTTTATTAAGAAAATACATATTTTCTTAATTTCAATCTCCAAAATTTTGAAGGATTATCTTATCTCAATTCTCAAAGAAGAAAAAAAAAAGGTCATCCATCATGTTAAACATTTAATAAAAATGAGTCATATAACTTAATATAAAATTAATATAACCATTATTATCCAATTATAATAAAACTTGTATTAATGGAGCATTAAAAAAAAAAGAATCATTTTATATATATAATACCCGTGCCTTTTTTATTGTTCATTGTTACCGTTCACACCTTGTTCAAAACATCTTGTTAATACACCATCTACTTGTACTACTTTTTTTTTCTTTTGAGATCCATTGTTTTTTTTTTTATGGGGCTTATAGTACAAAATTTGAACTCCTAAATCTACAGGGGTCATGTTAGTTGGACTTAATTGTCGTTCTTTATATATTTGTTATTAAATTTTTAATAAAATTATAATATGTATAAAAATATTTTTAAAAAAATCAATCATGTGAAAAAATTATACATTTATTAAAAATATTTAAGTTAAATTAAAAAAACTCTATATAATTGTATTATACGATTGAAATAATATAATTTAAAATGTATACTAATTCATTTTTTATTATATTAGTTAATTATTTATTTTTACTATATGAGTACGACTTAATAATAAAATATTATAAGCCCAATTGGTTGGAATAGCCATTCTTTGCTTCCTTGAACTAATGCGTTAGTGCTAATTCCACCCACAAATATTTAATATTAAATTAGACTGTTATCAGTATGACATAATCAAAAGGGCGAAGAAAATTGGATCCATGGTTGTGTTTCTTTCCTAGAGATTACGTTGAATTTTTGCTAATATAAAACACATAAAGGTGTGATTTTTTTAAAAACAAACTAGTTGGCTTCCTTGCAAGATGTAGGGAATTCAAAAAATATCTCATAAATTATATAAAAAAAATTCAAAAAAAAATGTGAACAATATATATACAAACATATATAAATATAAACGGTGTACTGACACGTAGTGCGATAAAACGATTTATAAACAGTACAATTTCACAAGAATATATATATATATATATATATATATATTTTTTTTTTAAGGAAGATGCTTTTTTTTGTCGTTAGCTACATGTTTTTGAATCCAGTTGCAATATTACAAATGGAGAAATCGGATTTAGTTTCTCTACCGTTCTAGACGCGTCTTGCTCAGAAAAAGAAAGGAAGGAGGGGTGGGTCTCTTTTGTCTTTCCCTTTTTCTCTCTCAACGTGTCTTGGACGGCAGGATGGCCGGGACAATTATTTTATGCTATAATTGTTTAATAAATATTTGTTTATAATTTCGTCTAGAAAAAGCATGCCTTCATAGCTAGAGATATTAAAAACAATTTTTGTTATCTTGACTCTTCGGTTCAGCGGATATAGCTATGAAAGTAAAAATAAAAATTAAGTCATTCCCAGTATTAGAAAGTTGAGAAGTTTCCTTTTCATCAATTCAATCACCAACTAATTTATAATTTAATCTTTTGTTATTTTTAAATTATGCTTAAATATAATTTGTCTTTAATTTCATAAAAATTTTAATTAAATTTTCCTTAATACAAAAGCAAAAAAATATGTTATTTTCATATTTTTACATTAAAAATTAAATTTTATCTTTTTGCACTATCGCTAATTTAAAAGTCAACATCAATTTTAATAGTTTATTAAATTAAAAATTATATTTTTTTATATTATTACCTTATATTTAAATTTATTGCTCAAGTTAATGAACTGTCAAATTTAACATTAAATTATATATATATATATATGAGATAAATGAATCAAGTTGAATCATTTACTTAAAAATAAAATAAAAATATCACCTGTTTTTAAATTAAATAAAAAAATTAAAATTTTATAAAATTATCGAATCATTATGATTTTGAAATATTTAAATTTAAAATTTACTATAAACTTTTATATAAATTAGAAAGGCACAAATTTATTTTTAGCCTCTCAATTTTATTTTAAATTTTATTTTTACTTTTAAAATTTAATTTAATTTTTTTTATTTTTATCTTTTTATTTTATTTAATTTCAATTTAATTTTTAATTTTGTTTTACATTTCACTTTTGTAATGTAATTTTATTTCTATCTAATTTCATTTTTTGACTTCATCTTAAGTTTAATTTTTTATCTTTTAATTTTTGTTTTATTTAAATTTATCTTTAATTCTTAAAAAATATTTAAAAAAAATTTTCGTTTATTTTTTTTATTTGTCCATTTTACTTTTGATAGCGTTAAAAAAATTTAGTAGCTTTTGACAATTAAGGGTAAATTTTGAATAAAATAAATTAAAAGTTTAAAGTGAAATATGAAATAAAATTGAAAGACAAAATTAAAATTTTTGATCAAGTTAAAAAATTAAATTAGAGTCAAAGTTAAGTAAATAAAATAAAATTTAAGAGATTAAATTAAAATTTTGAATAAAATTAAAAAATAAAAAAATATTTTTACTAATTGAAAATTTAGAACATGATACCCATAACTGTTTAGCATACGTTACACGTAAACAGCGAAGCACACCACATGGGGGGCCAAAATATCTCGTACGGACGTGCCCAAGGGATGGCCCACAGCACAGTCTAGTGGTCCTCGATTTAAAAACCAGAAAGACCTAGCACGTGTTAATAATTTCTTAAGGCATCTCTCTCTCTTCCCAGTTAATATCCGGACGACATCGATTGGAGGCTGCGTTTCCTTATTATGTGTCGTTTTGGACTCAAATGGACAACACGACACTGTTTGATATGTGTGGCCTGTGGCCTACGTCAATGCCATCATAAAGAAATGGAGACACGGGATACAGCGCAACGTAGGACCGTTGCGAGATTCCGAATCTACGAAGGAATCATTCCTAAAAAGTAAAAAGGCCCACTTTTTATCTTTTTCAAGACTTTAAAAAATAATATTTTTTTTCTGTTGTGTTACATTTATTATAACATTCCAATTATAAATTCTTCAAAAGAAAATTGGTTATCAGAATCAGCAGGCCATTTATTTAAAAGAAAATACTAATACCTAGTCTTTTATATTTTTATTATTAAAATTTTTAATTAAAATATAACAAATATATAATTTTTGTATTGTATAATTTTTCAATTATTTATCATTTTATTATTAAAAAAACATATATTTATCATATTTTGATTAAAAAATATAATTATAATTATAATTATATAAAAAATTACATCTAAGTATAATCTTTTATCTAAATGTATTATATTCACAAAGCCACTTGTGAATTTTTATGAACTATTAGAAGTCATTTGATATAAAAAAGTATTAGATATGGAAATAGGAAGTGAATAAGAATATAAGTAAAAATTACTTTTATATCTTTATTAAAATAAAAGTAATAAAAATAAATAAATATTATTAAATAATAATAACAAAAATATAATAAATATTATATAAAATAAAAATTTTCGTTCTTTGTGCTTCTCCTTTTCTTTGGCCAACTAAAAGTCCCAAGTGATAATATTTACTTAAGCATATATTACATTCAAAGAGTGTAAACATATAATTTAATTATTATATGCTAATTTTATATTTTTAATTAGTAATAGCTCACCTTATTCATTGATTTATATCTCATTCGTAAATGCTCCAAACAAATATTTGAAATTAAAATATAGAAATATTATCCATTAATTGTTCTTCTTTTAAACATTATCATGCATCCAGTCGTTAAGGTTATGAACTAACGAATTTATTTCAGATTTAAAATCTCTCGATGGTCATGTGTAAGAGAGGTAAAGTTCAAATTCCGTCATGTCATTTTATGATGATAATACGTTTCTAAAACCCAGTTTCAAATCCATATTAATAACTTTTTAAAAAAATTTGGTAATATTTTTTTAAAATACTTTCACCGTTTCATAATTAACACTAAGAAAGAAAACATTTTCTGACAGTGTTGTTGGGTATTTCCTTATTGCAGGCTGAGATATGGACCTGGAAGGAAAACATCAATTCGTAATTCTGATCTTCATCACAATTTAACTCATTATTTATCTCTTGCATAGGCTAGATTTTTCATTCCCTCATCCAGTGGGTTTAGATTAGCATGAATCAGTAAATGGAATGAGAAATAAAAGATAGAAAACACTTTATTTGTTTGTTAAATTTTAAAAGGAAGAAGTGATAAATGAAAAAGGAAACATGTATATATATATATATATATATATAGAGAGAGAGAGAGAGAGAGAGAGAGAGAGAGAGAGAGTGTGTGTGTGTGTTTTTTAAATATGATAATTATATAGTTTTTTAATAATAATATAATAACTAAATAATTTTTATAGATAAATATATAATTTTTAATTAAACTATATATTTATTATATTTTAATTAAAAATTTATATAATTATCATCTTTTAATTAAAAAACTTAAAATCAAAGATATGATATCACTGAAAAAATTTTATAATCACAATTATTTTTAAATTTAATCACAGTTTAAACCACAACTAAAGTGTTTTATTGCCGTACTCCAAATTACATTCGTAGAAGCTGATTTAACTGCAATTTAGTGTAACCATAGTTACACTGTTGGTTCCCTCTATTTCTCTATAAACTGATATAGGAAAAGTCATTTTCCCCCCCAAAATCAGCCATAGTTTTTAACTTATTCATTTTCTTTCTGTGCTAAACATATGCAGATACCACAACGTACACCACATTGAGAAGGACATTAACTTCTGCCTCTTCATGCCCCTCTTTGACGCACTAGGCAACACCTTCAACAGCAAATCATGGCAATTACACATAGAAATAAGTTTAAATTCAGGCATGTGCAAAAGAGATGTATTTAAGCTATCAATGGCCCAATAAATCACATATCTGCCAAATGGGGGAGGAGAGATCTATTCAAGCTACTTGTAGCAAATGAAGGACAGAGACAATGGAAAATGTTGGACGACGCAGACTCGATGGCATTGGATGTAGGGTTATTCATAAGTTTGGTTTGATTTAATTTTAAATTAAAATTAACTTGAATCAATATTATTGAATTAATAATTTTTTTATTTTATTGATTTTGACTTCAAATCGGTTTGGTTTGGTTTAGTTTAATTTGATCTGATTTGATTTTTTTTTTTGCCTAAAAATGATTTAATTTTTTAAAAAATTTTGTTTATTGTAATATGTAAAATTTGACTTCTAATATAATGTATCTCTTAATATTCTAACTAATAATAATGTTAAAATAATTAATTATTATATATTATTTTTTTTACAAAAAATATCTCTCATAATTATGTTCAATTATTCTACAATTATAATTAAATATCATATATAAAAAAAATAAAGTAATAACATTTTTAAAAGAGCTTATTTGATAAACTCATCCAAATGTAAGTAAAGTAGAAAAAAAAATAACACTTTTTTTTATAAAAGGTTTATGGATAATTTGGATTGAGTTAATAGAAGCTTAAAAAAAATTATTGGTTTGGTTTTAACCGAACCAAATTTGGCAAAACTAAAAATCAAATCAAATCAATTCAATCAGTTTTATAATGTTCAAAATCGATTTTAATTTTTTTTTAATTAGTTTAGTTCAGTTTTTATTGGTTTGATTCAGTTTAATGAGTTTGGATCGATTTTGAACACCCTTAATTGAATGCTTAGCTCGTGGCATGGAGCTTCTCTTCTACTTGTGTTCTACATCTATGCAAACTCTCTTTTGCTTGATAATGTTTTGCATCTGCCATTAGATTAGGGTAAAATAGAATAAGCCTTATTTCAACTGGCTAAAATGACAATTAGGCTTTAGGACTAATTGTAGGTGAGATCAAACCACAGTTAGACCATTGTGAGCCTAACTATGGTTTGGCTAAATCGTAGTTAAAACAAAGATCCAATTATGGTTTAACCTAAATCACAATTAAAGACTTGTAAGTCTAGTTACAATTTTAACCAATTATAATGAGATCCTTGTCTTAACAGAGATTTAGTGGTCCTAACTACGATTTGTGCCAAATCTCAATCAAGACAAAAGACCTAACTATAGTTTGGCTCAAAACATAGTTAAGACCTTGTAAGTATATCTATATTGTGGTTTGGTCAAAACCATTCTTATTGCACCACCACAACATTAAGATGATTGCAAAAGATATGACAATCGTTGTTAAAAGAACTAGGTGAATATGGATCCCCTACTCATCTTCAGTAGGTGTATTTCCAAATTTGGACTATCCAGATTTGATCTGGATGGTCTAAATTTGATATTTTATTTTATTTTTTAAAATTTTTGATTTAAATTATTATTATTTTAAAATATGATAGTCAAAAAATTATTTTTATTTTTATCCTGTACTTTTTAAAATTAAAAAAGATATCAAAATATAAAAATTAAAAATATTAAATTTAGACCATTTAAATTTAATTTGAATAGTTTATATTAAGATTAGTAAGAAATGAGTAAGGAAAAAAAAATAAGAGATGTGGATTGTCTCTGGATCTGGATTCCAAGGAACAAGGGAAGAAAAAGAGAAAAAGAATCTAAATCCCCTACTCATCCCTTATTAATCTTAATCTAAACCGTTTAAATAAAATTTGAAAGATCTAGATTTAATATTTTTAATTTTTATATTTTGATATCTTTTTTAATTTATGTAGAATAAAAAATAAAAATAATCTGTTAACTATTATATTTTAAAATAATAATAATTTAAGTTAAAACATTAAAAAAATAAAATATTAAATTTAGACTATTCAAATCAAATTTAAATAATTTAGATTTGAAAAAGTATCTACTCATCATTAAAAGATGAGTAGGAGATTTAGATCTAGAAAAAAACATTTACACTCACAAGAAAAGAGAAAAAAAGAGTCACACTTATGAGTGAAAAGGAGAGCTTTCCTATCTCATCTTCTCCCATGAAAATATAAAAAGTAAGAGCTTTGTTCTTCCAAAACCAAAAAAGCTGAGAAGTTATGCGCAAAAGGATTTGCTAAGCTTGCTTTCAAACATAACTTCTCTTATGCTTGCTGCAACCATAAATTGCTTGTAAAAGAAGGGTAATAAATTTGGAAGTTTTATTCTATTTTAAATATAATAATTATATTGTAACTTAGTATATACAATATTCACCATACATCAATAACCATTTACTGTTTTTTTTAAAGAGAACAACAAAAGGAAGGCAATTCATGTGTATTATTTTATCAAATTTTCAAACAAAAAGGCAGTTAAAGTTATTTATTTATTTTGGTCCTTTTTTATTTTTGTTATTCTGTTCAATTCCGTTTAGTTATTTATAAACTTTTTATAACTTATCTTTATATTTTAAAAAAAAAAGGTTAAAACAAACTAAGGTTTATATGGTCTTCTTACTTCAATCTAAAAACAGAGAATGGGAATAATTAGCCTTTCAAAGTCTCTATATTCTTCTCCTCTAAGCAAATTAATTGCATTATTATCTTATGTCCAGCTTGATTCGAGTTTAAGGAAGCTTCATGTTAGAATAGCCACGTGATTTGTTGGGGAGTACCATTATAACATGATAGACCTCATATGGCTCATATAGTACTGATATTTGGCTGTGTATAAAGGGTTTGCAGAAGCTGCATATGGCGTGTGTGGTAGGGTGAAGTGCAATAAGTGTGAATTTGACCTTTCCTTATAATTAATCAGGCTTTTGCTTCAATGGCCACTTAGCTTCTTCCACAAAAACCAGATCCACTGATCCAGGTTAATTTGTACCTCATATCTGCGAGCTCTTTATCCGTAAGAATTCACATGCAGGAACGAGGAAATGGGGTCCAACAGCCAACGTCCTTATCAGTCACTGCAACAATATTGTCTGGTGCTATATCGTCTGTATTCTCAATTCTGATTCCCATCCCCACGTCCACATGTAACTTCTCCCCAGTGCTTTCTGGTCTCTTTCTCGATTATGAACAGTATACGTTAAAAGATGGCAAGAAAAAGGATGTTAAATTTTATTTTTGATTTTTTTTTTCAATATTAAACTTGGATATCCTTTTTTATGTTTTTATTATTAAGTTTTATAAATAAAAATATGATATGTATATAAAAAAAATTTAAAAAAAACTTAATCATATAATGTTGAACTAAGTAAAAACCATACGAAACTTATCCACAAAATTCATATATTTGTTGTATTATTGTTGAAGAATCTAGTAATAAAAATATAAAAATTGTATTTATTTTTTTATATAATTTAATTTAATATTTTGTTTTTTTGAATATGCTTAGATTGAGAAAAAATAGTGAACAAGGAGTCCAAATTTTATAACTTCACTTTCCTTTTTTTTTTTTAATTTTTGTCAATCTAAACATACCCTTACCACGTAACCTTATTCTCGTCGTAATAAACATGAGTAAATACACTATTGAATTTTAGATATATCTAAATATGAAATATATATCTATTACTTGAACTCTATTCAGCCACTAAAAAATTTGAAAAGAAATGTGTTTCTTTCTCCTCCATGCATTTTTAATACTTGATAATCAAAATTCATTGAGTATGTATTGGATAGTAAATATTACATACCAGATAAATGTTTTACCCAAAATACCCCATACCTATACCTGTGACATGCTCTTTTTAGAATATATTATTTCAAATAAATTATGTAACTTACATGTTCAAATTTAAGTTTTAAATAAGATACTTTTTTTGTTTTGTATAATTAATCATCATTATAAATTATATGAATTGTATGATATGTGACAATAAGTTTAAATTAACAATTTTAATAAATATATCTTGTTGATTTTGGAACATATTTGTGCTCACATAAATAATATGCTCAGTTCAAATATACTTATTAACTTTCATTTTTTATGCATTTCTAGAAAAGAAAGGGAATTTATAATTTTCTGAAAATGTATATAATTATTGATAATAAAACTATTGAGTGAAACTAGAATTTATTTAGTACTTTGCTAGCAATAATAGACTTGGGTAAAATTATTCGGAAATTCCGGAATAATTTATTCACTTTAATAATAAACAAAAAATAATTAAATAATTAGGAAAAAATCAATTGAAACACAGGAAGTAATATTTATTAATACACCAAGTAACCAAAATAAAATATTTCATTTAGGCATGTAGGAATAATAATTTTAAATCAATTAAAATAAGTTAATGAAAAAAAGTGGCGGAGCAGTGCAGGAAATTGGAAATGTGAAATATGCATATAATATGGGTAATTGGCATATTAGAATGATAAAGCAGGAAAACTTTCGCAGGAAGGGAATATAAATCTTATAACCTCCATGATGTCAACATAGATGAATTTCCCTGACATCACTTCAATTTAATTCCAACGAATCATAAAATAAAAGAGTGCATTACGTGTTTCATCTTTCAACCTCCCATTTAATGTATGGTATAATGCATATGCTCGCTGGAGAAGGAAAAAAACGCCACTTAAAATGCGTAGCAGATAAGGCAAAGAAATTTAAAAAAATTATATCTAAAGATTCAAATTTTATAAAATTTATAATAAAAAATTTTAAAAATTAAAATTATTTTTCAAGATTAAAATTATTATCAAATTTTAAGATACTGATTATTAGGTTTAAAAAATTTATCACTAAATTTTAAAAAATTATCACTTTCTTAAAAATTTTTGTATAATAATAAATCCTCTACTTAATAATAATTTTAATTATTAAGAATAATTTTAATTTTTAAAATTTCTTATTATAAATTTTATAAAAGTCAATTCTTTAGATACAATTTTTTCAAGAAATTTAATTCCATCATTCCTTTTTTTTTTTTGGCCAAAACAACATCAAGACAAAAACAAACATAAAAGACCATAAGCACAAGCACAAGAAACCACATAGAAGACAGACACAGGCCAACAAAACAAAACAACCAAACTTACAAATTACCCCATCCTTTCCCTATTAGTAGGAGAATGCAAAGCCAATTCAAGATCTCTACACAAGATAGAAGCTAAAGAGGATGGTGGTGCTGGGACGCATCCCATTGGGCACATTCCCTTTGCGTCATTAGCTGCAATCTAGTCAGTAGCAAAATTTCGTTGGCATGACACTAAGGGAAAAGAGGCATATGGTAGAGAAACTTTCAACGAGAATACATCCTTTATCATAGCTACACATATCCATTCACCACCCTTAAAACTATCTTTCAAGAGAAATTTAAACAACTCCTCACAATCTATTTCAATGCAGACCAATTTTTCAAAAATTCGAGACACCATATACAATACTTGCCTCAAGGCCTGAGTTTCTATCATAAAGGCAAATGAAACTTTAACACAACCTCCAAAACCATCTAAGACTTCACCATCTATGTTTTTGCAAACCACCCCAATTCCAGCCTTCTTTAGATTTTGATTGAATGAATCATCAGAATTGATCTTCACCTATCCCTCCAGAGGTAACTCCAATACAAGGATCTGTTACTAGCATTTGTATCAACCAAAGAAGGTTCACAGAAACTACTAGCCTTCAACATCCTACATGCTCCCGCCAACACCTTATCACCATCCACTCTCTCTTCTTGAGAAACCAAGTAGCATCTTTGCAACTAAATTCTTTGATAGAGACAAGCCAAAAGACCCTTATTAATACCACTCATTTCATTGTTCATCATTAGCAAACTATAACACCAAACATCAAATCTTGATATATTATTTTTATAGATTAGTAGAGACAAGGGGCATCTAAACTATACCCTTTGAACCAATGGGCAAAGCAACAACACATACTTAACTGTTTCAAGATCAGTTTTGCACAATGGGCAAATAGGATTACTAGCACACCTTCTTTTAAACAAAGCTTTTTTAGTTGCTAATGCATTAGACAAGGCTCTCTATAAAAAGTGACTAACTTTTGGTGGGACTTTCAAATTCCAAATCTTGGGCCATAACCTCTCAAACACAAAATAAGAGCAACTAAGGGAGCAAGCTTGAATGGGTACCATTCTATTCCTTGCCACCTTATATCCTCCCTTAACATTATATACCCTATCTTTATTTTTGGCCCATACTAATTTATCAAAAGCAGTGGATACTGGTAAAGGGATTTTTAAGATCTCCTCTCTGGTCCCATCCAAAATATAGTTCAAGATTGGTGAAATTCTCATTTTCCTTCTACAATCAAATTAGCCACTAATAAGTTTTCTGAATCTTCAACCTGGTTGCTAGGAATAATTCTGAATCCTTCCACCCCTAGAACCCAACTATCCTTCCACATCTTCACTAATCTTCCATCACCAATTTGCTAACAAAGGTCCTTTATTAAAAAGTCTCTCTCCTCCAAGATACTCAACCAAGCCCAAAAGACTATATGTCCTTTTTTAGCCCCTAAAAAGAAGGAATGAGGGAAATATAACCCCTTTAGTACTTGGGCCCATAAGTCATCTAGATTTTGTAGAATTCTCGAAGCATTCTTTGCAAGAAGAGCCAAATTAAAGCTTTAAAAGTCCCTAAATCCCATACCTCTATCTAGTTTTGACTTTGACAATGAATTCCAAGATTTCCAATAGATTTTACCTTTTTCCTGCCTTTGGCCCCACCA
Source organism: Erythrophleum ivorense (assembly GCA_026724425.1). NCBI lineage: Eukaryota > Viridiplantae > Streptophyta > Magnoliopsida > Fabales > Fabaceae > Erythrophleum > Erythrophleum ivorense. The sequence continues at coordinate 3,919,018 of JAIUCV010000034.1, read as the reverse complement.
GAACTTAGCCACAATTCTGTCAAATCCTATGTAGGTCTTCTTCAGGAATTTAAAACATGACATTGGGTATACTGGGATTACATTAGCCACAACTTTAATCAATACTTCACGCTTATGAGAGGAGATTTTATTTCCAACCTTGAACCTTCCTAGCAATTCTTTCTCTGACGAATGCCAAAGCCTCCCATTTAGATCTTTCCCATAAAATAAGAAGGCTTAAATAATTTCCTGGCTCTCTTGATTCCCCTATACCCAAAATATTGCAAACCTCTTCCATCTTCTCATCTGGTGTATTAAGTGAGAAAAATATACTTAACTTATCTAGATTAGCTTGTTAACCAGAAGCCTCTTCATACAATTTGAAAATTCCATTAAGCTTCTCGCAATTTCTATAGCTAGCATTCATGAAAAATATTGCATTATCTGCAAAGAAACTATATGAAATCATTGGATAGTTCCTAGACAACTTAATACCCTTAATATCACTTATTTTCACATGCTTCAAAATCATACACGACAGAACTTTAACCACTAAAATGAACAAATATGGAGATAAAGGATTCCCTTGCCTTAGTCCTCTATTTGGCATTGGATCAGCTACTCTCCTTGATAAATTGACAATAAACCTAGTAGAATCCATACATCTCATAATTCTCTCCACTCGTTAGGTACAAAATTCGATTTTTGACAAGAATCCCTTCAAAAAATCCCACTTCATTTTATCATATGCCTTGTTCATATCCATTTTAAGAGAAAATTCATACTTCTCTCTTCTTTTTCTCCTCTTAAGGTAATGAAACACCTCATGAACAATTATCAAGTTGTCTTGGATCAATCGGCTAAGGACAAAAGCATGTTGGTCTTGAGAGATGAGTTTAGGAAGCACTTTTTTCATTCTATTTGCCAAAACTTTAGAAATGACCTTGTAGCTAAAATTGCACAAATTGATTAGTTTGAATTGGCTTACCAATTCTAGGACTTCTACCTTTAGGATGAGCACAAGATTAGTACCATTCAATTTGTTAATAGGTGTACCATTGTCTAGGTAATTCTTAACCACATCAAAAATTTCCTTCCCAACCTCTTGCCAAACTGTTTGATAAAATTGGTCAGAAAAACAATTAGGACCAAGAGATTTTTGAGCACCCATTTGAAACATTGCTTCCCTTACTTCATTCATGGTCACAAGCATAAGAATCATCTTATTATCTTCATCAATCACTTTCTGTTCCATATAGCTCAAAGCCCCCCCCAAAGGCCTAAGACTAAAACGTATAAACAAGCTTGTATAGAAGGAGACAAAGGCATCTGCAATATCTTTCTCTTCCTCTAACCACTCCCCATCTTCCCTTTTTAACCTTGAAACCTTATTTCAAGCTCTTCTTTGTATCATGACTGTATGAAAGAATTTTTTATTTCCATGCCCAGCTCTAAGCCAATTTATCCTTGATCTTTGACACCAATACTTCTCCTCTCTATCCCATGCTTTTTCAATTTTAGCAACTATATCTTTAGCTTTCTTAGCCTTTTCTTCTATTAGTACACCATCATTGCATCCTTTTAGCTATTTTATCGATTTCTCTATTAAAGATATGTTATTAGGAAACACCACTTTACTTCACTTCTTTAGAGCTTCCCTACATTTATCAAGCTGACTGATTAGCTTCAAGACATCTTCCTCTAGCATCACCCCACCTTTATGCCAAAACTTATTCATCATTTTAAAAAGTCTGGATGATCACACCAGAACGATTCGAATAAGAAATTTTTTTAGGACTTTGTTTCTTGAAAACAAAGGTCCACTAACAATAAGTGATGGTCATATCCAATTGGTTCCTAATGAAACACCATGGCTTTTGGAAACTCCTACCTCATTTTTGAATTACCTAATGCCCTATCTATTCTCTCTTTAATATAAGCATCCCTTAACCTCTTATTTGACTAAGTGAATTTTGAGCCTTTGAATTCCAAATCCATTCGTTAACATTCACATAGAATTGCTTGGAAATTTAAAATATTTCTTATAGCCCTCACCTTACCTCCGATCTTTTCATTTATGCTCAGCATGTCATTGAAGTCTCCCACACATAACCAAGCATTTTCAAGACCAGTCGCTAAGCTTTTTAATTTCTCCTATACTATTCGTCTTTCTGCTTCCTTTGGAGGGCCATATACAAATGTCATAATAGGGGGAATATGGAGAGAATTAGGGCTCATTCTAGTATGAATCAAATTCTTTGAGTCATACATGATATCTACTTAAATATCTTCATTCCACCAAAATGCTAGTCCTCCTGCCAAACCACTTGGTTCCACATAGAATTCATTTTTGAAGGCAATAGATTTTTTTATTTTTTTATTTAATATTTTTGTTCCCATAAAAAACACTAAAGAAAATTTATTGTTTTACATACCTCTTTTATATTCTTCACTACTAAGGCTATCCCAAACCCCTAGTAGTTCCATGAGACAAGCTTCATTATTCCTTGGTGATTGCAACAAGCTAGCCCCCTAAGCCATTATAGCAAGACACCGAACTACTACCTTTCTTTGCTCTAAACATAAACCAATCATCAGGAAAGTTATCAAGTTCGGCTATTGGGATTTCGATCAAACCTTCATAAGCTTCCAGTTTAATTCCATCATACCTCACTAAGGACATATTAACATGCCATTAGGTGAAGGCATAATTAGCAATACACATGGCACGATTTAGCTATTTCTTGTTACCAATATAAGGCGTACCACCCCTCTTCTAGTAAGGCAAGCAATTCATAATAGCAATAGAAGGGGAGGGACATGGTGAGAAAGAGGGAGAGAGAATATATATATATATATATTTGAGGTAAAGATAATAAAATTTTTAATATATTATTAAGATTTTTTTGATTATTTGAGTTGATGGTTATAGTATATTTATACTGGTTCTTATAGTTAAACTAATCATTTTTATAATATTTTGCCGTCAAGATATTGTTTTAGTATTTTAATTCATAATTATAGTAGTTTTATGATCATGCAAAAGAATTAATTTAAAATTTTGCATGCATAGATTAAACTAATTATATTCAATAAATTATACATTTAAATGTCCAAATTGGGATATAATATATATCCATAATAGAGTATTACAAATTAATTATATGTTGAATTTTTTTACATATTTTGTTATGAAGAATTTTCTTGAGTTATACTTGAGTATTTGAATTGCATTGATATGACTTAAAGTTTATATATGTGTATAGAATGTTTTTTTTTATAGTTATCTATGAAAAGTACGAGAAATGACCTAAAAAAAGGAGTTAATTCAAAAATAATAATTTTTAGACTATTTATAAGACTATGCATGAGAAAGATAAAGAAAGTTATGAAAAAGTAATGAAAGTAAGGCAATGTGAAATGAAAAATGATTTTCAAAAAGAAAAGTATAAAAAGAAGTGATCTCAAAAATTAAGAGAGATGACACTGAAAGAGAAAAGTAAAAAAAAGTGATATTTGATTGCTTAATTCTTTAGTTATAAATGCATTTTAGAGGATATCTTAATTAGGAGAAAGTATTTAGCAATTTGGTTTCAATTTACAAAGACAAGTAAAAATTGATAGATATATTTAAAAAGTGATATAAATAAAGATATTATTTTATTAAAAGTATGTATGCATTATGATATCTTTTCATCATGATTATGCATGTCTTACTATTATAAGATATGCTCTTATGATGTATGTATTTTATTACTATAAATACAATATAGCCATAAAAATAATTTATATAGCTTAGTACAATTGGTATCATCATGAGTTTCTACTGTTGCTATTATCTAACAAGAATTATAAATTCTTATTATTTTCATGATGTGTCTAACTTTCCAAGACAAATCTCAAGTTGATATTTGAAGTAGCAGTATTGTGGGTAGACATATCTTTTATAGGTACTACGCCATCTATAATTTGCAACTAGTGGCTTAGGAAGCGATGAATTAAGATCTATTCACTTGAGATGTGGTAGATAGCAAATATAGAGAAGCCTTTTTGCATTTTTGCATATTTTGGAAAAGAGTTTTTCATATCTTTTGTATGTAAATATATAATGATAAATTCCACATTCAAATATTATAAAATAAAAATATCATGAGTCAATTCTTTATAAAAAGAAACAATATCTAAGTAAAAAGTTTCATAAAAAATTAACTAGGTAATAAAGTTACGGATGTTATAATATCTATCTTTCAAAATATATAAAACAAATTATTAAAGTTTTAATTTTTTTAATTTTTTATTACTTTAAATAAAGTATAAAAATATTAATATAAAAAAATTCAAGTAACCACAAAAGTATAACTTTTCTATAAATAATTATTTATATTTAGTCTAATTATTTTATGTGATATATGGATATCAAGTTCCCTATCCATCCAATAGTATCGAATGAATTTCAAGTATCCAAATCCATTAATCATACATCTTTAAGTATATAAAACACCAATTCAAATTACCATCCCAATTTTCTCATTTAAAAACAAAATGTATTATTAATGATAAGAAACCTTGCAATTTAAGTTTAGAGTGAGTCAATTTCATCATAAATATTTCATTTAAGTCAATTTCATCCTTAATATTTTATTTGACTTATTTTCATCCTACGTGTTTCAAAAGGATTGCAATGTTATCTTAATGACTAACTTCATCCAAAAACAAGAAATGTTGACTGGTAATTAGTGAGAGAATTATCCTTGTCATACCTGACTAGTGACGAACTCCTAATGTATTAGTGAGGGAATGTTCCCTTGCTAAATTATAATTACTATATAATAAGGAAACTTTTCTTCATTAAATTCCTTTTCAAAAGGATATAGCCAGAGATTTTGGTGATGGAATGTGAAGGATTTTCCTTTGCTATCCTTATACACCTTCATAAATCCCTTACTATAGTTATATATCCTTCACAAAAAAAATGCAAATATAAGAAATGAAATTTGCATTCCTTCGATTGCTAATCCTTCTCTATTTCCTCTTTGTTCCTTCTCCATTCCTTTACAAATCTCTCCTTTAAAAGAAAAAATACTGATGTATTATTTACTTTTTTTTTACCTGTCCCTTAATGAAAACCTACAACAAAATAGCTGAACATTAAAAGCAAGCAGCAATATTCATTTTTAAAATAAATTGTTACAAATGTTATAATATACAAAGTATCATTTAATTCCAACATTATACAACTAATTATCATCATCTAAATCATCATTTTCTATACCCTCTTCATCCTTTCCTTGTGCCTTTGTACCAAATGATAAGTATCATTTAATTCCAACATTATACAACTAATTATCATCATCTAAATCATCATTTTCTATACCCTCTTCATCCTTTCCTTGTGCCTTTGTACCAAATGATCTAACATCTAGTGGTGTAAGGCTAGTATGAGTCACTATGTTACTTATTGTATAAGAAGGTCTACTTGAAATCAAAAAAGGCTAGTCGATAACATAAGGAATAACTTATTAATCAAGAACTTGTTTAGTTATGGGTACTTCTACCAGTTTAAATTTTGCAAGACCGCACTCAACATTTTGTTTACCTTGCTTGTGAGAGAGTATGCTAGAAGGGATAATTAAGATATGAAGCTAGGTGGCTGCATGGTCAAGTTACAACCTTGACCATTGATGTGTCTCTTCTTGTTCTATGTAGTAACTTTCTTTGAAGAGTCTAAGTTGATGGTAGAAAAAGTGAAAAGATCTTTTCCATACTTCTATGCAATTGAGGTGTCTAGATTCTCTTAGACAAACATAATAAGAAAATAATTAAACATAAAATGAATAATAAGGTAACAAAAGCACATTAAATGTGACAACTACAAAAAATTTCTTGGAGTGCTTAGATACATATTGTTAAATAACCATGTAATTTTGGGTCTTGTCCTACATGTCTTATAATGTGACAAACCATTTAAGCGAATTCTCATACAAGTTAAATTGCAATTCAAGGTAGGAAAAAAATAAGTAACAAACAATAACATGAAATGAAACAAAATTTAAACAAAATATACCATCTTTTTCCTAAGTAATCACAATATGCATGGCGCTAAATGTCTAGTTCTTCTTATAGCTACTAAGTTCTTCTTCTAGTCCTTTTAATACTAAATGTCTAAGAGACCATCTCACACACTTACATCCATTCCTAGTAAACCATGACCCCTAGTCTTTGTGAAGTCTGGTGTCTTCGTTGATCTCAGGGCCTATACTCTAACTTTATGTAGCATGTATGAGTATGTGGTATCCCAAAACACTTTTAACCAAATCTCATTCCTAGTCCATGGCAAAGCAATACATGACTTGTGTACATTAAATAAAGTAAGAACTTATCATGACCAAATGAAATGTTTTATATTAAATATCATTATACACCTAAAGTTTGCAAACATTGTGTCCTTTGTGGGTTATAATTACTTCCTTTTAAGTCCATTGGCTCATAATTTAGTAAGTAGACTTGGGAACAAGTATTAGAGGTGCCTTTGTTGGAGATTGTGCCCTAGGCTAATCATTTGTAAATATTATGCTTCGTTAAGAATAAAATTTTTTCTGTTATAATTATTATATTTGCATGTTTCTATAATAATTATATCCTTAGATAAATTATATTAGTTATCCAAACATCCCTAGTCGATCATCATTGTGAGAATGATGATGAATTAAGATGAGTATGATTTTGATTGATGGTTATGTGTTAATCATGTATGGAGATACAAATCAAAATCATAAGCGCCTGTTGGGAACAAGGTGCTGGATCGACTCGTCATGAGGTAGCTTCATAGATTAGGTCATAAGCGTACCTCATATACAACAGTGTCACTAATCCCTCATACTTGAGATCATCATAGATTCCAACATGAAGAACACTGTGTTTTGGCATTGTCAAAAGTCACCTTTGATCGGGTGATCATAAAGGCTATTGTCGGGCATAGTGGATTCCATGTAGAGAATAATGAGTGGTCAAGATGGAATTTGTCCCTCTGATTAACGAAGAGATATCTTTGGGCCCCTCGATGAGTGAGACTGAGAAATGCATGACCATGCTTAGATGAAAGGGTTTTTCATTCATTCTGTCAGTCTGCACGCAAATAAAAAAACTAATGATCGAGTAAGATAAAGATGACATTTTCATGCCTCATGCTCGATCAAGATATCATGTGATAAAAGGGATATGACAGGATTATACGATAGGCTGTATCAGATTACCAAACCCTATGTGATTTGGGTAGTCATTATGTCTTGCTAGAGGCCGCTAGTGACTTGTAGGTGCAATAACATTGTTGGCCCACTACCAATATCATATAGGTCTACAGAGTCACACACAAGAACAGATCAACTTAAATAAAAATATCCAAATTCATTGAAGCTAGAATTGTGTCTAGATTCGATAAATGTTACGCTTAATTAGGGTGAGATAATTATATATATATATATATAATATGTTATATATATCTATATATGTAATTAATTCGGAATATAAGTATATATATATTATTTGATATATATATTGTATTATATATTTCAATATATATATTTATTTATAAATGAATTAGTTTAAATTGAATTTATGAGACAAATTTGAATTTTAACTAATTTGTTTAAGATTAATTTGGATTAATTTAAATAATGTGTTTAAATTAATTAATTTAATCTAAATATATCTCTATAAAAGGAGAGATAGGTTAGGGTTTAGAAACACACAAAAGGGGTCAGATTTCTAAAACCCTAAGCCATCACCTTAGAGAGAGATAGAGCAGCTATACACCTAGAGAGAGAAAGTATACGGACACCTAGAGAGAGAAGATCATCTTCTCATCAATTCGCGTACGGACGTGGTGAACAAAGGTGCTAGCATGCCTTTCAAGTTACCGATCATTCGTGTGGATACCGGTAGAGGTGGCTGCGCATAGGCGTCAATTCCAAAGATCCGAAAGGTCAAAGCGCGCTACAAAGGTAATATTTTATTTCATACTCGATTTAATCAAAAAGACGGATCCATGGGAAGAAACAAATTAAAATTTTCGCTACGTGTACAGTTCATTTCTTTCAGCCTTATAGGTCTAAAGAACCTATGGTCATATGGCCTATCCCATCAAACCACATACAATGAACTAAAGCAACAAATTGCTTTGAATAACATAGCTTTTAATGGCTAAAAATGGCAAGTTGTTCTGAATAGTGCAGCTCCACCTAAAATAACAAAATAACTAGATTGATCTTTATCATTAGCTTACCTTTCACACAAGTATAAAAAAAGCCCCTTATCGTTGTATAAGAAATCTCTCACATCCACAAATCACATTCAACATTTTTACAATACTTACATCATGTTTGGTTATTTGCAATGTAAATGGATTCCATTTGTATTACAAATAAAATATTTGTTATACCATTGTATTTATTACTTTATTTATTAAATTATTATCAAATCATTATTTTAACTATCAAAATGCCTTTTTAAAATAAGGGCATAATAGTAATTTATTATCCTATCTACCCACAAATTGCATTCCTTTCCCAATTCTATCATTCAACCAAACATCATATTATTATGACACTTTTACTATTGTAATAGCATCATCTTAGAGCAATTCTAGTCTTTCTCTTTGTAAGCTATCTCTTGTTATTTCTACCCCTATCCTTGATAGGTACATATAGATGAATTCTATTTAAGCAAAGAACTTAATTGGAAATTTATTAATATTACAAAGTTACAAGCAATATATACAATGACACTACTAATTGCAAATTGTATAATAAATCAATTACTTTGGAATGGCTACAATTATATCCACTCATTCAAGCCTAAATAAAAGATAATTTCAATTTATTGAATGTTTTATTTGGGACTGCTCACAATTTGGAAACATAACTATTATTAATTATCAATAATTTACTAATATAAAATTTAGTCATATTATTTAATTATTCAAACATAGAAATACAAATATTGATATTATATACAACATGATATTGATTCATAGCATTTATGTATTCAAGCATAGAGATAAGAAAAATTTTACAAAATAAGGTTTATAACATTTTGAAAATTATTTTTTTATCTTACATTACAAGATATAGTATCTAATTTATTTTATTCATTGATTTTTTAAGAATGCGTTTATTTGGAAATAATTAATATTGATTATTGGAAAAATAATTTATAGCATTTATGTTTTATAATATAAATGTTTATAACATTTTATCAATATTAAAGTGTTTTAAATATAAGATATATATATATTATATCAAATATATAAGATAAGATATAGTATTTAACTTTAATTTATTAATTTATTCATTGACTGATATTTTTTAATGAATTCATTTCTTAGAAAAAATTAATAATGAATTAAGGAAATTTGATTTATACCTATTGAGGATTGGAATTGGTTATAAACAATATTAGAAGCCTTAGAGAGAGAGAGAGAGAGGATGGAATTATATTGCTTAATGAAGGTAGTACAACAATAATAATATGAGTGGCACGACCCTAGGTTAGAAGGGTAGTTTCTTTTGCAAATATATTTTTCATATCTTATCTCGATTTTTAAAATGATAAGCTAAAATTTTAATTCTTTTTTTTTTTGGGTATGATGTCAAATTTTTTAAATTAATTTCAATTTGTTATTATTGAAGGTTAGATTTATGAGTTCTAGATAAGATTGTTACTCTGATAACAATTTACTCTTTAGAAACTTGTTCATGTCCTATTTAAAATGTAAAAAATTTATAAATCTACTTATCATAGATCATATTTTAATATAACGATGACTACAATTAAAAATAGCCAAGAGTATTATAAATTTACAATTAGAAATTAAACAAATATAGCAAAAAATCATGAATTAGAATTTGCAATAGTGGTGCAACATTAGAAAATGAATTAAATAGAATAGAAAATCTTAATAATTTAATAAACATGTGTAGTATTTGACTTTTAATCCTTTATCTTTATATACTTTCACCAAAAAGTCAATAATCAATGCATGCAGTTACATAGAAGAAAAAAATATGAAGAAAGAAAGGGAGGGAAAAGAAGGAAAAAAGAATAAAAAAGAAAGAAGTAGTTATTTGTGAGAGTAAAAAAGGATATTTATGAAAAAAAGAAAAAAAAGAATAGTAAAGGTTTTTTTTGGTTAAAATTATATACATAATATATATATGTAAGTTTATTGGGGTTTAAATTAAAATATCAAATAATTTAAAAAATATATATAATTCAATCATGTATGTGTTTAGCCATAGGTCTCAATAAGTAATAATATTGAAATAAGAGTCATGCTAGTGTGCTAACTAAGCTTATAAACCTTAAGAGACATTAGGAGGTTCTTATAAGTTTATAGGAATTGTGCTAAGCTATTTGTATAGGATATAACACTAAGTCTTAGATGCCACACCATATGTGGTAACTAGTAATATACAACTCAAGAAATGAGGCAGCTTTTGATTTAGAAAATTGCATGCTAAATGTGAAGTTATGCCATGTTACTTTCCAAGTATATATAATGCTTGTTTATGTATATTCCATAATATGGCTTTAATAATTGCTAGAATATTGTTATTAATTATTAAGTAGGAATTATGATATGCTAGAATATTGTTGTTAATTATTAAGCAAGAATTATGCGTATTAATACATATAGTTTCAAACATGTACATAACAACAAATTCAACACTAAGAGCTATAACATTGCTCTATCAAAAACTCTTGCACCATAAAATTCCCTTCAAAACAAAAAATAGAGAGAGAAAAATTCCATTTGTTACTCTCTTTGACAAATTTTGGACATTCCTATAAATCATCACTTTGATTCTTTGATATTATAAAAGGTTCAAGTATATGCTTAGCAAGCAAAATTTGTTTTTCAAAAACAAAACCTTAAATTTTTGGCAACTAGACAGAAATGAATGAAATTTTTCTATCTTTTGTTATTTCTTAGTGTGAGGACATATTCTTGATTTTGACCTTATGAACATATTAGGTTGAAGATGAGAGCGTTCTTTGCTTAAAGTAGAGATTCTAGAATGATCTACAGTAAATGTAAGCTTTTAAGGGATTCTACCATTGAGTTGCGATAAAATTTGAGAGTCTTTCATCTTTAAGTATTGGAGCCACTTTTTATTGCTCCATTGCAAGAAAAATTTAGGCTTTGTAATTTTACAACCTTTGTGATTCCTTTCTTTAGTCTTTTTATCTATCATCAAAATTGCATAACAAACAAGATCAGTTCAGTCCTCAAGGGGATTTCTATAATGAACTCAATAGACTAAAAAATTTTCATTAATGGATTATATACCCTAAATGCACTAAATGCAACTAATAGGTGTAATTTAGTAGGATGCAACCTTTGAAATGCACTAGAAGATTTGGGAAAGGTGATAGAAATAGAAAAGTAAGGTTTCAAAGGGTGGAAATAGTATAAATTAGGGCAAATTATTTGTCATATGACTTGCATGTGCTCTTCTCCATCAAAAAGTAACTTATTTATATTTCAAAGTATCAAAGCGATAGTGGTGTAAACTTTAAACCACTCAAATGTATACTTTTGAATCATATGATACCAAAATAAAATTAGGCTAAACTATAAGATAATGAATTATAATTTACCTTGATAACAAAAATCATTCAAATGATCTCACATAAGCACAAAGCCAAAGGGCCAAAGAAAATGAAAATGTGGATTTAAAAAAAAAATTGGTATAATTTGTTATTAGGTTATCTAAAAACATAACAAGTGAATATCTTTTACAACTTAGTACTATATGATTGGGTATTTCAAAAAATTTCTTTTACATGTTATAAATTTATTAAAGAAGTATAAGAAATTTTATGTAAGTCTAATCTTAAGATTAAAAAAAAAAGGAGAGAAGTGTGCCAATCAAGATATTCATGGCATTAGCTCCTGCTAAAGTAGATAGGAAGGGTCTATTTAGTTATTGGAAGTGGACTTTATGGAAAGGAATGGAAAAGAATCTTATAATCTATAGTTATATTTGGCATGACATGGAAATGAATGAATATTACATTTCCTATGTTTGGTTGGATGAAAATAATGCATTAATAGAAAAGAAAGTTGAATAAATAACCATGATACTCTTACTGTAGATAATGGCAGCAATGGTGGTAGTAATGGTGGCAATAGTAGCGACAACAATAGCAATGGTGGTGGCAATAGTGGCGATAGCAATGATATTGGTAGCAATGGTAACAATGATGGTAGTGGTAGAAATGATGATAGTCATGGTAGCGATGATGACAATGAAGGTGGTGGTGGCAATGGCGACGACAATAACAATAATGGTGGTAAGGATGGTAATGGCAACAGTGGAGTAGACCTAATTATGGGTTGAGCTCATTTAAAAATAGGTCAGGCCTGTGAGAAAAAATGACAATTAAATCAAGCTCAACCCTAAATTTAGCCCAGTTAAAAACAAATAGGCCTGCCTCGGCTTGCCAAGTGAAAAGAAAATTAAAAAACGAAAACCACAACAAATATGAAAAACAAGTAATTACAAAAGCTTTAGAATTTAAGGAGTTCAAGGCAATGATAAAGACAAGACTAGATTGGAAAATGTCTTTTCGCTAGTATTTAAGAGCAATGCTAAATGCACTAGTTTCAAGATGTTTAATAACAAATTTATGAAGTGTGCCTAAATTTCATACGGAGGTATAGCTCAAGATAAAGATCCTCAGTGCATGGCTTCCTTAGAAATTGAGAATGGGATATTCTTTGAACTCAATGGAGAATTAGTGACAAGTTACAAATTAAAAGTGATGTCTAAGAAAACCCTTATTTTCTTATTGGTGTCAATTTTGTTCTATTAATTGCCAAAAAGAAGCTAGAGGAGAAAAAACATAAAAAGTCTCCCTTGAATGCATTTATGATAAAAGCTTAGCTTAATACATTTAAGGCAAGAGCACAAAAGCTTAGCTTAATATGAATGATCATTATAACATAGACTCATTTGTTCATAGCATTCAAATTTGATAATTTAAAATATCATTTATTAAGAATATATATAAAAGAAGGTTGATTATAATCCAGACTAAGCTCAAGTTTGAACTCAAGTCAGGATTATAAAAAAAAACCCGATCCCACCCTATTTTATATTTGAACTTCTAAAAAATAGACTCATTTTTTTTTAAGATCTTTTTTGGGCTTATAAGTGGTTTTTTTTCTATAATGGACCTATTAGGTTGCACAGGCTTTCTGACTCATAATCAAATTTACAATGGTGGTAGCATCAATGATGATGGCAATGATGGTAACAATGCTGATAATGGAGGTGACGATAATAGTGGTGGCGGCAACAATAACAATTCCAAGTTTAAAAACATTTTTGTCTTTTGTCTTAGACATCACTTTTAATGTTTAGATAAAATAGTTGCTGCAAAACCATGAGGAAAAATACAACTCCATATGCGTTACTGTTGAACCCCACATACATCAAGAACAAGAGACATCTCTTGTTTTGAAAACTCAAAATGAAAGCAGTGTTGGAACCCATGGCTGGCTGCCCCTGTATAGAAAACACAAAATGGGGTTCTAGCAAAATTTGAAATTAAGCAAAAAATTGTTAAAAACAGTATAGTATCAATAACAGCTACAATGCAAGCCATTCATATAGAGCAGGGGTCATGCGTATTGAGCTCTAAATGTAGGCATCACATATGTAAGGAAAGAATAAACATCAGATTTGGGAGCAATTTATTCGGTGGAGCAACACAGAGAAAGATGATAGGGAAAAAGGGGAGAAGGAGAAGCCACACGTCTCCGTCGAGGATGCTGACCTCCGCCGTCGAAGTCGTCCAGCACTACTGAAGCTCCAGCCGCCATCGATCAAGTTCTCTTCTTGCCCAGCAACATGACGCTGCGTTTTGGAAAAGGGAAGAGCCCAAGGCTCTGTGTGATTTTGTGTTTTAGATCATACTTCTTTTTATTTTTGGTTAAATGCTGACGGGTGCCAACTCATCACTAAAATTATAATGAAAATACAAACATAATTGCCATATCAATATTAAAATTAATAGATGTTGATATATTAATATATTTCACTTAAAGGAATTTTTACAAGACAATTTGAAAATTTAAAGAATTATTTTAAAACATTTTAAATCATTTAGAATGATAAATAAAATTAAAGAATCAAGTTACTATTTTAATAAAGAAATTAAAAACTTAAAAGTTAAGTAAATTTTTAAAATTAAATTTCTTGTAAACAAAGAGTAAACAAAGGCTTATAGAAAAAGTAAGAAGGATGCCAAGTTAAAACAAACTCTAACTTTAATTAGACATGGTTAAAGATTACTTTTATATTTTCTACAATGAAGTAGGAGTGACAGTGATACAAATAAGTTGAATATATATATATAATTTCACTTTTTCTGTTTTCATTCATATTGGCCCTAAACTTTAATTATAATTTTAAATTATTTTGATAATAACAAAATTCTTAAACTAAATTTATAAAAGAATTAAATTAAAAATAATTAAATATTATTTATTATTTTATTACAATGTAAGTCATTAAATTTATTTTTAATAAAAAATTATTATTATTTAAGAGAAACAAGATACATTAAAATAAAGCCTTATATTGAAAACTTAAGAAAAGCAAATAGAAATGAAGCATTCATTTATAAGAAAAGCAAATAGAAATGTAGCATTCATTTATAAGAAAGCTTGAAAAGTAATGCAAACATTTAACTCATTGCACCTCTATATTACAAAAGGATTATTGCAAATTTATTATAATATATATTTGGAATTTTGCAAAAAGGTTGTAGAATAATTTTTTGAATAAGAAGTAACGTGGGATATAGCATAAACCAAAAGCAAACTGCCCTTAATATATATATATATATATATATAATATTTTAATACTTTCTCTTTTATAAAAGTCAACTTGATAAGATCTTTTGTATTGTATAGTGTATCAAATTAAATTAAGTTGTAATAAAGAAGAAAAAGCAAAACGGTAAAATGAACATTTATTATGAAAGAAAAGAGAAATATTATTTACTTGGTGAGAGAAGAAAACATTTATGAAAATGGACACTCTTGTACTTTTAATATAGCCTTTTAATTAAAAAAAATAAAGAAGTGTCTACAATAAGTAAAGTATAAAAGCTTTATGCCTTATCCTTTCACAATGAAAGAATAAAAAATTCTCTTGATTGCTTGTGAGAAGAAAAATTAAATTTATCATGTATCTCTCCCTCCTCCATATTTCATGTTTAGAAAAGTTGCAGTAGCAAGAGAAAAATAAGCCTTTATTCTCTTTCTCCATATATAGCGCAACACAAAGAAAGAAGCAAAGAGAAAATTTCTCTTTGCTAAGGAAGTAGATGAAATGGGCACGAAAAACCATTTAATGAGATAAAAAATTAAAAAAAAAAAGTTGTCTTTTTCTCAAGCTCCATAAACTTGAAGCAAAAGAAGAAGAATAAGATGGTAATGATATGAAGAAAAAGGTGGCAACGTAGAAGAGCAAGAAAGTCGAAAAGCAAAACAGGAAATGGGTCCCCAGTATTATTATTTTATTTCTTCTTCTCTCTTTTTAGCCCTCTCATGAGTAACATGAAACAGAAGTGCATAACACACAAGTGAAGAAGCCTAGCTTTGTGCAACCAAAAGTGGTGTCTCTTTGTCCTCAATATCCATTTATGTTTCATGACAAAACTCTCTCTCTTTCAATGGCTAATACAGAAGTTGTTTTTTCTAGTGGATATAATTTTTAACAACGTTCAGAAAATAGGAAGAAGAACAAAAGAACATATAGCAAAGAAAGAAAATCTAAAGCATATTGTAGTTCCCCTTGTTTTCTTCTTCTTACATTTTTGAGTTTAGTTTCCGGTTTAATCTAGATTGTAAGTGGCTTAAAATGAGCTTATTTTATCCATTTTGTTTATTAGGGTTCTAAATCTATTCTTATATTTTATGTAAATCTTTTTTGAATTTGAGAAAAATGAGTTTAAGGTGAGTTTAGTGAAAAGCTCTCATATAAAAAAAGTTTTGAATGAGTTTGTGTGAAATCCAATATAAAGTTTGTGGTAAACTTAAATCTTATATTGGTGGTGAGCATATATAAAGCCATCATAATTGTAATTTGAGATTGGATAGAATTGAGGAAAATCTTTTAAAGTTCAATGGAACTAAATATAGGATAAAGAAGTCCAAACTAAGATAATATATGATGTGTCTCTTCTTCCTAACTCTATGTTATTTCTATGCATTACATTCTATTATACAATCTTGTCAACAACATTTTGGTTTTGTCCTACTTGATTTTCAAAACATTTATTTCCTTAGACAATATCATCTCAATTTGATCTTTTTAGATCACTTTCATCTTAGCATGTTTACTTAAGTTTTTAAGTATCCATTTCAGTCTTAATATCATGTTGGTTTAATTCTTTAAAATATCTCATATTTTTGTAAAAGCACTTATGAACTCATCTCTAGTTACATTCTTTGATTCATTCCTTCTTTTCTTTCTTTTCTCTCCTAAACTTACAGCGTAAATTTACCTTTTACATACAACGGATTTAGACTATAAGATTTGAGTATAAAAGCTTTGATTTGATATGGATATAAGGACTTAGATACATTTTTATAACTTAGATACGTTTTTATAAAAACTCACGAAGCAGTAAAGGCCTGTGTAGATTGAATAAAACAAATGGCAATGTAACAAGAATTTTCAAAGAAAATCATATGATGTAGAAGCATATTTGATTCTTTGTCACGGAAATTGTTTTACTCTATTATATTGATATTGATATATTAATATTGATGACTTCAAATATGACTTGTCCTCATTTGAAAAAGTTGAGTGAAATCTTATATGTCTTTTAAATTTAAAAATAAAGTAAAACACTATTGTGATCCCTCACAAATCAAACTTTTATAAGTTCGGTCCCTCCATCATAATACCATTAGCAACTAAGTGGCGTGGATCATTAATTACTAGTAGAGCTGTTAAAATGGGTTAAATTTACAGGTCAACCTGTTTAATCCACCATTTTAGTAAGTTGGGTTTATTCACTCTTTAAACTTGCTTTGTGGTATAATAATTTTCAACCCAATCCACTTAACCCACTTGTTATACAGAATGGCTGATTTAATATTATTTTTTTAATTTTCCTAAATTATCTAATTTAACCAGAAGCCAATTACTAATCTAACCCTAACCCAATTACGCAACCCTTTGACCACTTGACAGCTTAACTCATTCCTACTGAGCCACTTTAATGTTCCACCTTAGATCTATGCTCATCTCACTCTTGTTTTGAATCTTCCATTAATGATTTTTATCCATTAATTAGAGGGACACAAAGGCAAAGCTAAATGCATAGGCTCACAACCGTAACCCCCTTTGTCCTTTCCATCCTCCATCAACATTAAATTGGACCAGAACAGCGACGATGACCAAGCATGTAAACAAGGTAGATAGAGAAGCCATCGAGTCATCAAGGTAAATGGCTTCTGCTCTTTGCATGACACCCAGCATTAAGTCCTTAATAGAGTCACAGAAAATGCACAATACATGGACAGACAACAGCTACAGTAACTCAATACTGGCACAAGCATAGATATATAGACAAGTGGACAAATAACAAAACGAGTAAGAAATTGACGTTTTTAGTTCTTCCATCTTCCCTTGCACTTCTTTCGATTCTTGAGAGTTACTTATGTAGAATTCAAAAATTGATCAAAAAGAGAACAACTTATTTTAAGGCTCCAAAACCTAGTGGAGAGTATGTTGATTCTGTTTGCTATATTGTTATTTAGTGTAACATCCTGCCAAAAATTAAAAAGAAATAATTAAAATTTATAATTAATGAATAAATTAAATTATTTTTGTTGGGTTATTAAATTATAATTTATTTTTAATTATTATTTATTTGTGTAAAATTTTTGATAAATTTTTATATATTTAAAGAATAGGAAAAATAATTAAATAAAATTAGTTTAAGAATCAATAAATTAATTTTAATTCATTAAAATTCATAATAAAAATATTATAATTAAAAATTGTTGAGGTGATTTTTGGACACAAATCGAAATACCAAAAAATTTAAGGTAAAAATCCATAATTTTCACTAGGGACCAAAATTCAAATTTTTATAAAACTAAAATTTAGGAATTTGAGGCCTAATTTAGGACAATTGTAGGACTTGGAAACCAAGTGCAGAAGTCCTAAGATTTTAACTCAAAAGCCCTAACTAAATTATCTCAATTTAGTTCAATTCAAAGAATTCTTAACTTATAAGACATTTTTGACTTTTGATTAAAATTTATATTTTGTTCCTGTTTTTTGGAAGCCAAATTGGCGTGGGCAAAGAGTATAAATTAGATAAGGAGACTTGAAGAGATAAGAAGAGAAAGAAAAGAAATAATAAAATGAGATTTTTTCTCAAAAGGTTATCAATTAAACCGAACACTTGCTTTTATAAGAAGAAGAAAAAGAAGAGAGGTTGTGAGATAAAGGAGAAGGTAAACTAGAGGAGAGAGAGAGTTTAGAGAGAGAAATCACAAGAAGAGAAGAAAAAGGAGAAGGAATTGAAGAATTTTTTGAAGAAAATATAAGGTAAGACCTTTGTTCTTGTAAATAGGAAAGCTTTTGGTTTTTTGCTTGATTGCTTTCTTTTGGTGGAGTCTTAAGGGAAGGGATTGGTTCTATAGGGACAATAAGGTTGTTCCATATGGTGTAAAACCAAAAAAAAAAAGGGAAAAGATCATTAAGAAAATCAAAAAGTGGGAAAATATGTATATTCATGGGGTTGGGTATTCTTAGTGCATTTTGTTGAGTTGTTGAACAAAAAGAAATGGGGTAGCATGATTAGATTTGGCCTAAATTGAATTATGCTACCTAAGGTTAAGCTTTGTTCTAAAAGCTTTAATATTGTTGATTTTTATTACATGAACAAATGATGTTGGATTGCTTTGATTTTTGCATATGTTGTTAAAGTAGCTACATGATTTTTTTTAGAGCCCACTTTGTATCTCAAAAGTTCTCAAAAGTTTTGTCATAGTTGCACTTTGGTTAATTTTAAGTTACTCTAGGCCATAATAAAGTTTTGGAGAATTTAAGGAGCTAGATGATTTTGTTAGGATTTGATACTTGCAATATGGTAAAAAGATATGTTAAGAAACATATGTCTCAAATTTGGTAATTTTTGGAGCTTTACATAATTTTATATGATTTTTCAAAATTCAACCAAATTTTGAATCTAGTGCAAGATTGTGACTTCTTGTTTTTTATTTCTTTGATATTGGAAAATTGTAGGGATAATTCCTAAAAATAATTAGGAGAATTTTAGGAAATTATGAAGACTAGATAGAAGTATACATAATTTAATTACAATTTGCTTTAATTTCTTGATATTTGCTCCATTTTGACCAATTTTCCATAATAGTCATTTTAATTAGGAAATTCTTTTAGAGGTAGCTAGTTTAAGAAGCTTAAGAAAAACCCTTATATATAGATTTATAATATACAAGAGGAAGATAATAAATATTAGTAAGCTACCTAATAAAATATTAATTCTTTCATATATGGACCTAGAAGAACTCATGATTGGACTCATGAACATATATAGACCTTGACTATGGACATATATGGACCTTGATTATAGACCTATGTGGACCTTATGACTAGACATATATGGACTTTAATGGACTATGACTCGGGACCTTAAAGGACACTCAAGATATAAAAGACATGATAAAAATGCCAAATTTCCCATAGTTTGCTTTCTCAAATTATAAGCATATAATTGTATAGATAAATGTGCTTTTCTTATTGACTGCTTAAATTAAATTGCCTAATTCACTATGATTGGTATTAAATTCCTTATCTTATTATTATCTAATTATATGTGTTATAGAAAGAAAAGAAGAACAACTAGGACTATGGGAGATATGATCTTTTAAAAGGTGATCTTATGGGATAAGATTCTTGAGATTTATGGGAATTGGTGAGAGATAATCTCCATCAATAGTGGACTTTCTGGGATGTGTGTCTTAAGAAACAAGAGATGATTTTTTGGGAGAAGGCCTTTGATTACTTTATTTTTATAAACCCACTTGAAGGAATGCTCTAGTCAGGAATGTTTATGGCTCAGCAATCTTGTCTTTTACTAACTTATATTATAATATGCAAGTGAATTATTTTGTTTTCAAAAAATTGAATACAGATGATTTGAGTTTATATTATTGTTAAACTTTATTGTCATTGCTATGAGAGTTAGCTAAAACTTTACATCTCATTTAGCCATTATGTTGATTATTTGAATAACATCTTTGGATGAAAATTTATTATTATTATCGTTGATGTTGCAATAAGATAATCATGTCTATACATGTAATGTATTAGATTTAATAACTTTTTGAACATAAAATTCTTGGATAGAAAGAAGAGAAAATTACATAAATTTGATTAACTAATAAATAAAAAGCTAATTGAAGTGAGACTAAAAGGATTTTTGATTTGTCAAAATACAATAAAAAAATAATTTTTTTATTTGTCATGAAAAAAAAGACAAATTAAAAGGCTTTTGTTGGATCTTTCATAAAATATAGAGCCAAAGTAAAATAAATCATTTGTAATAATTGCATCTTCATTGAATGGAGAGAGAGAGAAAGGGAGAGAGAGAGAACTATAAATATAAATAGAATTTTTGTAACTAATAATAACCCTGCAAATCTAGGGATTATAAAAAAATGTGGATCTCATAATAAAAAAAATAAAGAGAAATTGAAAACATTTTAGAACAAAGTATATATAAACAGTACACAATGTGTGAACAGTATATAATAATGTATGAATAGTGTCAATGACGCGACATTGTGAATAGTCAACAAACTATGCAAATAAACAATGAAAAAGGCTACAACTTTTTATATATAAGGAAAATGATACAAACGATGCATTAAAAAAAATTAAAAAGCCCTCAACTTTAAATACTTCTTTTTCAATTTATAACTTTTGAAACTATTTAATTTTACATTTCCCAACTTATTTCTTTTCAATTACACAATTCAATTACTTTTTATCTATAGAAAATTTAGATTGGAGTGTCAACCCCATGGAACCCATAACTTGTTTCTCAGGTAATGATTCATTTGTGAACTAAAGAGTCTCATATATTGTTCTTTATTTTTTAGCCAAAAATTTTGAGATATTATTTATCAATGATATTTTAATGATTTGACACTCAAATTTAAAATTTTTATTGACTTTTAACATCTTAACTATAAATCATTTGCAATAATTATATCTTCAATGAACGGAAAGAAAGAGAGAGAGCTGTAAATGTAAATAGAATTTTTGTAACTAGTAATAACTCCTGTAAATTTAGGAGTGGTAAAAAAAATGTGAGTCTCATAACAAAAAAATGAAAAAAAATTAATTTTTTTAAATATGTATTAAAAGTACAATATATTGTGTAAAATAATGCGACATTGTGAACAATGCAAAGAATCGTGCAAAATGAACAATAAAAAAGTCACGACTTTTTATATATAAAAAAGATAATACACACGATGCATTTAAAAGAAAAATAACAAGCTCTCAACCTTAAATACTTCTTTTTCAACTTATCTTTTGAAGCTATTTAATTTTACATTTCTCAACTTATTTCTTTTCTGTTACACCATTTCAGTTACATTTTATCTATAGAAAATTTAGACTGGGATATCAACTCCATGGAGCTCATTACTTGTTTCTCTTTTTCCAACTGCTGGGTAATGATCTATTTGGGAACCAAAGAGTCTCATGTATTGTTCTTTATTTATTGGTTGAAAAGTTTGAGATATTATTAATCAATGATATTTTAATGATTTGACACTCAAATTTAAAATTGTTATTGACTTTTAACATCTTAATTAACAATTATGTTAAATATTTTAACAAAATTAAATGATAATTTATTTTTAAAACAAAAAATTTATAAATATATTTTAAAAAAATCAATGTAATTTGTTCAAAAGCACACGCGCGCACACGTGGTTTCTTATTAGCATTTTTTTTCGGGGGCTTTCACTCCCTCGTTGTATTAAAAAAGAAAAAAAAGTACTCAACTTTTGCCGTTGGGGGGGAAATGGCAAGCTTGCTGAGCTTGGCTATACTTATTTTTGCAAATTATATAAAAATAATATAAAATCCTCACAATTTACAAAAAATTTTATATTAAAAGATTTTAAATTTTAAAATTATTTTTAAAAATTATAAAATTAAAATTTTAAAGTATATAAATAAATTATAGTTAATAATTTTAAATTAAAATTTTTAATCTTAAAATTATTAAAAATAATTTTAAAATTTCAAAAATTTTTAATGTAAATATTTTTAATTTATAATCTTAAATTATAACAATAATTTTTTTGAAAAATGAAAAGCAGAACATTCTTCCACTGCACGCAACTACGCTCGGTACGGTAACCACCATACTCGTTTCGAAAATTCCCTCCTCTTGTCTCTTGTCATCGCCATGACAACAGAAGCAGCCACTCCTTTACCATCAACGGCGCCGAGGCATCAAAGAGCTGTGAAGGCCAGTAGGCTTCAGTCACCGACGACTCCCTTCTTCTTGGGTTCCAACGACGACCATCTCGAACGCGCTCAATCACGCGCTGCACGTGCCGCTGCCATCCGTCGCAAAGTCGCTGCTCCTCTGCCTCCTGCCGGTCCCGGTCTCAGCAATGAACAGATTGTTGAGTTGTTCCACAATTGCATAAAGCTTGCCAGTGAAAATGTCAGTACTCTCTCCTCTAACTTGCCTTTTGCGAACGGTTTCTGTTTCCATTTTTTTGTTTTGTTTTGTTTTGTTTTTCAAAGATCAGGAAAATGTGCGTTATATTTTCCTCCACTATTTCTGCGTCGACTCGCGCTGGAATATACACAATTCAGTGCTTTATGTTTGCTTATAAATTACAATGTAATACATGAACCTTAGAAGTCTTTTGATGTCAGTGCCTTTTTTCGGCTTCTGAACAAGGTTTCAGCCTTTCAGGCAACAACACTCACTCTCCTAATTTTTTCGTTATTCTTCTTTTCTTATATGGCTATCATTGAGCATTCGGTGGATCAGAAGACAGGATTCAATAATCGTAGCACGTGCATATTTTCTTTATTTTTGCTCACATGATTTGATGCAACTCTGTAAAGCTTCATTTATAGAACTCTTTTGTGTAGTGATTCGATGAACTTAGCCACCCAATTCTTATGATATACAATTAATGTTTAATGTATGTGTTCCGAAACAAATTTTGAATGTAGATGAAAATAATCGTGATAGATTTCATAACCCATATAGAAAGCATAAATTATAATGGCGTGCCTATTCATCGATATATTCTAACACTCTTCCCTCAATGTGACCTTTAGGTTCCTGTTATTTGATTGGCCAAGAGGCTTATAAATGAGTTCGAACTCAATCTTAAGCTCTCTTGATTCTTGATAAATCACAAGTTATCAGAAGCTCATATGAGCATAGTTTGTCCGCTCATATATATATTTTAAACCATTTAACACGGTTATCTAATGGAATGAGGACGTAGATTGCATGACGGACTTAAGTTTTAGAACCTGGGAAGGGATTTAAGGAAGATGACTAGTAGAATGAAGTATGAACTAAGGAATTTTAAGTGACAAAATAATCTATATCAGAAATTTTTTTCACTTTTAATGGCAGAAGCCTGCTGGTTTTAAGATGCATGTTATTGTTTTAAAATGTTTGTATGAGTTAGTTTATTGAGTTGGCATGGTCAAGGTGCGGATCTGTGGGATACATATCTACACTTACAAGCATTGATTGATATCAGACAGTAAGATATGGAAATAATTGACTAACAGCTCAAGAAAAAATGACAAATTATGTTTAAGAATGAGGATATTGAAACGACTCAGTTTCGGGGAGTTAAGAGATTGAAAAAAATTGAGAAATAAAAAAGTAAAGTAGTTATAAAATGATGATTCATCCATTTAATAATTGTCTTGATTCTTGAACTCAAAGTTTATAAAGGTTTGAAACCAAACCTTTACTAGTATGATAATGGCGGGTAGTGTAAGCCTATCCGAAATTCTGCTTTAATATGCAAATCTAAGCAGACGATTTGCAGCTTAAACTGTAAATATTTTCATCTAATAATATTGTATTCGCTTTGCCCTTTAATAGAAAATAAATCAGAAGAACAGTTGGCAGCTGAAGCTTATAGATCATCTTAGTGAGATCATCAAAGTTGAGGCTGAAAATGATACAGAGACTAATTTCCAAAAGGTTTGGGGTCAGTGTTTCAGGGAGAAATGGTTAATGAAAATTTGATTTTGTTTTTGTGGTAATGGTTTGCTTTTAATATGAAATTGGCAGGCAAGCTGCACACTAGAAGCAGGGGTGAAAATTTACTCAGCAAGGGTGGATGCTGTGCATTCAGAGGCATATAAAATCCTCAGTAGAATGAATCAAGCTGTTTTAGAAGACGAACAAGGTTCATCCCTAGCTTTCTTATTTGGGTCTGTGAGTCATTAATGTAGGGTGATGGTTCTTCCATTTGTTAGTATTCATAGCGAGCGTGTTACCTAAAGGTTCTGATTTGAAAAATTTTCCATCAATATTGACCAAGATATTAAAGTAATAGAAAATTTATTTATATGGTGTTGAGTTGACTGTGGTTTTTTATGTAATTAAGCCCAAATATTTGGGATTAGGACCTGTTATAGTCATAAGTCATATAGTCCATCTATTTAGCTATTCTAAGTATCTATAGTCCTAAACTACTATATGTTGAAAATTTTAAACTGGGAAAATAGTTAAAACATAATAAACAAATGTACTTGACTTTTTTGGTAGAAAGTACGAAACATAGGCAAGTTAAGATTTAGATTACTCTATGTGAAAATCTCAAACTCAGAAAATAACCAAGGCTTCAAGAGTTATTTTTGCCATGAAAATTTGAGTTCTGCTTCCTGCTCTGTTTCCCTTTAATTTTTTGTTTAGAACTGCATTTCTGCGTTTCCCCATTGATTTTATGAACATTTATATCTGTCCAAGGTTGTAAATTTTACTTTAAACTTTCAAGAATTATGAATCCATTTTTGATCTTTTCATGCTTGTTTACTTCCTTTTGGAATCTATTTAATCTTTTTTTGTGGGTCAGTGGATCACTAATGGTTCTCTATGTATGATATTTCCATGTCAAAATTCAATACTATGATTTTGACTCTTTATGAACAGTGATAAATTATTTTCTTAGTATTCTGCGTGAGTGAGGGAAGATATGTAGATTTAAGGCTCAAACTTTCAGCACGTGATAATGATATTTCTTTCCCCTCTTCTGTGGCACCTCAGTTTTGTGTGTATCTTCTTACTCTCTTTCCAGTTTCCACTTGCTTCTCGTTTAGTTTATCCATGGAAAAAAGGCTTTGGTCGGACAATCAATTCACTTCTGTTTCTGATAAAAATTTGATATTAATCTGATATGCCAAAACACAGTTCTAGTTCTAGTGGATGCTGCAAGCTGATTTGCATAGACTATAATTGAGCACTTTTATGTCGACATAAGCTGGGGTTCTATTAATCTTAGCTCTGCTTTGTCTTGGACTAATGGATGGGAGGACTAAATCACTTCATACTTTCCACCCAACTTTTATGCATAGCGGTTGTTCCTTTATTTGTTTTTTTTTTTGGACACTATCCTGATTATTTTGTCTGTGTATATATATATATATATATCCTTCTCTCTCGATGGAGGGAATAAGTAGTCATGCCTTAGTGTACAGTTTGATAATATTTTATTAGAATTTCTACTTTTTTTTTTCCATGACTCACTTTTGAAGCTGTTAACGTTAGTTCCATTAACGAATATTAACTTTGGTTTTGGTTTTAGAATTACTTCATAGTTCTTTGCTGGCAGAAAAAATTGCTGACGTTGATGACATCAATGGTAATCAGGGCAAGTACCGCTCAAAACCAGAGTTGGACTTGGACAAGAAGGTGCACGTTTTTTATTTTTATTGCATATGTTCTCACACTACATCATAAACTTATAAATGTGGTTGGTGCAGATATCGCCGTTGTCAACATTGGAATCTTCCTTTGAACCTCTTAATGTTAAGAAGTTTGATGGTAATTTTATTTATATATTTATTACTCCTCATATTTTTCATTTCTATTGTGACATTTTGTAATTTATATCCTTCCTCTCAGTGGCCTTTATGGTGGATCCTCTATATCGTCGAACCTCTTCATTATTTGATGACGTTGAAGCCAAGGGTCTCTTACTGAACAGCCTTGGAATATATGGAGGATGCTGTGTACTGTTTGATTCATTTGAAGTACCGGGGAAATTCAAGTCATATTCAAATCATATTGATACTTCCGATAAAATTGATCTTTCCTTCGCTAAAGGTGTATGGCTGTGGCACTACTTTGAAAAATCTTCTTGCATCATATGTCGTAAAAGCAATGTTTTTCTTCCAATTTCTTTCATAATCAAAACTCCCTTTCCATTTTTTTGTCCTTTGATAGAATCAATTGAGAAGATGGTGATGAACATGGCAACAACGATCGATATATCTCCCACTCTTAAGGATATTTTTAACCAATTGGATGAGCACAGTCAGAGGTCATTGTCAACAGCTAATTTGAGTCAAGAATCAGAACATAGAGCTGATACATTTAGCAACAAGGAACTTGATTTTGATAGTAGTATATTTGGAAACGACGACAACTCAAACTTTGATGATTATGATGAGACGAGCACTGTAAATGAGAGGTCCAGTTCTTTGGATTCCAACTTTCAAGGATTTCACTGGGTATATTTTGCATGATTACATCTTTTACTGGATAGTTGATCTGCCCATTAGCATGTTACTTATCAGTTTCATGTTTGTATCCTTCACTGCTCTTTTTCTCTCTCACAAGAATTTGCTAGAAAAATAGTAAGGTCTCTGAAGTACTTTTTATTTGTGTAGGATATTGACAGCTATACATTTTACAAAGCAAATGTGGATGACAGCAACAAGCCAATTCCAGTGCTTTTGTTACAAGGGTTGGGAAATACTTTTAAACAGAAAGCTTGGGCAAGTCCTGATTACTGGAAATATCGGAGGTTTAAGGGTGTGTATTTAGCATTGATGGTATCATTATTTTGCTTTACCAAGTATTATAGATTTTACTGTCTTACAATTCTATACTGTAGGTCCAGAGGATGACCCAGGTTCAGAATGTGGACCAAACTTCACCACTAAGAGACCGAGGAACAAAATTATTTTAGATATTGATATTGAATTTACTAAATTTTTGGACAAAGAAATGCCTGACATTTTTTCTCCGCCTCGAAATCCTAAGTCTACTCTGCTGGCTGCAAATCGAGCACCACCTGGTAACAAACTTCCAGAAGATTATCATTATCAACCTCAATATATTGTCAGGCTATTTCTTCTTCCAAATGTTATGGTGAGTAGATTCTTTGATGACAAAAATATATGGTTGTGAATGTTTCTGTTTTGTACTTGTAGGAGGAATCTTGATTTTTAGTATATTTACTGTTTTCTTTCCTTAATAAAATTTTTTCTGTCCAAAGGGGAAAAAAATTATTTTTAGTCTATATAAGTGGGATTCATGATGCTTTAATGCATGCAGTTCCTTATGTGAAAGTTGTATTAGGTTGGACTGTTGTCTCTTGCAGTTAATGACAAAATCCTTGTTTTTCTTTTCTAGTGCCTTGGGAAGAGAAGAATAAAATTATCAGGTATAAGTTTCCATCTTGCATCTTAACGGGTGTGCTCTAATCAACTATAGTGGGATGCCTTAGTAGTAATATCTTTGGTTCTGTGATATGTCAAGATCATATGTTATTTATACATTTCCTTTCAAATTCTATAGTTTCTCCTTTGACAATTGGTCATGGACTTCCAACCCAAAAACGGAGCTTAATTATTGGCAAGCTAATTTGTAATTTCAACTTTTTGATCCAATTCTCCTGTTTCTCATATAGTAAGGCATAATGACTAGGGTAGTGGTTCTTTTCATTCTTATCATTTTATAAGATTTGTTTTTTTATTACTAAAAGTTAGAACAAATTCTTTCCCTATCTAGTTGTCTTACAGAATGAAGAATACAACATACATATGATATGGCCATCGTGCTATTTGTTCCAGATGAAAACTTATGGCAACAGAACAGTGATATAGATAACTCATCGCCATCGTGGGGCCATGAGAGTGTGCCTGATGACCATTATGATTATGTACATGTTCATAGTGATGATAAAGTTGACGATGGACTTGTCTCCCAGCCTCGCCAGGTCCTTGTTTTATCCCATATTTTTTCTCCAATTGTTATACCTAGCCCTCATATGGGTCAGGCCAACAATGTGAATGGCTACAAATTGAACTTTTTTCCTCTCCCCCTTATTTTGTCTACCGTAAATTATTTTTTTGAAAGAAAATAGTCATTTCATCGGTCACTGGAGGAATGTCTTTTTAGTTTAAAATTTGAACAATTTGTGAAATGCGAGATATCAATAGAGGCTTTGAACATTATCCACTTGACTTCAGGTTGAGAAAATTGGGGAATGTATATGTTAACTTTTTCACTTGTTTATAATCCCTATCATTGTCTTTTTTCTTTTCTTAATTTGCATTTCATTTTGTTGCTCATGCTTATGGCCTATATTCTTCAGGTTAAAAGAATTGAGATTCAGTATGACAAAACTTCTAAACAAGTTGATGTACATGCTTTGAAGGAATCTCTTTGGCATCACATGCAAGATTCCAACAAAGGCGCTGAGTCGGTAATATTATCTTTCAACTGTCCAACTCTAATTTCCGGTTAAATCTGCCATGTTTTCATTGCGATTTAGTTATGTTCTTCCTAAATCTTGTCATTACCCTCTACATGATGCTGTTGGTGGGATATGCTCTGGTTCTAAGTATTATGTATTATACGTTTCTTGGGGTGTACTATTTATATTTATACGGCGTTAGGAACCCATATCTTTGTCATCAGATACAGAAACTAAACGGTGTCATAGTTTATGTTTGATTGTAATATGATAGACCTTTAATGACTTATTCACATAGAAGGTCTCGTGTCACCAGTAAAGGATAGCAGCATCTGATTTTTAGGTGGTTAGCTTGGGAGTTGTAGGTGTTTAGGAGTAGTGGATATGAGTTATGCATGATAATTTCTATTATTAAAATAAATATGTTCAGCACTTGTTTCCATTACCCAAATATTTAGGTAGTGGGGTAGTTATTTTAGAGTTATGGGGAGTCATGGGTAGTAGCCTATTGCCTATTTATTTCCAGAGTTAACAGTTTGTGGGCATCGTTTGACATTAATTAAAATTCGGCTATTGGAGATCCTCCTTGGCTGTTAATTATATTTGGGCGAGATTCTTACTTAAATAAAGCTGTTAGATCCTTTCTTCTTCCATTTCTCTAGCCTTCTATCATAATAAATTCAATTTTAACCTTCAGTCAAGGGAAATGTGTTTATTTTTTTTTTTAAATATTTTATGTTGTTTAGTTACATAGTTGCATATATTTTGTAATTTCATTCATATATCATAAAAGTGTTCTAGAGTTATTAGTGTTGAAGAGCATGTTTTTTCGACACGTCTTTTTATGTTTTGAATTGTAGTCAACTTTTCTGATTTATTTCTATGTAATTTGTTGATTAGGAGATATTATTTTTTCATTTATTCTAATTGCTACTTTTGTGGGATTAGATAGATTCTGTTTGTAACCATCCCTGCTATTTATGTACTTGAATGTTCATTGAGAAATGAAGAATTCAGATGGCAGAAAACTTTGATTTTTTACATGGTATTAGAGTCTAAAATGGCTCCCATTAGTAAGTCTAGGTAGGCAATGGCATTGAATGCCTAGAAGGGTGAATGTGCCATCAAAATTGTCCTAAACCATTACATTGTGTCCAACACTGATCCATTTATCTCTATCGGATCACGTTTGAAGAGAGCTCTAAGGCAAAGCCTATTCTCTCCTTAAAAAATGTGTACATGTGCCCTCTCATCACACTTAAAAGACAAAGATCAACTAGAACCCAAAATCTTGCAGCCGTCCACCTCTCCATGTGTCACCACGACCTATTGGTGTGGGCCATCATTCTTTACTATAGTTTGTCCAAAACTTCTTGATTTTACACCCTTGTATGCTTACTAGTGAGATTGTCCAAAGTTCAAGCTCACAGTGAGTGGTTTAGCTTTGTATAGGAATGAGGAGAATATATGCCTTTGTTAGGTCCTTCCTCTCATTGTCTCTATGCAACACAACAAGGAAGGTATGATTAGTTTACGAGTTATTCATCTATTAGACTTGTTGCCTAATCTGGTAATACATCCCTGGCTTTAAGTACTAGAAGTTAAAGTGCGAATACATGGATTATAGATCTAGGTACTGTTGACCATATGACAGAAAATGTTACTATTCTTAATGATTTCATCCAATGCCATGAAAGAATGGCCGTTAGGAGTATAGATGGATCTTTGTCTGAAGTCATGGGCATTGGTTTGGTTAAACTCTGATAAATTAATTCTAAAGAATGCACTTTTAGTCCCAAAGTTTGCTTGCAATATACTATCCATTAGCAAACTTGCAAAGGATCTTAATTGCATGACTAAGTACTATTTTGATGAATGTCAATTTTAGGATTTGAAGTTAGAGAAGACAATTGGTAGTGTTAGAGAGCGTGCAGGCCTATACCACCTCAATGGTCTTCAAGAGAAGATAAAGATAGCCTTGTCCACAAGTTTTGTTCTTGACGAAGTTATAATGTGGCATTATTGTTTAGGTCACTTAAACATCAGCTATCTTAAACATATATATCTCCATTTGATCACCAAAGATATCTCTCAATTTCAAAGTGAGATTTGTCAAGTGTTTAAACATGTCAAAAGTTCTTACCCCCTTTAAATTTATAAACCTATTCAACCTTTCACACTTATCTATAGTGACATATAGGGTACCTCTAGGATAAAAAACATTAATGGGATTAGATGGTTTATCACCTTTATTGATGATCACATCCATTTGATATGAGTGTATCTTCTAAGGAGAAGTCTAAAGCTGTTATTGTATCCCAAAACTTACATGCCTTCATTCAAAACTAATATAACAACAACAACAATAAGTCTTTTTCCACTAAGTAGGGTCGACTACATGGATCAAACGACACTATAAAGTTCTATCATAAATCATGTCTTTAGTTAAACTATTTAAATTTAAATATTTTTTAATAATTTTTCCTATAATTTTCGTGATTTCTCTCTACTTCTAATTGTTGAGCTACTCTCGATCTGATCTACTCTTATTACTGGAATTTTTATAGGTTTTCTCCACACATGTCTAAACCATCTAAGAAGCACTCCTTCACCTCATTCACCTTGCTTAAATCTTATGATTTACATGTTCTTCTATTTCCCCATCTTATTGTATGATGGATCTAAGATACATAAACCAAGTGAATTGTGGTATGATGTGTTTTCTAATTTTCACTTCTATGTTAGAATTAGTGCGCTTATTGCTAAACTTACATTCCATATATTCCGTTTTACTTATATTTAAACGAAATTCATATGTTTTTAAAGTTAGTTTTCACATTTTTAACTTCTCATTTATTTCTGCTCTTGACTCTCCAACTAAGATTATAGTATCTACAAAGCATGCACTGTAGCATTGGCTTTGGGATATACTCAGTAAGCATATTTAAAACTAAAGTAAAAATATAGGGGCTCAAAATTAACCCTTGATGTAAGTCAATAGTTATTGAGAAATCTTCAATAGGTTTACTTTGTGTTTTCATACTAGTTGAAATCCCATCATACATATCTTGAATTGTTCGAATATAATCAATATAGACTCTTTTTTTCTCCAAAGTCTTCCATAAAACATCTTTGATACTCTATCATATGTCTTTCTAAATCGATGAACACTATATGCAAGTCTTTTTAGTTTGTTCGATATTTCTCCATCAATTTTTGTAATAAGTATATCGCTTTCATAGTTGACCTATTAGGCATAAAAACAAATTAATTCTCTGTAACTTGAGTTTTTTTATCTTAATCTCCGCTCAATAACCTTTTCTCATAACTTTATAGTGTAGCTTATGAGTTTAGTTCTTTTATAATTTGCATAATTTTGTATGTCTCCCTTATTTTTATATATAGAAATTAAAGTACTTCTCCTCCACTCATCCGTTATTCTCTTGGATCTCATAATTTTATTAAATTACTTTGTGAGCTAACTTATACTTTTTATTCCTATGCCCTTTCACACCTCAATAGGTATATTATTTAGTTTTACTGCTTTGCTATTTCCCATCCTTTTTAAAATTTTTTTTACCTCTAACTCTTGAATTTTACGTTAAAAAATATAATTTTAATATTTTTCTATGGTGTCTAGCTTATCTGAGTGTCATAAGATCCCATATCATTCATTAAATAATTTATGAAAATAGTACTTTCATTTTTTCTTAATATCCTGCTCTGAGGTTAGGACTTTCTCTTAATGCATTTCACCTAGTCCATGTCTCTTGTCTTTCTCTCCTCTACTTTTAACAGGCTTATAGATACTTTTTTTTTTCATCTTTAATACTTAAGGATTCATATAACTCATCAAATACCTTAACTCTCGCTTTGTTCACCACCTTTTTAGTGTCTTTGTTAGCTACTTTATATTTTTTTTTTCAATTTTTCTCACATTTATACAAAAATTATGCTTTATAATATTCTCTTTTAACTTTAACCTTATCTTATATGCTTGCATCCCATCATTACGATTCTTTATTTCTAGGTTTAAAACTTTTTGATTCCCTAAGTGTCTCTTTTGCAATTTTTCTAATATCTTTAGCCATCTCGTCTCACATATCACTAGCACTTCCTTGTACCTCCCGTGATCCTTTCTCTAAAATCTTTTTTTGCAAATTTTTTTCTTTATTATCTTTCAATTACCACCATTTTATCCTTGATACCCTCTCTTGGCCTTTACTTTTTACTCTTTTCTTAATTCGAACATCCATCAATAAGACCCTATGTTGTGTCGTCAAATTCTCTCTAGGTATAACTTCGCACTCTATACAAAGCTTTTTGTCCACTTTCTTTATTAAAAAGAAATCAATTTGAAAGCATGTTCTTTTACTTTTGTATGTGATGAGACGCTTTTCATGCTTTTTAAATGCTTTTTAAAATAAGTGTTATTTATAATAAAATCAAACGTTAATGAAAAGTCTAAAATAGTTTTACTTTCTGCATTTGCTTCTCCTAAATCATATCCCCCATGCGAATCCTTGTAACCTGAAAGCACTCCCCATATGATCATTAAGATCCCATTATATGAAAATCCTTTCCTCTAAAGATATTCCTTGAACTAGATCTTCTAAATCCTTTCAAAACTTTATCTTATAATGTTTTTCTAATCTTACATATAGTGCATAAGCACTACTAACATTTAAAGTTTTTTTTTTTCACTACAAATTTTAACGTTATAATTTTGTCTCTTAATCTTTTTACGTCTATCATGACATTTTTTAATATTTATTCACAATTATACCTATCTCATTTCTTGATCTAGTCTTACTAATGTATCAAAACTTAAAACTTGATGTGTCTAATTCTTTCGTTTTTTCTCTTATCCATTTAGTTTCTTATAAACATATAAAATTAATCCTCCTCCTAATCATGGTATCTATTATTTCCATTGATTTACCTATAAATGTACTTATATTTCAAGTTTCAAAACGAATGCTACTTTCATGAACTAACTTCTTTATCTACATTCGTTCATGAAAATGTGAAAATCCTTGCTTATTTTTCACTACACCTCGGCGTTGATGCAGTGACTCTTGCTTATTTGACATTGTACTGGAGTTATACAACGCGTTACTTTTGGGCAATGACTTAACATTAATTTTATTATATTGTTGATCTATGTTATAAAGATTTGATAAAGTTTTATGTTGGCTGTCGATTGCTTAATACAACACTCTTATTTTTTCTTGGTTTGTGACCAGTTATGAAAATGATATGCATTAAAGTACAGCAAAGGCAGAGTTATTCAAAACTAATATCAAACCAAAATTAAAGTTTTAAGATTTGACAACGCTAAGGACTATTTTAATTCAGTCATTGGAAATTATCTTACCAATCATGGGATCACTTATCAAAGCTCTTATTTCAACATCCTTACAAAATGGGATATCGAAAAGAAAAATAAGCATTTCTTGGAAGTAGCCAGATCCCTCATGATCACATTAAATGTGCTTAAAATTTTTGGGGGGGGGGGGAGAAACCATTCTCACTGCCACGTATCTTGTAAACTAAATGCTGTCCAAAACCTTGAATTTCCATACACCTCATTAGAAACTCCTCGAGACTTACCCCACTACGCCTATCATTTCCACCTTACCCTAAAATGTCTTTGGCTATACCTCCTTTATTCACATTGATAATGGGAGTAAATTTGATCATTGAGCCCTAAAGTGTATTTTTATAGGATACTCTCCCACTAAAAAGAGATAAATGTCACTCACTAGTCACAAAAAAATACTACACCACTTAGGATGTTAATTTCTTTGAAATCCAACCTTTTTATCCCAAAACACCCATTTAAGGGGAGGCTCTAACATCTTAACATACAAGAATGGTTGTTTTAGGACAACATTGAACCTTCTCATCAATCTAAACTCGAGACCAAAATACCTATTGTCCCATCCTACTTTACCATGTCCTTCAAAAGCAATCATCTACTATAAATGAATAAGACTTATCCTAATGTCATTGAATTGAAGGAACTAGTGGTTTGCTCAAGGAGGAAAAGAAACAGCAATGTATGAAGGAGCAACAATGCAAACCTCTTGAGCAAGGGCACTCATCTCCCTTAATTTCAAGTCCTAAACTCATGAAGATTCCAAGTCCTGAACTTGAGGAAGATTTGGTAGATTTAAACATTCCTTTTGTGCTAAGGAAGGGGGTAAGATCTCTTACCAAATATTGTATAAGTAACTATATTTCTTATGATGGATTTTTCCCTACTTTGCAAACCTTTGTGGCAAATGTTACAGTTGAGAAATTGCCAAAGAATGTATATGAAGCTGAAAAAATTTCAGAATCAAAAGCTGTCATATAAAAAAAGATGAGTGCATTAAACAAAAATTGCACCTGGGAAGTTAGTAAATTACTTAAAGGGAAAACTACACTAGGTTGTAAGTGTTTTATGATCAAATACAATCCATGTGAAGTATCAATTAGGATAAAGCAAGGCTTGTTGCAAAAAGTTTTACACAAACTTATGGCATTGAGGCATTGGTCTTGGTAGCCAAATTTAATACCATTAAGGTATTACTCTTTGTTGCCTCTAATTTTGATTAGTTTTTTCACCAACTTAATGTGAAGAATGCCTATTTAAATAAGGACTTGGAAGAAGAGGTTTATTTGGACATATCCTTTGGATTTGAATTGAGTAATAATCATAATAAAATATGTAGAGCTTTATAAGTCACTATATGGTTTAAAACAGTCACCTCAGGCATGGTTTTAAAGGTTTACAAGGGTCGTCAAGGGCTATAGATATAATCAATGCCAAACTGATCATAAGTTGTTCACTAATTTTTGTTTTGATGGGAAATGTGCAATATTAATTGTTTATGTTAATGATATAATTATGACAAGGCACTACTTGGATGAAATAAAGAGGTTGAATAAGTCTCTTGTAATTGAATTTGAAGTGAATGATCCTATGAAAGTTGCAAGATTGAAAAAAAGCATAATCATGTCTTAAAGAAAATATGCCCTAAATTTATTAAAAGAAACTGGGATCTTGAAATGTAAATTAGCTAATACCCTTATGAATGCTAATTACAAACTTAGCCTAAAGCAAGATTGTGCTCCAGTGGATACTGAGATGTATCAAAGACTCGTGGGAAAATTGATTTATCTATCTCATACAAGACCTGATATCAGCTTTCCTATAAGTGTAATGAGTCAATATATGAATAAGCCAATGAGGAGTATCTGGAGGCTATTTATAGAATTCTAAGGTATTTGAAGTTGACACCAGGAAAGGGTCTATTTCTCAAAAAAGGAATTCATAGAGGACTAAAAGTTTACTTGGATGTTGATTGGATAGGGTTTGTGATAGATAGAAAGTTAACACTAGGGTATTGTGCATTGGTAGGGGGTAACTTAGCTAGAAAAGCAAGAAGCAACCCCTTGTAGCTAGGATCATTATTAAGGCAAAGTTTTGTGCTCTTGTACTTGGAATATGTGAAGACATTCAGCTTAATCGACCTCTTAAAGAACTTAAAGTGTACATTGAAGGCTCTATGAGAGTCCTATGTGATAATATGGCTTCCATTGATATAGTAAAAAATCTTGTATATTTATGATAAGACTAAATATGTTGAAATTGATCATCATTTCATTAAGGAGAAGATTTTGGAATGAGGGAGTTAATCTACACTCTAACTAATCTCAAGTGGCTAACTTACTTACCAAGGTTGTTGCAAGAATAAAGTTTGAAGAGTTGAGTTTCAAGTTGAGTATGATAAACATTTGTTGTCCAGCTTAAGGAGTGTTGAAAAGAGCATGTTTTTTCTACACATGTTTTTTTATGTTTTGAATTGTAGTCAACTTTCTTGATTTATTTTTATGTATTTTGCTGATTAAGAGATATTATTTATTCATTTATTCTGATTGCTACTTCTATGGGATTAGATGGTTCTATTTGTAAGCATCCCCACTATTTATGTACTTGAATGTTCATTGAGAAATAAGAATCAAAGTGCAGAAAACTTTGATTTGTCACAATTAAATTGCTGTATCAACATGGTTCTTTTCCATATAGTATTGTAGCAATAGCTTCTATTGTTACTTTTATAGATGTTGGCTATTAAAACTAAAAGGATTTGACTTTGTAAGAGGCCATTACATTGGTTAAGTAATGTTTGTAATTAGCTATCTCTGCGCTATTAGGATTAACTATCTCTTAGCTGTTGGGAATCTACTAGTTATCTCCCTGATATGTTGCTCTTTAATCTTAGATTCTATTGGATTGAATCAACTCTTTATTTTCATTTATTAGTCCAGATCTCTTGCACCTTTATTCTGTTTTATTTCTTTCCTTTCTTGGCATCTTGTATCCTAGGGTTTTAGTGGCAAACTTATTGCCATGGTTCTTATAAATTCTTGTCTCTTGCATTCAAATAATAAAGTAGAATATAGAATATCTTCCTCTCATATTTCTTCATAGTACCATAGGGTGACAATGCCTGATCCATCTTCTCTCATTTTCAACTGTATCAGGGCCTTTAACATCGAAGCTCTAGATGGGTAGAGCTTTACCACTATCCTTACCACTGGTGCGACACATAGCAACCCTAACATCCATAGGGTTTCTTTTATTAATGGGGCTTCAATTCTAGGATGCCACTTGGGAGATCTATTTAACTAGCAAAAACATAGTGAAGCTATTTGAAATAAAAGGTGTTCTCCATGATTTGAGGCATGGAGACATGACTTTAATTTAGTATGCCTCCCTCCTCAATAAATATTTGTAGCAATTGGACATGTTTGAGATCTACACTTGGAGTTGCAATGATGATTCAGCAAACTACAAACAAATTGTTGAGAAAAAAAACACATTAACTTCTTGTTTGGTCTGAATTATTAGTATGAAGAGGTTCATGGGAGAATCTTGGGGACTAAATTTTAGAAGTAAGGAGAGAGGAGAGTTGAAAGAATTTGTTCTGGGCCCCTAAAATTCTTAATATACTGCCGACCATTCAGCTTTAGCTGCTCATGGACCATCCACTTAAACCTATGACAACTGGCAAACAAAGGTGGGCAAACCTTGGTGTGACCATTGTTTCAAAACAGGTCATACTAAGGAAGATTGCTAGAAATTGCATAGCAAATTTGCTAATTGGAAGCCTCTGCCAAAAGGTGAAGCTAAGGGATATAATGTGTCAATAGATGCTACAATGTTTGCTGAGTCATCACTATTTAGTTGTCAATAGCTTGATCTTCTGCAAAAAAATTTTGTTACTCAGAACTCAGCCACTAATGGTCACTCTAAGGTACTTTATTTACTAGGAATATTGCCTAGTTAAGTAATTTCTTATTTGCCTTA
Organism: Erythrophleum ivorense; assembly: GCA_026724425.1. NCBI lineage: Eukaryota > Viridiplantae > Streptophyta > Magnoliopsida > Fabales > Fabaceae > Erythrophleum > Erythrophleum ivorense. Next base: position 3,880,835 of record JAIUCV010000034.1, on the reverse strand, counting down.
AGTACTCAAATGATTAATGATCATACATGGGTTGGTGGACTTAGGTGCTTCTAATCATATGACCAGTAACTCATCTTTATTTGATATTTTTAGCCCTTGTGTTGCACCTTTAGAAGTCAAAATTGCTTATGGGACCTTAGCTAGTGTCATTGGTGTGGGTATAATAACCATTACTAAGCATCTTGTTTTAAACAATGCGCTACTAGTCCCTATACTTACTTGTAATCTACTATTCATTAGTAAAGTATTCAATGATAACTTTTGTATTGCTCGTTTTTTGGATGGTGAGTGTGTTTTTTAGGATGTGACATCTAAGAGAATGATTGGCAATACTAAGGAAGTGACTGAACTTTATTTCATGGGCATATGACTACTGGAAATAAAAAGGGATACATTGCTAGTAGTAGTTTTGATTTATTATTGTACCAATACCAATAAGGCCACCCACATATGCAATACATGAAGAGATTGTATCTTGATTTGTTTAATATAAATTTTAATTTCTATTCAATGTGAGTCTTGCCAACTTGCCAAATGTGTAAAAATCACCTACCCTCCACAAGGTTATAAGCCTTTTCATCCTTTCCAACTTATTCATAGTGATGTTTTGGGGCCTTTTAAGGTAAAGGGTCAATGGGGTGTAAGGTGGTTTGTCACCTTTGTCGATGACCATTCAAGAGTTATGTGGGTTTATTTGATGAAGGAAAAATTTGATGTCCTAACTATTTTCAAGAATTTTCTCAAATTTATTCAAATTTAGCTCCAAACACCTGTTAGGGTTCTTAGATTGATAATGTTACGGAATATATCAATACTCACCTTGTTACCTTTTTGGCTCAACATGATATGCACCATCAAAGTTCTTGTATTCACACCCCCCTCCTAGCAAAATGCCTTTGCTAAACCAAAAAATAGACACCTTCTCAAGGTGGCTAGAATTCCTCATGTTTACCATGAATGTTCCTAAAACTTTTTGTGGGAAGGTTATCCTTACATCAGCCTATCTTATCAATAGAATGTCTACCAAGGCTTGAGTTTCAAGTCCCTTGCACTATTCTTAATACTCTGCTTCATACTTGAATAAATTCTTCTTTACCCATTAAAGTCTTTAGATGTAAAGCTTTTGTGCACTTTCATCATAGTAATAAACTTGACCCTAAAGTCATTAAATGCAAGTTTGTTAAGTATTCACATTTCAAAAGGGTTACGAATGCTATTCATCCACTTTGCAAAAATTCTTCGTCTCTATGAATGTTACCTTCTTTGAAGACCAACCTTATTACCCAAAAACATTCATTTAGAGGGAGAATGTTAATCATCAAAGGGAATGGAGTTTTTATATTGAAGAAGTACCTCAAATGCATGAACTTGAGCCTACTGACCCTGCTCATGTCACTGTTCCTATTGCACCTAAAACTAGCAGAACCAATCCTGCAATTGCCCACATTGAACCCAAGCCTATTATCATTCTTGAACCTGAACCCAAAAATGTAACTAGTCAAGAACATAAAAACAATATTCCTACACAAAAGAAAGAGCTCATTGTTTGCGCTAAGAAGAAGAATGCCTAAGAGATGGAGGTTGGTCCATCTCTTGGGTAGTACGACTCCCCAAATCTTAGTCCAAGTATGGCCTTTCAAAATGAGAATGATTGTTTGGATGCTCCTATTTCTTTAAGGGAATTCAATCTTGTACTAAACACTTTATTGGTCAATTCATTGTCTATAATAAATTATCTTCCTCTTATCAAGCTTTTGTAGCTAAGATATCCACTGTCAAGGTACCATAGAATATTTATGAGGCTCTCAAGCATGAGGAATGGAGAAATGTAGTGTATGAGGAGATGAATGCTCTAAAAAAGAATGGCACATTGGATTTAGAGAAGTTACCTAAAGGGGAAAGAAAAACTTGTTGGGTGCAAATGGCTCTTCAACATTAAGTATAATGTAAATGGAAGCTTTAATGGGTATAAAGCAAGACTAATAACAAAAGTTTTTATCCAGACGTGTGGGATTGATTATCAAGAAACTTTTGCTTTGATGGCCAAATTCAACTCCATTCAAATCTTCTTGTCTCTTGTTGCCAATCTAGATTGGCTTTTATATTAGCTTGATATAAAAAATACATTTCGAAATGGGAATTTAGAAGAAGTGTATATGGCTATACCTCCTAGCTTTGATGATCACAATAGTTGATGCAAGTTTAAAATATCTCTCTATGGTCTTAAATAGTCACCTAAAGCTTGGTTTGAAATATTTTCTATGGCTATAAAGAGACAAGGTTGTGACAAGCTTATCACACTATTTTCACCAAGTTTTCAACTAATAGGAAAATATCTATTCTAATCACTTATGTAGATGATATAATTGTCACTGGTTGTTATGCCGATGAAATTGTGAAGCTGAAGAAGGCTTTAGTTGCTGAATTTGAAATAAAGGACCTTGGAACACTAAAATATTTGTTGAGTATGGAAGTGGCAAGAAAGAAGAAAGGGTTTGTTATATCTTAGAAGTACACCCTTGACCTTCTTAATAAGACAAGGATGTTGGGGTGCAGACCTGCTGATACCTTTATGGAAGCTGACTAAAAGTCAAAATCCTCTTAAGAAAGCTCTTCAGTTGGTAGTGAAAGACTTAAAAAACTTGTTGGTGAATTCATTTACCTAGTTTACTCAAACCCACTAAGATTTATCTTGATGCTGCCTACAGAATTATATGGTACCGAAAAATGACTCTATAAAAAGGAATTTTCTTCCAGAAAAGGTAAAAATTGTGAAGTAGAAATTTGTTTTGATTTGGATTAAGCTGGATTTGTTACTAATAGAAGATCCACCATTAGCTACTACACTTATATTTGGGGAAATTTAGTAACTTGAAGGAGTAAGAAGCAATTTGTTGCTGCAAGAAGTAGCACTAAAGTTTAATATAGATTTTTAGCCCAAGGCATCTGTCAAGGTTTATGGATAAGGTTACTTGGTGAATTCAGGATCAATTGTGAAAATCCTATGAAAGTTCCATGTGATAACTTGGCTGCCCTCAGTATTGCAAAAAATTCTATTCAAGACAAAACTAAACATGTTGAAATTTACTGCCACTTTATCGTAGAGAAAATGGACAATGGGCTACTTGTTCTGACTCATACCCCAACAAGATTTTAAGTTGCTGACATCCTAACCAAAGCATTAACTCCAATTGGTTTGAAGAACTTGAAGTCAAGTTAGGCGTGATTAATATCTGTTTTCCAACTTAAGGAGGAGTGTTGATAATTAGCTATCTTTTAGCCATTGGAATTAGCTATCTCCTAGCCGATGGGAATATGCTAGTTATCTCCCTTATATTTTGCTCTTCAATCCTGGATTGCATGGGATTGAATTAACTCTTTATTTTCATTTCTTAGTTCAGATTTCTTGCACGTTTATTCTCTTCTATTTCTTTCCTTTCCTAGCATCTTGTATCACAGATTCTAGTGGCAAACTTGTTGCCATGGTCCCCATAAATTCCTGTCTCTTCCATTCAAATAATACAGAAGAATTTAGAATATCTTCCTCTCATATTCCTTCCAAGTAATATTAATGTTGTTTGGAGCAGTTTGCTTTTGTGCTGAGCATCAACGTAAGGTAATATGTTTTCTCAGCTGGGAGCCGGAGCATGAGAAGAAAAAGGAGACGAGTACACATCATTGAATGCCTAGAAGGCTATACATTGATTGAACCCATCAAATAAAAATAACGTCCAGGATATGAGTTCTTTTTCAGTTTATTAATATTTTATGAAGATTATTTTTCTCAAGTTATTTACTGTTGTATATTTATTGATGTGAACGGTGCTTCTCGTGAGCTCTGAATCTTATTAGATATTGACATAAACTGCTTTAGTACATAGTAGATTCTTGAAGTATTAGACATATTTTTCCTTTCTTTCATTGTTATCTATGTGAAAACTATATTTCTCATTCCAGATGATTGTTTCTTATTTACAGGTACAAGATGATACTATATCTTTCAAGCATCTATTAGCCACTTTTCCAATCAATTGTCCTGCTGCTGCAGAAGCAGAGGATATCTCTCCTCAATTGTGCTTTATCTGCCTCCTTCATTTGGCCAATGAACATGGTTTGAGCATTGATGACTGCCCAGATCTGGATGATCTCATCATAGGTTTTCTGCCTTGAAAAATACATAGTAATTCTTTAGCTCGGCCTTATTTTAAGTAGACTCTATCTATCAAAAATAGGTAGATCAAATCAATTACATAAAGACATAAACTTGTTAGAAGTGAGTTTCATTGAAAAATATACTTAATATGCTTACATATCTCTTCATGATTTACCTATCTTATATAGACTAAGCCAACCTAAATTTTTTGTTTTTGGTGGGCCAAGGTGCTGCATTGTCTATGGAACATACCTGATGGCAAGGCGATGCATTACAAACATAGAGGAATTGGGCTCAGTTTAAGCTTTCTTGTTAGTTGTCTTGGATGCATATAGTTAAGTTTTTTGTACAGGAAGGTCTGGGCTGTGGTTAGTGATATGGATTCGTATGTTTGTATATATGCTGCTAGTTTGTATGTTGTCAATATAATGTGGATTATTGCATGCTGCAGTAATGTATATATTTTGACCTTGTTATAACATTTTTGTGTCTGATGAATATATCACTTTTGCAATGAGATTTTCTATTGCTGAGTAAAGATGTCAACATGGTTTTAAATTTCAGTTTCATTCATACTTCATTTCATTTTTTGGTTTCAAACGATTTTATGCCTTTAAGTACCCTTCAAGTCTGAAATCCATATCTATCAGGATGGGAGCGGCATTGTGCATTAAGTTTTGGTAGGGGAGAAAATAATTGAAGGTGGAGAGTGAGCACAAAATTTATACTCCGAGTATTTACATCCTCTCTAGAATCAGCACACCTTTCTTTCCTACCCTTTATTACTCAGGACAAAAATGTACGATTGAGAGTAAGATTCGATGAAACATGTGTGATTCGGATTGGAAATCCAGACTTTATTTGTAGATACGAATAATTCTATGATGGTGAGGCGAGTTTGATTAATATGTACCGTATAGAACATTTCAGCCCTAAAATTAGAACATAAAAACTCTATCAACTCTCTACTCTTCTGATGGAGGATATGCTGAGGTTTCAGCTAGATGCTACGATACAAGTCAAATATATTATATTGAGTCTTTTGTCAAGTCCGCCTCAAAAGTCAAAAGGAGAATGTTCTTTTCGTTTTTAGCCCAGTAAAGAAAAAGTAAAAAGTAGATTATATTTGTTCCACCTCATTGTCATAAAGGATAATGATTCTTTACTCCGCTATGGCAACAAAAAGATGAGAAAAAAAGTTACTATTTGTGTGATTAAGTGCGCTGTGAATGCTCATGACACAAGGTTAAGTGAACAAATCTGAGTTTGTAGAAAGAACAGGTGGATTTTTGGTTTTAAACTCCAACCGTTTTGGTTTATCTTGGTCTCCGTTACATGCGGTCTGATGCGGAGCTATGACATACCTTTTTTTCCTTTAATCTTTTCAGATAAAGCAATGGATAAATACAGTATTTTCATTTTAAAAAAAGAAACGATAGCCATATCTTTTCCTTGGCTGTGGATGGAGGGTATTTATACGTTCAGATGCCCTCCTTTTCTAGAGAGAACAGATGGCATGCTCATGGCCGTTGGATCAATCCAACGGCTGTCCTTTGCAGAACAGGATTGTTCTGTTCACTAAATACAAAAAGAGGGGCAGCTGACCGCTTCTTTTATAAAGTGCAAATTGTAGGATTATGTATGTTATCTTTTGGGAAAATTATATTTAAGAATTTAAGTTTTTATAAAATTTATAATAAAAAATTTTAAGAATTAAAATTATTTTTAAAAATCAGAATTATGACCATTTATTATTAAATTTAGAAAATTTATTATTAAATTTTTAAAAAATTATCATCAAAATTATTTAAATTATAATTTTACGAAAATTTGTTAGTAATTTTTTTAAATTTAATAATAATTTTTTTTAAATTTAGTAGTAATTTTAATTTTTAAAAATAATTTTAATATTTACGATCTTTTTAATGTAAATTTTACAAAATCTGATTCTAATTTTTCCTTTATCTTTTGTCGTTTTTATATCTTTTTTCTTAATCCCCTTTGTCTTTTTGGAAGGCAAATATTCCATCGAATATGAAAGCAGTCTGAAAAACAGGACCTTTGCATGTGATGACAGGGAAAGAGAGCTTTCCGAAAACACAAGAAAGTGTGATTCTCACACCTAAATTCACATTATTTTTATACCTTCTCTCACATACAATAATTTATTGTAAAAAATTACTTATATAATTCATTTTTGGAGGCAAATATATTGGATGGTTCACACATTTTGGATTAGCTCACTTAGATTCAGCTCTGTTGGAATCTTTCTCAGCATTTCCGACAAACACCAGCAAGAACGCGTTGCCCTGAACCATTGCTCAAATTGAACCAAACCTGACGCATTTTTCGATTTATAGAAACCTACGTCATGTTCCTATTTTTCTTCGTGGGGAATCGGGGTTAAGGACCCATTTTCTAGCTGGGTATTGAGGGCATATGTAGAAGATAAACCGAGTTGACAAATTACTTTAAAATAATTTGTGGAGGGGTTTTGTAGAAGCAATATGACATTTTAATTTCTGGGGTCAAAAGAGGAATAAATATGGTGGGTGTTATCATAAAGGATTGTAAATATATAATATAATTTGAATGTAAGATCAGATAAATCTCTAACTTTTGAACTTTTTGGGTATTGACGATTTTGATTTAGGTCTTTTTAAGCATATAATATACTTTGCTTACTTTCATTTAGGCTGTTTAAATCAAATAAATATTGAATTGCAGCGGATTGTTGACTTTGTCTTTTGAGATTGATGATTGGCACAATAATGGCAAATTGGTTACTTTAGAGGAAAATTAGGTCGTAGTGTTTCTAGGAATTTCTAAACGGATGGAGGCAAAGCTTTTGCTACCAACGTATTCTGAACCCGGATTGCTGTTTCCTCCTTTACTGCTATGAATCTCTCTCTCTTGAGAGAGAAGCCAAAGCAGGGAGTGTGAAATGGAAAAACTTTGGGACGTACGCATACAATGATTAAGATTTGCTTTTTATATGTATCGAGAGCAATTACATATGTATAGAGCAAATTCTAATTATTAAGCATACGTAGATTTAATCAACACGAGAATTTTTTGCGTCAATAGAGATAGATTAGCCAAATCAACATGTTACATCAAACTAATTATTTAGTGAATTTATTTGGAACATTTTTTAATTTATAAATTTATTTAAAATAAAAATATTTTTAATATCAATATAAATTATTAAATATATTTTTAAGAGTAAAATAAAATTTTGATCTTATAATTTTATATGTTTTATAAATTTTTTTAAAAAAATTTAAAAGGATCCATTTCTATAATAAATTAAAAATTAGTTTAATTTTGAATTAAAAAATTAATGTCAATATACCTACAATTGTCAATTCAATTTTTATAATCATTTTTAGTACTACCCTTTATTCTTCTTTATTTATTTTCGTAAGGTGTGGAGTGTTCCACACAAGAAGGGCCCATTGTGGGACCCAGCTCTCCAACAGAACAGCCCAAGAGAGAGTACCGTCGTTCCCCTACGATCAACTCAAAATTTCAATAAATAAATAAATAAATAAATAAAAAGTGAAAGGGAATTGTGGAAAATGGGAATATGCTTTCGCCGACCTTATCAAGGATCCTCCAATAACATTCAAATGTATTTTCCTTCTTTTCTTTTTTCAAAAAATTAAAGTATAATTTTTATATTTTTATTAGTAAATTTTTACAATAAAAATATAATAAGTATATGTAACATCATATGATTATATTTTTTAAAATATGTTTCACATATATTATATTTTAATTAAAAAGTAAAAAATTATATCTCTAAGTCTAATACTTTTCATCTAGCCTTCACTTCCCTCATCCTTTCCCTTTCTTATCGCCCTATAGTTAGTTAAATTCTTTCAACTTGCCAAGGCTTTAATGTCATCTTCCTGTCATATTTTTGGGCCTACTCAATACCCTTTCTTGTATAATTATGCAAATAAATAACTTAATTAAAAGAGTCAACTGTTATTGTCTGGGACTCGTTGGTTTTGCTATGGTTTTGGATTCCTTTTCTTCTTCATAAAAATAAGGAATTCTCCGCTAATGACGTTTTTTCCATTACCAGTGATATCGTCAATATCTGACATCTTTGTTGAGAATTTTCGGCACCCACAATTGCCTTTGTACTTTTGTTGACAGACAATGGCATTGTTAGTATAAGACATAGGTTTTTCTTGAGTATACAATGTGTGTCACTTCGTTTTTACGCATAATCAATTAATGAATGTTGACATATTAAGTTAAATTAACAACAAATGATCAAATCACTTGCTCAATGAATTTTCTTGAATTATGTTAGGTACTCATTTCAGTTCATGCAGTTGATATCTATCTAAAAATATCTTATAATTTATAATATACTTGAATCAAAGGCACAATAATATCTTCTTTCGCTCACCCTACCTTCATGTAATAATGTCTTTTAGAGAAAATTTTAAGTAAATTTAGTCAACGAAAATATATATAAACCAAATAAATTATAAAAAGATGTGTAAGAATGTTTATTTATAATTAACTTTGTCTATGAATTTACATAAAAAAATTTTATATTCTCTACTATATATATATGTGTGTGTGTGTGTGTGTGTGTGTGTCCAGAACCCCACTCTGATTCCTAGTACTTGCTACTGCCACTAGATCCTCTTGCTCTTTCTGGTATCTCTTCTCATCCACCAAAAGCCATGGATAAATTTAACAAGTCTCAAGTTCTAGTGCTGCTTGTCCTAGCTCTTCTCCTCATCATCACACCCTTTTTGCCTTCCTCTCTAAAGCCTGCCTACCTCTATTTTATCTTCAACTTGCTCATCATTACACTTGGAGCTGAAGCTGGTCTTCTTTCAGCTTTTCCAAGGCCTTCAGAAGACAAAAAATTTTCTGCTTCTGTTATAGCCATTCCTGAGAGAAAAGAAGCTTCCACCTCAACTGGTGGAAGTGGAAGTGGAAGTGCTTTCTCAGAACTTAATGTTCCTGAAAAGTTTGAGAAGGTGAAGAAGTGTCCTTCAATGCCAAGCCTTTTCTTTGCAGGAGAAGCAGAAGCAGAAACAGAAACCATTGAGGAGGAGGTTGAAGCAGCAGATGAGGTTGAAGGAATCAATGGGCAAGAGCTGTCTGCAAAAGCTGAGGCCTTCATTGGGAACTTCTACAAGCAGTTGAAGACGCAGAGAGATTAGTCTTTGGAAAAAGATCCCATGAGTATTGCCGTTAAGTACTGTATTACTTTAGCATCTGATAACCTAATTTTATTATAACTCCATGGATTTCTTAACTGCTCCAAAGATTGCGTTAGTATCATTTTCGTGCCTGAGTATGATGAATTTGAAAAAAAAATTATACTCTCAGATACTACAGTAATACAAAAAACTTGCAGAGTATCAAATTGATAATAAAATAATCCTTCGAGGATCAACATAGGGCTTTTGTCTGTTATGGTGTTAGTTGGGGAACGAAGAGAAATCATAATATTCTGCTTTGCTGGTTTTTCTTCCTTTGGGTTTGTACAGATTTTAGTGTCTGATTATTGAGGTCAGGTCCGTTTTCCTTTTAGTATTATATATCATCATATAGTTTGTTTCTCTTAAAGAGGCTTTTAGTGTAGTACTATGATATAATTTCATACAGAATACAAGGAAAGAAGATGTCCTGGTGCTATGAGCACAAGATAAATGTTAGTACCTGGGTTGCTGTATGAATAAATTTATCAAGCAGTTTTTTTGGGTAGATCCAAATTACCAAAGATAAATAGGCTAAATAAATTATAAATAGACATATTTATACGTTAGAGGTAAGTCATACTAAAAAGTGTATTTAATATATTACATGTTTGTGATTAGTGTGATCTGCCTATTTCTGTGAATTCATTTGTAATTATAGTTATTAAGATTGACACATTATTAGAAACACTTCTTTCAGGGATACTCAAGTTGCATGGTTATTTTTCTAAAGTCAAAAGTGACTAACTTAGGGAATATCTTGTTGCAGAAAGCGTGTTGGAAAAAATTCACGGAGGAAATGAGTGGATTTTTATTCTCTCTCTTTTTTTTTTTGGTTCATTATTCATGATGAAAGAAGCAGTGCTAAGAAAAGTCCAACCTCCTGAAAAGTCTAAACTCTTGTACCGTTGTGTTTTCTCGAACTCTAATAAATTGATGGGGCAAACTTCATCTGAGAAAAGAAAGATGAAAAGTGTTTAATTTGACAAAGATCATTCCTAATATTGATTTTATACCAGTCAAGAATCTGTCACTTCCATTTTATTAACTGTGGTGCTGTACAGCAAATTCAAATATATGACTTCCCATGTCAATTCCTTCTGCCTCAATCTAAGCAGGGGACAGTGTCTTGATCTAATGGGGTACCATGCTCAGGTCCCAGTTTGGATTTCTTTAAAACCATTGGCAAAATAAGTGAAGCATCCTTATTTGTCTGGTTTTTTGCTTCCAAGGTCCATTCTTATGTAGACACCGTGTGTGTGTGTGTTGAATTTTGTAATGAAGAACCCTATTTTTTTGAAAAGTCAATATTCTTGGACGAATCTTTAAGTATATTATTAGGAACAAAGACCAGATATATTGAACAGTTTTTAGTGACACTAAGTTCCTAAGTACTACCATAGAGATCACTAAAACATACAATTCAGTGCATATCACTAAAATATTTTTTGAAAGTCATAGAGGTTGTTAGCAAAAAAAAAAAAAGAAGTTAAATTCTGGGTGTACTTGCTCCTAAGAGTATTTTCTTTTGGCTCTGATATACTAATATAAGCATCAAATTTGGACTGGGAAAGGTAAAAGAAAGAACCATTGTGGAAGGAAAACGATGTTAGAACTTCAATATCACATAAATAGAGTAATTCTGATTTTCCAGAAAAAGCAAACATATTAGTGTGGCATAAGAGGTTGATAAGGACAACACTTTGAGTGGTGTATCACAGATAGTATTCCATTCACATGAAAAGTCCAAGTTTTTCTGCGAGGGGATATACGTGGTTCTACTATTACCAGACGAATGAACTACCTAAATTTGGATCATTCAAGATTTTTGTTTTCCCTTATTTACTGGTTTTAATACTAAACCGAGTTAGCACCAATTGTGCTGTTAGTCCAAGGAAATAGCATGTTTTGGTTAAAAATGTCACTGTTGGCAATCAAACCAAGTCATTGAGCCATTTAATTGCTTGAAATCTTAAATCAATTAATTGGGCATATCTTTCTGTTGTAAAAGCAATTACTTATTAAAATAAAATACATTATCATAAATATAATTATAAGATGTGATAAATTTGGATCTTTTTTTTTATTTTCCTTGTAAGGTTGAATGCCCGTTTGCTTTCAATCTGTGTGGTGATATGGTCGTTAACTCAACTAGAAATTGTTTATTAATATGTGGCCGTGGCCTGCATGTGAAGAGAGGGGTAAGGGGTCCACATGGATAACAGGATGCTTTTAAAGATCCTTATCTCACTTTTCATGAATGATTCCAACTAGTCATGTTCAACAAGGGGCACATGCTAATACAACCTTATTTTCATGTTAGGTTCATGGTCTTATGTCATTTTGCAGTAGAACCAATTAATCTCCAGGCAGGTGAAAAATTGACAACAAAGGGGAAGGTTAAATCATGATTTTGCACATTCATAGGTTCATATTTTTCAAATGTATTTTTTGATGTACGATTAAGTAACACACATTATAAATCAAGTTAATAAACATTATTAGCCCTTATGGCAGTGAATATGACGTCTTAAGAACCATCGAAAAGTTAAATAATAAAAAAAGAAATGAAAAGAAAAAAAATGAATGAAATAGATAAAAAATTATTCTCCTACTTTATTTAGAAAAGCAATAAAAATAAATAAAAAATGATAAATAATTATTATAAAAATATAATAGATATTACAAATAAAAAAAATAAAAGAAAATCTCTTTCCTTTCAAAAACCACAAAGGGCCGTATTGTAAAATGGATCATGCACAATGGTAGGGAAGGATTGTCTGGTGGTTACACAGATCATGCAGCCTTAGGCAAGGTTCCCAATGTCACACCAAACTATTCATGGAAACGAAAACTAAGAGAAGCATCTAAAGTATAAATAAACATTTAAGTATGTTAGATATACTTGATCTACATATTTATGTTTGTATTTCAATTCATAATTAATTTATGTACAAATCTAAAGGAATTTTTCTAGCTTGATACCATAGCCTTCTCCAAAAAAAAATTGGAGCAAAATTACAATCAGCTTGATCTAGGAAGCACAAGTATGATTGTTTATAAGCTGTACTTATACCGGATATGTATTTGATATGAATACATGTATCGTATGGATACAAATGTATTCGAGACATTTTTTTTCAATGGTACATTTCGAAACGTTTCGGTATGCATCGAAATGTTTCAGTACGAGATGAAACGGCTCCGAAACAATTATAAAACTGTTGTAAAACATCCTATCCCAAATGACATTGTTTTCTGCAACATTTAACTTACCTATACTTTGAAAGCCATGCATCCTCTGCACTGTCTTCTTCATGCTTCTGCGTCCTTGCTTTGTTAGTGCTTCGTCGCCTACCTTCGTCCTTTATGTTGTGTTGTCTTCTCTGACGAGGCGCTGGTTCCTCAGGCGTCTTCTCCAAGGAGTACTAGTGTTGGTAGCTAGTGCATAGTTTTTCTTTATCTTTTCTATTTTCATCTTTTCAATTTGGTGAAGGTTGGACTTTCTTCTTTATTCTTCATCTTTTCTCTTCTGTTTTCCTTCTTCCTATCCTGTAGCTGAAGCTTGTAGTGTTATAGCTCTCCCCATACTTGTTGTAGAAATTCACAGCTATTCAAGCATGCTTCTTTTCAACTTAAAATTTGTGTTTTATTTCGGCTACCCCTTCTCTTAGTTGAGAGCTTTAGGTGGATCATTGGGGTTGCTAAATTTCAAATTTTGAAGGGTAAGAATACAACCTCTAGTCTTGATTAACACGTCTTCACTCATTGGTTTGGCCTTTCCACTATTAGGTTCTAGGAATTTCACTTTTCACCCCTTCTTGCCTTATATTTAAGGTCAAGCTTAATTGGGAATTTAAATTAGTGTATGAAAAATTCTCAAGCTTAGTTCAACCTACTTGATATGCCTTATATTTTCAACCTACTTGATATGTTGAAGATTTATTTTGATGTAATGTGGTAAAAAAATAATTTAAGAATAAGAGATTTTGGGTGATGAAAGGGAAATTAGTCTAATAAAGCTTGGGTAAACTACTAAATTAACAAAGGCATTGGTTGACAAAATAATTATACCTTGTTTGTAGGAGGATAAAAAAATTACAAATGAACTTGAAGAATTAAAGTATTATGCAAAAGAAAGAAGTGGAAGTCACTAACCTTGGTAAGATGATGCTTTTCCTAGATGGTTTTACCATACTTGAATCAAAAGAGGATTTTAAGTTAATTCTTTTGTAAGAAAACATTTAGTGTGCTTAATAAATTAAGGCCTTCATGATTGTTAGATAAATTGACTTACATAAACTCTTAGATATTACTTGGAAATTCACATGAATTAGGAATTAGATTTAACAAAAACAAAAGAACCTACTTTTTTTTTTTGGTTGCACAACGCTAGGTGAACATAGAGCTACAGATCACAAGAAACAAAAATTGTGTTAATAATAGGAAATTTAGAAGGAAAAAAAAAGGATTTGGGTGTTTGAAGGTACATTTGGTTAAGGTAAATATTATGATGCTAATTTAGTGGCTAAACTTGATTTTTCTCTTTTTGTTATTAATTCTCTGTAGTGAACCATTTTGTTATTAGCATATAATGCTATCATTTTTATGGTATAAAATGCAAAGGTTGATGATTGTCTTTTTTTTTTTTTTCAATGATTGTAGAATGTAGATTGTTGGGTACTTGGATTTAATCTTCATTTCTTAATTAATTTAGAGCAAATGAACTCATATACTGCTAGCATTGTTATGATATGCGATGTGCCTTGTTGTTGCTTCTCCATTATAGGTATCATGGCCACTGGAAGTTCTAGTCATGTTAGTAATCCTATGCCCATTGTTTCTACTGAATATTGTTTTAGTAATGTTTTCCAAAAAAAGGGAACTCTTTTATGGGCTTATATAACTTTGATTGTTAAAAGTAAAGAGGGAGAAACTACAAAAAAGTATTGAAAGTGTAATTATTGTAATCATGAATTTCAAAGGTTTTATTTTAGAATTAAGTGGCATTTGCTGAGGGTATCTAGTAAAGGAATTCTATATATCCCAAAGTTGATGCTCATTGTTAAGTAGAGATAAAAAATTTGCAAGAGGAGGTTGAGAATAGATCAAAACAAAAAAAAAAGTGTCATTACCATCAGCAGCTAAAGGCTTATTTCCTTTAGGCGTTGAAAGTGAGAACAATGAAAAAAAAAAGAAGGTTGTTGACACTTTGGAAAAAGTCTTCAATTAAATAGTTAGGAAAAATTTGTATACAGAAATTGTTAAGATATTTTATTTAAGTGGTTTATCTTTTAATTTGATGCACAATACATATTATATTAGCTTTTATCAATATGCTACAAATAATGTGATTTTTTATTTTAAACCTCCTGGTTATAATGCATTAAGAGGCCCTTTGTTGCAACAAGAAAGGACAAATGTTAAAAGGTCACTTGAATTAATAAAAGGGACTTGGAGTGAGAAGGGATTGAGTATAGTGACAGATGACTAGACTGATGCACAACAAAGGCCATTAATTAATTTTATAATTGTTTCTGATAGGGGTCCTATTTTTTTGAAAGCAATTGATGGGACTAAAAAATATAAGAACAATTCTACATAGTTGAGTTGATGAAGCAGGCAATTGAAAGGTAAAACTTCAAAATGTAGTTCAAATTATCACTGACAATGCCCCTATTTGTAAAGTTGCTATCAAGATTATTGAGGTTGAGTATCCTCACATTTTTTGGACATTGTGTTGTCCATACTTTCAATCTCGCGTTGAAAAACATATGTACAGCTAAAAACATTGAGACAAATGAATTAGTAAATGAAGAATGCCATTGGATCACTTAAATAATGGATAATGTAATTTTTATTAGGACTTTCATCATGAAACATTCTATAAGACTGGTCATTTTCAATAAATTTATGTCCTTGAAATTGCTTGTCATTGTGAGATTAGGTTTGCTTCAACCATTGTGGTGCTAAAAAGGTTTAAACTCATAAAAATGTCTCTTTGAACAATGGTAATTAGTGATGAATGGAATACATATAAAGAAGATGATATTGGAAAAGCTAATATTATTAAAGAGTTAATTCTTCATGACTCTTGGTAGGATAAGATTAATTACATCATCTTTTTCACAAAACCTATTTATGACATGCTTAGATTTTGTAATACAAACAAGCCTACACTTCAATTAATTTATGATATGTGGGATTCAATGATAGAATAGGTGAAAATATCGATATACCAACATGAGAGAAAGGAAGTTTTTGAGCATTCAAGATTTTATGAAGTTGTGTATGAAATTATAATTGATTATTAGACAAAGAGTTATATATCACTTTATTACCTTGCTCATTCATTGAATCTTTGGTTAGTTATACTAATATTCCATCTTATGTTGTTCATATTCTTTCTATATTTAATTTTGTGCTAAACAAGTCCAATTCTCATTATTTTATTACATATTACATAGGTATTACACTTTTCAATGGCTTGACGCGACACCAAATAGAGTTCCTTTTCATTTAAATGCTGAAATTTCAATCGAGAGGATCAAATGCTTTAATATGTACTTTAAAGATCATAGGAAGAGAAAATTGATTCTTTAAGATTTTTCAATGTTTTGTGGAGCTTCTGATACATATTCATGATTTGATTCTTTATAGATAGGTGAAATTTGGAGTCTAAATATTGGTGATTAAATTATGATTCTTCAAATAAAATACTTCAATGACTTGCATTATGATGGAGACCAAAGTAGCATGGGATGCCAAAATCCCACATTGAGTAATATGGGATACTCAATGGAGTACTTAAATAAGATGATTTTCCTACCTCAATAGCTAGCTTTTAGGAAAGGGTTTCCTACCTTACTTAGTTACCCACCAATTGGTATCGAAGCTGGTAGTTGGTGACTTCGAAAATAGTTACCTGTGGAGGGTTCTGACCAACAAAAAGTTGAGTAAAATACCGCCGAGTGAAGTGTCACAGAGTATAATTGAGTGAAGTGTCACAGAGTATAATTGCCAGAACATCGACTTTCCAAAGACAGCCAATTGATGGAGACCAAAATAGTATGGGATGCCAAAGTCTCATATTGAGTAATATAAGATATTTAATAGGATGGTTAAGTAGAATAGTTCTCCCACCTTAATAGCTAACTTTTGAAGAAAGGCTTCCCACTTTGCTTAAGTGCCTATCACATTATAGCTTCTTCGTCAATCCTACTCATTATCTTGTTGTGAAAGGAATTGGAACACTTACTTTTTTATTCACTCACTAAAAAAGAACAAATTGAATTAAAAAAAAAAACCTAAAAATTTAGTTTATATTCATACCAATCTTCGTCTTCTATCAAAAAAGAATAAAAAATATCCTACCAAAGTGCTTGGATTTGAGATATTAATGAAAATTATTAAGAGCCATTTGATGAAGTTGGAAACCTTAAAATTACAAATTTGTTTTTAGATGAACCAAATTTAGAACAAACACTCAGAAAATGTTATAATATAGATGTAAATGAAGATAAAAATTAATTTGAATTGAAAATTCTAATATTAATATTTGTAAAAAATATAATGTTATAAACATCTTATTTATACTTGTAAATTATTTTATTATTTATGCTATTATAACTTATTTATGATTTAATTTAATTTTTAATATGTTAGATTATTAAATATATATATATATATATATATTCTCATACCCATATCTTAAAATTAAAAAAATATATATCATATCTCACCTGTATCGTATTGTGTCGTATCTGGTATGAATAGTTGTATCAGTGCTTCCTAGAGCTTGATCATTCATTGAGGGTTTATAAAGGAACCATATAATTAGATACATACAGGTTATCGGAAACAGCATCTAACATCACTTAGCACAAGTTGCCAATAATTACAGCAACTAATATATCTGAAATTAGAGGCATGAGAAAAAAGAGAAAAAACGGGGGGAAGGGGGGGAGATGACTACTTAAGACTGGACCAAATTGATAAAAAGCCCAGCAACGAAGAGAAATCTTATAATTATGACACCATCAGATGATCGAAACCTCCTCCAGCTTGTAGTGCAGGAACCCGACTCACTCCAACATTGAGAATCAATTGTTGGAGCCACCTCCTGGTTGTTGGGTCTTCCTGGATACATAAAAAGACAGCAAATGAATTCGAACTTAAATCACTTTATAAGAGCAAATGGAAAATCTTGAGCTCTGGAACTACTATTAGCAGAGAATGTAAAGTTTGCAACCCTTCTCCGCTAACCATAATTGTTTTGTTAATCAAACTGCTTGACTTAATTAATAAAATCAAATTTATGTACTTCAGGTATTTCAGGAAGTACTCACACGGAGGCAGCTACTGAAAGTAGCATCTCTTAACATGTCTGGCAGACAACTTCTTAATGCATCACAAGCCCTGCTTACAGATTCAGAAAAGGTAAATTAGAAGGAAAGGAGAGGGGGTGGCGTATGGAACATGAGTTTTGAGTCACCAGCTCTTAAACAGGGGAGTTTCAATCTATTAAACCAACCTCGGATTATCTGACAGGCGGAGATAACATCTAATGATATGTTTCAACAGACGAGAAGAGGGTTGCTCAGCAAGAGCTCCCACCATGTTCCCCAAAACTCTACCTACTGCAAAAAAGCGCTCTGCTGTAGTACATATATAATCCAAGCCCACATCGTCCAACAGAATCTTTTGAACTATAAATGTTGCAACCTGCCAATAGTATATAAATTCAACAGACAATTATGTACATATCGTTTACAGAAAATAAAATATTCCAAGTGCAATATTATTTAACCCATTACTGTTTCACATCATTCACACACTCATCAGAAAACTGTAAATCTATGTCATTGATCAGCTCAAGGAACAGGTATTGTCCTTGAGCCCATAGAGTACAAAAACCTGTATTCCAGTTACTCTTTGATAGAATAGAAAAAGCCAGGAAGATTTCACACTTCAAATAGTAAGACAAATGATTTTAAAATATAGAGAAAAAAAGAAAAGAAAAAAAAAAAAACTCTTAAGCAAAGACAGCTCAAGTACCCACAAGGGGTTCCATAGTTTCAAATTATCTTGTGCCAAGACAACACACCTCAACAGCCAATGACACCTCCATTGATCAGAATAAAAAAGCATAAGCAGATAAATCGCAAGCTAATCACCTAAAACTTTCCTCTGGAGCACTGTACCAGAACAACCCAAGATAGCTTTACATGCATTGACTTTATACAAAGTTACAAACACCCCAAAAATAATGTATTCACATAATGAAACATGAAGAAGGGAATTGCAGCTAACTCCAATTCATCCAGACAAAATACATGGTTAAACCAAAATGACAAAAGCATGAACAAGACCAAAAGTAAGAATCAGTGAGCTGAACTGTTTTTGACAATTCACTGCCCATTTCCATGGTGCGCAGGCAGAGCGGAATTATCTCTGTTGAAAGAAGGAAGCTTATAACTTCTGTATCATCAACCTGAAGATTAAAAAACAAAGGAAAAAAAGTTATTACAATAGACAAAACACGTAAATAAAATCTTAATTCCACAGAGATGTTAATTGTCAATAACTGTGAAAATGAGTCAAAATAGTTTGGGACTTCAATTAAATCCCTGAGAATGTGAAGACTCATCAAAACATGTTAAATCAGTGAGTCCTCATTCCATTAAAGATTTTTTGCAAGATTGCAAATTTGCATATTTTAGTGTAAATCAACCAATTGTGTGACAAGTGCATGCATCATCATAATTAGCAAGGATGAAGTACCTTCACCAAGGCACCAATGACACCAAGACTGGTAAGCCTCAAATATTCAAATGGTCTTGACTTGCTTGTTGTATTAAGGAAGGGATATAGATATAGAGGTATATGAGCTGCAGAAGAGAGAAGGTAAGTGCAAAGAATTATACAGATTAAATGTATGAATGTTAGTCACTTCAAGACTTAAGAATATTGTCTCTTCATGAGAAAAATCATACTGAGACAGATAGTAATGTTGAAATCTCCTTGTATTCAATATCAAGAAAAGTAATGCCTTTCAGTTTGACCCAAAACTTCTGGCTACAGGTGCTTGGGAAAGTATAAGTATTGGAAGTTAAAGGTCCAACAGCCAAAAGGAAGAGTTATGACAAAAAAGGAAATAAGATACAATGACCTTTTAATTTGTTGGACAAAGAAACTCAATTTGAAAGCAAGAAAGAGAGGATTCTGGAAGTAAAGAGCTTCAATGATAGAGAAAGGCAACAGCAGGGGTGCATCAGTTGCAATTATAATTTGTCTGCAAGATTCATTTTACTTATTTAGTTTCTAGGCACAAGAAATGGCCCTTACAGGCAGACCATCTTAAATTAATTGTACATAAGCACTTCTATCATGAGAAATCATGCCAAGAAGACAAGTACAATAGCAGACACAAGTTAAAAATGCTTCACATGACCAGGAAAACTGACATTACCATTGAGGAATAGCATCCTTGTATCCGGATGAGAAGCCACACACTGTAAGAAAAACAGAATACAAAGCCTTAGCAGCAACATTTTTCCTTCCTTTTTTTCTTTAAATGACATGTCTCAAATCCCAAAAGAATCAAAGGAAGAAAGAAACCAAAAAGAAGGCAATAATCTATATAGCCAGGCTCATACCCTAAGCATTTATTGTTGAGTCAGGAAATTCAAAATGACTACATAATAGTAACTTAGTCTTTTGCCTTATTTTGCAGAAGCAAGAAAATGACATGGTTATCGAATGAGTTGCAACATTCTGAGTTATTCTATACATAAATCAGTGCTTGAAAAAGAAAAACGAACCTATCCTCAAGGCATCATCTGAATGTTTTGGTAAAATACAGAACACAAGACACTAAAGTTGACAGGACAAAGATATCTGACCTGAAGAAGAGCAAGAGCATTACAAACTCGATTTGATTGTGCTGGAGTAAGATTTGGTGGTGAAAGAACAGGGTATATTGATACTATTTCCTGCAAAAAAAACTTCTAATCCTAGTAAGTGGAGGTCACCTAATAGACACCTAGCCATTCAATAACAATGAAGAAATTCCAAAATGCATGACAAATCAAGCAATGAGATATCGTTATCCTTGACAAACCATGTATATAGGATACAAACAAAATGAGGAAAATTTCAGAGTTCAATTTAGAAAGCACTGTTGCTAATTTTGAGTTAACTAGCTGTCATAAACATTACTAGCAGCATAACAAGTACTGTTGCTAATTTTGGGTTACATTTAATAAACACTATTACGTTCAACACACCATCACATTTTTTACTTTTATCACTCCATCATTTCATCATTCAAAATCACTTTACCCAAATTATGAAAATAAAAAGTCGGAAACAAGCAGTAGAAGTCATATATAAAAGAAAAAGACCAAAAAGTGCAACCATCATCAGAGAAGAGAGATTTTTTTCATAAGCTCAAACATTATTAGGTTCAAAGCAAGGGGGGGTTTACAAGAATGATTGATGCAAGTAAGCTAACAGAAAAGGAATATGTAATGCAAGTCAAATAGCATACCTGTAAAAGTGCTGCAATAGTACCAAAAGAATTCCAAAGTAACGGAGCAAGATCTTGGAATAACTCTCTCTTCTAAAATGGAAAACAAAAATTCATGAGATTCCTGTACGAAAGCAGTAGCTGTAACAAAATGTTTCCAGATAACTTGAATCAAATCATGAGATTATATTACCTTTCACCTATTGAAGGCATAAACTTTTCTGCTTCTTGTTTGTAATGTAAAAACATCCCACAGTACTCAATCCAACCATTTTTTTTTAAAGTATGGAAAACAAAATACCAAATACTCAGAAGGTAGTGACCAACATTTAAATGGTTACCTAGTGCATTAGTGTGCCTTTTAACACACTATTCTGTACATATTTATTCAACCAAAGATCATTACCAAATGCATATGATATTCAGCCAGTTTTTCATCATATACGTCATTCTGCTTATTTCTGGGGATGTTCGGTAGATACAAAGCCTAAGATTTGAAACAAGTCACAATCACATCTCCCTTGTGTTGATGGATTCAACTAAAAGAAGATGACATGTAACAATTAAATGTAGCTATATTAACAAACAGCAACCAATCATTACAAGCAGCCTCAAACCCATGGAGCGCATGGGAGATTGCTTTTGCCTCTATATACAAATACAATAATTTAGTTTCATTTTTCAGTCTACAACTACGAGGAATACGTCACAATTCCAATGCAATGTCAAAAAAGAAACAAGAAACTAGGGGACAAGAAAGAAAGCGAGCTTCAACACTTAAACAGAGGTAGACTGACCTAACAGCTTTGGATTCGCTGAAAACTATCGCAACTCCCTTACAAGATATAGGTTATTATTTTTCATCAAATGATGAATCAGCAATGAGAGCAATGAATAGCAGAAAAGAGTTTCAATCTCAATTTACAAAAAAAACCCTTTCTCGAAGGACCCTAATCACAACCAAAAATCTGGGTATAATTTTCAAAGAACACACAAGTCGTACCCCAATGCAACTATTTCACCCAGAAAGCACACAATGAAACAAATACTAAAAAAAAAAGAACTTCCCAGTGTGTGAAAACTATAACATTGGACTCCATCACCTTTCTTTTTCTTGGGGAGCGAAGGGGCGGAAGGTGGGCTCCATCACAAGAATCCCAACTTCTAATCAAGCTTAGCCATTTGAAAAAACGTTAATTTAGCATACAAAAGGTGAAGTATCTACCTTGGAGAGCTCAAGCAGCGCATTTTCTCGGAGATCAGGGTTGCTTAGTTCAAGAACAAGGTGCTCTGCAGACGCCATTTTACGTTCCTTGTTGGCCTGAGTAGCGGCGGCGTTCTGGGCGGAGGCACCAGGAGCTCCGAACGGCGCATTCATGGAGAGCGATTGGGGCAAATTCGCCATGGATTAAGAGAATCTGCAAATTTCCTTACCATCTAAGCAGCAGCCTTGACACAACCCGCTGTGTGTATTGACTGTTTTGAACGACGTAGTGCCACGTGCTTTACATGAACGTGATTACACGAACGAGGATCTGTGATTGGGCCTGAAGAAATTGCAGTGCCGGTGACTGGGCTGGGCTTCGGGAAGGTATCGGCCCTTCTCGTTTTCGTTTTGTTTAGAGCTTGGATTTAAATTTATATGCAATAACATTTAAAATTAATTCACAATAATGAATTTCGAAAGCATTATAACTCCTTCCTATTGGATTTTTAAATAAATACATAATATATGAACAATTTTTAAAATATCTAATCATATGATGATGACTAGTGAAAAAAAGTATTTATTTATCATCTTTTATTAAAAAGTGATAATAAATATTTAAAATAATATACGTGTACTTTTATAAATAAGATTTTAGGAAAAATAAGAGAATTACAAAATTATCAAGTACTTTCACAAAAATTAATGTATTAAAATTATAAAAAGGGGTTGAAATTATACATAAACTATTAGAGGGGTTTAATTTCCAAGTGAGTGCCTCAGTATTTTTGTTGTTGACACATTCACATGACCAGTCCACTCTGACCCTTTCAGCATCGTAGAGCTAAGAGAGCCCAGCAAATAATTTAATTATATCATAAATTATACCAAAGTAGATTGTTCGTGTAAAATACACGTTGTATGCTAAACAAAATTACAGAAAATCAAACTACACAAAATACTAATAAAGTACGAGTCAAAGCCGCATCATACATAGGCTTCTTTTAAAATTTAACTTCCATATACCGTTTTTTGACTAGCTTGTGAAATTATGAGGAGAAAATGCTCGTCTCTCGCTTCCCACCCACCATCTCCAAGCTGAAGCATGTTATCTTTCGTCGTTTCCTCGCTAGTACAAAAGCTCTCTCTTCTTTCCTTTCAACCAGATTCTTCGATGACACTCTTTGACCTAGACCATGAAAAACCATCATCCTCTTCTGCACCACCTAAATTTAACTCATAAACCATCCGAACATCTTCCTCTTGAACAATAGCATGCATGCCTCTCCTACCTAGCACGCCAACCTCAAACATAAAAAATATCATGGCAGATTAAACAGTAGCCATTCTAAGCTTCCTGAAACAAAAGGCATTTTGCTCTTATTAAGCTCTCCTCCTACCTCTTTTACCGTACTCCATATTAAAAGCCAACCTTCTCTCCAAGGTACTTCCCCCCAAACCTTGTTGCAACAACATACCCTCTCAAAAGCCTCGAGAGATGCAAACGCCCTGTCCCTTCAACTTTTCTCGCCTTCCACAACCAAGCTAACATCTTCTTTCGGCCTCCACAAACGCATTCCCCTCACAACCATGTTCCTTTGAGATCACCGACACTACGGTTGACCCCTCCCTACATCTCTCCAAGAACCACCATGAGCCCCCACCTTCTACACAGCCATTACGAGAAAGGCGTGTATTTCCGGCGTTTTTAAAAAACAGCCCTGTATTTTTTTTTTTACTGACACTGATTTTAACATTGGCTTTGGTTGGCCACTCTGTATTTTGTAAAAGGAATGAAATGAAAGGAATGCCAAATGTCATAGCATTAGCTTTCTGTTGACAATACTATTTGTAAATTTCTCAGCTAAAAAAAAAATTAAGATCTTGATTGTCCATTCTATTCCCCCCCCCCCCGGCGGGGCACCCAAAACAAAAAAATAAAAAACCAGAAAAAGGAGTGACGACCTGTTTTTTGTCTGAAAGATCTGTCCATACTGGAAGTTACCGTTTGATGTAAAATGAAACTGCAATTCATTGATTAAATTCCTGATCATAACGCGGAGTGATATTGTTACTGTTCTTTTTTATTTTAATTTTTGTTGTTAGTAATGTTTGTCACATCAATTACATCAACTTTTTTCTAACCACTAATTTGCAGGCAGCATTTAATAGGGTCAAGACAACTTGATCATCTCAAGCGCCACTTGAAGATTCATCTAGTGACTTTGATGAGTCTCTAAAGATACTGCCATCCGGATAGAAGCTGTGGATGGCAAGGACAAGAAAGGTCGCATTTTTTGGGTGGAATAAGAGACACGTGCTTTTGGAAGTTCTCTGGGTAAACCTCTGTTGCATTTGAGTCTAGTATCACGAGGAGTAGTTATCTCACCTCAAAAGTTAGTTGATGTGATAAAGACCTTCTCTCTTTATAAACTCCTTCACCAGCTCGAGTTCTTCTGATGTAGGGCATGACAATTCCCTCGATATCCAAGTTTTCTTTCGGTGGAATTGCGAGTCCGACTCTAATATCATTTTGTCACGAGGTTATTACTTTCTTCCTAAAAGTCAAGCTATCAAAATGCGCAGACCTCCTCCTCACCATTCCATCCACAGTGAGGTTGACCATTCCAGCCACAGTCAAAGCGGAGACATTACCTTGTCTTCTCAAGCCAGGCTAATGGGGTGTCTTGCGCATCCGTTTATATGTTCAGGACCCTCTTCTCATCTATTTGATGTGAGGTGTAACAATTCTTTCGGTCAATTTATGATGCCCTCGTCATGGGTGACCCACTAAAGGGCCCACTTCTGGGCCACGTGAAACGCAAGTTCGGTTTTGATACCAATTGTTACGGGGTTAGTTATCTCACCCCAAAAACTAGCTGATGTAGTAAAGACTTTTCTGCTTTATAAGCTCCTTCGCCAGTTCGAGTCCCTTGGATGTGGGGTATGATACTAGGCTTCATCCTCAATTTCAACAATATCTGGAGCATTGTGTCAACTGAGTTTGTGAGCCGAAGGATGAAGCTAACAAGCCAAAAGGCACAATCAGAAACCCATGCGCGTATGATCAAAGTTGTGTACACAAATAATGTTACTCCTATTGATGACGGGGAGGATCTAAATGTCAAACTTTAAGGAGAAACTGAGATGAGAAATGATGGAGATCCGACCCAGAATTGTCCGTCTGAGATCTGAAACAGCATAACAAATTCTATGTATGTCTTCTGCGACAAACCCGAGTGCAAAGGGCAGATTTTCGTTGCAATTTGTGCCGAAACCTATTTTAAAGTAGGATTTTAATTTGCCGTCTCTAATCCTTGTGTGTCTTTTTTTTACTTGTGGTGATGAGATTATTTCTATTAATTTGTATTATTTATATTTTGTTTAATTACAACTTAGTTACAATATTGTCATTTTGCATATCCCGAAATCAGGCCAGGATTGACAAATATAATTTCTTTTTCGAGTTACAACAGCCATTATTTCTCTTCCCCTTATATTCAATGCACTCAACATTTAATTAATCGTCAAGTACTCTTCTTGGGATTACAAGAACTTTTCCTTGCAATGATTGGTGTAAGCATCTTTTAAAATTTTTTATTATAAAATTCTTGTAAAATTAAAAAATATATATATATATATATATATATATAATATAATTTATTTCTTTTTATTCTTTGTTTTTTAATTCTCTCGTTTCTTTCTAAATTTTATAAAAACTCTACAATAAAAAAGTTCTAAAGAACCCAAGCTTGCATTAATAGCAAGCAGATATTGTATATGCAGATTCATACTCAGCTTCTGCAAGTTCCAACAACTATAATTGTCTCTTTTCTAATCAAGCAGTGAGGAGTTTATTTTCAATATTCTTGAAGTGCTGAACAATTGGTAAATCTAATGCTTTGGTCAAAGTTACATTTAATTTAGTTGTAAATTATTGAGTTAGATTTTAAATTTTATGTGAAAATCATTTATTTATCAAAATATAATTAACAGTAATACTAATTTTTTTTAGTAGTACACAAGAGTTAAAATATATATCGGTAGAAAAGATACACCCAAGTCATCATAAATTCAATTATATTCAATAATCATTGAACAAAAGAAGAAAACATTAAAAAAATACCAATTAATCACTTATTTGTGAAACAATTTTCTTATATTCTGGAGCAAATTTGCTTAATCATTGTATATCGGATGTAGAGTCTTCCCTGACCGATCGAGTGATACATGTGAGAGACCCCATTTTGCAGGAAAATTTAGTTCAGTTTTTCTACAAGCTACACGTGATTGTGATAAGCAGATTTCCAGGAAAATCCCGTGGCTCTTTTGCTTCAGTAAGTTATGAGATGACTTAATTGTTCAGTAACATACTGCGCCCGTCACAAAGCTGGCTTTTGCTTGTGCAAGTGAAAGGTAGTACTATTAACTTATTTTGCATGTTCTTAGAATCTTAATTGACTTTTTAGAAATTTATTTAGTTTCAAGAATACTAACATTTTCCTTTTTTTTCCTTTTTTATTTCTGGTAGGCTACGTGTGCTTCCAACAACCTCAATATTCACACTATTTTCCCAACAAACTAGATTTGAGAATATGAAAAAATAGAAAAAGGAAAATCGTTCAATGAAAAATAGTTAAATATGAATTTTGGACACTTTTTAGAGCCGTCTATTTTTAACATGCTCATATAGAATTTTGTTAATTGTTTTAATTTACTTTTTTTTTTTGGTAAATGAGATATACTCACAAATCTCTCTAATTAAAAATATAAACCGAAATTGAGGCTTTATTCATCAGTTGTTCATATCATCATTGAACTTTAATTAGAATTACGAATTTACAAGAGTCAAGTCATCTTATATATATATAATACAATTGCAAAATAAAACAATGACATTTCCCTTCCTCGTAACTCTTGTATACGTCTAGCCCTAACCAAAACCAAACTGCTAAACAAAAATGAATCACAGACCCATCTCGCAGTTCTTGATAAATACATACACATATGACTTATGTTTAGAAATGCCAATATTCTTGTACTTTAGTAAGCATTTCAAAGACTGGAAATTAAGTAAGTACGCAGCAATAGGAATAAATTAACTATACGCATGCTTGAATTTGAGAATTAACCACCAAAATGTGGCTTTACTTTATTGTACATCATTGAATAATTAAAATTGTCACGAACCTCCTCCATTAATTAGCTAGGCATAATCGCACATTCCGTAGACACAATATTGACCTTTCTCACACCGATGGTTGCAGTAGCCACAATGCCTCTTGTCAAAAGCCAATTCAACACATTCCCCTCTGCAACACGTGTGGGTGAACTTGCACTTGTTCTTGCAAGCGCCACAGTTCTTGTCGTCGTAGCCCAAGTCCACGCACTTGTTGTTGCAGCAAGTGGAGTTCTTGCCTTCCTCTAAATAGCAAACCTCGTGGTCCTTGTGGCAGTGACGCGCGGCTTTAGGATTTCTCGCGGTGACATCTTTTGTGGCCAAGAAGCGACTCACCCTCTTAGAAGGCACAGCTATGCCCATTTTGTTGCCATGATTGGTCACAAATGATGGGTTTGGTTGTTGTTGTTGTTGTTGTTGTCGTTGTCGTTGTTGTTGTTGTTGGGCGATGCCTTTCATGGTGAGAGTGATGGACAAAGACAAAGCCATGGTCATTGCCACGATGAATATTATTACCCCTTTCAAGAACGCCATAGCTTTGCCCTCGGATGATTCGAGAGCGAGAAAGAAGAGAGAAGAGATTGATATCAAGGTAGAGAGAGGAAAAGAGAGTTCTTTCTTTCTTGTACGAGCTAGGGATTTCTTAGTGTGTTTGTCTGTGTAGAAAATGAAGGGAATGAGTCAGAGTTTATAAGGGAAAGAAGCTAGTTGGGGGAGGGGTTGACGCGAGAAAAATGGGGAAAAGGTGAGAGGGTGCATGAGGAAGAGTAATGTGGTGGGAATGGGATTCTATGTAGTATTGACTGTTTAGAACTTAAGAAACTTCAGTTATAAGAGCACTCTAATTTCATTCACTCAAACCCTTTTTATATATTTAAGGTCTATTTAGAGTTAGAATGAGAGAAAGGATATCTCACATGTATTATGCTTGGTGGGTAGCATTGTACCTTCATTTTTATTTCGTAGTAATCTATTTTCACAAATTGAAGTATTTGAATTTTATAAAGGTTCTGATGGAATGGTGGAATAGTCTTAGGAATAATATGGAAATTTATATCATTGCCTTTAGCTATTTCAGTTTCACTACATTGTTGTGTGTTTCTTGTTTGACCATTTAAAAAAAGATTAAAATTTAATATTTAAAAATATTTTACTATTTTTTATTAAGAGTATTTTTAAAATTTTTTCAATAGAATAAAATAAAATAAAATAAAATAAAATAAAATAAAATATTTTAATATATTTTTTGTATTATGAGATATTATAGTTATTTACTTATCTTTCTTTTACATTTTTATATTATTTTTATTTAACTAAACACAAAAATAAAACAGAATATATATCCATTCCTTTTTATAGCATTACCAAACATAATTATTTTATTCAATTAAAATCCATTTCCATTCTCATTCTCATTCTCATTTTTATTTTTATTTTTATTTTTATTTTATAAAAGTATTCTATGAATCAAATGAGACATTCATAAACGTTATTATTGGAATTATATGGATGAAAATCATAGGAATTTGCACATTTTTCTATTCTGACGGTTTTAAAGGATGCATTTTGTCACATCAGCTAATATTTACAATCTTATTGACAAAATGCTTTTAAAGGAATTAAGTATAAATTAATAAAGAACATTAATGTATCGCTTTCTTGTTTTTTACAACTTAGCAAACCCATTTGGTTACATGTATTATTATTTAAAAAGCATGAAACATTGTGCACCTGTAGATGTACGACAAAATTTTGGAATGTCAGAGATAAATTTTTAGTAGAATTCATAAGTATTTGAGAAATCAATCTTAAATTTTTGCTGTTATACTTATATATATCTGATATGAGTACTAAAGACATTCCAGTATAAACATGAATATATACATCTAAGAAAGGTGCTCCATATGATTTATTAGAACAAGTCAAAGGGTATTAATGACATTTCAGCATCTTCATCACATGCCACACCAATGGGTGCCCAATGATCAAAACGCAGTGGCCGACCTGACGGAATTCAGGCATGCCATTGGGAGAAGCAAAGCGTATTGCCATAAACGAACTTCAAACAAAACCAGCTGCTACGCTTCGCGTAATAGGAAACACAATACAAAAGCTTGGGTTCAAAGCTTGGACTTTGATCCATCTCGCGTTTTAATTTATTGGCCAAATTAGGGAATGCAAGTTAACTAAGCTTCAAGAATTTAGGCTATAATGATACACGTATACTGTGTGAAATGTACATGAATGAATCAGGTTAAGTATGAACTTAGAAGACTTGCAATTGAAAGTACTACGATGTCGCCATACTATTAGGTTGATAGTTTCTGACCCTAAATTCTTACACGTGTTATTTTATGTTCTCGATGATCAATTTTTTATGTTTTGACCTAGGTCTTTGAGTTTAGAATATTAATGCAATGCCTTAACGGTATGAGTTGTATTCTTTTGATCTAACTTGTTCTATTGAAAAGAAAAACGAGGACCACAAACTATATGAATCATGACATAAAGAAGGCCTTATTTGATAAATTATTGTTACTAATTCACACTTAATTATTTAATTATAAAGTTTCAAAGATTAGGTAATAAATTTATTTGTATATAGTTTTAAATTTTAATATAAATGACACATTTTTAACCTAATCCAGGACGTAGAATATTCTATATGCATGCTCTCAACACTAGTGGGAGAGCCAAGACCTGAGTTAGAGGGGCAAAAATAAAATAAATTTTTTTTATATTTTATTTTAAAAATTATTTTTATAATAAATTGTTTAAATAAAATATTTTATTTTGAATTTTTGGATTAAATTAAATTAAATTTAACTCACCAACAATATCCTGATTTTCTTGTAAATCTAAAACAATTTAGAATTTAAATGAAAAAGTGTACCAAAAATTATTTTTTATATCACTATCAATTTTACTAATTAAATACTTATGAAGACATAGTTTTATATCTATTCAATACTCATGTAATATATAACAAGAATACACTAAAAAAATATATTGTCACTCAACAATAATATAATAATTCAATAAACAACTTAACATTTTGAAAGAAAGAAATTTGTTTGATGAAGCATAAAAATTTATAATTATCGATTTGTAAAAAATTATATTTATAGAGCATTGTCAATATTATTTTACCCAAGAATATATCAAAAGGTTTTGTAGTATTTTCAAAAAAACTATATTTACAAAGCATAATTTGAACATGAAAACATAGAGAGAGTTGGGAAGAATAGAAATGGTGAAGAAGTTAAAAGAAAAAAAAGAAAAAGAAGAAGAAGAAAAAATTGAATAGGGAGCAATAGAAGGAGAGGCAAGAAACACGGTATAAAATCTAACAAAAGCTATTGGTAACTTGGAATAAAAGAGGAAAAAGTGAGAGAGAAATGGGAAAAGTAAAAAAAAGAAAAGGAGAAAATAGAAAAATAAAAAAGAAAAGAAAATAATTGAATGAAAAGAAGAAGAAAAAAAATACATGTATAGGTTCAAATTAAAATATTAAATAATAAAAAAATATATGTGCGAGTTTAGTAAATTAGAAATTCATTACTAAAGTTTTGTTTTTTCTATAAAAGTTATATACAAAATATATGTATGGGTCTATTGAATTCAAGTTAAAATATTTAATAATAAAGAAAATTATATAAGGCCTGTGGCTGTCTGTCCCAATGACGTCTTTCCTCTTGTGTACGCAAGAGTTGGGGGGTTCAAACCCCCCACTTCTCTCCTCAGGTTCTCTCACTTCAATCAAAGAAAAAAACTATATAAGACAATTTTGTACTCCACAAGAGTAATAAATAAGAGTCTTAGTGGAGTCAAAATTTAAATAACATAAGAGTATAATATCATAACGTAATACTGAGATAGATAGAATTTTTAGAAAAATCACTGCTCAAGGCCACCGAAGTCTTAAATACTACAAGAAAATAATAAATTAGTGAGAGATAGTAAATTCCTTGCTTCCACTCATTAAGAAAAAGAAATACATAAACATTCACATTCAAATGCTCAACCAAATAGCGCAAAATTCCCTGGGCTCTGACAATAAATTTAAAAAAAAAGTGAAGGAATTATTCTTAGTGAGGAATTAACAAAGGAATGTGAATCTTGCAAAATAACTTTTAAATTGAAATCCCTACTCCCATTTCAAATCTCTCTCTCTCTCTCTCTCTCTCTCTCTCTCTCTCTCTCTCTGTGGTCATTAGCCAAATAAGTGTCTCCCATTCATTAGGATAATTTCAAAATTTGGGATGAAAAAAAAGGGACAACGTGATTGGATCCCTAGGTTTTAGACAAAGAAGAGAAATTAAGATTCCATTTCCCTGATACAATGATCAAAGAGAAGAGAAACCCAGAAGAAAAAATATCGAAGGGAAAAGAGGGAGCTTGTTGATTTTGTCCCTCCAAGGAAATTAGCTCATAGGACCATGGCCAGGACTGATAGTGAAAAGAGATATTCAAAGGGGTGGTTTGCAAAATAGAAATGTATATAATTAGAAATGAGAGAATGTATTTAGTTGCATATATTGCGTTTTAGTTGGTTAAAAGTAGTGCTTTTACCGTTTTTCTTATGAGGTGTTCGAAGGAGTTCGAAAATGGAAGACAAGTGTGTTTAGCATAGTGGGAATTGTTCGTTGTTATATGGAAGCATTTGTTTTGGGTAACTATAAAAGCATTGCTTTTTCATTCTTTTAATCAGATTTTTTAATAAAAATATAACGTGTATAAAAATAAAAAAAAATTAAATAATCTAATTATATGATACTAATTTATAAAAATTGTATACATATTTGTTGGTAAAACTTATATAATTGTCATGTTATTATTAAAAAATCTAATTGATCAAAATGAAAAAGACTAACTGGGTTTTGTCAATTATCTCCCAACACAATCTAAAATGGATAAAGTGATGATTTTATATTCTAATATTGTATTTCTTATTTATATGACATAATTAATTATTAAATATATAATACTATTTTATTAAATAATTATGTAGAATATTAACTTATTTAATAATTAATAATTAAAAAATCAATTTAATTTTTATATGATTTATAAGTATAGTTATAATAATAAATTTATTAAAATAAATAAAATGTTATTCTATATTTAATAATTAATTATAATATAACTAAAACTAAATGCTTATGAAAATATCAAATTATCACTCAAATAAAAAATAGTGATTCCAAGACATATGTATATCTTGGCACCAATTATTGAAATGTGGAATTCTGCAAACATTAATAAAGTGGGACCAGTCACCTTCGAAATTGACCGTCACATGCATGTTCAGACACACCTGTCAACTTTTACTTCTAAATCAAATAATTTAATTAGGGGAATCCCCGTAGAGTGGCCAAACAAAGAATGCTAATTAATGTCCTACTGCTTGCCAGCGAGGCGAAGGAGGTTAATTCATGTCGTCATGCATGCCAGGACGACGAGGAAGCGGTCCAATGGGAAGGTACTAGTTTAATTGATAAGTTCTTTTCTCGCAGGTGCAAAATTTTGAATCTAAAGTTCAATTTGTTAAATCTGGAATTCATGTTTGAGGGAAAGGAAAATTATCATACTTTATTGTATAGTTTAAACCGATTAAGCAATGTTCATATTTTTCACCTGTATCGACTATTTATATAGTATTCCTCAAGCCCAAAAGAAGACATTACGATTTTGGATAAAACTTAGCTTTTAGGATCAAGATAGTTTTTTTTTTTAATTACATATTATATATTTATTGAACGACTTGATATTAAACATTTAAATAAATTTGCCCCACGTCTAGTTGGTTTGTTTTTGCACCTTGGGATGTTCTAGGCCACCAAGCAATATGTATTAAATGGTGAATTATAGAAAGACACAATCGTGTTTAAGTTTTTAAAGTTTTGTCCGTTATCAAAACAGTCATGGGAGTCGTATGAACTCAAAACTCTCTAAGTAATACACTTGAATGCTTGTTTTGAATTAACTTATGTGCAGGTGATTCTTGTATTAAAAACAGGCTATTTCGGCCAAGAGTACTAAAGATCATAGAAATGTTCTAAGAGTTGTTTTGAGTATAAAGAATTGAAACCCTAAAGCCGAAGGTGCAGGACCATGCATAAACAAATCAAAGATATTATGGAGCAACGTGAATACTGAATATATGAATATATAATATATCCATTTAGATAGAGTTTAGGGGTGAGTCCAAGTCCTAGAGACATGATTGGTGAGAGCAGATCTTCTAAAATTTTGTTCTCTGAATTTGCTTGAAGCTCCTCACAAAATGTCCTTTTTTTAACATATTTTTTTGTTTAAATAAGCAAAAGTTCTTGTTTGTGAGACACTTCACATAACTTTATAGAACAAAATTTTAGGGGATCTCCTCTCATGGGTGAATTTCTTTTTCAAACAGTGGCAGTTAGAGGCATCTAATTGGCCAATGTAGTTCAAAGTTAAAGAGATGAGCCAATTTAAGGCATCTTCATCCACACCATAGCTAGCTACTTTTATAGTCTTCAACTTGCCATTGCTATATATAATAGCTTCTACTTCTTACCATTATTACGTGCTCGTCTTTGCCCTAGTTTCCACCCATCATCAATATGGCTTTTAGGCTTCTTCTTCTCTTGCTTCTTAGTGCCATTGTTTGCTTTATTGGTGCAAAGAAGCTTAGTAGGATTGATGAGAAGGGTTCATTTGAGGATAGAAGAATTTGTACTAATGTCTAGGGTTTAGTGGTGGTGGAGGTATAGGTGGAGGAGGCAGCAATGATTTTGGTGGTGGTGGTGGTGGTGGAGGGGTAGGGGTAGTGTGGGTAAGGGTGATAAAGGTGGACTTGGTGGCAGAGGTGATGGAAGGTTTGGTGGCGATAGCGATGTAATAGTAGAGACAAGGGTAGAGCGAGATCTGGAGGAGGGGCTGGGCTTAGTGGCAGTGCCAATACAAGTAGTGGACTAGCTGGCAGAGCTATAAGAGGAGGCAAAGGAAGATTCGGAGGTGGCAGCAGTGATGGGCTTAGTGGTGGAGCGAGAGTTGACAAATGATTTGGTGGTGAAGTCGAAGCTAGTAGAGGACTTGGAGGTAAGGTTGTTCAATGGCCAATAGGCATGAAGGGCTTGATTTGGCTTGGATCAATTGAGTCAGGCTAGATTGGGATAAAAAATGAAAACAGCAAAATTTTTTCAAAGAAATCAAGCTAGTATATTAGGCCAAGCTAGGCAATGAGCGAAATGTTCCAATTGGTCACGCCTTGCGCGACACAATATGTTATTATTTTCTTTTAAAGGATTTGATAAAATTTTTCCAATTGGCAATTTCTATTAAAGCAAACCTTTTCTCCTAACTTTCCGTCTCCTCTCAGTTCCCTGCTTTTACTAGTGCTACCCATCTACCATTAAAGCCTCAGTCATGCACATATCAAAGACTCGCATTGTGAACACTGAGAAATCCACACCTCCCAGCCTCCTATCTCTTCTCGGTTTCTTACTTTTACTACTGTTACCCATCATCCATAAGAGCCTTAGCCATGTACATATCAGAGCCTCAAATTGTGAAACATTAAAAAATTCATACCTCCCAATTCTTTAGCCATGCACAGACAGCCAGCCAGCCCAAGCCCAAATGCAACCTATTATGCCATCATGCTAGAGCTTGCAGTGATTATACACAGACTCTACTTCTACAACTCCAAAGTCTTCCTTGGTTGCCATTGGTGCCATCTTCCACCCTTTCATCCCCTGGTTCTACCATTCTACCAGTGACCCAAACCTTCAACCATGCACAAAAGCCAACATGCATCCACCAGTAAATTGGTAATAGGAATTGGATATTCATCCTTTAGTGTTACTACATTTGAATCTCTAAAGTCTAGTAAGCAGCATGATAGTGTAAATGGAAGAGGTAGGAAGAGATGGTGACATTGTTGGCTTCTCTTTTTCTAGTTAAGGAGAGGAAATTTTTAGTAGGGAGAAAACATCGAGATCTCTAATTTAAGCTATTTTACTTCATTGCAATTTCTAGAAAAAGAAAGATTAAGGTAAGCTTTAGTCTTCGGTCGTAACAAAGCTCTTAAAGCTTAGTCATAGATATTAGGTAACATTTTTTCACCTTGCTTTATAATTCTGCAGTTGGCATAATGTTTTGATCTTTCCTAAACTTAATTTGATAAACAATGACTGAAAATTCAACATGTAATAGTTGAATACAGGATTTTTAGTAGAGAATAAATTAAATTTGAATAACTATTGTAAGAACAAAGGCACCAATGGCAAACCAAAGTGCTAAACAAATTGAAAATCAATCCCAATCCTAACCCTAACCTAAATACTCCTACCCAACACTCTCCTGCTTCAAATGTTGTTATTATTGCAGTTTCTACTGCTACACCTTTTACAAATGTGGTTGGAAAGAGGAAACTGCCTGTTAACAAATTAGTGTTTAAGATCATTTCAAAAAACTTTCATTTGACGAAACTAAAGGGAAACATAAAGTTGTATGTAAATACTGTAAGGCTTCCTATACTTGTCACCCAACCAAACATGGAATGAATTCCTTGAATAGACATGTAAAAGCATGTACTAAGAACACACATAGGGTAAAAAATAACTTATTTTAATATACATCCAGCCTTCCAAGGGAGACAATGCAAGAGGGGTTGTAAGAACTTTAGTCCTTCACACATATAGTCTAAATGAATGTTGAATGACTCTAGCTAAATTTGTGATATGTAATAAGATGCCCTTTTAAGTTGTGGAAGGGATTAGGTTTCAGAAGTTATTAAATCATTTGGAACATAGATTTCTAGTTCCATCAAAAGTGATAGTTGTTAAAAATTGTCTAAAACTCTATCATGGAAAATCTAGGAAGTTGAAAGGTTTGTTAAAAAAATCATGTACCTGTGTATGCCTCACTACAAATACTTGATCATCAATTCAAAATTTTAACTATATGTACTTGATAGCTCATTTCATTAATGAATAGTAGAGATTACAAAAGCGGATTTTAAACTTTTGTATAGCTAAAAACCATAAGGGTAACACCATAGGAAAGGCAATTGAAAAGCGTTTATTGGAAGTGACTATTGAAAAAGTATTCACTTTAACCATAAATAACGCAAGCTATGATGACACCACAGTGGCATACTTGAAAAAATGATTGAAAAATTAGAATGTGTTAGTGTGTGATGAAGATTATCTTCATGTGAGGTATTGTGCTCATATTCTGAACTTGGTAGTGAATGATGGGTTAAAGAATTTGCATAACTCTATCTCTACTAATTGGAATGTTGTTAGATATGTTAGATCTTCTCTTGCAAGGTAACAAAAATTCAAGAGTTTTATTGAAAAAAAAAAGTCCAAGAGTCTTTTGTGTCTAGATATTACGACTAGGTGAAATTACGCTTATAATGTTAAAGCATGCCATGAAGTTCCAAAAAGTATTTGAGAGAATGAAAGATAAAGATGAGGCATATAATGCATACTTTAAAGAATATGATAGTTGAATTAGTTCTCTTATGGCATATATTGGAGTAACGCTTCTATGTTTATTGACTTTTTAAAAGTCTTTTATAATATTATATTGAATTTTAATGGATCACTGTATGTGACATCAAATATATACTTTCATGAAATTACTCATATTCAAACTATCTTACAAGCAAGTGTTGCATCTACAAATGCTCTTGTTAGGAATATGGTTAAGAATATGTAGAGGAAGTATGATAAGTATTAAGGAAAGCTAAAAAATATGAATCTTTTATTGGTAATAAGGATGGTTTTAGACCCCATGTATAAACTTATATATGTGAACACTGCTTTCGATGATATATATCTTGATCATGAGGTGTGTGTGACTATGAAAAGAAAGATCAAATATGCCTCATATCATCTATATGAGCAATATTCTGTGGGGATTATTAATGAATCAATTTAAAATAATGATGATCATAGTGGATTCGATGGAAGGGATCTAGTGGAGAGGATAGCAACACATGTTAGTCTAAAAAATAAGTGGATTGCATCAAAGAAACTAAAATTTACTTGTGACAAGAAAACGAAGTTAGATAAGTATCTTGTAACTGACTTAGTCAAGGAAGAAGGGTTTTTCGATATCTTAACATGGTAGAAAGAAAATACTAGAAAGTATAAAATCTTTTTTATGGTTGCATGTGATATGTTAGCTGTACTAATATCTATTGTTGCTTCTAAATCTACTTTTAGTATTGGCGGATGTGTGCTTGATGTATTCAAGAGTTTGTTATCACTAAAGATGATTGAAACACTCATTTGCATACACAATTGATTGTCTCTTCAAGTGTTCAATTTAATGATCATGACTTTAATCAATATGAGGAGTTGAATAATATGATTGAGTAAGGTATTCTCTATGTTTTGACAATAAATTTGCTATGATTCATTTTTGGTTTATAAGTTCAACTTTTTAATTTTTGATTATTTTATTTTTTATAAAGGTCTTAAGAGGAGCAAGTATTGCCAAATATTGATGTGCTTTTATTTAACTTTTCTAATTTGCAATTTATATATTGTATTTTCTACTTTATGATTCTTGGTATACTATATTTTGGATATTTTGTGATCTCATTTGATTCTTGTTTGGAGTTGACTTTTGATTCTCCAATGGTTGATATTTTACTTGTTAAAAATGTTGGAAATGAATATTTTGATAGATGGTGACTTTTTCAAGGATTAGATAAATTACCTATTGTATTTCAATGTTTGTTTGTGTTTTAATTATTTTTAAAATTTTTGTCTTTTTTCTTTTTGTGTCCTAGTCTATTGAAATTAAATTTTGGTTCTCTAATGGCTAATTTGTTGTTTATTGGATATGTTGGGAATGTGCACTTTGACATGAATGATAACTTTGGCAAGACAATACTGGAGGATTATTTTTATTTTGAGGTATATTATTGTTTTAAGTCTTTATAATATTTTAAGTTATTTGTCTTTTGGATTTTAGTTTGGAATTGAATGGTTAGTGAGTGTTTTTGCTGAAAAAAATATATTAGCTCTATGTTTAGGAGCATTAGCTTTGTTTTAAGTATCTTTATATTTATCTAGAATTAGCCTTTTATTCTTGAATAGTTAATTTGCTATTTGCTAAAAAAAAATTCTTGAGCTTGTCAAAGCTGGCCGGGCCTACCCTTGTCTGCCTTAGCCTGATATAAAATCAGGTTTCTTCAAGTGACACCACGGGTATAAAAATAAATCCAATGCCTTAACGGGCCAAGCTTTGGGCTTATTAAATACTCAGCCCAATCTTGCCCATGTACAACACTACTTGGAGGCAGATTGCCTTGAAAATAAGACTAAAAGAACAAGAGGATATATAATACAAAGGCCTAATGTATGCCCTTAAAATGAAAACAAAAGCTTACTATTCTTGTGTTTCAAATTAGCAACATGTGTATTTGTAATGTGCATATTTTGTTTGATTCTATACTCCAATTTTAATTTGTTTTACTTTTAATCTCAAATTGGAAATAGTGTCAAATGAAAATAATAATTTCAAAGATTAGCTTTCTATATGCTAAGCATTATTTCTTGCTTATAACATTATATATTCTTATATATGAGTAGTATGACTAAATCTGGCTGGTTATAAGTTTGAATAATGAATTTGTCAACTTTTTGAGGAGATGTTGCAAAAAATCTATAAGTGTATGAATCGAACAAGTAATATAGAAATGAGTTTAAAGTCATTTCACAGAAAAGGAAATCAAGGATCAATTTTTTTCTAATTACTTTTATTATTTAGAAAATAGTAAATTCAATTTAATTGACTCTTATTATTAATTTAATAAATTTAAAAGCTCTAGAATTTAAATTCCTTTTTTCATCTCCTAAGCTTAATCAAAGACTAACTCTTGCTAAAGTAATTAATTTAGATTAACAATAATTCACTAAATTCAATGAAATTCTTTTTCAAGGCAAATCACCTGCATTCATGCTAAGCCTAAGTATACTATTATGATCATATGCATAACATGAAATCATTAAGCACAAGAATTTAGGTAAGCTTATGTGTAGTGGCTCAGCATGCATATAATTTACAAATTGCTTAAGCACAATTTATATCTCTATACAACTATTACCTAAATCTATTATCCTAGGGGTCTACTATTGTAATTAACCTCTCAGTCATCTCATAATAGATCAAAATAAGAATAGGGGCCCACCATTCTAAGAAATTAAAGAAGAGCAATATATTAATGCCAAACAAAACCCTTACAAGAGAATCTTTAATCAAACTTATTTAATGAATAGATTCATCTATGGGAATATAACCACTCATAACTAAAATCAAAATGTTATGAACAAAAGGAATCAAATTTAAAACAAAGAAAGTAGAAAAAAAGAAGGAAAAAAAATCTATGGTGTAGCAATCTTTAGATGGAATTCCAAATCTCAATGTCATAACCATTCTCTCCTCTTCAACTATGGCATACTATTAAATGCCTCTTCAGATCTAATTTAACATGTCTAACTTAGGGTTTCAAGTCTTCTTCCAAAAATGCCCTTGAACTTTCTTGAAAGTGTTGAAATTCTATTATGCACAGCCTGACGATGCATTATATACCCAACTACATAGTGTACCCATGTAATATTATGTCACATTTTGATATCGCATGACTTGGTTGTGCATAAACTATCCAAACACATAAGGTACCCCATGCAATGCTCTAGTCCACATGTTTACTCTTGTCAAATGCATGGCTCATGCTTCTTGACATGGGAGCCGTGTGTAGTATAAAATTAATCTTCTTTTCACTTTAACAGCTACTTTGACTTCATGAAAGTCATTCTTATCAAAACACGTAGCCAATGTATAAATTCACTTGATTTATCCCTAAACATTCTATTTTTAAAACCAATTAACATGAACAATTTACACTAATCAAGTTACAAATTCTTTTTTGGATACTCTTATAATAAAGGCATAGTAGCATAAAAAGAAATCATAGATGCTCTTAGTTATAATAGAGGTTTTTTTATGCAACTAAGTCCAATGTTTCCTTATTATTATAGTATATGTTCTTATATATGAGTGCATTACTAGTTGCTAAATTTGTATGGCTATGAGATTGAATAATGATTTGTCAACTTCTTGAGCTCATAATAACTAATTGTCTCCAAGAAAGTGAAATTCTAATGGTAGAACTATAATTAAGTATATACGTGTATATATAAATACATGCAATTGAATTTGGTGCTGCTCTGTTTAGGAGTAAAACCATGCTGCTCAAATTTATTGCTATCCAAATCACATTAGGCAGATTAGTTTTTGTTGTTGTTGTATTTCAACTTTTTAAAAAAAGATATAGAATATATAATAAAAAATAATCTTAACTGTCAACTTAAAATAATGTTGGTTGATATTAAAAAATGGAAAAAGAAGAATTTGAATATAGATCATCCATTTTAAATTTGGACAGTTCAAATTCGATAAAAATATGTTGCTCCTCCCTGAAGTGCAAACAATTTACACACATATATACATGCATATATTAAAAAAATAAAAATAAAAATAAATATAGACCGTTTATATCAAATTTGGACCGTTCAGATTTGAGAGAAATATGATGCTCTTCCCCAAAGTGCAAACAATCTGCCTGCATATATTTAATAAGTTTAAATATCTAGTCAACTATAAGAACAAAGGGAAATTAATTAAAAAAAAAGACTAGTTATTTATATGATATTTCATACAGATTATGATCCAAAAGTTATTACAATTAAAAAGCTTTACCCACGAAATAAATGAGAAACCTGATAAGTAATATTTCTAGCTACAATGAGAAATTAAAGGAAAAGAAAAAACACACATTTAAGCTTGACAAGGGCGAAGCAAAGCTCATTATTAGAACTCTTAAAGATCATAATTATCCCGTATCATTAAGTTTGAGGCGATTGTGATGCACAATACTCTTTCATTGGTTAGATTGTAAATTGAGGATATCTTTATTGGCCACTTTTTTTAAAAATAAGTTGTACTCTTTTAGACTTTGGATCCAACATTATCACAGATAGGCTATAGCTACAATGCTTTTCAACAATTCCACCTCTTCTTTTGCAAGATTCATGGCTTCCTTTTGAATCTTATTTTTTGGAATTGATCATAAGCTATTGTGATATGAACTCAAATTACTTTTAAAGAGTTTCTTTTGTTTCACTATTTTGATATTATAACCATCAATTTCATCAATCTTTCTCTTCAACTTGATCAACGTGTGAATGGAATTCATTAATTATCTTGAAGGTGACCTTAATAGAAGTCCTTAAAAGTATCAGTAATAATTTTGCTCTTTTAATTCTTTAGAGAAATTTTAAGTTTTAAGATTGTCACATCCGAAAATGCGACCGCGTGGTGCTTTTAAAAGAAATTTTTTAAAAAGAGATTTCGATTCAATTTCCAAAGAAAATGAAAACTGAAATCAAAATTAAATGTAGTAGAGTCGCCACTAAATTTTTATTTTTGAAAAGGCAAAATTTTGGAAAAAGCCTTTTTAGTTTGAAAAATAGTCTACGAACCAGAAAATGGATCTGGGAATCGATTGTGAGTGGGAAAAATGTTAGGCACTCCACTACACCTGTTCTTAAGAACGGTTACCCTAAGTCAGTTATGCAAAATTAAAATGGCCTCTATCCTATTTCAATTCTCTATAACAAATCACATGCAAAGTAAAATTCAAAGAACTAAGAAGGAAACAAAATTAACAGTAAAATAAGGTAAGAAGAATGAGATTAAAAACAAGGAAGAAAGATATTGAGGGAATAAAATAAATAAGGAAAAATTATGAAAATAAAATAAAGCATAATGCCATTAAGGAAGTAAAGTTAAAAATAAGATAGAGAAAAAATACAATTAAAAATCAGAAACAAATTAAGAAGATTTTATTTACAACAACGGATTTGACCTAGGATGAGAATCTAGGGCCTATGTATCCTCTAGGAAGGATTAAAGTCCACGTAGTTCGGATTAAAGATTGTATTTGTTGGTTGGTGTTTTTTATTTTGTTTATGTTTTGTTTTTGTCTTCCTTTTTTGGTTTTTGTTCTCATTTTTATTTTGTTTTGTCTTTGTTTTGTTTTATTTTTCTTTTCTTTTATGGAGGAAAGAGAAAGAAAATAAGAATTACTTTCACCTTTAGCAAATAAAATGAATTTAGAATTTGTTAATGTGTTTTAATTTGTTAAGGTCAAAGTTAATTTTACTTCTTTGCTCTTCTCTTTTTTTTTTATTTTTTCTTTTACCTTTTTTTAATTTTTCTTAATTTATTTTTATCTTTGATTAATTAAGGTGTAAAGATTTATTTTTAAAAGTAAAGGTAAGATACCTAAGTTAAAATTACAAAAATAAAATGACATTTTTTTATTTAAGTCTTTTCAAAATTTTTGGTTTGTTTTTCTTTAATTATTTTATTTTATTTATTTATTTTTAAAAAAAGGGAGTTTGGGAAAAATTTAAAAGATTAAGAAAGAGATTCATTTTTTTCTTTTTTATGTTCTCTTTTGTTATTGTTATTGTTCTCTTTTTCTTTTGAGTTCTGTTGTTTGTTTTTTTAATCCTTGTTTTGTTTTTTTTTTTGGTGAATAGTGAGGAGAAAAATTGAAATCACTTTAAGCTTTTGAAAGCAAGAATGGTTTCAAAATTATCTTGCATGCTTAATTTACAAAATTGATTGTACTTCTTTGCCCTCTCTTCTTCTCTCTCCTTTTTTTTAAGTGAAAAGATAAAAAAAAACAAGAATTACTTTTACTTTTAGCAAATAAAATAAAATTAACATTGGTTGGTATGTTTTAATTTACAAAAATAGAATTAATTTTATTTCTTTATCTTATTTTTTTATTATTTTTTTATTTTTATTCGTTTAAATGATAATTTTTTTTTAATTTTTAATTTCTTGTTTTGATCCTTTTATTCTTTTAAAAAAATTGTTCACTTAAAATTTAACTTCTAAATTCAAAAAATTCTTTTAATTTTTTTCTCTCCCTTCAATTTGAATATCCTCTTTGTCTTTTATTATTTTTTCATTTTTATTTTTAATTCTCTTTAAAGAAGCATTCGATAAGGGCTTTTGAAACCCAAATGTGTAAATTAATTTAACAGACGCCAAGGAAGCTTATTGCCTTACATGATCCTTACATCCGCTCTTATGTGTCTAAGGAGACACAAGGTCCCACACGACTACTCTAAAAAAATGAAACAAAATAAGATGGCATGAATAAAGGTGAAGAGCAGTTTACAAACATACACTAGCAAGTGATTGTGTATGTGCTTTTGTGTTTATAGATCATCCAAGCTTTATGAACAAAACGAAAAATAATGCTTATTCCTTGATTATTAGTTGAACCACTTATCACATCTTCCCTGACATGTCACCAGGTCATGAGCCACCAAGCCATGGGCCAGTGCTATCCTTCCTGACCATTCGTCTATTCTACTCGCCACGCTTCTCACGTATTGTCATTCCCCTAGATCACCAGCCTCGCACATGCAACAGACACGAAGGAGAAAGAATGTGATAAGCATAGTTGGAAAGGAAAAGACGTATATATATATATATATATATATATATATATAGACACTGGGCAGCATTCATTATACACAAGATACACCAATTATATTCTTCTAGGCATATTTACAGTCTTAAATTTTTTTTTGTTGCCTATGAATAGCGGAAGAAAATGGACCCATGTAAAGGCCTTTTTCCCCGTCTCCTTAGACATGTCTCTTGCTCAATTGTTTTCGTCAGGTTAAGGGCTTCCAATTCATAGTTCCCTCTTGTGGTGTAAACAACAGGCACAGTAATTTCAATGATTTTTTTTCAATGTAATCACATAATGAATGCCACTTACTTAAGCAAAGGTCAATGTACAAATGAATAAATTTTGGAAATCAACTAGCACAATTCATTCACATGGCAAGCAACTCGAGAGACATAGTCAATGGGTCACGTTCGGATACTGATAGTAGTTAAACATGTTCTTGACAGGGCAGTATCTATACCAGTCATGAAATCAGGTTTGGGTGCAACAAATGGGAGTTCACAGCTATATCAGAGTGCAGCAAACATTGGAAGGGAGAAGATGCAATAAAATTTTTTTATCAAAAGGTATCATGCTGGTGAGATGTATAAGACAACATAAATGAAATGACCCCACTAACGAATCCCTCAATTCTGTAAATCATTCCCAGCTCATGCAAACTTGCATTCTCCATACAGGGTAGGAAAAGCTTAGCTACGTCAGAGCATCCTAAATACAACCTACTGGGCATACATTCATGGTACAAAAAAAACGAACCATTAAATCTTCTCCCTAGTTTTGGCAGCATCTCACAAAACCAGCAATGTCTAACAGAAGATGGAAAGAAACTAAGGTCCATATCCGAACATCCAGCACATGTTCACAACACAAGATAAATCCATGCCTATAGTTCTACCAATAAGTCTAGCCATCATTTGAACAGAATTTCCCATGCCATAAAACAGAAAGGAGAACAAGACAGGGACCCTATAATCATCAGATTTTCATTTCTAATCTAGATTAAATTTGCAAATAAAGTTTACCTTTGATCTTAGCTTTTTTTCTCCTCGGTTCCTTTTGATTTTATGCTGTTGTAGCTCCCTGTTGCTCCTCTGCTCTC
Source organism: Erythrophleum ivorense (assembly GCA_026724425.1). NCBI lineage: Eukaryota > Viridiplantae > Streptophyta > Magnoliopsida > Fabales > Fabaceae > Erythrophleum > Erythrophleum ivorense. The sequence goes on along the minus strand of JAIUCV010000034.1, from coordinate 3,835,863 downwards.
TTCCCTTCAATCCAGAAACCCTCAAGCCTCTCGCTCTGGATCTTTCATCCGCTCTCCAACTCGAAATCAACCCAGAACCCCATGCCTCTCTCTATTCTATCCTCTCCCTTAATCTCCCTTCTCTGTTACTCTCCCCTTTCTTCCGTTTCTAGTCGCTATCTCTTCCAAAATCAATTTTCTCCAGAACCCCTTCAAACTCCCCCGAAAAACCCCTTTCTGCTCCTCCCGAATCTCTTTCGCCTTCTCTCCTTCTCTTCTTATCTTTCATCTGATGCCTTCGTTTTCTGACCTCCCGAATCCCGAAACTCCTCTTCGTTCTCTCCTTCGTCTCATCTCGGACTCCCTCGCTCTCCCTTTCGATTTTTTGGTCTCTCTCATTCGAAATCCGCCCCCTCTCTGTATTCCCTCTCTTTATTTCCCAATCTTCACTCGTTCTCGGCCTCTCTCTTGCCTCTGATCGTGAAAGGGATCCCGCAGAAGGTCAACTTTACTACCCCCTATTCCCTAGCATGCTGAGATGTTGGCCTGCCACTTTCCTTTTTGCCGTCAGTTCTGTGTCTTCGAGCTGCTCCCCTCGCTTTTCTGTTCGTTCTCAGTGCTTCTTACGTCTATGGGTGCTGCTTCTGTGTTTCCTTTTTGTGTTCAGCTCTATGCATTTCCCTTTTTTTGAAACCCATCTTTGTTTTTTTCTTCCTTCTCCCTAGAATTGCGGGCGAGAGAGAACTCCTTCCCTCCATCTATCCGTGTGGTCGTTTTTTGCCTCTGCCGAACGTGGGTGAAGAGAAGAGCAAATGAAAGAGATGGCTAGGGTTCAACGTGCTGGGTACTAGCCCGATAGCCCAAAGGGACCTTGGGCTTCAGAATTTGGGTCCGTATCTATTTTTTCTGTTATCTCTTTTTTTTTTTTAGATTTTTTTTATTATCATTTTTTTATGTTTTCTCTTTTAAAAAAAAAAATTGTTGTTGTTGTTTTTTAAAATTATTCTTTGTTTTTCTTCTTTTTTTATTTTTTATTTTTCCTTTGATTTTTCTTATTTTTTTTATATTGATTTTTTTTTAATTTTTTTTTACTTTTTTTTATATAGAGTTTTTTCTTTTCTCTTTTTTTTGGATTAAATATTCAGACAAAATACGGTATTCACAAAGATCCTTTAATGTTATTTTTTACAAACTTAAAGTATTTTTAATATAATTCTTAATATACTTAATTAATTAGTAGTTATTTGGATTACTTTATTAGGGTATAGTCATGTTTCAGCCGTTGGATTTTATGAGTGATGTCATTGACATTCATATTTTCACGTCATTCCCATTAGACATTGTGCGATTATCGCCCACGCTCGGGATGTAAGGTAATGCACCTCATGGCCTACTTTTTGTTCAATAAAAAAAGGATGCAAATTGCCTTAATTTGGATAATCGTTGCTTTTTAGTAAAATAACTTTACAAAAGCAAAACCAATTGTAGTCAAGATAGAAGGGAAATCATCAATTATGATTGTAGCAGTAAAAAATTTGATTCATGTGTAGAAGATTTTTAAACCTAGTTTCCACACTTTCAAGCATAAAAATAATAAAAATACTTTCTTATTTGTTTTGCAGTATTATATTTCAAACAATAATGTTATGCACTAAATGGCATTTGATCACGTTCTTCAAAACTATAAAAGGTAATAATTCACATGTGGAAATGTGTAAGAGTTATATTGAAAATAAAAAATTGAAAGCTTAGAGTCTATTAAGTACTAATAAAAATAGTGACTGTTGTTTTAAGTTCAACGGGTGGCGGAGCTCGAATCTTCGTTAATTAAAGGAGGAATTGAAATTGAAAACTTAATTAAATATGAAAGCATACAACCAAAAAATATATGTGTGCGTGTGTGTGTAAATAAATTAAATAAAATTTATAACACAACTGGACATTATATGTTTAACAATCATTAACAAAACACATAATTGATATGTCAGTTATGTAATTAGGACGAAATTTAGGTCCTCTTAGTTAGATGGAATGTGTTTTTATAACAATAAAAATAAAAATAAAAAAGAGAATATATTTTGATGAAATAAAATCTGATAACCTATATTATTATATTTGATATAATATTGAAAGAGATAAACATTTTATTCCATTTCTATGTTTAATTGTTAAAAAATAAATAGAATGAAATGAAAAACTAATCAAATCACAATAATTTTTTAATAAAAAATTTAAAATATTAATTTTTATTTTTTAATTTATATGAAAAATATAATTTTATTTTATTATTTTTAAATTTTTAACAAGTTTTTCAATAAATTATAAAATATATATAAATTCATTACCAAGCAAAGTTGAAAGAAAAGTGAAAACATGGCCTCAAAAAGTTATCTAAATGTGCCCAGTTTAATTTTATTTTTATTATATATTTATATATGTTATATTTAATATTAATCTTATATAATTAAATATTTATTTTTATATATTATAAATTATTTATTAATTTATTATTATATTATTTTTTATATTATATTATTTTTAAAAGGACATTTTTGAAATGTTATAAAGAACATGATGGTAAGTATGTTTCTCTTTTTTTTTTGGTAAAAAGTATGTTTCTTTTTTGGTAAAAAAAGTGAGAAGGAGGGCACTCTCAGTTTTTAGCCAGGCTCAAAATTCTAACAACTGGAGGTTTATTCTGTATCTTCGACTGTCACTAAAAATCTAATCACGTAGGGCATTCGAGATGAATTAGCCACCAGACTATTAGTAAAGGTTGGCAAGCTGGACAAACTATATGGGAGTACTCTACTAGTGGATGAGGGATCTTTCCACGATTGATTGCCACCAAATAGGACTTCAATAACAAAAAGAGGAATCAAACCTACAATTCAAAGATTAGGAAATTGACCCTCCTGCCACTTATGCCAACCTACATTGGCAAAAAGTATGTTTCTCATTCTCAAGAATAGATCATATTCTTTCATGGGTGCGAAATGGGAATGGGCCATCATTTAATCCCACCAAACATCATTTCGGCTGATTCCTGATTCTCATACTCCATTCTGTCATCCAAACGCCACCTTAAAAGAAACACTTTTTAGTTATTTACTACCATGTCTTTAAAACAAACATAATTAACGAATACTTTTTTATAACTCTGCATCAACACAATGTTAGGTTTATTAAAAAATTTCTTCTATATGCCACATGTTTATTAAAAAATATATAATTATAATTATCTAAAAAAATTTGCCTTAGTCTATTCTTCAAATATATATCTTAAATCTTCAAGAAATAGGTTAAAAATTACAATTAATTGTCTCCAAAAAATTAAAAATGTAATGATTGAACTAATCTTTTATAGCCCTTTTGGTAACTTACAATAAAGGGAGATAGAGATGAAATCTACTTTTTTATTTACATAAATTGAGAGTAATTATTTTTTTAACTTATACAAAGTTCATTATATTTTATTATCATTACCTTTTATTACTTTTGTTAAGTAGTGATATTTTTGTCATTTTTTATTTTAATATTTTTTATTTAACTAAATATAAACATAAAATAATATTTTTATATATTTCTATATTATACCAAATATAATTATTTTATTATATCTACATCTATATTATTTGTTTATTTCAGTTAAAAATAATTTTATATTCTAAATAACTCATAAATTTAAATCTAGTTAACTATAATAACAAAAAGACAAATTAAATTAAAAACTAATTTATATAAATTCCATTTAAAGATCCAATAGTTATTACACATAAAAGAAAAAACTTCATCAGGCAAATAAATGAAAACCTAATAACAAATAGTAATATGTAAAGGCTTGATTAGTGGCCCTACAGAAAAGAAGGGCCATTACAATGATGGATTAACGACCATTATTTCAGCAATAGCACTGTCATGTCTTAACAATAATTAAATTAATTATAATCAAGTTAAAGACGGCAACTGTCTATATCTTCTGCATGATATAATCAGAGAGAAAGGTTAACAAAGAGATGAAATAACATATAAAACTTATCTTTTCTCTTTATATTCATTGATTTTTTTCTAATTACTCTAACGGTACTCAAACAACTGTTGTTGATAACTGCCGTTAAAGTTTAAGCCGGATACTCCTTAACTAACAAGAAAATATAACCCATCAACGAGGTCCCATTTTCTTCTTCATCTTCAACCTTCTTCTCAAGCGGCGTCCCTAGAGCTCTCCCCACCACCGCCGAGCAGAGTTCCGTCGACGCCCTGGCAGAAACCGGTGACGGTGGGCCCCTTCCACGCGTGACTGGTTTGTGACCCTCCTTTCCCATCCACTTTCCTTCCCAAACCGAAAACACCCCTACTCCCAAATCTATGAAGCCCGATCTGCCACCTGCCACCTCCGGCGGCCTCCATTATGCTCCATTGTCTTCGAAGCAGAGCACCTAGGTGAGACCACCATCACCCACAAGTTTGACGATAGAGGAAGGCGAAGGAAGAGCTTTACTCTCGGTTCTCCCCATTTCCATCGTTGGTGACCCACTTCCCTTCGTTTTTTTCAGCGACACTACCTCTCGAGGCAAGGATTCTGAGGCCCTCCTTTTGTTTTCGTGAATTTCATCCCATTTTGCTTATGAGTTGAGCCTAGTTTTTTGTTTTTTAATGGTTTGAAATGAAATCTTGAAATCTAGATCCCTATAGCTGAATAATTCTTTAATTAGGACACTTATAGCTGACTAATTCGTATTTAATTTTTGTTCTTCATAAACCAGTTGAATAAATAACTTACTGTTTTGGCAAGAACTCTTAGGAGTTTAGATTTTACTCACGTATTTAAAATTGATTTATATTTGGACAAGGTGCTTAAGCTGTTTTTGCTGTAGCTGTTCCCCCCGCCCCCCCCCCTCCCGCCCCTTTTCATAATTTATTTTACACTCTTGTTATAAAATTTATATATTGCACTGCTATTATCCTTCTATTAGTAGCCAATTATCTGAGTTCCATTTTCGAATTTCAGTAGGTTTTTTTGTAGGAGCATTGCTTTTGTGTTTTTTGTATTGCAGAATTGCAATTTGAATATTGAACCAGTGGTGGAGCATTCAGCGTGAGATTCCTTTACTTAGGGAGCTATTAAGTTATAATAGAACAAGGGACCATAGGGGATGCAGTATTAAGATAGTTGGAGTTATCTGTAGATTTATTGGGGTTGAATGTTGGCACCCTGATGAGAACAGCATCTTAAATCTCAAGCTGTCAAATATGGAACTCAAGGGCCACTTTCCTCATGCCAGTCGAAATAGATTGAGCTTAACAGGATTAGATCTTCTTAAATTTGTGACAACTCTTGATCTATCTTCAAATGATTTTTCTGTCTAGTCTCTACTCTCTACACTCTTGGCTTAAGACATTTACTGTAGGAAAATCCCTGCTTATTACGTAGCTCCTGTTATATAAAATTTGAAACCACATATTTTATCATCAATAATGATCTATCTAGCATTCACCGATTTTATGCTGGATTGTTAACCCATTCTAAATACAATTGTTGTAGGTGATCTTTATCATGAGATTAGGACTAGCATTCACTTATCTGGGTGGAATAGAACATTAGAAGTTTAGAACCCATACTTGGTTCCGGAGACTGAATCTGATCTCCTCCCCAAACTTGGTAGGCTTGATTTTCCCAGTTTTAAGCTAAATCAATATAAAAAGATACACCAACTTCATATCTTAAAAAGGAAACACTTAAATTATTGGAATACGTATCCCAATCTATTCACTTAAGAAATAATTAAAAAAACCGGCGATGCCATACAACAGATTGAACAACATGAAATAAGTTGAGCCTGACTTAATGCAAACGCTAAAGCAATAAATATGACTGAGTTACAATTAAAATCAAATGCGTTATAACAATGAGTAATGTATGGACAAAGGTTAAATCAGATGAGCAAATTGGAATTGACAAATAACTGGAAGTGGTCCATGCAAAACTATTTTGAAAATGAAAAAGATAAGGCATAATGAACCGTCTTGATTCTAAAAAAAGTTTTTTGCAGCAACTAACGGAAGAGACAAAGATCCCCAGCTTAATTAAATCTCCCTCTTATCTTGTCATGTACTGTTCCCTTTTCTCCCTTCTCATCCTTTATTCCATTTCTTCTATAATTGTTGCTTATTTCCAAGCTCATAAAATATCTTTCCAACTTAAGGCCTAAGATTTTTCTTTTGGATGGGTTGGAGGCATCTATGTCATTGACACAATTGTAAATATTAGTTGAGGCCAGCTGCAAATTTTTGGATTAAACTAAGCAGTAAGTTCTTATAACTGGAATTTAGAAGGTTCTTATGTATCTCATGACCATCAACGAAGAAATAATATCAAGGGAGCCTAGAGCTTTTGTTTATCATAATTTTCTGGTGAGTTTAGGAAAATTATTAAAATTATTATCTCCTCTCATAACTCTCTGCCTAATTCCAGATCTAGCTCTCTGTAACCAATTACCGTTTGTTCTTTTATTTTTATTCCAAGTTCTTTATTGTGGTCTTGGTAATAGCTGCATATTCTTTTATTATGTATTGGGATATTAATAAATAGGTGAAATTAGAGCAATATATGCATGACACCCTATTTAGTCATGATCTTTGTAAGTCTGGCTTCAATCTGGTTTTTTGGTGTATTCCGTTTAATTTATTTTTCCCTTTTATTCTAAGGTCCCCTCCCTCGACATGCAACTTAATGTATCGCATTCGAAGCAAAGTTGATTATTAAGGCTTCTGAAAGACCATAATTGAACCATAACATTGATGAGTTTGAGATCATCGTGTTGCTCAACGCTATTCCAATGGCTAGTTGGATTGTAAAATGCGGATGTCTTCATGAGCCACTTCTTCAGAAATAAGTTGAACTCTCTAAGACTTGGTTCCAACAACAACATAGGCAAAACAGCTGGCATTACCATGTGTGACTCCATCTTCCTGTATTTGATGCAATAAACTCAAAATTTTAAAATTTAATTATAATAATAAAAATGATGAAAAAAGTGGTCAGCTTTTCAAGCTTAAACCAAATTCTGTTCAATTGTGACATTAGATAAGTTAGTAACTACAATAAAATTTCTAATAATTTATTGTTGCAAATTATGTATTATAAACAAGATTAAAATTTATTGCAAATAATTTCGATGAGTGCTTTATTTGCAACAATAATATTAGTTTTTAGGTGCAAAAGATCTAATAAATGAAGCCTATCAAAATTACATTGTGCCTGTTCAAAATGTTTTTGGCGCAAGATATAAAATAAAGGGGGGAAACGAAAAGATAATTTGGGCTTTCTGTTGCTGCTAATTGTAATCACATTTGTGTAAATTTATCACTTGTCCTATGTCTTATTTCTAATCTCCCGTACTTCATTATTTTAATATATTTCAATTATTACTGGCTAAAAAAATCACTTGTTCTATTGTTGATCACTCTTTCGTATGCATATGTTTACGAAATTTCCTTTCAATTCATTCCAAAAATTTATGCCCCTCTTTCTCTCTTTCATTGATCTAATCGTGTGCCTCAGCTTTTGGCTTTCATCGATGACGGCGGAGGTGCCCTCATTGATGCTGAATTCCATGGATTCCGATCACGGAAACCCCCGGATGACATGAGAGCTCTGTTAATCGGAGGCGGAGATCATCAACAAGGCCATGTCGGAGCACCCCGTAAATTTCCTCCATGACTGATCAGACAACGTTGCGTTGCTTATCTTCAGTAGCCACCACTTGGCATAGCTACACTTCTAGAAGATGAAGCAATAACTTTCACAAAAACAAAACCACTATTAATTTCGCTAATTATAGACAAGATAGAAGGGAAATCACCAATTATGATTTTAGTAGTAAAAGATTTGATTCATTAATTTGTAGAAGCTTTTAAACTTAGTTTTCAGAATTTCATGTATAAAAATAAACAGGCATATTTCTTATTCATCATATAGAATTTTATTTCGTTGCAGTATTACGTTTGCAATAATAATTTTTTGATCTGACATTAAAGGGCATCTTATCACATTCTTGAAAACTCTTAATATTTCACATGTGATCACAAAAAAAAACGTATGAGTTTTAAGAGTTGTATTGAAAATAAAGAATTGAAACCCTAAAGCTGCAGGTACGTTAAGGGCCTTGCAAAAGCAGATCGAAAGTTAGCGCTGAGTTTAGACACTGAACACTTAGACATAACAACAAGTTCGACGGTGGCGGAGCTCAAATCTTCATTAATTCTTCGTTGTTAGATTTTTTTAATAGAAACATGATAAATAAGTACTTTATACAATTCAATATCAGTGATAGACATAGCCCATGATTGGTTCTTTAAAAAAAATTATTTTATACGTTACATATCTATTAGAGAATATAATAATAAATGCTTAAAAAAGTTTATCTGAATTTAATCTTTGAATGCATGTCTTGAATCGTCAAGAAACAAGTTAAAAATTATAATTAATTGTCTCCAATAAATTAAAAGTGTAATAGTTGAACTAATCAGATTTGATAATATGTATACAGATTTTTAAGTTTAAATCCAGTTATAACTATAGGAATAGAAAGAGAAATTAATTTTAAAAAACTAACTTATATAACATTTCGTTAAAAGATCCAAAAGTTATCACACACGAGAAAAAGCTTCAATTACAAAATAAATGAAAACCTAATAACAAATAGCTTAGGTATGTGTAACACAATGTAGCATCTGAATTAAAGCTTGACTAGTGCAAAACAGAGTTGATTATTAAAGCTCCTAAAAGACCATAGTTGCACTACATCATCCACTCTGAGGTCGTTGCGACGCACAATGCTATTCCATTGGCTAGTCAAATTGTAAACTGAGGATGTCTTCATTGGCCACTTCTTGAGAAGCAAGTTAAACTCTCTAAGACTTGGATCCAGCACCAGCACAGGCAAACCAGCTAGCATACAACTCGAGATACGTGTTTCCACTAACTCTACCTCTTCTTTTCTAAGAAAGTCCATGGCCTCCTTTTGAATACTATTTATGGGGATTGATAAGCGATTATGATATGAACTCAAATCACTTTTGAACAGCTTTTTCTGTATCATCATTTTGATGTCATGACCTCCCTTCTCGTCAATCTTTCTCTTCAACTCCCACGGCAGCATCAATGTTTGAGTAAGATTCATCAGCTGCAATGGCCTTTGTGTAGGGCTCTTTTCTATGGGAAGAAGCACAAAGGGCACATCAGAATTATCACATTCTTTCTGTCGAGACATTTTTTTTCTCCTCTTCTTCTCTGCTTAATCAATTTTTTTTTCTTGAGAACTGTAAAAATAAGGTGATGAGGGTTCTCATATATATGTATTGAGATTTTAGTGTATTGTAATATGGTTAGGAATTCCTTACCAAATGGGACTCTGATTTCTCGTATATCCGTGATTTTTACCAATCCCTTTGGATAAAGTAAGATATTGTATACTAGAAGTGAAACACTGTTTTTCAACAAAAAATTTACATCAATATTATTTTTTGAGATTTTTGTATATCCTTATATGGCTAGGAATCCATTAACAAGTGTGACTCCATTTCTTGCATATCCATGACTTTTACCAATCCATTTGGATAAAGTTACTGTATGCTACTAGAAAAAGAGTACGTTTTGCAACGAAAATTTTACATCAATATTATTATTAAATTTTTGTTGCCCAATCTATGTTATTTGAAAAAACAAGAATAAGTGTCGTTACAAAATGTCTAATGAAGCGTTTTGTTTGCAACAGTCGTATGTTTTTTCATGCTAAATAATGAAGTTTTTGCAACAAATATTTTTAAATGCAAAAGTTAAAAATATTATATCACAAAAAATATATATATTTGATGCAAGAAATTCAAATTTTTAAAATTTCATTATATCATAAAAACGATGGAAAAAGTGGTAAGCTTTTCAAGCTTATACTAAATTCTGTCAAATCGTGACATTAGCAAAGTCAAAGAGTAACTAAAATAGAATTTCTAATAATTTTTTGTTGTTGCAATTTATGTTTTATTAGAAATGCAAGATTAAAATTTATTGCAAATAATTTGGATAAGTACTTTATTTGCAACAATAAAACTTGATCATTATCTTATCTTTATAGTTATTTAATATCTGTTATTACAATATTATTGGTATTGTTAAATTTAGTAATTGATACTTAGTTGGATAATTGTTGGGATTGTGAAGTCTAGGGGGAAACTGAAACGGTGCACAAAATGAAAGACGGCTCAAATTGCTGTGTGGAATATTCAGTACATTTGTTTACTTCCTGGATATTTCACGTTACTTTCTTTTTTTACCAAATTAGATGTGGAACTCAGTGTCAACTCATTTAAATTTTAAAAAAGGAAGTCAAAAAGAAAAGAAAAAAAATTTGCTTTGCAAGCAGCCCAAAAGATCGAGTTGCCCTTCCAAATAGTAAAATTTCCTCCAATTTAATTAGATATATAAATTAAAAAATAGTGTAAAAGTTAAACTCTTCCACTTCTATCAATTAATCCCTCCTCATATTTAATATAATAAATATTAACTACATAAATTTAATTAATATAAAAATAGTCCATTTTTTAATTTTAAATGAACAAATTTTATAATTTTTAACACAAAATAAATAATATTAAAATAAAAGGTTTAAAATTATTCTTTAATAATTTACATTTTTTATAAAAGAAATCCATATCAAAAGTATTTTTATCATATTTTAATTTTAAATGAATTTATGTATATTTTTATTATAGAAGAAATAACCATTTATTTTAGCTATCTCTAAAAAAAAGAGATTAATTTACTCAAAATTATTTTTTTTATAAAGTTAAAAGAATGCCATTGGTTATTTTATAAAAACAATTTAAATCATCTTTACATTTTTTTTGCTTTTCACCAATTTCAAAAGAATATTTTTTTAAATTCTACGAAAAGCATTTCCATCCATATTTTTGAAAATAATAATAAAATAGAAACAACAAAAGAAACACATTCTGAGGGAGCAAAATCTCTTTTAGAAACGTGTTGATTTATCGCAATTAAAAAAAGAAGAGTTCATTTTCAGTACTTGTGAGGTATTTGATACTATAGTCATTTGTCTTTTGTCACGTAGTCTAGTTTTTTTTTTTATAAAAATCACACAATTTATTTTAAATCATGACTGAATTAAACCTTAAATGTTAGACATAAATTATTTATTTGTCAAAATATGAATGACAATAATATTGAACTTTTTAATATTAGGACAGTATAGCAAATATCTCCACAAATTAAAGGAGGAATTATGTCTAAATAAAAAGTTTAATAGTTGAACTAAGTTTTGATATTATATATACCGATCTTCAAATTTATATCCTGTCAACGAACAACGTAAAAGAAATTAAATATAAAAAACACTACTTTAAATATCATTCCACTTCAAGATCCATATACACATAAATGATTAAAAAAATTGTCTATGAAATAAATGAAAACGAAATAACGCACAAAACTGAGGCCTACAACTACAAGAAAGAATAAAAAGAACATTTATAGCACAACTATACAGTATCTTGATTAAAGCTTGACTAATGCGAAACAGAGTTGATTACTAAGGTTCCTGAAAGACCATAGCTGTATTGTGTCATTGACTTTAAGGTTATTGCACCGCGCAATGTTATTCCACTCGTGAGTCAAATTGTAAACTGAGCATCTTGTCATTGACCACTTCTTTAGAAACAAGTGAAACTCTCTGAGATTCGGATCCAACACAATCACAGGAACACCACTTAGCTTATTATTCCTCTCACGTGTTTCCAACAATTTCACCTCTTCCTCTCTAAGAAAATCCATGACTTCTTCTGGAATCTTGTTTTCTGGGATTGATAAACGATTATGGTATGAGCTCAAATCACTCTTAAACAATTCCTTCTGTATTACCAGTTTGATCTCATGACCTCCCATGTTGTCAATCCTTCTCCTTAACGCCCATGGCATCAATGCATGTATATTACGATTCCTTTGTTGAAGAATAAGTTCATAATCATCCCTTGGGAGACATATCCTTTGTGATGGCCTCTTGTTTAAGGGAAGATGCCCAAAGGGGATGCCGTTTGTTGTAGTCGCATGACCACGATCATGATCATCACAGTTATGATCGCACTCTTGATTATTCCTTTTCATTTGATCTTCTTTCTTCAAAGAACTCCCATCTTGTTGGATTTTTCTCTTCATGTTAGTTCTTTTTTCTTTCTCCCATAATAATAATATCCTCTTCTTCATAGGAAGCATGTAGGGGTTGCGAATTCTAGACTTATTACAATCACATCCTGTCCTTTCAGTTAACATTCTTTAGTCTCTAGCTCTTTGCTTAATTAAATCTTCTTTTCTCAATGAATATTGAAATAGAAGTTCATGAGTTCTCTTTTATATACATATTGAGACCTCTTCTAATATGTTTAGGAGTCACTTATCTACTATGACTCTATTTTTTAGGATATCCGAATACAGTAGTTTTGGTTCTTAATTATAACAATAAGATTAATTAATCAATTAGATTTGAATACTAATCCATTTAGATAAAAATTTATGTCTTCATGAAGTGTGAGTTTGTTGTTAATTTTATTTAAAAAATCCTTATTCTATATCTTATTAGATGAGGCGTGGGCATAACCTTTTTCACACTACTACAATCATCATCATCATCTCTTTTATATTTTATTGATTAACAACCATGGTGTTTAAATTGGATATACTTTAGCTATGATTTTCTATGTACGATTGCTGAGTTGATTATTAAAATTTTAAAATGTTCAAAATCTTACTTTCCTTTTATTCTTATCGTAAAAATATATTCCAATTTAATTTTTGTTCAAAATTCTATAACTACTAGCCTAAGGAATCGTTAACTTTCATCCCTATATTTTTATATATTTTAATGTAATTTGACATTCGACTAATACATATTATTTTAATAACGTGGTATAAAGCTTTTTATGGCATTTTAGTATTCAAAAAGGAAAAATTTTAACGTGTACAAATTGTGAATATCATATTTTGTTCAATTATTTCATAAAAAGTAAAAGTAAAAATAAAAAATGATATAACAACGAATAAATAAATAAATAAATATTAAATTTAAAAAAATTTCTTATTTCAATTTTTTATTCAATGTTATTTTTATTTTAATATTTGAGTCATTTGAGTCATAATTATTTTTTATTTTTTAATTTAATTTTGAGTGATTTTAATTATTTGAGTCAAGTTTAATTTTTGAATTATTTTTGAAAAATATATAAAATAAATTAAAATAACAAAGCTACCCAAAAAAGGTCTTAATAAATTAATCCAGAAGAGTAAAAAACTTATGTTATCTCTAAGTTTAATTCAGTTTAAGAGAAAGTCGGTAAAACTCTAGAGTTTTTTCTTTTAAAAAAAGGGAGTAAAATAAAAAATAAAATAAAAATAAAAATGGTTCAAAAGAAAAAAAAAATTATAATAAAAAATTTAAAAATTAAAAAAATTATTTTTAAAAACCTATTATCCTCTATACTAAGCTTGGTAACAAATGGTTGAACATAATAATAATAAAGGTCTTGAGCATAATTTTCTCCGTCTTTTCGTCGTCAGACATAATTTTTTCAAAAAAAAAAGTGAAAAGAGAACGCAGACTCGAGCTTTCTTTCCATGAAAGGAGGGCTGACCTGAATCGGGGGACAGGGGAAGATTTTTGTTTCGTTGGGGGAGAGAGAGGTCTGTCTGTCGGCTTGAGAGTTTTTCTTTGAGTATGAGAGGTTCTTTTGGTTTCAGTCTTTGGGATTCCTCAAAAAGGAAACAGACAATGATTGAGAGTTGAGGAAAATCGAAGGCTAGAAGAAAAATGAGTAAGAGAATCGAGAAAAGGGGAGCCAATCGGAGGAAGCAAAGCAAGAAAGAAGCAAATCGAAATTAAAATTTACTCAGGGATTCACAGAGGTATTTTCTTGATTTCTGTTTAAAGCTTCGTCTGCTGGTTGCTTGAGATTGCGTTTTGAAGTCACTCTGTTCGCCAAGTATTTTGATGCTTTATGAATATGCTGTGTTAATTTCAGAATTCAACCTTTTGGTATTTGTTTCCAGGCAAGAGGTATCGGGTATTGGTTCACCATGTTTTGATTAGAAATCCTCTTTAGTCTGCACTCTGACCCTACTAGAAAATCAATGGAACAAGTGTGTTCATGTTTCTATGAATATAACGTGTGTTCATTGACTGCTGTCCTATAGTTTTCAGCAAGATTTATTCAACATTGTGTTGAATACCATATGGAAACGGGTCTTCTTGTCCACTGGTGATTATGAGATGATCCAATTTCATATTTTGTTAACTTTGGGATCAAGTTCTGAGGAAAACATGCTTTCAGATGCTATTAGTATGAGTTAATCTGACCCTTTTTTTTTGGGTCTAAGTTTTATGAAAATATGCTTTTGAACATGACTTTACCTTGATTCTTGGCATAAAATTGAGCATAAATTCTATTTGGAGATCACTTGTTCTAGCAGATGTTGAGCATGGTTCCAACATGATTTATTGTTTAGAATTGGATTCAAACTCTGTACAACTTGTTTACTGCCATGGTCTCTTTCAATTTCGGGATTAATCGTTTATTTCAATTTCGGGCTTAATCGGAAGTTGACTGTTGTTGGATGCTCTTGCTTTTAGCATGTAAAAAAATTCTGTATAGTTCTTAATTGAATGATCCTTCTGTACCGTGAAATTTCTTTTTGTTTTCCAATTAAATTCCTCTTTCCATTTTGCTGTCTCCTGATACGGTGTTGCACTCTGATTTAGTGTCAGGATCCTGCACTCAAGATCTAATTTCAGTGTGTTTGAGTTCCGTCCAAAGTATTGCATTGATGTTGGCCTTAGGCATAATTTGGCTTAATGTTGATCCAAAAATCTGGGCATGTTTCTATAATGTGTATGATGTAGGTATATGTGAAACCTTAGAGCTCATCGGACTTGTTTACCCACTTTCATGATTTTGATGTGCTGTGGTTAGAAATTTTACTAAATGGGAATCTAACTAGTGAAGACAAACATATTCTCTTACAGCATAATTCTTTGTTGAATGGTACTACTACGCTGTGGATTTTTTTTTTGGCGATTTGTTGAATTCTTTCAAACATATTTTGATTGCCATATGAGACTGCTTTGCATTCTGATTTAATTCTGCATTTTCAATTTGATTTTCTTGAGGTGCCTAGATGCTACTCAGTGCCACGTTCAATATTGATATTATGGATGTTTTGGTTTGTTATTGCTCTAACGCTTTGTTTGGCTGGAGAATGAGAAAAGTGGGAGGAGAAAAAAGTAGGGAGAGATGTGAGAGAAAAGAAAATTGAAAAAAAAAAGTTTCTCTTCATGCGCTTGGATGGAGAAAGAAATGCAGGAAGAGAAAATGTACAAAAGAAAATGTTAATTTAATATAATAATAATTTTGTTATTATTTTAAATTTTTACATATATATTTTTTTAAAAATAAAAATAATAAAAGACATAAAAACTAATTTAAAAAAATATTTAAATAATTTCAAAAATTATTTTTGAATAAAATAAAAAAAATTCATTAAAAAACACATTTAAATTTTAAAAAATATATTCTTTAAATTAATTAAATTTTATTTTATAAAAAAATATCTATAAATTATTATTTTAAAATCATAAATATTAATATTATTTTAATATATATTAATTAATTTAAATATAATATATATAAATATAATAAATATTATATATTTAAAAATATAATATAGTATAATATATATATATATATATATATGCATTGTCAGATACAAGCATATATATATATATATATATGTAATGCATTGCATTAGACATTGTCCGACTGCAATGCAGTTGGATAATGCTGTGGCTAAATTACAATCTGATATATATGTCTAACTGTAATTTAGTCACATGTTTTTTTTTTATATTAAAAAATATATTATTATTTTGTAAAATATATTAATTAATTTAATAATAAAATTAATTGTGACATTAATTTTTAATTAACTAATTAAAATGTTTTTAAAAATTTATTAAATATATATATTTATTATTTTTTATATTTTGACTAATTTTAGTCGAACATAATCACACCCATTTTCCTCTCCAATCTCTCTATATTTGGAAAGAAAAAAAAATGATAGGACCCACCATACTTTTTCTCTTCATTTTTTTTCTTCTCTCCAATTTTCTTTCTGAACCAAACAAGATAAAATTTCATTTTCCTCCTCTTCCCTTCTCCTCACTTTTCTCTCGATCCAAATGCATTATAAAAGTCTAGACATAATTCTTGTTATTTTAGGGCAATGACGTGCTTTGAATTGATTGTAAATTTTGTGCTTGCTGATTTTTATTATTTCTTTTTCACACGAGTGTGTTTGAACATTGAGGCATTCATTTATCTGATGATTCTTAAAAAGCAAATGGTTGTTTAGACTGTAGAATTTAATCTTTTTTTAATCTTTGTTGCATTTTGAACTCCACTTGAGAAGGATGAAAGAATTGAGGAGGTTTTCTAAAAGTTGATCAAAGACTAAAGAGAAGATATGATATTTGATTCTACACAAGTACCCACAATCATCATGCTTGTAATATTTTGATTTGATTTTATCTTATTTCTGACTTTATTTTAAAGTTGTTATATGGGACCCAGGTATCTTTTCAAGTGCATACGATTTCAACTAGCAAGGATCTCGCATATGAGAATAAGTCTTAGCAGATACTTATACTAGTTAGGTTGCATAACTATATTTTAATAATTTTAGATTTCAACAACTTATATTTAGTCAATTTTATTTTTTAAAAAAATCAAAAATAAGAAATATTAGTTTATTCAAAATTAAATGAATTTTTATTCACACACTTTAGAATTTTCCTCAATTTTTGCTTTCGATAAAATTAGAAATTTTAAAATTGAATTAAAAATCCAAGAATATTTTTTTTTTCATTGGAAGTCCTTTTATAAAAAAGAAATTTCATAGTTCTTTCAAAATTAAAATATAAATTAAAAATATTATTTACAAAAACCCCAAAAAAGAAGAAAAAAGTGAAGGGAGAAAATGAAAAGAGTAAAGAGCCAAATTCATCTAGTTTTCACAAATTAAAATATAGTAACTAATCTTTAAATTTGCTTTTTGAAACTAAATTAAATTATATTATTTTTACTCTTTTCATGTAAATAAAATAAAATAAAAGTCACTTACTAATTGATATACATTTTTGTTTTTAACTCAAAAGTTTTATTTTTAAAAATTAAAAAATAGAAAAAAAATGAAGAGAGTAAATAAGTGAGATTAATTTGACTTTTGTAAATTAAAACATATAAATAAATTTCAAATTAGTTTTGTTTGTAAAGTAAAACTAATTATTTTTTCATCCCTTTTCATCAAAAAATTAGTCACTAATCAATTGACCCAGATTTCTACCTAGTTGAACTAGATTGATTTTAATCCTTATCATAAAGTACATAAGTCTTAGGTTCTAATCTTTAGTCAAGTTTGCTTTTATAAACTATTTTTCTTTTATTTTTTATCTTAATTTCTCCATTATTTTTTCCATGTGATTTATGAGGCTAATCCAAATAAAAATTAAGGCTATATTAGTTTCATCTAATTAACTTAGAGTAATTATTTTTAGGAATAAGTATTGTAGGATACCTAACATCTTTCCTACACATAACTAATTCTTTAATCTATATCTGGTTTATAGATCTTTTCTTTTTCCTTCAAAAAGGATTTTCTAAAATATTATCTTTTATAATTAAAATTTTGGTGGCAATTTCATATCTTTTGATTTTTTATTTTTAGAAAATCATTTTTTTCTTTTTATGCCTTGTGGTCACATTTTGAGTATGATGTAACTCTCTTTTACCTATTATCTTAACTTATTTTAATTATTAGTATTATTTAATCTATTTTTGAATATTTTATTTTAACTTTTCCTGTTATGTTATTCTATTCTTTGTGTGTGTAAAATAAACAATAATACGAATAAGGCAAGAAAGAGCTACATGCACACATCATAGTCATATTATATTCTCAAAATATTTCGCTAAGTAAGACTGAGTAGCCTACTTGTGTTACATAATTAAAACATTATTTACTAGCTTATAGGATTTATAGAGTTCATATATATCCAAAGCACAAAAGACCCTACAAGGCTTTCACTACTTCATTAGTTGATTGTCGATTACATAATAACACAAAGTAGAGGGTGGAGGTGGTGTCTGAAGTACTAGTGACATGATAAGGGTACGAGTTTCATCTGCGTATGCAACAAAGCATATGTCAAGCAAAACCTAATCTATTCCTTCTCCAAGAATGGTAACAGTACACACATTCTACTTTAATCACATAATGAGTGGTTAGCTTTTTCTTTATCTAAGCACATCACCATCCAAGTGAGAATTTATAATTCTCAATAAAAACATAATGAGTTTTTGAAAACTAGTGATAGTTTAGCTATCACGTATGGAGAAAACTATTTTTCTTTTCTCTTGTCTTTATATATAGAATAAAGCATTCAAACGATATGAAGCATACTAATAACATAAATCCATGCAATATCATTTCAATACATTGCATATCAAATACTATTTCATGCATGCACTATGTAAGGCTTGCTTTTCATATCTCGTTTGGTACATTCGTTGGAAAAGAACATAGGTAAGTCCATCCTTAACTGTAATGTAGGAAAACATATTCACAAGTATTATACCAGATGTCCCAAATCACCTAAGTAGCCTCAGATTTTGCAATCACTAGACAACCCACCAAGCATCCTATATTACTTAGTGTGAAACTTATATTTTAGTGTTGTCAATATGAAACAACTACTTCTTTTGCTCTTGCATATCAAAATTTCAGTTAATCCTATAACATTCATAAAAAGATTACATTATTCTAGGGCATCTCCCAAAGTGAATTCACAAATTTTTCTTGCAATTTAGATCCTGTGACCCGCTTATTAGACCTTGTGATCATATAAAAAGCTATCATTCAAATCATTGGTACTAACAATATTATCAACAAATGTCATATGCCATGTAATGCAATCGTTTCAATTGGAACTAATAATATTAATTAGAAAATAAGAAATCAAAGAAGATATATAATTGGTTTATAAATTTATCACACGGGTGAAATATTATTAGTAGTTTTGTTTAGGAGTTCCAAAGGAATTAAGAAAGAGAAATTTTATATATAAGAAGCCCAAATTTCACATTTGCTTATTTTTGGACTCGACCAGTCAATTGATCTTAAGATCCTAGTTAATTGTCTTACAAAGACTAATTGACTAATCCTTGAAGAACAATTGACTATCAGGTTTTAGAAAGGCATTATTGCCTAGTAGCTCAAATTAGGGGTAATCAATGTTGCCTTCTTTCTTTGGTCATCAAAGTAGTCGACTATTGAACTAAAACCATTCTAATGCTCCCAGTCACTTGATTAGTAATTTGTTGTTACTACATTGAACTTCTTGATTAGATTTAATTTGAAAAGAAGCTTGAGTTTTTATTACTAGTGACTCTATGTTATAGGTTGCACTCCCATTCCTTTCAAAAATGTTCTCACAACTTATTTTGTGAGTTCCTTTAAAAACATATGTACCAAGTTATCTTTGTCTTGGATGTTAACTTTGTGATTATAATATTACAAGCCAAAAACATATATTTAAAGCTATTATGTCTAGATATTTGTTAAAATTCACAATATACTAAATATTTTGCTTCACAAATGCAATACAAAGAAAATGATTTGGTTTGGTTATGGCCATACTCTTTTTTTATTTTGTAACCATTTTTCTCTTTATACACTATTTTACATATTACTAACACATATTCTACGGTGAAATGAGTTACACCAGTTTTTCTTTCTAAAAATAAATTTCTCTTTGAATATGGATAAATATTAACAAGACATAGATTAATTAATTTTATATAGACTAATTATCCAACTAATCAAAATTCAACCATCTAGTATTATATGAAAGTGTCGTAAATTTCAATTCTAAAGTCAAATCTTTGTAATATATCCTAGGACAATCATTCACTTTCAATAACTAGTACTATTGTCTTGTAGTTTGTAAATTATGAAGCATATTTACTTTTGGAGCAACTTAAACATGTACACACTGCAAAAATTCAAATGACACCAATGATATACGTGGGAATTACCATAAAATGTCTTTTATCTCTTTAAACTAAATTATTATGTAATAAGCTTTAATAACTTAAAGGATAAATCCCCACTATGTTTTTTTATTTTAAATCTAGGATAAAATTTATCTCACAAAAATTTTTTATTTCATTTGTGAGGATACATATTTTCTATGTAAATTTACACTAACAAATTTGTTTTAAAACTACCATTCATGATATCTAAGCATAGAAATTAGCATAAAAATTTACACATTATTTAGCACTTTAGCATATACTTAGTTAATTATAACATAAATCAGACAAGAATTATTTATCTAATTTACTATTTGAAATAGTTTTCTCCACTAAATATGACCATGTTTATAACAAATTTGTAATTATGAAATTCACAAATTATATATTGAACTAAAATGATGAACACGTAAACCCAACATATTATTTTACTAATGTGTCAATGCATATATGAAATTTCTAATTAAAATTAAAATCTTACAAGATAATCATCATCCATTTTACTTTAGAATTACATAAGATGTCATTTTCTAGTCTAATTAAAATTTAGAACTTAGTAAGATAATTATAAACTATTCTAATTAACATTAGAATTTTATATGATAATTTTCAATAAAACACATATGTGCCATTATTTAAGTTTTTCTAAACTTGTCTAATTTTCTATAATCAAATTAGATAAAATAATACTCAAATATGGATATATGGCGTTGAGTCTGCCCAATTTCAACGCTAAACCCTCTTATGTCCCACGTTTTGCAATTCCTCTTGGAGACGCCCATTCTATTCCATCCAATGTATTCGACGCATTTTGTATAATTTCTGGTCAGTGGAGAGTGAAACCCAATACACAGAACAATCGATTTATAATTTCATTTTATGTATATGGCGATCAATCTCGCAAAAACAGAGTAGATGAATTGCCAATTGATCAAAATTAATTCCAGCTTCGTGTACACAACGCAGCGATGGAATTTCACGGACATAGACAACAAAGCACCATTATGACTCCATCAAAATACAAATATTTACAAATTTTACTTTAAGATTGTTAGGAATTTGGGACAGTTAAAGAGTTATAAAACACTAAATTGTTGTTAGGAATCATTCAGTAATAGAATATAAAAAATAAATGAGAAGGCTTTGAAATATGTGATATACACACAGTTCATTAAAGCAATGTTTACTCTTTCTCTATAGTTGTTGCAGGGCTAAGACAAATTAGTTTTTAACAATTATCTAAAACAACTTTAAGAATATTACTCAACAATAATAGAACCCTCTTTTTAAAGAGTACTTGTAAAAGATTTTAGAAAGTGTGGGATTTTATAAAAAAAAAAATTGTTTTGTTATGTTCTTTTATATATTCAAAACCAATTTTTTTATAAAATTAATTTTGAACTATCACACATTTTCAATCAAATTTGAATTTAAAATTCAAATTTCTAATATATATATATATATATATATATATTTCTTATACATTCCAATACTCATCTAATTAGCCTTATTGAAAATACATGATTATTTAAACTAATAGGTACCAAAACTCACAAATAACTTATTTTTCTGAACTTTTATCGTAGACCAATCAATTGATATCTTAGATCAATCCACAAATCTATCATAGGAATCCTTTTGCATTGGACTAGTTGGTTAAGAGTTAATTCTCAATTGATTGGTGTCTTAAACTAATCAATTAATGTCTGTTAGAGATAAACTTTTTAATTTTTTTATTTCCGAGTTGAACTAGTTGCTTGGTATTTGAAGTTTTGTCAGTCTAGAAATTTTTAGTAGTTTTTTTGTTTTTAAATTATACTAAACACATCATGATTTTGATTCTATGATTTGACAAATCTTACTATCTTGTTATAATAGATAGCATTTGAGATAAAAATCTTGATATTACATCTCAAACAAAGTATATTATCTGATAATAACCAAAATATTTTGTCATTTCATATTACTCGGTAAAGCAAAATATATATTTTTATATATTACTAATTTTACCTTTTTCATTCTATAGTAATTAACTCTACTACGAAATTTATTTACAAAAAATTATAAGCATGTGTAAAATATAATACAGCAATTTCTAAAAAAATTATTATTTTTTATATGAATGAAAGAGAATAAATTAGCCATGAATTTTTAATTTATAATACGTAATTTTTAAAATTATATTTCTATTCACAAGTAGTCAAAATAACGAATTTAATTTATAATATGTAATTTATTTAAATTTAGAAGGTTATATCTAAAACTTTAAGAAGTAAATAATATTAATTAATATTACTTCTGGTCTCATATATAACAATTTTTTTTGGGACTTGATTTGTTTTAAAATTTAAAAAATAAATTACTGATATATGGTATATTAATTATAATATTTTAATTATACTTTCCATTAAATAAAATTTTTAAATTATAAGCAATAGCTATTATTAATTTTAAGGAAAAAGTACACACATTAAATATAAGTATTTTTTAAAAATAATTTTTATTTAAAATAAAAATAAAAATATTAATTAATTTTAATTAACTTTCTTAATTTTCATGAATTATTTATTTATTTTTTATATATAAAATTAAAAGTAATATACACAGCTAAACATTTGTGTCTTATATTACTAAGATTTAAAACACTACTAGTTGCTATGCTAAACATACGTATTATGTATACAATAATATAGAAGATACCATGGCATTTGAAATCACAATACATTAAATACTTCCTTAATTCACACATTTCTATGCAAATTTTAAGCAATTTACAATTTAAAAAAATTGTCAAAGGTTACAATACTAATAGTATTATATCCATATACTATGCTTTTTTAGTTTCAATTTAAAAAGTTAATTTTTTTAAAACTGGATAACAGTATCACCTAATTTGAAATTTATTAATATTAAATTTAAGTTTTCTTTTTTTTGGGTTACATACCTTCTATTGAGTGTAAATTCTTAACGATATTAAAAAATATAATAAAGATCCAACAATAATTTGTCACTTTCGAAGAAAAACAAATAGAAAACAAACAATAAAACTGGGAAATTGAACAAATAGAGAGCAAAAAGAAAGGCATTTTGAAGAACTTCTTGTCAGCGATCTCCTTTTAAAGTGTGTTTGCTTAGAAATTTTTGAAGGAAAAAAAAAAAAATAAGATGTTTGGTTAAATAAAATTAAAAAGAAAGGAAAGAGAAGCAAATTTTTTTCCCTTCTAAAAAGATTTTGGAAGAGAAGAGAAAGAAATTTTTTTATAATTTATAATTTATTTTATTATCTTTTAATTTTTTAATATATTAACATTTAATAAAAATTAAAATAATATTTATCAAGAATTAAAAATAAAAAAAATTAAAATTCATAATTTTTTTAAAAAATATTAATATAAATAATTTTTTAATAAAAAAATAAAATAATATAAAAATAAATTTATTTAAATATAATTATTTCACCCTCATCCCTCAACCAAACAATACTCCCTTCTCTCCCTTCCAATCAAACATAACTTCGTTAAATTCCTTTCCTTCCCCTCCGCCGAACCAAACTAAGCCTTAATCTGCTCCTTCTTGAAATTCTCTGCGTTTTCCGGTGAAGTTCAGTCTCTATGACCTCCCTTCAATTTCTCTGCATGTATCTTCTCATATAGGCTTTGTGTTTTACTCACTTTTACTCTGTTTGGTTGCTGAGAAAATCGTATTTGCATTTTTGCCTTGAAAAATCTAAAATTACATAAATTTGAATTTGCATGTAGCACAATTGAATAGGCGATTCACAATTGCTTGCATTTTCTGTTAAACTCGTGAAATCTCAAATTAGATATGAAGTTAGACAGGAGAGAATCCTGACATCACAGACATGATTAGTGTGATTAGGTGAAGGGTTGCTTCTGGCAGCCCGTCTCCTTCGGTGAGAACTAAGTCTTGCTTATCTTTTACAATTTCGATAAAATTGGAATTTGATCATGTGTATGTAAGTTGATGATTTGAAGTTGAAGCGTATCCTGAGACTTCCATTGCATTTATATCAGTTTCTGGGTCAGACAGTGCAGAAATTCCACCCGTCATTTCCTAGTAGAGTTTCTTCCTTTGTAGAAAAAGAGGTATATTTCTTCTGGTGTATCCTACTCTCAATTATTATTCTGGTTGTAAGATAAATGATTACCCAACTGATATTTTTAGTATATGTGCCAGTTTTATGCATAACATACATAGATATATATGATTTAAATTAAGTATAAAATGTGTCATTCTTGCGTCCTGATTTGGCAAAATGTTAATGGTAATTTAGATATTGATTTTTTTTTTCTTTGTTGGGAAGACTCTCATGTTCTCCCGATGGTTTTTATTTTGTGACTACAATTTAATTTCATCAAGTGATATCTTTATCTATGAATTATTGATTCTCTAACAACTCGAATGGAAATGCGCTATTTTTGCTGTTGTGTATGACTGATTCTCTTCTACGTGTCGTTTGAATTCTGTTTAAAATATGGTGGGATTCATAAGGCTAGATGATTGTTTAATAGGTGTGGGATTTACTTACTACTTCCTTTTTTTATTATGTTTACCAAATTGAATTTCGTTCAGGGAGGCGTGGGAGTGTCCAGAATTTCTGTCATATAAGTTCACCTAGTAATTTAGGGTGCTCCTGTGTGTTTGTGTGTACATTTGCACTGTCTCCAGCTGGCATTAACATAATTTATTTCCGCAATTTTGCAATTTTAGCTATCAAAATTATCGTTGTTGCAGGATGCTGGATTAATTTGAAGCCAATAACGTTAGTGGCACCTTTTGGATTAATATACCAGTATTAGTCATATGCTTCAAGTGTTTCGTTGAGTTTCTATTAAGTGGATGCAAATACAATTGGCTTGGTACTAGAAAATTGGGACAGTAAGTGTGTGCTTGATTGAAGCATTTTCTTCTCTTGAGATAGATAAAATGCTTAGAAACATGTTTTGTATAGACATTAAGAGAAATAATTATTAGAGCACGTTTATCAAAACTGGCTGAAAACAGTGAGGAGTAAACAACTAAGCACAAAAAGATGTCTATATTTCCTATCAAAAGACGGTGGCTTATTTATAAATAACTCATCATTTTAGTTTAACCAGATCGCTCTCATGCTCTGGCCTATTACTCTTGTTACCTCATGTTTTTCTTGATTTCTCTCATGGTGTTTCTGAAATGGTAGAGTCCAAAGGTTGCTGATACCAAGTTGGATACTGTCAAATCAATAAGCTCCTGTCAAGCGATTAGGGTCATTTCCAAGACAAGGTGGATAGAGATACTGGAGTAGGAGCTCTAGTGAAGGATCTCTGATGATTAAGTTAGTAGGGGAAAACTTAAGAGTTTGAGAATGGCCGAGATTTTATGAAGAATGAGTTGAATGGATGTTAGTGAAGGTATATCTCTGTGTATGGATCTTTATTGTGGAGGATCTGCGATAAGTTGTC
This sequence comes from Erythrophleum ivorense, assembly GCA_026724425.1. Lineage (NCBI taxonomy): Eukaryota > Viridiplantae > Streptophyta > Magnoliopsida > Fabales > Fabaceae > Erythrophleum > Erythrophleum ivorense. The sequence goes on along the minus strand of JAIUCV010000034.1, from coordinate 3,810,208 downwards.
AAAAGAAATTAAAAAAAAAAGGGTCAAAAACACGGATCCTCCACGGGAGAGGATCCGTGCCCTACCTCTATATAGATGATTTCATAGTTTGTCTAGGGAACCATTTGCTAATTATTGGGCTGCATAGTTGTTATGCTGGGGGTATAGCAGTTTCCAGAGTTACGCACATGTAATTCTCTTGTTGATTGGCGATCTGCAGGCCCATGCGTTGGTTAAACTGATGTGGCTGTAAGAGGTGGCAATATGGCACAAAGCCTTTTCCTTGTGGTCCTATTACCCAAGCGTAATAAGGCTGGTCCAGGGTAAGCTACACAATTCCTCCAGTGCTTTCCCATTGCCCAACTGCTATCAATGAAAAAGATAAAGAAATGATAAATGATCAGTCAGTTTCACGCCTCAATGTCACTAATTAGCCAAGGTAGCATCGAGATTTTGAATAGCCAGAATAATGACAATGTGGTTACCTCCTTCCAAAGGTGAGCCCATGGGATATGCAATGGAAACGGCAGCAAGATCAGGTTTACCAACCAGATTGGGAAACGTTGGAATGAGGTTTGGAGGCATCAACAACGTGAAGATAAAATCATTTGTAATCATTAGTTTATTAACTGAACAGGTATTTTTTTTTTTCTTGGAGAAAGTAAATACAAAACGGTCATAAACTAGAAAACGAAAATATCCAAATATTTTCAAAACTAAATGCAAAATGTGGCTGCAAGATGTAAGAAGAAAATTTTGGTTTTCGAAAATGAAAATTAATTCAAATGAAGTCACTATAAAAAATTTTAGTTATAAGACGTCAAATTGTGAAAAAATCTTTTTAAAGAAAAAAAAAATAATTTGCAAACTAAAGTCGGGATCGGGAGTTAGTTATACATGAAAAAAGTGTTAAACACCTAATAACACCTATTTTTGGAAATGTTATTCTAAATTAACCGTATAAAACTAATGTGCTCTTAATTTTTATTTTGATAACCTTTATCAATTACATATAGAAAACAATGGAGAAATTAAGAAAAAAATAAAGGAAAAACATGATTTATTAATAAGGGTAGACTTAAAAGTTAGAGTATAAGATCTATGTATCTTATGAAAGAGATCAAAACTTATGTAATTTGAAAGAGTAAAATTTGTATTAGTTGGTGGGTGATTTTTATTTTTTGGTGGAAAGAAAAAAAAGATAGAAAATTAATTTGTTTTGTAAATAAAATAATTTTAAAATTAGTTGATGTGTTTTAATTTGTAAAAGTTAAATTCACCTCACTTCTATTACCCTCTCTTCATTTTTCTTTTCTAATTTTTTTTTGAATATTTGAAAATCATATATTTATTTGAGTTTTAATTTTGAAAGAAGCATTATGGATTCCAAAGGATTTTTGGATTTTTAGGGTGATTTTAATTTTGTGATTTTATCAAAAAAATTGAAAACAAAAATCATAAGTGAATGAAAAGGGGATTTACTAATCTTTTAAAATTTGACTTTTGCTTTTGAACTTTTTGGGCATTTTCTTTTTCTGATTTTTGATAATTTTGGAGGAAGAGAAAAATGGATTTTTTCATTTTAAATAACTAGCTTTTCTTTTTTTTTTCTTTTTCTTTTTTTCCTTTTAATTTTGGGCAAAGTATAAGTCATTGAAACCCTTTTTTTTTTTAATAAAACTATCACGCATGACTTAACCAACATCTATATCTATATATAGAAAAATAGAAAAGAGGTTTAACACGAATTAATTAATTAATTTTTACATCAAATTAAAACTAATAAAATTATAAAAATCAACAAAACAATTTAATTATAAGGAATGAAAACAATAGAATTATAAGAATCAAAAGAATAATTATAAGTGCATGCAAACTAAATTATAATGTAACTTCTATGTATCAAAATAAACTATAAAGACATATAAAGTTAATTTTTATTTTAAACAAGAGATAAAAATTATTTTAGTGCAGAAAGTTTTTTTTTTTTTTAATTTTAAACATGAGGTAAAAACTAACAATATCTGAAAAATAACAAGATACGTTTAATATTTTTTTCTTTTTCCTAGTACGTATTATACATTATAAAGATAAACACAAAAATTAATAATGATTTGTTTTTTTCAGTTTGACAACCAGCTAGTTAATAAAAAAGTTTTATTCCTCCATTTACAACAAGTTAAATACAATTAATTTAAAAAACATATTAAAGAAACAAAATATTCAGTAATAGTATACTAATTTTTTTCCTTCACTATATTTAAACTTAATATTCATACCTGAAGATATTGAAGATTTCTTCTTAAATGATGATCTGAAACTTTACTTGTTTTATCTATGTTTTCTTCTTTGCTTGATCTTTTCTACAATAAACACAATAAATAATAATCAATAATACAAATGTAAAGAATATCAAATATAGGAAGGAGAGTAGTAACAAATAAGTAAAGAAAAGAGAAAAAAAACTTACAATGTATAATAAAAATGAAACAAGCCTTGCAAGGATAGGGAGAATGAAAGGAATGAAAAAAAAAAAAAAGATTTACTATGTAAAAGAGGAGAAACGAGGAGAAGAGAGGAAGTGGGGGATGGAAGAAGCTATTTTTGAGGGAAGAAGGAAGAGGCAGCGGGGAAGAAGAAGGAAGAGGCAGGGATGAAAATGGGGGAAGGATTATACTGTAGTTGGGGGAGGGGGGGGGGGGGGAGGGGGGGAGGGGTTGCTACAGCAGCATAGTTGCTGTAACATAGTTGCACGCTGCAGCGTGTAGCTTTGCCTGGTCACGGGTCGCTGACCCGTGACTAGGTGACCTGATGCCGCGACCCTTTATTTTTTTTTTTTAAAAAAATGGGTCACAGCATCAGCTATGCCGCGACCTATTTTATAAAAAAAAAATTAAGTGTCTGAGAAAAACGTTTTTGCGGCGAAGCATTTGAGTTTTTAGTTTTTTTATTTCGCATATTGCTGTCAAAAAACCGACTGCGTGCTGTTTATTATTCAAGTACTGTTTATACACGGTTTATGTTTGCATAATTACTGTTTATGCACTTTTTTTTTTCCTTTTTTTTTTCAAAATTTTTTCTGTGGAACTCATAACATTTTTTGAATTTCCTACGTAACGCAGGGGAAGGCAACTAATTAGATAAAACTGAGGAGACACAAACTGAGGAGACACAATCATACATAGCTCTTATTGGTTGATACCTTGTATACCTAAGAGAATACAAAAAGTCCATACAACAACTCTAAAATAAAGTTAAAAATAGATTAAATTAAATAAGATAAAAATTACTAAGTATGCAAAATTTTATGATTGGGTGTGCTTATATTCAGTCAACTGATATACCCTACAATATCTCATGAATGAATTAAGCAAAAATAAATAACCAATTCTTTGCTCGGCTTCTGATAAGCCCCCACTGTTCTTCTTTTCTTCATTTTTTCTTCTTTCGTTTGCTTTGAAAAAGATGGCCTATATTTCCATGGGTGATCCCAGGCTTCACGGTGCTCACATACAAAAGAATAAGAGAATCTATTGGTATCCACCACAAGGATCCTTTTCAATCAAAATTTCAAATTCAATCAAGAATTAAAACAAATGCCTATTTTAGCATACCATTATTCTCAATGACTGTGGATGCCGCTATGAAAACTATTTGGAATACAATGCATCACGTCTTTATTCATATTGCCCATCCAATCATATGACCATATCACTCAAATACATATCAAAGACGCTACTTAGTCCAGTGTAAAGCATATCAAAATAGCATAACGAGGCAGTGCTAAGTTTATGATACGACCATTTTGAGGATCAAACACTATACAACACGACACAAGGATGTTTAATTTTGAACCTTCACAGCAAAACAAGTTGGCCCGGTAAGGAATCTCAATTACAAGAAGTAAATTGGAAGATAACAAAACCAAGCCTTACTCGATTCCCAATTACACATGTATCCCAACCTATTACATGATCCACTAACTTATTCAAACTTGATCCGTTTATTATGCAAAATCCAGTCCGGCCAGAATTAGCTATAGTGTCGGGATTCAGATCACGCTTCATGGCCGGACACCACTATAACTGAATGTGATATCAAAGAAACAAAAGAACCCAGTCCATTAGAATAGAGAGTAGCTTTCCCTATTAGGAACTAAGAACAGTAAGTCAGCTTTGCAAACACTCACCTCCTTCCTGTTTTCTTCAAGTCTAAACAAAGCAAAATATAGTGTCTACGGTGTTCAAACAAAGTACAGTGCTCCACTAAGATTTTTTTTTTTTTTTGTATTTTTTAGTTGTTGTTATTATTATTTTGAAATTTTTACCTTACTTTTCTTTATTTAAAAAAAAAAAACTCAAACAGAATGCTCTGTTCACAGTATGTTCAGAATATTTCCTTTCGAATGACGGCGGAGGGGTCCTCTAGATGCTGAATTTCATGGATTTGGATCACGGGACCGCCAGATGACATGAGAGCTCTGTTAATCGGCGGTGAAGATCGTCAACAAGGCCATGTCGGAGCACCCCGCAAATTTCCTCCATGACTGACCAGAACCACAACGTTGCGCTGCTTGTGTTTGGTAACCACCACTCGGCATAGCCACACTTCCAGAAGATGAAGCAATAACTTCTACAAAAGCACAACCGCCACATTATAAACAAGATTGAAGGGAAATCACCAATTATTATTTTAGCGATTCATTAATTTGTAGAAGATTTTAAACTTGGTTTTCAGAATTTCATGTATAAAAATAATCAGGTATATTTCTTATTCATTAGATAGAATTTTATTTCGTTGCAGTACTATATTTGAAACAATAATTTTATGCACCTAAAATTAAACGGCATTTTATTTCATTCTTGAAAAATCTCAAAGAAATAATTTGCATGTGATCAAAAAAAGGGTGTGAGTTTTAAGAGTTGTGCTGAAAATAAAGAATTGAAAAAGGGCCATGCAAAAACAGATCAAAAGTTAACGCTGTTTATTAAACAGCGATACCTTATAAATAGTAACTGTTGAGTTCGACGGCGCCGGAGCTCAAATCTTGATTAATTAAACCTTAATTAAACTAGGAATCCTACTTAAAGGGGATTTTAGTTCTTTGCTATTAGATTTTGTAATAAAAATATGACAAGTAGATATTTTTTATAATTCAATATCAATGACAGTAGATCTTTAAAAAAATCTCTTCTATACATCAAATGTCTATTAGAAAATATGATAATTAATACTTAAATAATTTATCTAAGTTTAATCTTGGAATGAATATCTTGATTCTTCAAGAAATAGGTTAAAAAATATAATTAATTGTCTCCAATAAATTAAAAGTGTAATGATTGAAGTAATCAAATTAGATAATATGTGCACATATTCTTTAATTTTAAATCCAGTTGTAACTATAAGAATAGAAAGAGAAATTAATTTTAAAAACTAATTTATATAATAGTCCATTCAAAGATCCAAAAGTTATCATACATAAATGTAAAAACTTCATTTACGAAATAAATGAAAACCTAATAACAAATAGCATAGGTATGTATAATAATATTATGTAGCATCTAAATTAAAGCTTGACTAATGCGAAGCAGAGTTGATCATTAAGGCTTCTAAAAGACCATAATTGCACTACATCATCCACTTTTAAGTCGTTACGATCCACAATGCTATTCCATTGGCTTGTCAAATTGTAAATTGAAGTTCTCTTCATTGGCCACTTCTTCAGAAGCAAGTTGAACTCTCTGAGACTTGGATCCAACACCAACACAGGCAAACCAGCTAGCTTACAACTCGTGACACGACTTTCCAATATCTCCACCTCTTCTTTTTTAAGAAAGTCTAGGGCTTCCTTTTGAATATTGTTTTCAGGGATTGATAAGCGACTGTGGTATGAACTCAAATCACTTTTGAATAGCTTTTTCTGTATCACCATTTTGATGTCATGACCTCCTTTTTCGTCAATCTTTCTCTTCAACTCCCACGGCAACATCAATGCTTGAGTAAGATTCATCAACTGCAATGGCTTTTGTGTGGGGCTCTTTTCTATGGGAAAAAACACAAAGGGGACGTCAGATTTATCACATTCTTTCCCTCTCGACATTTTTTTCTCTCCTCTTCTTCGTTGCTTGATCAAATCTTTTTTTCTTGTGAGAACTGTAAAAATAAGGTGGTGAGGGTTCTCTTATATACGTATTGAGACCTTTGTGTCTTGTAATACAATTAGGAATCCATTTCCAAGTGTAACTCTAGTTTCATGTATATCCGTAATTTTTACCAATCCCTTTAGATAAAGTAAGATATTGTATACTACAAGTAAAAGAGTGTTTTTCAACAAAAAGATTTACATCAATATTATTTTTTGAGATTTTTATGTATCGAAATATGGCCAGAAATCCATTACCAAGCGTGACTCTATTTCATTGTGATTTTTATCAATCCATTTGGTTATAGTCAAACACTGTATACTACAAGCAAAAGAGTAAGTTTTGCAACAGAAATTTTACATCAATATTATTATTTTATGTTGCCAAATATATGTTAATTGAGAAAAAAAAAACAAGAATAATTTTAGTTACAAAATGTTTAATAAAGTCTTTTGTACAGTCGTATGTTTTTTATGTTAAATAATTAAGTTTTTGCAACAAATATTTTTCTCTATGCAAACGTTAAAAATGATATGTAACAAAAAATATATATTTGACGCAATAAATTCAAATTTTTAAAATTTAATTATATAATAAAAACGATGGAAAAAGTGGTCAGCTTTTCAAGCTTAAACTAAATTCTGTTAGATCGTGACATTAGCAAAGTCAAAGAGTAACTAAAAACTGAATTTCTAATAATTTTGTTGTTGTTGCAATTTATGTATTATTAGAAATACGAGATTAAAATTTATTGCAAATAATTTTGATAAGTACTTTATTTGCAACAATAAAATCTGATCATTATTTATCTTTATAGTAATTTAATGTCTGTTATTACATTATTATTGTTAATATTTAAATTTAATAAATTGATATTTAGTTGGAGAATTCTTGGGATTGTGAAGTTTAGGGAGAACTGAGCGGTGCACAAAATGGAAGAGGGCTCAAATTGCCGTGTGGAATATCCAGGACATTTGTTTACTCCCTCTCTCTCTAGATATTTCACCTGCAAATTAATGGTTAATTTCTTCTTCTTTTTTTCCTAAATTAGATATGGGATTCGCGCCAACTAATTTAAATTTAGAAAAGAAGAAGCTTAAAAAAAACTTGCTTTATATGCAATCCAAAAATTTGAGCTATATTATTCATGACTTTAAAACAGACTTTTTTTTTGTCAGTTTTATTAGATATATATAAATTAATTTACAATAAATCCGTTAGATAAGAGTAGAATGGAAGGGTTAAAAATTATTGTAAAAGTTAAACTCTTTCATCTCTATCAATTAATCCCTCCTCATATATAATATAACAAATATTAACCATATATATTTAACTAACATAAAAACAATTAATTTTTTAATTTAAAATAAAATAAAATTTTAATTTTTAACTCAAAATAAATAATATTGAAATAAAAATTTAAAAATATTTTTAATAAGTTATATTTTTATAAAAGAAATCATTTTTGAAAGTATTTTAATTATATTTTAGTTTTAGAATTTTTTTTTAATTAGAGAAAATAATTGTGTGATTTAACCATCACTTAAAGAAAGAGATAAAAAAATTTTTTGAGTAAAATTCTAAGAATGTCACCCCTCATTTTATAAAAACATTTCAATTCATCTTTTACATTTTTTTTCATCAATTTCAAAAGAATAGTTTTTCTTAAATTGAAATTCTACAAAAAGCATTTCCAATCATAATTTTATTAGTTTTAATTTAATTCTAAATCATTTTAATCATTTTAGTCAAATTTAATTTTTAAATCATTTTAATTCAATAAAATAATATATATAATAAAAATAATAAAAACTACCAAAAAAAGTCTTAATAAATTAATCCAAAAAATCAAAATCTGATCCAATCTGTAAGGTGATTTCAATTTAAAAGAAAGTAGAAGAAAGGTTTAAAAAAAATTCTTTAGAGTTTATTTAAAAAAAAAGCAAAATAAGAATTAAATAATAATAATAATAATAATTTAAAAAAAAAAAAACGCAAACTCAAGGCATCAGAGGGCAGAGCAGGAAGGGAAACGTGCAAGAGCACAAAGCACAACAGAAGCAGAGGAAATGATCCCTTCTCAACGGCATCGGAAAAAAGAAAGGCGCGCTCAGAGACAATCACTCGCGCATGCTCTCTTTGCGTATAAGGAGACATGAACTGAATCAGGGGGTGATTTTAGAGTAATCAGGCAAATTTTGTTTTTAGCTTTTTTTTTTTAATTTAAAAATAAATATAAAATAAAAATTAAAAATTTAATTAAAAATTTGTATATTAAAAATTTTAATTGTATCATTTATTTTTAAATCTTAAAAATTTAAAAAAAATTATTACTGCACGGTAACTGCAGGATCCGTGCGCGGGAACGAGGGAGGTTTTTTGTTTCGTTGTTGGGATAAAGGCTCTTTTTTGGTTTGAGAATTTTTCTTTTGGTTGGAGAGTTTCTTCTGGCTTCAGTCTTTGGGATTCCTCAAAAATAAAACAGAGGAAGATTGAGAGTTGAGAAAAATCGAAGGCTAGAAGAGAAAGGAGTAAGAGAATCGAAAAAAGGGGAGCCAATCGGAGAAAACAAATCAAGAAAGAAGCAAATCGAAATTAAAATTCACTCAGAGATTCACAGAGGTATTTTCTTGATTTCTGCCTAAAGCTTCGTCTGCTGGTTGCTTGTGATTGCATTTTGAAGTCACTCTGTTTGCCAAGTATTTTGATGCTTTATGAATATGCTGTATTAATTTGAGAATTCAACCTTCTTTTTGCATTTGTTTTTAGGCAAGAGGTATCGGGTGTTTGCTCACCATGTTTTGCTTAGAAATCCACTTCGATCTGCATTCTGAACCAACTAGGAAATCAATGGAACAAGTGTATTCATGGCCCTGTGTGATTTTATTCTGCTTATAATATTTTTTAGAATAAATTTTAAAAATAAAAAAATTAAAAATTTTGATTCATTATTATTATTTTCTCCTTTTTTTTCCTGATTCTGTGACAAAACATTTTTATATTTTACAAAACACTATTAAAATCACATTATTAAACTAATTTTTTTTTATTTTTTGTTCTTAAAAATAAAAAAAATTATTCTAAAAATAAGAAATCAAAATATTTCTATTAATTTTTAGTTTAGTGTGTTCATTGACCGTTGTCCTATAGTTTTTAGCATGATTTATTCAATATTGTGTTGAATACCGTATGGGAATGTGTCTTGTTGTCCCTTCTCCTATAGTGATTTTGAGATGACCCAATTTCAGATAATCCAAGATGTTATTAGTATGAGTTAATCTTTCTTTTTTCTGGGGGGCAGGGTGGTGTGTAATGCCATAATTTTTTAGCTCATTCTATACTATCTTTATACCTCACATCAATCAATTCTTATAAGAGGCAAGAAAATGACATTAAAATATTAATTATTTTTACATTATGTCACGTATAAAAATTTCGTTCAGTGTCACGTGAACCGTGTAAGCTCATACAACACATTCTTATATTTAATTACATGGATACAACTCATTTAGATCATAAAATGTGGCTCACAACTCAAGAAAACCAAAATGAAGCATAAAATATGGAGGTTTATTTTTAGATGGATTTTGCCTCTTTTCTATCCAAACTTTAAAAAATCATAACTAATTTTAAAAAAATAAAAAACATGCATTCTTAGTTATTCTGGAAAGTTACGGATGTTTACTTCGTGCTAAAAATATGTCCAGACCATAACATCTATCACAGAGGACGTTTGACATCTAAAAAATCCTAAGGTCAAACTGTATTCTGGAACTATTATAGAATTCTTTAGAAAATTTTAAAAATTTTCAATTAATTCCAAAAAAACTTAATCCATGCAAATGATACTAATAGGAAAGTTGTGGATGTCAGCTAGGGGGAAAAAATATTTCCAGACCAGCTCAGGTAGCGCAGACCATGAAATTCAATAGAACAGTAACTCAGGTCGAGCAAAACTCTTGATACTAGACAGAATGTTCAAAAATTCATATCTTCCTCTCTAGACCTCCAATTAAGGTGCTTCTAGTTGGCACAAGTCACTGGAAATGTCTAGTTTCTCTGTATAAAATTTTGTGACAATTGAATATCATTTGCCCTATGAGTGACAGAATTTAATTTCAGACCAGTGTTATAGTACCAAGGACCAAAATCAAAAAAATTCCCAACTTCAATAATTTGCCAAATATTCCACATACCTCCAAAAACTATCAACTTTAGCTTTCCAAAAATCTCTCAATAAGTTCTAAATGCATGCCAAATTTCAGATCAAGAAGAGTTCATTGGGACAAAAAGTGGTATAACCTCCTAAAATGGTAAATTTTTACTTCATATGGGTTACTAATTTGTCCAAATGGCTTTTTTAATTGTTTGGCACCTCTTGGGCAAGTTTCAAAGCACAAATATGACTTATAGAGACTGCCCAAGTGGTCTCAAATCTCATGCATCTTATTTTGGTTTCTCAACATCCATTTATGCACTAAACACACATGTCATTCAAGAGTCTAATTACATAATTTCATTGATTTAATACTATATATATTATACATATAGTCTATACATCATGTTACATATGTTCAAGGTTTTGCACAACCAAAAATAATATGTACAATACTTCTTGATACTCCGTTACAATTTAAACTACAAATTAAACAAAGTGTAGACATTTAGTGTTCTTGGCTTGCATTTCCTTGGCCTTGGGCACCACCTAAATATTTTAAGCATGAGAAGGAAAGTGGAGTGAGATTCTAAGAATCTCAATAGCTCACACACTCATTCACACCACATTCAAGGTATACATACATCAAATATATGAATATGCAAGCATAAAGTGTGCAATAAATCTCATTTCATGCCACATCAACATGTCAAAACTACTTTCATGCTCTAGAGACTTTTGGTTTAGCCTCACTCCATTTCTAAGACTTTTGGATTTGCCTCACTCCTGTCCTAGGGATTTTTGACTTAGCCTCACCCATTCAAAGGACTTTTGGCCTTGTCTCACCCATGCCATAAGACTTTTGACATTTTCTCACCTTTATCAAGGGACTTTTAGCATCACCTCACTCTTATGAGCTTTTTCCATAACCATAGTCATTCAAGAAGACACATTGGTACCAATTCAACCTCAAAACATCAAGTGAGATGTTCTCAAATCACAAGAACATATACAAGCACACAATATATACATATGTACATAAGAATGCAAGAGAATGAGGTAGAGAGCTACCTTTTGATTTATGCAAGCTTACTTTGCTAATTCCTTTCTCTCCTTGGTCTCATAAGAGCATTTAGGTGGAGTAGGGTTCTCTTGACATAGACATCACAAACATCACACAATTACACACTTGAAGCAAGCTAAGACACTAGGTTCACTCTTAAACACACACTTGGTTTCATAATGGGCATATTAGTTCTATAAATGGTCCATTGAAACAACTCATATCATTCAAGTTCTAGGCTCCATCCTCTTATTATTTTTATACTTATTGAACTTATTTAAGGTCTTTGGAGCCATCACATATTTATTTGCACCATTGGAAGACCAAGTTGCTTCATAAGGCACTATTATGGACACCATTGTCCCATCTCCCAACCTACAACTCCTAAATTTTTTTCAATGGTTCCTCCCATCTTTTAATATCATATGGAGTCCCAAACCAAGGTTAGAACAAATTAAAACACTTCCAAGCCCTATCAATCCTCCTTGGTCGAGACAAGCACATAATTGGGTCTCTTAGAGTTTTAAAATTTTCTTTGATGGGAGAGCTACTTGGGAAGGTTTTTAGGGATCTTAGGAGCTCAAGAAAACATTCAAATAGCCAAGGAATTACTCATACAAAATCAGATTTTATAAAACCTCCAAGAACACCACACTTTTCTAACTTAATTTCCTTTAGTTTTTCTTGAAATTTCTTGCCATATTCTTAATCTTTGTACTCTTTTCCCTAGGCTTTTTCCTTGGTTCTGTCCAAAATTTATCTCCTTCTATCCCCCCTAGGCTGGCCGAAACTACCACAAAGAGGAGCAACCAAGATGAAGCGTCAAAAATGAAAAAATACTTTAGTTTCAAGCTTGTTTTCAAAGCTTTTCTTTCTTGGTTCTCTTCTCCTTAGCAAATTCGAATTTTCCCCCTTAGGTCTGAACCAAAAATAGAACCAAATCATTCAAAAAATGCATAGAAAGAAAGGAGGAAGAGAGGAGAACAAGATTGGAGGAAGATTGAGCAAGAAAATCCATAAAATTACTTAGTTTCTCCTTAGTTTTCTTCCTCTTTTTCTCTTTCTTCTTGTGTGCCTAAAAGAGCATAATAACTTCTATATTTTGGGCAGAAAATTTCGTGCTCAATAAAAAGGAGAAGATGAAAGAAAAGTGTGGAAGTGTTTAGGACATTCAAAAAGTTTTTATTTTTAATTTTGCCCTTCCGTAATGGTAATTTTGTTTTAGCTTCGTTTTAGCTCCTTTTTTAGAACCTTTTTTTCCATCATAAAATTTAGGTTCCCAATTTAATAAAATGCCTTTGGAATCACTCAATTTTGAGCTAAAACCTTACCGAATGAACCAATCAAAGTTCGAGTTAACTAACGTTAAAAAACATACATCGGAGGGGCTTTACCAGTCCCGGGGCTTTACTAGTCCCAAGGCTTCTCATAGTTTTTGGGGCCTCTGAAAACCTTGGGAAACTCAAAACTTTCATTTAAAAATCTCTCCTATGTGGTTTTCCAAAAGTTATACTTATTTACAAAAATGCCATTATGTTTTGTCAATTTCCATTGCAAATTATTTCTCCATCCTAATTCTATTTTTCTTTTTGTCTGAACCTATAATTATTATTTTTAGGAGCCTAGGACTCAACTTAATTTTTTTGGGACATTTTCTAGGTCATTTCAGAGAACTTACTTTTATATGGCTCATTTTATCATTTTACGAAAATTACGTTCGTTACATGATGGGTGTCCAAGTTCTAAGAAAACATACTGCCTGGGCCCTAGCTTTTTGGTCCAAGTTTTATGAAAGCAAAAACATGCTGCTTGGGTCCTCACTCTTTGGAAACATGCTATTATTACTGAATTACCTTATTTTGAACTTGAATTAGAAACAAATTTTGTTCATGTATTTAAGATTTAGACTTCATCATTATCTTGGTTTGAATCTTGGATTTGTTCTATACTTGCTGCGGCTTTATTAATATTCTAGCATGATATTTAGCTTGCTTTTGAGCATGACTTTATCTTGAGTTTTGGTTTGGAATTGAGCATAAATTCTGTTTAGAGGTCGCTTGATGTTCCAGCAGATGTTAAGCATGGTTACAACATGATTTACTGCCTAGAATTGGATTCAAACTCTGTGCAACTTGCTTACTGCCTTGTCATGAATTTGTCATGGTTTATTTCAATTTCGAGCTTAATTGGAAGTTGAATCCTGTTGGATGCTCTTGCTTTTAGCATGAAAAAAATTCTGTTGTTGAGTGGTCCTCCTGTACCATGAAATTTCTGCTTGTTTTCCAATTAAAATCCTCTTTACATTTTGCTACCTCGTGATACAGTGTCACACTCTGATTTAGTGTTAAGATCTTGCACTAGAGATCTGATTTCAGTGTTTCAAAGTGTTGCGTTGATGTTGATATTAGGCATAATTTGGCTTAATGTTGATCCAAAAATCTGGGCATGTTTATATAATGTTTATGATGCAGATATATTTAAATCCTTAGAGTTTATCAGACCTATTTACCCACTTTAATGATTTTGATATGTTGTGGTTAGAAATTTTAACAAATGGTAATCTAACAAGTGAAGACAAGCGTATTCTCTTACAGCATAATTCTTTGTTGAATGGCACTACCATGTTGGGTAATTTTTTCGCGATCTGTTGAATCCTTTCAAATATATTTTTATTGCCTGATGGGACTGCCTTGCATTTTGGTTTATTTTTGCATTTTCAGTTTGATCTTCTTGGGGTGCCTAATTGCTGCTTAAAGCTCTATGTTCAATGTTGATATATATTTTTTTTACTCAGATCAATGTTGATATTATGGATGCTTTGGCTTGCTATTGCCTCAAAAGTCTGGACATAATTCTTTTGTTGTTTCAAGCCAATGACCTGTGCTTTAAATTGTTTGTGAATTTTGGACATGTTGATTTTTATGATTTTTCTTTCACACATGGGTGTGTATGTTTGAACATTGGGGCATTGATTTATCTGATCATTCTTAAAAAGCAAATGGTTGTTTAGAATTTAATATTTTATTTATTTATTTTATATCTCAATTGGATTTGAGCTTCACTTTGGAAGAGTAAAAGAATTGAGGCAACTTACCAAAAGTTGATCAAAACTAAGGAGAAGATATGATATTTGATTGAATATAAATACGCACTTATGATTTTATTTTATTTTTCCCTTATTTTTAATTTTATTTTAGAATTATTGTATGGGATCTTAGTATCTCCTCAAGTGTATAAAATATCAATTAGCATAGATCCTATGTTAATTAGGTCATGTAGCTATATTTTAACAGTATACATCTAGTCAATTTTGTTCTAAAAAAATACAAAACTAAAAAAATCAGTTTATTAAAAATTAAATAAAATTATTTTTCACACACTTTAAAATCTTCCTCAAACTTTGCTTTTGATAAACATATAAAAATTAAAAATTGATTTAAAAATCCATGTAGATCTTTTTTCACTAGATGTCTTTTTTTAAAAGAAATTTGACAATTTTTCAAAATTAAAATATAAATATAAATATTATTTATAAGAACTCAAAAAATAAACAAAAAAATAAAGAGAGAAAATGAAGAGAGTTAAAAGTAAGATTCATCTAGTTTTTGTAAGTTTAAACATACCAATTAATCTTTGAATTTGTTTTGTGAAATTGGATTGAACTCTAATTTTTTACTCTTTTTCAGATGAATAAAATAAAATTTATTTACTAATTGATATGCATTTTTGTTTTTAACTCAAATAAAAATTTTATTTTAAAAAATTTAAATAATAAAAAAGGAAAATGAAAAAAGTAAAGAAGTGAGATTAATTTAATTTTTGCAAATTAAAACATAACAAGCAATTTTAAAACTGATTTGTTTGCAAAGTGAAACTAACTTTTATTTTTTTCTCTTTTCATCAAAAAATTAAAAATCACTAATTAATTGACATAGATTTTATTTATATGATTTTGATTCCCACAGGGTTTGTAAGTTTTAGGATTTAATCTTATGTCAAGTTTGTTTTTATAAATAAATTAATTTTTTTTGTTTTCTTTTTATAATTTTTTTTTCATTATTTTCCACATGTGATTAATAAGACTAATCAAAATAAATATTAAGACCATATTAGTTTCAAATAATTAACTTAGGATAATTATTTCAAAAAGTAGATGTTATGGAGTGTCTAATATCTTTTATGTACACAATTGACTTTTGAATTCATATCTAATTTGTAGATCATCTCTTTTTTCTTCCAAAAAGGTTCTTTTAAAATATTGTCTTTTGTAATTAACATTTTGGTGGCAATTTCATGTCTCTTAGTTTTTCATTTTCGAAAAATCAAAGTCCTTTTTTTTTTCAATGCCTTGTAGTCACACTTCAGATGCAATACCAATCACAATTTTTAAAGATTATTACTAAACATTTGATCAATAAATTCTATTTATATAAGCAACTTTTGCTATACATTATTTGAAAATTATTACCATACATTATTTTTACCCTTCTAAACAGTAACTTTTTTCCCAACGTATATAGCACAACAGCTTTTGAAAAGTCATGAAATTTTCAAACTAACCCTAAGTGTGATTCTATTTTCTATGGTATGTCCTAATTTCTTTTACGCTTTTATTCTCCTTGTTTAGTTTGAGTCCTATATGTGATGATGTTAAATACATGAGAGTAAGATTAATTATGATAATTTAATTGACTAATTGAGTATCAATTTTTTCTTCCTTTTTGCCATTAGTACCATTTCATTTAGATATTGATAAACTATGTGTTTGGGCATGGCCCAATTTTTGATGGGCCCATATTAAACCCAATGTGCCAAAGGGCCCATAATTAACTACAGATTCTCATTGACTGTATGATATCTCCCATGGTCAGCTATTACCCTTAACTAGCGCTGCATTCCTCGGACACGATCAAAGTGGTTTGCAACCATTTGTCCATCTCCATTCTGTTGTTTGGATAATCACTTTTTTTTTTTTCCTTTATAAATAGGGAACCCGCCCACACTTCAAGTATATCATCTTTTACAATTGTTGTTATTTTGTTGGATTTATCCTAAAACTCTCCCACTTAACCATTGAAAGTGCAAAATGGAGCTATGCTCCCATTTACAGTGCTTGTAGGTCATTTTCCCTTGTGTTACTGCTATTAACTCGTCGAAGTGACCATCCATCCAAGGTTTTAATCATCAGATGACATGTCTTTTGACTTTGGTAGTCCTTGGTGAAGGCAATTTGCTACGACAATTTAACAATAAGGATTGTACTTTTTGTCCAAAAAAAATTAAAATAAAGAAAAAAAGGAGTCTAATCCTTGTGAAATTAATTTTTTTTCCCCAAGACTTTGATTCAAATGATATATTTCTTGGGACATAAGTTTTAAAGGATTTGATGAACCTAGATTGAATCCTTATTTCGTCCCTTTCTCTATCTCTATTCTTAAAATCTTGTGTCATCTTTGTAACCAAATAAATGAATAAAGTTTTGGTGTTTGATGGTCACTACTTCTAAAGTTCTAATAGATAGATATTAGAACCTTCATGTCTTTCCCTTTATTGCTTATTTTTTATTAATTAGATTAAATGTGGTGTTAACTTATAATGAATTGATTAGTTCTTTTAATTTGGTTACTAGTTAATTAAATTTTTATTAAATTTGGTTAATTCTTTTATTAAATTTTTGTTCCTCATCTTATCTACCAAATTCATCAATAACAAAGTTTACAAGATATACAGCCAAGTGCCTTGGCTCAATTAGCGGCACCCCCTTGGATATAAGTTTCAGTGAATCCTGAAACACAGGTCCTTTTTCTGCTTCCCATTCCTAAAAGCTTTGTGAATTCTTTGTAACAAAAATAAGCTTTACAAGATATATGTCAAGCATGTCTCTCTCTTTAATTGTGACAAGTCTTCTAGAATTTTGACAATATATTATTAGGGAAAATGCAAAACTATTCTTTTGAATTTGGGATCATTTTGCAAATAGCATCCTGAATTTTTAAAATAGAAAATTAGGTTTTTTTAATTTTATATTCTAAAAAATAGGCGCTTTTGTCTTCTTTTTTTTTTTTCTAATGACATTACCTTATTTGCTACCTCAAGTATCTCATAATTGGCATAGCAAGCTCTCATTTATTGTCAATGCCAGCATGTCCTTTTATGTCCAAATTTTAAAAGAAAAATCCATAATTTTTATTAAATAAATAAATAAATGAGTATATGTCAAACAATAATTTTAAATTTAAAGTTCTATGTATTAAGTAGTTATTTGAAGTTTTAAAAATACTAATTTATATTTTATTTAATAATAAATAAGAAAAAATGGCTTAATTTTATGATTTCACCAATGGATGAGATCCTCTAGAGCAATATACAATCCTGTGTAAAAGAACAAAACTTATCTTACTACAAAGGCTAGGTATATTGTGTTAGGAATTTGGGATTGAAATGGAGTTATAAAACACAAAATTGTTATTAGGAATTATTCAATAATGAAATAAAAAATATTTATAAGAAGGCTTTGAAACATATATTAAAAACATTTCTTAAAGTAATATTTGCCCCTTTAAGTTGCTATAAGATTAAGACAAATTTAAATTTAAAAGTTATTCAAAGCATCCTTTCAAAACTACTTGTAAAGGGTTTCAAAAAGTGTGAGATTTTATAGAAAATTTTCTAGTCTGTTTTATGTGTTTAGAACCAATTTTTTATAAAATTGATTCTAAATCAGTGTGTCCTTTCAATCAAATTCAAATTTCTAAATCATATATATTTTTAGATTTTCTATATATTTCAAGTGACTATTTCTTATTGAAACACATGACTATTCAAACTAATGAGTATCAAAATTAACAAATAATTTGAGTTTTTTGAACTTTTATCCCCCATCAATCAATTGATCTTAGACCAATTGATTGGTCTATCACAAAATCTCTTTAGTTTCTTTCTACCTTAGACCAATTGATTGAGAGTTGGTTTTTAATCAATTAATCTCGGTATCAACCAAAGATGAATCTTTTCATTTCTTGTTTTTGTCACCAATTGATTGGTATCTAAACCAATTGATAGGTCTTTGTCTATATTTTCTTCAAACTATACATGATATCCATCAATTGCTTTTGTTAGTCTTAAAGGTTCTATAGTTTTTCAAATATACTCAACAAATTGTGATTTTGATTCTATCATTTAACATATCTTACTATCGTAGAATTTATGATTGTATAACAATGTTTCGCATGCTATTATGTTATAATAGATAGTATTTGAGATAATATCTTGATATTATATCTAAAGCAAAGCATATTATCTGATAATAATCAAAATATTCTATCATTTTCATATTACGTGGTAAGGCAGAATGTATATTTTATATATTACTAATTTTACCTTTGTCATTTTGTATTAATTAACTCTACTACAAAAATTATTTACAAAAAAATATAAGCATTTATAAAATATAATATGTAAATTTAAAAAAAATATTTTTTTAAGAATGAAGAGAGAATAAATTACTCATGATTTTTTAAATTCTTTAAACTTTTTTTATTCTATTCATGAGTAGTAAAAATAACAAGTTTAATTTATAATATTTAATTTATTTAAATTTAAAAGGTTATATTTTAAAATTTAAGAAATAAACAATATTGAATATTATAGCAAATAAATATTTGTATCTTATATTACTAAGATATATAATGGTACTATGCCAAACATAAATATTATATATACAATAATACATGAGATATTTAAAATTACATGCATTCGGATTCTCTGAATTAATTTTAGGAAAAGTTATTGATATTGAACACAAAACATTAATATTATACATTTAATATAAATTTTACCTTACAAATATGAAAGAATGTAAATTTAAGGTATATTCAATATCAATAACTTCATCTAAAATTATTTCAGAAGATTTGGATTCGAAATTACAGTATGCTAAACACTTCATTCATTCACACGTTTTTTATGCAGATTTTGAATAATCTACTATTAGAAAAAGTTGTTAAATGCTAGAGGTATTATATTCCTGTGTTATATTTTTTTAGAACTTTTTTTAATAATTTATTAGGTATTTCTAGCTCCTATATATAATAGGTTTGAAAATACATGCAAGTTAACTTTGAAGAAAAACAAAAACAAAACAATATAAAAAATAGGGAAATTGAACAACAACAACAATATGTCTTTTTTCATTAGGTGGGGTAGGCTATATGAATCAAATGATGTTACAAAATTTTATTATAAATCATGTGTTTAGATAAACTATTTAAATCTAATCTTTTTTTTAATAATTTTGCCTATCATTTTTCATAGTCTCTCCTTATATCTAATTATTGAGTTACTCTCGATCGATCTACTCTTTTTATTGGGGCCTCTATAGGTCTTTTTCACATATATTCAAACCATCTAAAATACGATTCTACCATCTTTTTTCACAATAGTTGTAACTCCAACTTTCTCTCTAATGTACTCATTTCTAATTTTATTTTATTTGGTATATCCACTCATTCAATACAACATTCTTATCTCTGTAATATTGAACTTATTCTCTTATTGACTTTTTATTGCCTAACACTTAGTCACATACAACTTTGTCAATGTTATAGCTGTGCGATAAAATTAACCATTAAGTTTGAGCAGTACTTTTATATCTGTAATAACACCCGAAACATTCATCTATTTCATCCACTCCACTTGAATCTTATGGTTTAAATCTTCTTTTATTTCCCCATTCTATTGTATAATAGACTCAAGATACTTAAATCGAGTGACTTGTGATATGATGTATTCTTCAATTTTCACCCCTACGTTATAATTAGTGCGTCTCTTATTAAACTTATATTTCATATACTCTATTTTATTTTTACTTAAACGAAATTTATGTGTTTTCAAAACTAGTCTTTACATCTCTAACCTCTCATTTATTTCCTCTCTCGACTCCTCAACTAAAATTATATCATCTGTAAATAACATATTTCGTGGCACTGGCTATTAGATATACTCAGTAAGCATATCTAAGAATAAAGTAAAAAGATAATGACTCAAAATTGACTCCTGACATAGACAAATAGTTATCAAAAAATCTTCAATGGGTCCACTTTATATTCTCACACTAATTGTAACCCCATCATACATATCTTAAATTACTCAAATAAAAACAATACGAATTCCTTTTTCTTTTCCAAAGCCTTTCACACACATCTCTTGGCACCCTATCATATATATTCTTTAAATCAATGAACACTATATACAAATCTTTTTTATTTGTTCAATATTTCTCCATCAATCTTTATAACAAGTATATTGCTTTCATGGTCAACTTGTTAGGCATAAAACTAAATTGATTCTTTATAACTTGAGTCTCTTATCTTAATCTCCATTCAATAACCCTCTCCTATAACTTCATATAATGGCTCATGAGTTTAATTCCTCTATAATTAAGGTACTTCTCTTCTACTCATTTGGTATTCTCTTGAATCTCATAATCTTATTAAATAACTTTATGAGCTAACTTATACCTTTTACTTTTAAACTATTCCACACCTTAATAAGTATATTATCTAGTCTTACTACTTTGCCATTCTCTATCCTTTTTAAAACGTTTTTTATCTCTGACTCTCAAATCTTACGATAAAAAGTATAATTTTGATCATTCTTGATGGTGTCTAGTCTATCTGAGTGCCATGAGATGTCACATTTTTCATTAAATAACTTATGAAAATAATATTTTTTTCCTTTTCTTAATATCTTATTCCATGATTAGGAATCTCCTTTCTTTATCCTGAATGCATCTCACTTGATCCACATCTCTTGTCTTTTTCTCTTTACTTTTAGTAAATTTATAAATACTTCTTTCTCAATTTTTAGTCCTTAAGGATTGATATAACACATTAAATGCCCCAACTCTCGCTTCACTCACTGTCTACTTAGTGTTTTTCTTAGCTAATTTATTTATTTTTCTAATTTTTCTCACTATGTTTTATCATATTTCCTTTTAATTTTAACCTTATCTTGTACGCTTATATCTTACTATCAAAATTTTTTATTTCTAAGTCCAAAATCTTTTGATTTTTCGAGTATCTCTTTTGCAACCTTCTTAATATGTATAGTCATCTCATCCCACATATCATTAACACTTTCTTGTATTTCTTATAATCTTTCTTTCAAAATCCTTTTCTGTAAACTCTTTTTTTAATGATATTTCAACTGCCACCACTTTATTTTTAATACCCTTTCTTAGCCTTTACTATTTACTCTCCTCTTAATTCGAACATCTATCATTAAGACTTTATGTTGTATAATTAAGTTCTCTTCAGGTATAACTTTACAATCCATACAAAGCTTTCTCCCACTTTTGTACGTGATAAGATACACTTTGTGTTTCTTAAAACAAGTATTACCTATAATAAAATCAAATATTAATGAAAAATCTAAAATAGTTTTACCTTATGCATTTGTTTCTCTTAAACCATATCCCTCATGCAAACCCTCGTAACTTGTAGATGAACTCCTTACATGATCATTAAGATTCTCTCCTATAGGAATCCTTTCCCTTGTAGGTATTTCTGTACTAGACCTTTTAAATTTTCTCAAAATATTGTCTTATAATACTTTTCTAACTCTACCTGTGATATATAAACATTAATAATATAAAAAAAATTCATTGCAAATTTTAATACTATAACTATGTCTCCTAATCCTTTTATATCTACCATAATATTTTTTTAATATTTATCCACAATTATACCTATCTTATTTCTATATTTAATCTTATTGATATATTAAAACTTAAATCTTGAAGTGTCTAATTTTTTTATTTTTTTCTACTCATTTAATTTCTTATAAGTATATAAAATTAATTATTCTTTTAATTATAATATTTACTATTTTTATTAATTTATTTATAAATATACATATATTCCAAATTTCAAAATCAATCTTACTTTTGTCAACAGATTTCTTTATCCACGTTCATCCACAACAATATGACAACTCTTGCTTATTTTTCACTCCAGTATACAATAATTTTTATTCATTTGGCACTATATTCGACCTATACAACACATCGCATCCCGGCAACGATCTAATATTAACTCTATTGTGAGTGTTGATTTATGTCATAAAAATTTAACCAAGTTTTACGGTAGTTATTAACTATCTAACACAACTCTCGTCTCTCTTTTAGAGGCTTGTAACCGACTTTGAAAATGATTTGCATTGAAGCGCTGCAGGAGCGAAAATTGAACAAATAGAAAAAAAGAAGAAGCATTTTTAGGGACTTCTTGGCGGCGATCTCTTTTGATATGCTTCTTCTGGAAATTCTATGTGTTTTCCGTTAAGTTCAGTCTTTAAGACGTCCCTTGAATCTCTCTGCATGTATCTTCTCATACAGGCTTTGTGTTTTACTCACTTTCACTCTGTTTGGTTGCTGAAAAAATCGTATTTGCATTTTTGTTTTGAAAAATCTAAAATCACATAAATTTGAATTTGCATGGAGCACATTTGAATAGACGACTCGCAATTACTTGCATTTTCTGTTAAACTCGTGAAATGTCAAATTAGATTTGAAGTGTAACAGCAGAGAATCCTGACATCCCAGACATAACCGGTGTGACTAGGCGAAAGGTTGCTTCTGGCAGCCCGTCTCCTTCGGTGAGAATTCAGTCTTGCTTATCTTCTACAATTGGAATTTGATCATGCGTATGTAAATCGATGATTTGAAGCTGAAGCGTATCCTGAGACTTGTTTTGCATTTGTATCAGTTTCTAGATTCGGTGCAGAAAATCCATCCGTCAAGTCGTAGTAGAGTTTCTTTCATTGTAGAAAGAGGTATATTTCTTCTGGTGTATCCTACTCTCTTAATTATTATTCTGGCTGTAAGATAAATGATTTCCCAACTAAAATTTTTAGTATATGTGCCAGTTTTATGCATAACATTCATAGATATATATTATTTAAATTAAGTATAAAATATGTTATTGTTGCGTCCTTGGCTACTCCCTTATCTGGCAAAATCAAAATGTTTATGATAATTTATATATTGATTTTTTTCTTTTTTGGTTGGAAAGACTCTCCTGTTCACCCGATGGCTTTTATTTTGTGGCTACAAATTAATTTCATCAAATGATATCTCCATCTCTGAATTATTGATTCTTTAACAACTTGAATGGAAATGCGCTAATTTTTGCTTTGTTTATGACTGATTCTCTTCTCTGTGTCATTTGAATTCTGTTTAAAACATGATGGGATTCATAGGGCTAAATTATTGTTTAATAAGTGTGGGATCTGCTAACTACTTCCATCTTTTATTATGTTTACCAGATTGTATCTTGTTCAGGAGGATAAGGGAGTGTCCAGAATTTCTGTCATATTTGGGTGCTCGGGTGTGTGTGTGTGTGTGTTTGTAATGTTTCTAGCTGGCATTAACATAATTTATTTCAGAAATTTTTGCAATTTTAGCTATCAAAATTATTGTTGTTGCAGGATGCTGGATTAATTTGAAGGCCATAAGGTTAGTGGCGCCTTTTGGATTAATACCCAGTATTAGTCATATGCTTCAAGTTTTTGGTTGAGTTTCTATTAAGTGGATGCATATAATACACTTGGCTGGGTACTTGAAAATTGGGACAGTAAGGGTGTGCTTGATTTAAGCATTTTCTTCTCTTGAAATAGATGACATGCTTGGAAACATGTTTTGTGTGGACTTTAAGAGAAATAATTATCAGAACATGTTTATCAAAATTGGCTGAAAACGGTAAGAAGTAATCAACTATGCACAAAAAGATGTCTTTTGTTTCCTATTAAAAGGTGGTGGCTTATTTGTAAATAGATCCATCTTTTTAATTTATCCAGATCTCTCTCACGCACTGGCCTATTACCCTTGTTACCTCATGCTTTTCTTGATTTCTCCAATACTGTTTCTAAAATTGTAGAGTCCAAAGGTTGCTGATATCAAGTTGGATACTGGCAAATCAATAAGCTACTGTCAAGCGATTAAGGTCATTTCCAAGAGAAGCTGGCTAAAGATGCTGGAGTAGGAGCTCTAGTGAAGGACCTCTAATGATTAAGTTAGTAGGGTAAAACTTAGACTTTGAGAATGGCCGAGATTTCATGAGGAATGAGTTGAATGGATGTTAGAGAAGGCATACCTCTATGTGAATGGATCCTCTACAGTAGTGTGAAGGATCTGTAGGATTCATGCTGTTGTAAGTTGCCAAAAGTAACTTATAAAAAAAAAAAAAAAACACCTGTGCAGGGAGCACAGCAGGTCACAGCACAGATCCTCCTCAGTCGAGGATCTATGCTTTACCTCTATATAGATGTTTTCATGGTTTGTCTATGGAACCATTTATTAATTATTGGGAAACATAATTGTTATGCTGGGGTTATAGCAGTTTCCCGAGCTATACACATGTAATTCTCTTGTTGGTTGTCGATTTGCAGGCCCATGAGTTGGTTAAGCTGATGTGCCAGTAAGAGGTGGCAATATGGCATAAAGCCCTTTCCTTGTGGTCCTATTACCGCGTAATAAGGCTGGTCTAGGGTAAGTGCTCAAGAGTACCCAGTTTGGTCAATCTCACTGAGAACAAACCACAAACCATCGCTCCTTTTTACTTTCTGCTTTTATTTTTTCTTTTCCTCTTTATTCTCTTAAATGTCAATCATGTCTTCCATTCTTGCCTCAACATCTGATGCACTGTATGCTTGCTACAAAGTTCCTCCAGTGTTTTCCCATCGCCCAACTGCTATTAAAGAAAAAGGTAAAGAAATGATAAATGATCAATCAGTTTCACACCTCAATGCCACTAATTAGCCAAGGGAGCATCAAGATTTTGAATAGCCAGAATAATGAAAATCTAGTTACCTCCCTCCGAAGGTGAGCCCATGGGATATGCAGTGGAAACGGCAGCAAGATCTGGCTTACCAGCCAGATTGGGAAATGTTGGAATGAAGTTTGGAGGCTTCAACAGCATGAAGATAAAATAATTTGTAATCATTAGTTTACAAACTGGACAGATTTTTTAAGAAAGTAAATATAAAATGGTCATAAACAAGAAAATGAAAATATAAAAATATTTTCAAAACCAAATGCATCCTAAATTTTCCTGGGATACATTTAAGTTTAGCATCATATCCTTGCATCGTTCAGTTTTAATTTTGATGCAAATTTTACACCTTTATTCCTCTGGTGCTTGGTTATGTTGATGAAAGTGAATTTGTACTTACATGTAAAAATGCTTATCATGTTATTGTAAATCCAAACATTGAGATTTGGTGGCGTTATTATGGACATTGGACATTCCAACGACAGAAGTGTGAATGACTTTTTAATTTTTTGAAAAAGAAGTGTAAGAGAAAGCAAATTACAGCCTAAGATGCCTGTTTGGTAGTCTTTAGTCTCATTTGTGGTCAATCAAATTCTTTTGCTAAACACTTTCCATGGAGGTTGTGGTGCAACAATAAAAGATCTATTTGGTTATTCCCCCCCCCCCCCTTCTTTTTTGTTTGCAAATATAATTGTCTGAATGTGTGGGAATCGAATTTTATTTCTGATTCAATTCTTCAAAAACTTTCATTAATAAGTGAATGGAGTGTAAGTAAGAGTACCTTCTGTTTCTCATTGTCGCCAATTACCAGTATTGTTCTAATTACTCTTTTGGTTTGTAGGGAGGTTTTTCTTAGAAATCATTAAGAGGCTATCATGCAAAAATGGAGGCACACATTTTCTTCAGACAATGGTGAGATATTGACATTTTGAGTGTTTTCTATTTGAGTTACTCTCATCTTTCATCATGTTTCTTTTATTCCGGAAGGATAACTTCATTAACATATTATCAGTCACTCATGTAGGAGAGTGAAAGGGTTAGGATCCAATATTTAGGTTTAGCTCTTTCTTGGGTGAATTTATGGTAGAAAATAGAGGGGGTAGACTTCCATCTGGTTATTTATATGTGTGAATTTTCTTTTCTGTTCTTTTCTTATTTTATAGTGTTTCAATATATAGTTCTCTTCTAAGGTAGTTTTCTGCTCTCTTGTTAACTGTCCAAAATAATGAATTCATGTCCTCATATTATTTTGCCAAATTTTTTAAAATCTTTTGTCAGACTATGTTTCTGTTTACATTATGTTTAATTCTTGTAATCAAAGATGGCTGTGTGCTTGTGTTGCTACAATATAATGTTTGCATCACTTTTATGTTACAACATTGACATATCTTTTACATCATTCTTTTCTTTCATTTGTGGAAATTATCTAGTTTTGCACCTTGTGCATGTGCTAGAAAATGATGATGCCCGTACTGTAATCATCCTAAAAAGTAAAATTATGCATGGATTTATAACTATTATTGATAACTGCTAGGCTTTATGTTCCACTATAAATGATTTTGTACTATTTAAGAAGATTTTAGCTTCATTTCTGGTTTTGTCCTTTTAGCTAAGGGAAATTACTTGTGAGCAAATGTGATAATTCCTTGAAGATGGAAATTGACCCTGGTCTTTGGGTTGTAAGTCATAACAAGATCCCTTTTTCAGTAACAGCAACGATTTTCTGGAAGGGTTTTGGGCCTTTGTAGGACCCATAAAGATTGATCATGATACCTTGATCTCTAATTGCCCCCTTTTAGCTGTCAACCTTCCCCTTGGAGTTGTCAAATTCCTTCCACCACTTTGTTGACCATAACTTTCTCGTGAGTGGCTACCTTCTCTCTAAGGAGAGTCATTACTCTTAGATGAGACAATTATCACTGAATGTGGATTGTGCATGACCTTCAGCTCCTGATGATCACTTTCCAATTTTCAGTACTGTGGATTTTTTAAACATCCTGTATATACCAAACATCACATTATTATTTTTAATGCTAGTTTCTTCAAATATGCCAAAAAGAGCCTATTGGGAACAGAAGGATTTCAATAAATGATGGAAACTTCCTCAAGAACAGTTTCTGCTGCTAAAGGTTCTCTTGGTAACGGTGCAAATGATTTGTTATAATAGAAATAGTTTAGTTTGTCTTACTTGTATGAGAAGAAAGAGCATGTTTTAAAATTCAATATGGTGTGACAATCCTTTGGTTGTTGACATGATGATGGCTTTGTAGTTTTGTTTTTTCTCATACAAACTTTGTGACCACATACAGTAGTAATTGCTTTTCTTATATCTTATGCTCCTTTTTATTCGCTGCAATGCAAACATATTCTTTTTACATAATTTATGTAGTGTCTATTATGCCCTTTTAATAATTACTTTATCTATCAAGTTATTATTTTAACCATCAAATCACCCTTTTAATGGCAAGGGCATAAAAATAATTTCCTATCACATCTACTTATTTTTTACATTTCTTTCCCCTCTACATCATCTGACCAAACACACCCTTCGATGACTATCACGTTGATTTGCTTTACACTTAGGCAGTTCTGTTCATGTTCTACGCGTTGTGCTCACTGGGCTTATTCTTTGCAATCATGGTGAATATGCTGAAATACAAATTCATTGTACAAGTGGGGCTCCAGAGTCTAGGATCGGATTTATACTACTGTGAAGGGCACTTTCACATTTGATTAATTCATTTACCTGCATTTGTTTTTGGCTTTTTATGACTAATATCTTTAAGATGATGATAACCTGTTAATTATATGTGTTAAAGGAGACCTAATTGATGTTGTGGTTCCTCCGTTGGCTGAATCCATTGCTGATGGCACCCTGGCAACATTTTTGAAGAGTATGTTAGCAAAATGCTTGTATTTGTTCTAGTTTTTGTTTTCTTGAATGCTTTTTTCATTTTTAATGATCATTTGTAATTGATTGTGTTTTCATTTTGACATATGAGAGCAGAACCAGGCAATAGTGTTAAAGTTGATGAACTAATTGCTCAAATTGAATCAAATATGGTGCTATTTTGATATAGAAATCTCTGCAAAGGATCATAATAGTCAGTAATTTCCCAATTTTTAAATAATCTAGGTTTTGATTTAGTTTATTCTTAATATTTTTTTAGGTGACGGTTGATGTTTCTAGTCCTAAGTCAGGTGTGATTCATAAGGTATTTTTTACTATGTTTATAATGTATTTTTCTGTTTTCCCCCCTCGTGATATGAGAATTGCTTAGGTTCATCTTTTCTGTCTATAATGTAAACATCACTTCTTTGATCTATTTAATGAATCTCACCTTCTAGCCAAGGAAGGGGAAACTGTTGAACCGGGTAACAAGATAGCAATCATTTCAAGGTCTGCTGAAGCCATGACTCACGTTGCCCTTCTTCTGAGAATGCTGCTCCTGAGCCAACCCAAAAGATTACTGAGGAGAAGAAAGCACCTGAAGTTGAAACTCTCCCTGTTACCAAGAAGCCCAAAGAACCTGCTCCTCCACGGCACTCTCCCACTGAGCCACAGCTTCCTCAAAAGGAAAGAGAGACGAGTGAATCACTGCGGTTTTGTAATTGTTATACTTACCTGAATAATGTTCAGCATTTTTTTTTTGGGGAAAGTTGTCTTGATGCCATTCTTTATTATTAAAGGTTCCTATGACGAGACTTCGAAAACAGGTTGCTACATGTTTGAAAGATTCCCAAAACACATTTGCATTGCTTTCAACGTTCAATGAAATCAATACATATGTTTAACTGACTATTAAGTTGTTACAGAAGCTTAAAAAATGGCCTTATGGGGTATCTTAATGTGGTTATGAACACTTTCCGATGCACGTTTTTTGGTGATGCCTTTTATATATATAGTCCCAGTATCATGTGAAATGCAGTTGATCATGCTTGGAAAGAAAGAAATCAAGCCAATTCAGTGCTTATGTAGGTCTATTAGAAGTTGGTAGAAAAGTTGTCTCTTTTTTCTGTTAGCGAAACGTTCTATACTTAGATTGCCCTTGTCATTCTCTTGCTAGCTTTTCTTCTCCTTGTTTAGGACTAATTTGATGAAGCTCCGTTCTGAATATAAGGATGCTTTTGTTGAAAGGCACGGAGTCAAATTGGGCCTTATGTCCGGGTTTGTCAAAGTACGTTTTTAAACTATTGGATTATAGAGAACTGCAGTGGTGAGTTTCTTTGTTTATTTCCTCATGTATGTATGTTTCTTCTCTAATTTAGGCTGCTGTCAATGCACTTCAACACCAGCCTACTGTAAATGCTGTCATCGATGGGGATGATATTATATATAGAGATTTAATAGATATGATATCACCATCGCAGTTAGTACTCCAAAGGTCATTATCAGTCATTTAAACTTGTCTCATTCACTATATATAGATAAAACTTTGGGGTTGGATGTGTTATTCGTTCTGTGAAACTTAATTAGATCGGATTGGTTTTACAAGTCTTTAACAATTGATATTGTCATGGATGGTGAGCAGAAATGGCAGTGGAATTGTTGGATTCAGGAGCTAAAATGTCTCTGTGGATCATCTGTGTATCATATGTGAGAACATCTGGTAATCTTGTTTCACAGTTCAGAGATATAGATGCATTAATAATATTAAATGTGCAACAGAGCATAACAGTTGGAGTTTGGAACGTTTATTCTGTCATATAATGCACGCTTGATTTATTATCTAATTTACTCACAATAGTCATGCTTTGTATTTAACATTCAAGAGAATAGTGGTTCCTAATTTTAAATTTATCTTAACCTGTATTTTTTGCTTGATTAAGGAAGTTATTAATGTGCTTTTTTGAACTAAACAACATTGTACCTTTGCCTTCTCAGGGCCTTGTTGTGCCAGCTCTCCGTGATGCTGAAAACATAAACTTCGCTGATATAGAAAAGGCAATCAATACTCTTGTTAAGAAGGTAAATACAACAACAATAATAGGCATTTTCCCACTAGGTAAAGTAGGTCACATGAATCAAATGACATCATAAAGTTTTATTGTAAATTATGGTTTTAGATAAACTATTTAAATCTAAATTTTTTTTAAGAGTTTCGTCTATAATTTTTTGTAGTCTCCCTTTACTCTTAACTATTGAACTACTTTTCATCTGATTTACTTTTTTTGTTGGAGTTTCTATAGGTCTTCGCATATATTCAAATCATTTAAGACGCAATTTTATAATTTTTTTTACAATAGATGCGACCTCAACTTTCTCTCTACAACAACAACAACAACAAAGCCTTTTCCCACTAAGTGGGGTCGGCTACATGGATCAATCGACGCCATAAACATCTATCATAAATCATATTTTTAGATAGACCATTTAAATCTAAATCTCTCTTAATAATTTCTCCTATAGTTTTTCTTGGTCTTCCTCTACCTCTAGTTATTGGACTATTCTCCATCTCATCTACTCTCCTAACTGGGGCTTCTATAGGTCTCCTCCCCACATGACCAAACCATCTAAGTCTCGATTCTACCATCTTTTCTACAATAGGAGCGACTTCCACCTTCTCTCTAATGCATTCATTTCTAATTCTATCTCTTCTAGTGTGTCCACTCATCCAACGCAACATTCTCATCTCTGCAACATTTAACTTATTTTCTTGTTGACTTTTTATTGCCCAACACTCAGTTCCATACAACATTGCAGGTCTTATAACTGTGCGGTAGAATTTACCCTTAAGTTTGAGTGGTACTCTTCTATCACAAATAACACCCGAGGCACTCCTCCATTTCATCCACCCCGCTTGAATCCTATGCTTTACATCTTCTTCTATTTCTCCGTTATGTTGTATGATAGATTCAAAATACTTAAATCGTGTGACTTGTGGTAGGATATGTTCTCCAATTTTTACTTCTACGCTAGAAATGGTGTGCCTCTTACTAAACTTACACTCCATATACTTTGTTTTACTTCTACTTAAACGAAATCCATAAGCTTCCAAAGCTAGTCTCCACCTCTCTAACTTCTCATTCATTTCCTCTCTCGATTCTCCAACTAGGACAATATCATCTGCAAAAAGCATGCACTGTGGCACCGGATCTTGGATATGTTCAGTAAGCACATCCAAGACTAAAGTAAAAAGATAAGGGCTCAGAGTTGACCCTTGATGTAAACCAACAGTTATCGAAAAATCTTCCGTAAGTCCACCTTTTGTTACTACGCTAGTTGTAACCTTATCATACATGTTTTGGATTGCTCGAATATAAGCTATACGAACTCCTTTTTTCTCCAAAGTCTTTCATAGAACCTCTCTTGACACTCTATCATATGCCTTTTCTAAATCGATAAATACCATGTGTAAATCTCTTTGATTCTCTCGATATCTCTCAATTAATCTTCGCAACAAGTATATTGATTCTATAGTTGACCTTCCTAGCATAAAACCAAATTGATTCTCCATCACTTGAGTCTCTTTCCTTAACCTTCTCTCAATTACTCTTTCCCATAATTTCATAGTGTGGCTCATGAGTTTAATTCCTCTATAATTTGCACAATTTTGAATGTCCCATTTACTCTTATAAATAGGGATTAAAGTACTTTTCCTCCACTCGTCTGGCATTCTTTTAGATCTCATAATTTCATTAAATAACTTTGTGAGCCAACTTATGCCTTTCACTCCTAAACCTTTCCATACCTCAATGGGTATATTAT
This sequence comes from Erythrophleum ivorense, assembly GCA_026724425.1. Classification (NCBI taxonomy): domain Eukaryota; kingdom Viridiplantae; phylum Streptophyta; class Magnoliopsida; order Fabales; family Fabaceae; genus Erythrophleum; species Erythrophleum ivorense. The sequence goes on along the minus strand of JAIUCV010000034.1, from coordinate 3,778,332 downwards.
CCGGTCCAACTGCTCTGCCATTCTCCATTCGTTGTAATGCTTCTTTTACCTCTACCTCACGAATCCTACGATAAAAAGTATAATTTTGATCCTCTTCTCTAATGTCTAGTCTATCTGATTGCAATAAAATCTCATGCCCTTCATTAAAAAGCCTATGAAAATAATCCTTCCACCGTTCTCTGATATCTTGTTCCGTTACTAACACTTTCCCTTCTTCATCCTTGATGCATTTCACTTGGTCCATATCTCTTGTTTTTCTTTCCCTACTTTTAGCTAGCTTATAAATACTTCTTTCTCCAACTTTAGTACCTAAAGATTGGTATAATCCATCAAATGCCCTTACTTTCGCTTCACTCACTGCCTTCTTAGTGTCTTTTCTTGCTACTTTATATTTTTTTCAATTTTCATTACTCTTACATAATGACCACACTTTGTAACACTCTCTTTTAACTTTAATCTTATTTTGTACACTCGCATCCCACCACCAAGATTCTTTATCCTTAGGTCCAAAACCTTTTGATTCACCTAATATTTCCCTTGCTATCTTCCTAATTTCTTTAGCCATTTCATTCCACATATCATTAGCACTTCCTTGTATTTCCCAAGATCCTTCCTCCACAATCCGTCTCTACAAATTCCTTTCTTTATCCCCCTTTAGTTGCCACCACTTAGTTCTTAACACCCTATCTTCGCCTTTGTTTTTTACTCTCCTCTTAACTCTTACATCCATAACCAAAACTCTATGCTGAGTAGTTAAACTCTCTCCAGGGATAACTTTGCAATCTATACAAAGTTTTCTATCTGATTTCTTTATAAGAAAGAAATCAATTTGAGAACATACCCTTCCACTTTTATACGTGATAAGGTGTTCCTCACGCTTTCTAAAATAAGTGTTAGCTAATATAAGATCGAACGCTAATGAGAAATCTAGAATAGTTTTACCCTCTGCATTTGCTTCCCCTATGCCATGTCCTCCATGAACACCCTCGTACCCTGAAGATACCCTTCCTACATGACCATTTAAATCTCCTCCTAAAAGAATCTTTTCTCCGAATGGTATTTCTTGAACTAAACATTCTAACTCCTCCCAAAACTTTACCTTGTGATATTCTTCTAGCCCTACTTGTGGTGCATAAGCACTAATAACATTAAAGATTTCCTTTTCTACTACAAACTTTAATGCAATGATTCTATCTCCTAACCTTTTTACATCCACTATCGTATTTTTTCAAAACTTATCTACAATTATACCTACTCCATTTCTAAATTTAGCCTTACCAGTATACCAAAGTTTAAAACCTGAAGTGTCTAATTCTTTCGCTTTTTCTCCTACCCATTTAGTTTCTTGTAAACACATAAAATTAATCCTCCTCCTAATCATAGTATCTACTATTTCTATAGACTTACCCGTAAGTGTACCTATATTCCAAGTGTCAAAACGAATCCTACTCTCATGAACTAGCTTCTTTAGCCACATTCGTTCACGAAAATGTGGGAACCTTTGCTTATTTTTCACTACATCCAGGCGTCGATGCAGCGACTCTTGCTCACTTCTCACTGTACCCAAGCTATACAGCGCGTTACTTACAGGCAACGACCTAGCTTTACGTTTAATATATCGATTGTCCATGTCATAAAGATTCGACAAAGTTTTACGTTGGCTGTCGACTGCCTAACACAACCCTCCTCTTTTTCCCGGGCTTGGGACCGACTATGAAAAATAATTTACATGAAAGTTCATCATAGGTAGAGTTAACTTTCTCTCTAATGTATTTATTTTTTATTTTATCTTGTTTGGTTTGTATCACTCATCCAACACTCAGTCTTATATAATATGTCGGTTTTATAATTGTACAGTCAAATTTACTCTTAAATTTAAATAATATTTTTCTATTTGTAATAACGCATAAAACACTCCCTCGCACTAAGAAGGTAAATAACGAAACTTCATCAATTGATGAAATGGCTGGAGGCACCCTTACAATATCAAACGGTGGTGTTTATGGGAGCCTTTTGAGTACTCCCATTATCAACCCTCCCCAGGTTTGGCATTTTTAGCCAAGATAAAACCTTTAAGGGTGTTATCTTTTTCAATAAAAGATCTGTCTGATATTTCATACATATTTTCTCTTATTAACTATGATTGTAAATACTTAATAATTTACTGCAGGTTCTTATTCATTATCTTTCTTTATCAACAAATCCTTACGAGCTCTATTTGATGTTAGGAAATGCGGACAAAGACCTCTTTACTTTTGATTTTTGTGCATTTCCATATCATATAGATAAAAATTATTTCAATTTGCACCAATAGCTCTCTAAATTGCACCTTGCTTTCTCAGTCGTATCAAGCCAATTATATTGATCCGTTCTTTGTCACCAGATAATTCCGGATAATTGCTCTCTTTTTTTATGGCCAATAATTATTGAATATTCATAACATATTGAATTTAATTATTGAGAAAGAAATATCATGCGGTTATTTGTTTTTGGCTGTATGCAATCTTGGGTATGCACTCCTTAGTGTCTCGTCCGGTGGTTTGTTGGAGGTAATATTGTCCCAAGGCCAATGATGTATATTGCTCTAACGTATCAACATAGAATAATTGATGGAAGAGAGGCAGTATTCTTCTTGCGTCGTATCAAATATATTGTAGAGGATCCTCACAGGCCTCTTCAAGACATATGAAGTGCACCGCAAGTTCATCGAAGAAAAAATGAACAACTTGAGATTCAAGTACTGTCGACTTTCCCAGTTTTCTTAACCTTTATGGTTGCTTCTTAAATTGTCGCTCATCATGCTCTACAATTTATAATGAGCAAACTCTTTAGGATTGTATCCTATTCTCTATCTGCAGGTTGATTCAGCATGTTTCTTATTTTTTCCCTCGCTATTTTACTGAGAGGAATCTTCAGGCTGTCTCAATTTGTATTACACTACTATATTGTAGGGATTGTCCCTAGGGTAATAAAGTGATTTCTATCTATATCTACAAGAGTTTCTCGGAAATCCTTAATTATCTGTCAAAGATTAATGGACTAAATCAATAATAAACAGATATGTACGCATATCAAAGACAAAATTTATTTGTCATGTTTATTTATTAATAATTGAATTGGTTTATTTATTTTCTATTAATTGAGTCTATTTAAGAATCTTTGGTATACAGTCCTTGTCCTCTTGTACTGTGGTCCTATGTTTTGGCCTGTTGGGTGCAGAAACAAAGGTGGGTGGCCTAGTATAGATCTTACGGAAGTTTTGCTTCCAAATGTTATAATACATTGTCCTTCTTGTCTATTGTCTCTGCATTGCATAAAATTGTTCTGCTACCACGTTTTATATAGTTTCTGCATCTCCATCGGATCATGTGAACTCTGGCTACTAATGCTTCAGAGATGATTTTTTTTTTCCTCCTATTTGCTTCGTCTGTTTCATGTGCAGAAATTTCAATTGACTCGCAAATTTTCTTAACATGCAATTAACACGAAGCAAGCACAGCACTAGTGGTTAACTACATCATTTCAGTAGCCTATACCATTTAAGCTACAAATCCATGCTATGAGAAAGTCATTAATGGTGTGGATTGAAGTGGGGAAAAGTGGGATGAGGGAGAGTCCTTACATGATTGTTTGAAAGTATAGAATCAATATTCAGATGAAGCAAGTGTGGAAAGTGAAATTCTTAATACGACTCATATATTTTCTTCCAATATAAAGAAGAAAAGACAGTGAGAGCTTAAAAACACTAAATATAAAAAGAAATTAAGAACTCAAATCATCCCAAATCCCTCCGTTGGGATGGGTTTGGAATTGAAGTTTGTGGAACTTCTCTCAACCTATTACATTTTAGCATCCAAATAATGGTTTGGATAATTTTCCGTCCTCGCCTCACTTTTTCCTCCCAAACAAGTTCTGATAAATTTTCAAGTGCATACACATACACACACCCATACATCTGTAACTATATGAAAGATCAATTTCAATGAAAGGTATGTACATGCTATATGTTTATTTGTAATATACTTGGTTTATTTATTTTGTTTGATCAAATTTATCTACAAATTTTTCATTTTCTTTTCTCATATTAATGATATGAACCCATAATGTAATACTATTATAATATAAAATATTCTAAAATAAATCTAATTAACCACAGAAAGACAAACCAAGTCATATGTAAATAAACATATTGGTGTCAGACAAATTTTTTCAATAGCACAAACCCTTAACATATATGTTCAATATATCAGTTTTTTACCGTAGAATAATTAATTAAATAACATGAAATGAACTGAAACCATCCAAAATTTTATAAATATTTTTTTAAAAAAATATCATCATATAATCTTAATTAATTCATTACTAAATTTGATAATTCTCATACATCTCTTGATCTCAAAAATGAAAAATTCGTGCCAACGGAAATCTAACTAGGTGACTCTGCCCAACCACATTTCAAGATTTTCAACCTCTATCTAATCAAACAATCTCCCCACTCACCTCAACTATGCAAAACATTGACCAAGTAAAAACCACTATTTCCCTGTATATATCTGAAACATGAAAATTGATCAACTGCACCGATTTCTAGGCAAAACAACATCAACAAATTGAACAGAGAGAGTTTCAAGTATTATTGGTACCACCATTGTTGGAATAGGAATTCCCAATAATAGACGTTACTGCAGCCACAAGAGCTGCTGTGAAATTAGGGTCTGCAGTGATAGCAGCCGTTGCTGCATTTAACGCCATGCCATCATGATTATTATTACCCTGGGCCCCACTAATATGTAATCCAGAAAACTTGGTTTTGTCACAAGCTAGTGACTGCCCAAAAATGCTTGGAGGCAGGAGGTTAACTTGTTGTGGCTGTAGCGAATTGAAAGTGCTTTGAGCTGTGAGATCCAATGTGATGGTTGGAAAGGGAGCTGAGGCTGAGAGGGTTGCAAAATTCTGTGAGCATTGCACTGCACTTTCTAGTATGTTCGGGTTCATTATGGGGCTGGCGCCGCCGTGATCGCCGCTTCCCGAGAGAAGCATGGAGGCGGCCGCGGAAGTGGTGGATGCCATCGCCTTGGCGGTGGGAGGGAGTGGGTGGTTGTGCTGCCCTTCGTATGTTGTGATTAGCACACTTCGATCTTCGGCACATCTTTGTACCTTCTTGTACATGAAGAATGCATTAGTGGGAATATGGCGGTTTTATCAAATTCTCTAGTAAATCTATTTTTGGCACATCACTCTTTGTGGACTCTTTTGGCATCATATAATTTTTTTAGCAACGAGATCTTTTTTTTCGTAATAAAAGGATCCTATAAAAGAGAAAGAGAAAAAAAAATAAAAGAGACATGCGAAACTCACTAAAATAAATTTTACTTGACCTCACCCACTTTCTGTTTTTTTTCCCCTTTTACATAATTATCTTTATTCTGAAAAAGGATTCAAATCCAACTTTTATCCATAAGGAGCTGATTTAATCTGACATTCTAGTCCATCGGCTTTTTTCAAGGTAGCCCGTTCTCAGAAAATGGTTGATTAATCAATTTTTCACTCTACATCCTTTTGACACTAAGGCAACTCTTTCCTATAGGGAATTAGGAGTTGATTGCTTGATCTTTTGCTTTACATTTTTTGGGCATCAAGTAACCCTTTTTCAGAGAGAAATTGATTGTCCAATAAGGGTTCACACACTAAAATTTCTGTGTATGAAGTAACCTTCTCTTTAGACTACTAGCTGATCAACTATCAATGAAATTATTAATTGTTAACCTGTGCTAATCAAAGAGTATAACAAATCACTAGTTTATTAGGTGGAGGAGCATAAAAATTCAAGTATTATTTCATATTTTTATGGTTATCGAATGTAAAACATATCAGATATCATGGGTTGACCACTTGCTAACGTGACACCCTAATATAATATTATGACGATAATTACTTCAACTTAAAAGTTTTAACAATATATACTGTGTTTAACAATAAGTATTGAATAAAGGCACATGAATATAATAGTGTTTAACAATTTCCCCATTTGATGCAATAGAAGGCAAATTTTCATTGATGGTTGGAAGAGTATATACTTGTTTTCGTACTGGGCAACCAGCCCCCATGGTACAACGATAATAAGCTCGTGGACATGGATTTCCTTTAGCCATCTTCTGCCCATACTTTCGCCATTGGCATCCATCTGAAATCTGTTAAGAGAATCGATCAAAAGAAAAGTTAATTTGCATGTACTTTTAGCACAATTGATATTACATGTTTTTAAAAAAGAAAAAACTCCTACTTACACATTAAAAGAAAATGTTTCAGTACATTTTAATTTTAAGTATTTTTTATTATGTTTTTAATTAAGAAGTACAGGTGACAAAACAATTATTTAAAATGTCAATAGTGTGATATTACTGGGTCCCCAAAAAAATCTACATGTTATATTTTCTCAGTAAATAGCTTAAGCATAATTACTTAAAAAAAAACTTTACTTAAATCTTCTTGTGTGTGGATTGTATGGTAAAAGTATATAAAACTAGCTGTTCCTGTGAATATATAGCAATAAATAGTTAAGAAGATATATGATTGAGAGTATCTATATATATGTGCCAAGTTTAGAACATTCAACCATTGAGGATTCTGATCTTGCTCGAACTGAAACACGAGCTTTCTTGATCATTGACAAGGTTTCTGAGGTTTGATCGATATCTCTCTTGGAAGAACTTAATTTAGGGACCCTATTGGAGAGCCAACCTGGGATTATTGCTTCCTGATTATGATCTGATGGCCTCCCTTCAATAATATTATCCCTTCTGGCTTTGTTGGCACTATCCATCTTACCATAATGATCTTGATGATCCATTAACTCAACCATGCTTTTGCTTTCTGGCAATTTTTCTTCTGAAGGTTGCCGCGAATTATTAGGTTCATCTTTTTCAGCAAGACCCATGTCTATAAATTGCCTTGGAACCATGCTTCCTTTCCTTCTATTCTCATTGGGGGCTTCTTTAACCTACATGCAGAAACCCATATTATAAAACGTTCCGTATTTATTTATTAGCACGTTAGATAGATAACTAGCTAGCTAGTACAAGAAATTCTATTTTGTTGAGGTTGAACCTACTCATAATAGAAAGAAGAATAAACTATCAATTGGATCCTTGAAATATGTTTCATCAGTTTATTATTGCAAAATAATTATCATCATTTGATTCAGAAAGATTTTTTTAGAAAAAACTCATCAATGTGATCCTGGCGTGGGCCTTAACCATCGATTTAGTCCATGAAGAGATCACAATGATAACGGAATTCTGAAAAATTTTGGAGTCAAGAAGGGGTGGCAAAGATAATCCATGTGACCAATCAAATAATTTATTCAATCCGATCCAATTCAATCAGATTATGAATTTAATGGATACAATTAAATTGAATCCATTTTCTTAATGGGTGGTTATGGAATGAATATAATGAATTTGCTTTATTGTTTTATGTGTATTTCGATATTTTGTCAACTTTTTTTCTCTATTTGAATTATTTTAAAAGAAAATATCGTTTAATTTACAAGAAATTCTCTCGTAGCAAAAACAACACTAATTTTACCTATTTAGATTTTTGTTTAATTTTGAAACATTTTAACACCATTGTATTCTTTTTTGTATTTTTTTAATTTGGAATTTTTCTTCAATAAATATTAATTGTCATTTGTCAAATTCAACAAATAAATAAGAGAAAATCAACTACAAATAATGGTGAAATGAATGAATTGGATGCCCATCTACATTAATTAATGGGTCAAAACATAGAAAAGAAATATGTTGACAAAATAAGTTATGAATAAATTAGATTTGAAAAAAACAAAGTATTTTAATGTTTTCTTAATGGGCTAATGAATCAATTTTTACCCACGCGATCATAATCAAACCACAACCTGCCGGGTCCGATTGTTTTCCACCCATAAAATCAAGTGATAATAATTATCTTCAGAGGATTTAATTAATTGATGGAATACACATCTTTTAAATCTTTAAAGAATCTAAACAGTAATCTCCTCAAAACAAAAAAGAGATATGAGATTTTTTTTCATTTGCAATGAAAAAGTCAAAAAAATTACCCCACGACCACCATGCTGTTGCTTCTGCATCAGCTTGACGAGTTGCATATGTAGGGCATTGTAGTTATCGTTAGCCTGATCAACCAGCTCTCTTAAACGTTGATTTTCAGCATTCATCTGGTGCAATTCAGCCACCAAAGCTGCAAACTGTACCCAGAAAAAAGAGAAAAAAAAAAGTAGTGGAAGAAAGAGAAGAAATAATTCCCATAATATAATCCATCTTACAAGTGCATTCTATCTCATGAAAATATAATTAAAAAAAAGAAAGAGACGTACCTCGTTTCTCTTATTATCATCCGTGGTCTCTAATGCCCTATCATCATCCACAGTTGATCTGCTCCTACTGATATTCTTCGTAAGAAGATCTAAACTAGTCTACAAACAGACGAGAAGAAAAATATATATATATTCACCCCATAAGGTAAAAACCAATAAAAAAAACAATTATATATATATATATATGCAAAGATCTATATACTGAAAGCTATGTATGAGTTTGCCTACATCTACGTGAAGCTCTATCCCGTGTACCATCTGCCCAGCATCCCCATGATGTTCAGTCTTATTCTTCTTCGAAGTCTCAGCGAAGAAATCCATCTCATCTACGACGAGTCGTTTTTCGTTGAAGGAAATGATTGGAGAAGAATGTTCAGAATTTGAGTTATCCATGGAATCGCTGCAGGTGGCTTCCATGTTATAAATAAATAAAATATGATAAATTTTTTGTGTAACCAATAAGCTTCACAGTAGTGTATGCTTACTGGGAGGAAGAAAGTGGTTGGATCCGTATCAAAGAGGAGTCCTTCAGTTCTGCGCACAAATGTATTTAAAAGGATCAAAAAATGGGTTGAGAGAGAGACAGAGATGCAATGGTCTCGGCAATAATAAGGGTTTTGGACTAAGACCAAATATTATGTGAGAGAATAAGAAAGAAAGAACGTGATCTTACCAAAATAAAAGAGAAACAACTTGAATATGGAAAAAGATTTGAGACACTAGGGTCAGATGGTGCGCAAGAGGCCACGTTGAACTTCCATATAGGGATTAGATGAGAAATATAAGCAGAAAATTACGCAGGTCTGTGTTGAGCCGGTGAGACACTGTTTTATATAATATGTAAAATACGTATAAAATACACATTAGAACAGCAGCATGTGTTGTCTTCTATTTTTTCTTTTTTTAGGCCGCGTTACGGAGAACGTAAATTTTACTGGATGTATTTCGAGATTCATGCATCATAATATAATATTATTTATTTACTACAGATCTTAAAACGATCAAAGGAGAACTCTTCATGGGAGAGCCCTTTTTATAGGAGTTAGTTCGTGCGACTTTGTGAATGTGTGTATTTTGATTTTTTATTTAGTTAAAGATAAATTACTTATTTTAAAATTAAAAATATTTTAATTTATCTAATTTTTTTAAAACACCCCAACTAATTTGAAATAATTAGAATTAAAAAATATATATATTCATCTAATTACATATCACATATTCATCTTATATAGTCTCATTAAATGAGGTTTTATGAATAAATTCACATGTTTCATCTTTTTTCTTTTTATTCAAATTGTTATGATCAACTATTTAGAGAAGTAAATTTTTTGTTCACATCAAAATATATTTAGTTTAATTTAACCTTATTCAAAATTATTTTTCCCTGGAGCATTTCTAGAAAACTTTAATAATTTCTCGTGATGATATTTGATAAAGTTGACTGTACAATCCGCCATTCCCTTGAATCGTTGGTGAACGGCATAAATTGCCCAAATAAAATAATAAATTGAAATGCAGCATGAATTTGTCAAAAGTCATATACACGTATGTGTTGACACTAGTTAGGACCAAAACAGTTGTTAAACCAATAGAGTTTCACCGTTGAATGAGAAGAATTCAAATTATCAAAGGCAAAGTTGAATACTGTGGAATTTGAATTCCACTCATCCACCTGTCAAGAAGAAGCATTAATTGCCCCTTCCGCATAGATTGGAGCCCACGATTCATGACATTGTTAAATTTAATATAGGATAAATTATATTCAACCATCTTGCTATTTGTTTTTAATATATATTTGCAATATTTTGTCTAATTAAAAAAATTATAATTGATCCCTTAATTTATTAGTCTTATTGCAATAAATCCCCCATCTAAACTTAAAAATTTTAATTATGTGAAGTTATTAAAATATTCTTTCTATTATATTTTTTGTGGGGTCCTCCTTTTGATATTTTCCTCAACCAATCTATTGTGGCCTTCAAATTTAGAAGTAATCAATATCTTGAGGAGAATCCTTTGTTTACATCCAAGTTCACTTGAATGATCTTATTATATATATCAAGCCAGAAAATGGGCAAGAAACTAGACCTCTTGTAATTTTGTCAACAGCCTTCATGATTATTGGAAACATGTTCTTTTTTGGTGGTGCTGAAGCTACAATGGAATAATATAAACAAGCTTTGCTTGATTTCCTTTGCAATATATGGGTCATTCTCATGATGCTCTCAACTGTGATGAAAATTTTCTTCGATTGAAATGCTTACTGCTAGATCAATATTTATAAATTTTGGCCATAACGCAACCCTTTTTATTCAGTTGTAACTAATCTAACTATCACATTTTGATTATGACTTCACTTCATACTTACACCTCTGTCGTGAAATAATTGCTAGCTACAACATCTTGATTAACAATTTTTTGTGTGTGCAAAAGCTAGAGAGGACTTATTTATAACAATGAGGTCCCATTTGGCATATGAAATAATTTCCATGGGAATAGGAATAAGTTTTGATAGAATAAAGTCCTAAAACTTATAGTTATATTTGGTATGCTACTCAAAAGAAAAAAAACTGACATTCCATTCAAAATTTGTGTTCGGTTGGATAAAAAAATAACGCAAGAATAACAAAAGAAAGTTGAACAAATAACTATATAGTCTTAGTATAAATAAATATTAAATATTTATTATTTTTATTTTATTCTGTTAAAAAAATTTTAAATGCTCTTATAAAAAATTTTACAAGATTCCTTTTTTTATATTTTTAATCCGTAGAAAATATTTTTAAATACTCATAAAATATTAAGATATTTCTTATTATTTTTTTAATTTTGTAAAAAGTTATTTTTAAGTTACTATAAATAGAAAAGAATATTGAAATACCTAATTCTTTTTTTTTAATTTTGCGCAACAAGCGGCTTTTAAGCAATAATGAAAGGGGGAGATTTCCGTAATTTAACCCATGCTTCTCTACAATGCCAACCATTTCATCACTTTTTTCACTGGGTTGTAAGGGTTTTCAGTAATTATAGCTCTTCCCCCCCCCCCCCCCCCCCGCGCCCCCACTGTTCTATTGTTAATTATTATTGCTCTTTTGTTTCCACACTCTTATTATGTATTCATTTTCATATCTCTTCTATATCAGATCAATTTCTTCTGATGGTCTTAACTCCATTTGTTAAAAATTATTGTTTGTCACATTATAAATTAGTTGGAAATTTAATTTGGGCATATACTAGTTTCTTAATTGAGTTTGTTTCATTTTTATTTTGAAATTATCTTATAAAAATTAAAAAGTTATATACTGATAATTGATGGCAACAGGTGGTGCCAAACGGATTTAACCAAGAAAAAAGACGGCATCAAAAGGTCTACAGTAATTAAACTCATAGCTAATGGCATATCAAAAATTCACTTCTTGATGAATAGTAGGGTGATAAATTAATCTCTAATATGTCTCAAATTGCTATTAGAACTTGTGCGGGGTACTTTCTCTGTATATTATAGGATGCATATATGGTAATTAGTGGAGTTTTTCTGCAGAAGAAAATGGTCTTATTTTAGTGAGAAACTATGAAGAATTTTTTTCTAAGTATTGTGGTATTTTTTTTTTTGGAGAATTAGAATCAATGATCCAAAATTAAAAAAATTTATTTTATAGAACCTGTTACCATTAGGTTTAGGGAGTTTATTTTAAATCAGTGATAATCTATTTTAAAATAATAGTAATAAATTTTTTAAAATATGTTTTTTTAACTTTGAGCCCTTAATTTTAATTCTCTTTATTTTTTTCCCATAGCTCTTTGCAAATATTGCAATTGTAAGAATTTATGACCTAGCAAATACGGTGACCTTTACATGTTGCAACATAAACAATTTTTAATGCATTGTAAGGGAGAAAATTTTACATGTTGTTGCAACATGAACATGTGGGACGTTGCATGAGTTCATGGTAGAACCCACGTTCAGATGGCAAACATCTCCATATGCGATAGTTCATGGCAGAATCACGTTGCACATCTGAACGTGGCTTGCAAACGTCTCCATTGTGGTCCAAAAATTATGGTCTTCGTGAGATAATTTCCCACGTCCCAGAACGTGTCAGTTTCTTCGGCAAAATGATGGAATTGCCGTTGAAAGAGTTTGCCTATAAATACAGGGCCCCTGAGCTCGATTTTATATAGCTACACACCATCATTCAATAAAACAAGAGCTTAGAAGCATCCCTGGACTTTCATGCGACAGAATTCTTATCAGAAAAATAGAGAATTCAAGCAATGGCTGGAGGTAACATTTCGATCCATTTCTCTTGCATGTCTCTGCCTTACTAAGTTTTTTGAGCTCGAAAATGTCAAATTTTTGATGTATTTGGGTTGATTTATGGAGCAATATTTTTATCATTTTGATATCAAAATTGGAATCTACATGAAATTCTGATGAAAATAGACTCCTGGATCACCCAAAACGGAGCTCAGAAACGCAAAAAATGACTGGGTTTTCATTTGGGTCTGAAACAGGTCGTTTTGGTCCTCCCTCAAACGACATGTCGTTTTGTCCTTGGCGTTGCTGCTGCATGTTGGTTAAACGACATGTAATTTAGCGTTTGGAAATAAAATGACTCCTTTTGGTGCATGGAGGATTCGAACCCATGACCCTCACAATGCCCGCATGAGTCTTAGCCACTAAAGCCATGTCTTATTGTTGCTTTGTAAAGGCAACATCTAATATATATATACGTTTTGTTTTGTGGCATTTCCTCCATACATTTTCTTCTCCCATGATTTATATATATATATTTATATTTATATATATTATCTTGAGATATTAAAAAAAATTGGCCAATATTGAATTAAAATTTAATATTAATTTATTTATTGGCCATTTATTTTGTTTAAAATTATTAAGTACATTTTAATTTGTCCAAATTTTGGCAAAAATTATTGTGGACAAAATTAAATTAATTTTGACAAATAAATAAATAATTATTGTCAAAATTAATTTATTTGTCAAAATATAATTATGAAATTAATTTTATGCCTTTAAAATTTGCCTAAATCTTGAAAAGTTAATTAATTTTAGGCAATTTTGGCATGTTTATAAATAGTAATTATTATAGTGTCATTTAATTTATGCCTAAATTTACAAAAATAATTAATTTTATTTTTAGGCAATGTTTATGGCACATTTAGATTAATTTAAAGGGAGAATATTAATTAAATTAATTAGTCATATTTTATTGAGTAATTGATTAGTTATTGCAATTCTCATTATGTATGCTTGTTTATGCTTTATGTTAAATTATATTCAAGCATATAATTTTTTTTAGATGTCATGTGAATTGTGTATTTTTTTAATTTAATTAAAGTTTAGCCACAGCACCTTTAATTGTTTTAAAATTATACACTAAGTGTTATAATCACATAAAGTAAAATGACATCAAATTGTAATTAATCATATTTAATATGATAATTATTATCCTACAAGAATATTATCATATTTCATATGATTAATTAGGATGGAATAATAAATTTTTTCTTTTCTTGATTTACCCGCAGGAATTAAGAAAAGAATATAATTTACTAGTTTTATCATTAGTATATGAGTCTAATTAAATAAAATTTAGCCCACAGGTAATTTTATTTGTTACTAGGCTCATAATGAATTGGCATGCATTGCATTGGCATGATACATGATATGTCATTTAAGAATATTATTTGTCTCAAATTATTAACATAGCATGTAAATTGTGCAGCTTTTCAACTTTTAAATATTTCTGATTTTCAAGTTCCTGAATTAACTGGAGATAACTACAATGTTTGGAAGGAGAAAATACTTCTCCAATTAGGGTGGATGGACGTTGATGATGCAATCAGAAAAGATGAACCTCCTAAACCCACGAATATTAGTAGTGCATCAGAAGTAAATGTTTATGAACGTTGGGAGCGATCTAATCGTCTTAGTATGATGTACATTAAGACTAAAATATCAGCTAGTATTCGTGGGTCTATTGGAGAGCATCAAAACTTTTGAAGTTTGCTTAAGGCTATTGATGAACAATTCGAATCTTCGGATAAAGCCTTAGCAAGCACCTTAATGACAAAGTTATCATCCATGAAACTTACTGGCATAAGAGGTGTGCGAGAGCACATCATGAAAATGAGGGATATAGCAGCTCAATTGAAAACACTTGAGGTTGAGATGTCAGATTCTTTTATTGTGCACTACATCCTGAGTTCTCTACCACAACAATATGGGCCTTTCAAAATCTCCTACAACACTCATAAAGAGAAGTGGTCAATCAATGAACTTCTGACCAGATGTGTACAAGAAGAAGGAAGGCTCATAGCAGAGATGGGTGAAAGTGTACATACAGTGACACAAGGAATGAAGAAAAGAAAGACCAAGACAAAAGGGAAGGGTAAGGTTCCCATCCCTGAGAATATTAAGAAAGAGTCCAAGTGTTTCTTTTGTAAAAAGAAAGGACACATAAAGATGGACTGTGTCAAATTCAAGGCTTGGCTTCAAAAGAAAGGTAACTCAATCTCATATTTTTGTTATGAATCTAATATGGTAGACGCTAGTAGTAACACATGGTGGATTGATTCTGGCTCAACAATTCACATCTCTAATACCTTGTAGGGCTTTCTAAACCAAAGGAAGCGGGCAGTGAGCAATACATCTATTCAGGAAATAAGATGGGCTCAACTATTGAAGCTATAGGAACATGCAGATTAGTTCTTAATTCTAGTTTTATTTTGAATTTGGAGAAGACATTTTATGTACCAAGTTTCTCTAGAAACTTAATTTCAGTTTCCAAACTTGTACCATTGGGATATTGTTTTGAATTTTCAAGTAATGAATTTAAATTATTTTATAAATCTAATTTTATTGGCAATGGTACACTTTGCGATGATCTATTCCAAATTCAATTACAAAATAGTAACCTTTATGACTCAATGCATGTTTCTAGTAGCATAGGTATTAAGAGAAATGTTACTAATGAAGATTCCTCTATGTTATGGCATCGTAGGCTTGGTCATATCTCAATAGAGAGAGTAAAAAGATTAGTAAAAGATGGAGTACTCAATACTCTTGACTTTACTGATTTTAACACTTGTGTAGTCTGCATTAAGGGAAAGCAGACTAACAGGACTAAGAAAAATGCTAAGAGGAGTTTTAGCATATTAGAAATCATACATACGGACATTTGTAGTCCAGATTTAGACTTAAGTAATTAGAAATACTTTATCACCTTTATTGATGATTACTCACGATACATGTATCTCTATCTGCTTAATAATAAAAATGAGGCTCTAGATGCTTTTAAGATATTTAAGGCAGAAGTAGAGAAATAATGTGGTAAACAAATTAAGATAGTGAGATCTGATAGAGGTGGTGAGTATTATGGTAGATACACTGAAGATGGACAAGCACTAGGTCCATTTGCTAGGTTTCTTCAAGAGCATGGGATTGTTGCCCAATACACTATGCCTGGGTCACCTAACCAGAATGGTGTAGTTGAAAGAAGAAATCGAACATTGTTCGACATGGTGAGAAGCATGTTAGTTAGCTCCAAACTTCCTAAATCCTTGTGGACTGAAGCCCTTAAAACTGCTGTATATATTCTTAACCGAGTTCCAACCAAGACTGTTGTAAAGACGCCATTTGAGTTATTCAAAGGTTGGAAACCGAGTTTAAGATATATGCGCATTTTGGGATGCCCATCTGAGGTTAGGGTTTACAATCCACAAGAAAAGAAGTTAGACCCTAAGACCATTAGTGGCTACTTTATTGGGTATGCTGAAAAGTCTAAAGGTTATAGATTTTATTGTCCATCTCACAGTATTAGGATTGTGGAATCAATGAATGCAAAATTTCTTGAGAATGATTTGATCAGTGGGAGTGATCAAACTCAAAACTTAGGTTCTGAAAATGATCAGTCTGATTTTCAAACTCCTACATTAAGTGATAGAATGATTGTAATTCATGCCCCTCAAGTCCAAACCGGCATTGAACAACTAATCATTCAGGATCCACAACCTGTTGACATTGACCAAGTTGATCCAATTAATGAACAGCCTTTAAGGACTGTTGAACAAACAGTTGAACAACATACTCCCCAAGAGAATGTTGAGTCAACATTAAGAAGGTCAACTAGGATGAGGAAGTCAGCAATTCTTGGTGATTATACTGTGTATCTACAAGAATCTGATTACAATATAGGAGCTGAGAATGATCCTGAAACGTTTTCACAAACCATCAGTTGCAGAGAATCAAAGTTATGGCACAATGCCATGAAGGAAGAGATGGATTCTATGGCGTCTAATGGAGTCTGGGATCTTGTCGAGTTGCCTAATGGCTCTAAGGCCATTAGATGCAAATGGGTCTATAAAACAAAAAGGGACTCATTAGGCAATATCGAGAGATATAAAGCAAGACTCGTGGCCAAGGGATTCACTCAAAGGGAAGGAATCGATTACACAGAGACATTTTCTCTTGTATCTAAGAAAGATTCCCTTCGTATAATAATGGCATTAGTTGCTCATTTTGACTTTTGAACTACATCAGATGGATGTGAAGACAGCATTCCTCAATGGGGAACTAGATGAGGAGGTATATATGAAACAACCTGAAGGATTCCCCTCTAGTACCAATGAACATTTGGTGTGCAGGTTAAAGAAATCCATATATGGATTGAAACAGGCCTCCCGCCAGTGGTACTTAAAATTTCATGATGTTATCTCCTCATATGGATTTGTGGAAAACGTCATGGATCAATGTATATACCAGAAGGTTAGTGGGAGTAAAATCTGTTTCCTTGTATTGTATGTGGATGACATATTGCTTGCAACCAATGATAAGGGGTTGTTATATGAGGTGAAACAATTTCTCTCTAAAAATTTTAATATGAAGGATATGGGTGAGGCATCTTATATCATTGGCATTAAGATCCATCGAGATAGAACTCAATGTATTTTGGGTCTGTCACAAGAAACTTATATCAATAAAGTTTTGGAGAGATTTCGGATGAAAGATTGTTCACCAAGTGTAGCACCTATTGTGAAGGGTGACAAGTTCAATTTGAACCAGTGCCCGAAGAATGATTTAGAATATGAACAAATGCATAGCATTCCATATGCTTCTGCTATTGGAAGCCTTATGTATGCTCAGGTTTGTACAAGACCTGACATAGCATTTGCAGTTGGAATGTTAGGCAGATATCAGAGTAATCCAGGTATAGATCATTGGAGAGCTACAAAGAAAGTAATGAGGTATCTTAAGGGTACCAAGAACTACATGCTGATGTATAGACGGACTGAAAACCTTGAGGTAGTTGGCTACTCAGATTCGGATTTCGCTAGATGCGTTGATTCACGGAAATCAACATCAGGCTATATTTTCATGTTAGCCGGCGGAGCCGTATCTTGGAGAAGCACAAAGCAGACTTTGACTGCTACTTCTACTATGGAGGCAAAGTTCGTTTCTTGTTTTGAGGCAACTTCACATAGTGTTTGGCTTAAGGGCTTTATATCTGGGCTTAGAATTGTCGACACTATCTCTAGGCCATTAAAGATATATTGTGACAACTCAGCTGCTGTCTTTCTGGCTAAGAACAACAAAAGTGGAAGTCGAAGCAAACATATCGACATTAAGTACTTAGCCATTCGTGAACGTGTCAAGGAAAATAAAGTTATCATTGAACACATTAGCACTGAGTTGATGATTACTGATCCTTTAACAAAAGGCATGCCACTAGTAATCTTTAAAGATCATGTATCTAGAATGGGACTTAGTTCCACTTTGTGTCATTGATGTATATACTATATATATATATATATATATATCATTTATAATAAAGCCTTTATTCATTTTATGTTGTTTTCTCATTTATGCGTATACATTAAAGTTTGAGAATAACAACATTAAGAGGACCCAGAATAAGCATATGGCTTATTCATAAAGTTAATATATAATGGGTAAAGAAACAAAATGCATTGTGATACATGGAGGGTATTACTCACTTATAGAGGAATTACCGCTATGATTCATGCATTTATGTTTCAGTTAAATATTTGAATCTTAAGGAGCCATTATGTATAATGATTTTCGAACCAACTGGGAGAATGTGGGACGTTGCATGAGTTCATGGCAGAACCCACGTTCAGATAGCAAACGTCTCCATATGCGATAGTTCATGGCAGAACCCACGTTGCACATCTGAACATGGCTTGCAAACGTCTCCATTGTGGTCAGAAAATTATGGTCTTCGTGAAATAATTTCCCACGTCCCAGAACGTGTCAGTTTCTTCGGCAAAATGATGGAATTGCCGTTGAAAGAGTTTGCCTATAAATACAGGGTCCCTGAGCTCGGTTTTATATAGCTACACACCATCATTCAGTAGAACAAGAGCTTAGAAGCATCCCTGGACTTTCATGCGACAGAATTCTTATCAGAAAAACAGAGAATTCAAGCAATGGCTGGAGGTAACATTTCGATCCATTTCTCTTGCATTGGATGTTATAAATATGCTTTTATATATCCATGAACTCTAACAGAACAATCAACGATATGCCATGAGCATGAGGATTAGCAATTTTCATTGGGGTCATTGACTACATTGGTTTTTAGATCAAAGAGTGATTGGGATTGATGAGCCTTAATAGCATACTAACGTATAAAGTTGATCGCTATTAAAAAGTGAGTGAAGTATTGAAGTGGTGTTTATTTTGTAGTTGGGGAGATCCTATTATTAGCAGGAATGAGTGTAGAGTCAGGGCATCTCAAAAAACTGGTATGATCCCAGAACCTGTTTCTTCTTGAGCTGTTTTCCTATATATTATTTTCATAAAAGTTTATAGTTATTGTTTGGAAATTATGTACCAAAACTCTTCTGATAAATGTTACTATTGTAACACTATATATTTTTAACTTATTTCATAACATTCTCATGTATTACATCATGAATTCTATGAAGGAAGTGAGAAAAATTTATTAAAATAATGTATTTAATTGTACTGCGTCGTGTATAAAAATTTCATTCGGTGTCACGTAAACTATGTAAGCTCATATAATACATTCTCATATGGGATCTTAACTAATTTATTTCGGGGGACTTCTTTTTGTATCCGGTGAATTTCATTCATTTACAGAAAAATCGTACATTACATTTATCACGTTTTCTCTTATTTTCAACAAACCGAATATTACAACTATCATTACAGTTTAAGCCTCTATAAGAATTAATTTATAAATTCACTATAATTAGGACTTTCAGATGACACATTTCAAAATTTACTGCTTTAGAATGAAAGCCCTCTTTACTTAAGGATGAAGGTTGTTGGTTAATTGTTATATGGACCACCTTAACAAAAATTAGCTAAGTGGTCCACATCTGTTAATTGAAATGTTATCTTAAAATACTAAGCAAAATGGAAAAGGCTTCTCATCTGTAGTCGAAATAAATAGAAAATTTTAATTAAAGTTAATTTTAGGTTCAATTCTCAATTAAAGACAAAGATTCAGTGTTTGGTTGGTTGTATCTATAAGATCTCATGTTACTGCGCTATTTGAAGTTAATTGGGACATAGCAAGTCCAATAATTTTATGTAGAATTCATTTATGAATAGGTTAAACTTTTTACTGTTATATGTATCTTGACTTTTTTTTTGGTAGAAAATCCAAATTTTCACCTTTCTACTTAAATTTCTGATGAGTTCAATCTATCCAATTATCTTTTTCTAAGGTAACTCGACTTTTTTTAATAATTTGAATTACAAATTTATAAAGTGAAAAATATTAAAACATATTTACCTAGAAAATTTTCAATTTTTGAGAATGCATTCATTAAAATCTTACAAGTACTTAAATAGAAGACCTTTTTACCATGTTTGACTAAGAAATAATCCTGGGGGCCTTCAAAATTTCTGATGCATACTTGAGATTAGGGCTGAATTGGGGTTTTAGTTTAAAAAAACTGTTTTTGCACCGTGGAGTTGATCGTTTCTGGAAGAAAAATAGCTCAAGCCCAAAAATGAGTGATCTGGAATGAGCTAGTTATAGGATTTTTATTAGATTTTATTCATATTAGCTTTTAGGCAAAGGTAAACGAATTTGTTGAGTGGTGGCTGTTAATTCTTGTTTTTGAAATATATTTGATTAGGTCTCACAGCAGGTTTCTAACTTTCTGGATCTGGACCAATTAAATAGTGCTTTGGGTTTCTTCTAATCTTAAATCAAACCGTATTTTATATAAACATGGTTATGGTTTTTACATTTATATATCATGAGGGGACAATGAGATTAATGAACATAGAAACTGTTTATCTTTGTTGGTAGTAATTAGTATGTTGAAAGGCTTGGAAAAAGACATGTTTTTTAAAGCATCTAATTACAATAAAATTGATCAATGCAATAATTTCATTGATTGCTTGTAGTCTTAATTAAATTCAGCTTATAAAATAATATTATGGCGTATCTTTTTATTGCTTGGGTAACCAGATGTCTTTGGTATCTTTTTTTCTTTTTTTCAAGAGAATTGAAGAAGACCTTCTACATGTCAGCTTTTGGTGCTTTGGCGTAGGTATTTTATATTAAGTAAATTTTAGAAGGAAAAAAAAATCTTCAGGCAATTTTAGCAATGTTACAGTGTTCATTTCGTCATTATTATTCATCTAATATGTGCGTCTCAAAACACAATTTGCACTGATTATTTTGGCTGTCACTTGCAAACACAATTTATGTATATGTCAGATTTACTTAGATGGTGGAAGAAAAAAAAAAGTCTATAATTGGTTATATTTAATTTTTTTTGTTTAAGAAGATGTACGTGATCTACGTCAATTTTATCTTCTTCAAGCAATATATTGAATAGTTAAGAAATGATATGCACTTATAATGTTTTCTATTTTGATATGTTTAGTTGAACAATATTAATTATGCACATCGATCAACTGATAATTTTGTACCATTGACAAATTTTATTTCAATGAATGGATAAATTATGTTTCTTTAATAATTATAGTAAATATATGATTTGATAATTTAGTAATGGTTGATAATTTTAAAAATTCTTATAATTAGGTTTATATTATATATATATAAACTAATTGTAATTAGCGACCTAAGAGCATACTAATCTAAGCAGCTTGCAGCAACAATTAGCAGTTATTATTCCATTCGTCGGATCGATGCTTGCAACAGCGATGGATCATTAACCGCTGCTGATGCCTTGAGTGGTGGTTAAAAAAACCACTGAATGTAAAAGACTATCATCAAATACCTCTTTTTTCGGTAGTATTTATTTAAATATATTCATTATGGTTAATCAATATAATGAATACTCCTTCAATTGAACGGTGATTCATGGTTGAACAGTAGCATAACTAGAGGGCCTCGCCCCCCTGAATTTTCGAAAATTACCATTTTGCTTATATAAATTTTTTACTCTTCAAAAAACAAATTATACATGACCCATAAAAAATAAAGTTTAGATATAACTCCATGTCAAAGTAAAAATATGACTAAGATATAATATAAATTTTGTATGAAAAGTTAGTCATGTATAAGTTTAGGATATTGAAAAATTGAAAAAAAAAATTCTTCCACTTATATGTTTTTTGAAAGAAAAGGAAGGCATTGAGTCCATTACTTTTTTTTTTAATCTTTTGAAAAAACAGCATTTATTTATACATGGATTTTGAGCTAATTGCTATAAAATAAATAAATTTTCAAATCCCACGATGTAAAAAATATTGTATGTATATATTACACTTTTAGCAAACTCAATGACATTGTTACGGAGTTTTCTTTTTTGGGTTAGAATTCAACGATGATGTCACCAAGTTAATATTTGATAATTCTGTATATGTTTGGATATGCTTTATAAAATTATATTTATATAAAAGTATCAATTCTTTATTTTTTATCAAACATGATTTACTTCTTACAAACCGTGATTTGCTCCCTCATCCGAACATACTATTCAACTGCCATAGATATCACTTCCAGGTGACATTATTGGAATTCGGTGTTATCCAATGGCAACTTTCGTAGGCTATCTTGTGCACCTGCCTATGAAAGCCAACATGTGACTGGTCAATTAGGTGTCAAGCAAATAAAAAAAAAAAGAGATAGATGGAATCCACATGGCGCTATCTTATTGGGAGATAGGATTACAGCGCCATGTGGTGCATTCCCTCTGGGTTAATTGAGAAAAAGCAAAAAATTGTAGATAATCTGAAATTGTATTTTTACTATAATATTCCCCAATCATTTGCTTTGTAAAATGGCTATTCCCCCTTCATGAAAATAATGTTGCTTCCTATCTTCTCCCTAGTCACTGCTTTCTTTTCTTCAGCCAGTGTTTGCAACTCAAATAAATGGGACACAGTGTCTCAAATTTTGCACCACCCACATTTAGTGTTATGTATAATCATTGATACTTTGAGTTTGGGGGATTGTTGCAATGAAATTTGTCTGTCATATGAATCAATTCTTCCAATTTAATCCCTGTATTTATTAGAGCAATAGCAACTGCAACATGTAAGAAAGAAGGATTCGTTGTAATACTAAGAGGCACTATAAATAATTTTTTTATATCTTTAATGCTAATGTAATTTTATAAAATGTGATATTATTATTTTTGCTTATTACCACATATCATCTTATTTTTTTAATTAATATTAAATTTAGTCTTTATTTAGTTCCAATAAGATAATCTAATAATAACATGTATTAAAAAGAATTTAATATGGAGAATTAACAACATAAAAATATGTGCAATTGGTGGCAATGCCATCGAATTTGTAGAAAATAAGATGAAGGTGGTTATGCCAATGAGTTCATAGGAAATAAAGTGATAATTGAGTGGCTTTGCCACTGAGTTCTAGAAAAAAAAAAGTGGTGACTCAATAGAGTTCAAGCTAGGTATAGCATTTTAGGGTAATATTTTTGGCATTGTAATACTTGACCCATTAAGTTTTTCCACTGTAATGTTTTGAACAACATGCGTAGTCGGGCTTTTTAATCATCAAGTTAACTCCTTACATGTTTTATGTTTAATTAATAGACTTTCAAATTCAATTCCTCCGATAATTAACTAAAATTTTAACTTGGCCACTTTTGCAATGAAAACAATAGTGATAATTTATGATGATAATTACAAGTTCTTGGTTGATACACAAAATGTAAAAGAAATGCAATTAGGGAAGAAATAAAAGAAATAATTTTAAAATTTGAAATCATCTTTGTGTCTTTATTTAAAAAATAATAATAATGATGATTAAATGTAATTAAGTAATGATTATAGAAATATAATAAATATTGTACATGAATTATATAAAAATATAATCACTTTACATAAAAATTACCAAACAAGTTTGAAGAAGGGATCCAAGTGATTTTTTTTTAATGTCATTTACACAATAAAATCCTTTTACATTAATTATAACACGTTTTATACGCTCTCTCCAATTTTATATATAAAAAATAAATAACTAATTTATAAGGATTAAAAAAGTTAGTTAAAAATAATTGATCTTTTTAATTTTGTTTTAAATAAAAATTATTTTTTAAAAATATCTTTATTTAATGTATATACTTTCTCTTTAAAATTAATAATAACTATTACTCATAATTTAAAGGACTCATTTAATGGAATGCATAATTTGAATACAATAATTAATATATAGCATATTAGTGATTTATTTTTTATATTTTAAATCAAATTAAATTTTTTTAAAAAAATTTATATATGAGATCGGATGGGGTATATGTCATATACATATATAAATTTATGGGAGAATTCATTTAATAATTATCACTTTACTACGTGTTGTCGACCTTTTTTTTTTCAATGCTGACGCTACGTATATATAGATATGATATATTTAGACTTATTTGGTCCGATATAAACTCTATTTAATAATTATATTAATTTATGTACAATCTCATTTTAAGTGGCTAAGGGTTGCAAAAAATTTTACAAGAAAAAAATTAAACGGCTAGCATTATTGATTCGTATTTATTAGCTTCACCAGATATGGTACGAACTATTGGTGGCAAGAAACAGCTTGTGAGCAATCCTTTTGTACAATCTCACCTTTATTATACCCCTTCCTTTGCAGGAGATACATACATACATACTTATACTTATATATATATATTCAAAAGCCTAACTTCCAATCTCATTTTTATTTATGAGCGTCACATTTATGATAATATGCTATATTTATGCTAGAGGCACAAGATACACAATCGGGAATTTTATTGCATGTTTCTAATTTTACATTCCTATGATTTTTCCTTTATTTTTACACATAGTTTAATTATCCTATGATTTTTTAACAAATTATTCTATATTGTCTAAAGATACATCATATTTTAAAGCGGAACCTCTTTAGCTCTCTAAATATTCTAAGCATTTCCTCCATTAATTTTTAGTTCTTTCCTTTTCTCTTTAATTTAGCTTATAAATTATTACATTTTTATAACATAATGAATAATCTTCGATTATCTTTTTTTTCATCTCCCATCCTTGGGTTAAATTTAAGTAATTAGATAGAATATTTCACAAATGTGCATTAATTAATTTGGATTTCAGTCATGTATGCACTACTGAACCAAAGAAGAAATTATATAAAGAAGAGTGAGTTATAACTTAAAACAGTAAACATCAATTAGTAGTAATTAAGTAAATAAGAAGAAAATATTTAAGGGCCCAAAAAACAATAAAAAGATCGTATTTTCCTTGGAAAGACATTATTTTGGACTGAAAATAAATTTAAGATTAGGATACACGAAGTTTACAACATGGGCACATTACACGTACACACGTTAATACTTCTAATGAAGCACAAGAGTAGGTAGCTCTTTGTTTTCATTTCTACGGTAGAGTAGACGAGGATGAAGCTTTGTATCATCCTCTTGTTCTTGTAGTCTTGTTTTCAAGGCAATCCACCACCAAGTCCTCCACCAGCTCCGGCACCACCACCGAATCCTCCCCCAGCTCCACCTCCAAGTCCGCCGCCGCCACCACCTCCGAAACCTCCACCACCACCTCCTCCAGCTCCCCCACCAAGCCCAGCGCCAAATCCAGCCCCTCCTCCAAATCCTGCTCCACCCCCAACGCCACCGCCACCACCGCCACCAAACCCTCCACCGCCACCCCCACCAAGTCCGCCTCCAGCTCCCCCACCTGCACCAGCACCTCCACCAAATCCAGCTCCTGCTCCACCACCTAACCCACCGCCACCGCCAGCACCTCCACCTAGACCGCCACCTTGGTGGTACAAATTCTTCTGATCCTCAAACGAACCCACCTCATTAGTCCCAGTAAGCTTCCTTGCGCCAATGGAGCAAACAAGGGCACCAAGAAGAAGGAGAAGAAGAAGCTTAGAAGCCATCTCGATGAAAGATAGAAAACTTTGGGAAAGATGAGTATGAATATGGTGAGAAAGCGCAAGCCATTATATAGAAATGGCAAAGTTGAACAATACTAGTGTGGTTGAGGATGCCTTTAATTTGCTCATCTTCTTAACTATGTACCGCGTTGATCAATTAAATGCCTCCAACTGTCTCCGTTGAAAGAGAGACACCCCAACCTGTTATATTGTCGCTGGACCCACATTTGAAAATTATGGATACTGATATAAATACAAAACACAACACAAAAACATGCACATATGCAGTATTTAATTGTAATTGAAGATATTGGTTGTATCGTTTTTGATAAGAGGGGCTCATATATATCGAATGTGCGACAATTCTATTTCTGAAGCATCAGTTTTTAACAGACTCAGTGCCCACTTTTGATCTGTTTTTGCATGGCCTTACGTACCTGCAGCTTTCAGGTTTCAATTCTTTATATTCAATACAACTCTCGGAACTCATACTTTTTGGTGAGCACATGTGAATATTACTCTGCGAGTTCTGAATTAATAGTAGAATGAGAGGCATCCAAAGGTGCAAAAACAAAGCGTCTTGTTCTTTGACAATTGT
The DNA here is from genome assembly GCA_026724425.1 of Erythrophleum ivorense. Classification (NCBI taxonomy): domain Eukaryota; kingdom Viridiplantae; phylum Streptophyta; class Magnoliopsida; order Fabales; family Fabaceae; genus Erythrophleum; species Erythrophleum ivorense. The sequence continues at coordinate 3,751,962 of JAIUCV010000034.1, read as the reverse complement.
ATATAAAATAGGTAAAAAATTAAATAAAAAATGAATATTTTTTAGGAATATTGTGCTTGTCTCCACCAATTATAGATGTTGGTCATTCGATTTGATTCTTATATTGTGTATTTGCTCTTTAATATTACTCTGTTATAATGATGGCTTTTAAATATTATTATATAATTAAATATGAACTTGTAATGTGGTATTATCTACTATAAAAAACTAATTATTATGTACTCTTCAAGTGAAATATTCAACTTTTAAAAATATTAAAATAATTACAATTTACGAGATTTAGTTTACCGTTGTCGAGCCTCCTAGAAAACTACTTAGCATCGAAATATATGAAAGTAGATGCTAATATAAATGAAACTTTTTTTAGTTAATCACTGAGCTAGTTTCTTTATATGAGGTTTCTTGATTGACTACGATTTACTGTATGATGTTAAAATTAGGACAAAGAAAATATCAAAATCATTTTATGCTTTCTTTTGTTTCATCACCGTATAAAGTATAACTACACAACAAAATATAAACCCCAGTTTTTCTTATAACCTTTATACATTTGATAGTGAAATGAAATTTTAATCAAATTTTTTGTACCTACTCTAATATATATATAGCTTACTTCTTTTTCTCTGGAAAAATGGGATTAATTAGCCTAGCTACTTTTCTGTTTGGGCACTGTACATGCATGTGTTGGTTCCTGCATTCCAATTATTGGTTCTAAGATTGCTACGTTGGAACCACTATTAATTCCCTTTCCTAAATGTGCAGCGTTATAACTCTGCTTGTCGTGTATGAGAATTCACTTTTTTTAATTAAAAAATTAAGAATAAATTAATTTATAATTATTGAATCGTATTTCCCTCTTTAATATATAGGTGCGCTTTTAATTTAATATATATATTAATTTAATTCTTCATTTGTTGTAATACTTTCAGTATTACTTTCTCATCCTATTTATCATATTAGAAACCCTAATTTCATGAAATTCAAAAGCTCCACCCCTTTAAAATTTATACACCCAATTCTAATTTCATGGACTGAGTCAGTTACGTAGACTGCATGTGAGTTACATAGTACCATACTACATCAAATTTAGCAATCACTTAGCTTCTACCTTTATTTGTGGACAGAAATAGAATGGAAGGGTAATACTAAAAATATTGTAAAAATAAAAACAAATAAATTGAAAAAAAAAATGATATGACTAAATTAAAAGCTCACCTAATAAATTTTTTCTTTATATATATATATATATATATATTAAGTTTTAAAAAATTAATATAAAAAAATATTAGGAAGTTTTAAATTATTAAATCCACTATTTTTATAGTTAACAAGTAATTAAAAAATTCTTGGAGACTAAACTTGCTCATATTGAGATTGAGTATATCCTTTTTCAAATATGTACCACCACCAATCGTTAACCCTGGCGAAAGTGCCATTTGGACCTCTCCCTCTCCCTCTCAAATCAAGGTCCTTTTCTTTCTTCCCCTCTTCTTGTCATTATCGACTTGATAGTCATAACTAATTAATCATTAACATGGCAGCTTTCACCCTCAATTGCATTCCACAGTGACATTAAACAAACCCACTTTTCTGCTTTTTATTTTAAATTTTTATTTTTTGTCTAAAATTTCCGTGAAATACTGAAATCCTGCTTCTCTTTGTATACTTCATGGCAAAATTTTGACGTGAATGAAAATGAAAATAAAAATTAATGAATCTTATAGCTTATAATTATATTTAGTATAATATAAAAATAGATAAAAATTTTGTTTCATTTTCAAATTTAGTTGGATAAAAACACTACAAAAAGAGAAAAAAAAAATTGAACAACTAATCATAATATTAAATTTTCATTTTTTTTAATTAAAAAATATTTTAAACTACTCCTAATGAAAAATATATGAAGATATTTAATTTTAATTTTTTAATTCAACAAAAAATGTTTCTTAAATTACTAATAATAAGAAAAAAAATTTATAAAAATCTTCCGGATAAAGACATTTTGATCATTTTAAAATGGATTAATAGAATCCCATTTCATCAAATTTGGGATATAATCCCCATTCAAGGAATGCGATCTCCCCAATGCTTTGTTTGGATGGGGGAGGAGAAAAGTGGAGGGGAGAGAAAAGCGGGGAGAAAACCGGGAGAGGTGAAAGTGGGGAGAAAATATTTTTCCTTTCCATGTTTGGATGCGGGGAGAAAAAATATGGAAGGAGGGGCAGTAGTTAATTTTCTCAGGACAATTTTGCCCTTCCTGCAGTACGCCGTCTAGGTTGAATAAGTATTTTAACTTAATATAAAATATGTATATATATAATAATCAAAGAAGGCAGATAAACCTCAAACTCGTGAAACCATAGTTGTTGATATTCGTGCGAAACCTCACTCCAACAGTTCCATGCACCGTCATATTTATCTTTGAAGATTGTAACAATTGAAGCACAAATATCTTTATTATTTGGTTTGAACCTAAAAGAAGAATAACAATGGAAGCAAATAAATTACGACCCACTACCAATAACCGTATAATAATATACGTAGAAAAAACAAAGGTAGAAACCCAATCCCCTCAGGCGTGATCAGTGTAAGAAAAGATTCATTATGGTCAATAGAGGGCTCATCATGCATTTCATGCACTTCTAGTCACACATTATCTACTTCTGACTAAACGCTCAGCAGGATTGGTGAGCTTGGTTGTGTGTCTTCCTGAGCAGTTGATGATTCTCCTTGAGAAAAATTTTTTCATGTTTTTTTTTCCTTTTCTTAAAAACATCCTACACAACAAATAATAAAATATTTTAATAATAGTATAACAATATAACCTATCATCACAAGCCTAAAATAATAATCTTTTCTACTTGCCTTGGCACCTTCGTGAATGCAGAATGGAGAAGAATGTTGAGAGATGGGGAGAAAACGAAAATCAGATAGGAATATATATATATATAAGTATATATGTTGATATATATGTGTGTGTGAGTGCCTACGTATATATGCATCATTGTTTATAGAGCCATGTGATAAGGATAAGACATGTGAATCTAGGTTAGATAAGTACAAGAAATAAAAAGACAAACCATATATATATTTTTATAGATTTAGTTGTCGGCAGAATAAGTAGGAAAAGATTCTAATAAAAATTATTGTATAAATTAAACTTACATCAAATAAAATAAAATATGAGAGATATATTTTATGTTGCCGACATTGTAATACAAATTTATAAACTTAAATCAAACAAGTTCACATCATTACACAAAATAATCTAAAATAATAACATTAATTGCTCATAACGTTTGCATCAATTCTTTTTAGTGGAATTATTCGAACACGATGGTCTATTATTCTCATGATATTCATAAAGTTTACGTTGCATTTCAAATATTGATTTTTCGTTTGCGTCCATTTGCATCCGAAGATCCTTTAACTTCTGATCAATATCAGGATGGAGGCTGCCTCCTAGATATATAGCCTCTATCGCACTTGGATATGAGAAAATGTTATTTCTTTTACTATAATTATAGCCATATATTGGATCATCTACTACTTCATGTGCAACACTTCCCAAACCATATATAGAGCCTTCACTTTGTTTTCCTCCAGCAACTACTGTCCACAGAGCAACTTCATTTGGCAGTGTAAAAATTTATGGATCACCCGCCACAGTGGCTACACTAGTTTTAAGCCTAGCATATTCATCCTGAGATAAAACAAATAATGGAGAATTTTATGTAGTAATAATTTAAGAATATTTAAAGCAAGTAGAAAAATTAAGAGGATACATATAAAAGTTTTTTCAGATTTTTTATCAATCCATTCACCGGATATTGGTCTTTGATGAGTCCGGACATGAAGCTCTACTGGAGTTATTGGCCTACCCAATTCCTCAGCTAAAGTTGCGATATGATCTGTGAATGGAACATTTCCACCTATATGGAGGGATGGGTCGTAGATAGAGTTTGAAGCTCTATTCTTCTTCGCGCGTTCACTTCTCTCTTTAAATTCTGCTTTGTTCCAACTAACGCATAAATCATTCCATATGTCTTCATTAATCCAGGTAGGACATTTTCCTTTATCTCAAACACAACAAAGTAAATCTTTTAACCAATTTCTTGGTCGATCTTTAAAGTTTTTATAAATTTGAAAATGATCCTCATGTGTCCACACATAGTGTTTCTATTTATTATGACAAAAAATTAGTATAAATAGATATATTTTAACAAGATAGATATAATAAACCTTACATGGTCATAAAATTACCTGAAATTCTGCAAACCATAACTGACGAACGGATTCAGGAACTTCTTTCCATGAGTTATAAGCTCCCAGTTAATTATGCTTTATTACAGATACTATATACTCAACAGCATCATTTCCATCCGGGCCAAACCTGATAAGTGTATATACTAACATATTGGTAAAGGAAAATAATTGATTAAAGGTTTTGAAAAAAATTTGTACCCCATTTCACCGATTGGAAAAATAAGTTCTTTTCCTATATTAACTCCTGCGCGAATTTGGGAATACAAAATATCTTCATAAGTTCTTCTATCCATTTACAATATAAATAACAATCGATGAATATCATAAATAACAATAGATGAATGTAAAAAAACATTTCAACATACATTCTTCATCGTGAACGCTGATACAAACATATTACCTCCTATCTTTGTAATAATAATAATAATAATAGCGCGCCTCAAATAAGTGGCACTTTAGGTAGAATGTATTATATAATTCTGTCTTCAACTTCACGTGAATTACTAGACTTCAATCCTTTCAGAATCCTTCAGGCACCATCCCTTCACTGCAACTACTACATGAGTAGGTACTCCCCTCTTGCATGGCTATATATCTTGTTTGTAAGACACGTATTAAAGCATCCTATACGTTGCATACTAAGTCACAAATGAGGACGAAAATGTTTCCAGTTGCTTCACATGTTTCTTCTTGCCTTGTCCCCCGTCCACTCACTCCCTTTTTCGTCTTTTCTTCGCATGATTGTTGCTTCACGTAAAGTTTTATTTCCCTGTTTTGTCTTGGCATGGCATGATTTCCCCGTTTTGTCTTGACATGACATGAATTGAAGTTTTACGAGGAAGCTTTTTCATCCTTATTAGATATCATACATAATTTTGTATAAAATAACAAAAATATAATCTGTATAATTTTAAAGAATCATAATTATAATAATTAATAATATATACTAATTCATTTTACAGTAGTTAGATGCAGGTGCCGTTGATTAAAAATTATTTAAATTAATATAAAATAAAATATTCAAATTAATTGATATTAAATTAATAAATATATATCTTTAATTAATTATAAATTAATTTTTGTGATATTTTTAGTCATATAAATTATATTTATAATTATTGTTAAATTAATAAATATGTATGAAATGTATTACATATATATATATATACATATTCTATATTAAGTTAAAATACTTATTCAACTTAGATGGCGTACTGCAGGAAGGGCAAAATTGTCTTGAAAAAATTAACCACTCCCCCTCCCTCCATATTTTCTCTTCCCGCATCCAAACACGGAAAAGAAAAATATTTTCTCCCCATTTTCACCTCCCCCCGTTTTTTCCCCGCTTTTCTCTTCCCTCCACTTTTCTCCTCCCCCATCCAAACAAAACATAAAGAATAGAAAAAAACTCAATCCTCTAACCAAACAGCTTTATATGACAAGATCTCATTCCCCTTTTCATTCTATCACCCCAATTCCAACATACCAAACAAGGCAATATATGATTGTTTCACTTTGCCTTTGTATCATTCATTATTTTGTATTTACAAATTAAAATCATCTTCTAAATTAACAATTTGGTTAATAATTTGTTAAATTTATTTAATTCTAATTCTTGAAAACAATAGACCATTTCATGTATCAGTTGACAAAACAACTAACATGCAATTAAGTAGATTATTTTTAACAACTAATTCGTACACTAGTTAAATTTGAAAACTACTAAGTAAATAGGTCTAACAAGAAAAAATTTTTAGTTCAGCTGACGAGCATCAATTATAATCTCAGAAAAGCTATTATATGTTCAACTTCCTCTGTGATAAAACAAGAATTCATTAAAGTTTGCTGCAAAATTCACTAACCATTTTTACCTAAAAAAGAAATTAATTTACAGTTATTTTCTAGGGCGTGAAAAGAACAAAAATTTTAACGTAAATTAAAAGGGCGAAACTCTAAGGAACTTGGTCTAAACAACCGTCCAATCACTTTCAAGACATGGAGGGATCTCAGCAGCGAATGTGCTTTCAGGCCTGGACTTCTTTGAAAATAGAGATGACTTGCTGTCAAAGAAACTTGAAAATGATTGTCGAATTGGGTTCTCTTCATTGTTTATCTTGTATTTGGAGACTGGCCTTCTTAAGAATTTATCTTTTCCACCAAATATAAGGTTAAGCCTCTTAAACCGATCCTTGAGTTCACCGGTAGTCATAGCTGGTTCTTTGGTCTGCTTCATCATCCTTAGTGCTTCCTCAGGATTCAGTAACATTGTCTCCACGGATTCATAAACCTGTACCAGGGACGTGACCATTAAATATTCTTTTGATAAAATCACAAAAATTAGTATTAAATAGTTCCTCAGATACCCTTTGCCAAAAGAAAAAGTTCATCATATAATCAGTATATTTATCAGTTCATATACCCGCAGGAATTATTTTTCCTCCCCACGTCCTCACGGGGGAACCTAACTTGAACAGAATGACCTTAAACACTAGACACAGCAAACCAAACAATCCTGGAAGGTAGAGATGGTTATAATAAAATGAAAAAAAAAAAAAAAACCCTAAACAGATCATCACTAAATATTCTTTCGACGAAAGTTACTATCAAATAGTTCATCAAATACCCTTTGGCCAAAACAAAAAGTTATCAAATAACCAGTATCTTTATCAGTTCATATACCCACAGGAATTATTTTTGAATAAAATATAAGTAAAGTTCTTTAGATGTTTGCTGTGAGGTTATCCAATAAAAACATAACATGTAGAGGAAATTTTTCAAAAGAATCAATCATCCAATGCTGAGTTGTAAAAAATTTCCTCGTGTCATGTATTTTTTGGAAATCTCATAGCAAAAAAATCTAAAACACAGCAGCCAAGTTTTATCCATTATTTTTCATCCCCATCTGCTCACAGGTGGAGCTATCTTCAACAGAATGAGTCTAAACACTAAACAGAGCAAATCAAACAGTCCTGGAATGTAGAGTTGGTTAAAGTAAACTGCATAAACCTTTAAACAATTTGATTGATCCAACAGAGCTCCTATTTTCTCAGACTACCCTACCTATAATAGTGACTTCAAATTTTACTTCATTTAAGTGTGAACCAATTTTAGTAACAGCACAAAAGGATTAAGGAAGCAACTAAAAACTCCTTAAATCAGAAACTAGTCCACTAATACACACCTGGCAAAGGTCATCAACTTTCTCATTCCAATTGTTGCCTTGACAGGTAAAAACAATGTACTCCTTGCAGTCGTAGAAAATTTTTGATAAGTCATTGTTATCAGATAGCATAGGTTCAGCAATGGCAAATCCTAAACCAAGCTGTATAATTAAGACAAAAGATTAGGATTAGCAAGACCTATAAAAGATACAAGGGTGTATATCAACAGAATTTTTTTTTGCAACCTATCACTGAAATCCAGTCAAATTGTTCAAAGAAAAAAATCTGGGGGGACTTTAATCAAGATGCTAGATCTGATTGCAGGATCATATATATATATATATATATATAAAGAGAGAGAGAGAGAGAGAGAGAGAGAGAGAGAGAGAGAAGGCTTTTGTTAACCAGTTCCGTACAGTCAAAGATCAATGGAGATTTTGTTAATGGATGTGCGGAGATGCCCCACTGACATGCCAGTCTTACTGTCCTAAGCTCACATGCCTATATAACCATATATTCTCTAGTACAAGGCTACAAACCCAATAATAGGCTATAAGTGTTTAGCTCTTAATTAGCACCTTCCTCAGCCTAAGCTTACAAATGTACAATCTGGCCTTCTATTTGGTTACCAGAAACTCTAGCAAAAATGTAATATGTAAATTAAAAAAAAAATTAATATGCATAAATGAATTTGAGTGTAAAGCTAGCACTTTGAAAGATCCATTAAGATGATAAAAAACAATTATTTATAAAATAGAAGTGAGTGAAATACAAAAATAAATAACTTACTAAAGAAATAAACAGTTGCTCAAAAAGCTCAGAAGGTTGGATGTCCTCAAAAGCATTCAGGACGCCCTCCCTACAAATTAATGTCAAAAGCCATTCAAGTGAGATGAGTTGATGAATAAAATATATGGTGACACCAAATTTGGTTACTTAATATTTAGACTTACACTGCCAAATCCTCATCAAATAGAGGTGCCTGTTTAACAGCTGGCACTGGTTTAGCCGCTTCCCATAATTCATGCCATAAATTACCTGCTATAAACATCTAATGAAGTTCAGAGAAGATTTCTGAAATGACAACAAAAGAGCATAAAGCAGCTGTAACTAATAGTGCTCTTTACAACATATATGTGTCATAACGAAACTATGGCAACACTCAAGATTCATTTAACTGAATATGTTTTACCAGACATATGTATAATATTTAATTTAGGCACTATATATGTTCCATAAATGTTATAAAGATTGAGACATCAAATGCCAACACTTTCAATTCAATGGTTAGCCCAAGGCAAATAGGCATATAAAACCCAAAGGCCTATGCCAAAGTCAACTAATTGACAAAAAAATAATTAATATTAAAATATTGTGGTTCTACTGACATACGTTTTGAGCCCAAAACAAAGTTCAAAATCTTCGTAATAAATTTCAGTAGGAGCACATTAAAGATTTACAATCCATGGTTGTCCAAACATCAAAGATCTCAGGCTATGAGCCCAAAGCAACATAATAAGTATCTTATACACCAGCCGACAGGTTTTTCAAGCAACATACCAATACTACTTTTGCATTAAGTCATATTAAACTCATAATGCAATGCTTAAGGCTGCAAATGAGCATGGCTTTTAGTGAGTGATTTGGGCTCAACTTGCTTAAAGCTTATCTCAGCTTGGCTCATAGATGAAGCTCATTTATTAAACAAGCTGAGCTTAAAAGCTTTAGTGCTTGCCTCAGCTCTTCTCATTAGAAGCTCAACTAAGAATAGAATAATTTAATATATCATTTATTTCTACATGATACAATAACTTATATGTATCAAAATAAGAAAACATAAAATAATTATTAATAAGCTCATTTTACTTCAACTCACTTACTGCAGGTAACGTCATTTTAAGTTCAAATTCTCAAATAAAAGTACATTAAGGTTGAATGAGTTCCATGAGACGAGGCAGACTACTCATCAATCAAATGAGTGGAGCCCAAGCTAGCTAGTATTCAGCTTCGCTCAGCTTGTTTACAGCCTTCTGAATTATATTTTTCACCAAACAGTGAAATATAGCTTGGAAAATCATTTTAAATGATTAAGGAACAGGAACACAGGGTTAAAGAAGACTTGATTTTTTTTTTGGGGGTCAAAATACGTGTAGATTTTATATAATAATGAAACAAAATGTGACACTAAATAATTTATGGCACATAAACCAAGGAATCTAAGCATGCTGTTCTTCATACCTAAGAAAACTACAACCTCCCTGGCAGTAAAAGCTATAAAAGACACACAAGATGATTGGTATCATTATAAACATGTTGGACAAAAGTTTCTTGCTACTGGTGACAAGATATAGTTAACAAACATTTTTTTGTATAAAGCAAAGATAATACATTATCTCATCAGATGCTAAACGTGACAAGACATAGTAAACAAACATTTTTTTGTATAAAGCAAAGATAATACATTATCTCATCAGATGCTAAAGGTCCATTGAAATAAACATTGGCCACAAAATTGTGTTGCAGCAAAACTTGTGTAACAATAAGTGATGGGACAAACTGATACTACACCTTCTTTTTGCATCCGCAGACTTAGATGACCTCTGGTGGACAATGAATCACTACCATCTAAAGATTCTTCGGCCTCCATACTTGACTCCCTTTCTTTCCAATCAGGAGGAGAATACCATCTCACAAAATCTTCCATAATACAGCCCGGATTTGCAGCCTAAAAAATGATATTAAGCAGAACTTACTCAGATAGAATGTTCAGCACATTCAAAATAGTTAGAAGCATTCAGAATCTTGATAAGAAAAAGTTCTCTTCAAGGGAGAGCTTGACCTTGAAAGCCTGCATATCAGAGAGCAGTTGAGAGCATGCAGCACCAACACTGCCCATAAAAGATTAGGAAAAATATCAAGCACTGCCAAATTGATGCCAATTATAAGCCTATAAGCTATTACATCATAAATGCAATGAAATCTAAGCTAGCACTTGTTTACTGGTCAAATGAGCTTGGAACCAGTCTCGTCCATGTCATGAGAAATAGCACATGATCATCAATAGATTACAAAATAACATTTCTTTTTTTTTTTATGCCAGGAATTTGTCAATATGTTATGTTGATCAACTCTTCCCAGCAGCTCATTTTCTAAAACTTATAAAGAAACATATAAAAGTAGATATCCATAGCATTCAAACGATCAAATCTTCAGTTTTAGCACATGAAAAATAAGGCAAATGTTTAAACAACTCAAAAATCCTTTCACCAGACTTATGGATCATATCATTTTGTGTCTATAATCATTGACTTTCGTTGCTTTCATACGGTAAACTTTCTACACAAGAAAGTACAATTACAGAAATAAGGAATTTCCAGTTACATCAAGATGGAAAAAGAATAAAGAAAAAGAAAAGAAAACACGAGCCCTAGTGAAAAAAATAAATAGTCTCAGTTCCTTATAGTGTCTGCAAACTAGATCCCTTTAAATCCTAGTATGCTAAACATGATTGCCAAAAAGAGAATGCTTTGTCACAAAAGGTAGAATGAATGCATAAATTTCAATGCATTTAATTCAATTACATCTTCTATATTAAACTAATCTCAAATTTAATTATAAACTAATAATTTCACATCACATTTACTAGAGCACCAAAACTGACAGATTTATAAATATCATCGTATGATCACCATTCACCACTTGCTTATATAAAGAGAACATAATGCAACTTTTAAGGCAATGTAAAATAAAAGCAAACAGCCAGTAATGCTTGCCTCAAGCATAGAGGTACAACTTTTTTTAATATGTCTAGCATACAGCAGAAAAAGGGATAAACATAGGGAATCATATACAACCAAACAACAACAGCACTCAAGCAATAGTTCTTCTCATTTTGAGTGAAGTCATATTATAAAGGGAGGAATAACAATGGGTGTCATTCTAAGAAATGCCTTATGGCTCAATAAATAAATAAAAAGTGTGTGTGTGTGTGTGTGTGTGTGTGAGAGAGAGAGAGAGAGAGAGAGAGAATTCAGTTTAAAAAAATTACTGAATAATCAATCTATGAGTAGTCGGATAGACAATGCCAATCAATTACTGCCTCCAAAATAAATAGACAAGAACTAGCTCCCAGGCGCCCAGTTCTTAGTTCAGTCAGTGAATGGTAAGATTTGATTCCATGGGTCATAGGTTCAAATCTTTCCAAAATGAACATAATGAAAAGAAGAAGAAAGAGAGAGAGAAAAAAAAATGAAGATATCTAATAATATAAATACAAATAACAAGCAGTGAAAGAGCCCCAAAAACAAGATGAATTTGCTTATATAATCAGACCCACACACTCATAGATATGTGAAATAAACAAGAATAACTTCAAATCTCAAGTTAACTAACTGGATCAAATTGGTCTCAATTAGTGGACAGACCTTCCTGTCTGCAGCACAAACTCCTCTGTTTCTTTGATCAGATCTTCTGTAAGCAGGGGTCCTTCCTACATGTAACAGTCACAGGGATCTCAGTAATAGGAGCAAGTTTCAGTAGAACTGTTTAGCACATGTATTGACCAAACCTGGGTGACAGGAGAATAGACAGGCTCGCCAGTTTCCAACAATGCCAGATCTCCAGAAGGGCAATCAGCACCAAGTCGAACAACAAACTGCCCAGTACTTAATCTAGCATACCGAACAGGGCTTGAAAGAATGCTGTCACTATAATCAACTGATTCATCTATATTTGAACTGGCTTTTACCAACATAGAGTCCAGAGATTCAGTGGCAATAATACGGTGCCTTTTCCGGGAGATACAACAATTAATTACTTGAAGTTGCTGATAGAGAAGGCATGACTTCAAATCTGGAAGGTCATCCATGGGGACTCCAGGTAAATATTGCTCCTCAGACCAAAGTTTTCTCAGCTGCATAAGTTAAATATATATATATATATATATCAAAACATTCTTTTTCATCTGGAAATTGATAAGGAGAATAAAGTAGTAGGCTAGTAGCATAACTGCATCCTATTTCAGTCAAGTTACAAATTTTCAACCAGAGGTTTCTATAGGAAACCTTCCTTTCATTTTCATGGGTAAGAAGATATAAAATAAACAATTAAGCTATACAACTGGACAAGATAAATAGCATTGAAAGTTTTTAGAAGGCAGTCTCAAAGTTCCCAATAATATATTTTATGCTTACTTTGTTGTTTCTTTGTGCTTGTTTATTACCAGGGGGGAAGGTAGGGAATAGTTGGAAGCAAACTTTATTAGACCCAAGTTAAACACATATAATAAGTTTAATTAATAGCAAGGAAAATACTATTCCCTTATGGGGGAAACTACCACTCAACTGCTATCTATGACCACTAAAAAGTTCAAAAGAAGGAGACAAACTATTTTGCTCAGCATGGCATATTGTGGTCTTGCGTGAAGATGTTGATCTGCTTAAGATGATGAATTCTATTAATGTAAGAAAGGCATTACTTCATAAACCCTCAAAGAAACAGGTACTTAAACCAGAACCCAATAGCTTATCGATAAAAGAAAATGATCAAGAGGGTAAACTAAATCTTTAGTTTTAGATTTATAACAAATTTTTTATACAATATAAGAAGTAGCAATTCTTATTTAGTTAAACATACTTCAACAACAACCCTGCACCAAAACAGAGCCATTTTTCGAAGGTTTCTGAAGTTTCCAATGACTTCGGCTAGCTTAACAACAAGGCTTTCAGGAGGAGCACCATGAATATCTCTTGGCAAGAATGATATGTTCGTTTCCTCTGAACCGCAGTTGATCTTCCTTTTGAGGAATTCTCCCTCTGCAAATAACTTGCAAATATTACAACATAAGTGAAAGACCTTCACAAGACAATGCATTAAAAATAACATATAACATAGACTAATAGTCCTGTTTAGTGGTCAACCCTCCCAAGGAGATCCCTGGTGCCCAGAGGCCAGGTGATCAGCCTCCTTTAGGGACCAAAGGTCCTTCAAAGAAATCCTCTAGGTTGGGCCTTTGCCTACCCCTTTGGCATTGTGCCTGCCATTGGTGCCCTTGCCAATAGTCTTGGATTTGGAGTAACCTATCTTTACTACCATTTTTGTTTATCAAATAAATATATAAATAACAGAGAATATATCACTGATCTAATTTTAGCATCGGCAAGTAACCTTCAATTTCATATACCTGGATTAAATAGAGAATTAATCAAATACAGAACTTTCTCATCATCGCTAAAGTTAAGCTTGTCCTCCTTTTCACGCAAAACTAATGCCTTTACTGAAGAGAGCCTTAGGCCTGCCCTCTCTTGAACAGGCGAAGAACCTCCTGTTGAAGCTATAAAATCTTTCATTGACTTTGTTTTCCTTCCAGCCCTGTACAAAAGGTCCAGATATTTTAGGGAATAGACTAGTTGCATCATAATCTAGAAAATATTCATGAATGATTAAAACAAACCTCTTAAAGATTTATGCTACCCTTGGTTTAGCATTTATGACAAGATAAATAAAATTGAACACAATTTGTAGCAGGATACCAAAAAGATGCACCCAGCTATTGAAAATGTCAAATAGAAAAAGGCCTTTCAGTTGAAAGAAATTTTCCAACAAAACCTTCCTCCCACTTAGAAATAGAATGTAACAAAAAAGAACCTTCCAATGGTTTGTGAAGAAAGCAGCAGCAAAATGAGGAAAGGAAGGTGAAAGAGTTGCAAAAAAGTATAACTTACTCAACAGCTATAGCCAATTGCTTCAGCACAGATGATGGAGGAATGGGATCTTTAGTTACAGATGATGGAGGAATAGAATCTTTAGTTACAGATGATAGAGAACTGGGATCTTTAGTCGCAGCAGTTAGGCCTTCAACCAAGGGAACTGCTTCTGAAACCTAAATTAATTGTTTTCTCATAAATCATTAAAGCAATCCATTTGTATAATTAAATCCACAAATGAATGAGAAAATGTCAATAACTTTCCAATTAGTTTGCTGGAAAGACTTATCAAGCACTTAACCATGAGATTAACAATTAGCACACGTTACTAAATCATCAGCATGCATTAATCAGCAGTTTTATCTTACGCCTTCTTATCAGTCAAAGTTGAGGACACAATCTCACAGACACTATGTTGAACATGATGTTCACAGTCAGCATAAATAATCAGATTTTCCTAATATATCTTATGCACAAAATAAGAAGATAAAATCCTTGAATTAGAATGTTTCAAATCTTCTTACCTTGGCCTCAGGATCATATTTTGTATCCACGATGTACAAATTTTCATCATAAAATGGAACAGCCATGGTTGTATCCCTAACTTCAGCCATATCTTCAACTTCTTTTCTCCCTATTCGAATGTTCTTAATCCTATCCTGCCAATCCTGCTTTATTCCTATATATGTAGGCCTCCACCTTTTATGCCTCAATTCACTGCCAAGCTGTGCCATCCCATTACAAAAATTTATCGTGTAAAGGAATAAGCTTTCATTTTAGGGTATATACAGCCTAATTAGAACCCAGACATAACAATAACACAAAAAAAAAAACTTGTAATAATCATCTTCAGACCAAGAGGCATTTCACAGTTCAGACTATACATTTTTCTCTTGGAAAATTGCAAACACAGGAAATGAAAAGACTACCAAAAAAATTTCTTACAAATAGTTGTGAACAAAAATGAGAAGTTTTCTTCATGCTTTGTGTGCATGCTGAGTTAATTTTCACACGACAACAATAACAAAAGACAGTGAGGGAAGGATTAAAGTAGAACACAGAGCTTATTATATTCCCAAATTGAACAGCAACACATTGAAGTTCATTGAACTGATCTAGTTTTGCATTTACTCATTTGTTCTTCAATTGAAACCTAACAAAACAAACAATTATACTTCTAACGGGTAATCCAAATACAGTTCTCAGAAGTGAATAAGTTGGCGCCACCATTCCATGCCACAAATGAAAAGAAAAGAAAAACGAATCAACCTTAAAATGAAAGAAGTCAAATACTCAAATTCAATATCTTTTTATCAGATTATTTAGTACTCAAATTTAATAGATAACAGTAAGATGTTTCTTCCAAGTTCAAATTCAAAAAAACCAAAAGAAGAACCGCAATCATTCCGATTGCCATTACCTTTGACTCGCTCTTGTTCTGAGGATATTCATCTTCTGGTTGCCTAGTCAATCTGTTGGGCGATTCTTCATCAGGACCTTCACCGATGAACAATAGCATTAATACTTAATGCACATTCTAATCAAAATTCCAAATTCCAAATTCCAAGAAGAACAAAAACAAAAACGGTACACATTAACACGCCAAAAAAAAATGATCTGAATTAAAGCGTTGAAACATGAAACGCGTGTATGTGTATGAGAAATGATGAAAATAGAAGAGGGTATGTAGCAGTAGAACCTCGCTCGGATTTCAAGTCCACAAGAACCCGCTCCGCTTTCGCAGCCGCAGAATGGAAGGCTGACTTTGCTTTAGAGACAAAGGAAAGCGCCACCATTTTCCTACGCTTGCGATGCGCAGGTTAAAGCTGACTCGGATATTCTCTCTAACGAAAGTATAGAAGACTCGTGGGAAATGAAATGCGAAAAGAAGTGAGGGACCATAGTTAATGGACAGTGCTGTATTTGTAGTGTGAGAGGGAAAGAACGCGTCAGAGAGAAAGGAAGAAGACGACCAAGTATAGATGTTGCTGACGATGCTGCCGATGGAGAAATCTCTCCGAAAGAGAGACTAGGCGGAGATCATATCCACTGCACTGCGCTACAGTCATATTTTGAACGCGGGACGTTTTCTTACAAGTTTTTTATCCAGTAATTTATTTATTTCACTTGCCTAATAAATTATTCTCTAAGTTTTTTGCGTTATTTAGTATTATTTTTAAAAAATTAATAAGTCTAAGAAGTAATTTTTTATTCAGAGTTAATTTTAAAATATAATAAATTTATTGTGTTAATTTTTGGAAAGTAATTCAAAAATGTTAAAGGAATTAAGTACACTTAATTATTTTCAAGAATAAATTGATACACTCATTTATTTTAAAAATTAAATATGGCCTAATAATTTATAAATTAAATTGTTAATTTATAACTTTACTGCATAAATAAACCTTAAATTTGTTTTTGGAAATTAATGCCATATTTATTAGGAGAGTTTTATAAGCCTAATATTTTTATAAGTTTAAAATAGTTTAATTCACGTTATCAAAACTCATACAATTAAAGAAATATTACAAAATCTTAACAAGTCAAACAGTTAGTAGCATAGATCTCTAACTATATTAGGGATATAAACATTTAGGAGACATGATGATCGTTATACCTAAATAATGGTCTTTGTATCCAAAGTAAATACGACACACTAGCAATTATTAACAACCCTTGATTCTCTTCATAATTAAGAGAAAAAAAATCCCTTGTATTTTATTCCAATAAAGCACTACAATACTTTTAAGTTGTGCTAAAATTTCTCCTTTTTCTTTTTTTTTCTTCATATTCTCAACACCACAAATATTGTATTATTTTGGATAAAGTATTTCCTCACCTTTAAAAAAATAATGCTTAAATTACACAATTTCTTCATATATTATAAAAATATACATAACTCTAAAACTAAAATATGACAAAAATATCTTCAATAAAAATATTGATTTCTTTTATTAAAAATATATCATATAAAAATTTTTAATTCAATATTTTATTTTATTTTTTGCTAAAAAGAAAAAAATTAATTTATTTTAAATTTATAAAATTAAATATTTTTATATTATTTAAATACATATTTAATAATTATTATATTATACAAATAAAAAATTTAATAATATTTTAATTAAATAAGTGTAATAGTAACTTTTATAAGTGAGGATAAATGGGTGTAGCACATATTATAGTTTCAGAAAAATGAAATATTTTTATTTTTTAAAAGAAAAAAAGAACGGCTTTTTGACATTAATATTGCAAAAAAAAAAAGAAATGACTCAGACACTCTGCCGCCAAAACCTATTCCCCATATACTTAAAATTTTATTTATTATTTTTTTTATTAATGGGTCGCGGCATCTCAGATGCCGCGACCCATTTTTTTTATTTTTTTTTAATTGAGTCGCGGCATCTGAGATGCCGCGACTCAATTTATAAATTTTTTATTAATATTTAATTTATTTATATATTTTAATTTGTTTAAAAAATAAATTTAAATTTAATATATTTATTATTAAATTCGAAATTAATAAATTAAAATTTCATTTCTTTTTTAAAAAAATTGAATTGAATTATTGTTAGATTTATTATTTTTTTAAAAAATTGAATTGAATTATTTTTATTTTTATTTTTATTTATCATCTAATTTTTAAATTTAAATTTCTATATTTATTTCATCTAATTTTTTTAATTTCTTCATTTAAATTAATTACAAAATTTAAATTTTTTTTACAAAATTTTGAATTTAAAATTTTAATTCTTTATAATTATTATATATATTAATTCATTAACTTTTTTAAAATTTTTAATTTTCAATTCTTGAATGTCTATAACATCACCAATATAAGCATATTGTCAATTACTGGTTCTTATGATTTGAATACATATTAATTTGTTAGACTCGTTGTTATCGGCTACATTCAAGTAGATTTGAGGTTGAATCATATCATTTTTTTTCATGCTCTTTCAATACGAAGGACGAAGTAAGAAAAAGAAATATTGTGTATCCAAAAAATAAAAAAGAAACCTATAATTGCATTTTTTTTTTCATCCCAAAAATATAAACATTTAAGGACTAAAAATTAAAGATTTTGAAGAAGTTAACGAATTAATATATATATATATATATAATAACTACAAATAATTAAAATTTTAAATTCAAAATTTTGTGAAAAAAATTTAAATTCTATAATTGATTTAAATGAAGAAATTAAAAAAATTAGATGAAATAAATATAGAAAATTTAAATTTAAAAATTAGATGATAAATAAATATAAAAATAAAAATAATTCAATTCAATTCAATTTTTTAAAAAAATAATAAATCTAACAATTTATTTGAAATAAAAAAATTAAATTGTTGAAGAAATAATCATAATAATAAATTATATATTTTAAAATTAATTAAAATAATTTCAATTATAATTAAAACTGAAAAATAAAAATTTTAATTTATACTTTTATAGATAATTTCGAATTTAATAATAAATATATTAAATTTAAATTTATTTTTTAAACAAATTAAAATATATAAATAAATTAAATATTAATAAAAAATTTATAAATTGAGTCGCGGCATCTCAGATGCCGCGACTCAATTAAAAAAAAATAAAAAAAATGGGTCGCGGCATTTGAGATGCCGCGACCCATTAATAAAAAAAATAATAAATAAAATTTTAAGTATATGGGGAATAGGTTTTGGCGGCAGAGTGTCTGAGTCATTTCTTTTTTTTTTTGCAATATTAATGTCAAAAAGCCAAAAAAGAACTATGTATTTTAACCATAATTTAGGGAAAGACATGTAATTTGTCTAATTATTTATTATGGACTCTATCATATTATTATAATTAAGTACTTAGCATAGAAAAATAAGTAAATGCGCATGCCTTTTTTTTAATATTTGAGATTGATGTTATTTATATCTTACTTTATTTAGAACTGTGATAAAATCTGGGCAGTTGAACATAAATGTAATTTCATAATATATTCTATACAAATTTTATAAATAGAATTAAGATAACATTTATGTTCTTTCTAAGTATAGATATATTTATTTCTGCAAATATATATATATTATTATGTAATTATTATATATGTATTAGTTGACACGGCGTCCATTAATTATATATATATATATATATATATTATGATAGAAAGTGGCAAACATGTATATATTAAGATTAAAAAATTGACATGAGCAAGATGGTGTAGTGAAATAAATAAATGTTTGTGCGTTTCTATACAAAAAATAAAGGGAGGATGGCATAACAATTATTTATAAATAATTTTATTCATAATGCAGGCAGATTTATTACTTAATTCTAATTTACAAAAGAAATTTAAATTAAATTTCTCGTATGAAAACATAACACATTGTTTTTTTTTTAACTAGTAACACATTGATTCTAGCGGTGATTAATTTAATAGACAATCCAAAACGTGTCACTGGTTGCATATGATTCATGATCAAGCGCTAAAATTAAATTACATTTAATTGAAACGAAATGGTCCTGCCAACGCAAGAACAGCCTTTGACGTACCAAATTAGTGAAAGGACTTTGTCACTATAAACATTATTAAATGGTCAACGACCTTGTATGGCTATTACTCTTTGACTATTATACATGGATAATCGTTTTATTTGTTATCTTTTTCTCTGTTATATACCTGTAGATTCTAAATTTGTCGACCTTTTTTTACAAATTACTTTTTGGTGTATCATCGTCCTGAGTTACTAACAAGATAATATTTTTCTTATTTCATCGTCTAGAACAACAACACAATGTAGGCACGTTTAAAACAAAAAATTAAATGAGCCCTCATAATCTCTTCCTCCTCAAATTAATTTATCCCCCAACCCCGTCCCACTCTTATATATATATGAGTAAGTTACATATATTTCTATTTACTTATGCTGAAATTACATAATTTTTTTAACATGTATACTATAGTTTAAATTTAAACTGTGTTAAAATACCTTTGATTAATTTAAATATATATATATAAAGTAAAATGGCGTCTTACACAATTTTTATGAAGATTATTTAAATAAAAAATTTAAATTAGAGCTAAAATATAATATAAATTGTTATTTTAAATAAGATTCGTATATATTTTGAAACTAAAAGAGACGTTTATGTAATTTCATTAAACTTTAGAAGGTACCTGTAATACAAATGATCTTATAATTAAAAAGTTAAGGTGATAATAAATTTAAAATCTAATAATAACAATACTAAAAGTTGTTTGTAACTCTAAAAAATTTAAGTGATAATTAATTGAAGTTATAACTTGTGAATGGAAATAATTTTAAAATTGGGGAGTAAGGTAGTAATAAATTTAAAATGTGATAATAATAACACTAAAAATCCCTTCTAATTTTAAAAATCTCCAATGATTATTAAGTTGTAACTTGTGCATGCGTTATTTAAGAATTTGAAAAGTAAAGTGATAACAAATTTAAACCCAATAATAATAATAATAATAATAATAATAATAATAATAATAATAATAATAATAATAATAATAATAATTTCTTTGTAGTTATAGAAAGCTTAGGTGCTAATTAAATGAAGTGGTAATTTGGGCATGTAAGTTTTTTTTTTTTACCCCTAGACAGAGACTCACAGCATCAATGCCCATTATAATAGCACAATGATGCTTGTTTGTTACTATTTGAAATTAATTTTTAAAAAATTATTACTTATTAAATAAGGTAATATTTAAGTAATTATTTAATAAAATATTATCTTATACTTAATTATTAATTAATCATAATTAAAGAATATGATCTTCTAAAAAAACATAAAATCCTTCTCTTACTTTTATACTTCAAATGAGAAAAAAATAATAAATTATTAGTTCACATTACATCGATTTTAATTTTAACGTTAAAGTGTGTTTAATGTGAATAAATATAAGTTCTCTGTTTTGTTTTCTTAAATCAAGTGGACCTTCAAAAGGAATGAGAAGTTATTACTCTATATCCAGGCTGATTATTAGCCAAAACAATATGGCGTAAGATCACAATTAAAATCCATAGTCATTCTTTTTTATTGAAGAAATGTGTTAATTATACGATTTGTTTTTTTTTTTAAATATAAACCTTCTTTAAAATTAAAAAAATATATCAAAATATTTTAATAATGAAAATATCTTTAAAGATAAATTAATTTTTATTTAAAAATATAATTTATTAAAAATATATAGCAATGCTTAGATTTTTTAATATATATTTGACTCA
Organism: Erythrophleum ivorense; assembly: GCA_026724425.1. NCBI lineage: Eukaryota > Viridiplantae > Streptophyta > Magnoliopsida > Fabales > Fabaceae > Erythrophleum > Erythrophleum ivorense. Next base: position 3,730,596 of record JAIUCV010000034.1, on the reverse strand, counting down.
CACGTTATTTTTGAAATCAAATATATTTATTTTTTTAATCTTACGAAATTATTTTATGGAGATTTTTTTCATTGTTGATAATTACTGGTTCTTTATCAAATTATTTTATATGTTAACTTTTGAAAAGTGACTATATTATATTAATAAAAAGTATATATTTAATTTTTTATATTATATAAATAATAAATATAAATATATTTTAGTAACAATAAATTTATCTTTTTTTACTAACAGAGTAAATGTAATACCCTTTTTAGTTTCAAAAAAATGTGTTTGAAACAAACATAATGAACATATAATTTGAACATCTTTTAAAAGGAAAAGAAATTAACTTACCTTGTTTTGTATTAATTTGAATATATATTTTTAAAGAATATTATAAGAGCCTAATCAAAATACTCTAAGTCAAAGTTGAGATTTATTAGAATAAGTAAAAAAAAATTAAGTAAAGCTTGGATAACATCTAACTATACTATTAAAAAAAAGTTTACAAAAATGCCCATGATCCACTCATATATCTTTCCCTTTTATATTTTTCAAAGATCAAGTGTAGAAATTATTGAGTATGAAAGCAACAAGAGGATTTGTTTTTCGTTTAATTTGAAACAGTAAAATTTCTGCCTCGTTTTTGAAATTTTAAAATGTTATATTCATTATTCTCAGATGTAGATAAAGATGAGCACGTTTGACTTCAGTCTCTACTATCTAGAAGTAACGTGAGAGATTTTACCTATTCATATTAATACAGTTGACCTGGCTTCCTTATTACTCCAAGTTTGGGACGGTCAAGTATTACTATGTTCTAGTGTCCTCCGTGAAATTTTCTACTTCTCCTTCTTCCGCATAATAAAAATATAAAAATACATTACCATTATGAATTGGATAGATTTACATATAAATTTATTTTATTTTTTTCGTTACTATGTAAAAAATAATAGTAAATTACACTTTTCTTTCTTTAAAAAAATGTATAAATTACATAGTTTTATCGTCTATTTTAAAAATTTATATTTCTTGATCTCTACTACAACAAAGATAAGTTATAAAAATAAAAATATCTGTTACTCATATAATATAAGAAATATTAAATATATATTTAATTAATATAAAAATAGTCAATTTTTTAAATTTATAGTTTTTAACATAAAAAATAACATTGAAATAAGAATTTAAATATATATATTTTTTAATAAGTTATACTAATAAAAAAATGGTATTATTTTGAGAGTATTTTGATTATATTTCAATTTCAAAAGATTTGCATATAATTTCATAATAGAAGATATTGTTGTATAATTTAAGCATCTTGTTAAAAGGGGAAGAGTAACTTGTTCAAGAAAAAATAAAGGATAAAAGTAAAATTTAAATACATTAAACTTATTTTAATTGTAAAAATTCAGGATAATATTATGTGAATTATTAACTTATTGAAGTTTGGTTGTCTTTGACAAAATAATAAGTTAATTCCTCATAGAAAACTGGTTGAGGATTGGGAGCTCAAAAGTTTGAAAAATGATGTGTTAGAACGAGACACAAAACAATTTTTGTTTATTATTTCTATTCATAAAAAATGAAGTTTTATTTCTTTCTTTTGTTTTGTTTTGTTTTTTTTTGGGTTGTGTGGTTTGTTTTGGATGAAAGTTGGGGTAACTTTCATTCATAACAATCAACGGAAAGAAGAGGAGCTATCTATGGATGCGGCTCATCTATCCGGATACAAACACCAATTACATTTCTAACATGAGTTACATTAGTGGACGAGTAATTTGAGTTTAAAATATTTACATTAAAGAATTTTAAATTTTAAAATCATTTAAAAATTTTAAAGATCAAAAATTTAAATTACATTAAAAAAATTATAATTTAGAATTTTAAATTAATATTTTTTGTTTTTAGATTATTTAAAATAATTTAAAATTTTTTATATAAATATTTTTAATTTAAAATTCTCAGTTATAATTTCTCAACTTTATTCACTTTACGAGACACCTAAGACAATAAATAAAAAGATTAGACTTATATAAAATTCACTGAAATGAGTGGTAGGGTTAAACCAGGCTCATAGTTAAGTTGGTAACTTTATTCAATATAATATCTTATATTTTTGTTATCAAATTTTTAAAGGGTACGTTGATAATTGTATCAGATTATTAAACCAGACAAAGCAACAAACAAAAAAATAAAAAATAGATAAAATACTTACACTATAAGACAAGTAAGTTTCCAATTAGACAAATGCAATACATCCATAGCATCTTGCAATTATACCTCCCCATTCGCTTACACTAAAAGGAGAGCTTAGTGAATAACCCTTAGTCAAACTATTATATTTGGTTAAGTTTTGTTATTAAATGTTTTAATAAAAATATAATATATATAAAAAAATTTTAAAAGATTTAATGTGCAATATTGAGCTATAAAATTTATACATTTATTTATTAAATTTATATACTTGTCATATTATTAATAAAGAATTTGAAAGCAAAGAAAGACAAATTGTATCTAAATTTTTTGCTAAATAAAATCAGATCCAAGAATAAAATACTCTTCAAAAAATATTGCATATATGGGAAATATCTTCGCCCTTTTTCTACGGATAGCCAGCAATTTGTCTTGCATCGCCCTCGATCCAGACCTGTTGGAGCCTCATACTTTTGGTTCATTTAATTTCATAAAAGTTTTAATAATTTGATCTTTATGGTAGGAAAGCAAGTAATTTTGTCCTTTCTTTAAAAATTAATTTAAAATTGTCCTTCTATTATATTTTTATCTGAAATTTAACAATTTATTGATTTGAACATAAAAAATGCGAGTAAATGATGTTAGGTAAATAAATAACATTGATATTAAAAATTGATTGAATTTAGCATTAAATTAAATTTTATATAAATGATGTGAGAAAGGGACAAAATTGAATTATTTCAAGAACAGGAGAGCAATGCTTTTATTTTAAAAAAATTAAGAGAGATCAAATTAAAATATTTATTAAACTAAAAATACCAAACTTATATTTAAAGTTTTAATAAGATTACATTTTTTGTCAAATAAATTTATAATCCCAAACTTATAAGATTACAAAAAAGATTCTTTGTCAAGGGAAAAATTTTAGATATATTTCATACGGAAGACAAATTGGGCAAGGAGACAATAATTCGTTAAAATAGATGTGTCCACTAAATTTCATCGCCTTCACCACCTACACTCTCTGGATTTACATGGGCTGTTTGCTCTATCTGTACCTGGCAAATTCTTTTCTTGGGCAAAAATATATTTTTTTATCTTTTAATTTTATTTTAACTTTTATTCTTATTTTTAATTTAATTTAATTTAAATTATTTTTAAACTTTATTTTAAATTTCATTTTTATCCTTTAACTGTATTTAATTTCAATGTAATATCTTAATTTTATTTTAAAGTTTCAATTCTATCCCATAATTTGATTTAATTTAACTTTGGTCATTTAACTATATTTTATATTTTATTTTTGTTCTTTAATTTTATATTGTTTTATTTTGAATCTTAATTTTTAAAACAACTCAATTTTTTTTTCTCAAATTAAAATATTTTAAATATTCAGAGTTAAGACTATTAATTGAAGCGATAATGTCTCGTGTATCAATTAATTTGGTTGGTGGATTGAATCTCCAAATAAAAATTATTATATTCCATGATATTTACTCGCATCAAGAGATAGATAAAAAATAAAAAGGAAAAATATTTGAGTAATTTTTTAAAATTAAGGTCCAAAATAGAATAGAATAAAATTAAGGAATAAAAATAAAATTTAAATAAAATCAAAAGATTAAATTAAAATTAAATAAAATTATGGAATACAAATAAAATTTAAAATAAAATTAAGTAACCAAATTTAAAAAAAATGAAATTAAGGTACGAACATAAAATTTAAAATTTAATTAAGAGTTCAAATTAAAATAAAATAATTAAAAAATGAAAATAGAATTTGAAATGAAATTAAGATTAAAAAAATGGTTTTTTAATTTTTTTTGGGGCCAAACCAAAGATAAAGTACTGACACTGCTAAGAAAAGCTAAACCTGGGCCCATGAAAACTCGAGGCCCAAACTTATTAAGCCCATTTTATACTCTTAATAACAATGCATGCAAAAATAATTGGTGAGTGAGAAAAATTTTATTTTAATAGCTCATAAATAATGTATTTTTAATTAATTTTTTAAATTTAATTCTTTATATATAATACATTTTTTAATTTAATTATTTATAAAATATTTTTTAATTTGATTCTTTATAAATATAATTGTTATATATAATTTTTTTATTGAATTAAAAAATATTATAATTTTTTGTAGGGAATTAAATTTAAAAATATTTATATACGAGGACCAAATTTATAAGATATTTTTATAAGATACCAAACTAAAAAATAGTTTATTTTTGATAGATTAAATTTAAAAAAAATTAAATTAAAAAATATCTCGGCCTAAAATAGATATTAGTCAGCGCTGAAAACTTGGTCCTTTCAGATACAATCGGCCTGTTTTGTCCCAAAAGAATAGTAACTGTGGGCCTATGGCAAACGACAACGTTTCTATTTTTTTTTTGGGGTGGTTTTAGTTTTGATGCTTCATAGTCGTTTGCGGGCTATGGGATGCCCATTTAGAGGCATGCATTTCGCGCGCGTTAAAAGACTAGCGGCTTCCTTGCATTTCAGTTTAGTCGTTCGTTTGTTTTCGCCTTCATTCTTGCTAGCACAGACACAAGATCGCCGAAAATGGAGGAAATGGACGAGGTCGAAGCCATTCCTCAGGTCCATCTATTCTGCGTTTTACTGTAAAATTTGTCTCTTGCTGTTTGGCTGCCGAGAATACCGGATAGAAAAAGACATTTGCAATTTCAGTTCCATGAGGAAAAAATTTCAAACGACGCTATTTCTTTTTCTATTTCAGCGAGATGATTAAAAGTTGAAGGATAGAAACAGGACAAGCAATTCATTTATTTGTAGATGACGCTCTTTGCTTATTAAAATTGATAAAGTAAAATAGCAATTAACTCGAATGAGTCGAACTATTTTGGTGACGCTTAACTGAATAAGCATTTGAAATCTTATATTTACATTTATAGCTCTGAAAATATAACACTCGAATCTTTAATTCCTGAGGACTTTAATCTTTATTGTTGATTAATGTAACTAGATTTTTTATGTAACATTAATACTGATATGTTTCAAACTCATTAAAAAAATACTGACATGCTTAAAATTCAAGCTGTGTTTACTGAGAATGGATAGTCATCTTTATGGCAGGAGGCATGGCCTTTGTCTTCGTAGGTTATGGCTGTGCTTCCGACTTTCAAGTGATTATAAAGCAAAATTTAAGAGTGAACTTCACGCTGTGGCTTTTTAAAAGACGGTACTTCATTATTAGTTGACTTAATATGTGTTTGTGTTTTTATTCTATAACAGTGACAAATAATTTTTGTTCTTGGGTATATCTGTTTTGTAACGTTTACAACGGTTGCCTTGAGATTAAGGAGCAGCTACTGTGCTTAATAGATAATGATGAATGACATAACTGCAGAGGTGTATTAAACTAATAAAATTAAAAAAAAGAAAGAAACAAAGGGAAAGTAAAGAAGAAGGATGGAAAAGGGGGAAAAACAATTGAGTTTTTAAGGCCTTTGTATTGTATAAGGTTATGTAAAATAATTATGATTGTTATATAAGAGATATCAAATATGTTAACGTAGAAATTAACTTAGAGTTGCTATATTTAAGGGTTATTTAATGTTCTAATTAACATCTTATAATCGTGTAAATTAAAGTGAATAGTGTCTGGATAAGGTGCCCCAATAAATTTGAATAGTATACGGCATATTATGTGTCAGTAAATTTTTAAAAACGTTGAATAAATTTTCATTATTTACTAAAGAGTGATATCACTTTGAGCAAGCTATAAGATGGGTTTAACTTCTAAAAAAGGACCCAGGGCTTTTGTAAAATAAAATACCATATATGAGCAGAGGATTTACCATCAAAAAGGAAAGTGAACATTGCAAACAAGCATGCCATCTTACGGTTGTTGTTTTAGCAAACAACAGCTCTATACTCCCTAAAATGAACCAATCTGATTATAATATAAGTATTTAGGGAACCTAACTACTTTGTCCTTCATATGATATAAGTTATAGCCATTATAAGTTTTACCAAATGTTCATATAATTCTTCTTCGTGGTTCTAATTTTAGTTCGTTATAACCTTCTAAACTAAATTATTACATTTTGCTCATTGCAACCTTTTAACCTAAATCTAATTTTGAACTTCAATGCAGGTTTACATGGCATGCATTTCACATGGTCATAGGTAAATTTCTTTGTAGTGTCAGAAGTATCTGTTACCCAACCCCACGTATATTTGTTTGTTGCCCAAACAAAATTAGAGTTTCCTTGCATAGGCAGTAAAATGTGTGAAGAATGGTGTTGTTGGAAGGTCATTTAATATTGTGTGGCAAAATTTTTCAGATGCTTTGAGAATAAAAAATAATTTGCAATAAAGGGGAAAAATAATAGTGCCCAGTTAGGCAGCTTTAATTCGCATCTTCTTAGTGCTGGTGGACTTCTTCAAGTATTGTTATGCATTCCATAGAGAACATTCATCATTGGTTCCTTGTTATTGTTCTGGTATTATTCACCACACTGTGTTTGTTCTAATTTCCCTCTATCCTTGGCTTTCCCAGTTCTTTCTTTCTTCTTCTTCTTTGTTTCCCCCCTCTCTCTCTTTGGTATCTTATACCAATTGAATGTATTTCTGATAAAAAAACAGTCTAACTTTGAGTTCGTTTAACAAGAGAAAAAGATTCTTTTCTATACAAGTTCCATTAAGCATGATATTCATTTTGGCAGAAGCTCTAAAATAAATAATGAGAGAAAAAAAGGATAAGATAGTCCTAAGCAGTTAATGTGGCTGAGCTGAATGTGTGTGCACCTTATTTTTCATTCTTTTATTCAATTCAATGTGCTTGCTTCTATTACATGTCAACTTCATATTTTCTTTTTCTTCAAATTGTCCCCCCCTCTCCTCTTTTTTCTGAAATTGAAGAATTCTCTGATCTATCTTTTCAGAATAGGGTTTTCTTATTATGATTCCAGCATTCGCCAACTTTATGTGCTTGAAGTTTGGGATAATGGTGACACAGGTTTCCCACTGATTGATCTGGGTATAGTTTCTTATCATTGTTATATTTGAATGTTGCTTCTATATTCATCCTCGGTGTCATGTTGCATGATTGATTTAATTTTCTGCATTTCAGGTTTCATTGTTACTTAGTTGTGTTACTGTTTCATAAAATTAATATCTACTGTTCTTGACTTTAGGTAGAGTATTTTCCTTAGTAGTTATGGCATTCTAGTGTTTGATTTGTCTCACAGCTATAATATCTTTATGCAGTGAAATATCAAGCAAGCCCTTTGGTCATTTACACCAGCACTAAATGTGAAGAAGCCTTCTTGTCTGCTCTGCAACGAAGTGGTATGATGCTTATCATGTGGTTAAGTTATAAGATATCAGATCGTGGGACCCTTTTAACTATTTTAATGATGTAGATGGTCTAGTAGACAAGGCTCCTACAGTAAAGCTTGTGAAAAGTTCAATATTTAGCTATGAGCAAGCATGGCACAGGTATTGAAGCTGTTGTGGTTTTAAAGAGAATCTAAAGTAAAGTGTTTGCAGTGCACTTGTCGGTGATATCTTGAATTCTTAGAAGACATGGATTTGTATCTTTGACGTATTTAAATATTTAAGTATTAAACTTTGATGTCTGTTCTTCATAATTCATATTGATATGTTTACTCTGTGCAACACATCAAAATAAAAACAGTTTCACTCACAAAGTAACAAAGGACCTATGTTGTGTTCTAGGCTCCCCTTTACTGATTTACAAACACCTTCTAGTGAATAGCGGATGTTTAGAATCATCCCTTTTAGTATATATAGTTGGCAACTTGGCATCATCAACTCTATGTGTGTCTATGTGTGAGTGCGCATGTGTGCGCTGGATATTTTCCTCTGTTAACTTTAATATATATTCTTTTTAGTTGCCCAAATCTAGTGTGACGGTGAAGTAGAAGTCTTAGCTAGGTGCTATCCTTAAATTTTGAGTAGCTGCTTCAAAGCTTCTCAATTCTCATCTTAATTTTTAGCTGATTTAATCAGCACACATGTAATTTTTATTGATAGTATGATACCTTTCTGGTGATTTTCCCCTCCTCCTCCACCCCAAAATGGAAAATGAATAGAAGAAAAGCATGAAAGCGGGCTGCGATCTAAGTATTCTATTGCTCCTTCTGCTTCCTGATTTTACAGATTAATCTATCTTCGGGTAGCAGGGATGGATGATGGATTAAACGTCAAGGAGAGGATTTGCTATGTGAGTCAGAATATATCTAGCATCGTACTTGATCATCTATGTTTCAGGATATCATAATAATGGATGTTCTGTATCCTAAGATTGTCATCTTATATTAATGCATGCACACAGTTAGTAATTGAAGTCTTTGTTCTTGGACAATTTGTTGCTTGTATTAGGCATGGAACCTGTGCTTTTAGTTTCAATTATTACAGCAATATTTCCAAAATAGATAAGGACCCAACAGCTGGAACCCCCAGGGTATAATGTATATTTAATCTATCATCATTATGACAATTAAGTGTATTTTTATTATTGATAAACTTTCATTTATGTTCTTAGAGTTAGGTTAACCCTATGTATTTTAATCAAAACTTTTATATTTGAAATCTCTATAACGAGTTGTGTAAGGTACTTCTTCTTTTGTAATGCGCTCTTATTGGAGTCTACGCCTTTGATTTTGTAATGTGATCTTAATGTGTAATTTTCCTATGTTTGCTTATCCAGTGATTTTGTTTCATTTGTGCTGGCAATCTCAATATTCTAAACTTCTTATGTGTTTCTGCATTTTTTATTTCCCTGCTACAACTGCAGTTGAGTTCCATGATGGACATGGGAAGTGAAGTGCAAGTTCGTGCCAGTGGTGGCCTTCTTGCAATATTAGAGAATGAGAGGATTGTTGATACTCTTGAACAAAAGGAATCTGGCAATGCATCAATTACAATAGATTCTGTAGCAGAAATTTCACTGTATCCATTTACTTATTGTACTTAATCCTTAAGGGAATCCATCTTTCACTACATTAAACTTTGTCCTTTTTGAGAAGAGATATTTAGAACTTTCCCTTTACACTAACAATACAGAAATAAGTTTCTCAAACTTGATGCAGCAGCTCATGAAGCATTGCAAATATTCCAAATAGATAAGCATCCTAGCCATATGGGCATTGGTAGGGCAAAAGAAGGGTAATTGCTGATTGACCCTCGAATTTTTCACTTTGAATATATGAAAATATCTGAGCTCATATTCCTGAATTGTAGGTTTTCTGTATTTGGGATGATGAATAAGGTTTGTTGTAGATGTTTAAATTCAATTTAGATTATTCCAGTATCTTAGCATGTATGACTAACCATTTGTTTTTCATGCAGTGTGTGACGCCACCGGGTAGACGTCTTTTGAGGTAACGAGTGTTAAAACATGATGAATTTTAACAACTACATCACTCTAAGCAATTTTTCTTATTCATGTCAGAAACTGGTTCTTGCGGCCTATACTAGACCTTGAAATTCTGAACTACCGTTTAAATGCTGTATCCATTTGTAGTTTAGTATGTAAGGTCTTACTATGCTTTTCGCAAGCTGCAGATTCTTGAGATTGAGATTAAACTTCAATATTTTTTATCCAAATATAATGTCCCATTGTAGGTGAAATACGTACCCACTGTATTTTCAATTAAGTGCAAATTTTCTTTGATGGAAAATAGATATCTTTCTTTCTTTGCTCAGAAGAACTTGTTGCTTCTTTACGTGAAAGCCTGAAATCTGTAAAGGACATTCCTTACTTGTTGAAGGTATCAAATTAATTCTACTCCTTTTTTCTTTTACTTCCATAGTCTGACCAAATTTTTCACAGGCCTATTTGTGAAGCTCTGTTCTTTAGGTTCAGTTATGTTTGACTTGAGACACTCAAGTCATTGAAATAAAGCATGATGTGTGCACACACTATATATATTTGCTAATTGCTTGGTTCTTTTCTATAAGTCTTGATTACAAATATTAAACATTATTAATCTTTGAAATATAGTTGATACATGTTAAGGGAAATAAGCTTTAGTATTTTAGTTCTGTTTTCATTATTCAGTTATTACTGTTAGTTTTTCTGTTTTGGCTGCTGTATTCCATTTCTGTTATTACTATTAGTTGTCTTCCTTTTGGGCATGACTCTTACTGATATAAATAGGAGGCCAGTGGCTAAGGCTAGAACTGAATTTTTTACTTGAATAATAGACTTATGCTATTGAGTAAAAGTTCTTCATATCTCTCTATACCAAATTGGTATCGAAGCTTTTGATCTATGGCTGTGGAGACTCTTTCTTCAGAATGCTTGCATGAATTCAAACAAGAGATGTTGTAGACTCAGGCAAACTTGATGGAACTATGCATTTCTCAGGCGTGAACAGAGGAATCGATCATGGAGATGGCATCGGAGCTGTCTTCGATGTGATTGCCTATAGTGGAAGAGGTGAATGGCATGAATGGTGAAACACTGGCTCCTAGAGGACATGCAAATTGTTTCTATCTTCAATTTGAATCTTATAGTGGAACACAACAGAAATAATCAATTTCTAGCAAAGTTTATTGGCATTAAATTTCTGAAATTTGATGGTTCCAAGTTTAAATTGTGGCTTTTCTATTGTAAACAATTCTTCAAGATTGACGAAACTCCCCTAGATCAATGAGTTTGTCTCATTAGTCTTCATCTAGAGGGACAAGCATTGCAATGGCACTAGTATTATATGAAGAGGAAGAAGTTGACAAAGTTAGGATGGCTAGGGTTTCTTGAAGATGTAAGAGAAAGGTTTGGAGGTTTTTTTAAAGTTGATCCTATGGCTAAGTTGCAGAACCTAAGGCAAGATAATACAGTGTGCCAGTACCAAGAGAAATTTGAAGATTTACTGGTTGAGGTAGAATTAGTTGAGGAACACGTCATCAGCTGCTTCCTTAGAGGCCTCAAGCCAGAGATTAAGGCTCTTGTATGTATGTCCAGACCAGCTTCATTGGCTAACACAATGTACCTCCCACGTTTGCAAGAGGCCTCTGTTCAAGTTTCTTAGAATTAGAGTTTGGTGCTTATGAAGAGAACCCCATCATATTCACCGATTTCTACAAATTTCCAAGCAATTAAAGCTGCTAGTAGTTCTATACCATCGTCTTACAGGAATCAAAATTCTTATACATCCTCCCTGGTGAGTCTACCATTAGAGAAAGGGCTATCAGCGTCCTTATTACCATTGAAAACCAAAACTATTACCTTAGATAAAGCCATTCATCAGCTTTTAAATAAGGAAATGTATGAAAGAAAGAGGAAAGGATTGTGTTACTGGTGTCCAGAGGTGTAAAAATTCTCAATTATACATGCTTATGGTGGATGGAGAAGACAAAGAGGATTACATGGAGATAGGTGTTGAATTGGCAAAAGTATAGGAGCCAAGGATTTCATTAAATGCTATTAGTGGATTTTCAACAAGTTCCATTGATTATTCCATAATGATAGTCCAAGGTATGATTAAGAAGCAACCTGTGACTGTCCTATTGGATACAGGTAGCAGCCATAATTTTGTGGATGGTAATATGGTGAAAAAGTTGAAGTTGTGAACTGAATTTCCAAGGGACACGAGTGTCACCTTTGCCAATGGGGATAGTATGACAATGAGTACTAAGTGTTTGCAATTAACATGAAGTATGAATGGCAAATTATTCCAAGCTAATTTCTTAATAATGGTATTGGGAGGCTATGATATGATATTTGGCATGTAATGGTTATTTATTCTTGGCCGAGTTTTATGTGATTTCAAAAACCATTTCTTATGTCTTCTACTGAATGAAAATTTATATAAAATATATAGAGTGGATACACCACTTATGGCATTGGAAGATGGAAAAATCGAGAAACAAGACTACTTGTATTCCAAACAAATATATGTCATTTAGCTGTGTAGTGTTGCTTGCGAGGAACCATTGGGGTTAGGTAAACATGAGATGGATTTAACTAAAGTTGGAAGAAGTTCCTTGGCTAAGCTTTTACATGAGTTTCAATATGTGTTTTAGACTCCTACAAAGTCACCTCCCTCTAGAGCATTTGATCATGCTATAACTTTGAAGGATGATAAACCAATTAGCTTAAGGCTTTATCAATATAGTCCTATTCAGGAGTATGCAACAGAGGGGCTGGTGCATGAGATGTTTGATAATGGAATAATTAGGCCTAGCAAAAGTTCTTTTGCTTTACCAGTAGTTCTTGTGAAGAAAAAAAGATAAGATAACACTTGGCTTTTTTTTTTTTTGTGTGGATTATAGATGTTTAAATGCAAAAACCATAGAGAATAAGTTTCCTATTATGCTCATTGAGGAGTTTATGATGAGTTGCATGTATCTAGGTACTTTTCTAAGCCGGACTTGTGCGCTAGCTACCATCAAATCAAATCCAAATGTGCCCTGGTGATGTTCACAAAAAAGCTTTTTGAATTCATGAAAGGTTGTATGAGTTACTAGTAATGCTATTTGGGTTGACCAATGCGTTGACAACATTTCAAGGGCTTATGAACATGGTTTTTAAACCATTCCTCAGGAAATTTATTGTTGTCTTTTTTTTTTTATGATATTCTGGTCTATACCAAGACATGGGAAGAGCATCTAGTGCATTTTAAACATACCTTGTAGACAGTAAGACAGCATTTGTTATATGCCAAACACTCCAAATGCAAATTTGGAGCTACTAGTATCAACTATTTGGGCATGTGATCTCGGCTAAGAGAGTGACAACAGATCAAAAGAAGATTATAGCTATGTCTTCATGGCCTACGTCTACTAATATTAAATCCTAAGAGGATTTCTTGGCCTTTCAAGGTACTATAGATGTTTTATGAGGAATTATAGATCCATTAGTAAGCCTCTAACTCTTGTTGAAGAAAGGAGAGTTTACATGGATCACTGAGGCTGAAAGAGCATTCATTGAATTGAAGAAAGCTATGTCTTCCACCCCTATTCTTGCCTTACCCAAATTTTCCATTCCTTTTATAGTGGAAACCGATACTTCTAATATTAGGTTTGGTGCTGTTTTGTCTCAGCAAGGCCATCTACTTTCCTTTGTAAACAAGGCTTTATCTCCACAAAAGAGGTATGCTTCTGCTTATGAGAAGGATTGATAGCTTTGGTGTTTGTAGTTAAGCATTGGTGACAATATTTGTTTGGAAAGAAGGTTGAGATTATGACTAACCACTTGCCCCTTAAACATTTGCTAGAACAAAAGAATGTGACACCTGAACAGTATAAGTGGATTAGTAAGTTGTATAGGCTGGAGTATGACATTGTTTATCAAAAAGGTTGAGAACATGTGGTGCTAAATGCACTTTCTCATTGTTCTAAAGGGGATGTTGATTCAAATTCCTCTTGTTTTGTTGTGACTTTCGTGGTTTGAGATTTAAATAAAGTCATTGCTTCTTGTTAACAAAATTGACCTTGCAGAAAATAATTTCAGAATTGGAAGCAAATCAGCATTCCTATCCAAAATATGGTTGGCATAATGGTATTTTGAGAAGAAATGGGAAATTGGTTGTGGGTGAGGATTCTGACCTTTGTTTGCAATTGTTACAACATTTTCACAATGATCCCATGGGAGGACATTCAGAAATGATTGCTATTTACAAACGATTCTTAGCCATCTTCTGTTGGAGGGGTATGGAAAAGGAGGTTAGAGCTTTTGTGAGAAAATGCTCTACTTGTCAACGATTCAAGCCAGAAAACATGGCCTGCCTAGGGTTAGTGCAACCTTTACCTGTTCCAACAACCATCTGGACAGACATGAATATAGATTTTATTATGGGGGTATTCAAATCCCATGGTAAAACTGTGATATTAGTTGTTCTGGACAAATTGTCCAAAGTTGGTCATTTTATGGCACTTGAACATCCTTTCACAGCCATGGATGTAGCTTAGATTTTCCTGGATCAGGTAGTCAAGTTGCATGGATTTCCTCAATCTCTTGTAACAGACAAGGACCCAATTTTCTATGGCAATTTTTGGAGAGCCTTATTTCACTTCAATAAGGTGAAATTGTTGTACTCTTTTGCTTACCATTTACAAATGGATGGACAAACGGTGGTTTTAATCTGATGTTTAGAATGTTATTTGAGTGCATGATAGGAGACCACCCTAAGGAGTGGGAGAAGTGGCTACCTTTAGCTGGATTGTAGTACAATACTTCTTATCACTCTTCCCTTGGTATGGCACCATTTGAAGCACTTACCCCACTTAGCAGGTGATTGTCATAATGATGTGCTGAATAGAAGCTTGAGGGATAGAGAAACTATCTTACAACTGTTGAAGTATCATCTCCAAAGGCTCAAAATCGAATGGTGCAATTGCCCAATAAGAAACAATCTAAAAGGGTTACTATAAGTGATATGGTATATTTGTGGTTGCATCCTTTTCAAAGGAACATCCCTTAATAACTTAGCCTTCCATAAGCTAGCAGCGAGGTATTTTGGGCCATTTAAACTGTTGAAGCTAGTTGGCCAAGTAGCTTATTAGCTTGACTTGCCAAAGAAGACCAAAATTCACCCTATTTTTTACGTCTCTCTTCTGAAGAAACATGTGGGAAATGACATTACAGCCAACTCACACTTACCTTAACTCAATGAGAATGGATATTTCTCCATAAAACCTAAGAAAACTTTGGCAAGGAAGGTTGTCAAGAAGAACAACTTACCATTGATGCAGGTACTAGTTCAATGGAAGCATGCCACTAGGGAGGATGCTACTTGGAAGTCACTGCCAGCTCTTCAATAGCAATTTCCTAAGTTTTTCTACCACCCATATTGTAGATCCTTGAGGACAAAGAAACTTTTTGATAAGGGAGAGACATTGATACATGTGAAGGGAAGTAAGCTTTAGTATTTTAGTTAAAATTTCATTATTCCGTTTTCACTGTTGGTTTTTCTTTTTTGGCTGTTGTATTCCATTTGTGTTTTTACTGTTAGTTGTCTTCCTTTCAGGAGTGACTCCTACTGATATAAATAGGAGTTGAGTGGCTAAGGCTAGAATTGAATTTTTGACTTGAATAATAAACTACTGGTATTGAGCACCATTTCTTTGTATATCTCTGTACCAGTAATGGTCTTCATTCCTCTATTCTGGATTCTTATATATCATCCTGTAAGCATAAATCATTGTTATTTGAAGATAGGCGAGTATGATTTGGTATAATGAAAAATTATGATATGCCAATGATTATCCTTTTAGTTTCTTGATTTTTGCTGTGATGTTTCTCTGTTCTGCATTCCCTGTATACTAATACTTTTAGAGGTTTAATTTCAATTATTAAAGAAATTTGACTCTCCAAGCTCCATATGCACCAGCTCTGATTGGACAGCCCTTCTGAAGGTAAATTTTCCTTATATGACTTCAAACTATGAGGTTCTTATTTGGATGCTGACATGAAGAATGATTTCTGATTTGTTATTGTTCCCTTTTGCTGTTTAAATCCGTGTTTGATTATACCTGTTGAAATAAAAAATCTGTTTTTCTTTTTTATATTCTTTATATCTTCTAGAGTATTTGTGCACTGTTGCATATAAACAAGATATTTGAAGTTGGAATTTCTGAAGGTCTACAAGAAGAACTAAAGTGCTTGAACTTGAACATCGTTGAGAAGGTACATATCTTTTTCTTCAAGTGTACATGTATGTATTATGTCATAGCTTAAATGATTTCTTGCTGTTTAATACCATGGCAGGCAGTTTCATGCATAACGACAGAGCTTGCTTATGTCTATGAGCTGGTAGGTTTACTTGTTTCACTGGCTTCAACTTCCTTCAAATGGTGACTAATGTTTGTTTTATTTTTGGTAACTGATGGAATGGAAATATATTTTTATCTTTGTACAAGTGTTGTCCATGGATTGGGTGAGCGAAAATTTAAGTTGAGAGTAGCAAGATAGTTAAATACTGTGTGAATGTATTAAAGGAGCCAAAGCATAAAACTCATTTAAGCAGGCTAACAGGCCTAAGTTATCTGGCTTGATTATCATCACAAACAGAAGTTATCCATTAATTTCAGTTTAAAATGTATATTTGCTCTGAGTGTCTTCCTGGTGTTTGGTCCCTATTTTCAGGTGTAAGCTTAAGAAATTACAATAAGGAGTAAATGTATACTAATTAGGTTTTAATTCATTTTCTCCTTTCTACTGCTTCATTTGTACTACCTCCCTACCAAAGTTCCCTGTCCTTCAGTTTTAGTCCCCAAATGGAGTTTATAAATGTTAAAATACTGAACTATTTGCTTAACCTTTCAATTTCAAATATGTTTTTAACGAATCTTGACAATAATTCCCCCAAAAAAGTGTTTTTTTTTATTCATTTGCAAGACTGAAAATGGATTATTATATTGTTCCTTTCTTAGACTTTGTCTTAAGCAAAGGATAATCAAATTTGAGACCAGGGAAGTCATATGTCATTATTTTCAGCTTAACCTATATTCTGTTTTTCTTGCATCAATCTTCTTGTCAAAAGGATGCAAGCTCAAAGGCAGATTCATCATAGCTAATAGTCAACGTAGTTGCCAGACTTTATTTATTTAGGTCAGGCATGATCTTGTTTGATTGGATCCTAGTCTTAACTGATGATGTGTTTTGCAGGTAATTGGTGTTATTGATGTAAACAGAACAAAAGAGAAGGGGTATGCAACAGTGGTGAAAGAGGGTTTCTGTGATGAGGTTAAACCTAATTTCCTCGTCTTTTTTTTCCACCTTAATATGTCAATATAATGAAATTGTATAATATGCTCATGGTGTTAAACAACTGTGTCTTCATTAATATATTTCTTCATATACAAGGCCTCTTGAATGAGATTGTAACAAATAATTTAGTCCATGGATGATATAGGTTCAAACTATGCATATTGCATAAAAGCTCCTTCCTTCATGAGGTAATATTTCTTATAGTAAACTGTGGACAATTTTGTTATTGAATAGTTGGATGAGCTGAGGCAAATATACGAGGAACTGCCTGAATTTCTAGAAGAGGTGACTTCTATACAAAATACTATCCAGCAGAAAACAATTTAAAATTCTTTTTATCATGCTAGATTTTTTGCAGGTATCATCACTGGAACTTGCAGAACTTCCTGATCTATGCAAGGACAGGCTTGTTCCTTGTATTGTATATATACAGCAAATAGGTAGTTCTGACTCTTTGAAGTGTAGTCGTATCAAAGAGAAAGTAATAATGGATGATTTTCCATTGCCCTTCTCCTAATATTAAAAAAATGTGCTCCATCTGATAACAAACTCCCCTGGGTGTTCATAGGGTTAGTAGATATTAAGTCTGTGTAGCCTTCCTCTTTGATGTTCAAAAGATTATTGCTGTATTATCATGCACGCAGTGCACTAAAATTTTTGTTCAATTTTCATATCAAATGCCAAATCATGTCTGTGAAAATTGCTGAAAGTAAAGAGTTGGAATGCTGGGAAAGAGTTGTAAGATTTGAGACTTTAGAAGGGCAACAAAGTCTGTGAAGTGTGAGGATTCTTTAGGTCACTGATTGCAGTTTTAGAGTAAGACTAAATACCAGAAGATTATGCCTGTTATATAATATAAGCTTGTGGAGAAGTCTCCTAGTTTTATATATGTTGAATTTAGATATCATATACCAAAGTTTGGCTGTAGAATATCTGGGCAGGAGCTTTTCCTCTACTAGAGATTGGATTTAATTTAGACGTGTTAATTTACTGATTTTCAAGGATGACATGATCATCTTATGAACACCAGGCTAGCTTGGATGTTGTGACATCTACATTTTTTCCTTAGCATTAGATAGATTTTATCATTTCATATTGTCTTTGTTCATTATAGGTTATTTAATGTGCATTTTTGAAGAAAAACTTGAAGAAACCACTCTGGAGAGACTTGAAGATTGGGAATTTGCAGTATGTTGATGCTTGTGTTTGATGAGTTAATATCTGCTGTTAATATGTTCTGTTTCAGTGATAATGATTTCAAATATAGTTTTCTAATGCAGATGGAGAGACAAAAAGATTCTTTTATCATACACCAAAGACACGAGAATTAGACAGTCTTCTAGGGGATATTTATCATAAAATTTTAGGTATCTATGTAGAAAAATATTCTCCATTTTTTCAAACTTATGATGTCTAGTTATTGTCATATAATTTTCTTTGAATAATGAACTTCAAAGTTTATTTAAAGTTATCTATAGCATACTGCTATCCAAGCAAGGAAAAATAATAGGTTGACAAAGCACAACTAGATTGCAGCGGCTAAGAAGCACTGGTACATTGCTTTTTGCAGCATCATCCATATCAAATACTTGTACTGTATACTTGCCCCTATATCCCCTAATGTTTTGGGCAATGCCAAAATAGTTTAGAACACCAATAAAATAAATTAAAATAATAAATAAAAATAAAACCATATTAAGATGCAACAAACTCATAAAAATATTAAGAGATATCCTTGAAATGCATTGGAATTCAGCAAAATGCTCTAAAATACATAAAAAATGCTCTAAAACATGTCAAAAGATTTGAATTTATGAACTTTTAATGACTGCTTTTTTTTTATCTATTTATATTTTCAAATTACACTATGTAATTTTGATATTTCACTAATATTACTGATGGGCCTAGCGCCGTTGCTGTGGTTACAAAGAATAAATAGGGCAAAGTTTATGTGAGAAAGGCCCACAAGGAGAGAACCAATGATGAGGTGTCAAGGGATTTAGCTGCGCAACAAAATTTGTCAGCTAGTGTATGTGTGGGCGTGTGTGTGTGTGGTTGAACGTATGCTTAGCGTAAGGGGAGGAATGGATTGGGGAGTAGAAGACCTAAGGGTAGAAAGGAGAGAATTGGCCTCTCGAAAGCCAGGGTGTGTGTCTTCTTATTTTTCTGTGTTCTTTTCTTTCACTGTAACTGGATTCAGCTCCTTCCTCCTTTGTTCATGAGAGTGGGAGTTATAGTCCATTGATATCAACAATACAGAGAGTGTTTTCATTAATTTAGAGTTGGGTTCCATCATTTATGGTATCAAAGCTTGTTGAATTTAGGCATGGTCAGTATTAGAATGGAGAATAGAGTGGAGGTGATTAAAAAGAGTGTAGGTGCATTGTAGAGGGGGCAAGATGAAACAAAAGAAAAGTTAACAATGGTGCGAGACTGTTGAGGGAGATGTGAGAGTAGTGGAATGAATTTTGGGTAAGCTTTAATGATGGAAATCGAGAATGTAGGGAATGTGTAGAGCCATAGAATGCTTCAGTGGAAGAGAGGGAGGTAGATAATGGGACAGAGAGGGTTGAAAATGTGAGGGAGAAAGACCCATACAAATATCGACGTGTTGAACCACCAATATTTGTAGGAGAAGACCGATGGGATGGCTTTTTAAGATGGAAAGGTATTTCTCATGTGATGGTATTTCGGAGGATGAGAAGTTAGACACTACTATGATTGGATTAGAGGGAAAGGCTTTGAATTAGTTCCAATAGCTGGAAACTGGGACCTTTATATGTAATTGGAGGGATTTTAGGCAAGAGCTGTTGTGTAGATTTCATTGTCACCAGCTTGGGGATAGCTATGAGAGATTAATAGGGCTAAAACAGGAGGGGACAGTAAAGGAGTTTAGAGAGAAGTTTAAGATATTGTTTGCTCCCTTAGAAGGTGTGCCTGATGAAGTGCTAATGGGAATATTTAACATTGGGCTGGTTGAAGAGGTGAGAGTAGAGTTTTGATTGATGCAACCTAAAACTCTTAAGTAGCATATGGACTATGCCTATTAGATTGAAGGGAAAAATGTGATATCATAGAAAGCTAGAGAAGAGAAAAAGGCAAAGGGGCTTAAATATAATGGGGGACTTTGTTGGAATGCCTTCAAGACCACAATGCTCAGGTTTGCTAACTTAGTAGACTCATCCTAGAGTTCTAATAGTATTGTGACTGTCAAGAGCTTAGATAGTAAAGGTGGGGAAGACAACAGAACCATGACTAATAAAGTCTTTATACCTATAACTACTATAACCAGTAGAAGCAGCAATAGTGGCATGATAAGAAGTCTTTTAAAGGCAGAAATTAAGCAAAGCTTGGGCTATGCTTTAAATGTGAGGAGAAGTTTAACCCAAACCATAAATCCAACGACAAACAATTGTGGATGCTATTGATGTTCGGGGAAGAGACCTTAGAAGGGGATGAAGAAGGGGAGTTAGTGGCACAAGAAATTGAGGAACCAATGAAGGAGATGGCAGCCATGGAACTCTCCTTGACCTCTATGGCGGGAATGACAGGCCATAAAACCATAAAACTCATAGGTAGAGCTTTTGGGGAAGAAGTGTTAGTACTCATTAACAGTGGGGCCACACACAATTTTGTCCCATCACAGTTGGTGGAGAAATTTAGTGTTATAGTGTAAGAAACCAATATATACTCAACCACAGTAGTAGATGGAAGGAAGGTGTTCACGAAAAGGAAATGCAAAGATGTGGAAGTGGAACAATAAGGGACTAAAATTGTGCAAACTTTTTACCTTTTTGACTTGGGTAAAGTGGATTTAGGCCTAAGGGTGGCATGGTTAGAATCTTTAGAAGAATTACAAGTGAACTGGGGACAATCCTGTTTAAAAATGAAAATTGGCAAGAAATAGATCTACCTTAGGGGGTTCCTACCTTGACTCATGCATAATCCTCCTCCAAGACCATTGTCAAGTCCCTAAAAGCCAAGGGGAAGAGATATCTCCTGGAGTTTGGTGCAATCACAGCAAAGGAGGTTGGACAAATAGAAGTTAGTGAAGAAATTCAAAGTTTGCTCAAGGAATTTGCATTAGTTTGTGAGCCTAACCCCCGTATAGGTCAAAAGACCACCCTATCATGATTAAACCAAAGGAGCAATGTCCCAACATTAGGCCATATCAATATGCACATTCTCAAAAGAAAAACTTAGAGAAATTAGTTAGGGAGATGCTTGAGGCAGGGGCGATATGACCAAGCAAGAGCCTGTACTCAAGTTTGGTACTCCCAGTTAAGAAAAAAGATGAGAGTTGGAGGTTTTGAGTGGATTATCGAGCTTTAAGTAAAATTACTATACCTAACAAGTTTCCAATTCCAACTGTGAATGAGCTACTCGATGAATTAGGGGGTGCCATGTTGTTTTCTAAGCTGGACCTAAAATGAGGGTATCTCCAAATAAGAATCACACTAGGGGATGAGATGAAGGCAGCTTTTAGGATCCACAATGGTCACTACAAATTTTTAGTTATATCCTTTGAGCTAACTAATGCACATCCTACTTTTCAATCTTTTATAAATGACATATTCAGAGATTATTTGTGGAAGTTCGTCTTTGGTTTTCTTTGATGATATCCTCATTTATAGCAAGAATATGGATTCATATGTTGTGCACCTCAAAGTGATTTTGGAAGTGTTACAAAGGAACCAATTCGTTGTGAACTTGAAAAAAATGTATGTTTGGACAGAAGAAATTGGTATATTTGGGGCACATAATTTTAGTAGAAAGAATGCAAGCTTACCCATCTAAGGTGGAAGCCATGGTGCAATAGCCAACTCTTGAAAACTTAAGAGCATTATGAGGATTTTTAAGACTCACTAGCTATTAGAGAGAATTTGTCAAGAATTATGAAAAAATAGTTAGTCCATTCATTAATTTATCAAAAAAAGACTCATTCAAGTGGAATGATAGAGCACAGGAGACCTTTGAACAGCTTAAAGATAGCCATGGTAAATGCCCTTGCATTGGCCATGCCAGATTTTAGCATTCCATTTGAAGTGGAGACTAATGCTTCAGGGAGTAGGATAGGAGCTATTTTAATGCAAAAAGGACAACCAATGACATATTTCAGTCAGAAATTATCCCCAAAAAGCAAGGCAAAGGTTTGTGTATGAGAAAAAGCTTATGGATATAGTCTTAGCTGTTAAAAATTGGTGACATTACCTATCAAGACAACCATTTTTTGATTTGTACAAACCAAAAAGCCCTCAAATTCTTACTGAAATAGTAGGTTATTGATCCTGACCAAAAGAAGTGGATCTCTGAATTCATAAGGTATAAATATGAGATCCATTAAGGGGTAGAGAACCATGTTACTGATGCTTTTCCCACAAAGACAACATGATGGAAATGATGGCCTCTTCACTATGGCAGTACAAAGGGATGGAAGATTTAGATGCTGCAATTAATAAAGAGGAAAAGTTGAGAGCTATTAATCCAAAAATCATCATGGGTGAAGGAGGAGTTTATGGGTATAGCATTAAAGTGGTTGCTTCTTTTACCATGACAAGCTTGTTCTGCCCAAAAATGCTAACAAAACTATGGAATTGATAAGGGAGTCCCATGACTCACTTGTGGGTGGGCATTCAAGTTATTTAAGGACTTAGAAAAAGTTAGCTAATGTGGTGTATTGGGAATGTATGAAAAGGGATGTGCAAAGCTACATGACAAAGCGGGCAACTTGCCAGCAAAATAAGTCCTTAAGCCCAGCTAGACTTCTATAGGTATTACCTATTCATTAGCAAGTGTGAGATGACATTAGTATAGATTTTATAATAGGTATGCCAAAATCCAACAAATATGACACTATAATGGTAATGGTTGATAGATTAACTAAATACAGCCATTTCATACCACTTTCTCATCCATTTACTACGGGAGATGTGGCTGAAATATTCATTAAGGAAGCAGTCAAATTCCATAGGTTTCCAAAGTCTATTGTATCTAACAGGGATAGGGTGTTTACAAGCTATTTTTAAAGAGAAATGTTTAGTATTGCAGAAATTACATTTAATATAGTTTAGGATATTACCTCAAGACTGATGGGCAGACCAAAGTTGTTAATCAAAGTTTGGAGACCTAGCTAAGGTGCTTTGCAGGTGCCAAACCTAAACACTAGGTGAGAGTGTTGCCTTGGGTTCAATTTCGGTTCAACACCACTTATAATCGATCCTTTGGCATAACCCCCTTAAATTCTTTTATGGAAAGGTCTCCCCTCCCCCCCCCCCCCAAAAAAAAAAGAAACTATTTTTAAATGGCAAGACTGTATGTCAAGAGTAGAGGAGGTGAATGAACAACTGCAAAATAGAGACTTAATTTTGGTTGAATTGAAAGATTAATTGGAATGAGCTCAAGCAAAGATGAAAGAGCAAGTTGACAAGAAACGAAGAGAGGGAAAGTTTAACATTGGGAACATGGTCTATGTTAAGTTTCGGCCTTACAAACTAAAAACTTTAACTAAGAAACAAAATGAGAAATTAGCTCCTTGGTTCTATGATCCATAGTCGATACAAGGTGGTGGAAAAGTTGGGAAAGGTAGCATATAAATTATAGCTGCCTAGGATTGCAAGGATTCATCTAGTATTCCATGCATCCCAACTTAAGAAGTCCTTACAGGCAACTGTTTCCACATAACCACTGCCCATGACACTTAATGAAGAAATAGAGTTACAAGTTCAACCAGAGGTTGTGAATGGGGAGAGAAAAATGGCTAATGGACAAAAGCAAATTTTGGTTAAGTGGGCCAATCTCCTTGACTGTGAATGTACATGGGAGGATGTGGAAACTTTGAGGGAGCAATTTCCCGAATTCAAGGACAAGGTGGCACTTGACGGGGAGTAACGTGATGTGCCTAGCGTTGTTGATGCAACTACAAAGAATAAAGGGGGCAAAGTTTATGTGAGAAAGGCCCATAAGGAGAGAACCAATGATGAGGTGTCAAGGGAGGGTCAAAGAGGGAATTTAGTTGCATAACAGAATTTGTCAGCTAGTGCATGTGTGGGTCATGCATGTGCATAGCTGAGCCTATGCCTTAAGCGTAGGGGGAGGAATGGATGGAGGGGTGGAAGACCTGAGGGTAGAAAGGGGATAAATGGCCTCTCGAAAGGCAGGGTGTGTATCTTCTTATTTTTCTGTGCTCCTTTCTTTCACTATAATTGGATCACTATAATTGGATTCAGCTCCTTTCTCCTCTGTTCATGAGGGTAGGAGTTATAGTCCATTGATATCAATAATACAGAGAGTGTTTCTGTTAATTTAGAGTTGGGTTCTATTAATTACCTTGTTGTACCCATATCCCATTTTTTACAAAAATTTCCATATTCCCATATTGTATTGTTTTGGATATGATACATGCACTTGTACTGTGCATCATAATATTTCAGTAAATACATAATTTATATTTATAGTGGTAAGACACAAGACATTATGGCTTTAAACAAATTATGAATTGAGAGCATGCCTTGGTAGTTGCAAATTTAGTTATGTTCACAATTGGTCTCTAGTACAAATGTAATTTATTTCTGAGATGTATTATCCAAGATATGGAAAGGGCAATTACTCGAGATTTGCTGTCACATATACTTTTGTTCTCAACCCATTTGGTAAGGGCAACAAATTTTGCAGCTGAACTGGACTGGTAAGAGAAACCTCGTCATTATTACAACTAGTACTTTCCATGACTTCTTCTTTATTGATAATTTAATTATTCTCTTTCAGCTTTTTGTCATTGGCATTGCTTGCTCGTCAAAACAATTATGTGAAACCTTTATTGACCGAGGAAAGCTTGATTGACATAAAAAATGGAAGGTGCAAGCCATCTTGTTTGTTAATGCTAAAATGTAAAATGAATCTCTAGGAAACTAGAATTATTAGTATGGTTAATGACCGGTGTCAGTACTGTTTATAGGCATGTTTTGCAGGAAATGACTGTGGACACATTTATACCTAATGATACAAAGGTTCTTCAGGATGGTAAACAGATGTCAACATACATAAGAATATTGTCTAAATCACGCAATGGAAACCTGACTAAGTAGATCATACTTATTCATCTTTGTTCTAAATATATTCTCTATGCTTATTTCAGGACGAATTAATATAATCACTGGTCCTAATTTTTCTGGGAAGAGCATCTATATAAAGCAGGTCAGTTATTAGTTCTTTATCTTTCCAGGATATAGTAGTCTTTGATGCATACTGTTAAAAAATTCATCCTTTTTTATGATCTTTACCCCTTTCTCCTAATGACCACAATGTTTCAGAAATATTGCTTTAACATTACTTGTTTCAACTTATTTATGCTATTAATCATCTGGTTTGCCAACCCTATAATTATGAACAAAATAATTCCATGACACTGAAGACATCAAAGTCCATTATCGAGAAATGCATTTATTTCTTTCACTGGAGAGGAATGCCAGAATCAGATATAATTTTTTTCCCTATTGCCTCTTTTATTGGATAAAGGTCTTTCTGGCCTATTCATGGTGCTTAGCTAATGGTTACTTTAGAGGGATTTTAATGGTGGACATGCAAAGAGATTGGTGAGCTTTGCTTAGTTGATTTGTCTTTCAGTTTTGGCTTTTGCATATTTTGCTTTATTTTTGGAGGATATATGATTCTGCTTTTGTACTTCATTCTTTCACTGATAATATTTCTTCTTTTTCAAAAATAAATAAATAAAATAATAACAACTTAAGATTTCTTGTTTATTGGATTATTAATGGATGACAACAACCTTGACTTAATATCAATGCACAAATTTGATGTTGAGTATTTTGAAGGCCATTCATTTTACTCCCAATTTGTATCAACAGCACCATCTTATAAGGCACTTAATCATTTTTAAGTGCTTATTTATGTAGTTATCAAGTATCACTATTGATTACCATGATGATTGATGAGTATAGATTTATTGCCGATACTTGTTAATATTTATCTCCCTTTGAGGCCAGTAATTTTAAGTTAATCTAATTTTTACAGCATAGCACTTTATTATTATTATTTTTTGGTTACATAGGGAGTGGGAAATGGGAAGGGGTAGAGGTTGGGCCTAGGTACATCGAACTCAGCTCAATCTTAAAGACAGAGGTTTGTGCCATGTGAGCTATTAATTTTAAAGGTGTCTCAGCAACTCTAAATGACTTATGGGAAAGGGTCCTTCCTCTTGCTTCCCTTTGGTGTTCTGTTCATAGTCTTTTTAAGGGAGTCTCTTTGATTAATGTGAATATGGATTGGGCAGCATTGTTATTTTCTTAGTTTTATGTTTTTCTTTCTCTCTTCTTTCCCCCCTTTTGGTTTTTTTTCCTCTTTCAGGAGGCTGTCTTATCCTCCTCCCTTGTAATTCTCTCTCTTTGTTATAAAGTTTCTTTTTCTATCCAAAAAAAAAAAAAAGAAATTCAATGACAGCATAAGATTCTTAAATCTGAACATTTCAGAAACTGACTATCCTTGGAGTTTCAACTTATAAGAAATGCTGTAGGCAGTCGGGAAGAATCTGACACATTAACATTATCTTTTTCTTTGAAAACTTGAAAGCCATACCCAGAAACAGAACAGGAATAGGAATTGACACTTGATTTTAAAAATTTTCCTGGAATCATGGTAACACTGCACCCATCCTCTTCATAATTAAATTTATTTTAAGAATAGGTATTAGGTATTGAAGGGTCTGTGCTTTGTTTACTGTTTAAAACCAAAGGGCTTTTTTATGAGGCGTGTTAAATATGACAATCATTCTTGGGTCTTTCCAACAGCTTAAACTTTCGGGATGGTTGGTTCCTTGACATACTCTCCCATATAAAGCTACTGAATGACATCATAGTACATCCTTGTTCCTTGTTGCTCTTCATAATTAGATTAAGAATAGGTATTAGGTAACACTGCACCCATCCTCTTCAGTAGCTTTATACTCTCCCATATAAAGCTACTGAATCATGGTAACACTGCGCCCATCCTCTTCATAATTAAATTAAGAATAGGTATTAGGTATTGAAGGGTCTGTGCTTTGTTTACTGTTTAAAACCAAAGGGCTTTTTTTGACAAGGCATGTTAGATATATCACAATCATTCTTGGGTCTTTCCAACAGCTTAAACTTTCAGGATTGTTGGTTCCTTGACATACTCTCCCATATAAAGCTACTGAATGACATCACAGTGCATCCTTCTTCCTTGTTGCCTGTGATACAAAATATGGCCAAATTTGTTTTCAGGTGGCATTAATTGTTTTCCTCTCCCACATTGGTAGTTTTGTGCCAGCCGATGCAGCAACTGTGGGTTTGACTGATAGGTGTGATCAGCTTATAACCAATGTATTTCACGAAACAGTACTTAAGTTTCTTTGTAGCTTGGTGACATAAATTACAATCTTAATGTTGCAGAATATTTTGTGCAACGGGAAGTAGGCTTATGACAGCAGAACAATCAACTTTTATGATTGATCTACATCAAGTAGGAATGATGCTAAGGTATACTAAGAAAAAGCTGGTTAGGGGAGCTAAAGTACATTGAAAAATGACCATGACAAGCTACGCCTGAATCTCAGCCTCCTACAATTAGAACTATTTTGTTGTGTGTGATGACCAACAATCCTCTCTTGATAATTACTAATTTTATATAGTAACAATTTTCCTTCTGCGTGCTTTTCATCTAAATGATTAAATAGTTGGAGGGTTTTACATTTCATTGTGTTTACTAGAAGAATTGTAAAAGATAGGCGTTCTTTTTTTAAATGTTGAGAAAGCTTGCAGGCATGCAACTTCACAATCTTTATGTCTGGTGGATGAATTTGGTAAAGGTACTCTTACAGAAGGTTAGTTTCCCCAAAATGCGCTATGTACATCATTAATATGGAATATGAATATCTACATTGCAGATACTAGTTTCTAGCATAAATGTTTTTAATCCCCTTTCAGATGGCATTGGCTTGCTTGGTGGGACCATAAATCACTTTCTCACTTGTAGTGAAACCCCAAAGGTTTGGGGACGTTTCTCTTCCTAAAAATATGTACACTACAGTTGGTTAATTTTCTAATCTTACCATTCAGTTAGTTTTCCCATAGCATTAAAGATTCAACGTTTACTACTTTATTGTGGTCTGCCTCCTTTTTGCTTCTTAAGCGGCAGCCAAATTTAATTGGATTGATTATTTGAATATTTAAATACATTCAGCTTCTTAATTCAAATTAAGGCTTGTCTAAAAGGGAAGAACCATGCGAATAATGAGAACAGTGAGATAGTACTAACGTTGTTTTTAAATATTCGCATAGCTAATCTCTTTCATTATATTCTGTGTCTTGCACATCCACTTCAATGAGTGATCTCTCTAATATTAAGCTGTGAATTCTATCTTTACATCTGAGAGGAAGATGAAGATCTAATTTGCTTTGTGATGACACCACTAAGTAGGTACCATAATAGAGAAAAGGCAAAACAAGATATAAATAAAGGAAGCTCAAAATGGTCAACGTCAAGCAAATGAATTTGCAATGCTATAGCTTAAAGTACGGTAGAACTTATTACCATTTCATAGAATTAATAATCCCTCATCTTGCTAAGCTTTCAGTATTTACTGTGATTCTTAAAGCCGATTTAAATAAGAACATCATAATCTTCTTTTATTTCACATTACTAATACACAGGCATCCTCAGCTTAGATATCTTAGTTTTCAAGAATCATGTTCTTATTTCTGGGCAGTATGCTTTTAATTGCTCCATTGAATTTTCCAATGATGGGTGTCTTTTGCACTGACAGTTATCCTTTTGTGGTGTCTATAAAATTATAAATAGGTTTTGATCGAATTAAAAGTCTCCTTTTGTCTTTTCCTATTTAACCGGTCAAGGTTCCTTCCATTGGCTTGCATTTGCCAACTAATGCTCACTACCCAGGATCTTAGAAGTTAAAAGCCAAATTCCTTGGTCTGTAATGATATTGTGAAAGTAGGTTGTGAAGATATAGATATTTCCAATTATCGGTTTTTTGGACATCCCATATTATATCCAGGAAACGTTTAATGTGGAGGAAGTACTGTCTCAAACTCTAGGTTCTAATCATAATTTAAAATTGCACTTTCTAGATTTGAGGAGTCATATGATTGCTAAACTAGTAAATGAGTATATGTACTTCCTCATGTATCTAGCAATTTACAAGCCCCAACTCAAGATGAGAATGATGGGGGACCCTAACTGGCAGTTTGTTGAGTGAATTTTGTGATATGTAGGTTTTTGTGTGCACTCATCTTACAGAGTTATTGCAAGAGCGTTACTTAACCAAGGTTATGCTCTTGCATCTTTGTGAAGTTCTCAAACAATCATAGTTAAGTTATCATCAACATGTCTATATTTTTGTGCATTTCAGTCTAAGAAGATTCAGTTGCACACAATGAGTGTACTGAGGCCTGATGAAAATTCCTCACAGATGGAAGACATTACATTTTTATATAGGTACTTTTATGTTGCCTCTGCCAAGCCATTATGCTAAGGATTCTATCTACCACAAAATGGCCGTTTTATTTTGGAGAATTTGGTAGGATGGCAATTGTAATTTCTTTCATCAAACTCTTTAAATTCAAATATGTTTACAGACCTAATATATTCAAACTTTTCTGTAAAACTGTTCCTGTCAAAGAATAAGGAGAGGGAAAACTTGATTTCTAAAATGTATAATTTGAGCATGCTTCTGTTGCAATTAGTTCATTTGTAGTTCTCTGTATATTTATGATGGCATTTGGTTCGATCAATGACTGGTGACTCTCCCACTTCGTGTATTGTAATTACTTAGCACAAGATTGATGTAGTTCTGCTACTCTAAAGAGATTTTAGCTTTGTTTTTATTTTGTTCAATGCAGGCTTGTTCCTGGGCGTGCACATTATAGCTATGGTATGCTTTTGCTTTCTTAGTCTGGGTATCTTCTGAAATGTTGATGAAAATGACATGTAGTTTTTGGTATCCTGCAGGGTTGCACTGTGCACTACTTGCTGGTACATCTGCAAGACAACTGGTGTCTTAATAATATTCCAAATTCCAATAACAAATAATTATATGAGCAATTCTTTTTCCTTTTATCATTGCATTTGTTTACTGCAGCTGCATGATAAAAAAAAGAGTAAATTAATGATTTAGCCCTTAAGAAATTACTCTTTTTTCAATTTGGTCTTTTAAAGATAAAGTTTTTTAATTTGGTCCTACAAATATTTTTCCATAGTCAAAATGGTTCCTCTGAGAAGCATTTGTGGCTCTCTGATGCACTGAAATGTAACTCTAATGCAAAACAGCATCATTTTTGTGGTTGAAGACACATGGACAATTCCATATTATCAATTAGTGACCATATAAGATTGCCTAATGGAGAGACCATTTTGACTGGGAGAAAATGTTTGGGGAATAAATTAAAAGGCTTTATCTTTGAAGGATCAAATTGAGAGGAGATTGATCTTTCAAGGTCTAAATAATTAATTTACTCCTAAAAAATAAAAAAAGTTCTGAACCATTGCAATGGGGGAGATGAGAGGCTGACTGGCAGTAGGTGGGACACCTACCAAGTGATATTTAGATTTGAATGAAGCCACTGGAAGTTGGTTAGAGAGATATTCATAGCTGATTGACAGATTGAGGGCTGATTTGGGTAGAAAGTAGCTCCTTTTGAGGAATTATTAATTTCTATGAGAAATCTAGTGTTAAAGCATTTTTTATGGGATGCAATTTTACATGCTACACGTGTTTAAAATCTCCAGGGTTACATTAATTAGAAACATATTAGTGGTAAATAATATTACACTATATTTGTAAGAGGTAAGGGATGTAAAAAAATTGAAATGAGGTCATATGCCTCATTTTAATGGAGGATCAGCCTTGAGAGGCCGCCTCTAAGGATGAGACAAGTAAAAGTCAATTATCAATTACTTGATTTTGTTGCTCCTGGAATGTGATTGGAACCCAAAAAGGAGTGGATAAATGGAGTCAGCTTCATAAAAAGTTATGACTGTGAGGCCATTCATCACTTATGAAAGTGAATTTGTGCCCTCTACTAAATTCGTTTACCAATAAAAATTATGTAGTTTGTGTTAGATGGATGCATTATGATGGGAAATCATAGGACGTCTACTCTAGGTGTAGAAAACCTTAGTTTAGATATATTTTAATCTTTTGTATTTTTATTAGTTTTAGTAATTGACTAAAATATCTCTTTTATCTTTTGTTAGTTTTAAATTATTTCTTAAGATTAGGTATTTGTCTTTCAATAGAGCTAAGATTTAATATTATTATCTTTTATTATTAGAAGTTATCTTTCATTAAAATTAAGATTATAGGTTCTATAAATATAAATTTCAACAGTTGTACCTAAGCAAAACTTAGCCTTGAATAATATGAAGTATTTTTGAAATTCTCTCTATTTCTTCTAATATCTCCTCCCCTTTCTTCTATCTCCTCCTCTTTCTCCCTTGTCCTACATTAATTTTGGTATCAAAACAAGGTTGCAATTCCAAACTGCTTTCCTTCTTGCCTTTCGACCTCATTTTTCTTCATTTTTCCAACCATTTTTTTCATCCCTTTCAACCTCATATCTTAGGAGTATCATACGGATAATACCATTATGGCTTTTTAAATTGCTATGTTAAGGCTTACGATGAAACAAAATACTCAAACTATTCAAACTAATCTAAATAACTTAAAAAAAATGTAGACCATCATCTTGATAAACCTAAAAGTGCCATTAGTTAACTTTGTATACAAATTACTGGCAAAACTTAAGAGAATTAAAAACGAAAGAAGAATGTTGTCAAGAGTTCAAAGTATTAGAGAAAGATATATTAATTAAGTCTAATGTTATTATTGTGGAATTCCTTGATTGCCTATTAGACATTGATAATAATGGTTCCATCCTATGGTTTGAAGAATAATTGGAAGTAAAATTGGGATGAAAAGAAATCAATTCTAACCAACAATTTGAAATTCAACCACAAATTGTAGAATGTTGTGTTTAGATTTAACTAATTTAATTGTTTCACCCGATCGAGTTTGTCATTTCAAATATATTGTTAAATTTGAAATTGTCTTAGCTACTATATCTTAAAATAGTGCTTTTCTTTCTACTTAAGGCTCTAAAATGGGTTATTTTGTTTTTTTATTTCAAAACTCTGAGGTTGATTTTTTCCAACTAGGGGAGAATAATAGAAAATGAAAAAAATAGAAAAACTAATAACAATAATAATTAATTTAGTCAAATTTGCTTATAATAATTCACATTATATGGTTGACTCATGTAAATCTACACTCTTAAATGCTATTTTTATAATGTCATGACAAATACCATTAAATTCTACAAGTTGGGATCTAATTCTCTTTATGTCCTTACTCCACCACTGCATGTTCATTTGATTGATGAATAATATTCAAAGTCTTCCTTTTCCACTGCATCAATTTTCTGAATTAGATCTTGTCATTGGCTGGGTTTTGGGTTTTGATTTCACATAGAAATTTATCAGGTTTCAAACTTGGACCATCCCCAGTACAGCCCATGACCAGATCTATGAATCTGAATACATACTGCACCGTTCATGCAGGTGTTCCAAATGAAGTTATAGAAAGAGCAGAAGTTGTGTTGGATGCGGTTGTAAATAATAAGCATGTTGAGCGGCTATGCAATGAGAACATATTAGCTCAAGATCGTCAATATAAGGTGTCATTTTAAGAGTTAAATTTCAGAGATGTATGGATATCATTTTTACTCTTTAAAGCATTGTAAATTTATATTTCCGGGTTAAATGCAGGATGCCATGGAGAAGTTGTTGCAATTTGATATTAACAATGGAGACTTGAACTCTTTTTTCCAGGATATACTTCCTTAGCCCTTGAGTTCCGTGATTGAGGAAAATGAATGCTTTCCCTTCATTTAAGTTGTTTTCTTATCTTTCTTTTATGAATGTACTTGTTGATATTTTTGTTATCAAATTTTTTAATTAAAATATGATAAATATATAATTTTCTAATAATAATATGATAAGTATATAATTTTTGCAAATAAATAGATAATTTTTACAACTCAACGTCATAATTAGATTTTTTTAAAAAAAATTTATATATCTTATAATTTTATTGAAAAATTTTATTATAAAAATATTAAAAAAATTGTGTCTAAATCTAATTTTTCTTTTATTCCTTTTATTTTTTTCCCCCTTAATTTTCTGCACAGCTGGCATTTATATGCACTCTTTTGAAGTAGGTAGATCTTCATCATCTTGTATCAGTCATCCCTACCTGCTGAACAAACCTATACAACTAGCTTCTTTGCACTTTTTTATGAACAGAGGTTGAATGACTGGGTGTTCATGGCTGTATGCTGATTTCTTTTTCTTAGGCTTTGTCGTAGAAAAATGAAAATGTTTGATTTTTTCTTAAAAAAATAATTCTATACCAACATTTTCTGTAGTTTATTTCATTAGAAATTTTTTTCTAAGAATTTTTTTTTTGTTTGAATTACATAAAAATAAAAAGTTGTCAAATGATAAGTAGTGGTGGCAAGGAGGTTGTTGGTGATATGCCGCGAGTTTTAGGTGACAATGAAAGTAGTTGCCAGACTTTATCATGGGACAGATCAAAATTTTCACCAAACTTGTTTGGTCCAAATTCAAATATTTTGCTTATAAGCTTGGGACAGTATCTATCTATTTTTTTATAAAAAAAGTATATATATATATATATAGGTTAAAAAACAGTCAATGTCAGATTCAAGTCCGTTTTGTTTCAAAAATTGTCAGTTCGGCCCAAATAAAAATATCCAGATCCAAGTTTAGGTTTTGCCTCTCCCCTTTTGTGTTTGATTTTTGGGCCAAAGTTTTGGGTTGACTCTTTAGGTTTAAATTCAATTTATGATGGTATTTTATAACGGTGTTTGCCTGTTATAAGCAATGATGGGTGTAAGCGAATAATGGGGGGGTTAAGAAAAAATATAAATGATTTTTGTATTATTTTAAAAATTTTCTTAGAGAAGTTAAGAAATTTTTGAATGATTAAAGTATTTTCTATGTCAAATATATTGTAACAAAACTAACTGAGCTAGTTTTGATTTGTTTCATTTAACTATTTAAATCAGTTATTTTTTATACTTCTGGTATTGTTATTCTATATATTTTACTTTTTGAGGTTTCAAAGAGCAGCGCCACACACATTCCCACATCTCACATCAAATAAATAGACACGATAATTTAGTTTGGTTTACCGGGAAGATTATACATCTTTTATTTTATAAATATTGTGGCAAACTTGAATAAACACACTTGAAATAAACAAGAAGTAAACGTGCAAGAAGGTACAGAGTTTTACAACCAATGGTTTTTCATTTGTTTCCGAGGGGAAAACACATGGATCGGTGTAGGTTACGAGGATTACTGTTTTTCTTTGGTTTATTTACTTATTTGATACTAAAGAGATACATGCATGATGGAGAGATGTGCAAGTGATGTGAGTGTTTTATTTATCATGGAGAGAAGGCCAATCAGCATGGTGATGGCCCTTTGAAAGTGTGAGAAGGTTCAAAAGGTTCATGCCACAGGATTAACAAGGTGCGGTTCACCTTGGCTTTCCCCTTCTGCTGTGCCAATGTACAATTGCCGAATAAATTAGACGTTGGAGGTTATAACATCAATAGATGGATCAGATCGATCCACTTCCTAATGGGTGTGGGAGTATTGAGAAAGAGCTATTCATTAGGATTAATTGCTTGGATTTTGTCCGTTGCATTTTGAGCAATGGAATGTGGAAATCGGAGGAAAGTGAAAATGGCAGAGGACAAAAAGTGGGGGCTCTTCACACCCTAAGCTAAACTAAAAGTAATTAAAGATTTATTATTAAGGGGGTACCAGTACATAGTCTCAGGTTCTAATTAACATTTCCCTGATTTCCAAAGAAACTTCCATGGTAGTTATATTCCGAGAAAAATGTGCTTCAACTTTTTCGCAACCAGCCAATATGTGTTTTAAAATTCAAATACAAATTGGATCACCTCAATTGTTTAATTATGGGAATTTGGATAATTTAAATTAATTTGGATGATTCAAATTTTATATTTTTTATTTATTTAACAAAAATTATTTTTTGAAAAAGAGTAGAATATAGAATAAAAATAATCTTTTAACTCTAATTCTTTTAAAAATTGATTAAAAAAAAATTAAAAGTCTGAGTTATTCAAATTACATCTAAACAATCAAATTATTCAATTAAATAATTGAGGAGATAATTCAGACTGGATTTGATAAGTATATGTGTGTAACATCATATGACATTTTTAAATTGGCCAACAATCTTGCATTCTTTTTTTTATTATTATTAGATTGCAAGAACTCAATTATAAACAAACAATTTTTTTTTAGAAAAAAAAAAAGGATCAAACCAAATTGAGGTCTTGCAATTTGTCCAAAAAAAATGAAGACGTCATGTTCGAACCAATAAGAGAATAATGATCTATTATCCTAATTTTAATTCCCATTGTTACGTTACCGGGTGGTTTTGAATATCCAAGCACTCGAAAATCGAAATAACCAAAGCGATGTTTGCTGCCGCCAATCACAAGCGAAAATAAATTTTGATGGCCGCTTTTTCAAAGCGTTAATTTAAACACTGAAACCATGAAAAGAAGTACGGCGTCTCATCGCACGAGCATAGCTCAGTTGGACGCGTTAAAGAATTTTGGGCCCACTCTTTTGGGGTCAGTTACTTTGGGCTCTCTGGATTGCATAGGGCCTTCAGGCAGCCCATTTTAGGTAGGCCACGTTACTATCAAGCACCAATGTTACACCCAAAATGTAACTGCTATAAATTCTCAATTTAATGATTTTTTTTTTTTAAAAACCTCTCAAATCGGGTTTTTTCACGATGATTTTGGATGTTTTCCGCTTTTTGTGAAGCTCATTATTAGTACTCCTACAATAATAATAAGAAACTGGGCTGTATACCAGCTAGAGTTGAATTTTAGTATGGTCAAATTTATTTAGTTAAAATAGAATGAGTTTAAATATAAGTTCGAGCTTTAATTAAAAAAAAAATTGTAATCAAGCTAGGCTTGTTTACTAAATGAACCAGCCTGAATAATTTGGGAATATTACTATAAATGTAATACACACCCATGCACCCATATACACACTTAATATGCAAATATAAAATTAAACTAAATTGTAAATTATGCTATCAAAAAATGCTTTATTATTAATCAATATGTTCGCAAGCTTAACGATCTAACATCCCATTATCAAACTCAACTTGTTTAAATAAATGAGCTTAATATGTTAACCAAATTTATTTTTTTTAATAAATGAACAAAATTCAATTCGAGCTTTTGACAAGTTGAATTCAAGCACTTTATAGACAACTCCGTTCATTTGTACCTCAAGAATAATGAATACTATTAACCTCTATGAATGCATCTCAATTTTAACTCATAAATTTATTATAATTAGATTTTTAAAACAGTATTGTTACTTTTTTTAAAAAAAATATAGTGCTCAAAAGGCTCGTTCGTCTCTAATGCATTGTTGATCTCAAATGCATAGGCTTATTTTGTTCATCATCTTTGTTTGGTATCTTTGTTTTACTCTCACGGAATTGTTGGCTTTTGTGTGATATAATCTATTTCCTAGTGTTTACATGAATTAAAAAAGACTGCCATCAAAATAATTTAATTTGATGCAAATATTAATAACCACAGTTTGTATAATCCAAATAATATGTTTGCTATAACGTTGTAAAAGAAGAAAGAATGTAAAAAATAAATAAATAAAAGAAAGTAAGATAAAAAAATTATTTTTAAATGTATATTTTTTAAAAAAATAATGTAATAATTAAAATGATAATTGCATTGTACAACTATATTAAATATATATATATCCACGACTATATCATACCATACGGAGTGCCATAGTGTATGCCGCAATAAGATGACATCAAAATACTTTGATAGTGTATGACACTGTAACATGAACATTAATGTTGGTACCTTTATACACTCAAGTTTGCGCTGATTCATCCCGCTTGTCCAATCAAAGTAACAGAAAAAGTGGATCATAATCTTTTCTCAACCTTCCCCTTTTTTCCTCTCTTTCTTTATGATCAGAAGAAGGCCTGTAGTTTTCCTTCAGGTCTTAAACCATTAAGCATACATTGACTTTGCAGACTTTCCAAAAGTCAGTGTCAGAAAGCATCTGCATCATCTGCATCTCACTCCCATGATGGTGTCTCTTTACGCCTGTTGGGCGACATCAACCATATATATACATGGGTTTTTTTTTCCTTTTACCAAGGACCAAAAAAAAAAAACAAACAAACAAACGCATAATGAATGAATCTGACTGTTCCAACAGATATAATACTTAGCCCAGCATATATATGATTAATAGACCGAGCAAGGTTGTCATTGTCAAGGTTCTGATTTTGATCATAAAATTATACAATTTTATCTACAAAAACCAATTAGATTTTAAATAAGTTGAATTCTAACAAGAACGTAATTAGATTGCAATCCAAATCAAATAACTGTTTTTGGTACATGATGGAATAGAGATACGAACCTAAAACATCTTGATAAACACAATAAAATAACTAGTCCAACAACTTAAATGCAATACTGAGAGGCCTTACAAATATGAATTTTTTGAGCATATGCTTGTAAGCGAAAGTCTAAAACAAGGTGAACTAGCTGGCAGCAGGAAATTTTAACTTCAGCTGATCCATCAGAAACTTCTTAAAGCTCTCCTCTGAGCTTTTATTGTAGGGCACCACCTTCAATTTAGAACAGAGAACGAAAACTTTAAATGGATATACTTGCTTAAGGATCTCCGGATCCCTATCATAATCCTGGCAAGATGAAAAATTATACACAAGGGGATGAGTTCAGGTACAAGCCTATATGTGTGCGTATGGGATGTATCAAGTGAGAGGAATTACTTTAGGTGAGAAGAGAAAGGAGTAATTAATCACGGTCAGATTACAAATTAATAGTCAAGATTAGTGTGAAAATCAATGAAGATATTTATTACACTAGTATAGGCAGTTATAATGGTTTTTACATTGATCTTGACTGTTAATTTGTCATCTGACAGTGATTAATTACTCCTCTCACTTGATATATCTCCTATATGTTTGTGTGTCTATTTCAGTATATGTGCAACTGCACGGAAATGAGTATATTTCTAGCCACCTTTTCCGTCACTACAACAATCGGCTTGGAACCAAACTTGCTCTCTAGCTCTCCAAGTCTGGTTCTGATCATCTCAATATCCTGGATTAATTCAACATGTGAGATTAACATTGATTTTAAATCAAATGGCATGAGGGAAAATAAACAAATGAAATTATGAAAGTAGGCAGCTTAATGATCCTAGTGCAGGTTTCCCCACATCCTATTATGTATTCAGTAATATGCTGTGCAACAAGAATGTATGACATGATTTTACAATGGACAAAACTTAGTTTTTTGTATGTTTATCAGGTTTTTAAATAAAATTATGACATTTAGACAATATTTTTTAGAGTTGGTAATGCGTTGCTAGGTTAAAAAAAAAAATTGCATGTCATAATTTTATCAAAGAACTTGAAAACAAATAGAGAACTCCATCTACATTTTGTCCTTTAATGATAACTAGTAGTAACATAGTAAGCAAGCTTTAATGCTTAATATGCCTCAAACTTCTTTCTTCTTCTTCTTTTGGTTCAAATACGCAGAGGTGTGTCAAAAAATAATTGTCAAACATCAAAACAGACAATTATACCCCAGCATCAAATATGTGATGATCACTAAAGTCAACTCGATCAACATAAACGGCTCCCATCTGCATCAAGTTATCTGCAATTTAGAGAGGAAAAAACATACAGAAGTAAAGTAAACACAAGTCAAACATCCACATTAAAGTGCCAGAACACAATAAATATTAAACATGATAGCTCAATTGCATGGCAAACAATTTGGGTTGCTTTGTTATGTCTGGGATACCAGGAAAAACATTAGCAAGTTTATACACACGCTAAATTAGCAAAAACAAGATTGACTATAACCAAAAAAAAAAAAATGGTATATGCAAAGTCACCGTTTGAAAATCCAATTGGGAAAGAAAAATGCAATCCGTTACATTATGATCCATCATATTTCTTGCAATCTTTTGGGATTAAACATGCTTCTAGCAATTTGGGTCTGGTTGATGTGCAGTATAAATTTTGTCATTTTAAGGAATATGAGAATTCAATGGGTTGAACAGATTAACATCCTAAGATGGCCCAAACTTTACCCCCCCCCGGGGGACCTTATCCATTTAAAATATTTTTATGCTTATATTAATGCAGGTCTCTTTCATATCTTATCCGTAAGTTAGTTTTTTGCCGCGGCTCCATGTACATTTTATGTGTGCTCTTGGGAGGTTTTGCAAATCGCAGTTTCTCATCATCTCAAGAAGAAATTTTCACACAAACAAATTAAGAAAGAAAGAATACCTTTTGAATCTGCTTCACAAAAGAATCTGCAGAACCAATGGCAGAAACACATAATACAAGAGCTTTATGCAGAGCCCTCAAAGGTATTTTGGAGTTGATAATCCCCACGTCAAATAAGTAAGATGGATCCATTCTTGTACAGAACATAGGAACAGACTCGTTAACTCCTTGAACAATTGACTTGATATCCTCAAGAGTATCTTCAGAAACCTGTGAATCTCCCAAAGCATAACCATCATATTTTTATCTTTTTGATTTTTTTTTAATCTGCTGACCTATACACAACCTATATGAGCACAAGCTGACTGATAGAAAAACATGTGAAATAAAAAAATTATACTAACAGCATTGGAAGAAATATTTAACATACTAAGTCAGCATGATGTATAACAACTACATCTGCTCGTCCAAGTGCGGTCAAGGGCTCCCTTAATGGTCCAAGTGGCATTAGTTGAAGATTACCCCAAAGAGTTAATCCGTTAACCATTACAATCTCCAAATCTCGCCACAAGCTCCAATGCTGCCTTGCATATAAATTATACAATTTAGAGCAAACAGCATGTCAATGCACTAATATTTTATTACCAAAAATTTATATCTCAAGCAACCAAAGTGCAACTAACAAAAACGAGAATGAACATAACTAAAGGAGCATATCTTAGTTGGGGGATCAGATGTTTTAGCACAATAATACAGGAGAAATTCATGTAACAGCAGATTAAGGAAAGGAAGGAGGGGGAAAGAAAATTGCATTACCTGCATTGCATCATCAAGAACTACAATTCCAACTTTTTTGGAATCAGGATAATTTTCCATCTTCCAATTAAGGCAAAGTTCCTCATGCCATGAACTTTTATGGCTATCAATATAGCCATATTTTTGGATGAAATGACTCGCAACAGCTGCTCGATTTGCACCAACACCAAATTTAATTGCTGTCCCAAAAATATGCCTTTGAAGCATGTTGACTTCATCCCCACCTCGATAACCCTGTCAGAAAAAAGGATAGATGGATTATGCTAGGCAACTTGCTGATTCAAAGTTGAATTGAACATACATTGACTATTAAAGTTTTCAGTTTCTCATGAAGGACTGACATTCCAATTAATTTCAAGGTATAGCAACTCAAGATACTCATCATAACTTCAGGGTATGTGGAGCATGGACAGCTTCCTACCTGCTCAACTCATAGCAGAAGCTCTGTTTCTAACAGGATAACAGCAGTCTCCATCAGTCTAAGACTGTTAATTTCAATAAAACCAGTCTGAGACTGTTAACACAGAGCATTAGAGGTATCATAGAACATACTCCATCCAGCCATTATGACAGAGAACATAAGAACCAGGCAACTGCAAAATGTGGATCACTGAGTATGCACATTTTAACTTTCATGCATGCTGCCTTTGCAAGTGAATCATTAATTCTGGTCACAAATGAGCCAAATGAGATATGCAGTGGTTTGTTATTGAAGTTTCCTATTATGTATTATTTGAAAATTTGGGATATTATCGATAATTGAGATTAAAAAAAGGACATTATTTTAGTATTAATGCAGCCGCAGGGTCATTGGGAATCCTACTGAAAAAGGAAAGGAGCTGTGTCTTATCAAAATAATAGAGCTCGATGATAAAATAAACTATAAGACATCATAACAATATACACAAGGTTGTTATTCTACTTCTGACTCACCATATGCAATAAGACTATAGTTCAAACACAAAATAGCCTAAGCATCTACACTAAGCCTCTTAACTAAACCAATTGTCTTCACAGTTTTGTATTTTCTGAACTAATCCAAGACCCAAAACAGAAAAACAAAAAAGCAAAATTCTGATAATCCCAGAAATCAAATTCATTTTCTAAAAATTTTTGGAGCGCTTTGCAAAAGTTCAGAGTCAGATTACTAGAAGTTGTTGTTCAAAGTACATACCAAAAGCCATTCTTGCAGGTTTGATTATGAAAACATACGGTCAACTTTACAACTAATTTTCAACCCCATAGGCCCATACTTTTGACGTCAATGCATAGTATATCTTGCCCAACTCTGACAAACCTGTAATCAGTATTCACAAACCAAATAGCTTTGTGTAATTTGTGTAGTTGAACTATTGGAACATTAACCTATAATGGAAGTCGCAACAACAGATTCAGTCTTGATGCAAAGCTCAAAGATAGTACTATTACAATAAGCTCCTTGCACCTTTCTCAGTAAGCCATACTCTATGTTTACATCAGTCGTTATTTGGTAACAACACAAAAT
Organism: Erythrophleum ivorense; assembly: GCA_026724425.1. NCBI lineage: Eukaryota > Viridiplantae > Streptophyta > Magnoliopsida > Fabales > Fabaceae > Erythrophleum > Erythrophleum ivorense. Next base: position 3,688,926 of record JAIUCV010000034.1, on the reverse strand, counting down.
TGACGCTCTGAGCCACTGAATATGACTGAACTACAACCAGGTGTCTTTTGAGACCCTCCATTTACCATGACCATCCTCACCCTTTCAGCTTTCTCCCATTTTTCAGAGGCTGCATAGATATTGGACATAAGCACACTGTAAGAATTATTGCCAGAAAGAGAGTCCAAACTTTGTGCACTAATATCCTTCATTACTTGTTCAGCCATTTTCAAATCTGAATGAATCCGGCATGCACCAAGCATTGCCCCCAAAACTGTGTCATTGGGTTTCATTGGCATTCTTTTTATCAATTTATAAGCCTCCTTTAATCTCCCTGCTCGCCCCAAGAGATCGACCATGCATCCATAATGCTTGATGCTTATTTCCAATCCACATGTCTGCATTTTGGATATTACTTCCAAAGCTTCATTGACAAAACCCCCATGAGCACAAGCTGTGAGTACAGTAAGGAAGGTGATACCATCAGGCCTTATGTTTGAATTCTCCATTCTGCCAAAAAACTCAAGAACCTCAAGACATTTTCCATTGATGGCAAAACCAGATATCATTGCATTCCAGCAGAAGATGTTCCTTTCAGTAAACTCTTCAAAGACCAATCTTGCATTGATTAAGTCCCCACATTTTGCATACATATCAATTAATCCACTCAGAACAAACTGATTCATCTTTATTGCTTTATGTCTTATCATATAGTGGATTTTTTTACCGACATTTAGAAGCCCTAGCTGAGCACAAGCAGATAAAATACTAACAACAGTAAACTCATCTGGCTGAAACCCTTCAGCTTGCATATCAGCAAATGCTTTCAGTGCTTCCTCACCAAATCCGTTCTGGACATACCCAGAAATCATGGAATTCCAAATCTCCAAATTCCGGAATGGAACCCGTCCAAAAATGGCCCTGGCCTCTTTGACATTGCCTATCCTTGAGTACCCACAAATCATACATGACCAAACAAAGAAATTCCGCTGCGGCATCTGCTCAAAGATCTCCCTGGCAGCTTCCATATTTCCTCTTCTAGCATACCCATCAACCATCACAGTCCATGTTCCTACGTTTTTCAACCCAGGTGGAACATTATCAAACAATTGCCTAGCAGTGACAATATCCCCATTCCTAGCAAACCCATCAATCATCTCACTCCAAGTTACTTCTGTTCGTCTTGGCATCTTTTCAAATAGAATTGAAGCAGAATTTGTATCCACATTTTTTAAGTACCCATTAATCATGGCATTCCAAGTGACAACATTTTTCTCAGGCATAGCTTCAAACAACTGATGGGAATCAAGAACAGCACCACACTTGGCATAAGTAGCAATTAATGTGGTTCCAATCATTACATCACTGTCTGAACCAGCTTTAATGGACTCTGCATGCAAAGCCTTCCCATAATTAAGGAAGGAAAGAGAAGCACAAGCCTTGAGTAACAAAGGGATTACACCCAAATGGTAGACTCCTTCATAGCGAATTTGTTTATACATAGCCAGGGCCTCTTTAAATGATCCATGGTAAATGTAATGACTGATTAAAGAAGACCAATTCGGTAGATATGGGAAGCTTCTATTGGTGCAAAGTTGAAATATTTGATTGACATTTGCAGGATGCAAAAGCCAAAAAATTTGAAGGTTTTGATGTTGAGGGGGTACTTTTGATGGACAATATACAGTAACTGGTTGTATGTGCCGTGGGAAACTGAGTATTCTAGTTATTTTCATATCGATGGCCTCTCTTAATCTATATGGAAATTTAAATAGGTTTTAGAGGGGCTGACTAGAGGTGGAGGCAGCAGAAGAGGATGATGAGTTTGAAGTCATAATTGAAGGTGCTGAAGAAGCGCTCCATCACTGAGATTTTTGAAGTTGAGAACAAGCAACTGCAGATTGAAACCATTTGAGATTCTGGCTATTTAGTAAGAATCCAAATGAGGTGTCTATTATGATTACTAAGTTCCAATGGTGGTCTCGCCAGCTCGAATGGGCTAGGATCCAACAAATTGAGAGAAATTATCTTATGTAACAGGTACACTAGGTCATTTGGACCAACGTGGTGTACCATTCCATCAAAATGAAGTCAAAATTATTAAATAACCAACTTAGCACTTAACATAATAAAAGTACATCATCAAATTACAACTAGTTTTATTAGCAATTATATTTTGTTCTTTCAGAATTAGGTGTAGTTAGTTAAACTATTCATGTGGAAGAATTATACGAAGCCAGCTCAATGTCCTGGTTAACCCATTAGATGATATGATTTTTTCCAGGTTAACGGTGAAATTTCAAGAAATGAAGCCAAATCAGTGAAATCAGATGAGGGTGTTTGTGGGAAAAAAATTGTAAGCAACTTGCATTTTTATAGAAGTAGTAGACAACAGATAAGCAAGTTTTATATTCAGTTGAGCCAACAAACCAGTCACATTGTATGGTCAAAATCATAAGCAGTTCAGCATTAAAAAAATTATTAAGAGAGAAACATTAAGGAAAGTAACATATCTCTAAAAACTTGAAAAAAAAAAAGGAATTTTTTAATCAGAAACTCTGAAAGTGCCCTCTCAAGCAACAATGAACTAGCCCAGCTAAATTTCATGCAAGATTGTCCTGTAATATCTACAAAATTCGAAAACAATGTAACAGATGAAAATACCCTTGAAAGAATCAGAGGTGAAATTCCACAATCAGCTAACCAGAGTGCGATGAACTCAACCATCGGTGTCTTCCCATTGCCTCCCCACGTCAAATTCCCAATACTTATAACAGGTATGGGTAACCTTCCAGATTAAAAAAGAACGATACCCAACATTAATTTTCCTATTCACTTTCTTAACAACGGAACAAAGCATTGAAAAGACGAAGAAAAGTAAAAACAGCGAGAGAAAAAGGAATTACCGGTGCCTTTCAAAGAAGCCAACTTTGTAGAGATAGTGGCGAAGAGAAAGAGCGAGTTTGTAGAGAGAAGAGGCAGCAGAAAGGAAAGGGACGATAAAGCGTTGAAGAGGAGGAAGCTCAGCGAGACTGTGAGCGTAAGCTATCTCAGTCACCAGTCTTCTCAATTTCTCCATGAGTGCGTGGGAGGCACCATGGACAATAGAGCGTTGAAGAGGAGGCGCACCGATGTTTCATATTTGGACTTGATAAAATATTCTAGTTTTTATTCTCTATTTTATTTTTAAAATTTATTTTTATTTGTAAATATTTAATATTTAGAAAGCGTATTTATTTTGCAAAGTTAATTTTATTTTCATCTTAATGGTAAAAAGATATATTTTTTTCATCTTTGTTTTAAAGGAGAAAGGTATGAATATACTCCTTAAAAATTTATGAATATGTCCCACCACTTAGAAAATCATTAATTGGTTTTTTAAAATTTTACCATTTAGCATTTGAAATTTTTCATTGAATTTTTGTTAACAAAAATGCCGTTTTACACATTTTCTCCCCTGATGTACACATGTTTAAATGTATATAAAAGTCCAGTAAAAAATGTAAATAAAAGTGGTTTAAATATTTGAAAAAAAAAAGCTTTGCACGTCAGTCTTGAAATCCAAAATTTCTAAATAATAAAGGATGAAATATTAGAAGAATAATTAATTTAAAATTGAATGATTGTGTGTGTGTGTGTTGTTAGCTAGTATTATACCAAACATTCTTTTTCTCATCATATGATACATCTTTATAATAATAATAATAATAATAAGCCTTGTGTGTAAGTCTAAATATTAAAAAATATTAACTGATAATAAATGAAAGTTTGAAAAATAATTCTTTAAATTAAAAATTATTTTTACATTTTTTTCCAATAGATAATTCTCATATACGTCTTTTAGGAGTGTCTTAATTACAAGATAAAAATTATCTAAAATTGAATAGAAAACATTAATCAGGTAAGTCACATGTGTTTGCAATAGCTAAAGATAAATACACTTTTATGAAATATTTTAAATACTTTTACTATATATCAGATACCTTTTTATTTTTTTTCTTTCCTGGTGAAAAGAGAGGCCCTCAAGCCAAATAGAAAAATATTTCAAAGTAATCAAGTGAGGTAAAGAATATGTCCTAAATCATCAGCTACTATTATACTAAGGTTATGCGAAAGTCTTTCAAGTTCATGGACTTCCAATGGTAAAGACAAGTTATAATTCGCAATCCAATCTGCATAATAATTGCCTTCTCTTAAAACATGAGTGAAAATAATTTTCTATTTAAGACTCATTCATCTCTTATTTCTTCTAATGAGATTATAAATAATCATAGTGAGTGCAATTTCTTTTATGAACAATATATAATATTCTCTGGCAATGAGTTTCAATTATAATTTTTTTGGTGACTATCTCTCTATACAATTTTCAACCCTAACAAAATACTCCTAGAATTCAGCATTGAAAGAGTTCATAGCATTAGAAGCATATCTCAAGATAATCTAATCTCAAATAATACCTCTACACCCTACTAGGCTATTCACACCTTTGTTGGAACCATTTGACTTTATTTTTATCTAACCTATGTCCAGAATTGAACAGAAATATTAAAATTCTCTTTTATGAATCTTCTTATTTCTCCAGATATGCCAAAACATAACCACAAAAGTAGTCTGCTAAGCATAACTCTAAATACTGACTAGTATTTATGAGTTTTTTCCCCTAAAGTTATTACCTTCCTACAACCCTATAAACAATGTAAAGTAGTTTCATTCTCATCATTTCAGCATAGGCACAACATGATACTCTGAGACCACCTCCCTGTTCTGCTTCTAGAAATAACTCTTCCATGCACCACACCTACGTTAAAGTCTTCATGCAGTTAAGGCCTTCCCAATCCCAAATATTCTTCCAACATAGGTCAAACTGGTACTTAGAATTCCTCCTATTAGCTTATAAGCTACTCTAACTGATCTCATCTTGTTCATCAATTTGCAGGTCTTCCAACATCCCAAAACCTTCATCTTAAAACTTGTCTCCAATCCGTCGTTTTCCCGTTATGCATCACCCAAGATGAATCCATTGCCCACATCCTTCTTGACTCCTCTATAACTTCTCTAGTTTGGAAATTCTACAGCATTGCCCTTGATTTCTTTAACTCTACTTTTCAAACCTGGCTCCAAACAGACAATTCTTCAAATTGTCTCTTCTCAAATATTCCTTAGAAAATCGTTTTTGTCTATATATGTAAAACCATTTGACTGGATTGAGATAACCACATCTTTAACCAAACGTCTTTTACCCCACGTCTACTTGCTTCAAAGGAAAAGCCAAAGTTGCAGGATTTACCTTCCTTATCAGTCCAATCCATCCACCCAAATCCATCATTGTCATTAATACTCATTAGGAATACCCTCTTGTCCCTTGTTTGCAATTGGATGTGGACAGGGCCGTGTCTAAATATTTTAAGGCTCTATGCGAAATTATTAAAAAGGCTTAATGTAACTTATCAATTTTTATATTACTTTTCTTGTTTTTTGATCTACAAAATCACTTATCAAAGTTTTATAATTAAGTAATTCTAACATTTCATTTTCAATTGATAATAAGATTAATCCATTTAATCTATCTTGTAATATAATTGATTTTAAATAGGATTTAAGTAATTTTAATTTTGAAAAACTTCTTTTAACAATAACAATCGTTACAGGTATTATTAATAATATTTTATAAGTGATACATACATTTAAAAAAGAATCTAATCTTTTGATATAATTTAACACTTCTATTGGAGTATTAATTTCTTCTGTTAATATTTCTCTCAATACTTTCAATTTTGAAAATAAATCAAAACTCATCAATATCAGAATGTTTACTAAAACTTAGAAATTTTTCAAGATTAATACAATATTTTTTTCAATTCATCCTATTCCAAAGTTTCGAATTTTTTGGATTCAAATAAAAAACTAAAAATAGTTTTATATTCTAAAAATTGTTCAAATCGACTCTCAATAGAAGAAATATATTGATCTACTATGTATAAAAAATATTCAATACGAAAAGAATCTTTAGCTGAATGTGTGATCTCATCATCAACATGTTCATCAAAATGTTTTTTTCTATGGATTATTCGCTTTTCACGAATTTAGGCTCTATATCCATTTCAATAGCCATTTTTTTTAGTCCAAAGCAGATGCAAAATTATTTTCCCTATAATTTTTCAAATAAGTAATAAAGCCCCTTAAATTATCTATAATAACATCTATATGCATATCTTTAAATTATAGACTCTTGCTAACATAATTAACAATAAACAATATATCATACCAAATATTCATTCCTAATAAAAACTCAAAATTCTTAGTCTCATAAGTCACTAAACACATGGTTTCACTTTTTATTTTAGAATCTTCACTACATTTTGATAATTTAATCAAAGTATCTCTTATATTTGGTGCTTGAAACTTTATTGCTTTGACACTTTCAATTCTACTTTCCCATCGAGTTTGAGATAGTGATTTAACATAAAATTTAGGTACACTTTCTTGCAAGATTTTCCATCTTTTGGTGGAAGAAGAAAATAAAGAATAAATGTGTTGTAGAACTCCAAAAAAAGAAATAGCTCTAGGAGATGAATTGGCAATATCACATAAAACTAAATTCAAATTATGACATCTACATGGTATATAAAATGCTCCAGGATTTATATCCAATAATCTTTTTTGTACTCCTTGATTTTTACCTTTATGTTCGATCTATTATCATAATCTTATCCCCTTATATCATTAATATCAAGCCTATATTTATTTAATACATTAATAAGTTCATTAAAAAGACCTTTTCCAAATGTATCATCAACCTTTAAAAATTCTATAAAGTACTTTTCTACTTTTATTGGAGAATTCAAAATATCAATGCATCTCAAAATAAAAGTCATTTGTTCTTGATGACTTGCATCAGGAGCACAATCAAGAATAACAGAAAAATATTTTGCTTTTTTAACTTTTTATATTATTATATTTTTTATATGAAAAGCTAACAATTTATAAGTTCATTTTGTATAAAATTACTTAAGCAATATGCACGAAGTTTATTATTTTTTATGTGTGTGAATATACTCTTGCATAATTGGATCAAATTTTGCAAGCATCTCAATCAAACTCAAAAAGTTCCCATTATTTTTTTCATATATCTTCTCATTTGTCCCACGAAAGGTAAGATTATTTTTAGAAAGATATTTGACTATAGCTATAATTCTAAGTAAAACCTTTTCCCAATATTCCTTTCCTTTGTTAATTTGTTCTTGTATATTTTTATCAATTGTCTTTTTTCTCCTCAATCTTGTTTCTATTTCAATCCATTTAGTCATATTAGCAATATGTTCATGACTTATTTCATGACTTTTAAGTTTAGAACCAAGGTTTCGCCAATTTTTAGTCCCCCCATTAACTAGTTGATTAACACTACTTTTTGAACAAAACAACTTGCAAAAAAAACAATAAACTTTATCTAAATCTCTTGAATAAACTAGCCATTTTCTATCATATTTTTCTCTATTTGGCAATATTTGTTGGTAAAAATATAAAGAAAAATATCTATTATTTTCATATTTTGAAAATTGTAAATTATCATATTTGATTGGACTATTTTCTACTATTAAATCCCTAAATTTTTTATCAATGTTTTTCTAATGTCCAAGATCATAAATATTTTTAGGAACTTCACTTAATGTACTGTTATACTCAATATTATTCTCTTCAAATAAATTATCTTTGTTTAAATTTGCATCATTTTCTTATTATTGATTGGAATGAGGACTATTGTTGTTTTTAACATCATTTATGGGTAATTATTCTATCATTTTTTTAGTGTCATCTGTAGGTGATTGTTCAACTACATTTCTTGTTATATCTTTATTATTATAAATAATAACAAATTTATCAAGAGCACCACATTGAGACTGAATTAATTTTTCTCTTTTTCTTCAAATTTTCAAAACCAAATTCATACTTTCTATTTGACATTTTCTATTAGTACAAATAATAAAAGTAAAATAAAAAAAGCAGCACAAAAAATATATATGTAAAATATCAATTGCAAAGACAGCAATTCTATGAGAAAAAAAAAAAACAACTCAAATTTAGTATTTAAGATTTCAAAATAAAGCAAAAAAAAAAAAAAGAAAAGAAGAGAAAGATTTCACTTCTCTTTATTTTGTAGCTTCAACCAATGATCTAAGACTAGGAGACAATTTGACGGACACAGCACCTAGGGCCAAAAAACAAAGGAAATGAACATATGAAGAAAAAAAAAAGGTATCATTCTCAGGCATGAAGTATTGAAGTATTAAATAATACCTTAATGAAATGACGAAGGACGAAAGGGGTATTTATTGTTATATTGTAGGTTAGGAGCAAATAAGCAATTGTGATATTTAAAAAAAAAAAAGACAAAAGTGAAGTGATGAAATTATATAGAGAGTGAGAAGAGATAAGAGAATAAGATTCAAAGACGAAATGCAGTGAGAAGAAATTGAAAAACCAAAAAGGAGATGTGAGAAATGAGAATCAATAAGACTAAAGACTAGAGACATTAAAAATTTTGATTGTTTATTTGTTTTCCTTCGATAAGAGAAAAAGAATCCTTAACTTTTTGAAATAACTTTTAATACCATTATGAAACCTTTTAATATGTTGGTCATTGGAGGAGGTGAGAAACTTTTCTATCATCATCTCTTTTTCTTTTCTTTTTTTTATCTTTTTCCTATAGGATATATCGAGCAGACATGAGATAACATGTATACATGAGCCTTGGCAAATATACAAGACATTGATGATACTTATATATATATATATATATATATATATTAGAGGCCTAGTAAATTATGAGGTCTAAAGCAACTGTTTATCTAACCTAAAACTTTTCACAGCACTAGATGTGGATTGTTCTGCCTGCAAAAACCTCATCAGTGCAAGCAATATCATTTGCGACTTTTCTGAAAACCAGATGGCAGGCTTTGCAAATTTCCCTGGAACATGTTGCATACTTGTAAAGCCTTATAGCTTGGAGTGGATCTTACCATTTCTCTTGGCATAAAAAAGGAGAAGAACTGAAATAAAGTCCTTTGTGGCTGTTCACTCGTTTACTAGAGAAGACTTTCTTGTTCATCATCCACGTCAAGACCTTATTAATATTACTGCAAGCTCCTCCTTGGCATTGTTGAAAATTGGTCCATAAATCATATCAACAAAGAGGCAATTACCTATACTGACCTGCGGGCAAATCATGGAAGAATTAAGGGCTATTTGGTTTCTTGTTTTCAGAACAGCTTTTGATTTTTAAAAATAAAAAAATAAAAAAATTGTTTGATAATGTGTTTTTAATGAAATATTCTATAAAACAAAAAAATAAAATTTTGTTTTCGGAAACAGAAAAATCAAAATATTTTTTTGGTATTTCATAACTTTTGTTCTACAGAATCAGAAAAAAGAAGAAGCTATTTTTCAGAATAATGATTTAAACAAATCTTTTAATTTTTTTGTTCTCAAAACTTGTTTTAAAAAATATCTATTTTAAAAATATTAAAATAAAAATAAAATCAAACAGGCCTAGAGCTTTCCTCTTCACCTACTGCACGCTTCACCTTGGTTCCCTATTTTGTCCCTAAAGCTTTCCTCTCTGATAGAGCAGAGAAAATTTTTAAAGAAATTGAAAGGAGAATAAAATAAAATTTTGTAATTTAAAATTACATATGTTATAGTATGAAAATGGATGAGAATATTTTTTTTATTCTAATATTTGATAAAATAAAAATAATACAAAAATAAAAATAAAAACAAAAAATGTATAAATGACTAAAATATTTCTGAAGTCAAAAAATATTAAAAATATTAATTTTTGTTAATTATCATAAAATAAAAACAATTACAATTGAAGGCGTCAAGTGAAAAATATTTGTAGCTTTATATTGAATTATTTTAAATTTTAAAATCGTTTTAAAGAATTTAATGACATAAAATTTTAACTGTGCAGTAAAATTATAATTTAAAATTTTTTTATAATTAGATTTTTTAAAATAACTTCAAAATTTAAAATCTTTTAATATAAAACAATTGTTTTTTCCTTTTTTAATTTTCAACAGTGACTTTTTTTTTTTTTACTAATGTAGATAAAATAAATAGTGTCACTGAAAATATGGGATAGAATCAATCAAACATTGTATTTTCAACTTACCAACCACACTTTTAATTCATTTCACCTTCCTCTCACTTTCTTCACCGTCTTCTTTCATTGTATCAAGCGCACTCGGTTTTACGGTGCAACGAAGACACCCTCCTTAGGTGGTCCCCTCACATATCCTTTTTTGCCTTTTTAGGTGCCTGTTAAACTTTCTTTGTATTAAAAAAAGAGAGAGACGTGTATGGACTAAATGCAAAAAGCCACCAACAATTCACATGTGATGCAACTCACTTAAAAATGGGAGAATTATAAAGAAAGACTTAAAAATTAAAAAAAAAATATTTTAAAAAATTTGTTATTATTAGGTTCAATTATTTTTTGTTAAAATCAATGATAATCAACTCTAAAATAATAATAATAGGTCTTTCAAAGTAAATATTGTTAATTTTATGTTCTTAAATATAATTCTTCCATTAAAAATTGTTCAAAGTCAAAGTTAATGAGAGAAGACCCTACCACGTCCGCCAAAATTTCACAATCCATCCAATTTGTTATGACCAAAACTCCAAATCTGATTGGCCACCATTAACATACCGATTCCCAATCAGCAGGAAAAGGAAAGAAAAAAGCAAGACAAAACAAAATACGACTATTTACATTTGTTGACCTTTCTGGTGGAATTTGAAGAACAAATTAATTTAATACTAGTAGTGCCGGAGCACCATTAATGGCCATGTCAGCAACTTGATCAACCACTTGGCCTAGTCATAGACTTTAAATATGTGAATGTGTGAAGTGTTAAATGTATGATTATAAATCCTAAAGAAGTAGTCTAGTAACGTGAGTGAGACCGTGATATAAGATGAGATATACTATTACAAGTTTGAATTTAACCATATCAAATTTTTGAGATTAGGTTACACTATTATTAATTATTATTATTATTGGTGGATTTTCTAAGTTTAAAGTGAATGACTTTTCTTTTGACTAGATCAATAAGATAGATGGACTAAGAGGTGCACAAGCTCATTTGCGTATCACCTAATTGTAAATTAAAAAAAGGTGTATGATTATAAATTCAAATATTAGTCTTGATTAATTTTTGATGTCATGACATATAAAAGTTGCTTTAAATTGTTTTTTTTTTTTTGGGAAAAATATTGTCAATTTTACTGGTCAATTTTATCGAGTGGATAAATACGTAGTTTGTCTTTTTTTTTTTTTTAAATAAGTAGTTTATCTCAATTAATATTTCTATAATTAAAAAACTTTAGCCTACTAAGTTATCATGTGAAAATATAATAATGCATTTTGTCTTTTTTTTTTCTCCTTTTCAGACGGCACATTTTAAGTTTCACTTATATTTTATGAAAATATTTGGCTTGATACATGTTTAAGTTATTGTATAAAAAATGTAAGGATTTATTAATACTTTAATAATATATAAATAAAATTTGAATTTCAAAAGAAAACTCTTATTTTAACTCAAACTAACTTGTATATAATTATTTATATTTTTATTATTGTATTCTTTAATCAAAATATAACAACTGTATAGTTTTTTAATAAAAATATAATAATTATATGATTTAATTTGAAAAATCATGAAATTGTTTTGCCTTTTTTCAACTTACATTTGTAGGTTGTAGTCCATGTAAGACATAATATTTTACTTCACAAAGAAGTAATTTCCCTTTGATTTTAAAATGAATGGCTCTGCCTATATTAATCTAACTCGTTGCCATTGATAGAAGAGTGATGATGCTTTCACAATTCACACTTTTATCAAATATGTAATATTTGTATATCTTTTTACGCATACCATACTTTATTATAAAAATTACTTATATATTTATTATTTTATAATGAATTGATGGTAATATCATATTTGAAATGGCTGAAAAAGGTGATGTAAATACCATCATCGATTCAGTTTAATCTCATTCGATCACATTAAATTAAGTTAGGTTGGGTTAAAAAAAATTTATTAACTAAGTTGGGTCATATAATTAAGCTGAACCAAACACCAAGTAATCTATGATGGCTAACTTGGTCCAAGTTAACTTAATACAAATACTTAAAAAAAATTATGGGGATATATATGAAAGTTTTATTTTTTTTTAAAGATAAAACATGTTTTTATAAAAAAAATTAATTTTCATAAAATTATTTTATAATTTTTATCATTTTTTATAAAATTTTACCAACTCTATCAAACATAGTACTAAACTAGTTTCTCCTCTTGTAAGATGCAGGAGAGATTTAAAAAATACCTGTAGGTCCCACATAAAAAAATCAGAAACCAAAAAAAAATTGTGCAAATAGTAATTGTAGGGATATATACTATTCATGCATGGATATTACATATATATATATATATATATAACTAAATGAGGCCAAATGGAACGTAGCTGGACTCACAAACATCCATCTAAGTAAGTACATTTTGACAATTAGGGATTAAATTATTGCCACAACATTTTCTTTAAACGAAAAACTAAACAAAACATACAAATGAATATATATATTTTTCATTTTGTATTAATGAGCTTTTTTCTCCTTCCTTGAAATTTTTTATTAAGGTTGATCAAATTGCAAATAACTTACGTCAATGTCAGTGTCATGGCAAATAAAATTGTATGATCCTGATTTTTTCTAAATAAAGAACTCATTTCATTAAAGGATCGAAAATTTATAAATATTAGCTAACTTAGAAAATAATTTTAAAAAATAGTGAAAAGAAAAACGTTTATTTTAAAAATATCTAATTGATTGAATTCTTATTAACAAAAATTAAGTTGATTTACTATGTATTTGCTTCAAATTATTATTTAATAACTAAAAATTCCATTCATCACATGTTAACAATTTACACATTGGTTGCAACAATTAAAAAAATTCAATAAATTAATAGTGAATCTTTTATCAACGAAAAATTTATATTTTAACAAAAAATATGTAAAATTTAAAAAATATGTAAAATTTTCAATGTGTTTACTATTTTTTTCAATAAAAATATAACATGTTAAAAAATTATTTTTTTTTGTAAAAAATCCAATTTTATAATATTGAACTGAAAAATATTCACTTGTCAATTATTTGTAATAAAATAATTTGATAATAAATACATAAAAATGATACCTAAAATTAACTCTAAAAAAAACTTAAAGATATGTTTGGTATGATATTATAAAAGAAGAGAGAATGTAAAAAGTTAACAGGTGAGATAGAAAATTATTTTTATAAATTTATTTTTTTTAAAAAAAATTGATAAATAAAATGAGAATATATCTATATTTTCGTCATACGAAATGAGATGTAAGTTTTGGTATTCTTTTTTTCTCTTTTTTTTTAGTATTATGTAATCAATGTGTCCTTGAGATTTGATAAAGTTTAGTCGATTAAAATGCAGAATATAAAAGTAAATGAAAAAATAATAATTTTATAAATAAAAAAAATTGTATCTCTATTTTAATTTTAATTTAAAATAAAATAAATATTAATAAATAGTGATAAATAATAATTACAAATATATACTACACATTATACTCAATTATAGACAAACCATACTTTACCCTTACTTTGCAACAAAAAGACTTTTCATAGAGTTTTAAAGACATATTTTTTCACATTGATCTTTTATGATACATCTAAAATTTCACTCTCAAAATTATATCTAGTTAAAATTTATTTATATACATTGTAAGCTGAATGTAATAAAACACTTCATTAAAATTTGGAATAAAAAAAATCCCAATTAAAATTAATGGGGAACTACATTTTATTTTTATGAATTAAGATCTAATTATAAAATTAGTATATCAATTTTTAAATATAATAAAATATTTCGCAAAACTTAATCTAGACAAAAAATAAAAACATTAAATCCTAATAGAAATAAATTACAGGAGGTTATTTCATCACTTAAACAATCTTCGCAAACCACAATTGGGTTGGGAGGAAAATTCATATAGAAAAGGCCACGTAAGAGTCATACAGCCTCCTACAATTAATTTTAGTTAGAATTTAATATTTTTCTTTTAGTTCAAAATTTAAGAAAATATATTTTTTTTTCACATACTAAAGTTTGTACATTAATTTTATAATTAAACTTTAGTCCAAAAGAATAAAATGTAATTTCTCCTCAAATTAACTTCGAGAAGTCATATGATATCATAAGACCTCTTATATCTACGTATCGATGTTAACGTAATGCCATCTTGTAAAGATTGTTAAAGCAAGAAAGTAATATTTTGCAGATAATTTTACATAAAATTTAACATTTTTATCTTAATTTAAAATTTTAAAAAATATTTTGCTGCATTTTAAAATCATCTATTAATTTTGTAATTAAACTTTAAATTAGAAACTAAAATATAGTTTTTCTTAAAATTAAGAATAAATTATATGAACATATCTTGAATTTTATTAAAATTACATAATTTTTTTTTCTATTTTTATGATACACATTTTAGTCAAATCTAAATTTTTTTATTCAAATATACTCTATTAACTTTAAAAGTAAATATGTATTACATAAAAATGTACAAATAAAAATAAAAAGAATAAATTTTATTTTTAAATATATATAAAATAAAAAAAATATTTTTAATAAATTCAATAAAATATATAAATTAATAAAAAATATTTTAATAAAAAATTTAAAATTTAATAAGAGTGGATCAAAGTTTTTTATTTTAAATCTTATACTTTTTAATAAAGTTTAAAAAAATTATATATATAATTAGATTGTATTGTAAAATATTATTTTAAAATTATTTATCGATTCTTTTTTTTAATTTTTAATTTTATTTTTTTCAAATATTTTGTAATTTTTTTTAAGCAATCTAATTTATTATATAAAAGGAGAGCAGGTTGGGTTGAGCATGGTGTTAGAGGAAGCTGGTAAGGGAATGGGGTCCGAATCTCAATAAATTTTGTGCTATGTGGCCGACCTGAGCTGGTGCCCCCACTCTTACGTCGCCACGTTGCCATCACTATTGTCCAATTCCAGGTGGGACCCACCAAGCACCATCAATCAATGCCACCCAACTTGCCCTCGAAAATAATGGAACCACACCCCATGAGAGAGAAACAGTAAAACACATTGGAGTTTCTAGAGAGAGAAAAGAGACTGCGTTCCCCCAACAAAGAGGAAAGCGAGTGAGTGAGAGAGAGAGAGAGAGATCGTCGCAGATGGGTCAGATCGTGAGGAGGAAGAAGAAGGGACGCCCATCCAAGGCATATCTGGCCCACCGCTCCGGCGAATCTCCGGCCGCCGCGCAGCCTGACCTCCGCCGCAGTCTCCGCCGGAGGAATGTGAGGTACAACATCGAGTACGACGACTACCTGGATGAGGATGACGAGGACGACGAGGAGGACGAGAGGAGGAGGGAGAAGAAGCTGAAGCTAGTGGTGAAGCTGAACCAGGATAAGGATAGAGACGAAGACGAGTCGGCGCCCAGCCGCACGCGCGCTGGGGCGCGTGGGGAGAACTCGCGGGATTCTTCGGAGGAGGATGAGTGCGTGAGGAAGCCCCTGAAGAAGAGGAGGATCAGCAGCGGCAGGTGTGGAAATGAAGATGGCGAGGAGGAGGATGAAGAAGAAGGAGGGGATGATAATGATGAAGAAAACGAAAACGAGGAAGATGAGAACCTTCATGGCAATAATGATGATGATGATGATGATGGCGTGGTAAGTTCTGTATCATTGCCGTGAGTATTATGGTTTTAAATTGTGAGTGTGATCGCCATAGCAGCTGCATTTCGATTGCTGCGATTGGAAAAAAAAGAATAAAGCGAAAAAACAGCTGGAGGATACAGATCTGAACCAAAAAATCCATGGAGGAGAAAGTGTCTGCTAGAGCAGTACCGTGGGAGCCAAAGCGTTTTAGCAGAGTGTCCAGCTCAGCTAAAATCACTGAATATTTTTATTTGGGTGCTACAATTGGTCCATAATTCAGTATCCTTCTCTATCTCTCTGTCTCTCTCTAGGTCTCTCTCTGTCTGTGTCGGGATTTTTGAGAGAGCTAACTAACGGGTCAACTGTCAAAAACTAACACCCGCAGAATCTGATAAGGCTCCCACACTCTCTCTCTACCCACCTCCACCTCTCTATATCTCCTTTCTCTCTCTTTCACACCTACGTATTGTCTGCCTTGTCTCTGTCTCTGTCTCTGTCTCCATCGAACAATCTCATAAACACAGCCTTTGCCTTTTATGCTTGTATTGCATTATTAATTATGTTCCTTGGGGGCTGTGGTTATGACAGGTAAAAGGCAGAAAAGTGGATTCGAAAGGGCTCCACTGTGTTTCAGGTTTGTGCGATTGAGGGGTTTTATGTTGTGATTCGTAAATCTCTTCAATTTTGATACTGAGCGGTACTGGTTCTGTTTGCATCGTCATTTGTGAGTTTTTGAACGCCCTTTTTGTTTTATCAGGGACTCCGAGAAAACCTCCATCTGGCATTCCATTGCCTGATAAGAGGGCTTTAGAGTTGATCCTCGACAAGCTTCAGAAGTATGGAGTTGGGAGTTTCGTTTTCCATTTCTCCTTCTCAGTTTTTTTGTTTAGACATGAAATCTTTAGGCAAATTTGCTAAAATTATGGCAAGTGATGTTTGTAGCACTCATCCATTGCATATAGATACATGTATTGGCTATTGTTTTCTAATGTGATCATTGTTATGGTTCTATATGATGGCAGGAAGGACACATATGGTGTGTATGCAGAGCCTGTTGATCCGGAAGAGGTGTGCAAACTTTTCCTGTAAATAGTTAATTTTGCTTTTGGAATATATTCTCTGAGTTGGGGGTTGAAAGTATGTTTGAATGCAGCTTCCTGATTATCACGATGTGATTGAGCATCCAATGGACTTTGCCACAGTGCGAAAGAAGCTAGCAAATGAATCATATCCTACCTTGGAACAATTTGAGGTGTGTAAATGTATTTACACGACATGATTTGACTCTCTTTCTTTTCTTTTTTCAAAGATTTTGATTATTTTTCTTGTTGTTGGCTTGTTGACTAGATTTGGATGTTATATGTGTATTTCTATTTTCTGCTGAGAGCTATCATATGTTACCTGTACATAAAAAACATTTTTATTCAATTCTCTCTTTTGTGATATCAGCTAGGACCTCTAGTTACTGATGTATCATAAGAAATGTGCATGGTGAGCAATAGGCAATTGAATGTTGTTAGCATGTAAACATGATATATGGGATAATATATATTGGTAATGCTGTGCACAGCTACACGCATCTATTTTATGAATATATCTCAATATTCATATATGTAATAAGCCTAGCAAATTTTGTGTGTTTATAAATGCTTATTGCATCATCTTATGCAAGTGATAGGCAATGATGGACTTTATCTACAGCATATTTTAGATTCTCATTGCATCATCGTCTTATTCATATTGCTAGTAACATCTTCCCATGTTCATTGCATTGTCAATGGAATGAAGGCTGTTAGCATTTTGCTCATTGGTTATAAAATCATGCTGTAAAATGTGTGTTACAATCCATAGTGATGTAATTGTTGTACTAGAGCCATGTAGCTATTTCTGAGTGATCCAAGTGACGTGCAAGCCAAATATCAGT
This sequence comes from Erythrophleum ivorense, assembly GCA_026724425.1. Classification (NCBI taxonomy): domain Eukaryota; kingdom Viridiplantae; phylum Streptophyta; class Magnoliopsida; order Fabales; family Fabaceae; genus Erythrophleum; species Erythrophleum ivorense. Next base: position 3,671,224 of record JAIUCV010000034.1, on the reverse strand, counting down.
AGGATTATAATTATTTATTTGTTAAAATGTAGAATTATAATATTAATGAAAAAATGCAAATCATCACAAGTTCTTTTGTTCACTTTTGAAGTTAATTCTAAAACAGTGCAGATTTTTTGGAGTATCATAGGAAATTTAGTATGTGTTATTAATGTTGCTTTTGCCCTAAATATTTATGTCTTTCAACCTACTGGTAATGTACAAACGTGGCTTTTGGCATAGAAAGCCAAGGTATCTGATGTAGAAAAGATTGGGATGGGATTGACCTAGAAGGAGATTAAAATGTCGTAACTATATGAAAAAAGAAATTTGAATTTTCTGTGTTATTGTAACTTGCCTGTTTGTCTTCTGAAAAAGTGATAGAGTTTGAACTTGGCGGTAATGTTGTGCCTTAGGGAAAGAGAACCTGGATTGCCAAATTTAGCATTTGAGCTCTCTTGATATTTGCATTCTAAGAATTATGATGTTTGATACTCTCAATGGTACCACCTCTATCTACTTACTATTTTCTTGGTATATTGCCAAGCAATTTAGATATGGTGGTCTAAGTCTTGATGTCTGTTTTTGTCTAAGTCCTGACTTCCGCTTCATGTTTTCAATGGGTTTTATTGAAGTGGTAATGCAACAAATAGGATAGACAAGATCTTTTCAAATCTTGATTTACTAGGAAAGCAGAGGCAATTCTTATATGGTATACCATATGATGCACCTTGTGATCCCAATTATTCATTCTTCAGTTTGATGCACAAAATTCTTAAGTTTAAGTTTTCCCTGAAAACACAGTTTATGCCCTGTGGAGGATTATAATTTATTTTGACATGAACAAGAATTGAGGAATGTCAAGGTTATAGTCATTTGCTGTTTACTAGCCACAGGAAGACTCTCAAGGGTATATGTGTAATTTGTATCCATCTTACTATGATGACTTCTTTGGTACAGATAACTCCCAAATGATTCTTATTCAGTTATGATTGATTGTGCTCAACACTCAAGAAATGCTTGAATGAATTTACTGCTGATTGCTCTATCATCTGAACCAATTTTATGCCAAGTATTGATATTGTTTTCCTAATTATGTAAAATATTGGAAGAGAAAAGATTTTATTGTTATTCCATTTACTTATGAATGGGATTGTTGAATGCAGAGTGATGTATTTCTAATTTGCTCAAATGCAATGCAATACAATTCACCAGAAACTATATACCACAAACAGGTATAAAGTTTACTATTCTCCCTTGTTTCCTGACTAACAAAAGGCATTTGAAAAAAAATTTTGGTGTCACTAATCTTTCTGTTGTCTACTTTATGACTGTTATATTTGTAACAGGCACGATCGATACAAGAATTAGCACGGAAAAAGTTTGAGAAGTTAAGGGTTGACTTTGAAAACTCTCAGAGTGAGCTGAAGTCAGAACAAAAAACAAGATCAAATTCCTTGGTCAAGAAGCAGACAAAGAAGCCAGTTGGTCGTGCCTCACAGGAACCCGTTGGCTCTGATTTCTCGGCAGGTGCAACTCTTGCTAATGTTGCAGATGTACTGCCAACTTCCCACCCTATCCAGGGTGGCAGCTGTGAGAGGCCTTGCAACAATGAGGGCCTTGTGGAGGGTAATGCTTTCTTAATTGATGCAAATCAAGAGAAAGCAGAAGATTTTTTATCAGGTATTACAGTGGAGAGATCATGTCTCTCTCCTCTATCTTTTTTGTTACATTTTGCCTTCATTATCAACTTTTATGCATATTCTCTTGGTAGGACACTTGTGTCAAGATTCAGTTTATTCCCTCATTAACTTCATTACTTTCTCGTTTAAGGGAAGAGCCTGCTCTCTAAGTTGGGAAGAAAGCCATTTGCTCTTGATGAGAATCGTCGCGCAACTTATAATGCCTCTATTCAACCAGTTGCCAAATCAGATTCTGTATTTATGACATTTGAGAGTGAAATTAAGCAGCTGGTTACCGTATGTATCAAAAGAAGTGAATTCTAGTTCTTGAATAGTTTGCCTTCATACTTATCTATAGTAACTTACATTATATATTTTCGAAGCAGGTTGGGCTTCATGCTGAATATTCCTATGCTAGGAGTTTAGCTCGTTTTGCTGCAACTCTTGGGCCTGTTGCTTGGAAAATTGCTTCCCAGAGGATTCAGCAGGCACTACCAGCTGGCTGTAAATTTGGTCGTGGTTGGGTTGGAGAGTATGAACCGCTTCCAACACCAGTTTTAATGCTTGATAATCGTGTCCAAAAAGAAGCCAGTTTTGTTTCAAAGTTTCAGTCTACTACTGAATTTGGAAGGGGTGACAAAAATGGCAAGATTCCAGAAACCTCCATGGAACATCATGGTCATGGACTTATGTTAGGGGGAAAACAGCCTTCAATTGATCCTGCTAGTAGACTTACATCGGAAGGAAGACCATCTCCGTTTGGTTATGCTGGAATAAGACCCAGTGCTCCAGTCAATGCCCTTTATCTGCAGCAGAATGTTCAATCCAGGAGTTCTGGCAAGCCTGAGAATAAGGGTTTGAAACAAATGGAGTTGAACTCTTTGCCCTCTAGTAATCAGAATAATGCCACTCTTAGTGCAAAGTTTTCAAGTAATGCTCCTACAGGAGTGTCTAAGCCTAGAGAGATGGTACCTAGGAACATGAATATATTGCCACCTGTCCCTTTGAAGGAGCCAGATACTGATGGAGTTGCAAGTGCAGATTTACCTAATGGAAAAGTCACAAAATCTAGTTCTAATAGACGGGCGACTGGTCCTCCCTCTGAAACTACTTCAAATCAAATTGGTAGAGCTGCTCCTTTTGTGCCCCATGGGCAAGATCAGAGTCTTACTGACCCTGTTCAGCTGATGAGAATGTTAGCTGAAAAGGCTCAAAAGCAACAAACTTCTTCTAATCCTTCTCCAGTTGATACGCCTCCTGTGACACCATCAGTTTCATCAGGACGGAGAGATGACTTGAGCAATGCTGCTGCAGCAGCTGCCCGTGCATGGATGTCTGTGGGAGCAGGAGGATTTAAACAAGGACCTGATAATTCTAGTTCACCCAAAAACCAGATTTCTGCAGATTCTTTGTACAACCCGTCACGAGAGCTCCATCAGCATATTCCACGAACCAGGGGGGAGTTTCCTCCTGGCGGAATGCCTTTCCAGTCTGAGAAGAACAGTTTTCCATTTCAGGCACTAGTACCTCAACCTATTCGCCCAGGAAGTATTTCACAGTTTCCAAACCGACCAATGGTTTTCCCTCAATTAGCTGCTGCTGACCTATCCAGATTTCAAATGCAGTCTGCTTGGCAAGGTCTCAGTCCGCATGGGCAACCAAGGCAGAAACCAGAGACACTTCCTCCGGACTTGAATATTGGTTTCCAATCTCCAGGGTCACCTGCAAAGCAATCTTCTGGCGTGATGGTTGACTCACAGCAACCAGACCTGGCTTTGCAACTATGATATGGCATTTGCAGTTACTGCGGTTTATGTTTCCAGAGGAATTGGACTGATTATTGATTTTTCTGGCTCTGCTCATGGGACTTTGAATTTTGATCTCGAAAGGTTTGCTGCGTAAATGTGACTAAGGCTACCATTTGTTACTTACAGAAGAGATCAAATGAATACCATACTATGCCTGGGAAGGTTGTTATCCTAAGTCCTGAATGCTTAAGTTGATGACCTTGTGAATTCGTGGAAAGGGTTTTGGCGAAAGGTCAAAATGAGATGGTTCATGTTCAGATGACTTTGGTGGATTTGACAGAAAATAACTTCACGACTACTTGCTTCCATCCTTCCCAGATAAGGTTTGGTGACTTGCTGCGGCACGTCCGCGTTTTATCTTTAGAGTTAAACCCGTAGGAGAAAAATCAGTAGGTCAATTGATTATGGTCATTGGCTTTGGTTAGATTTGTCGATTCAATCAGCAGGTAAAAAATCTTGATGCCTTGTACATTGTTTACGAATGGATGAAATTGTTGTCTAGATATTTAATTCACTTAATGACTACTTATGTATTTGAAATGATGCTAAGGTATCATCACGTCATAATGCTGCTATCTGTACATGATCCACACTTGTCACGTGTGGACAACTACTGTATTTTTCCCCCCGGTCCTGTCACTCGATTGAGTTGTTCTAACGAAAAAATTTGGTCAAAGTGCATTGCCCTCAATAAGGTGTTACATGGATTATTTTTAGTAGCTTAAAGTCTAACGCTTACCACGTCATTTATTGATCATGTTCATAAATGAATGAGAATTAATAATAAAATATGTAATTTTAATTAGATGAACCCTTTTTAAATATTCTGTAACAAATTTATTTGTAGGTGTGATTTATGGATGAGGATGTAGGCATTATCTATGCAAAGATGTTTACTGTGCTGTGTAAAGTACTTTTCTTCGAGAAGCCTTCTAGTAAGTATCTTGTTATTTTTCTGCCTCTTTTTCTTTAGAATTATTTCTGAAATAATTATAATTTATGAGAAAATAATTATGCTTTAAAAAGTCATTTTCTAATTGAAATTATTATTTAATTACTAGTTGTTTAATGTAGTATCATGCAGAATCCAATTTAGTTTACAAGTTATACTTTTTTTTTCGGCCTATTACTAAAAACCAAATTGCAGAACAGATCAACCTTGAAGATTTCTACATTAATGCTTCCAAATTACATCTTTAAACCCTGTATAATCTAAAGGAGTAAGAATATTGTTTTCAATACACTCAAAACTATCATCCAACCTATTGATATCAAAATAAGGCAAAGTTAATATCTAGTTTTGCAATGTTTTGGAAGTGCTTGTGTCTTGTGCATTCCCATTGAAGACTCATTTTCGGCGAAGTATATCTCCCAAGCTACAATATGATTATCTGTTAAGGCGTGGCAGCAATTATTTTATAACAAAAGTTTAGGTACAAGGCTGAGTAATAATTGAAACATTACATTTAAACTAACTACAAATAAGTTTTAAAAAAAAAGGAGATTATAATTTGACTAACAACTATAACTTCTGGTTTAATAATAAATGTTCAACTTAACATTATGCTTTTTTTCTTTAATTTTTTCAATTAAGCACCTAATCTACATTGTAAACTCCCGACGTTGAATTGAGTCCATCATTATATACAAATTAGACCCAAACTATACTGTATAAGCAAACTGACAAGAAATAATAAATGAATAATGTCTTCCTCCTCATGTCCACACAGGAGACAATTGACACTTTCTCTGAATGCGTAATTAAATTTCTACTGGCCTGCAAGCTTGGAGTGGGTAGAATGTTATGCAACACTTTCCATGTAAATAATTGGAGCTTTGGAGAGATTGGTTATTTCCAAATGAAGCACCAATCAAACTGTAGGTACCCCTATATATGTAATATAATTATTCTTTATAATATATAATTATTTTTATTATAATTATTCTGTTATAAAGTATAAAAATTCAGGATTAAAAAGAAACCTAAACTATGTGAATCTAGAACATATGCTAACAAGCTCGGAAAAGATTTAAAACAAAAAACAAAAAAAGCGCTAAAGGCACCACCTAATAATACAGGACTGAGTATGAATTAGGGAAAAAAGATATCTTATTTAATACTTCAAGAATCTAAGGTGGCTGAGTGTATTAGAGATTTAGGGACTGTTTGATTCTGTTTGATTCTATTTTTGTTTTATTATTTTCAAAATAGATATTTTTTAAAATAAATTTTGAGAAAAAAAAATTAAAATATTTGTTTGAATCATTATTTTAAAAAGAAATTGTTTTCTATTTTTTTTATTCTACAGAACAAAGATTACAAAACATTTAAAATATGTTTTAATTTTTTTGTTTCCGAAAATAAAATTCTATTTTTTTATTTTATAAAAAACTTCATTAAAAACACATTATCAAACAAATTTTTTTATTCTTAAAAACAAAAAATTATTCTAAAACCCTTAGTTTTCACAACTAATACTGATACGTGGTCCTCTCCCTCTCCAGAACCTGCATTTTCCTCAACATTGACGGAATGGTGGAATAGAGTTAAGGGAAGAGAACAAGAGGAAGAATTTACTCAAAACAAAAAGGGAAGAATGGAGACTATTTTTGAAATTGCTGAAGATCTTCACACCTCTCCTCCGGTTTTTTTCTGAACTGTATGATATGCTTGCTGCAGAATGGGCTCGGGAAGCTACCCTTTTGAAGCTTCCCGAATCACCATGACTGTCATAAGTTGGAACTGCCCAGGATTAGCGAAGGCTTCGACAGTTCGTAGGCTCGCTTCCCTCATATGTAAATATAAGCCTATGTTAATTTTTCTGTCTGAAACTAAGATCTCCGCTGAAAAAGCCTTAACAAACTTAGGAGGCTAGGTTTTGATGAATGTCATGGAGTAGATGCATGCAAAAGGGGGAGTAGCTTAGTTGTAGCTTGGGTTAGTAAGGTATCCTGTAATATTTTAGATTTCAGTCCTAACCGGTGTCATTCCAAAATAGTCAATACTCAGGGAGATGTTTTTTCATGTGACTTGTGTATATGGTTTCCCTAAAACCCAATATCTTTGTGTTCTTTGGGACTGGGTCAAAAATCAGGCCTCCCAGATGAACAACCCATCGCTCTTGAATGGTGATTTCAACCAATATGGATCGAGGTGGGATAAGCAAGGCTCCACAACTAAGTGTGTGTTTGGATTGATGGGGAGTAAAATTGATTTTTCAAATCTTGATTTTGTAGAATTGATTTTGTGTAAAAGTGAGTTAACATGAATGTGATTTATGTTTGGAAAGTTTAGGTGAAAAGTGATTCTGGTAAAATTGATTTTGTTTGGATATTATATACCAGAATCACTTTTAAATGTAAAATTAACAAAAAGGATAGTCATATTACTTTATTTGATTTATTCCTATAATATTATTATTTTTAAATAACATTTAACAAATGATATAGTATAATATATCTTTTTTATTTCGGTTGATATTAGAATTAAAATATAAATTAAAAATAAATATTTTAGTTATACTATAAATGTGCATAGCATAGAAATAAAGTATTACAATTGATTGAGTTGTTTCATTGTGTTCTCCCTTTTGGATTTGGTCCAAGCATGCTTTAACAAAATGCTTAATTGTTCTTGGATCCCACACAGCCTTTTTCTAAGAATTCATTTTTCTATGTAGCTAAAAAAATTATAAAGGACTAAGGCCAACATACACAATTTAAGATTATTAAGTCATCACAATTTAAGAGAACAAATCAAAAATGAGTTCTCACAAAAAGGCCAACATACAAAATGCTCAGTTATAAGTAGCATATGATGTGATAACAATAATAAGAGAACACAGGTTGTAGACACAAATCAATATTCATATGATGTGATAACAATAATAATAAATATCATTAGTCCTAAAATTTTAAAAATCATATTAAACTAAAATAAAATTTTAGGATTAAAACAAAATCTGTGTAAAATTTTGGAGACTAAAAATGAACTTTTGCCATCAATTATACATGGAAAAAGGTGAAATAAAAGGTTCTGAATCAACAATTATAAATAGTTGGAATCGTTAATATATATATATATATATATACGGGTCAAAATGAAGCCAGTTTATTATTAAAAAACTGAGGCAGTAACATGTGGCATGATTAAAAAGCTAAAAATCTAAATAAATGGAGATTTGTAAACTTTGGATCCGATTCATATGCCTTTTTCTTTCGCTTTCTTTTGTTTTGCCTTTTTTTATTTTTTGACTCACTTTCTTTTATATATCATAGGCTTCTCTTATGCAACAAAAAAAAAATAATCTTAAAATTAAAAACTACTTCCCAAGCGAGAACCTATTGCATGATCTGAGAGCACAATCTGTAGCTATCATATGATTAGGTATAATATATATTTACAATACTATAAAAGTGGACTATTTCTTCTTTTAAAATCAATCGCTGCAACCCCAATCAGAATATGATAAAACGGCTCATATATATAATATTAGTACTGATCCCACTCATGTTTTCCAGATATAGATATGATATGCTTTTTAAGAAATCCATACTAAGATAGTAACAACTTATATAATTTTAAAATAAATGATTACAACTCACCAAAACCTATCAAATTGAAGTATTGATTGACCCATAATTAAGATAACCCAGTTATTTTATAATACCCGATTTTTTTTTAATTTTTCTGTATATAAAAAAATGATAGAGCACCCACAATAGCCCTTTCATCCCCTTCCACTGTCCCACCCCACATCATGTTCGTGATCATGTTTAGAATTGTAAGAAATGTTTCCTCCCCAATATCCACCAGAGACTCGGCCCGACTGTTTAGATAACCCACAGTTTTTCGACCCTCCCTGCGACGAAACATATAGACGGAATCCAAGCATATGCACGTGCAACCATTAAACCAGAGACCAAAGCAGGGCTCGACAAAACAGAAAGTATCATGGTATAACAGTAGTAATCAACCATGCACCACAGATTTAAATGAATCAAAGTAGAGAGCAGTAGAGGGTTTGAGTAAGTGATCACTCATCATCCATCAAAATACAAAAACTGAATCGTACCAGAGCAATCACGAGACAAGAGATCCAAGCAAGGAGAGAGAAGCTGCAGGAGAAGATTTGAGTTTTGAGGGAGATTTGTGGAAGCAGAGAGAGAAAAATAGAAGAAGGAGGAGAGGAAGACAAGTCTACTAGTAACCGAAGAAATGTGGGAGCTTGAGCTTGAGACGGACTTGAAGTTGTTCTTTGCTAGTAACCGAAGAGCTGGAACTGGCTGAACAGCAAAACAGACCTGAAGCAACTCTCTTCAACTCACCGAAGCAGCGAAACAGAGTGGAACAGAGAACATGCAACAAGGACAGGTGCATTTGCTATATCCTCGAATTGGTTTGGGTATAAAGGACAATTGGCCGGTGGAGTCATTAACGAGGCTTTAATGCAATGCAAATGCGTTGGCAAAAAGCAGGTTCAAAGTGCTTTAAACGAACGTGGTTTCCATACTCTCCCGAGCGATGGTGCGGCAAGTCTAACGTATATCTAAACATAATCCAAATGGGCTTTTCCTGTGTAAACCTTGGTTTGGGTCGAAACGCGGGTAACTGAATGTGTTTCCAAACGCATACTAACTCCCCAGGTGCTTTTAGTTTCCAAGAATGCAGTGAATCAGCAGGGACACTTGAAATTCCACCCAAAGGACTCTGGTTTACATGGTCTAACAGAAAGTGGTTCAGATCTGACTCGTGCCCCTCTTGATAAAACTTTTTGCGATGGCGAATTTTATGGAATTTTATCGGTGTTATTTTGCAAAAAATGAAGTTCGCTTCTATTTGAGTTACAATGATAATACAATGTGTTACCACTGTTACTTATCAAGTTCTTCTCAATGGAAGCCCCACATCAATTTTCCATCCACATAAAGGACTCAGGCAAAGGGATCTATTATCTCCAAATCTTTATATCCTTTGTACAAATATCTTATCTTGTATGATAGTGAAGAAGGAAAAGGAGAAAAGATGGAGGGGTATCAAGATCTATAAAGAATTTGAGGCCATTTTCCATTTGATGTATGTAGATGACACTTCTTCTTTTTTTTCTTTTTTTGGAAAATTCTCCTAACAGCAGCAATTGCACCAAGAACACATTGGAAAAGTTTTGTGAAATGGTTGGACAAGAAATCCAAAAATCCAAATCAGACCTCATTTTAAGCCCTAACACTCCCCATCATTCTAAGAAGAAGATTTTGACTTTGTTTAAGATCAAATTCTCATCCAGGCTGAGGAAGTACTTGGGAACATGGGTAGATGTAGGGACAAACAGAAATCATATTTACCAAGAATTGATTGATAAGATTGATGCTAAATTTTAATTTTAGAAAGCTAATATGCTATTACAAACAACCAGGCTAATGCTTGTTAAATTGATTCTTAATTCATTTCCGGTGTATTCAATGTCTTATATACATGTATTTTGGAAAAGTTGTGTTTAGGTTGATGCAAAATGTCGAAATTTTTTTTTTTAGTTTCAACAATAATGGGTCTAAAATATCTTTAACTACTCGGAAGAATTTTGTCAATCTAAGAAGGAAGGAGGCCTTAACTTCAGATAATTCAAAACCTTCAATTCAACATTCTTGGCGAAGCAAGTATGGCATGTCATTGATCATAAAGAACATTTCTAGCATCCAAAATGCTAAAGCCCAAACATTGCAAGACACTTATGGTTCCACCTTTACAATCATTCTAACAAGTCATGGATGTGGAAAGGAATTATCAAGTCTAATCCTCATATCACTTCAAGGCTTGCACGGCAAGTAAGCTTAGGCAAAAATATCCTTTTTAACTACTCTTTATGGTGGCCCATATGGATAGATCATTTCTCATTGTCTAATAAAAATTTTTATCTAAAGACAATAACAGATCTTATATTACATAACAAGCCGGACTCGAATGCAAATCTTTTACATCAACTAGTATCTTTCCTGTGCATTGGGAGGCCAAAAAAAAAATGACAATAGAAAAAAGAGAGAAAGAAAAAAAAAAGAAAAGGAGAAGGTGCACTGTAGATAAGAGCACCGTAAGTTATTTACAGTGCGACTTATCCAGAGTTTATATAATAAATGATTGTATGATGAGGAAGGCAGGCGCAACATCTCTTTCACTCCTTTCTCCATCTGTGACAAAGATGACCTGCTAATCTGGAAGGGCTGTCTTAGGGATGCAGGATTCTTATGGAAGAAAGAGGTATGACAAGTCCCAAGCAGGGGAAATATGGAGACAGCTTTGGCAGATTAAACTTCTAGCCAAGATTATTCTGCTGATTTGGAAAATTTTGCATAAAGCTATTCCTGTCACTACATATTAAGGAAGCACCATTTGCCAGTACATCAGATTGTGCTCTCTGTAATGCTGCCCCAGAAACTATGGACCATCTTTTCATTTCGTGTGACTTTGCTAGGGCTATGTGGTTTGGATAATCATTAGCTCTCAGAATAATGGAATCAGCGGAAGTAAGCAATACGTAAATGGTTCGCCTTAGGAAATGCTCCTCACTCGGAAGAGAAAACCAGAATCATCATCATGATAAAGTATGGGATCTGGGATACAAGGAACAAAGTATTACATCAAGGGAGGCTACAGAAACTTGGAATCGTATCCGGAATCACTATTCAGAAACTTGAAAGGGAGGCTACAGATTAACAATCTGGCATGGCAAACCGGGAACTCCAATCATGATAATGACGCCCCTACAAGGAGCACTATCAGGACTCAGGCTAAACCCTTGAGGGAAGGATGGACAATTATTGGTAGGGTAAGAAAGAAGAGAAGGACGAAGCAGAAGGAGATTAATAGGCAATACTGTTAAATTCTTCCATGATTTCCCACACAGTTTCAAATCCCTAAGTGAAGACAAGCACGTAGAGACCATTAGCTCAACCAAAAAAGACTCAAATGTCTTGGATCATGCAAAACGACGGTATGGACGACAGGTGGGAGCAAAATCTACAGAGTCTTCTCCTCAATACTTCCTGGAATTGCAAGTGGAACACAAATTCCTATGGAGTAGATAAAGATGTGCACCTTTTTGATGTCAAAATAATAGTCAAGCCTTTAAGTCAGTCAACATAGGAGACATGGACAGAGGAATGTGCCAACTGTGGAGTAATTTCCTCAACTGCCCATATCCCATTAGTAACCTAATTACTATATAATGTAGTTGTCTCCTTATAAAAAAATATAATTTTATATATTTAAGAATACAGAATTACAGGAGAAATATAAGGAACCAGAGTCTAATTGATTAAGTTTTTCTCCAATTTTAATTCTTATTTAAAGTAAATTACATAACATGTCTTTAAATTTAGCTAAATTATATTTAACTTTATTTTTTTATTAAAAAATTAGTTTTTTATACATTCTGAGACTATAATTTTATTCTTAATATAATAACAAAGGTTGCTAAATTAATTGAGGTAGTTAGTTAGTTGCCTTACTACATAAGAAATTGAAACCCTCACTAAAAGAGGGGAAAACTTTTACAAGAAAAGAAAATAACTGTCACAATAATAGAAAAAGAAAAAAAAATTGTTCTTTTGGTTTCAATAAGTTCACTCAATTTTAATTTGGTTTTTATAGCTTCATTCAATTTTAATTTGATTTTTACAGTTTTAAAATTTTTTAATTTAATTCTTACCGTTAAACTTTGTTAATATATTGTTAAATTTTGTTGGTATAATTAATTATGTCATTTTGGTATTCAAAATATATGTGACTCATGCCTCACTTACACATTTGAGTTGATTAAGTGCATGTTTAATTGGATGTTAAAAAATTACGTTTGTATAAAAGTATCAATTTATTACTTTCTTTAAAACGTGATTTGAGAAGGGAAAACACGTTTTCAAACACAGCATAACTCTATCATCTAATTAGATCCTTTTTAATGACATAAATCATGTATATTTTTATAGATAACAAATGACACATAATTAGAGATTAAATTAAATATTTTTAAAACTATAGAGCCTAAATTATATATATTTGAATTATAATTATTAAATTAAAAAATTAAATAAAATTATAGAAGCTGAAAAATAATTTTACCAGAGAAAAAAAAAAAGGAGATTGTGGGAGACTTTAGTTACCTTGTATGAATATTATAATTGGGAATCATATGGATCAACAACACCACTTGCAAATTTCAAGTATGTTTACCAATAGCTATTTTGGTACTTTTTATACCTTATACCTTTATAGATTAAAAAAATGCAGATATCTCCGGTTCAATTTTAGATTATTTGCAAACATTTATTTTAACTTTGAAAATTGAGAAATATTTTATTCAACGATTACTTAGGCTTTAATTTTTTTTTATATTTTTTATTGACCCATTGACAAAGATGTAGTTTTAGATTTCATCATTTGTCACGTGGTGCACTCTTATTTATTTATAAACTACAATTGACAGGTGTTATCTTTGTTAACATGGTTAACAAGAAAACGGGGATAAAAATTGTTAATCAGCTTTGGTTTTCGCTATCACATGACTCATGCGAGCTAAATCTCTTGTATTTGTACTTCAAAAAACCTATACTTTGGGTTGGACTATTTTATAGGGCACGTTACGAGTAAAATTTTAAAAGAAAAAATTTTAAATGAATTTTTTACGTGTTTATTATTATTTTTTTAAAAAAATGTAATATGTAAAGAAAAATTTAAAAACATCCAATCATATAGTACTAAACTATTAAAAAAATTGTGTTACGTTTTTATTATAGAAACTCATAGCAAACCCTTAAAATTGTATTTAAGTTTTGTTCAATTTTAAATGTACTTGGTTAACATGGGAGAAGGTATTCTTAAAATTTTTTTAAAAAAATTAGTTTGAATAAAACTTGAAAACACATGCTTTTTTTTAAATCCAACAAAAAAATCAGCCATAAAAATTCTTTATTATTAGTAAAATGTGTTGAAATAGTATGCCAAAAATAGTGGAATGAATCACAAGAATAGGTTTTGAAACTATGATAAACACGCTGCCTTGCAAGATGATATTTGCCCTCTTTAATTGCTATAGAATTAAGGCAAATTATCTCGGTAATTAGTCTAAAATCTTATAAAGAATTACACTTAACAATCGTGAAATTCTTTCCTCAAGATCAATTTCAAAAGAATACAAATAAATGTATAATTGAGAATGATATGATATCTTTTAACTTGAGTTTAACATCAATTTATACAATTAATTATGAACCTACATGCCTTTTCAATAATAATTAAACATCATCAGAAATTTTATTCAAATTTTGTTGATTCGTTATGTTTTTCCTAGACATCTAATATTATCGAATACTTATAATAGTTGTTCAATTGATGTTAGTTGAAACAACATAAACTCTTAAACTAATAAATACTTTAATTGCGAAAAAAACTTCAGTTACTGATGTATAATACATAGTAGTCAAGACATATTATTTGAATGTCATGATGCTAAATACACGGCCCAATATTAGTGAGCCCATATGTGGACAGATGGCATAACAAGACAAAATTATGCAGTGTGAAATTGAAAATGTGTGTAGGAGCAACAGAATGTGTCAGAGACCGTTAAGGTACAGAAATTAGTGGATATATATAGCGTGTGTTGCTTAGGAGAGAGGTATTGAAGTTTTGGCATCTCTCTTGTTGAAAAGAAATTCCTTCTTCTTCTTAATTGATATTTCCATTCTCTTTCTTTGTGATATTATTCTATTCTCGGCTAATATTCTATGTATCCAGACGATAATTAAACATGATTTGATGTAATCAATGAGTTGGATTTTCTTTTGGATTTTGAGCAAAATTCTATATTAAGCAATATATTTATAGTAATAGGACTGTGCTAGTGTCTTCTTTTCTTGTGTTGGTTGTGATATTCTAAAGAGATCATACCAAATTGGTGCTTTTCATTGAGTTCTGATGGTTGAAAACACTGGATTAAAGGACCTACAAGGTGAGATGAAGCACTTATCAGAAGCCAATGAAGCTATTTAGGAACGTGTTGATTGTTTAGATGCATGAATAGACCACATTGATTCCTCTCTAGATTCGGTCACTAAGATACTTGAAAGCATTACTCTCCAATTTCATCACTTCACTACTCAGAAGACCATTAAAGCTTCGAGCTCCATCTAGAGCGTGGTTATCCTTCAACCACCTTCTGGACCTACCCTGAAATAACTTAAATTAGATTTTTCTTGCTTTGATGGAATAGATCCACTTGACTGTTTATTCAAAGCTAAGCAATATTTTTCCTACTATGAGACCCCTAATTCTCATTGATTGACAATTGTCGCTGTGAACATGGATGGTATGGTGGTCCCTTAGTTTTAGTTGCTTCAAAAAGCCAATCGAGTACCTATATGGGAAGCACTTGCTAGGGTTATGGAAGAACAATTTGGGCCCTCTCAATTTGATTGCTCGAGAGCCCAACTTTTTAAACTTCAACAGATAGACCCAGTGGCCCATTACTACACTTAGGTTTTAACATTAGCTAACAAGGTAGAAGGATTCCCTAAAGCATTATTAGATTGCTTTCTCAATGGGCTTAAGTCTAAACTGAAACGAGAAGTCATTGTTAAGGAGCCTACTACCTTATTGAAAGTTGCGACATTAGCTAAACTATTTTATGAGAAATATGCTTGAGTGGGCCTTTCCACTAAGTCTCGGCCCAATCAATCTTCTAGCTTGCTCTATGGTAGGTTCCGTAACCTCTTTCATCATCTAGTTCGACAACATTTTTCTCCCTTGTTTCTCACTCAATTGTACAACAATCTTTTCCACTGTTGCTACCCACGCCACTAGGAAGGCCTTTGCCTCTGATCAAGCGATTGGCATTGGCGAAAATATAAGCCAAGCACGATAAGGGACTTTGTTACATGTGTGATGAGAAATTCTCTCTCAATCATCGATACCTTAATGGCCAGTTAATGATGATGTCCTTCGAAGATGACTTGCCTAATCTCATTAATGTTGGCAGTTGGCACACTATCCTCGTTTGAGCTTGAAACTGAGAACTAGCATTCAACAACTGTCTTTCATCTATCCTACCATGCTTTCCATGGCTTCTATAATGCTGCTACTATACATTTCTCTAGCACTATATTGGGCACCTAGGTTCAAATCTTATTGGATAGGGGTAGCTCTAACAATTTCATACAACCCAAGATTGCCTATCATTTAAAGCTTCCCATTGAGCACGCCATCGGATTTAAGGTCATCGTAAGCAATGGTTAGTTTTTACAACTAGAAGGGTATATCCATAATTTGTCTCTTTTAAGTCAAGGACATCTTATCACAACCTCTATTTATCTTTTTCCTATAACGGGTTCAGATATGGTGTTGGGCATTGCATGGTTAGCTACCTTGGTATCCTATCTTGTTGACTATAACTTTTCATACATAAAATTTCATTTGGGGTATGAATTTGTGACCTTACAAGGGGAGAAATCTCTCACTCCTGTTGTTGTTGAATTTTATCATATGAAGAGATTTTATAATACTAATGCAATTGTAGAATTATAGACTTTACACTATGTTCCTTTGGAAAATCCCCAACCTTCATCTCTCGCACTACCTCTTAGCACTTCAGATGATTTAGCTCACTTTCTCAACACATATGCCTCAGTCTTTTCCAATCCATAAGGCCTACCTCCTACATGCTCGCAGGATCATGTTATTATCTTGAAGGTGTGTCCTTATCAATATCTTTACAGTTAGAAAGCAGAGATTGAGTGCCAGGTTTTTAAGATGTTGGCAACTAGGATAATTCAACCTAGTCAAAGCCCATTTTCAGCACTAATACTTCTAGTTAAGAAGAAGGATGGCACTTGGCAATTTTATATAGATTATTTTGCCTTGAATGCTGTCACTATCAAGGATTCATGCTTAATACCAACCGTTGATGAACTCTTAAATGAGTTTCAAGGATCACAATACTTCACCAAACTAGATCTCTGTTTGGGTTACCATTATATTTTGATGAAACTAGAAAATAGAGTTGAGACCAATATTTTTAAAACCAAATCGGTTATTGAACCAGTGAAGATATTAGTTCAAGATTCATTGGTTTAACCGTAATTGAATCAGTGATAATTATATATATATATATATATATATTTTTAATTTCATATATTAAAAATTAATATAAAAAATAATAAACAAATATTAATAAATTTTAAAACATATTATGACTAACTATATATAAAAATAAATCAATCACGATATAATATTTAAATTTTAACTTGTTTATATATTAAAATGTATTTATATAATTTTAATAAAAATTACATGAATTTTGTTTTTATTTTTAATCTATTATATTAAAACTTTACAACTATAAACAAAACAATAATAGTGATTCAATAATAAAGATGTAATTTATTAATTTAAAGGATAGAGATTCCAAGCATAAGGTGATTGTTTTGATTTGCTAAAATAGAAATATAATAATTCTTTATATTAAATATTACACTTAATAACCAAAAACCCATCTTGGTTCAATGATGAAGGTGTGGCACTATCAACCTAAAAGGAAGGGGTTTGAGACACCAAAGACAAATTTGCTTATTTGCTAAAATGGAAATATAATAAGCTTTTATATTAAATACTGCACCTATTACTTGAAAGCATTTATTGGTCTTAATGGTAAGCTACAGCACTGGTCAACTAGGAGGACGAGGTTCGAGACACAAGGGGAACAATTTTGTGAGATCATATATGAAGATGCTGTAGATCGGTTCAGTCACAGACTTTAAGCCAGTTTTTACCCTAACTGGCCAATTCAACCTAGTTGTTGACTAACTTTAACTATTTTTGAGACAGACCTCTTTTAAGAGACTTTCGGATAGAACAAAGTGCCGATTCATGGGTTTTCCAATTGAACTCGCTGGGTCATTTTGGTTCTAATAATATTGGTTAAGACTACTTTTCATACTTATCTTGAGCACTATGAATGATTAGTTATACCATTTGGTCTTACCAATGCTCTTGCCACTTTCCAAGCACTTATGAATGATGTTTTTAGATCATATCTACGTAAATTTGCATTGGTTTTTTTTTTTATGATATACTAATGCATAGTGGGGATTGGCCTCAACATTTAGACCATTTAACTCAAGTTTTACGGTGTTTACAATAGAATCAGTTATTTGTTAAGCTCTCTAAGTATTTTCTTGGCCAGACAAGAATTGAATACTTGGGACACATTGTAACAGGCCAAAGAGTCGAAATGGATTCCACAAAGGTGCAAGCTACGATAGAATGGCCCACACCAACTACTGGAACTTAGTTAAGGGGTTTTTTAGGCCTCATTGGGCATTATTGTTGCTTCATTTGGCATTATGCTACTATTGTTGCGCCTTTCACTCAATTATTACAAAAGGCACAGCTTCAAGTGGAATAGTAAGGTTCAATCTACCTTTGATGCATTGAAGCACACTTTAACCATTGCCCTAGTTCTAACTCTTCCTGAGTTCCAAAAGCCATTCATACTAGAAACTGATGCTTTCAGATGGGAATTGGTGCTGTATTGAGTCAATGGGGTCATCCTATTGCATTCTTTTCCAAAAACCTATCTCCTTGCATGTAAGAAAAATTAACCTATATATGGTAGTTATATGCTATTTCTGAAACAGTTAGTAAGTTTAAACACTATCTATTTCGGCATTACTTTATCATCAGAATTGATCAACGCAGCTTAAAGCATTTATTAGATCAAGTTATCCAAACTCCAGAACAAGAGGAGTGGCTTCCCAAATTAATGAAGTTTCATTATTTTATAAAGTATAAGCCTGGGAACACAAATGAAGCTGCTTATGCCTTATCTCATTATTGTCACATGGCTATATCCTTGCCATACACCATTTTCCTTAAGGAGATACACTTTCCTTAAGGAGATACAAACAGAAGTTGTTAAATCTTCTCATCTTTAGGAATTAATGCACCAATACATTGTTGACCCTTCGACTATGCCTGGCCATTATGTTAAGGATGGGTTACTCTACTAAAAGAATAGGTCAGTACCGCCTATTCAAGCTACTAACATTATCAATAGAATTCTACATGAATTTCATGCCTTACTGCTTGGGGGACATGTTGGATTTTTATGCACACACTTTCGGATCTCTACATACTTCTTTTGGCTAGGTATACATAAATCCATATGCTCTTTTATTAGGTAATGCACTATCTGCTAGCAAGTTAAAACTATCCAACTACACCCAGCTAGACTTTTGAGCCTTTTGCCCTTTCCAAATCAAGTTTGGGATGATGTAGTCATGGATTTCATCATTGGGCTGCCACCATCAAAAGGGTTTACTGTGATATTCGTGGTGATAGATAGGCTGTCCAAATATAAGTATTTTGCTCCTTTAAAATACAATTTTACTACACTTCAAGTTGCTGAAACGTTTGTTCACAATGTTGTTAAGCTGCATGGTATACCGAGGTCAATTGTATCTGACAGGGATAAAGTATTTACTAGTAATTTCTAACAACACTGATTTAAGTTGCAGGGCACTACTTTCAATATAAGTTCGGTGTACTACCCTCAAACGAATGGCCAATCCAAAGCCCTTACTAAGTGCTTTGAGAAGTACTTGCGTTGTTTTTGCTTTGACCATCTACTATGTGGGTCACCTTCCTTCCTTAGGCTAAACATTGGTATAATACAGCCTTTCAAACAACTATTGGAATGACTCTATTTAAAGTATTTTATGGTAGGGATCCTCCCTCCATTGTTAGATGCCCTTCTGTTGATTTAGTTCCCTATGATGTTTACAAATAGTTGTAAGATGGTGATGCGGTGTTAGAACATCTTAAAAGGAATTTGCAATGTGCCCAAGATTGGATGAAAAAGTTTGCTGATGCGAAGGTAACTAAGGTGCACTTTTAGGTTGGAGACTTTGTATCTATTAAATTACAACCTTATTGGCAACACTTTTGTATGACTGCAAAAACAACAGAAGTTAGGCCTTAGATACTTTGGACCTTTGAGATTATTGAAAAGGCTGGGACTATAGCATGTAAGTTATTATTGCCTCAAGAAGCACAAATACATCTAGTGTTTCATGTATCATTACTTAAACACTATGTGGGTGAACCTTCTCCTTGATATATTCCCTTACTATTGATGGCTAATGGTGCTAGACTTGTTATTCAACCTTTTGATGTCCTGGATGTTCTCAAACTAAAAGTGCGAGACACTTGGGTGCCACAAATCCTCATCAAATGGGAAGGCACAAATCAACCATCATAGAAAACACTCTTTCATGTGCTAGAATAGTTTCCTAACTTTGACCTTGACGAAAAGGTCATTATTGATGGGGAGAGTAATGTTATGATGCGAAATACACAATCCAATATTAGTAGGCCCATATCTAGACAGATGGCATAATAGGACAAAATTATGCATTGTGAAATTGAGAATGTGCGTAGGAGAAATTAAATGCGTCAGAGACTATTAAGATATAGAAATTAATGGATATATATTGCAAGTATTGCTTGGGAGAGAGGTATGGAAGTTTTGGCATCTCTTGCTGAGAAGAAATTCCTTCTTCTTCTTGACTAATATTTCCATTCTCTTCCTATATGATATTCTTATATTCTCGACTAATATTCTATATATCTAGAGGATAGTTAAACATGATTTGATATAATTAATGGAGTTGGATTTGTCTTTTGGATTTTGAGCAAAATTCTATGTTGAGCAGTATATTTACAATAACAAAATCGTGCTAATGTCTTCTTTTCTTATGTTAGTTGTGATATTCTAAGAAGATCATATCATTGAACATGTTGAAAGACTTATTAATTGATTTGTAATAAGTTATCAATCGATTAGTATCTCATTGTGTTAGCTTTTAAAAATTTTTCCGTAGCTATAAGTTGACTTTTAGCAAATTACAGTTGACCTATAGCCTACTAAGTTAATACTTTGCCCTTATCAATGTTACACACTATGTTGCATAGTAAAAAGGGATTGATTCACTCACATATTTATATTTTAATATGTTAGGAGAGTACCTATTTATAAAGACGTAGCTCTTTCTTATATATTTATTTATAATTTTTAAATTATCTCCAACAAAATATACTAGAATAATTTTAATTTTTCAATGTAAATTATGGAAATAAAAGTTTTTATATGCTTAAAGAATTATGGAAATAATGAAGATCACCACTATTTCAATAATTTCTTCATATGGTGATTCTGATACCATGTTAATTAAACGGATTTTAGAGCAAAGAAAAAAGTATGAACTATAGAATCATCTTTTGGACTAAATTCGTATGATTGACCCAGGCTTAAAACATAGTCTATTAAACTCACATTTTGTAGTTCATTGTCTAAGGATTCCCCATAAACACCCAATCATGCCGCTAGAAATTATTGAGATGAAAATTAAAAAAAGAAGTGAATGGAAATAACTTTCATACTCTTATTTAATAAAATAATAAAAATAAATAAATACTATCAAATAACAAAAGTATAATAAATATTACATATATTAAATTTCTCTTTTTTTTGGGTAAGTTTTCTCTCCATTTTTATTTCATTTTTTCCGCTGAACTAAGACCTCTGTTTATATTCTTTTTGCTTCTCTCCGCACTAATAAATCACTACTATTTTGTAGGACCTATAAAGACTTGACATTGTTAAAGATCGACTTTATATGATCAGAAATCGCCTAGCCAAAAAGTGATTCAACAGGAGCAAATTCAAAAGTTTAAAGTGTTAAAGCAAATATTTAAAAACAACTTTGATATGTATGATGATTCCCAAGACTGTAGAACACAAGAAGCAACAACAAATTTTAAAGTATATAGAACAAAGTGAAATTACATTACATAATTAGGCACCAACTCTGATGCAGGTGATCTATATATACGGCGATGTCTTCTATAAACTTGGAGACTTTCTTGCAGAAAGGCGAGCAAATGAAATCCGATGGCCTTGCTTTGGCTTATTGTTGTTGTTGGAGATTTTCTCAGGGTTTTCCTTCTGGTTTCTCAGAACACAAACATCTCCGTTGCATATGTACGATGATCTTTTGGATTGTGACGACGATGAGGACGAGGACTCAGAGAAGCACCCAAAGAAGTTTGATAGATACAAAGCCATTGATGAAAATGGGATATGCAATTCTCACGCTTCAATTCAGAAATATCACATATAAAAGAGAGGTAGTTGGAGGCATGATTGTTTTGGTCAACGTTGGTGGGCTGAAGTTTGATTAAGTTTCAAGTTCTTTATTTTGAAGTACAAAAATTTGTAAGCTCTACGAAATAAATAGATGAAATTAATTATAAAATATATATATATATATATGTAAAAAAATGTGTTACTAAAAAAAAATACTCTGTGAAAGTTTATTAAAAATTATGTTGACATCTTTATATTTTATAATTAATTTATTTTTTATAA
Organism: Erythrophleum ivorense; assembly: GCA_026724425.1. Taxonomy (NCBI): domain Eukaryota; kingdom Viridiplantae; phylum Streptophyta; class Magnoliopsida; order Fabales; family Fabaceae; genus Erythrophleum; species Erythrophleum ivorense. The sequence continues at coordinate 3,649,282 of JAIUCV010000034.1, read as the reverse complement.
ACGGGAAAAATAATTTTAAATTTTAAATTAAGGTCCCAGGCGTCTTGTTGTTTTCCAGAAAATTCATTAGTCAAAAGGTTTTGTTTATTTATTAGTATTAAGGAAACGTGTTAGACTAAGTTATTTTGGTACCTCATTTTTCTTCATGTCCACTTCTTATTTTTTTCTCTTTTATTTTCTAATAAATAAAAAAAATGTTCTCATTTATATCTAAAAAATATATATTAATCTTCTTCTTCTTCTTCTTTTAAAATCATGTTGAACAAGGAGCTGAATTGGACCCCAAAAAAAACAAAGAATAAGAAGCTTAAATTTTATTTTTGAATAAACATGTTGGGCGAGTTTAATTTATTAACTCTTATGGTTTTTAATGAGGTTAATCTTAATTTTTTCTATTAATTATTTTATAAGATATAAATGTCAGTTTATTTTATAAAAAGTAGCACGAATATAAAAACGAACAGAGTCTTCACCTAAAAATAAATAAATTATACAAATATCTCTTAAATTTTATTAAAGTTATATAAACATTTTTTTTCAAAACTTTAAACCTCTTTTAAGTTATGTTAAAATTACATAATTTTTTTTTATTTTTAGAAAAGTCTGTATTTTTTTTTTAAATAAAAAGAATGTATGTATAATTTTAGTAAAATTCAAAAAAAAATTTATATATACATATATATTGAAAATAAAAAATTTGTATAATTTTAACAGAATTTAAAGATAATCAATATAATTTCCTTAAAAAAAATCTAACCGTGCGAAAGAGATTGCTTTCTTTTTAAGAATTTTATATTAGATTCTCAAAGACCCTAAATTCCAACTTTTTTTTATGGCCAATCATAAACTTCGATATTGACTCTTCATTATGTGCCGCAAATCCTGACGACATTAGGAAAATGAAATGATTGAAAAATGTGCAGCAAAAAAGTCAGATTTGGAATAGAAATTGTAACTAATAGTTAGACGCTTCTCCAAACTATGAAAGATACCCAGTACAATATACATTTGATTTTTTTCTTATTCCGTATAAATGCTTTGATAGATACTGTATTTTAGAATGATAATATTGTTAAAATATAAAATATTAAATTCAGGTGGTACATGATATAATATGATAATTTATAAATATGAATCCCTCTAAAAAAAAAATAATACATAAAAATATATGGAAGAATGATTATAACCCACAATATCTAAATAAGTTTAGAAGGTAAGTCAAAATTATATCATATTATAAAATCTAACTTTAATTAGTATAAATAGGATAACTAGCTCTAAGTGAGATGTGATTTAGATTTCTATTATTTAAGTAGGCTTATGAATAGTTCACTTATTATAGATTATCTATAATTTTCTTAAAAAAACCAATCAATTTATTTGTTACCAAATTAATTGTAATGATATTAATAAAATATAATTCATTAAGTAGTCTAATAATTAATTAATATCAATCCTTAATGATAAATTAACATTTTTAATAATCTTCCACTTGAATAATATTAATCAATTGTTAGACATAATAAAAACAATTTGATGCACACAAAGATATTAATAATACCCAATAATTAACATACATACTATGAAAAAAAATTCAAAAATAAAATAATGAACTAAAAATATTGAATTTGATAGGAAAACTAATGCCAAAACGTCGACAAGGTTTCAAATTTGAATAAAATGGAATATCCAAAAAAATGTGTCCAAAATTATATGAACTAACTAAAACAAAAATGCCTCCTAAAAAACATAACTCAAATTTTCACTTAACCAAGATATCAACAAAAATTTCATAATATTTAAGAGTCATATGTTTCTTAACAAAACTCCAACAAATAAGCCTATAGTTAATAGGTTAGTTTAATATATTATATGTAAAATACATATAATTTAAATCTAATATTTATGAATTTTCTCTCTAATGAAACAAAAATTTAATATCAAAATTTAGTGCACTTAAAATTCTTGTGATTTTAAAAGAAGTATATAACAAATCATTGTGATCAACTAGTCGAGATCCAAAATATGAATTCAGCAACACACATAATAGAAATTAATTTCTTTGACCATATAGCCAAAATGGTTTCACAATGAATAATATATTCTACAACTAAAATAAAGGCAACTATAGGCTCCATGAAATATTATGAAATGTATACAAAAGTAAATTTTGAGGCATTTATACAAATCATATAATATGAGTTCAATAAGGCCAATAATTACAAATAGATTATATTTAGTCTAACTTAATATGTGATCTTAAGTACCCTGTAAGTGTCAAGTAAATTTTTTCAAGTAGCTTTCTAGACAAAAATTTCAAAATAGGATTATTCAAGTATTTACCAAATACATTGATAATAATAGTTATGTCTAAACAAGTAAACACTTGAGCAAACATAAATCTGCTAACAGCAAAAGCTAGAGAAGGAATTTATTCCCTTAGTCCTTTTTATGTAATATTAAGAATGCTAAGATTTAGATAACTTCTCACCTATCTTAATATGTGTACTTCAAAAGGAATAAAAGCATAAATTAAATTTCTTAAACACTCAATTAAACAAAATTTTTTGAGACAAATTCAAGATGTCACGAGACTTGTCTCAATTGATATGTATCTCGATAATAGAAGGGGTCTCAATAAGATTTTCATTCAAAAGTGACAAAAAAAATAGGCCAAAAGTATGTCATCAATGTACACTACAAGAATAAAAAAGTATATCCAATCTGTTAAAAATACATGGGTCTAAATTGTTCATAGAAAAATCAAAAGAGGTTACAACCTCATTATGCTTTAGATATTAGTATCAAGAAGCTTTTTTCAACCCATAAATAAATAATTTGATTTACACACTAAGTACTCTTTTTATAACTCTATACAACGGTCCTACTAAACCTCAGATAAGTTGTAACATAAAAGACAATCTAGACATTTATATAGTAGGATTCTAAAACAAAATCTAATTAATGTTATGATCTTACCAAAAGTATATTTAATAGATATTATATAGCCAAATTCTTCTCCTTGATTATGGTCATTTCAATCAATTTGACTTTAACTTTTATAATATCTATTATAACCCTACAGTAGGTTTTAAAGACCCACTTATAATTAATGGCTTTATAGTCAATTATTAATTCTTTAAATTCCCATATCACTAACACATCAGAAGAAATGTAACTTGCTTTATTTATCATTGAGGACATCAAATATTAAACATTGTTGAGTTTTTCTCCTTTTTTTTTTAAGACGTCACATTAGCATAAAAATGAGGGTAAAAAAACACCACTCACTTAGAATCCTACCAATGAGAGGTAAAAATTCATATAAAATGAACTTGCTCCCACTTAACTTTGGTAAGGAATATGTAATGATATTTTCACTTAACCAAATGAATATATCAATGCAATAGAAATTATTTATCATGCTAAGATACCTCGTTGATTTTTAGATGAGGTTTACTAATTACAAAATTACAATATTATTCTACTCTCCTAGTCTCATAAGCCTTGAACATATTTCAATTAATTAATTAAGATGTCAAATGGAATATTTATCTAGAAATTCCATACAGAGTTCTCATACAAAAAATTGCATAGGCATAGTATTTGAAATAGTAATAGCATAAGGAAACATGAATTATATGTATAACATAATTATAAATAAAAGTTTCCTTTAAAATTTAACTAATGCAATTATACATACAAAACTATTGTTTATCATGATTTTGCTTAAAGGTCCTGAATCACAATAAATTGAGAGAACTCAATAAGTATCTCAAGGATAATAAAACTAATGTCTCTAATGCTTCTATACTAATAAAGTATAAGAAATATTAAGAGATGAAGTGAAATGTACTATAATACCAACTTAATTGATTGACAATGCCATATATTAAAATATCATTGGTACAAAAGTTTCATACCATTAGTCTTTTGATATTTAAAAAATGTTTCATTTATCATAATCCATATATTATCAAAATTATACTAACTAATCTCATACTAATAATATATCCCATGTAATCTAATAACCAAAGTTAAAAAAATTATATTTCATATAATAATTTTTATGACTAACTCCATGATAAGTGAAGGCATAATTATTACACAAAAGTGTATTACTACAAATGACATGTTCATTCTCATTTCCGAGTGACACATGACAATTCAAATGCATATATCTAACCATATGAAGTTACCAATCCTAAATGCATCCAAAACAACTAAACGATATGAGAGTTCCTTTTAAGAATATCATCTAAGAATATTTTAAGAAATAGAATTGATTATGTTTTAAAACATAATTATAATTCTCAAATATTCACCATACACAAGTTATCAACAAAATAAAATATTTCTTGATACAAAAAAATTCTTCTAAGCCCACTTTCAAAAGTATAGAACTCTTAACATTAAATATAGATATTTATTATTGAGAGCAAAATATAATTTACATGATTTATTAGAAAAGAATATATTTTTGTTATAAATGATTTTTGTGTCTTTTATAAAGTTTCACAATTGTATTGTGAACTAAAATAGTATGATATACTTAACACAAACAACTGCACAATTATAATTTTATAAACATATCATTAATTTTTATAAAATATATAAAGGATTCCTTATAATAATACATTACATTGACAATGTTAAATGTCTTAAGTAAATTAACCAAAAAAATCTTAGATATTGGTCTCACAATAGGTGAGCATATCATTACAAAGTGTCAATAGTCAAAATTATCTTATAGATAAATAATAGACATGCTATCATACTCAACAAATTTGACATTTTTAATATCTTATAAAGATTGTAATTTATGCACAATTGCTATCATATGTTATAAGTGTTAGTATCACATGTCAATTTTATAATATCTTCCTCTCATGTAGTAATTATTAAAATATTACAACAATTCCTAAAATTCATTTACTTTTATTTGCAAAAAGAAAATAAAATGAAATAATTGTAAAGCACAATACGGAGCTGATTATATAAAGGCATGAATAATTTTATGAGTGGTTCATCATAAAGAGATATTTCTTCTATTACTAAAAACTCTTCAAGGTTAAAATAATTGCTTGCAAAAAATTTTATCTCCATCAAAATATTTTTCTTTTAGATTCATCACAGAAAAAATGTTGTCAAATATTGCCTAAAAAATGATTTTCTATAATTTAGACAAAACCAAATAGCACCAAAATAATTTTTACAAAATTACAAATATGCTAAAATTGCCTAAAAATGTTTTTCCAAATAGGATAACAAATTTAAATGGCACTTAATTTTTTTATTCCTAAGTGTGCTAAAATTATCTAAAATAATAATTTTTCATAATTTATATGGTCTAAGAAAAATCAATTATAGGTCCTATCACACTCGTAATGCAACCGCTTAACATTAGAAAAATTTACAAATTTCGATTTTCAAAAACAAAAACTGAACTTAAGTAATAGAATTGCTGCAAAATTTTTAATTTTGTTAAAAAGAAAAACTTTGGAAAAACATTTTTATAAAAAAAATGCTGTGAGAACCAAAAAGTAGATTTGGAAGTCGATTGTGAATAATGAAAGTGTTAAGCACATCATAATATACATTATTAAAAACAATTATCTTAAATTAGTTGTGTAAAATTAATATGACAATCATTTTATTTTAATTTCTCTAGCAATTACATGTAAAATTAAATAAATAAATGAAATTAAGAAAAAATAGAAAAAATATTTATTTATGAGAGCGAATTTGACATAAGATAAAAACTTAAGGCTTATATATCTTATTGAAAGGATCAAAATTTACATAGTTCAATGGAGTAAAAAATGATGTCAGTTGTTTTCCTTTTTTTATTTTTGTGAAGAGAAAAAAAAAATCATTTAGACTTTTGCGAAGAATATTGCCTTGGAGTTGATTTCTAGGTTTTAATTTGTAAAAAATTGAATTAATTTCACATCTTTATTCTTTCTCCTTTTACTATATATATATATATATATTACATTTTCTTTATATTTTTTATTATTTATTTATTTTTTTATGATTGACTTTTGATTTTTTTTTTCTTCTTTTTTATGATTTTCATTTTTTTAATGATTGACCTTTGAATTTTTTTTTATTTTTCTTCCTCCTTTTTTTTAAAGGTTTTTGTGATTTTTTATTTTTGGTTTTTTATTTGATTTTTTTTTATGATTGAATTTTTATTTTTTTTTTCTTCTTCTTCCCCTTTTTTTAATGATTTCAATATTTTTTAATATTTTTTTTTTAATTTTTTGACCTTATTTTTTATTTTTTATTTTTTATTTTTTTATTTTTTAATGTTCATCCTTTTTTTCTGAAAAAAGATTTTTCTCTCTCTTCTTTTTTTAATTTTTGATAAAGGATTTTTTTTGGTTTTATGAAACATATTTTTAATTTTTAATTTTTGTTAATAGAAATGTTGAAAAAAGTCCATAAGGAAATTAATTTCTTACTTTTCTTCATATTTGTTTGTTTGTTTTGTTTTGGTTTTGTTTTTTTGTTTTTTGTTTTTTTTTTGTTTTTATTTTTTTGTGTTTTTGTTTTTGTCTTTTTTTTATTTGTTATTTTTTAGGGGGGAAGTTTACTTGATTTTCAAAAAACAATATACTTTTTAGTAATTTTTGAACTTAAAAAAAAAAGAAGAAATGCACTTTCCTTTCTAAAAATTATTTATTTTGTTTTAAAACTTTCTTGAAAATCCTCTCCTATTTTTTAATTTTTGGATATATTTTGAAATCAAAATCAATTTGATATGGGCTATTAAAATCCAAAATTTATTAAAAAACATTTTATCACTCGACTAAATAATTAAAGAGACTTATTGTTATATTCAACCCTTCGATTAACCCCTGTAAACTTGAGGAGACAAAAAACCTCATATGGTAACTCTAAAAATAAAATAAAATGAAGTAACAATATTTAAAGCATGCAGCATTTGTGATTGTATGTGCTTGTGTGCAAGCAATATTACATCTAAAATTAGAAGGAAACAGTACAATCTTTATCATCTTCATCCTCAACCTTTTCTGCTAAGGGCTCTCAAGCATCCCTCCAATCAATTCATATGACCTCAGGCTCCAATGCAAAAATAAAAGCATGAATTAGGATTTGCTTCAAATTTAAACCAAATAGAACTTACCAAAAACTTCTACATCCTATCAGGTTGAAATTTATTTGCCGTTTAAACAACTATTTATGCTTTAAACAATCTATTCTCACATAGTACAAAAACCAAAAGCAAGCATTCAAGTGAACACATGGCATAAATCTAGCCTTGAAAACCTAATATTTCCAATCCAAGTGATTGCGATATCATTCAGCTATCATTTTAACACAAGATTAAATCCAACAGGGCAACATTTAAAGCCTCAACATTCAGCTTCAGGAGAACGAGTTCATCAAAACATTTAAGTCCTCACAATTTAAGTTCAAAGGCTAAAACAACTCTACAACCCATTAGTCTCTGAACATTCCTCATACTTGACCCTAAATTATACTCATACATGAATTACTGAACATTAGCTAAACATTAACTTGATACCTATAGTCTCAACAAAAAATGTGTTTTCCTAAGACTCATCTTGCATCATATGAACGAAGCCTAATGACATGACTGACGCAGAACCTTTAAAAATTATCATTCAGAAATTTATGAACTCCTGGTTTCAACATGTCAGGCTCAGAATAGAACCTTAAGGAGATATGTCAGAATTTTCCAGATTGAACACACAGATGGCTTCAAAACCATAGCATTGAAGATAAAATCCTCATCAAAATAAAACTAGCAATCCTACTAGAAAATAAACTTCTCCAAAACTAATTTACATCTCAAGAACAGACACGGATTAACAGCACTGTTGAAGCAAAAATATGAAATCCAAAAAACCAAGCCACTAAAACAGATTCATGACCCCCTAATCTTAAGAGAAAAATGAAGGATGAATATCATATCCTTTGAGGCTTGTTCCTTTGACCGAGTTACAGATGCCCTCTGATGGTCCTAATTTTCCTTCTCTACCGTTGATATCATGCCCAGTATTCTCTTCTTCACGGTGCTGCTCTCCTGCCTGGTCTCGTCATTCCCATTAAATTTTTTTACAGAACCTCTAGTCAAGAATCTTCCAGCTGCGATGGACAAATGAAACCGAAACCTCCTCCCTTAATCCGCTAAACCAAAATCCTTGCAAAGTGCCCTCAAAATCCCCTTCACTCTCGCTCTCTCTCGCACTGAACCCAACTCAAAAAGGCCCCCAGTCACCTCTCTCTTCCATCTCTTTCGACCTCTCTTCTTCTCTCCGAATACAGCACACCCCCTTCTCTCTCTTCTCTTTATTTTTCTTCTTCTCCCTGGTTCTCCCTCTCACTCTCAGTTTTTTTTTAATGGCTGAAGGTCCCCACCCCCCCCCCCCCCCCCGGTCCTTTTATATGGATCTGAGAGTGAATTTCACTCTCCCACTCCTACATGTGTATTTCCTCTTCTCTTCTATCTGTGCAAGCCAGCGACCACATAGGGGCACCATGTGTAAAGAAGAGCAGCAGGGCTGGAGGATTTTTGTCGTGTCTCTGATCATGCTTGCTCCACTCCATTTGCACGGCTCCCTCTTTTGGCTGCTTCTGCAGGTTGAGAAAACACCAAAGGGGAGGAGGAGCCACGAGTAGGGTTCAGCAAAACGAATCTAGGTTTCAGAATGCTATTGGGCTCGCCCCTTTTCTCTCTTCGTCTCCTTTCTTTTATGTTTTTGGTTGCACTGGACTTCTGGAGCTTTGTCATTGGGTTTCAGAATTGCTATTTGGCCGTTCTTATACATTTTTTATTTTTATTTTTATTTTTTTATATGTTTTTCTCTTTTTGTTTTTGTTTTCTTTTTTCTTTTTTGTATTGGATTGATGGGGCTGAAGGAGTCAACTGGGTTATGTGGACTTGGGAAGATTTGGGCTTATAGATTGAGCCATGCTAGATTTTTCTTTTTATTTCAACTTTTTTTTTAATTTTTTTTTCTAAGGCTTTGAATTTTTCTTTTCTTTTTTTTTTATTTTTTTATCTTCTTCCACTCTTTTCTTTTTTTTTTTTATTTGATCTTTTGATTTTTTTTTTATTTTTGGATTTTAGATGGTAGGTTTAAAGAGTTTATTAAATCACGTGAGCTTGGACCAAATTTTTGTTTTTGTCTATGTTTTGTTTTTTTAGTTTCTTTTTTTTTTTCTTCTTTTTCTCTTTTTTTCTCCATTTTTTCTAATTTTATTTCATTGTTCCTTTTAAAGCATGCCAAAAAAAAAGATATTTATTGGTCCAAAAGAAAAAAGAAATAAAATTAAGTTAAATGACTAAGCTATAAATTTTGGCCAAACCTAAAAATGGGCCTAATATTTTTTTATCTTAAAATAGCCAAAAATTCCAAAAATGTCTTTAAAGGGCTTAGTACCCCTTTTTTCTTTGAGGCCTAATAATGCAATTCTGGGCCAAAATTGGCCCAATAGGGTTTCTTGTTTTTTCTTAAGTGTATTGGAATGTTTTTAATAAAAAAGAAGATCCCAAATTCAAGTCTATATAAAACATCCCAAAATAAACCCTCCAAAAACCCCTTATGAAAACATGGCCCAAAAACAAAATAGCCCATTGGATCTTAAGTTGAAGAATGCATTTTACAAATCCATGAATGTGTTTTAGAAATTCTGATAATTGTGCAACATAAACTTGGAATTTTTCAGATTTAGTTCTAGATGATGGTAATGATGATAATACTTCTTGATAAACATGTTTAATATCATATTCTAAATTTTTCTGACAAATATATAAATTCTATGGATCAAAATACCACTAGACAATGGACAAGATAGTCCAAAAAGGCATTGAATTAATAAAAAGGTTGATGTATCAAATACCCTGAGCACTCAAACATGGAAATAAGTGAGTTGCAATTACCGTATTGCAGTTGTAACTTACAGACATATGGCAGGAGAAACAAAATTATCATTAAAAAAATTATTAGCAACGTAATTAATTTCGCTTGAATGCAAAATTAGGATGAAATAACTCTAATATGGCATAAATCTAAAATTCTTTGGTTGGTCAAGGATACCAAGAGCCAATAGTGGAATTAGAAATATCATGAATATAATAACCCAAATTAGATAAAGAAATTTTTTACGTTGAAATCTAAGAATAAATATATCATAATTATGATTAAGATCCGATTACTATCAAGAATATGATTTTAATGGCAACAATTCACAATCAATATCTAGGCCATTCAAAGATAAAAAATTGAACAAAAATCGAGATTGATCCTGAATTTATTGAGACTCTAATACCAATGGTTAAAATATGAGAAATTAAATTCAAATGGTACCTAATATAATATAGTAGTCCATGAACACAAATCTTTAGGAAAAAAAATAGCAACACATAGAAATAGATAGAAGAGTAGGAATTATGTTCCACAATATCCAAATAAGTTTAGAAGGTAAGTCAAAATTCCATCTAGTTATAAAACCTAACTTTAATTAGTATAAGTAGAATAATTAACTTTAATGGGTTTACAAGTAGCCACCTATTATAAGCTATCCATAATTTGTTGAAAGAACTAATTTATTTACACAATAATTGTTATTAAATTAATTAATATGATATTAATAGAGTATAATTTGTTAATTAGTCTAATAATTAATTAATACTAATCAATAATAATAAATTAATATTTTCAACAAATATTTACTAAATCATTTGGTGTCTCAATTACTTTCATAACATTCTCTAAAAATAATAAAAGAAAAGTAAAATCTTAAAAAGCCACTAGAAATTAATAAAATATTCTTGTAATAATTGATACTATCAAATATCAATTTTTTAATTAAACGTCACAATTTTTTTAAAAAAATAATGATACAATAAACACATATCTTTTTTTAAAAAAATTTAATCATGATGAAATGAATTATTAAATATAAGATAATAATTTTATAAATTTTATTATATTTATTAATATAAATATTATATTCATTAATTATATTTCTATAATTAATTATACTTTTATTTATAAATAATTATAATAATAAATCTAATCCAATAGTCGAAATATTATTTTACTTATTGCATCATAATTTAAGATCACACATAGTAAACTCAGTCGTATATCATTTTTTTAAAAGTCAGGTCAAATTATGTGTATATATATTTTGCAATCTCATTTTTTAAAATTTAGTTCAAGTCAAAATGACAACTGGGGCAGGCTTAAATAGATCATGACGAGGATGTGGTGACGTTATAACTTCCAAGCTACATTACATTTTAAATATATAATAGCAATATAATTATTTAGTATATTTAAATTAAGTGATACAATTATAGTATTGCGATATATACGATATTATTTATTGCATGTATATGTGCAAATTATTCATATTTCTTTTATTACTTTATTTATTAGTGTAACAATTTGTTACTTATTTTTGGCTAATAACTCAATTTTGTTGTCAAAAGCTAATGATTTTTCGTGTGAAGAGATAGGTAGTTAAGGTTCTCAAATATAAAGTGATTAACGGGCAAAAGGTTAATAAGTCTGCAATATTCTTTAAACCCAATACGCTAAAATGTCTTTGAACCTAGCAAGAAATACCTTTGCCATCCTTTCTTTTGTGTGTAGGTTAAAGAATGATACTTTAAACTTTATCAATCTTGGAACAACTATATTTTACTAATGTTTTGGGATATTTGTTATTAACATTTTTAATAAAAATAAGGTATATGAAGTTTTTTTTTGAAATATTTAATTTTGAGTTATAAAATATTCATTTGTCATATTTTTATTAGAGAATATGATAGTAAATATATAAAAATCATATCTAAATTTTTCTCGATCTTAAAATGACTCAGAGTGGGAAAAAAATTTTAGTTTGTTTTGTTTGAATTCTCTTCCTATTTGTGTCATGGCTTGTTTCAAGCTTCTCACCTGTCTATGCTATGATCTTAACAAGGAGTTGTTTAGCGATTTGGTCTGGTTGGTTTTTGGCACTTTGGCTAATTGAACCATTAAGGTTAGGTTTGTGTGGAAGACACCGATCAGCTTAGTCTTATGCTGTAAAACTAAATCTAATTAAGCCTTATTTGGGTGGTTTGAACCTATCTTTTAAGCTAGTCTTATTCTTGGTCCAATTTACTTAATTTTGGACATTTTTCACAATTTATGCCTAAAATAAGCCCATTATAGCATGTTCTTTCTTTACAAGTAAAGTCCAAATGAGCATCAAATGGGCCAAAAAAGGTAAGAAAGAAATTAGTCTAAATAGAAACACTACAAATAAGTAAAGATGTAAAGTAAGTTTTATTTTAAATATATATGTTTTATTTTAAATATATTCCATATTTATAGTTAATTTATATAAATATATATGATTTGATTCAATTTTTTTGGGTATCAAATCAAAAATCTAACGAAACTACCAAAAAATTACTATTTTCAAAATTAAAATTGAACTTTACTCAATTTTGGTCAATTTTTGTTTAATTTGGTTTGATTTGGTTATAAAGCATTAGTTTTAATTAGTTTTAAGCATCCTTAATAGAAATTGTGCATTTCGAAATTTTTGGTGAAAAAATAACCATTGCTGTCAAGTCTTAAAGCTTCCATTAGCTCTTCTAATGGCAAACTCTTTGCAAGCAAAAGGATGATGGTGGTTAGGAATTTTGAGACATAAAAGCTCTTAATGTTGTTAAATAATCACAAAATTGAACCAAACATAAATTTATGTCTCTCATTGTCACATTTAGTTAACAAGAGTTAGAGCTACTTTTAGAAGTATCTTTTAAAGTGATTTTCAAAGTTGTCATTTTTTTAAAAAAAATATCAAAAAAGGCATTGTAAAAATAATCAAATGAAATATAAATTTATGGATGTTGTTGTTAAGAAAAAAAACAAAAAGTAAATATTACAACTATCTCAAACGAGGCTTTATCTCAACAAAAATTGGTGTCATGACCAATTTAATATTAGATTAGACTTAGATGTAGTTTCTTTTATATTTATTATTATGTTCTCTAATCAAAACATAATAAATATATGATTTTTCAATCAACACATGAAAATGTGTGATAGCTAGGTCTCTTAAGTAGCTAATTTTCACTATTATTGATAAAAGGAATTTGAAGTCAATATCTATTTGCTACAAATTCGTTTTTTCCTCTTCACAAACATAAGTTACAATTAACTAAATCCTTTATAGAGTCAATTGAATCTCATTAGGAGTCTTCATTGTAACTACATTAAGATCAAGTTAGCTAAGACTTAATTTAGTTGGCTAAATCTTATACTTTATAAACTTTTCTTAACATGTAAGTTCCAATTAACTAAATCTTACCCTTTAAGTTCTATTTAACCATTCCCAGTTTTAAGGCATATTGATTATAGTACTAAAATCTCTATAGTATAAGGTAACATCCATTATTTAAAATATTTACAAGAACCTTGTACAATATTAATGGTAAATCAAGACAAACTATTATAAATCTCACACCTTAAATTCACATAACATCATTAACTTCAAATTTTACTTTGGTATATACAAACTTAACATGTTGAGCAACCTTTTTTTTTCATATTAGCCTAGAAATTATTTTGCCTTCTTTTCTTCCATAGCTTCCTTGTTATAACCTAGAGTGTTTTTTTTTAAGATAATGACAAATCATTGTGAGATTATAAAATCACTTTGGTTTGTACAATTCATAAAAACATAATACGAAAGTATGAGTACTTCCAAGGTTTACAATAATTCTTTATCACTTTCAAATAACATACATTTCAAAGCATATTTTGATGACTAAAAACCAAATACAACTTTAAAAACTCTTACTTAGCATTGAATTTAAAAAACATATGTTATGTATTAGTCACGCTAGAACTTAAATTTGGTACTCCCATTTATCATCATATACCAACAAAAAGGGTTACTTGTAATGGTCTTTCCGTAATATAGTCTATAACTCCTCCTTTTATTAAATGCTTATGAGGTTGTATAAATTTTAATTACGTATATGGTGTGGGCAGAAGCTAATGAGAAAAATACGACAAGGAAGAGTCATATAAGCATATACACATGTATATAGATAAATTAATATTGCAATCCAAAAGATAGTTTTAATAGTAGGTCTTATTAACCCATTATGTGATGCTTAGAATTCAATGATATGACAGTCTTCAAAACATTATTTAGTTAGGTTATAAGGGTACTCTATACATATAAAAAAAACTCTGTACATTTACTCTATTTAGTTTAACATCTAAGTTAGTCAGCGATATAACAATAATCAAAATATTATCTAGTTAGGTTACAGAGGTACTATATACATATTAAAAAGACTCCTTGCACCTACTCTATCTAGTCTTGCATCTAAATTAGTCACATGGGTTCTACTATGGTGGAATTGATGTTATAGGTGACACCAATAAAGGTATCTATGTAATTATTAGTTGATTTGTCTTTGTGACTACCATATTATTGATACTTGTAATAACCTCTATTACACTAATCCTTAGAATATTGAGGTACATCCAATCTATTTCAACTCTATATTAGGTGGTCAATATCTCTAGTTTCTGAACACATTATCACATATAAGTGAGAATTGTAAAATTCTTAATAAGACACATGAAATAGAAAATAAGCATTGATTCAGCTATTGCATATGTAGAAATTTTTTTTCCCCTTTCATTCCTTGTCTAACTGAACTTATCACATAATCTATAAACAAATCATAAGAACAGAAAATATGTTTCTTAATCCTACACACAAAATTCTATTAGTTCAATAATCATCATTCATCATTGCTAAGGAAATGTGATTCTAGACTAGGATGTCCCTTAATGTAGATCCACTTAATAGCAATTTGAGGCCATATATTTTAGAGACTTTAACATGAGAGAGACGTTAACCCTCATAACCTTTTTATAACTTTGGTACCTATAAATGAGACACTTTAAGCCCCTTATAAACATTAATTTCACCATATTATAGCTATGATAGGAATTATAACATGTATCATCATAACCCTATTACTTAGAATTATAAAATGAGTAAAATAATTAAGTAAAGGTAACTAATTAATCAATAATAATTAAACATAAGTTCAAATAATCAATAAAATCCAACATTTATTTAAATTATAGGTTGCTTGTATAAATTCTACTAGGACTACTTACTATTGTCAATGTAGCTTTTAATGTTTTCAAAGTCTCATCAGTTTATAGTCCATGTTCGATATTTATAAGGATGGTCATCTGTGTATAAGAAATCATCCTGGGTTAGTCTTTTATAAACCGAAATCATAGTCAGGGTATTCCACTTGATATGGTCCTCCATGCATAGGTACAATTTTATAGCTCAGTCTTCTATGATGGGGTCTATAGCATGTTCTTGGTATAAGGTTTCAAGTTGGAGGATTTTTTTTCTTTTTAATCTCCCAGGGTTCCAAAAGAATTAAACAAGTCAACCTAAAGCAAAAACCAAATTAATAATTCCTATATTAACTTAAACAACAAATTATAAATTATGTATCATTTTTTGCCACATTTTAAAAGGGTAGAACATATGATGCCACAGAACGTTTGGCGTCACAATGCCCCTTTTCCCTCTCCTCTTATGTACTTTATTCTTTAGCTTTCTCACTCCAATTCCATTTCCTTCAATCTCTCTCTCTATCTTTCTCTCACACACACAGAGAGAAAGATTTAAGGCTTCCTAAAACTCTTCCAATGAAAATGAAACCATTTCCAAATCATTCTTCAACCTATAGCTTTAAACTAAAGAAAGAGAAAAATAAAGTTTTAGAGAGATGAAACTCTATATTCTTTTTTTGGTCACCCTTCTTGGGTCGTTTCTTATATATTTAACAACTTTAAAACATTGACAAGCCATCCTACAATCTTAAAACTAACTAAATCTTCATCTAAATAGAAAACACAATCACCTAGTTTGAATGTAAATGAAAGAGAAAGAGAAAGAGAAAGAAGAAGAAAGAAGGAGTAACTAGCAGCTTAGAATTCTTAGTAAGATGTAAGGTAGTGACTTACCTCAGTCCCAAAGCCTTTCCTTTCTTCCTTTTGTCTTCTTCCTCTTTGGCTAAAGCACCTTCATTCTAGCCTTTTATTTATATTTCTCTCACTCTTTCCTTGCATCCCCCTCTCTTTTTTTCCTTTGTGCTCCATGTTCATCTTCTAAAGAAGCTTATATATAGAGAAACTAAAGTGATGACTTGCGAGGCTTCTCCTCTTATTGTGATATTACAGATATATTCATTTGGTTTCTTTAACTTTGATCCATGATATTAACTACTTAGATGAGTTTTTATGTTAGTGGCAATTATAAAAATTGATCATATAACTGTACTAATCATTTTGGACCAATCTGATTGTCCATGGCTTTTTAAATTATATTTGGAAAAAAAATTATATTTTAGTCTTAAAAAAATTACACTTTTAGTCTTGGTTGAAATTACATTCAGTTCTTTAAACTTTTATTAATTAAATTTTGACCCCTAAATTTTTTACTTGAAGATTTTTATTTTCCAAGTATGTTTCTTATAATTTTACGATTTTAATAACATAGGAAATTTTGAAATTTCCTGTTTTAAAGTATTTATTATTAAACGACATAGATTAATTATTAAATAATCCATGAAAATTCATAAAAATTATTAATAAATTTCTAATAGCCTAAATAAATTTTTCATTTTATTCTTAAAAATTTATACCCTTTTCAATTGTTAAAATTCACCTTTTTATTCATAGTAAAAGAACTTCTTTTATTTTCATTTTGGTTGAATAACTAGACATGAATATTAATTTGAGACCTTTTAGGAATTTTATTTGCAAAATTTAGACTTACTTGACATAAATAGTTATGGATACTTTTCTTTAAGTTGATCCTCGCATGTAGCTTATTCTAGGGTCAGCCCTTTTTAATTTATCTTAACCAAAGGAATAATTTTATTTCTTAATTATTTAATATCAATATCTGCAATTTGTATAGATTTTAATTTGCATGTCAAATCATCCCATACTTGTATTGGCTATTTTTCTATGATGTGTAAAGGATTCGAAATATATTTGCAAAGTTGAAAGATATGGAAGATAGGATGATAGTTTGATAATCTAGGTAGTAATGCAATTTGATAAGTAAAAGGTCCAATTCTTTTGAGGATTTGAAATGGGCTAATATATTTCAGACTCATTTTTATGGACTTTAGAGATTTACCAATCCTAATAAAAGGACTGACTTTAAGGAATACACGTTCCCCTTTAATGAACTCTAATGATTTCCATTTCTCATTAAAGTAGCTTTTCTGTTGATTCTTAATAGTGAGCATTCATTTTTGAATTAATTTAAGCTGCTCAATGATTTCCTATACTAGTTCTAGTCTTAAAATATTTCTTTCCCTTACCTCATACCAATAAAGAGGTGATATACACTCTTTACCATAGAAATTTTTGTAAAGTGACATTTTATGCTAGAATAGTAATATAATTATAAGCAAACCCTACTAATAACAAATACCTATTCCAGTTTCCCCCTTAATCTAGGATACAAGGTATTAATATGTCTTAGAAAGTTTAAATTGTTCTTTTTGATTGACTAACTATGTGAGGATGATAAATTGTACTAAAATGCAGTTGGTTCCAAAGGCTTCTTGTTATGCTTCCTAAAATCTAGAGGTAAACCTAGGGTCTTGATTTGATACTATGCTATATGATACTCTAGAAAACCTGAAAATTTTCATAAGGTCTAATTGTGCAAGTTAATCTAAGGAGGGTTTGGCTTTAAAGGGTAACAAATGTGCACATTTAGTTTATCTATCTACAATTACCTATATGGCATCATTTCCAGATTGAGTCATAAGCAACCCCATCACAAAGTCCCTAGTAATGGAATCCTACTTCCATTCAAGTGTTTCAAAAGGTTGAAAAAAACCTAATGGTTTCAAATATTCTGTTTTCACCTTTTGTCAAATCAAACAATTAGCTACATATTTTGCAATTTCCTTTTTCACACTTGGCTACCAATACTTTGTTTTTAAATCCTAATATATTTTGGTAGATCCAAGATGAACAATGTAATTACTTTTATAGGCTTCTTTTAAAATCTTATTTTTTAGATCAGATTGATTAAGGACACATAATCTTTCTTAGAAAAGAATACTTCCATCATATGTTTAAGAGAAATCCTAATTCCCTATTTGCTTTTGCAAGAACTAATTTAATTTTTAGTCTTCTCTTATCTATTCTTTTAAGTTACATTCAATTCTCAATTCACTCAAATATAAACTGTAAGGTAAAATGATCACAGAAAGTCTTAGATCTCTAAAGCATTCTAATAATTTAATTTCTTCCATCATCATCCTAGAAATTTGTAAGGATTCTCAACTGAAGGCATCAGCCGCAATATCAGCTTTTTCTAGGTAATATTTAAGTTCAAGTGATAATCTTTGATCAATTTTATTCACCTTCTTTGTCCTGTGTTTAATTCTTTCTAATAAAAAAAGTGTCTAAAACTCTTATGATCACTATATACCTTAAAATTGGCTCTATACAAATAATGTTTCTAGATTTTTAAAGCAAACACCACAATCGCTAATTATAAATCATAGGTAGGTTAGTTTTTTTCATGAGGCCTAAGTTGTTTAGAAGTATAAACTACTACTCTTCTTATTTTGTATAAGTACATATCCTAAACCTTTATTAAAAGTATCACTATATAGTTTAATAATTTCCTGAGGATCATGGATTATTAGAATTGGTATGGTTGTCAATTTCTCCATTAATATTTGAAAACTATTTTCATGTCTTGGGGTCCAAGTAAATGAATTTCATTTCTTGGTTAGCTTTGTTAAGGGTAAAACTAATTGGAAAAAATTCTTGTATAAACCTTCTATAATACCCAACTAATCTTAAGAAATTCTTAATTTCTATGACAGTTTCAGTCTCCTTAATTACACTATATTTTCTATTTGACTTGGATCTATTAACACCTCTTCTTGTAAGACTATATATCTTAAAAATTTTACTTCCTTCAAAGAAAAATCACATTTTTCTAATTTTGCAAACAATTATTTGTCTTTCAACCCTTATAATACTATCCTAGGATGTTCTTCATGTTCCTATTCAGTTTTGGAGTAGATTAGGATGTTGTCTATGAACACTACTACGTTGATCCAAATAAGGCTAAAGATTATATTTATATAACCCATGAATATTGTTGAAACATTTATTAGTTCTATAAACATTACCATAAATTCATACGATTTATAACAGGTTCTAAAAGCTATTTTTAAAAATGTCAATTTCTTTAACTCGAATTTGATTGTACCCTAATCTATCTAAAGTCGATTTTAGAAGACACGAAGGCTCCTTTGAATAGGTCTAAAAAATCATTTACTCTAGGGAGTAGGTGTTTATTCTTGATAGTTACCTCAATCTTTTCTTTTTAATAAAAATAACTATAGCTCTTCATGGTGACGCGCTAAGACAAATGAATTTCTTAGACAAAAATTCATCTATTTGTTTCTTAAGTTCACTTAGCTCTAAAGGAGATATCTTACAAGGTGTTCTGGAAATGGATCCTATTTCTAGGATTAGGTCTATGGCAAATTACCTCTTTTTTAAGAGGAAGACTAGTTATTCTTTTGGGGAAAGACTTTTAGATATTCCCTTTCTATCGAGATGTTAACTAACTCTGACTCCACTTTTCCTTCCAAAAAATTCTAAAGGGATACATTGTGCATTTCTTTTATCAACTCCCATACTATTAGGGTTAGTAATAGTCCCATTAAAATCTATCCCAAAGGGAAGTAAAAGAATTACAATTTTTTTATAATAGTTTATAGTCACACCATTTGCAGACAACCAATCTATTCCAAGAATAACATCAATGCTTGTTAACGGAATAAACAAGATAAGCAATAAATGATTTATTGTTAATTTGAATAAAATAGTTTAAATAGGCAAAGGAAGTACACACTTTTTCTCTTGTAATGGTAGAGACATGCAATTTGAAAAGTAGTTTAGAAATAGGTAAATTTAGTCTCTTGACATAATCATTAGATATAAAGGAGTGTGTAGCTATTGAATCAAAAGTGCAAATAAAGAAGTATTTTGAATAAAGCATATACCTTATACTCAATTGGGAGACTATCAACTTCTTCGTCATTAATAGTAAAATTCTCCCTTTAGCCGGTGGTTTCTGGTTTAAGGCTTTTTCTTTTGATATTTTTCCTTTATTCTGTAGGTACTCCCTTAAGAAATGCCTAGGCTATAAGGAAGTGTATTACATGTTTTGTATGGCAAATTAGGGTTTGTTTCCATGTGATTTACCACACTTATTGTAAATGGTCCCTAAAATAGTTCCAGTAGCCTATTTCCCTATATTGATGTTAGCCTTAGGTCTTGAATTTTGCTTATGGAAGTTTTCTATTCTCTTTCTCTTCTAGTATCAATTTTTTTTTTATCTTTCTTTCTCTATTTCCATTAGGTGTTTTTCTACTACTCTACATTTATTCAATAATGCAACCAAGTCCCTAATTTTTATAGCAATAATTACACTTTAGATTTTAAGTTTTAGACTAACTTCAAATTTCCTCAACTTTTAGGCTTCATTAAGGTTTTGTTTTAAATAAGATGAGAACTTTGATAAGGCTTCAAACTTTGTTACATATTGATCAACTGTCATGTTTCCCTACTTTAGCCATAGGAATTCTATTTCCTTATCATTTTTTACATTTTTAGGAAAATATTTTTCAAGAAAGATGATTTAAAAACCTTTCCTAAGTCATTTATATCCTATAAGCTTCCAAACTTAGCCTCACTTCCTTTTACTAATTATTGGCATATACCAATTATTGGCATCATCAACCAACATGTAAGTAACAAATATTACTTTTTGGGCATCTGAACACCTTAGTATTGCAAATATCTTCTTTAATTCCTTTTGCCAATTATCTTCTATAGTAGGGTTGTATTCTCCCCCAAAAGACAAGGGTTTTTCCTTTTTGAATTATGATAGACTTTGGAATTTGTGTTTAGGATTGGGTTCAATATTGCTTCCTTGTTTTCAACTATTGAGGCTTGATCATTTGGTGTTGCTTCTTTATTGTTAGTAGTTAGGGTTGGGTGGTCATTCTTACCTTCTTGTATTTGTTGAATTAATCAATTAGTAGCGATAGCTTGCTCTATTATGATGGTAGCCATTTCCTTAACTTGTTCCATCATAGAGGCAACCATATTCTCAATGGCACTCATTATATCATTGTCATGATTATTGTTGTATTGTTGTTGGAGTTACTTTTCTTTCCTAATGCCTTGGTTATGTTTATAAACAAAACAACTTATATTGAGCTGATTAAGCTCAATATTTTAATTCTACCAATGAATAAAATCACATAATCAAGTATAGATATGCGAGTGCATTAACATTGGTACCATTTCAACTCATGATTTCTTGCATTTCAAAATAGAGTTAGACTGCTAAAATTCCTATATAAACTTTTCTTAGGTAGGCATTCTTAGGCTTTTATTGGTCCAACTGCTTTAATACCACTAATGTAACCCTTATTTTTATTAAATGTTTATTGGGTTGTATAAATTTTAATTACATGTATGGCATAAGCAGAAGCTAATGAGAAAAATATGATAAGGAAGAGTTACATATGCACATACACACGTATATAGATAAACTCATATTGTAGTCTAAAAGATAGTTTTAATAATGGGTATTATTAGCCCACTATGCGATGTTTAGAGTTTAATGATACGACAATCGTTAAAATATTATCCAGTCAGATAATGGAGCTACTATACACATATCAAAAAGATTCCTTACATCTACTTTATCTAGTTTGGCATTTAAGTCAGTCAAATAGGTTCTACTATGGTGGCATTAATGGAGGTATTTACATTGCTATTGGCTTATTTGTCTCTATGACTACATTAGTATTCATATTCGTAATAATCTTTACTACATTAATCCTTGGAACATTGAGGTACATTTAATCTATTTCAACTGTGTATCGAATGGTCGACATCTCTATTATCTAAGCACATTATCACATATAAGTGAGAATTGTAAAATTCCTACTAAGACACGTAAAATAACAAAAAAGCAATAATTCAACTAAAACATATGTTGAAAACATTTTTTTTCTTTTTTATTCCCTATCTAACTAAGAATTATCACACAATAATAATCACAAGAATAAAAGATATGTTTCTTAATCTTACACAAAATTCAATTAGTTTAACAATAATCATCATTCATCGTTGCTACGAAAATGTGATTGCAACTTCCCCTAGTGTGGATCCATTTAATAGCAATTTGAAGTCCACATTCTTTTCATGATACCCATTAGAGACTTTAACCTTTATAACTCTCTTATAACTTTAATACCTATAAATGAGGGATTGACCTTCTCATAAGCATTAATTTCACCATATTATAGCTATGATAGGAGTTATAACATGCATCACAATGATCCTATTATTTGGAATTATAAAGAGTAAAATAATTAAATAAAGGTAACTAATTAATCAACAATAATTAGACACAAGTTCTAACAATCAATAAAATCCAACATTTATGTAAATAGGTTGCCTATATAAATTTTAATGGAACCTTTTACTATTGTTAATATAGCTTTTAATGTTTTCAATGCCTCATTAGTTCACATTCCACGTGAGATATTTATAACAATGGTCATTTGTGCATAGGAAATTGTTCTAGGTTAGTCTTCCACACACAGGAATCATAGTTGAGATATTCCACTTGATATGGTCTTCCATACATAAGTATAATTTTATAGGTCAATCGTCTATGCATTGGGTCTATAGCATGTTCCTAATATAGGGTTTCAAGTTAGAGGATTATTTTCTTTTTCATCTCTTATGGTTTTATAAGAATTAAACAAGTCAACTTAAAACAAGAACCAAATTAATAATTCTTATGTTAATTCAAACAATAAAGTATAAATTACATGTAAATTTTTTTAGCCACTTTATGCCCTTGACAAAATGTATGGCATCAAGACACCTCTTTTCTCTCTCCTCTTTTTTGCTCTATTCTTTAGCCCTATAACTCCAATTCCATTTCCTTTAGTTTCTTTCTTATTTTTATAGATTTAAGGCTTCTTAAAACTCTTATTAATTGAATGAAACCATTTCCAAGTCATTCTCTAACCTATAGGCTTTAAACCAAAGAAAGAGAAAAATGGAGTTTTAGAGAGAGAAAACTCCATATTCTCCTTTTGGTCACCCTTCTTTGGCCATTTCTTAGATATTTAACAATTTTAAACAATTAGCAAGCTATTCTTTACTCTTATAACTAACCAAATTTTCATCTAAATAAAAAATACAAACACCCCTAGTTTGAAAGTAAATGAAAAAGACAGAAAAAGAAAAAGAAGAAAAAAAAAGGAGGAACTAGCAATTTTGAATTCTTAGTAAGACATTAGGAATTGTCCTACCTCATCCTAAAGCCTTTTCCTTCTTCCTTTGATCTTCTCTTTTGGCCAAAGCACCTTTGTTCCAACCCTTTGTTTCTCACTTTCTCACTCTCTAACTTTTTCTCTCACATCTTTTTACTCTTTCCCTATGTCTCTCTCTTTTCTACCTCTTTGCTCACTGTTCATTTGTTGAAAAAGTCTATATATAGAGAAACTGAGGTAGTGGCTTGTGAGGCATCTTCTTTGACCATTTGTATAAATATTTTCATTTGGCTACCTTAATTTTGATATATGATATTGGCCAAGTGGATGAGTTTTAGTGTTATTAGCAGTTATGAAAGTTGATCATATAACTATAACAATCATTTTGAACTAATTTGATCATCCTTAGCTTGCCAAATTTCATTTGGTAAAAATTGTGTTTTGACCCTGAGAAAATTATACTTTTGGCTTTGGTTGAAATTACATTTAGTTCTATAAACCTATACTAATTATATTTTGACTCTAAAATGCTTACCTAAAGATTTTTATTTTTAAAGTATTTTGTTTAATTTCAGGTTTTTAATGGCTCATGAAATTTTAAATTTTCTTTTTCCTAAATATTTATTCTTTAATTATTTATTAGTAAACTACTTATAATAATTATTAAATAATTCATGAAAATTCATAAAAATTATTAATAAATTCTTAATGGCCTAAATAAAATTTTCGATTAGTTTCTAAAAATTTATATCATTTTAAGTTGTTGAAATTCTCTATTTTATTCATATTAAAAGAACTTATTTTATTTTTATTTTAGCTAAATAACCAAAAATAAATATTAATTTGAGGAGGATGTTACATAGCCTCATACCTGCAAAGGGATCTCTTAACTCTCGTTGAATGGCCAAACAACTTATGAATTGTTGAGGGTTAGTCAACAAATCCATAATATAATAGGTAAAACCTCTTATCACATCTATATTTTATAACATATACTAAACAAGATAACCAAAATTCAATCATACATAACAAGCTACATAAATCATATAGTCACTTTGCCTAAAAAGAAATCTCAACCAATTCAAGTTAGCAACACATATCTCATAATACACTTATAAAAAGTAAAACATTTAACTTATACCTTGCAAATTACTACCTACCCTAATGATTTGCCAAGTGTCTTCCTCTTCCTTAATTCTTCACTTTCTAATTGGTCAACACCAACACTTTAAGAATTAAACCCCACCATGTAAGCTTCTTCTTCTTTTTCTTCTTCACACCACTCTTTCTCTTTCTTTGCTTCCTCTATGTTTCAACCAAGCAAGAAGGATAAAGACCAATGGATTAATTGAGGGGTATTTATAGAATGGAAGGTGTTATGTGATCGCTCCAAATTATAGCAAGATCTTGACCATTAATATGGTGGCAAAATCTCAATTATTAATTTAGTGCCACATGATTGGTCAAAATTATGGCAACCATTAATTTGGTGTCATATAATTGGTCCAAATTATGGTAGGATTTTAACTATTGATTTGTTGTCACATGATATATAATGCTTGATCGATAAGTGATTAGTCAAATATAAGGTGCAAGGTGAATGGTGCCACTTGGAAGGATCAAATAGGTAGGATATCAAAACATAGATAATGTTGCCACTTGGATAGATCTAATAGGTAAGATACCTAAATAAGAGATTTCATCCATAATAATTTATTCCATTCATAAAATATTAATAGTAGGAATTTTTTAAAAATAGCTTATAAATACTTTGTAGATAAATTTTAAATTTATCTAATATGCTATAGTAGGACTAAATTTCCCAAAATATGTTTTTAACATCTTCATTTGTTTAAAATATACTTTCATTTCCCCTTCCCTGATTTAATTAGATATATTTCTCAATAAATCTTGATTACTTATGGCTTTAATAAATCTTATCTTATTAGTAATGTAGGTTAGGAAATTATTAGGGTGTGACAATAGGTGTTAGGAACCATACATTTATTTGCAACAATCATACACCTATCATGTTATAATTGAAAATTAATAGCAAAAATATAAGGAATTATACATAAGTTTTTTTCCTTTAATATTCTATAATATTTTTCTATTGTTTTATATTAGGAATGTTCATAAATTCGATTTAATTTGATTTTAATTAGGTTCAATTTTGACTCAAAATCAAACCAAGCTAAATAAATTGGTTATCAAAAGAAAGGGAGCTTTTAGTTTGATGTATAGTCAATTTAGTTCTATTTTGAAACCGTATGATGAAAATTTGGTTTGATTTGATTCATTTTTCCATTATGATCTCTCTTTTGCTCCTTTTTCTTCCTTGGATTAGATCTTGATTTTCTACATCATTATTCCTCTATTCCTAACTTCTTTAGGCCTCATTTAGTATATAGAATCCTCTTTGATGAAAATAAAATGAAAATGCTAAATGATTTGCAATTGAATTAATTGTGTTTGGTATGGCAAGAAAAAGAAAGATTATGCTTTTTCTTTTATCTGTTTGATAGGATAAAAATAATAATAGAATAAAAAGTAAGTAATAGTAAATAACTTAAAGGTCCTTAACTAAAAAAATAATATAAGAATGAAATCATAATATATATATATATATATAATGACATATTTAATTTCTATACAAGATTCACAATTGTGTATATTGATAATGTTTTAGTTTTTTCTTACTCAATAATATATTACTTTAAGTATTTATAGGAATTCTTTGATATAATTAAACAAAATGGTTTAGTTGCAACCACAAAATTGAAATTATTTTAGGTAAAGATAAAATATTTGGGATTAAAAATATATCAAAGATCTTGTGTCATTTCCTAAAAAATTTTCAAAAAATACAAAAAACTAAAGCTTGCTCATTTAGCCATTATCCTAAAAGCTCTTCAAAACACTTTATGTTGAAATTTGTTGAAAAACTTTTTAGTTTGTATTTCTAATAAAAATATATATGTTAGTCATATTTTTTTAATATTATCTCTATTTAAGTTATATTTATTTGTATTCAATCACTTATTTATAATATAATATAATATAATATAATAATATATATTTATATTGAACCTGAATTCTTGGCTCAGAATCCAAACTTAACAGCTTTGAAATTATTTCCACTAGGAAAACATTTCATTTTTGCTGATCCAAGAAGAACAAGGGAATATTATGAGTTAATATTAATTCATTCCGATTCGATTTCCTTAACAAGAAAAAAGGATCCAACCAATGAATCACCCAGCTGATATTGAATATTATATATTATAATATAAATATAATAATATATATTTATATTATACATATTTATATACGTATATGTATAATATAAAAATATATATGCATTGCCACATTGCAATTCACCAATTGAATGTTAGTAGAAATTGATCTAATTGACAGTTGCTTTAATAAATTCTGATTGAGATTCAATCATTTTTTTAAATATTATTTATATAATTTATTATTTTTAATATTATATATTATCAAATTTTATTAATTCTTGGCTTTGTAATCAATTAAAAAAGTAATAAAATAATAATTTTTTTCTTAATCTTAAGATCCCTCTTGTTAAAAAAAATATTTTATAATAACTAAAAGTAATATTTAAAAATTATTTGATTTAAAAAATATATACATTAAATTTTTTTAAAAAAATAGAAAATATGATGTATCGCATAAATATAATTTAAGCGTTTTTTTTATTTATTAAATATGAATTTCACATTCAATTAATAAAGCGCCTATTTCACCTTAATTTATACCAACTTTCTCCACAGTTCTGCTTCAACTTGTATTAAAGGGGTATTAAGCACTTTTTTGGCTTTTAGCTCCAAAACCGTTTTATCTCCCGTGCAAAACAAGGCAATTCTTGACTTATTCCATTTTTATCATTTTTTTACTACGAAATATAAAAATTGATTGATTCTATTTCATTTTTTATTTCTATTATCATACTAAACTAGACCTTAGATGCAAAGGATCCTCAGGAATTATTAATGATCACAAGGTAAAGTAAGACAATGATAATGCCAATAATGTGATAGAAATGATGTTTACCATTCTTATGATACGATGTAAATGTTAATGACTACACATGGGATCATGTTTTGTATATAGTACAATGAAACCTTTGGTTCCAAAATATGCTGAAAAAAATAATGAAAAGTAGAGTCTCTTGTTATCCAACTATTTTACTGAACATGGACTTTGGAAATAAAAGAGTACGAGATTTGCCCAGCTTGGGAATATCAAATTCTCATCAAAGAAATAGAAATGGGAGTTGAATGCAAAAATGCAAGGATCTAATCTCTCCACCCCTTCCAACCTGAAAAAATGGAACACAAGGCTTCAAACATATCATCCACCGTTGAGAACTCAACAGACTTGGGATTCAAGTTGCAATTTTTGATGACCCAAACACATCTCTTGGATGGAGGCCTGGAGCTCGTGGTCTTGGCTGTGAGGTGAGGCAGCAAACTCATTTGGCCTATGTGAAACATCCATTTTGATATGGCCACACACAGATTAAAAAAGAAAAGAGAAAATTTATTATTTGGTTTTGTTCGGTTTAGTTAAAACCAAACTCAAAAATTGAAAACTAACAATTAAACCTACTATATTACTCTTGACATGTTAAAAATCAAGTTGGATTTGTTGGCCTAAATTTAGTTTCTTTACTAATCAATTTAATTTGATTTGGATTGGCTTAATTAATTTATTTCAATTTTAAAGATTCATATTTTGTATCGCTTAGTGTAATTTTTTTTTACTTTAAACATTTTTTAATTGTCAAAAAGATTGTGACAATGTCATATTACTAATGTAAAAAGTAAAAATTGAACAAATTCATGCTTTGAGTAAAAAATTAATATGAAAAAAATTTGTAAAAACATGTCAAGTTAATAATTATATTATGTTTTGAAGGCAAAAATAAATTTGCCTAATTAGTATATTTATTAATTTGACCACTCTATTTTTACTATATCTAGAAAAAAATTCTCTTATATTCCCTACCTATTAAAACTTAAATTAAGAAATAATTATAATTTAGAATTTCAAATTGAAAATATTAATATTAAAAAATACTAAAATTTAAAATTATTTAAAAGGATCCTAAAATTAAAAATTTAAATTATATAAAAAATTATAATTTAAAACTTTTAATTAAAATTTTTTTATCTTACAACTTTTTAAAATAATTTTAAAATTTAAAATATTTTAATATAAACATTTTTAGATATTAAACTATAATTTTTTCTTTGATTAACAGCCAGGGCTTCAACTTCCACATTTTGGATAAATCCTTGTAACTTCCAAATTAAGACATTAATTAACCAATTTTAGAAATCAGTGTCTCGTTTTGTGTTACCTTCCAATGTCACCTCTGGCAGTCAGACTCAAAGATGTCTGGCAACCCCGTCGTCATTTCCATTACGCTCTTTCTTCTCTCTGATATGGCTTTTCCGTATTTGGCAAATTCCTCCCTGACGCCCACAATTCTATCGTCCACCCTGTGCCTTGAACCTTTTGCTGTAATCCCCAAAGTAAATTCAGACTGTGAATCAGACCAGGAACCAGCTCAATTCAAAGCGCGTGTGCGATTCACCACCGTTAGCTCTGAGAGGTAATCGGAAACCCTAACCCTTGAAATTCCGCCCCCCCTTTCCCGCAATGTTTCCTCAAAAGCCCCAAATTCAGGATTTTCCTCTTGGGTTCTTGTTCGGTGTGCCCCGCATACACCCTCCACCATCTTCGCCTTCATCGTCACCACTGCTTCTTACTCTTTCTTCTTCAAAGGCTGGAAGAGTAGAATGCTCTGTTACCCATAAGGAGATCTCCCAGTCGTTGTTGCAGGCCATTCTCTGTTCCTAATCCTTTGCCTCTGAGGCAATTTCAAATTCGTATCATCAATCGATATATATAGCAAGCAATTTTAAGATCGGCTTGATTCGATTCTTGTCGGTGATTGTTGTCTTGGAGGTGGAACATTCTATCTAACTCTTTACATAAGGAAAAATTAAAAAACATTAGTGTTACCTTTTATTGAACAGAAGATGGCAAACATCAATAATCATAACGACGCGGAGAATAGTGAACATGGGTTACATTCGATGATCGGCTGTAGCGAAGGAGGTGGTGGTGGTGAGGGTGCTGGTGGGGCAGCGACGGTGACGGAGGAGGTGGCCCTCAAGAAGGGTCCATGGACCGCGGCGGAGGATGCGGTGCTTATGGATTATGTGACGAAGCATGGTGAAGGAAATTGGAACGCAGTGCAGAGGAATACAGGGTTGGCTCGCTGTGGCAAGAGCTGTAGGTTGAGATGGACGAACCATTTGCGACCTAATCTGAAGAAGGGTGCTTTCTCTCCTGAGGAAGAGAAGCTCATTCTGGAGCTCCATGCCCAGTACGGCAACAAATGGGCTCGAATGGCAACTCTTGTAAGTATTTGCACAAACACTTTGTATTCGTACATTGCTCTCAATGTTTTGCTCCTTGGTTTGATTCTGATCTTAAAGCGAAATAGCTTTGCCAACCTATTTACCTCTTAAGAAGTACAGATGCTGACATGAGTAAAAGATATATATATATATATATATATAATAATGTTGTTTGATATGAGTATGGGACATGTATCTTGTAATTGTAATATATAGCTCTATTTTTTTCAAACATGTATGCTTTATTGGCCGGTTTTCCTTTTTCTGGGTTTTCTCTGATTGTTCATTGAATCTGGGTTTGATGATCTCTCTAATTTCTTTCTCTGCTGTGTAGTTACCTGGGCGAACAGACAACGAAATCAAGAACTATTGGAACACCAGGGTGAAGCGCTGCCAACGGCAAGGCCTGCCTCTTTATTCCAGCGACCCTGATCAGCCAACGACATCCGCTGCACCCGCCACCTCCACTACGCGACCAACCACAGGATCCACTGCAACACAGTTTGAGTATTATCATCAGAACCACTATCCTGTGTCTTCACTCCATACCGGATCCTCCTATTCTATTCACAACCCTTTCTGGGACCCCAATTCTGTTTCTTCTTCTTCCTCTCTTTCCTTCCTCTTTCACCAACCTACTGACATTACCCCATTTCGTTCCAAGCGTTACCGAACCTCTACATCACTCCTAGATCCGCCCTTAGCTACTCCATTGGCGGATCTTGATGGATTCAACTTTCCAGCTCAATTTAATTCTAGTTCATGTCAAATCTTTCAGACCCCATTAGAGTCATCATCTTCAGTTCCCGAGGTTCCGACCCGTTCTTACATTTTCTCGACCAAAATGGAGCTCCCTTCAAACCAATTTTCCCAATCCAGTAACGACTTGCTGGGGGATCTTCTGCTGGAAGGTCAAGTATTGGTATCTGGCCAAAATTTGAAGAAACGAAGTTATTCGAGTTTCAGTGAAGGAAATGGCTTCTTTGATGGATGTCTAGGCTTGGACGATTTGCCTCATAGCTCTGTTTACCGGTCTTCAGGTAACACATTGTATTGATTTGCTGATAGTAATTGTTATGTATATCTTAGATGCATTTGGTTTGATTCCTTACTTGCTTCATGTGTTTATGGGTAGAATTAAACAATTATTGCTTCTCAAGAGTACCGGCAGCATTAAATTTTTCTGAAAAATCAATTTTGAAGTTGTCTTATAATTTGAAAACCTCCCAGTTCTTCAGGGTTCACATAATGTTCATGTATTATATTTTCGGCACCCTGCCAAATGATCAGGAGTTTGATCCTTGCCGCTTCTCATTCATTCTCATTATCATTCACTATGCAGACATTTTATTTGGTTGAATGTTCATAGACTTGTTTGATTCTGATAATCACAATATTGATTGCATTTACTTGGTATGTATATGCAGGACAGAAACCAAAGTCAGAACCATCAGACTCGAGCAAATCCATGAATGAACTTTCCACACTGCTTTCTGGAATGCCTTCCACCATTCAGGTTCCGGAATGGCACAATGACATTGCTGCACAAGTCTCCAATGTCCAATCTTCTGGTGCCATCGTGCCAGATGATAATTTTGGACTTGACTTCAAGCCCGTTGCTTCATTGCTTCCTATCACCACCACAGCAAACGCTAACGAAAACCCTTGCTACTACTCTTGGGACACCTTGCCTGGACTCTGCTGAGGCTGGTTCACATAGAAATGACTCTTTAGTTGTGCAAGAAAAATCTTGAAAGCGATGAATATTGATGAGCTTTCCTGTTTGATCAATTCTATTGGGGTTTGGAACTGCTTTCCATTTGTTGTATCTTGCACTTGTTTTCTTTTTGGGTAAATTATTTTCTTCTCTCTGACAAGGTATTCAAATTACATGGTCCTTCTCTAAAATATACACTTCTCCATCTTAAAAATCAATATATGTGCTATTTTTACCTTTTCTGCAACGAAAAAAAAGAGAGCCTAAAATTGTATTTATTTTGACCAAAAGGCCTCTATAACTATCATATAAAATGTATTAAATTATATTTATCAATATGAAATAGTGACTTTTTTTTAATTTAGTAAATTGTAAAAGAATTTGATAAAATGATAAATAAATAAAAACAAGGAACATATAGAAAAAATAACATTTTAAGATGAAATAATTTAAAGATAATAATTTAATCTCAAGAATAATATTTTATTAAATATATATTAATAAACATAAGCATTACTAGAAATTTTTTATAAGTTTAAAATAAATTAAATCAATGGTTTTTAACATAAAATAAATTACATTAAAATAGAAATTTAAAAAATATTCTTTTAAAATTAATAAAAATAATTAATAGTATTTCTGGAGGTAATTTGGTTATCTTTTAGTTCCATAGAGTTAAATATATTTTTTCAAAACAAAAAAAAAATGATTGTATAATTTGAGTATCTTTTTAGGATAAGAAAGTAACTTACTTTTCTTTTAAAAAGAAATTTTTATGCACTATTTATAAGACATTCTTACGTAGACATGGTTTTAAAAAAATTGAAAATTAAATCAATTATAAAGATACATAAATATTTTAATAAGACTCACTTTCAACATGATTATGTAACTTTCTCCTTTACAACATACAAAATGTTTTAAATATGTATTGTTAGATATTTGTTACAAGGTTATTTAATAATAAAAATATAACACATAAACATTTATTATAACTTGGTTATTAACTCATTCAATGAAAAAAATTCTTTTATATGCCATTATTCTATTTTAAAATTTCACAGCAAGCAAAAAGAGAATCATTCTGACAGTTACTGAACTGGTGAGTTATGCTCCTCAGGTTAGCTTGGGCAGCAAGGTGTGCCAGCCAACTCGGGGCTGTGCTCAAAAATCCGTCAAGCCTGGCTTATTTTTTATTTAAGTATCAAGCTCAATGTTAAATTACATACTTGAAAAATTATTTATGGTTATTAAAAAAAAGGGATAAGAAAAACATGTCTATAGGGAAATATTGAGATTTTTATAAATAAAGACTAACTTATGTTGGTAGGTATTTATGAAGACTAAATTATGTAGGCTACAACAAACAAAACTGTCAGTGTAAACCGATTCGACTCGTGCCTGAGGACATTGTCCTTAAAAGTTATTCCGCCACAAGTCAACAATTCCTCAGGATTAAACGGACCCTTCCTATAAAAGGGAAATAGAACAGCAAGAACTGAAAAACTCAGAAGAACGAAGGGGGAAGAGAGGAGAGAGCTTTAAAGATGTTCGAGAGCTCGGTGCACCTTGAACCGCACTATGCACTGCCTTTTATAGGCCGAAGACGCGAACAAGAACGTTAGACAATTAAAAAATAATTAATGGTGGCTTAATCAAGGTTTAATAAAAATCCATTTTGAACGTTGGGATTAAAAGCAGCGACTATTTTTGAACGTTGAGATTAAAGCCGGTTAATGAAAAATTAAAGCGGTAAATTTAAGGTCTCAACGTTCAGAAAATTAATAAATTCATGTTTCAATTTCAAAACTGCTGAAAACAAAAATTTTTCACTAAGCTTATTTATACAAAATATTTTTGTAAAATACAAAAATAATTGCAGTAAAAAATACCCAATACCGTGTCCAATTCGTGCGTAGGGGGGAATAAGAGATTTTCAATTGCATTACTCCTGCGTTGGCCTGTTGTTGTGCGCACGAGTTCAATTCTCTTCTTGACCCATTTATTTGCCCAATATCACATCTTAGTATACATACACTAAAATTCCTTTTTATTCTAGGCAATGTGAGACTTAGGCTTTTGACACACCTACTCCGACAAATTATTAGGATGTGACTATTTGGTTTATTTTACATTTTAAATTGGATAAACATTCACGAAACAAACATCTTGATGGCTATAATAGCCCAAATATATAAATTTGGAACTTGTATACATAGACATAAAGGAAGAGAAAATTCTAGAAACACCCAACATAAAATTACGGACTTGAATTATTTCCACCAAATTCTCCCTTTGCTGTTTCTCCACCAAAATCTGAGCCATTGGATTCTCCTCATAAAGTCTTATATGTCATTTTGAAAGATACAATCTTGGTCATCCATTATTGGTGAAGAGACCGTAAAAAAAAAATTTAGTGGAGAGAATCCAAATCCTAAAATTACAACTTCCAACCATCCTCATCATTTTATAAAAATTATTTTAATTTAAAAGTTTAATAAAATTTAAATTAATTACCAGAATATAAGAGATTCTGATTATCTACTTAAAATCTCATAAACGATTTTATTACATGTAATCTCTCTACCATACCTCCATCATTCTCGCAGTTAGTCACCACAAACTTTACTATGCAGAGTGGAGGGACAAAATGGCAATCAAGGTATAGAAGGCAGAATATGAGTAACACATTGTCGCGAACTAACTAAAATAAGCAAAAATCATAAATAACACCACCTCTTCAGTACCATGTCCTAACTCTTTCTCTCTCTCTAAAACCAGTTTCTTCTTCTTCTATAGCTCTATTTCTGCACAGTCCCAAGTTTTATCCATGGTCGGAGCTATTCTCGACTTCAATTGCAACTCCATTGTTCATTTTTAATGAAGATCGAATCATAGTCTTTGCATATTATATATATATATATATATATATATATTTTTTTTTTTTTTTCATTTTAACAATGGTGTCTTAACCATTATTTAAAAAATTGTAGTTCTCGTTCTAACTATGGTTATTTTAACTGTAATTAGGATACAATCCCAATCATAGTTAAACACAAATCCTAATTAGGATAAGGTCTAACTGTGGTTTGTATTAACTAAAATTAATATATTTTGAGTCTTAACCATGGTTAAGCAGAGCTATGGCAGTTAAGTAATAATTATGGTTAGGACTTATTAAATTAGTGCTAATTATAGTCTAGTTATGATTTTACTAATAATTAGTGGAAGTCATGACCAAACCTTTCGTGATAGACAATTTATTGATAAAAGTTAAAGTCGTTGCTAAAATTTTGAGCAATCATTAAGACTGTCGTTAAAGTTATTAAAAAATCATAACTAAAACCTCTTTTATGTGTAGTCTATTATCATTGAACTTGTGGGCTTTTACCCACCTAACAACTTAAATTAGTCTCTAAGTGATTTACGTTACAAAGAAATTTAAAGTCGCCTTACAAGCTTGAACAGTGCTAGGAGAAGGAAATTAAGTTACGTGGTTTTATGTGGCCATGATCCAAGGAACGTGGAAAAGGGAATTATGTTTGACCTCTAAGGTCAACACGAATTTTGACAATGACATTATTAATGCTTTGAGCTTGGATGATGACATTAAAACATTGTGATGATGCATCTTAATGGTTAAAGTGGTTTAAATTAATTGAAAATGCTCAATCTAATTATGCTTAATTATGATTGCAATGCTATAATAATTTCAACTAAGCATAACTCAATGCATCCAAGAAGTTCACAGAAGTAGAAACAACTTAAGAAGATGCTTAAATGAATACAGAATGCTCATATATGAAAAGGTTACTTTGGGCTGGAATCTTAAAATGCTTGATATTGTGATATGATCACAAAAGATTTTATTATGTTGAAGGACATAATAAATATCACTTGTATAATTGCCAGAAGTTTTCCTCAATAATTATTGTGGTTATATTGATTGTGCTCATAACGGCTATATATGATACGAAAGATTATAAGGAAACCTTTACATGTTTATGAACATAATTGATAATGTTTTTATACTCCTAAATATCTTGAACATAAGTTTAATAGGTATTTAGGGTGATATTCATGATCAGTTGATGTCATAATTATTGAAAAAGGTTTAATGTGTTTCAAATAGGTTTGAGGTGCTTAAGAAATATTCGGATGTGCTTGAGAAAGGATTAGAGGAGCTTTTCAATGATTCAAAACAAAAAGAAGAAAGAGGTTAATGGAGTTAATGGAAAAGTAATAGAAGGTGTGAGTTTGATAGTCTACGTCTTGGTACCACCGTTTAGATATTGATACCAATGGAAAATTTTTTTAAAATTTTTATTATATTTTTATTATCATTATTTAATAGTATTTTTTTTTATTTTTTTTTAAAGTTTTTCTATTTCACCTACGAATTTTTTTTTTTGGTTTCCAATTCCCTTAATATCTTTTTTCACATATCAAATGTAACTTTGAGGAATATTGAAAGGTTTTGAAGGATAGAAAAGTTGAGGCAGTTTTTTGTTTCATTAATGTTCGTCTATGTTTGGAGCTTTATATATAAAAGAATAATACTGTTTATATAATTTTTACATTTACGATTATGTAGACTTATTTGAATTTCGCAAAAAAAGTTGAGAAATATTTTTTTAATAAATTTAATCAAAATCATCTAAGTCTGAATGAAGTTGTTACTTAATTTATATTAATATACATCACTTTGTGCCCTATTGGTATTTAGTCTAAAAAATTATATAAAAGTATAAATAAAATAAAAATATATAATTAATATTAATATAAGAGGAGTGTAAGAAGTTATTTAAACTTTTCACTACTTTATTTTTTAAATAAAATAAAAAATTGAAAAGCCACTAGTATGTGTGCATTGAGTATGTAACAAAAGTCATATGAAAGTGATCATCTTATTTAAGTGTGAAATGACGTATGCTTCGTTTCCAACAAGAATTTATTATGTTTAATTATCTCTATCTCAAAGTGATCATGTACACTTTAGCCAGATTAGTGATGTAAACACTTGGAAAAGCGAGGAGCCAAAAACTTAAATCTGCTTTTGTATAATGTCGCAAAGGACTTTCGCTTTAAGTTTGTAATTCTATGTGTTTGAAAGTAGAAAGAATATTCTTAAATCAATCGATTACTACTTGAATTACGCTTACTAGTTGCACATAATCAATTTAATTCCCTTTTCTTTTTCTTTACTTCAAGAAAAATTATGCACAAACAAATATGGTTCGATTTGTCTCAGTTCGAGTGACTTTTACAACGTTTTTGTAATTATAGAACTCTTGATATTACTAATAATTTGAACCATGAAACTGTTATAATAATAATTTTACACAAAGAGTGTTAAATAATTTGTAATATTTTGGGGTTTGTAATCTGACATTTGAGGGGAAATAGATGAGCTAAAACTATATAAGAAAGAATATATAAATAAATAATTCATTTAATATGTTTAAATAATTATATATATATGTATATATAATTATGCTTTGACTATTAAGAAAATCTAATTTCAAGAAGCCTTTTTTACTATTAAAATAACATTGTTTATAATTTCCTAATATCGTTCTCTAAAGATAATTTGTCATTCACGTCTTAGAAGTTTGCTTTCTTAATTCTTTGTTCTTATATTTCCATGACTTGAAATCTTATTTACGACCAAGAGTTCAATTTTTTTTAGATACGTCTCATAATTTTAATCTCGATGATTCATTAGTGAATTATTTATTAAAAAATCGAAGTAAAATGTTTAAAATTTTGGTATAAATTAATCACATTAGTGTTTCAATTCTTCATAAAACTAATATTTCCACACACCATAAACGCAATTTCCAAGTAGGAAGTAGAAAAATCAAATTTCAAACATTTTTAAATTGTATATTTCCACAATCATTGAGAATAAAAAATAGGAATGTCGACACTCTCCAATTCATTTCCTAGACAATTTAAATCGTTATAATCGAGGGTTTCATTTGACATTT
This sequence comes from Erythrophleum ivorense, assembly GCA_026724425.1. Classification (NCBI taxonomy): domain Eukaryota; kingdom Viridiplantae; phylum Streptophyta; class Magnoliopsida; order Fabales; family Fabaceae; genus Erythrophleum; species Erythrophleum ivorense. The sequence continues at coordinate 3,611,647 of JAIUCV010000034.1, read as the reverse complement.
ACTGCATATGTTTCTTTTGACCAGGAACTATGGGGAAAAACTATCCATTAATTTAGAAACAATTATAGGTCATAATCAGTGCTTTATTATAATAATAACAACACTTACGACATAAATTTGACCTTGAGAAAGCTAAGAATGATAATAATACAATCAATGGGTAAAAGTTGAAAAACAATTTACTCTAAATTACACTAATATTTTTTTTAGAGGTGATTAAATTATTTGTCTTTTCATTCTCTTTTAAAAATTTACATTTTTATTCACAAAAAAATTACATTTTTTATTTTTTAAAATTAAAAGATGTGCTACACTAATACTAATACACATATAGTAAAAGATGAGTTACAAACATATTTATTTGGATCAAAATACTTTTATATTTATTATTTATATAATATGACAAACATTATATACATAATATAAAAATTGTTAATTTTTTAAATTTATAATGGATTAAATTTATTATTTTTAACAATATATAATATTGAAATAAAATTTTTAAATATATATTTTTAACAAGTTATATTTTTAATAAAAAATCAACATTATTTTTTAAGATACTTTGATCCTATTTTAATTTAAGAAAGTTTGTGTATATTTTTATAATAGAAGAAAAGGTTATGTAATTTAAACATCTTACAAGAAAGTAGAAAGTAATTTACTCAAAAATCTATCATTAAAATTAAGATACTAAAGGAAGTCTACAATGTTTTAGCTTCTAGGAAATTATATATCTTTCTGTTCCTAGTTAGCAACAAAATTAGGAATTGAAAGTGCTCATTCTTTTTTCCTTCTCTCACTTCTAATATATAATTAGATCATAAAGTATGTTCTTTTTCATTAATAATTTAAGACAACGAGGTTGGTGGCATGTCTCTTTCAATTTCTCCCTATTTATGGTTCAATAATTTAGGCCCTTCTTGTACATGCCTACTGATAAGTTAGAGCAATACCAATAATTTTCATTTCTGTTGAGCCACATAATTTATTCAATTAATCTTTAGATTTTTTTTGTTGTTGGTCTCCAAACTTCCACATAGAGAAAGAACATATAGGATAATAAGAGCAAAGGGAATGAAAGATTGAGTTGGCTTGTAAAAATAACCAAAATTACTCAAACAGGAAATAAATAACGCAGTATGAAGAATTAGAAAAAAAAATGTGACATTAATTCATGGACACCCGTCGATTTAGGCGAGTTTAATGTTAATGGTTTGATTCGTACTTCTATTATTAACTTAAAAAAACATGGAAATAACTATGCATTTGTGGCTTTTATAATTGGATAATGGTGTTTGTTGTTGTAAATAAATACACTTTAAATTTAAATTCGACTAAATCAAAAGTTATAAATGACATTTAGTTATAACGCGTTTGTTATATAAGAAGTTAAGAATAAAAATAGAAATAAAAAATAAATAAGTGATTTTTTAAATGAAAAATATTTTTTTATTTTAAACAAATAATAAAAGAGAATCAATATTATTAAATAATAATTATAATAGTTTAATAGATATTATTCAAAAAAAAAATTTCTTTTTCTACCGTAAATGTAAACTGAACAAGTAGATGTCTAGTTTTGACTGTAATTTAGCTCTACATTTAGGCCTCTCTTATGGGTCAATTGCTATCACACTTTGGCTAACAATTTCTTTTGAACAATTATCTTACTAAGAATCAAATGCATAACATTAGTTTTAATATCAATTGTTGGATTGAGTATTGGCCACTAAGTCAAAAGTTATAATTGTTAATTAGAGCATAACTTTTTTTATTTAATCACACCTAACTTAAATATTATATTTTAACCTCACGCTTAAGTCTTTGTTATAAGATAATTGCTATCATATCTTGACTAATAGAACCAACTATAAGTTTGTGGCTTTTATAATTCAATTATTGTGTATAATATTTAAATAACATATCAAACCTCATAAATGCAAACTAGTAAAAGATGCATGAACAATGAAAAAAAAGAAGCCTCACATACACAGACAAAAACTTTGAATAAGCTTCTTGAACACGGACACAATATTTTTTTTTTTTTTTGAAATATTAGTGCCACAAATAAGTTAATCGTTTCTTCATCATTTATATCCTAATAAAGCCATGACTACAATCTCCATTGCTAAGGAAACACTGAGTACACAGTAAAACCAGCTATACAAGAGAATTTGTGAAAGGACTAATACTAATTTGAAGAACCCATTCAAAGTGATTCAAGGAAACCAGTTTTTGTGAGAACAGCATTCCTCACTTTGCTAAGATCCCTACCTTTGAGTGTTCTCCCAACACCTTCAAAAACAGAGAATGAGGATATCTGACTCCTTGCAAGCCTCCTTGCAATAAACTCATGTGGGGGTAACTTAGGGTCATACTCATCATCTTCCTCTTCCTCTTCCTCTTCATCTCCATCATCAGTGTCGCCACCATGATTGACGACACCTTCATTATCTCTATCATCATCATCATCATCATCAAAATCACCATCTTGAAACCTTGAAACCCTCTTATTGGGGGTCTTGTTCTGCTTGTTATTATTCCTATAGATCTTGGACCAGTCCGGAATGTTCACAGGTGCTGATTGCTGAAGAACCTTGGCTTCAATGGAGGAATAACTACTGTTATGAATACTGTTGCTGCTGTTAGCTCTTGGGATCATTCTTGATGCAGAAGGGAGAGGCCTAGGAACAGAAAGAGGAAGAGAAGAGGAAGAAGAAGAAGAAGAAGAAGAAAGAGACTCTTTGGGCTTGAAAACTCCAGAATTATTATACTCTGGTTTTTCTTTCAGAACAGCCCAAACTTCCTCTTCTTCAAAGTCTCCATCTCTTAAGGATCTCCATATCCCACTGTGCTGCCTCTGCAGACCATATTTCTCCTCCATTAATGGCTTCCTACAAAACCCAAATCAGAAAAAATAAAATCCACAGATTCAATTAGAAGAAGAAGAAGAAATAATCAGAAGTTGAAGTGGGGGATAATTCAAAGATATATAAAAAAAGAAGAAATCCCAAGAATCTAACCTTTTTGTTCCAGATTCAGAAGCAGAATTTTGCTGAAATCAGAGAAGAATCTGGTTTAAATTTGATACCAGAATGATAATGATTTTCCTCTGTCTGTCCAAAAGTTTTCTTTTGTGTAGGTTGGTTTATGGTAGTAATTGTGGAGAAGCAGAAAAGGCAGAGGAAGTGAATCACAGAGAGAAGGGAAGGCCCCCAAGGGGCAAAGAGTAAGACAGACCTGAACTTTGTACATAGAGATCCCCTAAATGGTTGGTCTCCATGTGTTTGTTTAACTGGAAAATGTAGAGAGAAAAAGGGCAGTAAGTTTGTTTTACTGACTCCATCTGACTCAGTATCTATGGGAATCTTGAGGTATGATCCACACAATTTATAAACAGATTGAATTTATAAAAAATTAATGAATTAAATTAATTATTAATAGATATGTAATTCTTTTATTATTTTTTAATAAAATTTAATTTTAATATATGTATATATTTATTTATAATTAATTTGATCTCATTTTTTTCATATTGTTTCTAAAAGTTTTCTTGACTTAATTTATAAAAGATAACTAAATCAAATTAATCATTAAAATTATGTAAAAGTGTCTCTAATATTTTTATGTATATATATGTTAATTATTTTAGTCTATTTAATTTTATCCAGGGTATATATTTTTGTACCGAGAAAAGTAAAGGAAGTGAAGAGAAGAAATAAAAAAATAAATTTAGATTTTTCTTTTTAGAATATGTAATTGAGGAGAATGAATGGAAATGCAAGAAAAAGGTATTTGTTTTAATTTAAATCATAAAAGTGTCTAAGTAAAAGTTTTTTTTTTTTTTACTTTCATTCCATTATCAACAGGATCCAAGCATATAAACGCTTTTTGATTACAAATTAATTATCAAAATCAATGCTAAAATCATCATAAATGTGTAATAATCCCGATCACTAATTTATGATGTAAGATTAATTTTTTTCCTTTTTAACCTCTCATTTAAGGTCAGTTTTTTTTTATTTGATATGCCCCATATATATTTGATTGATTTATTTTGGAAATCAAATTTCCTTAAAAAATTATATAATACAGAAAAGAGAAAAAGGAAAAGGTGATGTGGAATTTCATGTGACTGAAAACTGAATGCTAAGCTTTTTTTTTTTTGAGCCATTTCTATAAATAAAGTTTTTTTGTTGTCCACAAAACAAAGTTACTTTATTTTTTTTAATAACCCTTTTGAGTTTTGAACGCCCATCTGTTCTCCATTATACCTCTTCCAAAAGCCTCTTGTCAAGATCATTTCAAACACACACCCACACACACACGTATATATATATATATATATATATATATATATATTTCACACAACTAATATTTATATTATCAGGAGTACAGAAACCCCGTGAATGGACGGCTAATAAATAAAGATTGGTTATTGTCTAGCAAGCAGACAAGGCGTCCAAGTTTTCAATAAAAGAATACAAGTTTTATGAATTTGTATATTAATTAAAAAATAGTGCACACTTACCCACCCCGTCTTTTTTTTTTTTGTTCTTTCCTTTTTTACTTTGCTTATATGGTAAGAGCATATCATGTGAAGATAGATAACCTTACCTGATAGAATAATTAGAGTAAAATATGTAACATTTCTCTTAATTCTGTTGAAATTACATAAATATATCATCTATTTTAAAATTTTATGCAACTTTTTTTTTTGAATTTTGTTAAAATTAAACCGATCTCTAACATGAATTTTTTTTTAATTTTGTTGAAATTACACAGATTATCTATTTATTTTTAGAGGTTTATGCAATTTCAACAGAATTAAGAGAAGTTTGTGTCAGTTTTGAAAATAAAAAAAATCATGTATCTTCAGTAAAATTTAAAGAAAATTTGTGTAAGTTCTAAAAATAAAAAAATATTTATGTAATTTTAACAAAATTCATAAAAAAACATTGTATTTTACTCAAATAATTAATTTAAATTTTTATCATCAGCATGCAAAGAAAGCAAGACGAATAACACATGGAAAATTCTCAATGACTCTGTCAAACAGAAAAATATACGAGACTCGAAATTCTTACATACATGGATTAATTGATTACGCATAGAGTTAATAAATAATTTATCGAAAGGTTGTTTTAGCTTATATATTAGCTAGCCTTGTACCCAGGAGCGTACTTAGAAAATTTTGTATTAATTATATTCTTCGGAAAAATTTATGGCTACTCACAATACATATATATTATATAAGAAAGATTAAATTGATACTTACCTGATATAATAAAGACAAAATATGTCTCATTTTATTTAGTTCATTTCACTGACTAATTATTTATGAAATATATGAATTATTTTGAGTTTTTTTTTAGAAAAGATAAAGTCTACGAATAATTTGATTAAAAAAACAATGCTAAACGGTTTATCAAATTTGTGTGTTAAGAGAAATTAGAAATTTATAATAACGAGATAAAGCAAAAAGGTAAGTTAAAAAAATGTTAAATAATGAAAGAGGAGAAAATATCTTAATAAAAAGAAAGAGTAAATATCATATACAGTGAAAATGTGAAGGGGGAAAAATATTGAGGCCATATGTAATTTAATATGGAGTTACATGCAAATTATATTTCTTGAAGGGGGCTATACTTAAATTTTACTAAATTTCTATATGTGTAATTTTGCAAAAATGGTAGGGGCCAAGCCTCCTTTGGTCTTCCTCCCTTCGCCCCTCCATGTACTTAGCTTATATTCCGAATATTTAAAAACTGCAATTATTATAATAAAATTTTATGTTATTAATTTATATAAAAGATTTTTTTTTGTAAGAAAAAATAATTTTTTGTATAAAAAAATTACTTGGCACTATAGAGTTAATGGTCGTTGTTTAAATTTGATATTTATTTTTTTTTTAAAAATCACTTCATATATTTGACTCCCAAATTATTTTTTTACGATAATATTACAAAATAAAAAAATAATTAACCAAAATCCTATGCCGCCAAAATAAACTTGTAGTAAATAGTATGTTACAAAATAATGTTGTTTAGTATAAAACTTTTGCATTACTAAACTCATGAAAAAAAAAAGTCTCACTGTTTAAAATCATGAACTGAAAATATCTCTTGTTTTAAATATCGTGTGAAAAAAATTACGTAATGAATAAATATCAGTTAATGTCAAAATCTAAAAATAATAAATAAATAATAACAAATAGATTAATAGTACTTACATCAAACATAATAGTAATATTTTTGTAAAAATAATTAATAAATATTAAAAATAAAAATTATTTTCCAAAATAATTAATATAAAATATTAGAATGAGAAAAAAAATAAATAACAATAATAATTATCAGAAAATATTAACATTTTAATAATGATATTACAAAATAATAATAATAATAATAATAAATAAATATAATGAAAATAAATAGAAAAGGATAATAACTAATGGACTTTAAAAATATTAAACACATAATTAATATTTATTTGAATTTCTGAAAATCTCCTATGTAAATAAATATTAATAATAATTAAAAATATTACGTTTTAATATAGTTATAATATAAATGGTAACATAATTAATTTTTATCAAGAATTATTGAAAATAAACAATTTAAAAATATATTCATAATAACTAAACACTGTTATGTTTTTTAATATAGTTTATAATATTAAAATGGTTATATTTTAACATAATTGTAATTAAATTTAATATCAAATAATATAATGGAAATGAAAAGAAAAAATAAAAGCAAATAGAAATATAAAATACTAAATAAGTAAATAACATTGACAAGTAAAAAGGGTAATATTTTAATATTGTTATTAAATGAATGATAATGATTTCTTTTTCAAGAATATGAAACAAATGATAACAGATAAATTAGTAATAACTTTGTTCCAAAATAATAATTATATTTTAGTAAGTGTGATCAATAAATAATAAAATGATTTTATAGCTTCAAAAATATTTATTAAAAAAATAATAGTAGAATTATAAATTAATAAATAAAAAAATTAATACTTGTGAAATTTTTAAAAGTGGTAACACTTTAAAACGGGTATTAAATAATAATAATAATAATAATAATAATAATAATAATAATAATAATTAGCATAATGAAAGTAAGTAATAGGAAATAGTAAATGCATAAGTATTATTTTGAATTTTTGATAATTCACAATTTATGTAAACATTAATAATAACAAAATATGGTTATCTTGTAATATAGTTGTGAAAATTTTAATAGTGAATAATATAATCAAAATAAATGTCATAGAGTAATAACAATTAGGATTAGAAAATAAATGATAAATAAAGAAGCCTAATAAATAGGGTTAGATATAATTAATTAATTAATTAATGCCATTACGAATTGATAAATAAATAATACTTTGAAAATAATGTTGATAATAATAATTAGTTAAACAATTAGGCAATGTTGATAAATAAATAAGTAATAGAGTTAAACGAATGATATTATTATTAATGAACAACGTTAATAATAATTAGATAATTAAAAATAGTAATATTATACAGCATTAATTGTCAAAAACTAAGATTGATAACCAATTTTTAGAAGTCAATGTCCACACTTTGGTGTTGTTTATATATTTTTGCATTGTATACAATTTTTTTTGTAGGAATCAAAATGAGGAAAAAAAAAAAGGTGTATGTATGGGTACAGCCAAATGGGCAAATTTATTATAAGAATGGAAGCATGTCATTTAAGCGTAACAAAGTGATAATGATAAAAATTAATAACAATAATAATTTGGAGAAGTTAAAAAAAGTGATTAAAAAAAAGTTATGACTTTCTCCAAATTAAATGATGGCTGAGTTGATGTATAAATAGCCATATGTAGTACTAAACCTTATGTGCGGTAGTGGTGGAACTACTCACGGAGAGGGTTCAATTTTACAAACTTGCATGTATATAGTATTGAATTTTGATATTATACTATCATATTTCTTAAAAATTGGAATATACTAGACTTGCGGAATTTATTGAATATATATATATATATGTATATATTTATTATTTGACATTTTAAATTGAATCCACTAAATTTACATGTATTTTTTTCTCATTTTTTGTTTCATTTCATTTCATTTTTTTCTTATTTTCCTATTTTATCCTCATCTATCTTCCTTTTTTCCCATTTCTCTCTTGTTTTCCCTTTTTTTTTTTTTTCAAATCATTGTTAGCTTGTTAGACTTTCACAATAATTTTCAAATCTCCATCTATGGCTTTCTGTCTAATATTTCTTCTATTTTTCAATTTATATTCAATTAATGCATATTTTTGATATATTTATGCAATTAGTTAATAGTTTTATAATAATTGAGTAGAACACAACTAAATTTAAATGTTAATATATTATTTTTAATTGAATTAACAATTATCTTTAAAAATAGTGAAAGCCTTTTAAAATATTGTTAAATAAAATAATTTTTGTTGTGCTTTATAAATGTATATTTTTATAATTTGACCGTTATAAATTTATATACTTCATCAAATGAAATATTTTTCTTCAAAATACTAATATAAACTATTCATAAAATTATTATAATGTTATTACTGATAAAGTACTTTTTTTAATGATCATTGTTATCCATTAAATCAATATTAAGTAATATGAAATTATCACCTCGTGTAGATAATTAAATTGTTAATAATGATATGAAAACTAATCCTTAACACATTACTTATTTAAATACAAATTTGTTTTTAGATTTAGAAGGAAAAAAGTTACGTTATTATTAGTAAATTAATCTTATTTGGTTTAATCTAAATATCTGAAAGAAAGCATTTTCTTCCAATAATATATTATAAAAGTATACATTTTTTAAAATAAAATATAAAAAAAATTTATAAAAAAGAGGTTTTTACCCCTCTATCGCAAGGCCTTGGCTCTGCTACTAATACTTGAGGATGATTCTCTCGTCCGAGTAATGCTTGAAACCCAAGCTTATCATGGAGAAAGAAATATTTTCAGGATGACGATTCTCTTCCGAAGGTAGAAAATTTTGCAAATTCCCACTTGAATCTTCAATGAATTAGATAGATGTAGTATAATAAAAACAAGTAACTTAACATTTACTAAAATGGACGTTAATGTTTTCAAATAAATTATTTAAATAAAACACCCAATTAATAATTATTACTTAAAATTAAAAATAATAATAATATGTAATGGGACCGCTTATTTATTAATTAGTGTTTATTTAAATTTACTAATATATTGTTTTGGGACTAAGACAAAAGAATCTCAAAGCTATAAACAAATATATATAAATATATAAATAAAATTAATTATAAATATACATGTTATCTTATTAAAATTAGTTTCATTTGGTATAGTTATCCTCCAACAAGCTAAATTTTGCGGCTTTTTACTTAGGATACACTTATAATATCTGCATATTGTTTATAATTAATTTAATTTTTCTAATTTTATAATCAAAATGTGTACGCAAATTCTATCATCAACCAAATTCACTCTCTAAACAATTTTTACCAAAGAAATGAAATTGGAATTGTTAAAGAGTTATATTATTTTCTCATTATCAAGTTAATCATTTTATATTTAATTTATTTATAACAAAATCCGAATGCATTGAATGACGGCTTCACAATTCATTGGTGCACGGCTCACGTTGGTGGACCTCAACTCTCCATTTAGTTTAGATTCTTTCATAATCAGAAAATTTTAATGGAAGAGAAAGAGTGACACAGTGGATGGAATTCAATAAGATTTATTTGCATGGGTCTACACCAACTGTCTTTTTTTATATCTCTCTTATACACTAGAATTTTTTAGACATAAAAAAATATAAATTTATTTAAATCTCAACTATGAAGTATTAAGTGTCTATTCAACATACACTTAGTTTGCTTTCTCTCTCTTGTGTGAGAGCTCTCATTTTTTCTCCTTAGTGCAAGAAAATCTTAGTTCCCTTGGTTCATGAGGGTGGATGTGGTTCTCTTCAATTAGCTAAGGTTTATATTAATGTTTAAGTGTGTTTGATTTGATTCAAAACCAAAATGGAAGTAGATTCAAAAAGAGAGGTGGAGGGAAGATGGTATGAAGGTGATTCTTTAGTGTTAGATTAGGGAAACGTTGAAGTGGATGGGCCTGAAAAGAGAACTCTGGTGGGAAAATTATTATCAAGGAAGACTCTTAATAGAAAGATAGTAGTTTCAATGATTAAAAAAGAGTGGAACATTTAATAAGGTGTTGAAATTCTTGGAATGGAGAACCATGCCTTTATATTCACTTTTGAGAAGGAGGAAGGTTATAACAGGGTGTTGCAAGGATGTCCATAATCTATATTAGGAAGCTTGTTCAATATCCAAGCATGGTTCAAACACATGGTCTTCTCTGAAATTGATATGAACATATGCCCTTTTTGGATTTAATTTCATAATATCTCTTTAGCAGTAATGATGGAGAAAAATGCAATTAGATTAGGTGAAATGATTGGAGAGGTGGTAATGGTAGAGAAATCTATGTTAAATGAAACATTGCTGTAGAATTTTATTAAAGGTTATTGTTGATTTGAGGAAGCCACTCATAACTAGATTCTAGATTCCACAAGCAAGATCGAATCAATTATAGGTCTCAGTTAAACAAAGCTTCTATTATAGATGTGGTGTGATTAGACATGAACCAAAGACATGTATGGTAGAAAGGAGGATAAGAATTTGCAATCCAAATGAACCACAATTTAGGATGTGGCTAATGGTGGCACTTATACAAAGTTGGGAGGAAGTCATTTTTACTTATAAATAGGGGTGGTGTGAATGGAATTTGGATGAAAAGAAAAAGACGCAAAAGAGGAGCATGGTGAGAAAATCAATGATAATAGAAAACAAGATTTTGTTGATTGGGATGATGGATTGTCAAGAGAAAAGGGAATTAATTATGATTTAGGAAAGCAAACACATGGAGAGGGCAGTTTCTTTGGAAATGAAACACATGATGATGCGAATGTGAATGGTAGTATAGTAATGAATAAGGATAAGGATATGGAATATAACATTGGGAATGTCGAGCTAGATTTAAAAGGCCTTAAAATGGATTACGAGGTAAATGAACATCTAACCCAACAATAAGAGTATAATGCAAGCATGTGGGGATTGGATGAAATGAACAAGGCAATGAAGTAGGAGAAAGAATTGATCATTGGAAGGAAATTAAAATTGAAGAAGTGGAGGTGATTATTAGAAACAATAGCCCATCTGGGTATGTAGTAAAGCTCCCTTTAGATGAAAAAGAGCATGATAAAGCTATAATGCCTATGATAAAAACTAATCCACTAACTAAAATAACGAGAAGAATGAAAAGTGTTAGTTTGAAAAGGAGTGTAGATGATCCTAGTAGCCCACAAAAACGGAAGGGGACCTTATGAGAAATTCATTAATAACAAAGCAAGTGCTTTTTATTTCTTTTTTTTAATGCTGTGAAAAGTAATGCTTTTCCAGTAAAGAAAAAGAATAAGAGAAGGGATTATAAGAAACTTAAAAGTGTAAAGAAGGAAGAAATTGAAGAATTTGAGGATGGCTTAATTAGAATTCTAGTGGAAGAATCTAATTATATGCTGGAAAATAGATTTGTCTTCAAAGTTGGGATAGGAGGGAAGATAAAGTGTCAAATGAAAGGCTTTGGTGGCTAGCTTAGGACAGCCACCATGGAGACATGAAGCTTATTTCCTAGAATTGCCAAGGTTTTGGTGCAGTCAAGAACCTCAGGGAGGTGTGCAAGACTACTAAACCTTCTATTATTATTTTTAATGAAAACAAAATTTTTCAATAAAAAAATTGAAAAGTTTTAAAAAAACTTTACGAAGGAGTTTTATGTTAAACTAAAAGGCATTGTTGGAAGGTTAGTTGTTTAGTGGAAGGAGGAAGTGTAGCTTGATTTTCTATACTAATAAAAAATTTGATACACACAAGGATTTAGTTTTCTTCTTTCAATGTTCCTTCTTTTATAACCTTTGTGTATGGGCTTTTTAAGGAAGCAAAAAGGATGACTATTTAGGTAAGTTGAGAAGGATTGCAAATACTATGAAGGATGCCTAGTTATGTGTTGGAGATTTTAATGATATGTTGAGCCAATATGAAAAGTAAGAGGTAATCTAAGAGCTGTGAAGAAAATCATGAACTTTCAAATTTTGTTAATAGATTGTAACCTCATGGACTTGTAATTCAATGGTGCTAAATTCACATAGACTAATAAAAGATTGAGGGATGTTCATATAAAAGAAAGAATTGATAGAAATTTTAGAAATGTTGAATTAAGAAGTGAGTTTTCAAAAGCAATGGTTTTTCACTAGAAGCTAGTAAGGTCTAACCATCATTTGGTGCTGGTGGACTTTTATTTTTAAGATTCTAAATCCCCTAAAGTCTTTAGGTTTAAGAATTTCTAGTGTGATCACCTTAACTTTATGAAAATAATGAATTAAGGATAGAGTAAAAAGGTGAGAGCTAAAATTGATAATGTTGATGAAATTGTGGAAAGATCAAGAAAATGAAAAGATGCATTACTAAAATGGAGCACAGTGGTTTTTTTTTTCAAACAATCAAATTTTGATAGAAAAATTAATGGAATAACTTGAGGTTTGTAATAAGGGTACTCAAATTGAGGAAAAAGCATGGAAAGCAAAGAAAATTGTCAAATAAATTAAAAGAACATAGGACAAGAAAGAGAGATATTGGTGTCAAAGAGTTAAAACCAATCAGCTTAAGGCTAGTGACAATAATTCAAGATTTTTTCATGTTGTCACAATTTAGAAAAGAGGTAGAAACAATATTCTAAGACTAAAATTATAGGATAGGACATGAAAAAATGATAAGAAGGAGAAATAGTTGATGAATTTATTAAATTCTACTCTCATTTATTTTCTTGCTCAAATATGAGACCTATAGATATGACCTTTAGCTACATGGATAAATTAGTAATAGAAAATATTAAGTTGTTCAAATCATTATCTATAGAAGAAGTTAAAGAGACAGTTTTACTTATGGGAGCTCGGAAAGTGTCAGGATTATATGATTTCTTTAGGCAATTTTACCATTCTACTTGGAAGGAAGTAGGGAAGGAAGTTTTTAAAACCTTGTGGTTATATATAAGGCTTTTCACTATATAAAAAATAAAAGAAGTGAGTGTAAGTATGATTTTGCCTTTAAAATGAACATGAACAAAGTATACGATAGGGTGAAGTAGATTTTTTGAAGAGGGTATTATTGAAAATAAGTTTTTGCAATAAATGGGTGGAAAGGATTATAAGTTGTATAAAATCTATCCATTTTAAGATTACCTTGTTTGGGAGAAAGATTGTTGATTTAAAACTAAGAAGGGAAATTAGATAGGGGGATCCTTTTACTCTCTATCTATTTCTTATTGTTACTAAAGTTCTATAAAAAATAATTTTGAAGAGTGTGGAAAGGGGTGAGCTTAAGGGGGTGAAATTGGCAAGAAACAATCTTATGATCTCTCATTATTTCTTTACAGATGATGTAATCATTTTCATGGCTAAAACAGACAAAAATTGTGTGAAATTGGATGAAATCTTTCAAATTCATGGTTAGACTTTTGGTTAGAGGACAAATCTAGATGAATCTAGTATTTTATATTCCAACAATACACTAGAAGGGAAAAGAGAAGAGGTTTGTAATCTTTTAGGGATAAATGAAGATGTTGATCCAGGAATGTATCCAGGGCTTCTTATCTTATTGAGAAAATGAAAGTTTGAATCCTTAACATTTATAAGAGAAAGGATAGCACACAAGGTTCAAGGGTGGAAGCAAAATCTCTTATCTAATGCTAGAAAAGAAATGATGATAAAAGCACTGGCAAATGCTATACCAGTTTACCCAATGACTTGTTTCAAGTTTCCAAAGAAGACATGTGAGAAATTTAATAGAATAACTTAGAAGTTTTGGTGGGATCCAAAGCAAGAAGGAGGCAAAATTCATTAGAAGAGTTGGGATAGTTTGAAAAAATCAAAGAAGAGTGGAAGTTTGGGTTTTAGGGATTTTACTGACTTTAATCTATCTCTTTTAGCTAAGAGTGCATTGAGAATCTTACAAAACCCATATGACCTATGGGTTTAAATTTTAAAAGGTATTTATTTTCCTAACACCTCTATCCTTAATGCCAGAAAAAGACATAGACTTTCATGGGTATGGTCAAGCTTGCTTGTAGATGGAGATTTACTAGTCTAAGATCTCAATTAGCAAATTGGACATAGGGCTAAAGTCAAGGTGTGGGAGGATAAATGGGTTCTAAGTATAGGTGGTTTCAAAATTACCCCAAATTCCCCTAATAAAGTTGAAAGAGATTTACTAGTGGCTAACTTAATAGTAGCAGGAAGATGGGATTTATCCTAAATAAATAGCCAAATTGTTGATATTGTAGTATAAGAAATTTTAAAAATTTTCATTCCTTTAATTACTAGAAAAGATAAACTAAGACCAAGAATAGGAATGGTAATTATAGTGTAAAGTCAGGCTACAAGGTTGCTAAAGAGCTCAAGGATACCAAACTAACATTTAAACTTTGTTGTTCTTATAATGTCCTTGAAGAACTTTGGAATGTGATCTAGGACTTAAAAGTGCCTCTTAAAGTTTAACATTTTATCTTGAAAGCTATTTCAAGTGCCCTTGCAACTAGAGAAGCTCTATACAAAAGAAAATATGCTTTCTCTCTTGTGCCTAATCAATAACTCTTATTATGAAACAATTGAACACATACTACTACTATACCATTGGGTGATGAAAAGCTAGTATGGTTACTCTTTAGCATTAAATATGCAGCATAGATAGATTTTCAATTTTGCTTTATGGTGTTATGATCTTGTTGTTAAAGAAAAAAAGTTAGATGACTATGGTAAAGTGATGGTAACTTACATTTGTTAGAGTTTGCAGAAAAAAAAAGATGTTGTGCCATTTTTCAATAAGGTGAAGTTGATTCATTGAAAGTGGTCATGGGGTCTATCTCTTTTATTAATGAATTTAGGTAACAAGGAATTATTGGGAGCAATCAAAGGCTAATGATGTTGCAAACATTGAGAATGTTGGTTGGATGCCACCATCAATTGGGCATCTTAAGGTTAATTTGGATGGCTTTTACAACTAAAAAAATGAATGAGGTTGGAATTAAAATCCTTTGCAAAAATAAAGAAAGGATTGTTATTGATGGTTTTGGGAGTTTTGTAAGGGCTAGCTCTACCTTTATGTCTGAAGCTTTGGCATGTTAAAAGGCTTTGATGCTGGCCTTATTTCACGCAAAAAAAAGTTTATGTTGAAACTGATTGCAAGACTTTGTCTAATTTCATAAAAAAGGCTCAACTATTGCTAGTGAATAGACAAGCCTCTCTTTGATGGAAGATGTGTTGCCTGATAGATTTCCTAGCAAATGCTTCTTTTTCTTTAGTGTCTTGCCAAGAAAACAAAGCTGCGGATTAGATTGCAGTGAATGCTGCAAAGGGGATGTGTCCTCAAGGGTAGGTCACTTTACCTTTATCCTCTCTAACTACTATTTTGGTTAGGGATATGTTGGTGGCTTCTTATAATCCTACTGATAAGGAGGGTGATGGTTGAACAACATGTAGTTTAACATATTAGCCTATTCATGTGGTGGTAAGATATTTTGTTTTGTCTAGTGTTTCTTTAGTGTGATAACTTGTCTTGTTGTTTAGAGATTCTTACTTAGGTTTGTTGTTGCTTGTTTCTATTGCTTTTGGTGTTTTTCTGGTGAAAGATTTTTTTTTAGGTAACAAAAAGCTATTAAGTATTGAGTTTATTTTAAAAAAGAAATAAAAGAGCATAACAAATGAGATAAGGAGTTAAGACATTAGATGAGAATATTCATCTTCTCAAAGATCAATTTGTGAAGGATCAAATTTTTTGTTGGATCCTATGATACAATAGACACTCACCTAATAATTTGATCAAAGTGTAAAAATGCTATCAAGGTATAGTTATGATGTTTTGATTTTAGGTTTTTAGGTTTTTTGTTTTAGTTTAATTTACTCTTTGACTATTGTATCAAAAAAAAGTACAAAGTTTATTTACCGTACTTTTATAGCACTCAATTTATTTTTAATATTTTGTATTATTAAATAATCTTTGTTATAATTAAAGTTTCTCTTTTCTTACTACATATCAAATTATACAATTATTTTTTTCTTTTAAAAATATACATTTTCTTCTTATAAAATTATATATTGTGCTATACTCATCTCTTTTACAATAAAAAATAAGTTCTAATTATACTTATTTTTACCAAGGAATTCTTTTATTTATGACTTATATTATATTTGTGTGTGTATGTGTATTTGACTAATATAAGATAGTGAATTTTTAAGATCATTTGATAAAAAATAAATCATAAAAAACATGTCATAAATAATTTTTTTAAATTTAAATAATTTATAAATAATAATTTAATTTTAAGAATATATTTGTATTAAATATATATTAATAAACATAAGTATTGTTGGTAATTTAATAAAATTTAAAAATAAATTTTTAATAATTTATATTTTTAATAAAAAAATTATTATTCTTAAAAATATTTTAGTCATAGTATGGTTTTAGGAGATAAGTGTATACTATTAAAATAGATGAAAAAAATTGAAATTTGATATTTCTTAGAAGAGAAAAAAGTAATCTATCCTTATCATCATCATCATATATGTCAAAAATTTAACAAATTTAGACAAAATTTGGATTAATGTTGAGAATATTGTAATCATAATCATAATCACAATCATAATCATAATTTGATACTATTTAAATAAATTAAAATTACTTATTTATTAAAATATTACGGGACCCAAACAGGATTAATAATATAAATAGCCGACATGCATGCGCATGTAAATTAGTATTAAGGATGATTTACTCATTTGTTAATAATAGTTAAACGAAAGACAGAAACTTTTTGCAATGTGATCTTTAAGCTTTGAAAATGTTGGCAGTACATAGAGACTAGGAGTCCCACCCACACTGGGATAAAGATTAGAAGCTTTGACCCACGTGGTTTTCTGCCCTTATATTCTGCAACCCTTTGTCTTATTTTATGTGAATCACGGAGCAGTATGCTTTATCAAAATGTTCCTTTTATCCGAGTGTGTGCATATCATACAATTAGAAACAGACATCTCGCCTTGATATCTGGATTCGTGGGTAATGATTCAGAGTTTGACTTTTGTCATAATTGAATTTTTTGTTTTTTATGTATCGATAAACCTTAACACTAAATAAGTAATAAATTTAGATAAAGTTGTGATTAACCAATTAATATAAAAAATTGATTGCAATTGAATACGATCAGTTGAGAACTAAAGTCATGACTAATGAATTAGTTAAGCAATGACAAATGGTTGAGTTCTTAGATAAGTGCAATTAGCTTATGTCTTAACTAATAAATAGAGAGTTTTAATAGTTAAAAACAACCAACCTACCCAAAAAAAAAAAGCAACGTGGAATTTGACTTTGCTAAGAAGTCATGAAGCTATTTAAATCATAAATATTGGTTGTGGCCTATTATAAAGAGCAATTATTAGTTAAGAAAGATACGGTAAAAAGAAAAAAAAAGACCAAAATATAAGGATACATAAAAAAAAAAACTCTAAAAAACTATTGAACAACTTATTTATTTATATATATGCTTATTGGCCATTGTAAGCTTCCTTCAACTATTGAATTGGCATCCCATACCATTGGTTGCATGGTGTATGTTCACTTCAATGTACCAAACTTGATCCATGAGCGTTAAAGTGTGTATTTGTTGGTTATGGCTTAACATAGAAAGGTTATTAGGCTTATCATCCTTCCACAAAGAGGCCTTATATATCCATGGATGTTACATTTCATGAACACAAAACTCTTGTATACTACATGAGTCACTAATTCATTATTCAAATGGTGAATATGAGTGAAATGGAAAATCATGATTATTAAAAAGTCCCACATCATTTATCTCTATCTCCTAAGTGCAGTTTATATGTCTGTTGGGTTACTTCACTTGATACGAATTAGTTTTAGATTAGAATCTAACATGGTATCAGATCCCAATTCCATCATTCTTGAGTGCACTTTATATATCTAGTCTCTAGTATATCAAAGCTTAAGCCACCTATTGATGAGAACTCAATAGACAAAGTTGATTTTGATGCTTTCACTAATCCAATTTTTACCAAAGGACTTATTAAAGAGATCACATGATCCTATTCTTGTTGATTTTATAACATTCTCCTTAAAATAAATTTTAATTAGGATAAATTAAATTAAATCAACTAATTTGGGGACTATTAAATTAATAAAATTAGGCCTTAATATAAAATTTTCAAGAATTATGAAATTTGGAAATGAACCCAAAATTTTTTGGAACTATTAGGAATTTAATAGAACATTTTGAGAATCTTTAAGAATTATTTGTAATTAAAATTAATTCATAAAATAAAGACTAATTAAGGAATAAATATTTGGGTAATGAAATTTTAGAAAATTCCTAAATCATTAGAACCCTAAAAGTATAATAAAAATATTTGAAAAATAAAAATACTTAAGTAACTTTTGGGATCAAAATATAATATACAAAAGTTAAGGGTTCAAAATGTCATTTCCACTGGGACCAATATACAATTTTAACTAGAACAAAATCATAAATTTTCTCAAAGTGAAAACTTTATTTTCTCCAAGAAAAAGTGGTAGAATGTTGAACGAATAAATAAGTTGGAGATATTGAAATATATTGTTCAGTGATTAACAATCATTTTTATACCTTATACCAATAATTAAGATCAAATTTTATCTGTATATTACATAAAAAAGCCTTTAGAATTTTCTTGAAGACCAATCGAACAGAGAGAGAAGGTAATCTAAGAGAAGCCACTACTTTTACCCTCCTTATATAAATCTTCTTTCCATTTTCTAAAAACAAAAAAACACATTATTGGGAAAAAAATAAAAGGCATAATGAGAGAAAAATGGTCGTGAGAAAGCAAGAAAGCAACAGGGGAAAAGCTACAAAAGGAAGAGAAGAAGGATTTTTTTTATCAAACCATCTAGTAAGACATCCTTAAAAAATTTGAACTATAGCTTCCTTCTTCATCCATCTACTCCCTTCATCTCCTCTTTTTCTTTCGTATAAGATAGATGGTATGATAAATATGAGAAAAATGACTTGTATAATTCTAAAGGTCTAGAATTAATTTAGATTTTTGTTGTTTAAAGTTGGTTCGATTGCTAATGTTCTAATAATAAAAGCTCAGAGTTTGTTAAAGTCATCTTCTCAATCTTTTCTCTAAAAATCTTGTTGAAGAGAATATGTTTATGTTGGAATAGTGTTTAAGTTGAGGGAAGTTTAAGATTGATTTGGTTGATTAAAACTAGTTTTCCTTGATTCAAAGTTGTATTTGGAAGTTTTAGAGAATATATAATCAAAATTATGGATTAAGTCAGCTAAAAAATGAAAATTTAAAACTTTTAACATGGTGTTTCTCAAAACAAAGGTCCTAGGCAAGGCCAGGCTATACAAAATAGCATGGGATGTGCTCATTTATGCATGCTAGAAAAATGCAAGGGAGCTAGGTAAATTCTTGATTTTACATTATAGGGTTGTGTGATGCATTGTTTTAGACAAAAAATGTTGTTCCATGCCCTGGATATGAGAGTTACATTACTTAGTTGTGTAAATATACATAGGTTGTGTAATCTTCCCTTGTTTTAGGTGTTTTAGATGCTTGAGAAATGCATAATCCAAGCATATGAAATGACACAAGTTTGGAATGGTCCAAAACATGCATTTGTTAAATTTTACACGTTGTATAATAAACATTTGATACTTGTATGATCTTAATAATTGCAAGTTTATACCTAAGTTACCTTTGTAAATTCTCTTCGAACCCTATAAATCTTAATTCAAATAATATGTCACTAATTCCTTGAGTAAGGATAGTATCCTAGACTTCATGCATAGATGATTAACACTTGAACATGCCTATGTATGGAGGACTATAACATATGGAGTACCTTGACTAGTATTTCATTTTCTATGTATGGATTACTAAACCATGAACAATGCCTATACATGGGTGACTTTAGCATTGGAATACAATGATATGGACCATTATACAAACTCTTAGAACACTAAAGATATTTAAAAGACATGATAATTGGAAAAAAGGATTCCTAGTAGAATTTATTTAGGCAAATTATTAGTTATTCATCTTGAACTATTTGCTATGTTTTCTTTGTGAGTAACTAATATAGTTTGTAGCTATTAAGAATTTCACTTGCAAATGGCATTTACTCCATGGGTTGACATGTCAAGCAATGATATTATTTTGAGAAAAATATTGGATTCCTAATGTTAGTACAATATGAAGAGTTAAAGTCTCTCACTTGTGATATTGAGCTTTACAGGTGGTCATAAAAAGGTTAAAATCCTTCACGGTTTAGAGTTTCAATAAGAAGGTGACCTTAGATTGCTTATATGTGGATTCACACTAGAAGATGTCCAAATTTGCAATCATGATATGTATAGCTACAAATATTGAGTATATTAACCTATTTTGTGATATATAGGAATAAGGAAAGTGGTTTTTCATTCTGAAGAATGTTAAAAACCAAGGTTTCATATTAGATAGTATAGGATACTTGATATGACACATTTGAATTAAAAATCTAGGTTTCTGTCAAGCAGTATGGGACACTTGATATAGTATCTATGAAGTTTTTCTTCTCTTAACTAGCATCTTTAGATATGATTATTTACAATTCTTTAAAGTAATCGCTGAATAAATTGCCATTATATGAGCTATTTGACTTATGTAGAATATTGTTTTATATTTATGTTTGTTAAGTAGCTTATTTTGTTAAGTATATGTGTGATTAATGCAATACATATATGCAGTTATGCTAAGTAAGTTATTTTGTGATTTATACGTGTTTGTAGTATACTATTTAGATGTTGATACTTGATTTATTTTATAATTATTCCTCAAATAGACAAGCGATAAAATAAAAACATTTTTTTGCATACATTGCAGTTGAACTATTAATTATTTTTAAAATTTTCTATGCCTTACTGAGAATGATCAAATTCTCACATCTTGAGATAATGTGTATAGATAGTCAAAAAACTATTGACTCGCTACATAGTCAAGATTAAATAGATATATGTGAATATTTTGGAGGTAGGTTGAGTTAGGTGATAATTAATATGAAGATTATGATAGTCATGGAAGCTAGCCAATGAATACCCCTCCCTCCTTCCTTCAACCATGCTAACATGAGTCAGATATGTAGAGGATATAAATATTGTGGATTTTATGTCATGTATATATAGGAGTGTCCATGAACTAACATTTAACAGTGATGTATAATTGGACTCCTTACATCAAATATTGCGTTAATAAGACCCAATATTAGAATAGTCTTTTGAAAATGCAGCATGAATAGTATATGATCATGTACCCTTATTTATGTATATTCTTATTATTTAATGATTTTTGCTTCCGCTAAGTCATAGAAAAAATGAATCAACATAAATAATCAAACCATTTAATATAAAAAGAAAAATGGGAGTTATAGATTCTATTACTCATGTTAATTCAACTGATCCTATTCCTGTTGATTCTAATATTCATGATATCACTAATACACTTAACCTTGATTCTGAATTAGTTCAATATCATCTTCCACCTCACCCTAATTGTGGCCAACCCTCAATTCGAAATCAATCTAATCCTACATGTAATTTAACATATCCTATCAATGATCATGTTCCATCCCACAGGTTGTTCATGTCGGAAGCACCTTATGTGTCTCAATTATCTTTTGTCACTGTTCCTTGTAACATATAGAAAGGATTAGTAGACTCTAGTGGACCAAAGTTTTGGCAAAAGAGAGGCATGCTTTAGAGAAGGGGGAAAAAAAAAAACTAACTTGTACCTTATCATTAGGGAAGAAGATCGTGGGGTGTAGATGGACATTTAAGCTGATAGAACTACTAACATATACAAAGCTCGAATGGTTGCAAAGAACTATACCTAGTACTATAGTGTAAATTACCAAGACATTTACATTAGTTTCCAAACTAGACATTGTAAAAGTACTTTTGTTTTGGGCAACTATCAAGATTAGCTGCTTCTTCAGTTTGATGTGAAAAAAAAAAACCTTTTTACATACAAATCCTATTGAAGAAGGTACATATGAAGCCTCTCCCAAATATACTAAAATGTTAGATACAACAATGGCGTACAAACTTAAAAAAGCCTTGCGTAGGTTAAAAAGGTTACCAAGAGAGAATTATCAAGCTTATGATGAGTTCAATAGCAAAGAAATTTAAAAGACTAATCCGAAATAAATAAATAAAATTAAAAAAATAAAATGCTAATTCAAGACAAATTACAAGCAAAATGCAAACCAATGTAAAAAAAAAAAAACAAGAAAACAAATAAAGGTGATAGTTGGGTACGTTATAAGAAGAGGATCGACATACAACGTGATAAAATACGTGTCACTATCCCATGCGACGCCCTTCTCTCTCTCTCTCTCTGACAGTTCAAGAAAGTCACCACGTAATATAACCTTCCAGCTCATCGCCTCGTCGACTCGCTTCTCCTCTAGCACCTTCCACTCTCATCCAGGGAAGACTCACTGCCCCTACTATAGGGTGTCAACTTTTCTGCAACTTCGAACGAAAATCCCCACTAGCCTATCATGTACACATATTCTCCCTCCTCTTCTTCTTCTTCTTCTCTCTCTCTGCTAAAAAGAGCCTCTAAACTTCGCTTTCTTTCGTCTCTGTCCAAATCCTCTTCCATTCCGAAGACTTCACAATTTTCTGTTTCGTTTTCCAATCAGAAGTTTCGGACTTTGAGCTTCTCCTCGGCTCTTCGGTGCATTAGGCGCTCGGTGCCGCCGTGGAGCCACGGCGTTGATTGGCGTTCCCCTCTGAGTCCTCGGGTTCAGGCCAGAATTGCTGCTCCGCTTGCTGAACATTTCGTTACCATGGGTATGGCTATAAAGATTCGTAATGTGCGTAGTAAAAATGTTTGGATGATTTGTTTTATTTTGGAATCTTCAGGAATGGTGGTATATATCCTGGTTTTCTTTCATGTACGTGTTAATGGTTTTAAGAAATGGAATTTCTCTTATGATAAAAGATTTTGTGATATTATATTCAATATTATGTCTAAGCGGTTCTACGCATGGTTGTATCCGGTAGTTGTGTCTGAAGTATAAACCACTTTATCCTGTTCTATGGTTTTAATTTTAGTATTGAAGCTAGGAGCCAGGTCCAGTTTTACTATGCTCAAGCTTCTTCATTTAAAATAGACCTAGCGCGAATTTTAGCTGAAGCCTTAATTAAGACGAAAAATGCAATCATACCAGCTATTAGTACCATAAATATAATATAAATTTAAATAATAAAAAATTATGAACTTTTATATTTTGCATGTGTATGTATGTATGAAAAATTTATTAAAACATGTATTGTAATTTTATAATGCTATATAAATTTTGTATTTATCTATAATTTTAATAAAATCATATATATATATATATATATATATACTAAATATTTGTACAATAATAAAATAATACTTTATTAATAATCTAGTTGTTTGCAAACTTAACGGGCCAAGCATCCAATTTTGAAGCTCAACTCATTTAAGTAAATGAGCTTAATAGGTTGATCAAACTTATTCATTTAATAAATGAGTAGAGCTATGTTTGAACTTCTCACAAGCTGAATCTGATTAGTTCATGAACAGTTTGGTTTATTTACACCCTGACCCTGAGCTCGTAGTTTTATGGTATTAAAAATCTTCTCTGTTGTAGCCTCTTATCAATTATTATTTCATACCATAAATTAATGCTTTAATGATCTTTTGGCAGGGGTGACATGTCAATGGTAGGATTTTTTATTTCTTTTTTATGGTTATGCGTAATCTGTAATATATATTATGTGGATTCTTATACTACATCAAACCTTGGTTGCTGATAATGTTTAAGATTTGAGGTTAAAGTTAGGCGAATTTTTGTTACATTCGGTATGTTTAGGACTTTAAGTCGTAGATTGGTTAATTAATGGATTCTTTTGTAGTACCTTAATAGATGGAGAGTAGAAATTCGATCAGTCACTGAAATATTGTCATCCAGATATTGTTGTAAGCTATAACTGAATTAGTTGGTTTCTTATACCGAGGGTGATACTCCCTGTTTCATGTAACGACAACCCCCCTCCCCAAGCAAAAAAAACAAAAAAAAAAAAAAGAAGGAAAAGAAAAAGAGTTTATGTCTGATGTAGATTTTGAATATTTTATTGCTCATCATGGTAGGAAACTAAAGACGTTAATGTACTTTCCTTTAATTTAGTTTCTGAGCATGCCTTCAAGGGAATATTGACCAGTCTCCCCAAGCCTGAGGGTGGAGTGTTTGGAAAGTTTTATAGCTTGCCTGCTCTGAATGATCCTAGGATTGGTATGTACAACTCATCTCTACTTAGGCTTCACATAAATGTTGTTGAAGGTTTCGTGAATTTATTATGAGGAGTTTTATTTATAAATATACCTACCACATATATATTTCTTTTTGGTCTTCTCTCATGCTCTATGTGTTCTGATAAAATTTTTACTCTGTTCTGCGCATTGCAGATAGGTTGCCATTTTCAATTAGAATACTTTTAGAATCTGCAATACGTAATTGTGATTACTTTGAAGTTACCAAGGATGATGTTGAAAAGATTATTGATTGGGAGAATACATCACTTAAGCAAGTTGAAGTCCCTTTCAAGCCTGCCCGTGTCTTATTGCAGGTTCAGATCGCGACAACTTCTATCATTAAGTTGGCTTTGGGCTATATTCTGCTCAACTGACTCCTATGTCTTTTATCTTCATAAGGACTTGACTGGAGTCCCAGCTGTGGTTGATCTTGCTTCGATGAGAGACGCTATGAAGAATCTTGGTGATGATCCTAACAAGATCAATCCTTTGGTATGTAGCAAAATATGCACCACTTGCTCATGCCTCATTCACAGGTGGCATATTTTGATTTGTTCATGTGTTTGTGGGGCCACCTGCAAAGAAATCAAAATCTGATACTCTACACAAGTATGAATGGTGTGACGCCAAGTGGAATCGAAGAAGTATTTCTTCCCTTCGTACTTGATTGTTATTTCTTAGTAGGCACTGCACATATATTTTGCACCTATGGTTTTATTGTTCCATCATTCATTACTTTTTGAAGTCACCCTATTCATAGGAACCTCATAATCATTGTTCTAACCTAATTTACTTGCATCTAGGTCCCAGTGGACCTTGTCATTGATCATTCAGTTCAGGTTGATGTGGTGAGATCAGAGAATGCACTGCAGGCAAATATGGAATTCGAATTTGAGAGAAACAAGGAGAGGTTTGCCTTCCTCAAATGGGGATCATCTGCTTTCCGTAACATGCTTGTTGTTCCTCCTGGATCAGGAATTGTTCACCAGGTATACGTGTATATTTCGATTTTGGAATGTGAAGTAGATGGTGTAACTGTAATATATTATTATTGTATAATATCAGTTACCAGTATCAAGCCTATTGCTAGGTTTTCCTGATATTTACCCTTGCTTTAAAACCCTGTCATATATTAATTGTTCTCAGGGATAAGAATTATGCACGCTTCTATAATTTATAGTTTTCTTGGGTTATTGTGGTGTCATAAAAATCTTGAGAATTTTCCTAGATTGGGCTTTGCTTTGGATTAGTCTAATATACAACTCATGAACTTTACGGTGAACATGTATTAGTCAAAGGGACAAATAAGAAAAGGCATCTTGGTCATAAATGTTGAATTTATACTATATATTAACCAAAATGAAAGATTTTGACTGTGACGCTGGTGAATTCGTAGGTCAATCTTGAATACCTCGGGAGGGTTGTTTTTAACACCAACGACCTACTCTACCCTGATAGTGTGGTTGGCACGGATTCCCACACAACAATGATTGATGGGTTGGGAGTTGCAGGATGGGGAGTAGGCGGAATTGAAGCAGAGGCAGCAATGCTTGGCCAGGTATGTGGTGTTAACTGCTGATTTAGGAAGGTATCTGTTCTTTTATAAATTGAAAAAGAAATTCTTGCTACAAAATGTGGAAGTTTTCTGGAAGCATGTGTTAATGAAATCTGGTCATTCATCATTGTAGTGCTGAATACAAAATTCCGAAGTTGAGGAAAGTTATCATGTATTTATCTAGTATCTATGATAGGTGCATTGGCTGCTGAAATATTGTATAGTAGTTTCTGATTTGTATCTCTTAGTCGCTAATTATGCTAATTCACGAGTCTACTGGGTTGATGTACTAAGGGCATAGATTTTTTTTTTTTTTAATTCTTGTTTCATTGAGTTGTTTAGAATATTCTTCACATTGAAAGGTTGTATTATTGAGATCCAGCATGGCAAAAATTCTTGATTTACCATGTGGTAAAATTGTCTTTTGTAATCAAGGTTAGTTTAAAAATTCAACCATTTCTCATTCCTGCAACTGGATAGTAGCATAACACACATTGCAGGTGCATTTGCTTAATTTTGGGTAAGAATTCATACTTAAGAGGTTTATCCCCTAATATTGTGCCATTTTAATGTTCCAGCCGATGAGCATGCTCCTTCCTGGTGTTGTGGGGTTCAAATTGTCAGGGAAATTGCGTGATGGTGTTACAGCTACCGACTTGGTGTTAACTGTGACACAAATGCTAAGAAAGCATGGAGTCGTTGGCAAGTTTGTTGAATTTTATGGTCAGTTCATTCTTATGAGACTGCATTAACTGGAATTGTAACTAAACTCAATTCTACATCTCTGAAGGTTTCTAATTTAGTTGTGTACATGTGTAGGTGAGGGCATGCGGAACTATCAGCTGCTGATAGGGCTACTATTGCTAACATGTCTCCAGAATATGGAGCAACAATGGGTTTTTTTCCTGTAGATCATGCCACATTGGAGTATCTGAAATTAACTGGAAGAAGTGAAGAGACAGTAATACTTTTAATTTTCCAATCTTTGTGAAAAGTGTCAGGTTTTGACCCTGAAACTCTGATATACTTTAACGATCTTTTTGTTTTTGTATTAGGTGTCAATGATTGAAACATATTTACGTGCAAACAAAATGTTCGTTGACTACAATGAGGTATGTTTCCTCCCCTAGACCTTCTCATACTGGATTTATGTTTTGATATCAGAATCTCAAGTTCAAGAAAACTTCTGTTATACAGCCCCAACAGGAACGAGTATATACTTCCTATTTGCAGTTGGACTTGGGAGATGTTGAACCTTGTGTTTCTGGACCAAAGAGGTATTTGTGATATTCTAGTACTCTGACTCTTCCCTTATTCTGATGCACCACTTCATTTGTTAATGAAGATTTTTACTTGCTTACTCTTGAAAGGCCTCATGATCGAGTTCCTTTGAAAGACATGAAGGCAGACTGGCATGCATGCCTTGACAACAAACCTGGATTTAAGGTAAAGGAGGGCTCGCCGAGAGCCTTAGTGTTTTAATAACTAGAGTGGATTACAGTTACACTAATTGATCGTTTTTGTTTCATTCTAGAAATGATGTTTTGTCCTGTGAGATTCATTGAGTATACTTAATAGTGGTAATCATTTGAGTTACTGGTACAACTCATTAATGGATCATCCAGTCATTTCTTATGTCACCCCCCCCCCCCCCCCAAAAAAAACCAAAAAAAAAAAAAGAGAAGTGTGATTTATATGGTTGAGTGTGTAAGCATGTGTCGTAATTTGTTATATAGCAATAACAATTTCTTGCAGGGATTTGGAGTGCCCAAAGGAGAACAGGATAAGGTGGCAAAGTTTACTTTTCATGGACAACCTGCTGAAATTAAGCATGGTAGTGTTGTTATCGCAGCTATTACAAGTTGTACTAACACATCAAACCCTAGTGTAATGCTTGGGGCCGGTCTTGTTGCGAAGAAAGCCTGTGAACTAGGTTTGCAGGTAATTTTTGGTAATTGAAGTGTAACTTCCACCATATTTTAAAGGATTTATGTAGAGATGGAAGTATGAGGAAAATTAACTGGGAACAAATAATTCTAACAGGTCATGCCATGGATCAAAACTAGTCTTGCTCCAGGCTCTGGTGCTGTCACACAATATCTGCTCAAAAGGTATGCCTTTAGTCTACGGATCTTTGTGTCATTTGTGAGAATATTTCATAAACATTGACTTCTGTATTGATATTTTTTATTAACTTTCTTTTGTTAGTGGCCTTCAAAAGTATTTAAACCAGCAGGGATTTCATATTGTGGGCTATGGATGCACCACATGTATAGGGAACTCTGGAGAACTAGATGAATCAGTTGCTTCTGTGATCTCTGAAAATGGTATCCTTCTCTTATCTTTGTGATTCATGACAATTAAAGCAAGTTATATCTATGATTCATGATATTGAAACTAAGAATGGTATAAGGGTTTGACTCTTTACCATTATCATGACAACTTTTAGACTACTGGGAATTAATGCGGACTATCTTATAAGTTAACAAATATACTAGTCTTTCAAGTAGAAATTAGAATATACGTGTTGATTTCATGAGGATTGGTATGACTTATATTTTAGAGATTTTCAAAATATTTAGTATATGAACTATTTATTTATAAGTATATATACTATTCACAAACTGGTATCTTAAGTGACACTAATTACTATTCACATAAACATATTATCAAACACTTAAAAGACCATAAAACAAAGATGAAAGGACTCAAAACAGGGCACAATACTCAAGATACAATAGACACAAATGATGGATTGAATGTACCCTTGATTGATGGATTGATTGTTACACCCTTGGGCACTTAAGAGTTCAATACCTATTTCTTATTCATCATGGTTAGTCGAATTAGCCAGCTTCAATTGTTCATAAGAAGCATTAGGATTTAGTAAATTCAAGTTTAATTAATGCAAACCCACATATAAATTCACAATTAACTACACTTAACTACATTTCATCTAACATGACTAAATAGTGTGTGTTAGATTAGTTATCCTAATGCAAACCCACCTCTTGATACGAATTCACTAAAATTTAATTGTATATTGCTCAAGCCTAACCCACCTTACGGTATGAATCAAACTAGGAGCATTATATTCGGTAACACACTCACATAATAAATAGGAAAATTGATATAACTATCAATAACAATTCAACACAAACAGTGAAGTTCCATCTATCCCTTAAACGAAATTAACAAAACAAAGAGTAGAAGAACAAAAGATATAGAGGGTGAAAGAAAAGTGGAGAGATGAAGAACATCACTTAAGACAAGTATCTTGAGTGATTGGTCGAGGGATTGATCCATGGATGCCAAATTGAAGAACTTTTCCCTCTAGTCCTCCGTCATCCTCTCCATTCCCAAGCTCCTCGGGCATCAAAAAGCTCCCAAAAGCTCCAAGAATAGTAGAGGCTCCTCCCCCTTTTGGATGCCCAAGAGTCCCCTTATATGGGCTCTGAATTTAGGGCAATTAAAACACCGTCTTTTGGTGAATTAGATGCTAGCGCTACAACGCCTTCTCTCTCCACTACACCATTCAGAAGCTTCGCGGCTGCGGCCTCAGCTTTCGTGGCCACGGCCATGAACTCATTGGAGAGTGTTTGGAGTGCTTCCAAGTGTATTTTGAGGCATTTGGTTCCAGCTTTTCAGTCTACACTCGGGAATTAAAAGCTTGGTTTATTTATGTTGTTCTACCGACAAAAAC
Source organism: Erythrophleum ivorense (assembly GCA_026724425.1). Lineage (NCBI taxonomy): Eukaryota > Viridiplantae > Streptophyta > Magnoliopsida > Fabales > Fabaceae > Erythrophleum > Erythrophleum ivorense. The sequence goes on along the minus strand of JAIUCV010000034.1, from coordinate 3,581,851 downwards.
ATTGAATTTTGATGAACAACTAATTACTAAAACATATACGACTAATTGGTGTCCAAACTATCTAAAAGTACAAATACACAACTTAATACAAACTTGACTAAAATCCACCAAATTACGTTAACTAAAACTAGGGTTTAGCTAAACTTAATTGATAAAAACTCTGCGAAATAACACTAGGAGACTTGGATTCCTTTACACTATTTAACCTTAAACAATACGAACAAGGCTCAAACTAAGGGTTATTCACAATAACTCACATATATTCAGTTAATTCAACTTTAAATACAGTTTAACCACTAAAATAGATATATGAGAGGAAAAATAGCACAAAGCACTTAATTAGTCCTTATAAAAAGATATGGAAACATAGATATAAATGGGACTTATTAGAAACACAAACTTCTATGTTTCCTAGCTAAGATATGTAGGGTGTATGCATCTAATCTTCATCTAATTGGTGCATGTACTTTTCAATTGGAACGCGATTGATATTTTGGATGGGCATTGCTTCTGAAATCATGTGAATTAACTGATAAATAAAACAGAAAAATCCTATTTCGGTCCCTAATAGGTTGTTGGATTTTCAATTTAGTCCTTCATAAATCATTTCTTGCAATTTAGTTCCTCAATCATTAAAATACTTGCAATGTTACCTTTCCATCCCATCTCATCCAAAATTTGACATGAAACCTAACAATTTGTTGACTTTAACATTACTTGTTTACTTGGCACCATTAACTTCTACCTTAAATTTTGGCATCCAAGTTAGAAGATTGTTAGATTTGGTGTTAGATTTTGGATGGAGATAGGATAGAAAGGCAACATTGCAAGCATTTAACCGATTGAGGGACTAAATTGAAAGAAATTATTTGTGAAGGACTAAATTGAAAGTTCACTTTTATATCAGGTATCAAATTAAGATTTTCCTATAAATAAAAAATTCTCATAATTACGTTACAACCTAAATTAGTTTCGATGCTAGATCTTTAATTGTATTCCAGAATCATCGGTTGTCTGTTTAATGGCATTTCTCCTGGTTGGGTAGTTACAGACCTTTTCTCCATTCAAGTAGATTTTGCCTGGCCATTCTATCTGCATCTTACTCCTTTTCTTTGATCAATTTTACTTTTGTTTTTGGTAACTCTTTATTCCTGTGCGTGTATTATTATTATTATTTTTAATATTTTTGGCAATCTGATTCTGCTCACTCCCATCTGTGCAGACATAATTGCTGCAGCTGTTCTTTCTGGAAACCGAAACTTTGAAGGCCGTATACATCCACTAACAAGAGCTAATTATCTTGCATCTCCTCCATTGGTGGTTGCCTATGCTCTTGCTGGCACGGTAGGCAAAATGAGTTTCTTCCCCATGTGTTGTTGCTTCTGTAGTTCCATGACAGAAAAGCTAACATTTGAATGTAATCTAGATGTTTAACATTTGATGTACATTTGACCAACATGCATGAGTCTTCCAACTGCAGCACATATAGCCAAATTTTGTTAACTTAGTGGATCGAACATGGAATGGACTGAGATGCAAAAGTTTCACTTCCTTGATGATTTATGCTCTAATAAATCTTGTTCTGAAGGACTCACATTATCTCTAACCTCAAATTCATGCTTGGCACTTCTTCAATAACTACTTTGTACATATTGCAATTTGCAACATCCTTCAAAGTGTTGAGTGAGTGAGAATCTGTAATATATTAGAAGATATGCATGATACATTAACCCTGTTTTTTTTTTTTCTTTTGGTCATATTCTACCTGCAATAAATATATTGGGACTAGTAGTAAACCTGTTAATATGAATCTTTGTCCTATATTTTCTTTGTTACTGTTTCTTCATCTTTTGAACAAATATTTATTCAGTTCAACTTCATTATTATAAAGCAGTAAATGAGTTGCGTTCAATCTTTATCTTACATTCCTTTCATCTGTTAGGTTGACATTGATTTTGATAAAGAGCCAATTGGAACCGGGAGGGATGATAGAAGCATATATTTGAAGGATATTTGGCCCAATAATGAAGAGATTGCAGAGGTAGTGGAGAAGCAGAGATTTGATGTCTGAATTTTGTACAAATATTTACCTACTTGGACAATTATCTAATAATCAGAATCTTAATAAGTCTTTCTTCTTACTCATATATAGGTTATTCAATCTAATGTGTTACCTGATATGTTTAAAAGCACTTACGAGGCTATCACAAGGGGCAATCCCTTGTGGAACCAGCTTACAGTGCCTGCTTCTACTCTATTTTCTTGGGATCCAAACTCAACCTATATCCATGAGCCTCCCTATTTCAAGAACATGACATTGGACCCGCCAGGTCCTCGTGGGGTAAAAGATGCCTATTGCCTGTTGAATTTTGGAGATAGTATTACAACAGATCATATTTCTCCAGCTGGAAGCATCCACAAGGACAGCCCTGCTGCAAGGTATCTCTTTGAACGCGGAGTGGATCGCAAGGACTTCAATTCTTATGGCAGTCGTAGAGGTAATGATGAAGTGATGGCAAGGGGCACCTTCGCCAATATTCGCCTTGTGAATAAGCTTCTGAATGGGGAAGTTGGACCAAAGACAATTCACATTCCTACAGGAGAAAAGCTCTATGTGTATAATGCAGCAATGGTTAGTCCCATAACATAACATCTTACTTCTGGCCATTAATTGTATATATATGATCTTTCCTTATGTTTTGAGCATAAAATTTTGCTGTTGCATCAGTTTTGCTTGTGATTTGATAGATTTTGATTGATAAATGCTGTTATAATATGATATTTGCCATTGCAGATAGCTGAAACTCAGATCCTTCAATGTTTCTCACTCTTAGTGAATTATCAGGCAGATCTCACTGTTATAATATGTATTTTACTTCAGATCTGAAACTCAGATCCTTCAATTTTTCATACTAGTCATGAGCTTTGTCAATTTCGTATGAAGTAAAATACAGGCAGACTTGTATGCTTACTAATGTAGAATAGGAAGAGGAATAAAAGAAAAGGAACTAAAATACTCAAAATTCAAAGATGAATTCAATTGTTCCATAATAAAGAGTTAATAATAATAAGTAACTAGGGTCATGATACCAGGTTTCCTGATCTTATTAGGATACTACAATGGGGCTAACAAAACCCTAGACCTAAAAGCCTTTATTCCTAATTAAATCCCAAGTTACCCCCAATTTCCCAAATTACAAATCTTAATCCCCAAATAATAATTACTTACCTTATCCTGTCAACCCCCTATCTTTGGGACATGATTTCTGTTATGGTGCCATGTTTATCTTTGTCATTGACAATGTCTCTAAACTATCAGTCACATATTTGCAGAGGTACAAGGCTGCTGGTCATGACACCATTGTTTTAGCTGGAGCTGAGTATGGATGTGGGAGCTCTCGGGATTGGGCCGCCAAGGGTCCTATGCTTCTAGTAAGTTCAAGCACAATGCTCCTTTACGACAAAACTTGAAAAAAGTTCTTCAGGTGTTTGTTATTAAATTCTCCAATAAGAACATAAAATGTGGAGGAATTCTAGTGTTGAGTTGTAAATAATCATATAACTTGATAGCAAACAGCAAACATCTGAAAAAAATGAACCTAAAGTTTGTCTGCTCCTTTATAGCTCTTTTCTAACTGTGCTGAATATGGCATCTTCTATTTCCTCCGTCTGTGTTTGCTTCTGTCAGAAATACTCATCATTTATGAACTCTTCTCCAATATCAGGGGGTGAAAGCCGTAATTGCCAAGAGTTTTGAGACAATCCATCGCAGTAATCTTGTTGGAATGGGCATAATTCCTCTCTGTTTCAAGTCTGGTCAGGATGCAGAAACATTAGGATTGACAGGCCATGAGCGGTACACAATTGATCTCCCAAGTAATATCGGTGACATTAGGCCTGGTCAGGATGTCACTGTTACAATAAACACTGGCAAATCTTTTACGTGCACGCTTCGGTTTGATACAGAGGTAAATGTCTCCTCTTTTTTTTTTTTTTCCCCCCATCACCAAATTGATTATCTGCTAGAGATAGATAGGGGTGAAAATAAATATGGAAAACACTTTACAAAATTTCACTTGGTCACTTCGTTTAATTCTTAGAAGTTGTTAAAATTTTTATCTGCAGGTTGAGTTGGCATATTTTGATCATGGTGGTATTCTTCCTTATGTCATCTGCAACTTGATTAAACAATAAAGCATCTCACAGAAATTCTCTAGTGGGCTCGGTTTATAAAAAATTTATAGATTAAGTTAATTATAAATAGACATATAAGTATTTCATGCACACTTTTAAGTGAAACTTATTTCTAACATGCTTATATGTCTATTCTTGATTAATATGGTCTGCCAATATCTTTTAGACTGGGTCTATTTGAGCATTTCTCAAGCATCTCGTGCTTCTGGCTTTGGTGATTTGCTCCTTGTGATCTTTTGGCGGTGTCCCTTATTTCTGATTTAGAAGTTGAATCATGGGAAGTTTTAATTCATTGCCTGATATTATTTTTCTCTTCATTATATTGTATGTACACTTATAGATGATTGTTAGAAGGAACACACTTTTTTAGCAGTGTTTCCAATGTAATAATAAGGGTGTTCATCCAAACTGTTTCTATTTTTTAAAATATCTGGGATATGCAAGCATATTTGCTTCCAATAATTTAGAAACTAGCTCTGAAATGGTGCTCTAAAGTTTGTATATAATTGAAGGTGAAAAGGTTGAAAGCTCAAATAAACTGTGCAATAAGTGTGTAATATGTGTCTGCAAAGAAATCAAACAAATAGTCTAACCAAACATAATAGAGTTGGTAGTTTGAAACTGCATTGAACTATGAACAATGTTGCTTTGCATGGGAAGTCCATATAAAGGTGTAATATGTATCTGCAAAGAAATCAAACAAGTAGTGTAACCAAACGTACAAGTGGCAGTTTAAAGGTGCAATGAACTGTGAACAATGTTGTTTGTGCAATGATGCAGTGCCTAAATGGCAGCATCATTTGTTGATGCCACAGTCAAAATCTGAAAAAGCCTTTTCCCAGATGGTTTTTATTTGTTTTGCATAAATTTTAGAGTAAATTATATAATTTTTTCTTGAATTTTATTAAAATTATATAGATTATCTTTTTATTTTTTAACATATGCATAATTTTTTTGAAATAAAAATTTATTTTATATTTAGTTTAATTTTAATTTTTTTATTAAAATATCATTTATTTAAATTTTTTTAGTTTAAAAAAATATGTATTTAAGTTAATGAAAAGTATTTTAGTTAAAAAATTTAAAATCAGATTAAAATGTATGATAATATTTTATTTCAAAAGACTTGTAATTTTAACAAAATTTAAAAGAGATTTGTGTAATTTATTTTAAATTTTATAAACAAATAAGACAAAAAATTTTTAAAAAGTATCTATCTAAAAATAAAATAAAAATTTAATGGAAGTGTTAGAACTGGGAGTTACAATTTTTGGATACATTTCTTGCGCCCAAAATAGATGCATAAAGAAAATTTTATCAAAATAAATATTTTACATGAAAAGGTTTATAATTTTTGGTTGAAGTGGGAGAACTCACTTTTGGGGAAGGGGGAAGTGGGTTCGAACCCTCAACTCTTGCGTACGCAGAAAAGAAGATGCCATTGTTGCCGGTGGTAAGATTTATTAATGTACTAATTCTTGTAAATTTTTATTGGTTCTTGCGCCTATTTAAATTACACATGAGAATTTCTATGGTGAAAACATTGATTAATTTAACCGAAATTCCAGGACCTCAAACGAGTATCATACTCATTTTTCCGGTTCAAGTTCTTTTCCAGTTTTCATCTGCTGAAGCATTCACCTCAGGTTGCAAGAGAATATTCCCTTATGCTCTGCCAAATTCACAAAAACCCATCTCATTAATGCTGCCAAAACCTCTCGTACGCCAACCACCCGTTCTTTTCTTTCTCTCCTCTCTCTCTCTTACCAGCTTTTGAACGCGGTACCTCATGGCAACGTCTTCTAAGACTTACCATGAAGACCATAGCGCCGGTGCCAACCACACGTTCTAGCAAATTGTCATTAACAAGAAAAAAGATTTATTCGTAGTTATTTATATTTTTATTATTAAATTTTAATTAAAATATAATATATAATTTTTTAATAATATCATTATAAATTTCTAATTTTCGTAGATAATTATATAATTTTTAATTAAATTATATACTTATTATATTTTGATTAAAAATTTTAAAATTATAACGAAGTATACCTAAAGCTAATCCAAATATTATTGACGCTACACAACGAATATGGGATAAAGGAGAATGACATGGTTGAGTAAACTCCAAATGAAATTGTTATGATGCGAGTACAAGGAAACAATGTTGTATAAGAAAATTGTTGAATAACCACTGTAAATACACGTGATGTTATTCAACAAATATATATATATATATATATATTGCATTATATTTTTTAGGTTTAATTTTTTTCTCACCTCTTGCCCACTTCATAAATTAGTGGAATTTGAGGGAAAAAAATAAAAAAAACTGTTCAATAATCATCTTTACTTTTCTCTCTCTTAATGAACTCATGATCTTTATTCTCTCTTATTTATCTCTTTAATCTATTGTGAATTATTATTATTATAAATAAATAAATAAAAATAAAATATTAAACTATTATATTATTTTTAATTTTATTATTCATAATATAATTTTATAAGTTTTGTTTGATCTTTTACTTTTGGTTTTCATAAACCAGTTTAATAGTCAATGAAATCACTCTAATTGATTTTTGTAACCTAATGATTTATTTTCTGAAATTTTTATAAATTTAAAATTATTTATGATAAAATTTAAAGGAAAAACTATATAGAATAAATGCTTGAAACCCTTCCAATTATCATGCACTGTTTTAAAGAGCTGACGTCTTCGCCGGCTTCATTCTGCAACACTTGTTTTAGCTGCTAGGTTGAATTTTCATAGGTAACCATTTGTGTGAAAGTTAGTTTTTGGCAAAGAAAAAAGGAAAAAGAAATAAAAAATTTGATAAAATTTTATTTTTATTCTTGTAATAATTATTTAATAATTATTTAATATTATCTATCAATTATTATTTAATTACTAAAAATAAAAATATCATAAATATTTTTTATCTATAAATTTTTTTATATCAAACTTTTTATATATATTAAATAAGTTAAATAATTTAATAAAAATATTTAATATATTAAAAAATCAAATCGGTAAAACTAAAAAAAAATCTAAACCAAGACTTCGAGGTCTTATTGATCCAACGTCCCTCCTTTTTTTTGTCTTTTTTATTTTTTTGGTTCGGCCAAGTTCACTAAGCTTATATTCACTCCTAATTTCTTTGGATGTCTATGACAATCTTTTCTTAAATAACCCAAGATCTTGAAATGCTGTTTATAATAATTTATCACCTAATTATATAATTGGTAATTTGAGCTTCCAAACATTTATTGATTAAATTGGTTATAAGTCAAACTCTAGTAGAATATATAGTGTTTTATAAGAGTAAAAATTTTAATTAACTAACAAAATAGACGCACGAGACCAAAAAAAAAACACAGGAAATATTATATTTATTTTTTAAAAAATATATTAATTCTCTTACATAAATAACACCGTTGAATTTCAAAAAGCCAAGAGCAAACGCAAATTTTTAATTTTACCCCTTTCTCACTGTTTTGAATTATCTTTCCTAAACCCGTAAAAATGTTAGAAAACAAGGGAGGCCATAATTTTTTTTTTTCAAATAAAGAAGTTATTTTTTAAAACAAAAAGAAAACGAGCAATTTTCAAGTTGAGGATTGGAGGGATCAATTTGATTTTTGAGGCGATGGTGTTTCTGGAGTTGAAAATTTCAGCTTGCTGCTTCGATGAATGAGAGTTCTTAGCTTTTAAATCCAGCAAAACTCCGGCGAGGACCTAGAAGAGAAACGACGCCGTCTTCTTCCCTGACTCGGATCCGATGGTGAAGGGACTGCACGGCCAAAACCTTCCCGCCGATGTTACACAGGTCATTGATCAGTTGGAGCGGCATTGCTTGGCTCCCGATGGATCTCTGATCTCCAAGCCATTGTACAACGATCTCCAACTCGTAATTATCACCCTGTCTCCGACTTCCCCAGTTTGTTTCTTTGGTGTTTGTGACCCAGAAAAAATGGGAAAATGGATGCTTCATTTTAGCTTAAAATTGGGAATTGCTTTTGCCCAATTAAAATGTAGTATTAAATGTTAGTTCGATATTGATTTGCTGAGTCGAATTGCAGGCGAGAGAGGAAATGTGTAGGGAAAGACTGCGGTACCTGGAAGCCATGGTAAAGGGTTATTCATAGAATGATTTTGTAGTCCTGAATTGGATCTTTATCTTTAAATTTTATTATATGTGGATCTTCGAAAAATGATTTGGGACCAATATTTGGTTTTTGTATTGCTAGTCTAGAAGTTGGTACTTAAGAATGGTGTAATAATTAGTTCACTGATACGTATTCATCTGGTGGGTTGGCTGCAGGCAATTTACTCTGAGGCCATTGCAATGGTGGAAGAGTATCAGCAAGCCATTTCTGTGGCTAATCTTGGGGGAATTAGAGATACAGCAGGTCTATATCCACAACTTGGATTGAAGAACTCCCCTCAGGTCTTGCATAGTTACACTATAAACTTAACATGACATAATTGAAAATATTTTGCTTTTAGCTCTAGAAAAATTTTGGTTTTTTACACGGCGATCACAATTATATTCTTTATGAAATTGCTCTTTATAGGAATTGCATAATATATGGACCGTTTCCTTTTCCATCATACTTCCAGTAGTTTTATGAATTCCTCAACCAATGCACTGAGTTTTGAGTTCAATGGCTGGTAGTACTTATACTAGGTTGAGTGTGGTCAATAGCTAGTAACATTGCAGTTGTATTCATTGATTAGGGTCTTTACAGGGCAGGAGGAATGGGTTAGTGAGGATAGATGCTCTCCCTTTAGCTCCACTTAGTACTGACATGGTAGAAGATGAACATAGACCCTTAGGTTTTCCTCAAAAAATAAAATAAAGACCTATTGTACTGTTGTATAAGTTTCTAAGTTTTTTCTACTCTTAAAATGGGTTAGAGAGAGTTCAACAACACAATGGTAATGATGGTTCTGCTTCTGCAACAGATGGTTCAGATTCTGACACCTGGACTGAATAAGGCGCTACATTTTCTGGTAACTGAAGTGTTGTGAGTAGTTTGAAGATGCACAAACCAATTCTATTATTTTAGTGGATGACAGATATCTTCTAAGTGAATTTTGGGCCAACCATAGGCAAATGAATATTTAAACCGGCAATACTGATAAGGAGAAGTTATAGGGAGTAAAGTAATTGCTTGAACAACAGTATCAAGTTGATAGTATGTGATTGAATTTAGGTATGAAGGATATATATATATATATATATATATATATATATATATAGATAGAGAAGTTAAGTACAACAAACCAGGAAAAACATAAGATATTCACCTGAACAAAGGCAGCACAATAAAACAAAACAAACAAGCTCATAAAAGCAATAAGGCTCTCTAATCTCTCTACATATCCATCCATGGGAACGTAATAATGCTAATGTGCTTGTACAATTTTTGGGTAATGGTCTAGATTGATGAAAACTATATATACATGCATATGGATTTTCAGGTTTATGAGACTTTAGAGCATCGAATGGTTGTGGCTGAAGCAGCTCAAAGACTGAGGCTTCCTCTTATCTCCAAAGATGGTGAAATTCATAAGGAAGATATTGAAAAGTTGAGTGTAATGTCTCGAAGCTCCCTTGACAGTACTAGTACCAGTGGCACAATCAACTCAAGCATTAATCCTAATCTTACCACTCCAAATAGCTCTATTGGCAGTGCTAATGCTGCCCTTGCTGCTATGGATCCAGTAGAACTTGGGGTTGGTGGTGTCCCCAATCGTTTTCTTGGAATTACACCTGCTTATTTGTGGCAAACTCAGCTTCAACAAACACCATTATCTGTGGTATACTATGTAACTCAGTATATGTATTAGATTTCAAGCACACTCTTTCTATCTTAGGTTTTATTTTGAAGTGAATAACTTGGTTGTGTCTTTAGTTGCTGAAGCATATGAGAATTTTCTGTGTGTTTAGGATATGACAGAATATCGCTTGTCTCTCTCTCGTGAAATAGAGGCTCGCTTGAAAGTGAAATGCGATAAGTTATCAGATGCCCTTGAATTGGATGACATTGGTAAGTTTTATTTATGCTTCACTTCGTTTCTCCTCTTTAAATCTCATTGTCCACAACATATTTTTCTCCAACTGATCCCTGGTTTCATGATCCAGATTCTTCTTCATCAGGAAGTCAAAGTACGAGGCTTCCAGAAAGGTTTGAGCAAATCCCAGGACCCTCATCCTTTTAATTGTTTTAAATTTTTTATTTACTTGTAACATGGAAACATTATCTATTCTTTTCATCAGTCAAATAAATAGTATTTTTGTTGAATCATGGAACATAGGGCTTCTAATTGGGAAGTGCATAATTTAAGGCATAGTACTGCACACTTTTCATTCTTAGGTGTGGAAACATTGACTAGATAGTCTAATTCTATGGCCCATAAAGATATTTTTATAATTTGGGAAAAGCTGTTTGATGATGTTAGGTCTATGTTCATATAGATTTGAAAAGTGTTTAATGATAGAAACTTGACCATAGTGACTGACCTGACTAATACATAGGCGCAACATTTGCTTTTAATTTTGGTTAACTGAATAATGTGGGTTCAGTTCTGCTGGTTTCTTTAGCTGCGTAAGATGAAGGATTTATCTTAATGTAACCTCCATTTTCTTTGGCTTCTGGGTGATGACCTAGCTCATATTCTTCATTAATGATGCTAACTATAAATGCTTGAGTTGTGGAGTGTCTTCTTTTAATATGAAGTAAACAGCGTAGCATTAACGTGTTCAGCCCATATTTCAGTAGCTGTAAGTTCTGTGCTGGATCTATCTATAGATTGCAATTTCTCACTCTTCATATCTGCTCCTTTACCAGGGTGAAGCTGTTGATTGAGGAGATTGAAAGGGAAGAAGCAGCACTGCGGGATGACCTTTATTCTGCAGATAGAAAATTTGCTGAATATTATAATGTACATGCTTAGTCATTATGTAGAAGAACCCTCTTTCTTGCAGACACAGAAACACATTTTCTGAAATTCACACGTTGAATGTGTGTGTGTGTGGTGTGTTGTGCATGTTAATTTACATTTCTTTTTTGGGCTACATGTTCACATTTCACAATGGTATGTAGATACTGAAACCATTACTCTCAAATAGGTCTTGGAGCAGATACTTGGAGTGCTTATTAAACTAGTCAAAGATTTGAAGTTGCAGCATCAACATAAATATGTGGGTATTCTGTATAAATCCACTGCTTTGATAGCTAATGATATATTGACTTACCCCAATGTATTTGTAGGATGAACTGCAGAAGACATGGCTCTGTAAGAGATGTGAGACCATGAGTGCAAAATTGAGGTTTGTTTGTTATCTGCTACCTTGATCATTTCCTTGTTCTTCAATTTTCATAGGTGTAGTTTTCAGAACACAAAAAGGGACGTAGTCTTTGTACACAAGGTGAATAGAAAACATTGCTTCTCCTAAAGGGTTAAAGATGAGAAAAAATAAGACATTGAAATCTTTAGTACATAGCATCTAGAAAAAGTAAGACTGACCTGTTTTACAAAAAGGCAGTGTGATTTTGGATGAAACATTAGTATTGTCTCTGAACTTAAATTATTTGATTGCAGTTTTGTTGTGTTGCATATATTCCTGAACTATTGATTTTAGTAAATTCTTTACTTAACAGCTGAAGGATATTATGATTTAACCAAATTGCAAAGGAATATGTTGAATTGTAGTAATTCATCTCATTGCTTGGCAACTTAGGAGTTCTGAGAAGATATCATGTTCAATGGTACAACAAGCAAACATCAAATATTATTAATCTTCTTAAACCAATATAAAACAATTTTAATTCTTTTTCCTTGTAATTCTAATAATCACTCTTTCCATACATTTTATCACCTTGGTTAAATGCAGAGTTTAAGGAACTTAAGGGGTTATAATAGGGATTTCAGTATTTTATTCCCAGCAAAAATTTCCTGGGACCAATGCTGTTTGATAATGAAAATCAAAATCAATTTTAAACAAAAGGTTATGTGGGACGGCTATGTATTACTATTATTGTGCTGAATGGTAAGATTTTAGTGGGGACAATCTGAAAAGAAAAAAGTGAGAATTAAATTGGAGGTAGTAAATGGAAGGCAACAAATAAGTAGCTTCCAGGCATAATCCTTGAAATTTCATTCTAAATCAAGCGTTCTAACTCTGAAGTTTAATTTTCTTTTTTCCTGGACTGTTTGCAGCAGCAATTTTAATTTTTGCTGAGTTCTGTTATATGATATATGTGATATATGCCATTTCATGTTAGGGTTCTAGAACATGTTCTCCTGCTTGAGACTTACACTCAGGATTCTATACCTGCCCTTCATAAGATAAGGTATAAAAGATGATTATACCTTTGTTAGTTTATAACCTCTTCCTGGTTTAGTATTAATCAGCCTTTTTCTTTTTGATTCTAGGAAGTATCTTGTTGAGGCTACAGAAGAAGCTTCTATTGCATATAATAAAGCGGTACGTTCTGATTTCTTCATGCATTTTTGGCAATTGGGGTGATTTAGTAGCTATTAAGTTATCTATAGTTTACTGACATGAACTGGGCTAAAGAAAGTGTGAATATTGTAAGAGTGAGGCATTAAGCAGCTTTGTGAAATTTGCACAGAATACAACGTCTGTGTTGAGAGCATTATGTCTGTTTCATCTTTGATGATATTCACTTGGAGAGCAATTCCCAAGTTTAAATTAATAATTGTTCATATCACAAATGTGGTGAGAAAAACGAGTCTGTTGAATTTTGGTGGATGCTTTAACAAAAGAATCGACTAACAAATAAACATATGCACTCAAAGGCAGGGGTAGCTCTGTAAAATGTGAAACAAATTGCCAATTTACGACCCAAAGAAATTAGCTCAGTTGGTAACAGAAGATTATATCTCTATTCATCAACTTGGATTTAAGTTTTTCAAGCACTTTGGGAGTAAATCCTAAATATACTAGGTCAATGTAAAACAGTATGCTTTTAAAATTACCCAAGGAGAGGATTTGGGTTTGGCCCAAGCTCAAGGACACCCCCAACAGTAATACCAAAAAGTAATTGCTAATTTATCTTCGTCTACATCTTAGACATGCAAATTCCTTGGTGTAGAAGATTAAGAAAATTCTAGTGGGTGTTGTCACTGTTATGCTTTGAATTAGTGGACTTCATGAAGAAGTTGACATAATCTACTTATCCAATACCTAAGACATGATCTACTTTTTGTGCTAGCCTCAAATATTGTTGCACATTGTGCTTTTGGTTTCATCTGGTATGGAGTTTATGATTACCTTTACACCCTTCTTGTTGTCGCCCATCTTGTTTGTGTTCTAAGTTATATTTCAACCTTTTTTTACCAGGTTACTCGTCTACGTGAGTACCAAGGTGTTGATCCTCACTTTGACAACATTGCAAGGCAGTACCATGATATTGTGAAGGTAATATTGATTTAGATGTAATATATATATATATATATATTTTTGGGGTTACAAAGGAGGCCTCAATGTCTCTAAAGTAGGAAATGGAGAAAAAATAAGAATAGGGATCGAATTTTTGAAGATTGAGGTTGGTGCATATGAGCTATCAGCTCTTTGACAACTATAATATGTATTCTTTGTCCCATCTACTTCCCCACTCATTAAATTTTCTCTCAAATCTTGGTTTTGTCTTGAAGCTTTCCGTATTGGGAGATTTTTAAGTAGACAGAGTCTTTGAAAAAAATAAATAATGAAACCAATTATGAATAAATATGTAAGCTATGAAGCACAAACGCTTAAAAAAAAAAAAAGAAGGCCATGTTCATGTCCAACATGTATCAAACACTCGTATTAGACATTACATGATACTACATGTCACTCTAAATTACACTTGGATTGTTTTGAATTTTACTGTGTTGCTCTGTCCATGTCAATATTATGTCTAGTGTCCATATCAATATTCATACTTCTTAATATGTGAGCTTGTTAGAGGCAAGTCTTATTAAAAAAGTCTGCATGACATGTATACATATTTATTCATAATTAGTTTAGTTTACTTGTCTTTTATAAATTAATTTTGTTAATATATATATATATATATCATGTTTGGCATGATCATAATGGTTAATTTTTGAAATTGAGATTATAATTGATTTGAAGGATACTCTTTGGATAAAATTAAAAACTCTTGTACAACTTGCGGGCAAAAAGCACACATTCGGTTATTAATTTTCTTAGAGAACAGTGCTATGGGAATTTCTTACGCTGACGATTCTTTGCAGAAATTAGAGAATATGCAATGGACAATCCACCAAGTTGAAATGGATCTGAAACGTTTGCCAGATGACCCAAGCACATAGAATCTTTGGTACTGTTTAGTTTTCTGTTAAAATATTTCCCCCCACTTTGGAACAAGGTTTGTTCCCTGTTTGTAAATGACGATGGGGCATCTTTTTTCTAACCCTGTCTTGGTTGGATAAATATTGATTAAAAGACCCGCCTCTGAAACTTTTAATGAGATTTCAACTTTTATAAGGGCATTTTTTTTTATGTATAAAAAATGTACCCATGTCTCATCCAATGGTGACTGCCACTATTATTTGAGAAAGGTATCAATGCATATTACATATTGTGTTTCATAACTCTTTTCATAAAATAAACAATTTGTTGTCATAAGTCATAACAAGCCAATCTTTTTTTTTTTCACATAGTGAAAATAGAAAAATTAAAGATATACTAATAAAACTCAGCTGTTGCAGAAGAAAAAAGAAAAGCATTAACCATTTTGCTCAATAACATTGATAGTTAAAGAAAGAAAATCTTATTACCTTCAAGATTGTTGATAAATAAATATTTACATAACTAAATTCTAACTATATTTGATCTATTAATCATACAAATTTTCTTTAACAGGAATCAATGCCAATACAAGTGGGATATAAATTGATTACAACAAAGCCAAACCAAATTAAATTATTAAAATTGATTTAGTTTCATTCTGAAGAGGTAATTGAACGTTTTCCATTAAAAAAATAACCGAAATTAAACTAATTTTTAATGATTTAGGTTGGTTCAATTAAATCAATTCAAGTTCAAGCAAATTAAATAAGTTTAATTTTTCAATAATTAATCACTTTGATTTGATTTGATTTAAGGTTTCACTTCTTCCATGAAAAAAATGAAAGATTTTTGCAATTTTTTTAAAAAATAATTCTATAACAGTTTTTTATTATTTTTTCATTAAATAAATATTCTATGAAATTTATTTTTGATCAAATTAATCTTAAAAGAAGGTGGAAATCGATAGACCATGATAGTTGGGGATAGGCAAAATACTCTTTCCATGAGTCTTCACAAAATTAACTATAATGTAGATTATATGGATATTTCAAAGGTCTGGATCCAAGTAGAATGATCCCTGCTCTACCCCTCAAACCCCTAACGTGGCGTGTATATGCTAATCAATCTAATCTAGTATTTAAAAAAAAAGTAAAAAAGAATCATTCAAACAGATTTTAAGAATTTTGAATTATATTAATAGTTGTTTATGTTATTTTTTATTGTGAATTTATATGGAGAAATCTTACGTAAATGTTTTAACTTAGAAAAAAATTATTCATTTTAAAAATTTATATGGGTAAATAAACTTGGATTTAGAGACTCAAGGATTCAAATAGGGTTTAAAAATTTTATATCTACTAAATATAGGTCTGAAAATGAAAACCACAATACTCTGCATATTATCACCATAATAATAATAAGGTAATAGTCGGTGATGTGATGTAAGGTGGAACAACTTGATCACAGAACAAGGGTTACTTTCCAAGGGGAAGAAAACAAATTGGCTTAAACTTGCACGCAACTTACTTTAAAGTTAGATTTCAGGCTCCAGCTTGTACCCTATAAAAAAGGTTCAAGCCTAACCCTAGGCTCAAGTGGCACTCATGTTCAAGCTTCCTGTGTCGGTCTGAGTTTGGCCAAGATACAATGTCTTGGTACGGTCTTGGGTCAAAGTCTAAATATTTTTAAATTTAAAATTTTGGGATTAAGCTTAATTGGTCTAAATAAAAATTTTTAATCTAAACTCAAGCCCCAGTTGATCTCAATTTTAGAATCTGAATGTAAAGAGAAAAGCCTAGGATGAGTTTAGACTCATCTCCTTTTTAAGAGTCCTGCTTAAATTCAAATAAAAATATTGAGGTATGTATCTGGTTTAAATTCAAATCTAAGCCTAACTCATTTTTAAAGTTCTTGCTTAGGTTTAAGTACAGTTCAAATTTGATAACGATGTTAACCCATAATGAATATTCATAATAATGACGGTAATTTATTTTAGCGTCCAAGAGCAAAGATGCAAAATAATTTTTTTACTTATTTTAAAATAATCTTAAATTCAAATTTAGATTAATGTTTTTTTTTTTGTAAAGCGAACCAAAAAAAACTTGTTTTGAGTGTAAAAAAGAAGGGAACACAATGGATGAATAGGCGTCCAAAGTCAAATTGTCCTGGCTCCAAAGTTCAGATGGAAATGGAAAAGAAATCAAAAGATAGAGTCAACTTGTGTCAATTGAAAAAAAAACATATATATATATATATATATATATATAACAACCTTGGTCTTTCCCCACTTCTGTTTGTAATATAAAATAGTGAAATTATATATATATATATATATATATACACGTGTGTGTGTGATTTATTTGATTATTTATATTTTTTTAATAAAATAATATTTTATTTACACGAAGTTAAAGAAAAAAGCAAAAACAAAGTGTGTGAAAAGACTTCGTTAAGCATATGCTCCTTCTTAGACAACTGTGAAATGAACAAAAATTTAAAAAAAGAAAGTAATAATGATTCGGAGAACCTTCTTGATTGGGATAATACGAAAATTTCACGTTCTGGATTCTTCTTTTGTTCTCTACGCGACAATGCGTGACCACACCCACCTTTGTGGGCCCCCCTACCGTCAACCCACTTGCTCCGTGTTCGGACGCCTTAATGTGGGCCGCGTTCAATGTACGCTTCATTCATCTCATTTATTCCATCATTGAATTAAAACTCCTTTTTTTTTTTGACAAAATACGAAAACCCCATATTTATTGTTGTCAAATTTCTCTTTCGTAAATGTTTATTCTCAAAAGAAATCTAAAACGAATAATAATAATATTATTAAATTAATCTATTCATGTATCAATTATTTAAAAATTAAATAAAGATATAATATAAATAATTATATGCTGATATAATAACATAATCTCATGTCAATTTTACTAAAATCTTATTTTAATTCTTTCAAGACACGTTAAGTTAACTTTTTTTAAAATCCAAATTATGTATTCTAAAATTTTATTTACATTAATTTTAAGTTATTTGTTATTTTTATTTTGAAAAACTAAGAATATAATGTTAAATTAAGAAATCATGTTATTAAAAAATGAACAGTAGTGATTAAAAATTATTAATCTTTTATGGGAAAAGAAATTTATGACTTTCAAACTTCATCAATGTAAATCAATAATTTTAATTTTATAAAATAAAAAATAATTTGTAAATTTATAGCAATTAAAGTTTAATAATATTTTATTGATAGTTATTCTTTAAAGAGCTGAATTTTAGATTGGGAATTCTCTACTTTTTTTGATGCGTTAATTTTATAAAGAGAAAAATACAGCAAGTTAACATTTAATTATTAGAATTAGCTAATTTTATTAATTATTAATGTGTATATATTTTTTTTTAAAAATGTCAATAAATCCTTTATATCTTTATTATTAATTTTTTAATAATAATACAATAAATATATAATTGTAATTTTTTAAAAGAAATTTACACAAATTATAATTTTATCAAAAATATAATAACAAAAAAATTATAAATTATAAATAAATGCTTAAGTTGGAACGAAGAAATATATTCTTACTATATCCAAAATTCTACATATTCATATTGGTTTATTAGAATTTTCCCAAATCTAATATAATTTGTAGAAATTCCAAATCATCAGGACCATCCACGTGTACAATACCAACTTTTCTTGCTTTGTACTCAACTTGTCAAGTTGTGGCTCCCTCCTGGCTGAAACCGTCCTGGCGTGCCTATATAAGCTCCCATCTCCCTCTTTCTTTCTCATACGAATTAGCTTCTGCCAGCTGCGTCCTCTGTAGAGCCTTCAGGTTTCTCTCTCTCTCTCTTTTCTTCCACATCCTTCATCTTCTCTACTTTTCGATTCCGAATTTTTAGGTATTATTTTTGTTTTTTACTTTGATCTTTCTGCTGGGCTTTAAATGCCTCTGTGATTGATTTTTCTGGATTTTGCTGCTATAGGAGTTTCGTAGATGTTTTGATTTGGATTCGCCTAGGATTACATGTAGATTTTCTCTGGATTCTTTAAAATTTCATTTCAAATTGCTTTCTCTGTGTCGGTTGTAAGGTTATGTGTGAATTGCTCATGTCAAGAACCATTCTTGCTGTATCATTTTCTTTTTGGGTTATCCTGTGGAGCCTATCAGATGGTGGTTTTTTTTTAAATGTTAAAATTCTGAATCTGGAAGTTCGATCTCTTGCTAGTGTGAGAAAAGGATTTTGGTTGATTTTGTCTGCAAAATACCGTAGACCATACCATACCAGTACATGTAAACATGTGAGAAATAGGTCTAGTTGAAAAATCTGTTTGACATGTTTGTGTGTGATTTTATGTTTAGCATGGTCTATTTATATCTATCGAAACGAATTTACATGAAAATTTTGGTGAATTTAAAGCTCTTTTAAGTTCTTGATTGATTGATTGTGGTCTTAAATAGTCACGTTGTATTTTGCGTTTCTTGCAGCTGCTTTCTACGTTTTCTAGGTCCTCAAGAGCTCACCAAACAAGGTACATGGTTGATTTGGAAGTTCAGATTCCCACTCCCTTCGATCCATTCGCAGAGGCCAAAGAATCGGATGCTTCTGGAAAAGGATATGTACACATCAGGATACAACAGAGGAATGGGAAAAAGAGCCTAACCACAGTGCAAGGACTGAAGAAGGATTACAGCTACGAGAAGATCCTCAAGGACGTCAAGAAGGAGTTCTGCTGCAACGGCAACGTTGTGCAGGACAAAGAGCTCGGCAAGATCATCCAACTCCAAGGAGATCAGCGCAAGAACGTCTCTCAGTTCCTGTTGCAGGCTGGTCTGGTCGCAAAGGACCAGATCAAGATTCATGGTTTTTGAAATTTTTAGATGTGTTTATTGGTAGCTTATGTTAATCAAGCGGGTTGGTTTGGTGTTTAAGCCGGTGGGTTTGTTTGGTGGATATTTATTTGGTTTTTTGGGGAGTTTGATGTGTGATTTGGAAATAACTCTTTAGTTGTGTGATTTTTCTTTTATGCTTGAGTTATAGTGAGTTATAGTGGATGTAATATGGATGAATATATGAAGCCCACCTTATGTTTAATAATACATGATGATATTATGGTTTTGAGAAAGATCTCTTGCGTTGTATGATTCGATCTGTATTATTATTATTATTATTATTACAGGGAAAAAAGGTTTCTTGTGGATGGTTAGTAATGTTAAACCGGCAGATTCGGTCCAATTTGGCCTGCCTTATGATGACGTTTCTCTTTCGTTATTTGGGGCTGACGGGTTTCAAGATCAAATACATGGATCCAAATTGGGTCCACTCCAGTTTCTGAGTTTTTCTTGGACATTTTGATCAGGCTCTTGGTTAACACGAAGTTTCTCGACAAATGGAGCTAAACGCGCCCCGACGGGTGCATTTGGCCCATGTCTGTGTGTATATAAAATAAGATTAAATATTATTATATATTTTTGTCTTTAATAAATAAATAAAAATAATTTAATTCAAAGTATAAATGTAAAGACTGTTAATATTCACACTATTAATGACAAATTTAGTAGTTTAGGAGTTTTACTTCCTTAAAATACTAGCCAGTAGCACCGTGACTTTCTGTTTGGGTTATATTTTATTTTTAACCATAAAATCAATTACAATTATATTTGAATTTTTGTATAAATTGAAAATAATAATTACAACATTAATTATATATATATCTTTAATTTTTTTATTGTGAAAGAACAATCATACTTTAATGAAAGCCCCTACAATTTTGAAATTAAAAATTGAATATTTTTTCTTCCAACTAATGGGTAGTCTCGTCAAAATTTGGTTAACCAATTTTGTGGACCTTATAGTGAAAAAAAAAATCACATTTTATTACAGGCCATATCTAAATAGTAAATTAAAACTTTACTTTTATATATATTGATTTGGAATTTAAATTTTAGAATATAATTTATTTTGATTTTTCCTACCTCTCTCAATGGTAACCTCTTTCTCTGCTCTGCCGATCAAATTTTCATCTCTGTTATAATATTGTTGAAATAACCATTACCGATCAATTGTATTTACCGGTATGCAAATAAACTTATATAGTGCGTTTTCAGCACGCTCAGCCATACTATGATATTAAATTGATATTAGTTTTTAATACAAATATTAGTTTGATATTATTAAGGCTAAATTTTCAAATTGAATGTGATCCGCAGGATATCTCGAAAGATTTTTTAAATTTCGAAGTTTGAAACTCGTGGCCTCATACTTCTGTCTAAGCTACTTATGTATAAGTCATATATTCCTTCGTATTAAGTTACTTTGTACTCTAATCTCATAATCATGTATTCTCTCTAATATACACATTCAAATTCAATCAGGACAAGGTAGTGCGAGCCAGAATTGGCAACCTATTTCAGCTTGTGCAGTAGTGGGCAAAAACAGTTTTGGGAGTATATAGGAGAATTGGTTGTGGTTTCCTAGTTTAGGAAAAGCAGAATTGATTCTAGTCCCACTAGTACATCATAGTGAGAAACGAGAAGAAATGACTTGGTTAATATATGAATATTGTCACCTTTAAAATTTTAATTGTGTTTATGTGTTGAACTTTGTGACTTGCAATTTATGACTTGTTCTTTTCTAATGTTTTATGTGATTTTGATGACGTTAAGTTTATTTATGGATTCTATGCAGATACATATATTTTTTTAAAATTTTTTGTCATAAGGCTATCACAATCTTGATCTGATTCAATTTTTTCATCCTCTTGGCCAATCCTATGTAAGATCTCAAATCTTGACAGCCATATAAACAAAACCTGAATTTTAAAATTGGGTTTTTCCTACTAATCCATCAGATATGAAACAAAATTAAGTTCACTGTATAAGTATCCAACCACGTTCCCTACAAATAGAAAAAGCAGGGCTAAAGATATGGCATCACAAACTATACAAACAGCATCAGCTCAGGTCTTCGTTTCAAGCTTTAAGAAACTGTATCACCTATCCATGAAAATCACCTTTCTTTCGAGGTGAGTCTATACTTCGAAACACGTCTTAAAGAAACAGACAAAGAAAATGAAGAGAATTGGCTCACAGTTACGCTTAACTTGAAATCAAAACCAATCTAAAATTGAAACTTCACCTGCCTAACAGATAAACCAACTCTTCGCCAAAGTATAGTTCTTTTCACTCTAGAGTCTCAAATACAACGTGCTCGAGTGACATATAC
Source organism: Erythrophleum ivorense (assembly GCA_026724425.1). NCBI lineage: Eukaryota > Viridiplantae > Streptophyta > Magnoliopsida > Fabales > Fabaceae > Erythrophleum > Erythrophleum ivorense. Next base: position 3,560,099 of record JAIUCV010000034.1, on the reverse strand, counting down.
TGTGATTCATAATAACTTGCCATGTTGCGTTTCACTCCTCATCATTATACAGAATTTTTCATAATTGATTCTCCCATCCTGTAAAACCAATAAGTTGAGCATTGATTATGAAGCTATAACACAAAAATTGTAGCCATGTAATGAATAAAAGGCTTACATTATCTGTGTCAACTTCCTATCTGATTTCCCTGATTGTGGCTTCATCGCCCATGCCGGATTCTTTCATGGCTGTTTCGAATTCTTCTCTTGTTATGAACCTGTAACGAAATCAAAAGGATGTGCAAATGCTTCCGAAAATCCAACCAAACTTATTAAGCATGATCTTGTTTTACAGACTGTGATTCACTATTAAACATTGCTAATTTCAATTAGGCCCAATCCTTCCTTCTCCATATGCACCAAACAGCAAAGTAGTCTATCTTTATGCAACTTGTGGATTGACTTACCTTCAGGACAAGTTTCATTTTTCTTGACCAATTCAGGACAAGTTTCTTTAGCTTATTCATTACTCTGAATCGCTTCATTCTGGAAAGGACTGAACGACCCTTTAGCTTGTCAAAAACATTTCCATGTTCTCTAATCCACGGGTGCTCTATACATAGAATACATTAATTCATTTAGTTGAGAAATGAATATGCATCAAAGAAGAAAATTTTTAACACTGCTAGACGATATGACAGTAATAGTAATCAGAAAGACGTATGATGGATCAAAACATTGTTACTATCTTCATCTTTAATAAAAACTTGAGTATATCTCCAATCAAAAAAGGGGGGAAAAAAAAAGAGGAGAAACGACAACAAAAGTTACATACGTAGAACCTCAGCAGAAGTAATGCGTTTCTTGGGGTCCTGTGTGAGCATCTTACGGACAAGGTCCTTAGCACTGTCTGATATGCTTGGCCATGGTTGTCTTTCAAAATCAATATGACCTTCCAATATGGCATCATATATTCCCTTTTCCGTCGCTACAGCACATATTTAATACAAGTTAGTCAAGCCTTAAAGGTAATGGAATAGAAATAAAGAACTATGGGCTCTAATACATGGCGGTTGCGGAGTAGGTTATTACAAGTGTGAGCAGTAGGACCCTCAATTTTTTTAAAATTTTCATTTACATAATATTGAATTTTGATATTATCCTCTCAATTTTTTTTAAAAATTTTAAACCTAAGATTTACTGAATTAATTAAATCTATACATGTAATTTTTTTTATTACTTAAAATTCTGACTTAAATCTACAAAGCCCATGCATATATAGTTTTTTTTTTCTTTTCCTTCATTTCATTTTATTTCTTTCTGTTTTTCTTATTTTCTTTTTTTTTTCTTTTTTTTTTCTCCTTCACTTTTCTCAAATTGCTTTTAACTTTAGTCAAACCTTAAACCTTCTTCTCTTTTCTCTATGTTGCCTCCCCTCTATATTTCTTATGTTTTTCAACCTCTTCATCATTCAAGTTCTTTCCATCCCTCTACATTTTCATTTCTGAATCATCCCTGTTTCTTTGTCCGGCTAGTTTCTCAATTTTTCCTACATCTTCATCTCTCTAGACCATACTCTAGTCGTGTCTATGAATCTTGATTTTCTCAACATCTCTTCATCTTCAACTTTGATGGAGTGTTTAGCAAGCTCAAAATTGCTTTATATTTAATTTAGACATCTTTTGGATACACTTTTGTAAATAGTAGTTTTACAATAATTAAATAGAATATAATTAAGTTTAAATGTTAACATATACTTCTCAATTAGATCTAAAATAATTATTTTTAAAAATATAACACATATTGTTGAATTGTTATTAGATAAAATAATATTTGCAATGCAATGTAAATATAGTTTTTGCAAATTGACAACTATAAATTTTTTAACATCATCAAATGAACTTTTTTTTCCCTTTAAAGATGCTCTTCTTAGCTGTCACTTGGATTATCATGATATTGTTGAATGATAACTATAATTTTTGAAATAGGATATGAAAAAAAAAATAACAGATAATTTCTTTTGGCCCCAAGCCCAGGGTTTTGCCTTTAACAAATGGAAATCTTTTTCATTTCTTCTTCTTTAATTCCTAGTTTGGAGAGAGAAGAAGAAAAAATATAAAGAGAATTTCTATTAAGCTCCTGAATCCTCTTGAACCTTCTATAGTACTATATCATGTGGAGTAAAGAAGGGAGTGACACAAAGAAGTAAAAGTGTGTAGAGGTCCATTCTTTCTTGTTTTATCTATTAGAGTTAAGGAGTTAAGAAAAAGTATTTGTGTAAAATTAACATTGAAATCAGTTTAAGTAGAAGTTAAGTGTAGCTAAGGTTGAGCACACTTAAGTTAAACTAAGCAAATTTGAGTGCACTCAGAAGAGTTGAGTGAATTACAAATAACATTGAAGACCTCAAGTAAAATTAAAGTTGAAGACCTTACATTGAGTTTAGGAGAACACCCAAAGTTTAGTTAAACAAACAAAATGTACTTGTACACACTTTTTTGTCAGGTTAAATGCAGAACTTTTTATTTGTCTATTTTTCTTTTTTTGCAACAAAACTCGATACATTAGTTGGTGAAAAGTTGAATGTTAATTTCGTTTATTTTTTAAAAAATGTCAGTATGTTATTTATTTTAAGATTATAATTCCTAGTGTTTAAAGGAATTGTTAAACATTTAATGTAACTTAATCAAGTTGCAAAACTTTCGATTATAAATCTGTGAATGAACCAAAGTACCAAAACTTTCCTCCTCAAAATTTCCTTGCCTTTTGTTTAAGTTCCATAGCTGGTGATTCCAACATCGAGAATGAAAACTTTAAGAATTTTTTAAAGGATTGTGAGTGAGAAAACCAATAAGGAAAACTTACCACAATCCACTTTTAAGCCATTACTTTTTTTCTTCTTATTTTGTTATAGCCTCTTCAACCTTTTTGGGGAATTTCTCCACCTATTTTCAATGGGTAAAATTATCAAGTAGGGTTATTAAGATAAAAGCTTGCTTTAGATCATTTAATCTTTAAAAGTATATTAAAGCTAATAAAGTTGTATATCCTTTAACGATCAACCCAAGAGTAAACTAGACCAAATATCATTTGGAAGAGATAGTCAAGAAGTATAGACCTCTTTCTATCATTCATTTAATTGCTGATAAAGTCATTTTCACCAAGATAATAGCTTACAAAAGTTCCCACAAAGCTTAGGAGAAACTAAAAGTAAAGTTTTAAGGGAATGATAAGACTCAATAGATACAAATTTACAACCTAAGAAATGAGTTTGAATTGTTAAGAATAAATGAGTCTAACTTGGTGAAATAGTACACTAACAGAGTAACAATGACTACAAACAAGATCAAGTTGCTTAGGAAAGAAGTGGAAAAGAGAAGGATCATGGAAAAAGTCATGCCAACCCTTCTGAAAGGTTTAAAGTAAAGATTTTCTCATTGGAACATGGAATAACTATCCATAGAAAAACTTGCAAATGTACTATAAGATGTGAAGTAACGAAAAAGCCTTAAAAAATGAGGTGAGAGTGCCAATGAAGCTGCACTAGTAATGGCACAAAAGGCAAAACCACAAAATAATGGTGTCTTAAAAAAGCAAAATAGTGCAAAGAAGGATAAATGGAAGAAAGAGCAGTAGCAAGGAAAGAAAAGAAGTTTTAATAAGAACAAGTTTTTACCTTGTCCTCATTGCAAGAAAACAAACTATGCTAAAGACTACTACTAGTTTAGACTTGGAGGTCAGTACCAGCATTGCAAGCAATGTGGTCATGTTGACAAAGTATGTAAGACGAATGAAAGATAGCAACATCAAGTTCAACTTGCACAAGTACTTAACAACAATGAAGTTAATGAAGAAAAGTTATTTGCAACAACTATTATTGAAGAATGCTAAAGACAACCTTAGATAAATAGTGAAAAGAAGGATAAATGGAAGAAAGAGTAGCAACAAGGCAATAAAAGAAGTTTTCATAAGAACAAGTTTCTATTATGTCTTCATTCTGAGAAAACAAACCATGCTAAAGACTACTCCTGGTTCAAACTTAGAGTTTAGTACCGGTCTTGCAAGCAGTTTGCTCATGTTAACAAAATATGTAAGGCAAATCAAAAACAACAACTTCAAGTCTAACTTATACAAGTATTTTGACAACACTAAAGTTGATGAAAAAAAAAGTTGTTTGCAGCAACTATTATTGAAGAATATTGCAAGACAACCTTCGATACTAATGTGTGGTTCATTGACAATAAATGTATGCACCACATGTCAACAAATTTGAACACCTTCAAGACCTTGAACAAAAGTTACTCCTCTAAAGTTAGACTTAGAGATGGCAAGCTTATAAATGTCAAAGGGAGAGATATTGTTGCTATTTAAACACCCTCAGGTATAAACTCATAGAAGATGTTTTATTTGTACTTGAATTAAGTCAAAATCTCCTTAATATTAGACAACTTCTTAATAAAAATTTTACTTTATTATTTAAGAGTAAAATATGTGAAATATTTGATTTTATTAGCATAAATATTTTCTCAATCAAAATGAACAATATAAGTTTTCCCCTTAAGTTGAAAGACCATAAAAGAAAAGCCTATGTTGGTGTGGAAGAAAATGATGATTTATGATATAAAAAGATTTGGGTATGTCAATTTTTTTTCACTGAAGTTACTTTAAGAGAAGGAGCGAGTGTCAAATCTGCAATCTATAAGTGGTTGAAATGATATATATGAAATGGACTAATGAGCATAACATCCTTGAATGGCGGTAGATACTTCCTCTTGTTTATTGATAATTATACAAGATATTTTTATATTTATTTCTTTAAGCAAAAATTTTTTAAGTGTTCATTAGCTTCCAAAAATTTAAAACAATGGTAGAGAATCAATACTCACTAAAAGTCAAGACATTGAGAATTGACAATGGGATTGAATATACCTCTAATGAGTTTAAGAAGATTCTCTAACAAACAAGTATACATCATTAACTCATTGTAACTTACTTACCATAACAAAATGATGCAAGTGAAAAGAAGAATATATTTATCATGAATATGGCCAATGTCTCATATTTAAAAGGGACTTGCTTAAGATGTTATGAGCAGATGCTATGAACACTTCTATCTATTTACGTAACTGACTTTCGACTAAAGCCTTGAAGAAGAAGACCCTGTAGAAACATAGACAAGCCAAAAGCTATCTATGAGCTATCTCAAGGTGCTTGGAAGTCTATGTTATGCCTATGCTCCTAAAGCTAAAAGAGACAAATTTAATCAAAGATTAGAAATTGATGTTTTTGTGGGGTATAGCAATGTCTCCAAAGAATATAAGATTTTTAATTCTATTACACAACAAATTATTATAAACAAAAGTGTAAAGTTTAATGAAAATAGAGCTCATAATTAGAAGAAGATGGTTGCTACTTCCTCCAATCAAGCCTCAACCACTAAAGATGTTATTGAAGAACCTGCTATTGGCACCTTAAGAGATTATGATTTTGATGAAGAAAATGCAATCAAAAGGATAAGATCTCTTAAGGATATCTATACTAGTTGCAATGTTACCCTTCTAAAACCCACAAGCATTAAAGATGCTTTAATGTCTACAGAATGAAAAATCGTTATGGAGGAAGAGCTGAGGATGATTAAGAAGAACCACATGTAAGTACAAGTGTTAAGATCAAGCAACAAGTGCATGATTGAAACCAAATGGGTTTTCAAGCTTAAATTGAATCATGATGAGACCATAAACAAACATAAAGTAAGATTGGTTATAAAGGACTATAAATAGATGCAAGGTATAGATTTCACTAAAACCTTCACTCAAGTTGCAAGGTTCAATACTATTAGACTACAATTTTTAATTGCAACTTAATAAGGTTGAAAGGTAATCCAACTTGATGTCAAATTAACCTTTCTAAGTGGTGTTCAAGAAAAAGAATTTTATGTTAAGTAACCATAAAGTTTCTCACATGATAGCAGTAAGGTGTACATGTTTAAGCAAGCTCTCTATAGCCTTAAACAAGCTCCAAGAGCTTGACATACCAAAAATGATAATTTTCTAATTGATTTGATGCTCAAAAAAGTTGTATACCTGACAACAAAAAGATCAAATCTTTATTGTTTCCATTTATGTTGATGATCTATTAGTGAATAGAAGTAATGTTAAGTCACTCAACTTGTTTAAAAGACAAATAAATAAAGTTTTCAAAATGAATGCCCTAGGAAGTATGTTATATTTCTTAGGCATTAAAGTAAAATAATCTTTTTAAGATGGCTTTATTTTTCAAAAGAAATATAAGACAAAGGTCTTGAGAAAATTCAACTTAGGAAAGGTTAAGACTGTGAGTACACTAATAGTTCAGGAAAATAAATTAAGGAAAGACGACAGGCCAAGTTTTGTAAATGTTTCAATGTATCAGCGCATGATTAGGTCACTTTTTTATCTTTCCATCACAAGACCCAATATAATGTATGTCACAAGTATTCTAGTAAGATTTATCAGTGCTCCAATTGAACATCACCTCTTAACTACCAAGTGAGTGTTTAGATAAGGATCTCTAAATTTTGGGATGTATTATAAAAGATCTATTGGTGTTAACTTGATGACATTTAGGGATAATGACTGAGCTGGCTCCCTTGATGATATAAAGAATACTTCATAATATTGCTTTACTCTTCAATATGAAAGTATGTGTTGGACTTCTAAGAAACAAGGAACTATTATCTAATCAATAACTAAAATAAAGTACATAACAACTTCAGCCACTGTAAACCAAGTATTTTGGTTGAAGAAGATGTTGAATGACTTAAGGATTTCTCAAAGTAGTGCCACAATGATGTTATCCAACAACAAGTCAGCAGTAGCAATGATTAAGAATCATGTATTTCATGGAAGAGTAAAACACATCAAAACCAAATATCACGTGATCATAGAGGCAATCAAAGAAGTAGAAGAACAAGTTCAAATCTTTGAAGGAAAGGCTTGGCGTTAGATCTAGCACTTACATTTAGAGGAGTTTTAATTTTTCCTTTGCTTTTTTTTTAATTGATTTTGAAGTTAAAGAGGAGAATATTAGAGTTAAAGAGTTAAGGAGAAGTATTCATATGAACTCAATTCCAAAATTAGCTTAAGTTGAAATTGAATACAGCTTAGGTTGAGCATACTTAAGTTGAGTTAAATAAAATTGTGTGCACTCAAGAAAGTTAAGCGAACTATGGGTGAAGTTGAGGATCTCGAATAGAATTAAAGTTGAAAATCCTATATTGAGTTTAAGAGAACACCTAAAGTTAAGTTAAGCAAATTGAGTGTACTTGCACGCACTTTTGTCAAGTTGAGCAAAAATTTGTTATTTGTCCATTTCTACTTTTTTAGTAGATCTCAATACATTAGTTTGTGAAAGTTAAATGTTAATGGCGTCTAATTTTAAAAAAAATATTAATATGTCATTTTTTACTTTAGAATCATGATTCTTAATATTTAAAAAAAATTATTAAATATTTAATATTACTTAATTAAGTTGTAAAACTTTCAACTATAAATCTATGAATGAAATAAAGCACCTCAAGCTTTTCTCCTTGAAATTTCTTTGCCTTTTATTTGAGTTCCATATCTTGTGATTCTAATAGTATCTCTATCTTTTTTCCCTCTTTTCTCCTTTTAAATTTACAGTATAAATTTCCCTTTATCAAGGTGAAAAATCTTATAAAGAAGAATGTCATTGTTTACCAGCTCGAAAAGGATGTACACCACTGAGTAAGGTATACAATATAACTCCTGCACTCCATATATCTATTTCCTTCCCATATCTGTGCCGTAGAACTTCTGGAGCAATATAATGAGCAGTCCCAACTCTATCTCGATAAACCTTTCCTGGAAAGAAGTGAATAGAGAATTTAGTGCATATTCCAAGTGGAAGAAAATATAAAGTTGGATCCCCTCCTATCTCTTTCTTGTTTTGTGAGAGAGGAAAAAAACATAATGACTGTCAAGTTTACATAAGTTTTTTTTCTTTAATTTGGATCTTTTTGTATTTAGTACACCATTCTATTAGACAGAAATAAAAAGAAAATGACATAAAAGAGTTTATAGTGCACATCTTTTTCCAACATAATAATACACTACTTGTCTCAAGGAAAAGATTCAAATTGGTCTTTCTCTCAGAGCAGGAGAGAGATCAAAAGGGGATCCAAGCTCAGAAAATATTGCTTTCTAATTTTAGAATGAGATAAATCATCTTGTCAGAAGAAAAAATAACCGCCAAACATAATAGAAGTACATATTTTCTTTGTAAATTTTGATATTACACCCCAGATACCTCGAAGATTAAGTCGAACCTTCGGTTTTCTTTGTTAATCTAATGACCAAAACCTAAGGAAATATATTTTTCAGGACCAATAATTTGTTTATTTATTCAAACAAATGATCAATGAAGGGATGAAATTTATACCCTCCTTTATAAAAACCGACACACCGAAATCTGTGGCTTTGAGAAGTGCTTTTTTATCATTACTGGACAACAAGAAATTCTGGGGCTTGAGATCCCTATGCATCACACCCATAAGTTGGCAGACACGAACAACATCAACAATCTGTCTGCATATCGAAGCTGCAGCCCTTTCGCTGTAACGTCTTTTGGCAAAAATCCGATCAGCGAGCTCACCACCTTCACACAGCTCCATCACAATATGAACCGAATGCTTATCTTCATAAGCACCTTTGAACTCCACAATATTGGGCTGTCCACTCAGATGCTGCATAATCTGAATCTCTCTCTTTATATCTTCTTTATCAGCCTTACTCACCAGCTTCCTCTTCGAAATTGACTTGCAAGCGTATGGTCTACCAGTTGATTTCTCAAAGCACTCATAGGTTACTCCAAACTGACCCCTACCTAGTTCTTTCCCAATTGTATAGAACTGCTTAACATTTTTAAATGGCTTCCCAATAACTGTATCAGGCTTGTGAACGAGCTTAATAAGGTTTCGGACAAACTTTTCGAGTAATTGATAAGGCTGATGAGAGAGACCCATGAAGGTTATGACGAAGAAATAGCTACAACAATGAAATTCTGACGAGATACTCAGAAACTGCTGGCAGCTGATTCAGTTAGGAACAGATGGGAATTCAGAGATCATAACAAAGCTTAAGAAAAAATGGGGATCACAAAGTTTCAACTCATGTCCAACGGTGGTAAGACACAGTCGTTTTGTCCTAGACAAGGGGATCCTTTTATTTCTATGCAATTTTGTTTTATGCATGGGGAAATTAACCCATGTAACAAATGAGGCTGTCATGCCTAGGTGTTGGAAGCTTATTATATTCGCTTTCCATATATTCACTTTCTTGAAAAATCAACCATTGGCACTTTGTGTATTCATTTTTGTTATATTCTCCTTTTAACCATAAATTCAATTACAATTATGATTCCAATTCGAATTTCATTAGAATTGGAATTGATTCAGAATTTTAAAATCTATGTTTGGGTCATGTTAAAAATTAGACCCTAAAATTGTAATTCCAAATCCAAATCCAATTTTAATGTTGAGATGAATTATTAGTATTTAAAAAAATAAATGGCGTGAATATATATATATATATTAACAATAATATATTTTTTAATTTGAAAAAAAGATTTTCTTTTTTCTTAACCTATTTTATAATTTACATTAATCTAAAAACAAAAAGAAACTATATGATCATTTAAAGAGATGAATTTCATTATCATGAACATACATCTAATACAAAATAAATAAACACAAAAATTGAATATACATCCAATGGAAATACATAACCGAATACAAGTCCATTGCCAATTCACCAAAATAAACACAACACAAATTAACTACATTATTTTTAATTTGCATTAATATCTAAGATTTTCTTAATTGAGTAGGAAGAGGTTTGAATGACTCATACGTGCTTTCTTTCATCACTAATAAAGATATTATAAATTTGAAGCAACGTAGTTTCTTCTGAATTAATTTCAAAAAAGCTCTGCAAATATCTTTTCAGCACTTGTTTTTTGAGAATCTGATGTGTAAGCCTTGGAAATAGCATAAGCTATAAGAATAACTGCATTTACAATTTGTGTCACCAGCATGACTTCTCTTTCTTGAAAGATTCTGCTTTGGGATAGAAGTAGATCGCTTACATGAATTTGGGTTAGGTACGTGTGTGTCATCAATTAAATCATCAATAATATGTATATCGGCACTATTTATATTTTCACTTGGTCCAATATTGTTATTCGCTTCAACCCTAGTTTCAGTTGGCGTCAGCCATAGCACAATCAACATGTCCACAAATGATTTCTTGGTCTTCTCAATTTTCAATTACCTTTCCTTTAAAATGACTGACATCAGAATTTGCCTATAAATAAATATGATAATGAAAGACATCAATTAATGATAATGAAAAACATCAATTAATAAATTATAGAAGTGCGAAAAAATTGTCAAAACTACAAAGAACAAGTTTAATTACGTCGAAACTACAGTGACAAGTGAGTAAGAGCCGCTACATCGTCGCCTGAGTGTAGTGAAAAATAAGCAAGGGCTTCCACATTTTCGTGAACGGATGTGGGTAAAGAAGTTAGTTCATGAGAATAGGATTCGTTTTGGGACTTGGAATATAAGTACACTTACGGGTAAGTCAATGGAAATAGTAGATACCATGATTAGGAGGAAAATTAATTTTATGTGTTTACAACAAACTAAATGGGTAGGAGAAAAAGCGAAAGAATTAGACATTTCGGGCTTTAAACTTTGGTATACTGAGAAGGATAAATCTAGAAATGGAGTAGGTATAATTGTAGATAAGTTTTGGAAAAATACTATAGTGGATGTAAAAAGGTTAGGAGATAGAATCATTGCATTAAAGTTAGTAGTGGAAAAAAAATTTTTAATGTCATTAGTGCCTATGCACCACAAGTAGAATTAAAAGAATATCACAAAGTAAAGTTTTAGGAGGATTTAGAATGTTTAGTTCAAGAAATACCATTAGGAGAAAAGATTCTTTTAGGAGGGGATCTAAATGGTCATGTGGGAAGTGTATCTTCAGATTACGAGGGTGTTCATGGAGGATATGGCATAGGAGAAACAAATGCAGAGGGTAAAACTATTCTAGACTTTTCATTGACGTTCGATCTTATATTAGCTAACACTAGTTTTAGAAAGCATAAGGAACATCTTATCACGTACAAAAGTGGAAGGGTATGTTCTCAAATCGATTTCTTTCTTATAAGAAAATCGGATAAAAAACTTTGTATGGATTGCAAAGTTATACCTGGAGAGAATTTAACTACTCAACATAGAGTTCTGGTGATGGATGTACGAGTTAGGAGGGGAGTAAAAAACAAAGGCCAAAATAGGGTGTTAAAAACTAAGTAGTGGTAACTAAAGGGAGATAAAGAAAAGAATGTGCAGAAACGAATTATGGAGGAAGGACCTTGGGAAATATAAGGAAGTGCTAACGATATGTGGAATGGAATAGCTAAAGAGATTAGGAAAGTGGCAAAGGAAATATTAGGTGAATCAAAAGGTTTTGGACCTAGAGATAAAGAATCTTGGTGGTGGGATGCAAGCGTGCAAGATAAAGTTAAAGTTAAGAGGGAGTGTTATAAAGTGTGGTCATTATGTAAGAGTAATGAAAATTGGGAGAAATATAAAGTAGCTAAGAAAGAGACTAAGAAGGCAGTGAGCGAAGCGAGAATGAGGGCATTCGATGGGTTATACCAATCTTTAGGTATTAAAGTTGGGGAAAAAAATATTTACAAGTTAGCTAAAAGTAGAGAAAGAAAGACAAGAGACGTTGACCAAGTAAAATGTATTAAAGATGAAGAAGGTAAAGTCTTGATCACGGAACAAGATATCAGAGAACGGTGGAAGAATTATTTTCATAAGCTTTTTAATGAAGGCCATGAGATTGCATTGCAATCGGATAGATTAGACAATAGAGAAGGGGATCAAAATTATACTTTTTATCGTAGGATTTGTGAGTCAGAGGTAAAAGAAACATTAAAGAGAATGGAGAGTGGCAGAACAGTTGGACCGGATAATATACCTATTGAGGTATGGAAGGGTTTAGGAGGGAAAGGTATAAGTTGGCTTACAAAGTTATTTAATGAAATTATGAGATCTAAGAGAATGCCAGATGAGTGGAGGAGAAGTTCTTTAATTCTTATTTATAAGAATAAGGGGGACATTCAAGATTGTGCAAATTATAGAGGAATTAAGCTCATGAGCCACACAATGAAATTATGGGAAAGAGTAATTGAGCAACGATTAAGGAAAGAGACCCAAGTTATGGAGAATCAATTTGGTTTTATGCCGGGAAGGTCAACTATGGAAGCAATATATTTGTTGCGAAGATTAATAGAGCGATATCAAGAGAATCGAAGAGATTTACACATGGTGTTTATCGATTTGGAAAAAGCATATGATAGAGTACCAAGAAAGGTTTTATGGAAGGCTTTGGAGAAAAAAGGAGTTCGTATAGCTTATATTCGAGCAATACAAGATATGTATAGTGTGGCTACAACTAGTGTAGTAACAAAAGGTGGACGTACAGAAGATTTTCCGATAACTATTGGTTTACATCAAGGGTCAACTTTGAGTCCTTATCTATTTACTTTAGTATTGGATGTGCTTACTGAGCATATCTCAGAGCCAGTACCACGGTGTATGCTATTTGCAGACGATATTGTCTTAGTTGGGGAATCGAGAGTAGAAATGAATGAGAAGTTAGAGAGGTGGAGATTAGCTTTGGAAACTCATGGATTTCGTTTAAATAGAAATAAAACTGAATATATGGAGTGTAAGTTTAGTAAGAGACACATCGCTTCTAGTGTAGAAGTGAAAGTTGGAGAACATATTATACCACAAGTCACATGATTTAAATATCTTGGATCCGTCATACAACATAATGGGGAAATAGAAGAAGACGTAAAACATAGGATTCAAGCGGGGTGGATGAAGTGGAGGAGTGCTTCAGGTATTATTTGTGATAGAAGAGTACCACTCAAACTTAAGGGTAAATTCTACCGTACAGTTATAAGACCTGCAATGTTGTATGGAACTGAGTGTTGGGCAATAAAAAGTCAACAAGAGAATAAGTTCAATGTTGCAGAGATGAGAATGTTGCGTTGGATGAGTGGACACACTAAACGAGATCGGATTAGAAATGAATACATTAGAGAGAAAGTAGAAGTCGCCCCTATTGTGGAAAAGATTGTAGAATCAAGACTTAGATGGTTTGGTCATGTTGAGAGAAGACCTATAGAAACCCCAATTAAGAGAGTAGATGAGATGGAGAATAGTCCAATAATTAGAGGTAGAGGAAGATCAAGACAAACTATAGGAGAAATTATTAAAAGAGATTTAGATTTAAATGGTTTGTCTAAAAATATGATTTACGATAGGTGTTTATGGCATCGATTGATCCATGTAGCCAACCCTACTTAGTGGAAAAAGGCTTTGTTGTTGTTGTTATTGTATAGGTTGTTTAAACTTACTCACTATCAATCTTTACCACGTGCTGCTTCTACTCCTATCCAAAACCACTGATGCCAAGTACAGTAGTTATGACATCATAATAGTTATCTAAGTTTTTAGACAAGATGTTTTCCTTAACGCTTATATGGTATTTTATATTTTATTTTTATAATATTTATTTTATCTTTATAATTATTATTCAATAGTTGTTATTAATTTTTTTATTTTTTTAAATAAAACATGACAATTATTTTTTAATTCACAAATCACTTTTTTATTTTATTTTTTATTATATATTTTTTCTATTTTATATACCAAATGCATCTTTAATAAATGTAACCCTACATTGCTCATTTATGGCATTTATAGCAGCAGCATATGCACAGAAGCTTTCCAACCATTAGGTGGATGATTTTCCAAATTATGTTGGTCAAACAAAACATTAGCAAGAACACGATCCATAGTGGAAATCCATTAGCAAAATGTTTTCAATCTGAATGATCGATTGTTATTATGACATGACACAAGTGCCGGAAGTACTGGCTTCTAATTAACTCAGGGAATCCACTTCTTATGGATGTATACGCATCTTTTTGGGCCATAAAAGGAAAAAATTTTCCCTTTGAATTTGCTTTAATTAAACAAAATAAATAAAATAAATGACATGTTTTTATACCAATTGAAAATGAAAATTGAGCTAACTCTCCAACTTGACAAGTTCTAAGAATACTAAACAATTGATAACCCTTTGTTTTTGGGGTGGGTATGCCCATTGATAGCGACCATTTTGTTTTGGAAACATTATAAATAAAGACTTTAAGTAGTAATTATTTATGATAGAAGACATTAAAAATTCAAATTACTTGAACGGTACGAAGGGTCAAATGTTTGGATTTATAGACAAAAATATCCCTCTGCTGTTATTTTACTCTCCTACCACCTCATCCTCCTCCTCTAGGGCACCACTTTCTCTCTCAATGAAGAGAAGATACAACTGTGCAACAATGACATGAGGAGAGAGAAGATCGAGCAAAAGAGCAAAGGATCTTTTCACTCTAAAGTGTCAGATGCAACGCGCTCGAACGATTCATAATAACTTGCCTTATTGGGTTCCACCCCTCACCATTGTACAAAACTTCTCATAATTGATTCTACCATCCTACGAAACCATAAAGTTGAGCATTGATTACGGAGCTATAAGATAAACTCGTAGCCATATAATGAGTAAAAGGCTTACATTATCTGTGCCAACTTTTGATATGATTTCCCTGATTATGGCTTCATCACCCACGCCATTTTCTTTCATGGCTGTTTCAAGTTCATCTCTTGTTATGCAACCTGTAGATTCACTTACCTTCAGAGCAAGTTTCTTTAGCTTATTCATTACTCTGTATTGCTTCAGTCGGGTAAGGGCTGCACTATCTATTGGCTTGTCAGATGGATTCCCGTTTCCTATGATCCATGGGTGATCTATTCAAACATATGATACATTAATTCAATTAGTTGAGAAATAAATATGCATCAAAGAAGAAAATTTTCAAGAATGCTAGATGATCTGACAGTAATAGTAGTCAAAAAGACAAATGACTGAATCAAAATATTACTATCTTTATCTTCAATGATTTTTTTTAATTATTATCAACAAAATATACCGTAAACAAACAATTGACATAGCTAAAAGACTAGCCAACGGAAGAAACAATATACTTGTGAAATTAGAGTTTCCATGTAAAAGGCAAAGGTTAACCATCCAAGATATTACTCATACAGATGCCTTGTCTGAAAAGTCATAAAATGCTCAACAACTGATGTCTTCACAACCAATTTTTGCTTGTGCTTTCATAATATCTTCTTTTAGAGCTCTGGCCTCGTCACGAAGGTACCTATGGATCGGACTCATGGAATGATTTCATGAGAACTTTTCCCAGAAGAGAATGATGACATTCTAAGGGTTCCTCTATTTGTAAGGCTCACAGTTTTGTGAAGCAACATCATATAGAAGTTTTCAATTAAGGAATAGTAAAAAAATGAATTTCAGACGCAATTTTCATGCCATTATCATCTTTTCACAGAAACAAAGAAAAATAGTTTATAATCTATATGGATATAAAGAAGGCTTTGGCTTATGTAAGTTTTTAATTTTAAGTCATGAGTTTAGGTTTATCTTGCATAAATATTAGCTATAAAAACATGAGTACATCTCCCATCCAAAAAGAAAAAAAAAAATTAAGGGGAAAAAGCAGTAAAAGTTACATACCTATTACTTCAGCAGAAGTAATGCGTTTCTTGGGGTCCTGTGTTAGCATCTTACGAACAAGGTCCTTAGCACTATTTGATATGCTTGGCCATGGTGGACTTTCAAAATCAATATGACCTTTCAATATGGCATCAAATATTCCCTTTTCCGTCGCTACAACGCATATTTAATACAAGTTAGTCAAGCCTTAAAGGTAATGGAATAGAAATAAAGAACTATAGGCTCTAATACATGGTAGTGGCAGTAAGTTATGAGGGTGGATAGTAAGACCCTTAATTTTTTAAAATTTGCTAGTGCATAGTATTAAATTTTGATATTATAGATTCATACTTTTTAAAATTTTGAATTCATTGGATCTACTAAAATAATTGAAATTATACATGTATTTTTTTAATTACTTGATATTTTAATTTGAACCTACTAAACACATAGGTTCGAATTCTCTACAATCACAAATCAAATATATACAATGTAATCAGAAAAAGATTAGAAAAAAAGAATATGTGTAAAAAGAGAAAATAACCTCTATCATACTCTCACTCATTTATATCATTCTTTTTTCGATTGTTTGAATATAGTAGATTCAATTTTTGAATGCAAACATATTTTTTTCTCTTTTCTTTCATTTTGTTTTTTTTTTCTTTTTTCATTTTCCTGTTTTCTTCCATCTTTCTTCCTCTTTTTCTATTTTGTTCTCACTTTTCTCCTTTTTTTTCTGAATTGTCTTTAACTTTAGTCAAACTTTACACAATACTTCTTCCCTCTCTTCCTTATTGCCTCTTACTCAATATTTTTATCTTTTTCAACTTCTTCATCATAGATATTCTTTCCATCTCTCTATTTTTTTTTCATGTTTGAATTGTCCCCATTTCTTTGTTTGGCCAATTCCTCCATTTTTCTTGCATCTTCATCTCTCTAGACTCCACTCTAGTCATGTTCATAAATCATAATTTTCCTTGCATCCCTTCATCTTCCACTTTGGTGAATTGTTTAACAAGCTCCCAATTGCTTTATATTTAATCTATGAATCTCTTTGGCACATTTTTGTAAATAGAACATATTGTCAATATATAGTTTTAAATTGGATCTAGAATATATGTCTCTAAAATTACTACAAAAATTTCTTAAATATTGTTGAATAAAATAATATTTGTCATGCAATGCAAGTATAGTTTTTGCCCATAAACAGTCATAAATTTTTTTTTACATTATTAAACATTTTGTCCCTCCAAAATGCTCTTCTAAGCTATTCTTTGAATAATTATGATGTTGTTAGGTGGTGACATATTTTTTTAAAGTAATCTTATTCTGCATTACATGAACTGAGTATGTATAAAATTATATCCTTATGAGTATTTAAATAATGAAATTGTTAATATTAATATCAAGAATAATGCTTTTGTTTGTTTAAATTCAAACTTGTCTTTTAAATTGAAGAAGAAAACTAGGATATTATTAATAAGTTAATTTCAATTAGTTTAATACAGAAATTTAAAGGAAAATATCTTAGTTAAACAATACAAAATTAATTTTTTAAAAAGTAGGATATGAAAAAAAAATTAAGAGATATTTTTTCCCCTTAACCCAGGGTCCTACCTTCACTAATGGAGACACTCTTCATTTCTTTTCCCTCAATTTTCAATAAACTTGAAGAGAGAAAGAGAGAGTGGACAGGATGAGTCTAGATCCTCTAAATTTTCTCTCTATAAATTTCTTGTAAATTTTAGAAAGAGAACTGAGAAAAGAGGGAGTGAATGAAAACAAAGGAAACAGACCTCATACACACTATCATTCCTTTATATCATTCTCTCTCTAAAATTTACAACAACAAAAAAGTTTATAAAGAAAAGTTTTAGAAGATCCTTACACAGGTGAGATCCAAAATTAGATCCTTTGCAATCATGTAGACATAGAAAGAATGACACAAAAAAGTAAAAGTGTATATAAAATCTATTTTTTTTCTCTTTTCACCTCTTTCCTTCTTTTTTTTTCTCTCCTCTTTCCTTCTTTTTTTTTCTCTCTCCTCTTTTTTTAAATTTACCTTTTAAATACTAAGAATGGAGGCTTCCCTACTCATACAGGGTGAAAATCCTACTACGAAAAGGAATGTCATAGTTTACCAGCCTGAAAAGGAGGTGCACCACTGAGTAAGATATACAATATAACTCCTGCACTCCATATGTCTATTTCCTTTCCATATCTGCGCCGCAGAACTTCTGGAGCAACATAATAAACAGTCCCAACTGTATCCCGATAAACCTTCCCTGGGAAGAAGTAAACAGAGAATTTAGTGCATATTCCAAGTGGACGAAAATATTGCTTTTTAATTTATAATGAGATAAATCATCTTATCAGAAGAAAAGTAACTGCCAAACATAATAGAAGTGCATATTTTCTTTGTAAATTTTGACATTACACCTGAGATACCTTGAAGATTAAGTAGAAGCTTGGATTTTCTGCGTAAATCTAATGACTAAAACCTAAGGAGATATATTTTTCAGGACCAATTTGTATATTTATTCAAACAAATGATCAATGAAGGGATTAAATTTTTACCTTCCTCTATAAAAACCGACAAACCGAAATCTGTGGCTTTGAGAAGTGCACTTTCATCCTTGCTGGACAACAAGAAATTCTCAGGCTTGAGGTCCCTATGCATCACACCCATAGAGTGGCAGATATGAACAACATCAACAATCTGCGTGCATATCGAAGCTGCAGCTCTGTCACTGTAACGCTCCTTGGCAATAATCAGATCAGCGAGCTCTCCACCTGCGCACAGCTCCATCACGATATGAACCGAATGATTATCTTCATAAGCACCTTTGAACTCCACAATATTGGGCTTCCCACTCAAATGCTGCATAATCTGAATCTCCCTCTTCACATCCTCTTTCTTAGCTTCGCTCACCAGCTTCCTCTTCGAAATTGACTTGCAAGCGTATGCTCTACCAGTTGATTTCTCAATGCAGTGATAGGTTACTCCAGATCGACCCCTACCCAGTTCTTTACCAATTGTATAGAACTGCTTGACTTTTTCAAATGGCTTCCCAAGAATTATATCAGGCTTGTGAACGGACTTGATAAAGTTTCCGGAAGCCAGAACAAGCTTTTTGAATAATTGGTAAGGTCGATAAGGTTGGGGTTTCGATTTATTCACATTGGGTTGGTGGGTTTTGTGATTGTGCACCCAAGTTGACCCAAGTGATCTGTACCCTTTATATCCTTGCTCGGAATCTTTGTTTTGACTCAGACAGCTGACACCCATTTCTCGAGAATTTCCTTCAAATACAAGGTTATGACGGAGAAATAGTTAGAACGATGAAATTCTGATGAGATACTCAGAAACTGCTCGAAGCTGATTCAGTTAAGAACAGATGGGAATCCAGAGAATAACAAAGTTTAAGAAGAAAGGGATTAAAAGTTTCAAGCGAGTCCAACGGTTTCTACTAAGTCCAACGGACGGTGCTAAGAATGACTGACTGAGTAGTTTTGTCTCCTTTTTGTTTTAACTCTACACATTCTTGTTCTATGCACGAAGAAATTATAGCATATAACAAATGAGGGCTATTATGCCTGAGCGTTGGATGCTTATTATATTTGCTTTCCATATATATATATAAAGAGTTTCACTTTCTTAAAAAACCAACCAATGGCACTTTGTGAATTCATTTTTGTCATTTTCTCCTTTTAACCATAAATTCAATTGCAATTATAATTCCAATTCCAATTTCATTAGAATTGAAGTGGATTCAGAATTTTAAAATTTATGTTTGGGTCACGTAAAAAATTAAAAATAAAATTGTAATTCTAAATCCAATCCAATTTTATTGTTTGGATGAGTGATTAGTATATATATATATATATATATATTAAAAGTAATATATAATTGTTACTTTTTAAAAGGATTTTCTTTTATCTTAACCTAGTTTATAACTTTACATTTATCTAAAAACAAAATGAAACTATATGATCATTTAAAAAGATTAATTTCATTATTATGAATTTAGGGTAGGTATTTGTGTGCCATCAATTGAATAATTGACGATATGTATATCAGATATAATTTATATTCTCACTTGATCCAATAATGTTATTCGTTTCAACCCCAGTTTTAACTGCGTCACCCATCATGTCCAAAAATGATTTCTAAATCTTCCCAATTTTCAATTACCTTTCTTTTAAAATGACTGATGTGATTATAAATAAACATAATAACAAAAAGCATCCATTAATGAATTATAAAAGTGTTCAAAAAAAAGGTGAATACTTAAAAAGACAAGTTGGATTTACGTTGGTACCAAGTATAGTACTTATCTTTCTTGACTATAATCTTTGTACCATAATCTTTTTAAGTACTATACTTTGGATAACTTTGGTTAACATTAGGAGCACCGCAAACTTTCTTTACTATAATCTTCATATGTGGTGCTCCTAAGGTCAACCAAAACTATTGGTACCAAGTATAGTACTTATAACATCATAATACTTATCCCAAATTTTCAGACAAGATTTTTTTCTTAGTGATTAAAACAGTACACTGCTCTCTTTTATGGCATTCATAACAGCAATATTTGCAAGAACTTTTCAACCATTACGTGGATGATTTCCCAAGTTATGTTAGTCAAGTAAAACATTAGTAAGAACGCGATTCAAAGCTCAAATTCATTAGTAAAATGTTTTCAATCTGAATGATCAATTGTTCTTATGACAAGATACAAGTGCCGGAAATAGTGGCTTCTAATTAATTTAGTGAACGCTTTTTGGGGCCACATAAAGAAAAATTTTTCTTTTTGGATTTGATTTAGTTAAACAAAATCAATAAAATAAATGACATTTTTATACCAATTGAAAAAGAAAATTGAGTTAATTCTCCAACTTCATAAATTCCGAAAATACTAAACAATTGATAGTGACCCGTTTGTTTTTGGGGTGGGTAATGTCAATTGATAGTGACATTTTTGTTTTTATGCTTTATTTGCTCTGTTTTTTTTTTTTTTTTTTGGGTGATGGATAATTCGATGTGCCGTTAGTGTCGAAGCCTCCGGATTGTCTGCATTTTGGGCATCAAATTGAAGGAGTCCTTTTGGAGAAATTTCTGCTGTTCACCCAATCCAACGCCGAGGAAACAGCCACGCGTCTGAACATGTCAAAACGGAGCGTTTCATATGAATGAAACACTGCATCCTGACACGCGATTTTTCAATCAGAAATTTGACCAAAATCATAGCCGTCCGTGTAATCCTGACGTCGTAAAGTTACCACGTCACCAGTTAGAGTACATTTTTTAGCATGTGTAATCCAGCGTTTCATTCATATTTTTTTATTTCAGAAAATTCCTTCGGGATGTAATCTTGCGTTGCAACATGTCATGTAATCCTGCGTTTCATTCTTCCTCTATATTAATCAAAACTCTTTCTTCCTTACATCGTGTAATCCTGTTCGCTGCGTGTTGGATCAAGTGAACGGCAAAGATTTTCCCAAAATGATTGCTTTAATTTGGCACCCAAAATACAGACAATTCAGACTCGCAGTCTAGTAGGGTAATCTGTATTTCTCAGCAACTAAACAAGTAGAAGCAACTTCCACTCAAACAAAAATACAGATGATTAATAATAATATAGACGTCAACGCACGAGCTGCATGGTAAAAATTAGCCTCAATTCTAATTTTTCCAGTAATTGATAAGGTTGACGAGAGAGACCCATGAAGGTTATGACGAAGAAATAGTTAGAACGATGAAATTCTGAGGAGATACTCAGAAACTGCTCGAAGCTGATTCAGTCAAGAACAGATGGGAATTCAGAGATCATAGCAAAGTTTAAGAAAAAGAAGGGATCAAACCGTGCTAAGACTGAGTCGCTTTGTCCTACACAAGGAGATCCTTTCATTTCTATACAATTTTGTTTTATGCATGAAGAAATTAACCCATATAACAAATGAGCCTGTTATGCCCAAACGTTGGAAGCTTATAATATTTGCTTTCCATATATGCGCTTTCTTGAAAAATCAACCAATGGCACTTTGTGAATTCATTTTTGTTATATTCTTCTTTTAACCATAAAATTCATTCACAATTATAATTCCAATTCCAATTCCAATTCCAATTCCATTAGAATTGGAATTGATTCGGAATTTTAAAATTTATGTTTGGGTCATGTAAAAAATTAGAACATAAAATTGTAATTGCAAATCCAAATCCAATTTTATTGTTTAGACGAGTGATTAGTATTAAAAATAAATAAATAGCATGAATATATATATATTAAAAATAATTTTTAATTTAAAAAATATTTTCTTTTTTTTCTTCTTCACTGAGTTTGTAACTTTACATTAATCTAAAAACAAAAAGAAACTATATGATCATTTAAACAGATGAATTTCATTATCATGAACATACACCTAATGCAAAATAAATAAACACAAAAATTGAATATATATCCAATGGAAATCCATAACCGAATACAAGTTCATTACCAATTCATAATTAAAATAAACATAACACAAATTAACTACATTATTTTTAATTTGCATTAATATCCAAGATTTTCTTAATTGAGTAGGAAGAGCCTTAAGTGACTCATACTTTCTTTCATCACTAGTAAGGATATTATAAATTGGTAGCAACTTAGTTTCTTCTAAATTAACTTCAGCTGCAAATATATTTTCAGCACTAGTTTTCTCAAAATGTGTAAGACTTGAAAATAGCATTAGCTATAAGGCTAATTTGATAGACAAAATCTGTTTTGATAGAAATAGAAAGAAAATGCTAAATAAAATATAATTAAATTAATTGTGTTTGATATAATAAAAAAAGAAAGACAATGCTTTTTTTATCTGTTTAGTAAGATAGAATATTGATAAGATAAAAAATAAGTAATAGCAAATGACCAAAATATCTTTAAATTTAAAAAATAATAAAAGAATTGATTTATATATATAATTATAATTAATTAAAGTAGTTATTTTATTTAATATATAATTATAATTATTTATATTTAAAATTATTGTTTTAATATAATAAAAATAACTATTTAGTTTAATATTTTACATATATTATTTCAATACATATTAATTTAATAGTTATATATATAATTTATTTTTGCTATATATATTAAATATATATAACGTATATTTATTATATATATAATCTATTAATATCTATCTATATATATATACATATAATATTTTTTTTACTCAATTGTGGGAAAATGTTTTATAAAGCAATAGTTTTGAAAAATATTTGAATTTTAATATCAAATAATGGTATTATTATTTTTTAAAAACATAACTATTATTAATTACTTTATAATTATTTTTTCTATTTTTTTATTTTTTTCTTATAACTTCTTGTAAAAGCAATATTTATAGTTTTGTTCTTCTTTTTATCTTTGGCATTAAAAAAAATGAAAGAATTTGTGTTGTCAAAATAAAACTCACTATTTTTTGGCTAAATTAAGTTTTTTAATAAAATTGTTAAACAACATATTTTTATAATTCAATAATAAGTATTATATAAATTTTTTTTACAATAAAATATTTTTTATTCAATTTATACATTAATGGAAATTTACTTTTTAAAAAAATATTTTAAAAGATACATTTCTCACATTAATT
The DNA here is from genome assembly GCA_026724425.1 of Erythrophleum ivorense. Lineage (NCBI taxonomy): Eukaryota > Viridiplantae > Streptophyta > Magnoliopsida > Fabales > Fabaceae > Erythrophleum > Erythrophleum ivorense. The sequence continues at coordinate 3,536,763 of JAIUCV010000034.1, read as the reverse complement.
AAAATTTACCCCTTAAAAGATATTTATACATTATTATTATAATATAATAAAAATAATTATTTATTTTAATATTATATGTATATTACTTTAATATATATTAATTTATTTAAATATAATATATATAAATTTGATATATATATATATATATATATCAATGCATTGTGCCAGTGCATTAGCATTGCCACAATGTGTGCGCATCGAATTAGTTGTTAGTTGGAATTGCCAACTGGCAATTGATTAGAATAATGTTGACTAATTTTTAGTTTGTACATTTTTAAAAAATTAATTATTATTTATATAATTTATTAATTTTAAAATCAAATAATATTTTATTATTTTAAAAATATCCTAATTATTAATTTTTTATAATTAATTTTTTAAAAGTAATATTTTATTTTTAATTATTTCTTCTGAAAGTAGTATTAATTATTTTTTAAGTTACAAAATAATTAATTAAAAAATTAATAAAATAATATTTTTTAGCCCTAATTAAAAATATTATATACTGATTAAAAATAATATCTAAAAATTATTTAATTTAAAAATTACATAAATTAAATATATAATATATTACTTAAATAGACTTCAAATATTTGTTTATTTATTAAATATAAATTTTGCATTCAATTAATAAATGATCTATTTCAACTTGATCTATACCTAACTATCTTCACAAAAGTTTGCTTGAGTATATATTATGAGAAAATGGACTTTTCTAATTTTTCGCCCTAAAAGCTTTTTTTTTCTCCTTCTTACTCTAAGTGTCACATAAACTTTGTATAACTTTCCATGATTGGTTCTCTTGTTGCCATATTTTCTTGCTATCAAACATAAAATGTAACTAATTCTCTCGTATTTTCCACTTTCAGGGACCTAAGATCAACTGCATTTGCAATTGTGTCACCAGCACGATTTCTCTTTCTTGGAAGGAATAGAATTTTAGGGTAGGTACCTGTGTGCCACCAATTAAATCATCAATATGTATATTCACACTACTTATATTTTGTTTGGTCCAGTATTGTCGGATTCACTTCAACCTAGTTTCAGTTACGTCACCCCTACCATAATCAACATGTCCACTAATGATTTCTTAGGGCATGTTCGGGAGGCAAGGGAAAAGATTTTTTTAATTATTATTTAATATTATCTATTAATTATTATTTAATTATTAAAAATAAAAATATTAAAATCATTTTTTAACTTTAAAATTATTTTTTTAATTTTTATTTTTATTTTTATATCTAATTTTTTAGACACCAAACAGATCGTTAGTCTTCTCAATTTTCAACCACCTTTCCTTTAAAATGGCTGACAACAGAATGTGCCTATAAATAAATATGATAATGAAAAACATCAATCAATAAATTATATAAGTGCAAAAAAAAATTGTCAAAACTAAGGACAAGTTTAATTTACGTTGATATAGTTTGTCCAAACTTTCTCATTATCAACCTTTATAATGTATTGTTTCTAGTCTTAACCAAAACCACTCGTACCAAGCACATACTTATGACATCATAATACTTATCCAAATTTTTAGGCAAGGCAAGATTCTTTCCCTAAGACTTATTTGGTATTTTTCATCATGTTTTTATAACCTCCATTATATTTTTGTAATTATTATTATTTTTTAAATAAAGTTATAATAATTATTTTTTATTCACAAATTACTTTTTTGATTTTATTTTTCATTGTATTTCTTTCAATTATGTGTATTGTAACACTACATTGCTCATTTATGGCATTTATAGCAGCAGCAGATGCACAGAGGCCTTCCAACCACTAGGTGGATGATTTTCCAAATTACGTCGGTCAAAGAAAACATTAGTAAGAACACGATCCTTAGCGGAAATCCATTAGTAAAATGTTTTCAACCTGAAGGACTGATCAATTGTTATTATGACATGACACAAGTGCCGGAAGTAGTGGCTTCTAATTAACTCGGTGAATCCACTTGGCATGGACGTATATAGCTGGTACACATGTTTTTGGGCCCTATAAGGAAAAAAAAAATTCTTTTTGAATTTGCTTTAGTTAAACAAAATAAATCACATTTTTATGCCAATTGAAAAAGAAATTTGAGTTAATTCTCCAACTTCACAAGTTCTGAGAATACTAAACAATTGATAGTGACCCTTTTGTTTTTGGGGTGGGTATGCCAATTGATAATGACCATTTTCTTTTGGAAAAACTAGTTGCCTTCCTCTTGCAAAATGAGGGGAGATTCAAAAAATGTTCCTATAAGTCTCACAAAAAAAAAATTTGAAAAGAAGAAGTGTGTGAATAATATATATATATATGAAAACATAAATAATACATAAATAATATTCGACACGCAATTTTTTGAGAGTCACACAGTGAACAACTTATTTATAGTGCGATTCTACAAAAATTTATATATATATAAATTATAAATAAAGAATTTTAAGTCATAATTATTTATGATAAAAGACATTAAAAATTGAATTTATTTAATAGGTACAAATGATTAACATATTTGGGTTTGTGGACAAAAATATCCCTCTGCTATTATTTTACTCTCCTGCCACCTGACCCTCTCCCTCTAGGACACCACTCTCACTCTCTCAATGAAGAGAAGATACAACAGTGCAACAATGACAAGAGGAAGAAAGAGAATTAAGCAAAAAGAAGCTTGCAACACTAATCCAAATAGAAGATTCGATTCTCCTTGCATTTTTTGAACATTGGGTTGCCTTTAGAAGCAAGTAGAAGGAGTTGTAGGAATAGCATAAACAAACTCCAGGCAATAATATGTTTAATTTAAATTTTCTAGAGATGGGTGGATTTTCATTTGCTTTCCTTTCCCCTTCTTTTGATATCATCTTCGTAGATTTTTAATGTATTAATTAAATTTACTCGATCCTTTGACTTATCTGCCTTACGGTTCAAAGAGCTTATTAAATTTATGCGGTCCTTTAAGTGGGAATTCAAAATGTTATAGATGTAAAAGCTCTCACCCTTTCTGTTTTTAAGTGAAAGGATGGATTTGCTCATATAAATTAGATAAGGTTTATATATGATTAGCAAACTTCATAAATTGATTATTTGTTTATGGTTAACTTTACCCCGAATTCTGCATGCGGTGCAATCAAAATCATTAAACTATATCTTCAATAATCATAAAATAATATACATAATTGGCATATGACAATTACTCGCAAGATACATCTCTAAATAATATTATAAATATTAAGTTTGCATCTGGTTGCTTCTATTTGATCTAGTTTAGTTTGAAAGAAGAGATAGTAATTAACCATGTAACACACTAGTGCCTCTCTCTTGCTCACTCTCTCTCTCTCTCTATATATACATGAAAAGGATGAGAACTATATGCACCGATCTTGCCCCAAAATCAAAATAAAAGTTTCAGGTTTTTCCAATCCTAAACCCAACAACATTCACTAGTCAACAATTTACTTGAGGCTTGATCCTCTACAGGGAGCCGTCCCTTTTTTTGTTTTTGACTTGATTTTTATTACCTCACTTCCTGCAAAACATGTCATGCTGCGCAGCAAGTGATCCACAGGTCAATTTATTTACCTGTTTCAAATGAGACAAATCAAGATAAGGCAGAATGAGATCAAAATTAGCAACCTTATTTCTGCTTGTGTACTAGTGCGTAAAAACAGTTTGGGAGGATACAGGAGAATTGATTATGGTTTCCTAGTTTTGGAGAAGTATAATTGATTCTAGTCCTAGTACCACACAATGGTAAGAACTGAGAATAAGTGACCTTTTTTTTTTTGGGTTATTGAATAAGTGACTTATTTAATGTATGAATATTGTCACCTTAAAGACTTAGAAGGTTTGTTAGTGTATTGAAATCTATGATTTGCTATTTATAACCTGTTTTTTTAATGTTCATGGGATTTTAACAATGTTAAGTTTATTTATGGATTTTATGCAACTATATGTACTTTTTAACAATTTTTTGTCATAAGTGGTAGTTTACCACAGTCCTTGATATGATTCAATTTTTTCAATCTCTTAGCCAATCCTGTATAAGATCTCAAACCTTGACAACCTTAGTTTCAAACAAACACCTGGACTTTAAATTGGGTTTTCCTATCAATCCATCAGATATTGAACAAGATTATGTTCAGTGTGTGAGAGAATCCAACCATGTTCTTCACAACCACAAAAAGCAGAGCTGGAGATATGGCATCCCACACAATACAACATTAAGGATTATAACTCCCCAACATTCATTTCATATACAGGAGAATAATCTTTATATAAATAGCGTCAGCTCAGGTTTTCATTTCAAGCTTTAACAAACTGTATAACCTATCCCTGAAATGAAAATAACCGTCTTTCGAGGTGAGTCTCTGCTTCAAAACAAGTCAAACAGAAACAAACAAAGAAAAAGGAAGAGAACTGGCTCACGGTTATACTTAACCTTGAAATCAAACCAATCTAAAATTGAAGCTTTACATGCCTAAGAGATAAATTAACTTATTTTGGAAGCATTTGAGTCGAAAATTACAAGCGAGATGACTCTAACTCTTCGCAAAAGTACAGCTCTTTTTCACTCTAGAGTCTCAAATGCAGCAAGCTCAAGTGACGTATTGTGTGATTCAGAATAACTTGCCTTGTTGGGTTCCACTCCTCATCATTGTACAGAATTCTTCATAATTGATTCTACCATCCTGCAAAACCAGAAAGTTGAGCATTGACTATGGAGCTATAGCACAAAATTGTAGCCATATGATGAATAAAAGGCACTTACATTATCTGTATCAACTTCCGATATGATTTCCCTGATTGTTGCTTCATCACCCATGCCGTATTCTTTCATGGCTGTTTCAAGTTCATCTCTTGTTATGAACCTGTAATGAAATCAAACAAAAATTAAAAGGATGTACAAATGCTTCTGAAAATCCAACAAAGCTTGTTTAGCATGATTTTGTATTCAATATGTTCCTTTACTTAGTAAAACCAGGGCACATTATCAGTTATCTCAGCAATATGAATAGAAGGACTCACCCACTGTTATCTTTATCGAAATACTGGAAGGCTTTGTAAAGATGCTCATCTCTTTCTAATCTATGTCTATGCATTGTAGCAGTGATGAACTCTATGTAGTCAATGGTGCCATCTCCATCCACGTCAGCCTGAAATTTTCCCAAACAAATGTTAGTTTGGAACACTTCAAAGAAAAATTATTTGGAGGAAGTGAATTCGTTAAATAACAATCTTACAGCTTCCATAAGCTGCTGGACTTCAGTCTCCGTAAGCCTTGAGCCAAGTCTCTGCAATCCCGCTTTTAGCTCCTCATAGGTTATTGTACCACTCTTGTCAGTGTCCATATTTGTAAACATTGCCTTCAACCCTTGGATCTCTTCTTCAGAAAGATTTTCCGCAATGACCTAAAAGAAAATTCCAAGTCCACTCAGGTTATTAAGTGAACAAACCTATGCATCATAAACACGACAGTGCAACACTTGAATGATATATTCTGTCTCTCAATGTCCAAACTTTGACATGAGACTATATGTTGTTTTACAGACTCTGTCTCTTAAGTCTCAATATGCATCAAACAGCTAAGTCGTCTGTCTTTATGCAACTTGTAGATTGACTTACCTTCAGCGCAAGTTTTTTTAGCTTATTCATTGCTCTGAATTGCTTCATTCTGGAAAGGACTGCACTGTCTATTGGCTTGTCAGAAGCATTTCCATCTTCTCTAATCCATGGGTGCTCTATTCAGCCATACAATACATTAATTCAATTAGTTGAGAAATGAAGATGCATCAAAGGAGAAAATTCTCAAGAATGCTAGACAATAGGACAGTAATAGTAATCAGAAAGAGTGTGACTGAATTAAAATATTGTTACTATCTTCATCTTCAATGATTTTATTTAATTAATACAAAATAGACTGTAAATAAACAATTGACAGCGTTAAAAGGCTAGCCAATGGAAAAAAACAGTATGCTTGTATAGAAGGCAAAAGGTTAACCATCCAAGATATTACTCATACAGATGCCTTGTCTGAAAAGTCTTAAATTGCTCAACAACTGGCATGTTCACGACCAATTTTTGCCTGTGCTTTCATAATATCTTTTCTTAGAGCTCTGGCCTCGTACATGAGGATACCAATGGATCGGACTCAATGCAATGATTTCTTGAGAACTTTTCCCGACTAAATTAGAGAATTAGAGAATGAGGACATTCTAACGGTTCCTCTGTATGTGGAAGGCTCATAGTTTTGTGTGGCAAAGTCATAGATATGTTTTCATTTAAAGAATAACAAATTGCATTTCAGATGCAATTTTCATGCCATTATCACCTTGTAACAGAAATAAAGAAAAACAGTCTATAACCTATACGGATATAAAATAGGCTTTGGCTTCTACAAGCTTTAAATTTAAGTCATGAGTTTAGGTTTATCTTACATAAGTATTAGCTGTAACAATTTGAGTATATCTCCCAACAAAAAATATTGAGTATATCAAAAATGATTATCCAAACAACTTTAGGAAATTTATCTTCTTAATCTTGTAAAGTACACACATAAATGGACCTTGTCAGCAGGAAGGTTGAACTTCGAAACAACATTAGAATAAAGTTTAATAGATTTCAATTATTTGATGAGAAGAAACAATAATAAAAGTTACATACCAAGAACCTGAGCAGAAGTAATGCGTTTCTTTGGGTCCTGCGTCAGCATCTTACAAACAAGGTCCTTGGCACTGTTTGATATGCTTGGCCATGGTTGACTTTCAAAATCAATATGACCTTCCAATACGGCATCAAATATTCCCTTTTCCGTCTCTACAGCACATTTTTTATAGAAGTTAGTCAAGCTATAAAAGTAATGGGGAAAATAGAAAATAAAGAACTAAAGGCTCTAACACTAGAAGATAATCCTGCTATGAAAAGGAATGTCATGGTTTACCAGCCCAAAAAGGAGGTACACCACTGAGTAAGATATACAACATAACTCCTGCACTCCATATATCTATTTCCTTTCCATATCTGCGCCTTAAAACTTCTGGAGCAACATAATAAGCACTCCCAACTATATCCCGATAAACCTTTCCTGGAATGAGTAATCAGAGAATTTAGCACAAATTATAAGTGGAAGAAAATATTGCTTTCTAGTTTATAATGAGATAAATCATCTTCTCTATGTAAATTTGGACATTATAGCCGAGCTATCTTGAAGATTAAGTAGAACCTTCAATTAAACCTAAGAGCTTAACTAGTCTGATACATGGAACAAATGAAAATGCTTGATTCTAGTTCTGTTGATCAACCATGTCAGCTGGCTACTGCTTCGGTTCACAAACATGGCTTTCTGTATATGATTAATTAGGATGGAACATATCAATACATATTTGCCTATCGAACTTTATGTTGCTTTTTATCATATCTATCACTTCAAACAATAATGGCATGGTTATGAAAGCAAAGAAAATGATCAAATTATGTATTTTAGTGCTAGCAAAAGGCCTTAACAGAATTAAGACAGAGGCAAAAGGTCAACTCGCGTAGAAACCTTTAAGTCATGAGATTCAGATAATTTAATGTAGTAGTTAAAAGAAATGCTTAAGACCAAGTCTGAGTGCTAGAGCATTTTGAATCTTTCCTCTTTAATATGATAAGTAAGAGATGACCACCCATATCATAGTACACTTCTTCCCTTGTCCATACTGACCAAAAGAAAACATGATTGTAGCAAAAATATATCAAGTAAGGCAGAGTAAATACTGAAATTAATGTACTAAATGCCTAACTTTAGAAATTTGTTCAATTTCAACAATGGCAGCATTGAATGATTTAAGGTATTAGAACAAAGAGTAAATATTACCCAATTCAGTCCCCGAAAGATATACCTTCTAACGTTTTAGTCCTTAAGTTTATTCCTATACATGAATTAGTCCTTCACAATTTGTAACTTGCTACACATTAGTCTTTCAATTGGACCAAATTATACATTTACTCAACTTAGAACAAGTAATTTAATGTACATGTGTAGACTTAAAACTTTGAGGGACTAATTTGTACCGAAGAATAAATCTAATAACTAAAACATAAGGAGATATATTTTTCACGGATTAATTTGTATATTTACTCAAACGAATGATCAATGAAGAGATGAAAATTTTTACCTTCCTCGATAAATACCGACAAACCGAAATCTGTGGCTTTGAGAAGTGCATTTTCATCCTTACTGGACAACAAGAAATTCTCAGGCTTGAGATCCCTATGCATCACACCCATAAAGTGGCAGATATGAACTACATTAACAATCTGCCTGCATATCGAAGCGGCAGCCCTTTCACTGTAATGCCCCTTGGCAATAATCCGATCAAACAGCTCACCACCTGCACACAGCTCCATCACAAGATGAACCGAATGATTATCTTCATAAGCACCTTTGAACTCCACAATATTGGGCTGCCCACTCAAATGCTGCATAATCTGAATCTCCCTCTTTATATCCTCCTTATCAGCTTTGCTCACCAGCTTCCTCTTCGAAATTGACTTGCAAGCGTATGTTCTACCAGTTGACTTCTCAGTGCAGAGATAGGTTACTCCAAATTGACCCCTACCCAGTTCTTTCCCAATTGTATAGAACTGCTTAACATCTTCAAATGGCTTCGCAAGAATCGTATCAGGCTTGTGAACGGGCTTAGTAGGGTTTAGGGAAGCCCGAACAGGCTTTTCGAGGAATTGGTAAGGTTGTTGAGAAGGGGGTTTCGATTGATTCACATAGGGTTCGTGGGTTTTGTGATTTTGCACTTCGGTTGCCCCAGTTGATCTGGGCCTATTATATTCTCGCTCTGAATCTTTGCTTTTACTTAAACAGAGACCCATTTCTTGAGAATTTCTTTCAAATATAAGGTTGTGACAAGGAACTAGCTAGAACGATGAAATTCTGATCAGATACTCAGAAACTAATGGAAGCTGATTCAGCTAAGAACGGGTGGGAATTCAGAGAATAACAAAGGGTTGGATCGGAAATCTGGAAATGAATCGTTTTAAAAGTCAACAATAATGTTTAATCAATGGGGAAAATAGTAACAAAGACAGGCAGATGGAGTCAAGGGGGATGGATATGACGAATATGCAAAGGATGTTAAGAGACAGGAGGAATGGCCAACTTTGATACGGATAGGGAGAAAGGCTTAAGAAAGAAGGGATCAAAGTTTCAACTCTTTGGAAAGTGTGAAAGGGAAAGGAGAAGAAAAGGGAAAGCGGGTTAAGCAATCGACAACGTTAAAAAGGTATAAGTTTTCACAGGAGACCAGAGAACCTTCATTGGCAGAGAAGAATCTCTTCAGGTATGAAGGAGAGAATCAGAAATGCCTTATTTAATTCATCATAGTAAAGTTCATTCTCTTGCTTGGCTTGTATAGAGCCATCATCGCTCCCCGATAAAGAATGAATGAAAGTATCATTAAAAAAATTAGAATGGATAAAAACATACAAAAGTACAAGCAACTGAGCAAGTCTCCAACGACTGAAAGAAATATATAATTTTTTTGACGCAAGGATAATTTTTCTAACCAATTTTGACATGAACGTTTGGAATGAAACAAAATTAAAATTAAGAGTTGGGATTTTATATATACGTGCGAGAATGAGTAATTGACATCTGTGTATATTTTAGCAATTTGTGGCTTGACCCATGTTTGCTCTAATATGTGGTTTAAAAATTGACATTTGAGCATATATTTTAAACTGTGAATGTAATTTCATTCCATTAGTTTTTGAACCAAAACAGGCAGGAGAAAGTCAAGTGACCTCCAAAATATTTTAATTTGCTGAATTTCTCAGTTTTCTTTTAAAATTAGGGTTTTTAATTGATCAAGAAAGGAATTTTTTATCTTCATTGGATACCAAATTAGAGATTTCATAAAGTAATTGGGGATTTGGACAAATATAAGGATTTCATTTAGATGCAAAATTAGGGTAAGATATTTTGATAAATTTGGAATTTTGATTAATTAACGATAAATTTTCAGTCTCTATTGCATAGGAAATCTAGGATCTTACAAAGAAATTATGAATTTAAGGCAAAATTACAAACCAAATTAGGGATTTTGTTTATGGGAAATTTAAGGAAGCTACCATGTTGTATATGTCAAATTTGATATTTTAATTGACCAAATGATAAATTTTAGTCTTTAATGCATAAGAAAATATGGGTTCCACTTAGAGGCAAAATTGTGGAGACATTGTGCTGTTATGTACTAAATTTGGCATTCTAATTGACTAAAAGACAAATTTTAGTTTTTAATACATAGAAAAATTGATGATTTTATAAGGAAATTATAGATTTATAACAAATTATTATGAATTCTATAAAAATGATAATGTTAGAATAGATTAGAGGGTTAAAACAAAAACTATTCGATTGCCAACATAGTACTAAAGTAAAAAGGAGCCAAAATGTTTCTACACATTTCATTGCTTCATCGAAAATTTCCTAGGATTTGATAATGAACTTAAAAAACCACCTATAAACACTTTACGCCTAATCATTTCAAATAACATTTGCATCCTTTAACTTATCGCAATTGCTGGCATAAAGTTAGTTTATGCTTATTCCCCAGACACCATTATCACTTCATCTCCGAGAAAATAAGTTGATGAGTTGATACTAAAATGTATCTTATTCATATAGAATTGGGAGTGGGGAAAATAACGATGATAAGGATTGAAGCCACGCATATAGGTTCTCTTAACCTTTATATCTAAAGAAAGTGTGCTTGAGTTAAAACTCTTGAGTATAAAAATGTGATTATAATTGATATAATAATTAGATTAAAAGTAAGTAATATGTTGACATTTCATATAAAATTTTATTAAAAAAAAATTGGTAACTGCGAGTTTATAATCATCTAGTTAGTGGTTTTCTTACCTATGAAATGTATATTGTAAGTTGTTAGCTTTTGGATTTATAAATTTAGACTAATATCTAAATTTTAGAATAATATTTATAATAAAAACTTTTAGACCAACCTTTTAATTTAAAAATAATCTAAAAAGAAAAGTTTATCAAACGTGTAAAAATAATTTTGATTGACACTAATGTTAATTGTTCCCTCATTCTATATATAAACGAGAAGATGAAGATATTTATTTTAATATTTAAATACATTTATATTTAGAATAAATATGAATTTGTAATTTGTGACCTAGGTCATTTAATACCAGTTAAGGGTTATCAATTTTGGTGTTTAGTAGGTAATAAGATTGTAATAAAATTGAATTCAAAACATTTTGATTTTCTTTATTGGATTCATACACTTGGCTACAATGACCAAGGTATATATACATCTCACACAACAAAATAGAATATTCTAACGCAAAAGAAAATATAATCAATCAGAATGACATACAAGAATAAACACGTGATATATATGTTATGACGTGGATGATGTTTTATCAATAGGGAATATTTTTTTTAATATATGTTGTCTATAAATAGGTTCTTTGTTAATCATTGTCATTATCCCACTTTATTGATTTTATATTTTGAGATTATTTAGTGATTTTATATAAATTAATTATGTTTTATCTCAAACAAGAATAGAACAAAGAATCTCCAAAAATTGTAAGGGAAATTTTATTTTATTTTCTTGAACTAACATTTAAAATAAAATTAATAAAAGAATTTAAAAAATTACAAAACATTCTTTGAACTTTGTACTACAATTAAAAAAATAATTTTTAGATAATTTTTAGAATCAGAAACAAATTTTTAAAAATACAAACGTTAAACTAAGTCAAATAATATTATTGCAGTCAAAATTACACGATTTGTGGTTAATTTTAATAAAGATTTAATACTTCTATTTTAGTCTAGAATTTAAAGATATATTTTATCATATTTTGATATCAATGTACCAATCAAATTTATAATTAAAATTATAGTTAAAGAAGTTAACTATTTTTTGTTTTTCCAAAGTTTAAATTGATCCAAGACGAATGATGGATGAAAGTACTGACGTCCCAGAAAAACATGAAACCAATATAAATAGTCTCATGTCTTATCTACTCCGAATTCCAAAAAATTGAAATCTCAAACCAGGATAACGTTAACACGTAAATCATGCAAGTGACTAAACGACAATGGGCCACATGGGTATCAATCGGTCGTTGGCGCTGAAACAAGAAGACGCGTAGACCTCGCGTCTTACATTACACGCAAGTTGGTAGACACGCGGTTTTGATTTTTTTTTTAAGAAAATTATATATAATTTTGTATATTCTTATTATCATATATTTTAATTAAAACATAATAAATATATAATTTTTTAATAATAACATAATAAATGTTAAGATTTTATAATCAATTATATAGTTATCTAATTAAATCATTATACTTATTATATTATTATTAATAAATCATATATTTGTAAGTTATTGATAATAAATATATAAAAAATTATATTTAAATATAATTTAAAAACTTATAATTACTTATATCTTTACTATTAAGTTTTGCAAATGATAAGTATATAATTTTTTAATAATAATATAAAGTATATGATTCTTGTGAATAAGTGTATAATTTTTTAATTAAATCATTTATTTCAAATGTTATTATTAAAAAACTATACACTTGTGAATTGTGATCCTCTGCAATAATTTATTATGCATTTAGCAGAAAGTGTAATGCAAAAAAATAGAAATATGTATGGAACTTTTTTTTTTATTCATCTACTTCTTATTTTTTCTTTATCTCTCTCCAAATATACATTATACATTTACTTACTAAACGTAGAACACCGAAATTCTTATACTTTAAGTATAGTTACATATATTTTTGTCATTAAGTTTTTAGTAAATATACAACATGTATAAAAAAAATATTTTGAAAGACTTAAGTACATAATACTAAATGGTAAAAAATATATATCTATTTGTAAAAAAATTATACATTTAAAAAACTTGAGATTAAAAATATAAAATAATAATAATAATATTATTATTATTATTAACTTTGTGATGTTATGCACACGTAAATGCAAACAAACAAAAATAATTATTATAACTTTACGTGATTATCCTGATTCTGCTTTTAAATTATTGATCGTATCATCTCAATCCAATAATTAGAAGCATAGGAACTGTATTTAATAAATTGCAAGTATAGTGTGAATGCTTCCACAAAAGAGAAGAAAAAAGTTTAGATGAAGATATCAATTGCACCTCCTTTTCTCAACTTTCGGCAGCAGGTATATTCCTCTCTTTTTCAAATGTCCCACTTTGCTTCTCATAAATGCTTTCAACTTTGATATGAAACAATTTTTAAAAAATTATACTTAGGATTTTAATTCAAAAATATTTATGTTAAAAGGTTTTAAATTTTAAAATTATATTAAAAGATCAAAAAATTATAAATTTTAATTTGAGACTTTGAATTTTTATTTTTTACAATTTAAATTTTGGCATTCAATCATTCAAAATAATTTTAAAATTTAATATCTTTTAATATAAATATCTTTAATTTGAGATCCTATTACGTTCTTATATCTTTTGAGATTTTTTAGATAATTACATTACTACCCAAGTAATACTCTTGTATTATTTGACACAAATTTTTTTACACTGTCATACTATCATTTTAATTTTAGTATCTTAATTTTTTTTTATAATATATTAGAAGGATTAAACTGTTGACACTATCTATACCCTTACCCCACCCTTACCACTTAGAGCTAGCAATATCTTAAATTTCTTATCATTCAAAATATCAACATTTGGAATTAGTATCCAATTTTTTTTAAGGGGGTGCGGCATTATGAAAATTTTCATTTTTATTTGCAAATCTTTGAAAGAATACATTTTACCCAAGTCCCTTCAAAAATAAAATCTGCATATACCTCTATGTAAAAAAATGATTGTATTATATGGTTAATTATTTTTTTCCTTTCTCTAAGAGATGTCTAAATTACATTTTTTTTCTTTTATCTTAGACATATACACCCCTCTCATCTAAAACCAAAACTTGTGCATTACATTTATCTCTGTTATAATAAAGGATAAGTTATAATTATAATAATAGTTGATTTTCTAAATTTAGCAAATTATAAAATTATTTGGTAACAATATTATTAAAAGTAAAAAAACATATCCAAAAATAATTTTTAAATTTACATAATTTATAGATGATAATAATTTAATTTTAATAATAATATTTGTGTTAAATATATTATCATGAACACAAGCATTGCTGTAAATTTAATAAAGTTTTAGAATAAATTAAATTTATGTTTTTTTAACATAAAATAAATAAAATTACAAATAAAATCTTAAAAATGTATTTTTTTAATTAGCTATAGTTTTAATAAAAGAAAGTAAATATTATTATTAAGGGTATTTTGGTCATATTTTGATTTTAGAAAATAAATGTATATTTTTAAAATAAAAGATATGATTGTATAATTTGGATTTTTTTTAACAAAATTTACCCTAAAATATTTTGTGTGAGATATGACATTATAACTCTCAATTGATGAAAAAATGAATAACAATTAAAAGTAATGTAACGTGAAATTATTATTATTGTGGTACGATGGACATATCAGCCACTAAATATTGTCATTTATAATATTTTAATATTTTATATGACACTCATTATCTCAAATATCAATGTACCCAACACATGCATAGTGATTATTAATTGATATTCAAAATATTAGGATCAAGAAGATAAAAGTGTACCAAATTTATTAAATATATGAATCATACCTCATGCCTCTTATATTTGGATTCCAAAAAATGTAAAATAAGAATGTAAAAAAATTCCGTAGCTACACTTTTCAAATGTGTTTGATACATGCAAAGGATTGTCAAATGTATATTTTATCATATACAAATAAGTAAATGAGTGAGTTTTCCTTTTAATTAATAAGATTTTATGTCCAAAATAAAAAGCTATAGGCACGTTAATTTTGCAAGGACTAAGAAGTAAAGAAATTGAGGCATTAAAAATTTTTTTGGGTAAAATGTGATATCTTAAGATAATTATAAATCTCAAAACAGGGGAACATGTTTCTGGGAAGCAACTGCAACAGAAACTTGTTGCTGCACATGGAATACAATATTGGAAAAGTGGCAACCTTTTTCGCTGCTTTTGGGGCTTTGCTGGTCTAAGTCTTGTCTCCCTTAAGATGTTGAAAGTATTAGAAAGAAAATTCAAAGAACATCGCTTTAAAGTTATAATATATTATTCTTTTTTTTTCTTTCAACGAAGCTGCTGGATGAGCTTTTGAAGCAACTTTGCATAAATTTTATATGGAGGAAAATCTAGGTGTTTGTTAGTAAATTCTTAAATAAAAATATAATATATGTATAACAAATTTTAAAAGTGACAATCATGTGATGGTGGAATTTTAAAAATATCAATATGTCGTATTTTTATTTTAAATTTGATAATAAATATTTAAAAATTTTACGTAAATTTTGGCTTTTATTTATGGAGAGATCATTTTGTTCTCGATAAATTCTTTCAAAGTTATAAAACAAGAATGGTTTTAAGTTACAATAAATGAGTAAATTAATAATTTAATTTTTTAAGTATTGAACCTATTTCATCAGTTTTAGTTTTTAGAAATAAGTGAGTGTTGGATGCATGTTAGTTTTTGTGACATTTTTGAGTTACTTGATAAAAAACAATGATTTTGTTAATTTTAAGAGGTTAATTTATACATTCATTATTTTTTTTAATATTAAAATTAAATAGGCCAAAATAATCTAATAATTAAATTTTTAGTTTAGTTTTTAATAATTTTTTTTGGAAAAAGAAAATTATGAGGCTGCTAAATGAGCTTCAAAAGCAACCTCTGCATATATATCTTATCTTTACGCTAAGAGGCCATCAATTTGATTTGATATGTTTTGTTTTGTTTTGTTTCATTTTGTCTCGTTTTGTTGGGTTTTCGGTTGGACAAATGGTTTAAATGAATAAAAAAAGAGAAAATATTATATTTAAAAACTTATATCATATAAAATTTATAATAAAAAATTTTAAAAATTAAAATTATTGTTAAGAACATTATTACTATTAGATTTTAAGAAATTTATTATTGAATGTAAAAAAATTTAACATTTTCTCGCACCCTATAATAAATACTTAAAATTGATAGTAAATCTCTTAAAATTTGATAATAATATAGTTTCTAATAATAGTTTTAATTTTTTCAGTCTTTCATTATAAATTTTTTATGATATAGGTTTTTGGATATAATTTTTTTTAAAAAAAATTAATATAAGTTCCTCTTGAGGTGAGTGGGGTTAGAGTTCTTATAATGATTCTTCCTTGAGTTTATTATTATACATTCTAACACCCAAATGGACAAGTTTAAAATTTTTTTTTTATAAATTTTTTATTAAAATTTTTTTATAAAAATTATGAAATATAAGAGGAAATATCAAAAGAAAAAAATTTATTTTTGGATTATATTTTTATAAAACCTGATAACAACCATTTAAAAAATTATACTTAAAATTTTTTTATAAAAAAATATTAATCAAATCATACACAAATTTTCCAGACATCATTATTGCGTTAAGAAAAAAAAAAAGGTGCTTGCCCCAGTCCAACTATCTTGCTTTATGCATAATACAATGCATTCCCGTTCACACTATTAGCACGCCAACATATATTTCTTTAGGCCCAAAATGGCACATGTTATGGTAACTCGCTGATATTACATACATTTTATATTGATCACTTTTGGAAAGTTCCTGTCACGTTTTAAAAGTAATCAACACAAAAAAAGGAAAAAGAATTCATACTACAAGCACATAGATAGGCATAATAAAAAACTTTATTCTAATAATTAACAATATCCCATTTGGGTGATCATAGCTGGTCTTCCATGTTCAAACTCCTCTACCACATGACCATTATGAGGTTGGTGATATGCTATATCATTAGCTTATTATTATATTATATCCCTCGTGAGTGCTTTGTTTAAGTGCTTAAAATAAAATTGGTTGACCATTGAGTTTCATTTATTGGGGATTGCATAGTCAGTCCCACGAGTCATCAAGTTATAATAATCAAGAGTGTTTATTGCTTAAGCTTGGAGCAGTACATGCTTCTCGAAGGTTAAGTAGCCCCTTTGAGCCACTAAAAGTACACTAGAAATTTTTTTATTTTTTTTATTATAAATTAATAGTTCTTATACTGCAGATTACTGAATTGCACGATGGAAAACATTTATTCATATAAATAAGGGTATATTACATACATACTAGCTAGGGCATGAGATTTAGACTTTTCTTATTGTTAGGTTTTGATTTTTTAAAAAAAATATATAAATAGGTTTGATATCATATCTTGACTCAAAACTTAAGCTATTATATTTATGAGTTCTTTCTAGTTATATACTCATATCAAAGTTCAATTTTTTTTTTGAACTTGGGACTTTGCACTCATACTTACAATCTGACAATTAAAATGGTGTTTTTAAAGTTGCCATTAGGGTCTTTTTCAAGATAAGGGAAATGCCTAGATTTGAAGCACCTATAAGTATAAGTTGAATGGAGGGCGTATGAGAGAAAATTTGGATTGTTCAAATTAATTTAGACAATTTGGATCTAATTTTATATGTTGTAATCTTAATCATTATTTTTTTAAAAGTTCACAGTTAACATATTATTTTCATTTTATTTTTTACTCTTTTTAAAAAAATAGACTTGTACTTTTTTAAATTTTAATTTAGAGAGTCCAAATCCTTTCCTGTGCAAGAGGATTTATTTTCGGGCCCAAGTTTGGCTCCTTCAAATAAAAACTTTTTTTCGTGGGTGTAGATGACTAAATAATTTGGATTTTGCCTTCCAACCTCCAAGTTTGCTTTCCAATTGATCATTTTGTTTGGTAGTTTGGTATATAAAAAATTAAGAATATAAATAAAAATGGAAAAAAATTGATTTTATAAATAAAAAATAATTTACATGCTCTTATTTTAAAAAAAATTATGAAAAAATACTGTTTAATAATAATTGCAAAAGTATAAAAAGCATTTCTCAAAATTTTCATTTTTTATTTCCCACCAATAAGCAAATGGGCTTCTTTTTCCTATTTCTCTTGGGGCCATGAATATGACCTCCAAGATGTTATTATGGGCCAACGTCATTATATTGAAGTCTACCACAAAAATTAGCGTGTGGGTCCAATTCTAAACTTTTGTTTTAAAATTTTTTATTTTCTCACAAAACAAAGTTTTTTTTTTTAATTTTTTAGTAAGTGTGTGTTATTGTCAAACATATTAATTTTACCCCCTCCAAGAATTACAGCTTTTCCAATCTTTGAAAACAATTCTAAATCAGCCCCCAAACACCCAACTTCATATCAGAGGTGGATTTTACCTTTTTTTTTTTTTTTGGTTCAACCAGCACGCAAGGCCATAGGGAACAGAGGACAAGTAGGCTAGAACAAACAGAAAATTACCATATAGGCGATAGGCCCATTAGTATTAAATATAAATAGACTAAATTAATTATAAAAAGATATATAAATATATTCTTAAATAAAATTTATTTCAGATATACTTACATTATTTATTCATAATTGATTTAGTTCATTTACTTTATAGAGGCCAGATCTTTCTAAGAATGCAAGAGAAATTTTATTTCCCAAATATTTGAAAATTTAGTTATAAGATGTATGAGTATAAGAAATTTTAATACTTTAAAATTTATGTATTATATATATCCTAAATAAAATATAGATGATAAATTTTTTATATATATGTTAAAATTAAAATTTTTATAGAGATATTTCTAAATACTTGAAAATTTTGAAATACCCATATAATAAAAATTTCAAAAAGAAAAATGAGGCAACACACCTCACAAGGCAAATCAACATGTTCTTCTGAAATCAGAGCCATGAATGCTGCAGGAGGGCCTCTTTTAGGAGAAGAAATTATAGATGAAGATCTCAAATTGAATATATTTATATCAAATGATCTTAAATTTTAAAATTATCTTAAAAAATCAAGAACAAAAAATTTAAACCATATAAAAAAAATATAATTTAGAACCATAGGTTAAAATATTTGGCTCTTTGATCCTTTAAAATAATTTCAAATTTTAAGATTTTTTAAGATAAATATTTTTAATTTGAGATTCTCAATTATAATTTATAAATTTTAAAAGCTGTTGGGCCTAAATGACCAATTTCTAAAATCGCAAGCCATGTTCTGTGGCCCTTTTTCTCAGTTCTTCCCCTCTCCCTCAAGCCAGCCCAAACAAAATTAAATAAATAATATATTTATGAAAATATCAGTGATTTAGAAATTGAATTACTCATTAAACCTAAAATGATGATTAGTTTAAAGTTCAACGAATTGAAACATGTTGGAATTATATTTTTTAATATAGATATGTATATATATAAGACCATATAATTAGTTATATAAATAAAAAAATTATAAAAGTAGTCAAAAAATTTAAAACATAAAAACATTAATATTTTATATTGATAAGCAAGTTATTTGAAGCTTAGCAAGCAACCGTCAAACTTTTAAACTCAACTTGTTTAACTAAATGAGTTTAATATGAAGCTTATTAATTTAATAAATAAATGAAGCTTAATTCAAATTTTTGACAAGTCAAATTCAAAAGGTTTAATTAAGGAATAACTTAGTTCATTTATATCATTTAGTATAGTCAAACCAATTTAGATACTACATGACTTATTGTTGCTTTAACTGAGCAAAAACAAGTGAATTAGTAGAAGTACAAGCAACCTAAATATTACTTCACCGTACTATTAAAAAAAGATTAAAATTGTGATTATTTTTTGAAATGATTAGTCGTGGTGTAATTTTAGTATTTATAAAACATCATGTAATACAAGCTAATAAATATACATAACATCCAAATTATCAATATATAAATGAGTAAATTTTATAGACCATCTTGAATTTTATTGAAATTATATAGATTTTTTATTTATTTTTAAAATATATACAGATATTCCTTAAAATAAAAAGTTATCTTATATTTTTGTTTAATTTTAATTTTTTTTTACTAAAATACTCTCAATTAAAATACACATATATTTTTTTAAACTTAAAAAAACTTAAATAAAGGGTATTTTAGTTAAAAATTTTAAAATTAGACTAAAATATGAAATAACTTTTTATTTTATGAAAAGTTTATGTATATTTTAAAAATTTAAAAAAAGGTCTATATAATTTCAATAAAATTTAAGAAAAATTTGTGTAATTTAGTGTATATAAATTTGGTAATGGAGCGTTGGAGAGAATTTTAAAATTACTGAACTCAAATCTTATTGAGAGCTACTTGACTTTAATTAAAATAAATAAGCTGCCTTGGTTTATTGCTATGAACTAAAAGGAAACAAATCTTTTATCTTTGTCGAGGGTTTTTTATATGGAAGCCACGTTAATTAGTAAAGAGTATTTGTCTCATATATATGTTTCTATGTGACTAAATTTGTTGTCATAAGTTATCTAATCTAAATTCATACGCTAAGGAAGAAGATTGAAAAAAGAAGATATTTAATTATTTCCTATTGCTTAATATTTGTTGTACGAACCAAACAAATATTCATTCTTTTTCGTCGTTTAATATATTTATTCACGAACAATTTCTTGCTCAATATTGGGTGAAAATTTCTAGTCACCTATTTTGTACTTTCCCATAAATAATAAAGTTATAATATTCAATTATCATGTGTTTCTTTTAAAAATAAATTTATACTTACTTCTCTGAAATAGACAAGATTGAAAATTCAGTGAATTGTTTTGTCCAGCTACAAACTAAATTGATGTTGCAACACTTGTAATTGACTTGACAAAATTTTGTTAAAATGTAAAAGAAATTACTGTAACGTGCTTTATTTTTCATCATTAATCTCACAATCTTTAATGATCCGGATTAATTATACAAATGTGAAGGTCAATAAAATAAACATTAAAAATTTGAAAATTTTGTCTGATTGTTAGGCTCTATTCACGATGGATCAATACCAAATAATCATCCGTAAATTTATATATATATATATATATATATATTAAATAGTATAAATATGTATCTTGAAACAACATTTTGGATTCTCTTCCACCGTTCAAATAATTAAGTCTGATGATAATAAGTCAATTATATGAAATTTTGTATAGAACTTTATGAACAATTGGTTAAACTAAGGCACATCAACAAAAAGCAAAAAAACTATGCATCAATGTGATGAAGAACATAAGTTCTACAGATAGGGCAAGATCCTTGTTGGATTAGCCATTTGTCTATACAGTCAAAGTGAAAAATGTGGTCGCATTTGGGAAGTTTCCTCACCACATCTCCATCCTCAAACTCCTGCACAACAAAAGGTAAACACCATATGTAGCTTAAGATATTTTGGAATTTAATTTTGACAGACACTCAAAAACATGTCTGATCCTAACATTAAAAGAAATATAGTATTAACTGTAGTATTAAATTAGTTGCATGACATAATTAAGCATGGCAGTTGTGACCTTCTCACTTGGAACTTAAAAAAAAAAAAAAATATATATATATATATATACACATATATGGAGGCAAAAGTGTGTATAACGAAACTCATTAGGTTTATAAAGTAGCTTTAGCTTTAGACATCCTTGTCTCCTGATCTGTATGTTTTGTTGGTGACCTAAACTAGAGCAACTTCCTACTTGATGTTTGGTTCTTGAAACTAATAAATTTCACAGGTTTTCTTTTATGATTTTTCTTACCTGACAGCAAATGGAGCAGCAGGATTCATTGTATAATCTCAACATTTTGCTGGAGTTGAATTGCTGCAAAGGGAGATTTTGAATAATATTTTGGGACAACCCTGGGACTCCCTTGATGTCATATATATCTGATAGTTCTCTATAGATTGTTTCTGGTATGCCAATCTAAACAAAATAAAAAATCTTAGGTAACTTCAATCTACAAAAAAATAGATAATCAAATCAATCACAAAGAGATATATAAACATGTTAAATATACTTTTCAGCCGAACTTATCTCTGACACGTTATATATCTCTTTGTAATAAACTTAATGTACCTTCTTGTTTACTTAATTATTTGGTTTTACTCACATGCCATTGATAGGCTGGATATACCCATTCCATAAGGACCTTTCCATTAAATAAATTGCTCAATAGGGCAACCTGCAAATGCACGCCAACAATATGTCAGAAAGTACTAAAACAGCAAAAGCTCTAGGAATAAGAAAAGGGACCAATAGCACAATGTATATAGCTAATGAGAAATTATCATATGCATAATAAAATACCAATTAACTATATACAAAGCCAACGAAAACTAATCAAAGTGAGTATTTCAGATGGTAGAATCGCCTAAAACACCAATTTCAACGAGCTTAAGATAAATTTATATAAGAATTTCACTTTGGACAAAGGCTCATCATCATCAGACACAAGATCAAGCAATTCCAGAGCTGCGATGGCCCCTGTGACTGCTCCCTTCCCTGCCCCATCAAGAATCCCAGCTTCTGTGGTCTGACCCTTAATGCCTCCCACAATTGTCCCCATTATTGACCCTCCTGTACCATTTTCAAGCACAACTTATCAGTAATTATAAGGTGTTACTAGTCAGAGATTTTTGGCACTCAGTCTAATGTTAGAGTAACCTATTCTCATTGCCAAACAATGGCATAACAATGATTAATCATGCTATTCTTTCTCTCTTTTCATCATCATCATCTCTCTCTCTCTCTCTCTCTCTCTCTGCAACTTCTCTTTTTCACCTTTACTTACAAGCCTAAGTTATGAAGGAGATGGCATAATCTATTGCATTAATGCTTCTGTAAGCCAATGGGCAGCATCCTTACTGTTCGGTAGCCATGAGAATGCTTATGATTAAAAGAAAAAGAGCAGAGAAAAACAGCATACATACCCAGTGCCAGAATGCAGGTGAATGCAGCAAAAATAACCCTGTCCAGAAATCTCATGAATATCCCAGCACACAGAGAAACAATCTCCTTACACCTTATCATGAATGTTGCTTCTATCATCATACTTGGGATAGCTTTGAGAAATAGGGTTTTAGAATTGCAGAGGGTTAGAGAAAATGCTCGAAATCTTGCCTTGGAACAATGAAGCTACACTAGCATATTTATACAAGGGTGAGGACGAAAAGCCACGTCAGCTAGTAGCCTCTAAAGCATATCTCCACAGCCATGGAATGTAGTATTAATTTATGCGTATTATTTAAGGCACAGTGGTGAATCAGTGATTACGTGTATGACTCTCGTGAAGTAGATATTAAAGGCACATGGTCGTTATTATGAAAAAATTAATGTACAGGAGCTCTGAAAATTTTAAGTATTAAATATATCACCAATTTTTTCTTTTTAAATAAAATCTGTAGCAGTTTTGGGTTTGCATATATCCGAATCTAAAATGGGAAAAACTGCTAAAAACAAGGTTTATAGGGATATTCTATCTTACGTTCAAAGAATGTTAGAAGGAGAGAGAGAGAGAGAGAGAGAAGGGCAAAGAGAGTAGAAACAGCAGGCGCCACATGGTGGTTTACAACAGTGGTTTTTTCTTTCTCTGCATTTATTTATAATTTGATTAATAGTCCAATTGTTATACTGATGGAAAAGAAACTGCGAGAGATTCCAGTAAAACAAGAATTAAACTTTGAATTATTTTGTCTCTTTTTGACTTTATCAAAGCCTGTGTTTAGAAGTCTAAAATTGCCACTACCATTATTAAAATTTCAGCGTTAGGTTTGGTCAGCTTGATGTTGACCCCTTAAGACTAGGGTTTTCATGCGGTGAAACATATTGGATATCATAATAAAAATATTTGTCAACTCTAATTCAATAATTTGAACTTTTATTATTGTGTTCTTTACATATTAAAAATAAATAAACTAAAGAGTCGATGTATATATCTAGTATACTTTTTTAAAAAAAGATTTACTTTTAGTGCTTATTTTTTTTATATTAGGTTAAATTGTATAAAATTTTCTTAGATTTTAAATCACTAAAATAATTTTATGATTTTTAAAACTTAATAACAAACTATATAAAAATTTTAAATTTATACAAATAATACAACTGTTGTTAATTAATTTATTATTTTATTAACAAAACATGATATGTTTGTGATAATAAATTTTTTTAAATTTTATTTTTTGTATAAATGACTTTATTAAAATTTAAATTATGTGCAAATAGTTTCTTAAACTTTAAGTCAGATGACCTCTTCTGACATTTTATGTTCTATTAATAAAATAACAGATTAACTAATAAAAAAGGATTATTTGTATAAATTTAAAATTTTAAAATATTTATTATTGAGTTTTAAAGATTAAAAAATTATTTATGTTTCACTTAAAGTTTCAAGAATTACCTTCAATTTAGTTTTTATATTATTAACTTAATCCATCTCTGATCAATTTACCTAAAATCTCAAACCCGTAATTACTTTTCACTGTGATCTTAAACTCGATGTAGAAATGCATTCAAAATCAATTTGTTTTCTGTTGAAACAAAGTGTTACTTTCATTGAGGTTCAATGAATTCTCATTGGTGAGACTGGGATTCAGATTCAAACCACTGGTTGGATTGGTTTCAAAGTTTATTCTGTATTTGTCAACCAGGCATTGCTCAACCACTAGTATACCTACAACACTTCATGCAGAGCATACACACATAAAAGTTAAACTGAGGCCATGGATGAAAGTGGCTTTTTCCTATTGTTTCTATCTAATAGTGGTTGAGCTTCCTTGTAATAAATGAGTCTGGGATTCTCAATCTTAATATTGGAAGTGTCAGGGAGAGAGAAGAAAGAAATAGGAAACCATCCAAAACTAGGTGCTGGAAAGTTCATGCTTCTTCTTTCTGTGGGCTGAGGAGTGCACTGTAGAGAGTAAATAATGAATGAGTGTGATTTAATTGCATTAACTCATGGGTAGATATGGTTTTATTAAATTTTAGCCTACTTGAGCACGTCATCTTTCACCCATAATTAAATGTCTTATTTTTTTAATACTTATTTGTTGAAATTAAATCCAAAAAAACTAGTTGAGTTTATACAAAAATTATTCCGAAATTGATTTTAACTTGAATATTCTTAAATAAGTAAATAATAAACTATTTTTTAAATAAAAAAGTGATACAAAAAGTAAAAAAATATATATAAAAAGATATATTTCTTTTTTTTAATATTCACATTCTCTTTTACTTTATTATTTATTAACTTGAGATAATTTAGATTTATTTGATTTGGTTAACTGGTAAAATTTTAAATTTAATAAATTAATAGAAAAATAAAATTTTAAAATTATCTAGAAAATTAGTTTCAAGCTAAATCTAATTATACCTGAGTAATATAAAAAATGAATTAAAAATGAACATACTTAGAATTGATTTGCAAGAATACCAATGCAAGTTCATATTGGTAGTCTCCGCTTGTCATAAAAATTATTTAACACCTAGTGTGAGCCATGTTAGCGTAGAGCTAATAAAAATTTTAAGTACGTTTTTGATACTGTTGAAATAACTTATTCATATGACCAATTTTCTATTAAAAATAAGTACAAATGCAGACAAAAGTTTGGTGAGATGACAAAGAATACAAGATTCTTGGTTTGTTAACATAAATAAGGAAGGAATTTAAAGGGGAGAATTTGTAGACTTAGATGGATGGTTACAACAAGAAAAAGTCACGGTTGATTAATTTCTTATTATCTCAAGCGAAATTAATGGTGGACATCCCACTCCCAACAAGCATTCTGTCTTTTTTTTTTTTTCAAAAAGAAGTGTTTCATTTGAATTCATGACAAGATGTGCCTTTGTGAATAATGACATTTATTTTTTAGTGAACAAATACTTGTATGTTCACCTAAGGCATGACAACGCATATGAGATACAATTCATTAAAAGGTTAATTATATTTTAATTTTTATTTATTTATTTTCGAGTGTGCTTAATTAGCAATAATGAAGATGTAGTGAATGAAACTAGAAAATCAAATACGGGGAGATTTGTTTGTTTTCGTACAAATTTGTTTTTGAATTTTTATTTATTAATTATACTAATTAGGTTAATTATTCTGGTTGGTTGGGGTCTTTAATTACTAATCCAGAGTTTACTAAGAACTAATTATAGATTGGAGGCCCAACCATTTGAGGCAGTAGACCTCCATTATGGTATAATTTTTCTTTTGACGCAGAGTAATTGGGATGATTTCTTATCACGCTATTTATGGAAGCAATCTCAATCTAATTAGAAAATAGGTTGTCTGAAAATTTGGATGATTTAGATTTCAATTTTTTTTAATTTTTTTAATTTCAACAATCTATTTTTTATTTTAAAAGAAATAAATCATTAAAAAAATAATCTTTTAATTTTATTAGACAAAATTATCTATTTAATAAAAGTTAAAAAATTATTTTTATCTTGTGTTTTATTTCTTTAAAATTAAAAAATCAAAATAAAAAAATAGTTGGAATTAAAAAAAAATGGGACTGTCCATATTTGTGTAAACGATTTAAATTGCACCAGCTTAAATAGACAATCTGAGACATCTAATACCAAGTTATATATCTAGTAACTCTATAGTGGAAACAGCAGATGAAGAAGGAAAAAGCTTCAACAACAACTAAAATGAAAAAGATCATAGATAAGAAAAGAAAGGATCAAACGTTCAGATTGAGTTTTAAGCTAGTGAAAAGTTCTATGACCCCATTCAGATTATAGGCAGAATCCATCATGTGTTCCACATATATCTTCTATAAGAATTTCATGGACAAGTTTCCTTGCCTGAAAATCCACTATTGGTCAACTCAGCCTCTAGCCATGGCTGATTGTGGTGGGCAAATTGAGAATCAAGTCTTAGTTAAGTGGTAAAAAGCATCTAAAGACGAGTCCACCTGCAAAGATTTACAAACCTTTCCTCATTCCATCCTTAAGGACAAGGTTACTTTTCAACATGGGAGTATTGATACAAGCCAGCAAGCAAATTGGGAGAAATTGCATGTGGGTATCAAAGATGGTATGTGAATGTTTTAGAAGTCTGGACCTGGGAGTTATCCTTTTCTTTTCTGGAATTTGAGTTAAGTTTCTCCATTCAATCATCTTCTCCGTTTTTCATTTTTTATCTCTTCTCTACTTAGTTCATAACACCATAACTCTATAAAATCTATACCCAGTAAAAGCAGCATATGCCATGATTTTTATTGTCATCACTATCCTCTTCCTTTGCCATTATTGTCACTATCTTTATATATTATCATTGTTATTATTACCATCATTGTTGTTGTGTACACCATTGTTGTTACTTACATTATTATTATACTATTTATTTATTTATTATTTTTACCTATATTATTGTTATTATTATTATTATTATCACTACTAATATTATCATAATCATCGTTTTTTCTTCCGCCATCTTAATTACCATAGTCTTATTATCATTATTTACACTATCTAGCCTTATATTCACGCAAAGAGAAACTAGCGTCAGGAGATTTAATTATGCACGATATAAATGATTGTGAAACTTCTATTGAATTCTATAACTTTTAATTTGTAACGTACTAGAGAAGATTATATATATATATTGTAAATTAAGCATTAATTAATTATAATTTTAATTAATTGGCCTTAAAAATTTTCAAAATATCAAAATCGATTATCAAATCAAATTGATTGTGAATTATTATGTTTAACTAAATTGAATCATTTTAAAATAATTAAAAATGAATAAATAGATGTAACATAGTGATCACGACACTTGTCCCAACTCGTTTGAGACGGATAATTTAAGTTTTGACCACGTGTGAGGGCAAATTCAAAATAAAAAACTTGAATAAAAATGTTTAGTTTGAAGGCAAATTCGAGGCATACGGGCTCCAATCTCTTTCTCATCCCAAACCCGTCCTATTTAATATATATATATATATATATAATTTTTTTTATCAGAATGCTTTAGTATATATTATTTGGTTAATTATTTATTTTCAAATTTTAAGATAACATTATGTGATCATTCACTAGAAGTAGAATTATCTATTTCGTCTTTATGCTTGTTCATTTTATTATTACATTTTGCAAGTATTTTTTTAAACTGAATTTAATATAAATAATTGTTTTGCCTTGTCCCGCCGCCTCTCTCCTAGTTAGTTTGAATATAAAAAACAAAAAAAATATAGGGCAAAAATGAAACATATTATAAGTAAACATAATGAGAACCCAAAAAAAAAAAGGAGGCCCCGATAGCTCCATTGCGACCTATTAGTTGGATTCAATTGCGGCTAAAGTTAAGACTTAAGAAAATGTAAGGGTAATTTTGGAAAGCTAATAATCACCAACCAAGCCACGGATACAGAGCGAGACTGAGCAGAGCGGGACAACGAGTGACAGTGACACAGACACACACACTCAGCGAGATGGCGTGGTGTGTTGCCCAGTCCTTCCACGCGCCCGCGATGGGCGTCGGCGTGTTGCGCAACCGATTACAGTTATCTGCCGGAATTAGCAGTGTGTCGGTCGCCGGCACCACCTTGCGCCGTTCCTCTTCTTCCAAGCGCTCTGTGCCTTTCACTTGCTTGGCCATTACCACTGATTCCTGTATGTTTCGATCGTCTCCTAGGTTTTGATTTTTTTAATCCTTTTTCTTACTACGAATACTCTCTGTTTAGTTTTGAGAAATTATGGTAAAAACAACTTATTCTGTTTTAGTTTCCGTAAAATGTAGCAGAAGCAGCTCATCCAGGCAATTGAAAAGTTTTAAGATTTTCGATTTTTAGTTTAATATTTTAATTGGAAGCTGGGGACTGGATAGAATCTGTTCTAACTTCCAGGTCAATGAGCCGAAAGAGCAAAACAATCTTTTTGATCGATTACGCTGATCGGAAATTGGTCAATTAATACCACTTCTCCTGCATTAAGCACAGTGAACTGGACCATCCTGTTTCAATCTTTGTTTACTATCCTATTTGCTACTTTAAAACTAATTGTCAAATTTCACAGAATAATTTTTGATATTGTGAAGCATTTTGTAAGTGTATTGTAGGTTATAGTTTGAGGCCAACATTCCTGGCAATTATGCTGGTGCTGGTAGTCTGGTACTAAGCCTGACTCCTGATACTTCTCCTAGGCTTCTTGTGAATCCCAATAAACATACTAGGATGGCACTGAATAAATTTCCCGATACTTGTGTTCAGAAAAGCAAAGGGGAAATAAGATTTCGGCTGAATGGTTATAAATGAGTTGTGTTCCTGAAAGTTAAACAAATTTTACTATTGGATGGAACCTATAAGATCTTTTCATAGGAGAGAAGGGAATAAAAAATTTCTTTTGCATTATATTAATCATAGCCATTGCTACCAATGCCATGTTACCACTTACCAGAACCTCAACTTCCATCTGCAGTTATGGTGATGCATGAAATTTTTGTTCAAGCTGGTAGTTTGTGATGGGTTTTTGCCTTCAGAGCTTGGGCTAATCTATGTGCTAAAATAAGCAAATCATTGTTCATCCAGCAGAAATTAGCAATTTGTCTTTGCGCTCATTTCAACATAGGATATCTTAGCATGGGTGGTGCATAACTTCATTGAAGTGTGTAGAAGAATTATCAGTACCCTCCAATAGGGTTTTTTGACCACAGAGCAAACTAAAATCATCAATAATTGTTCAGACTTTAGACTGCCGTATATGTATTGACCCTTGTTAATATATCTTTCGAAGTTTAGGGAAGAGAGATACAATAGAACTTTGCTGTTTGCTCCAAACACCTACACTGTCATTATTATTTATTTTCTCCGCAGGTGTCAAGGAAGCTGTCCAAACTGAAAAGGCCCCAGCTGCACTGGGTCCATATTCTCAAGCAATCAAAGCCAACAACCTTCTATTTGTCTCCGGTGTTCTTGGTCTTGTTCCTGAGGTTTGTTACTGACCATTTGAACTTTACTCATTGCTTCAGTTTTCCAGTCTCTCGGCATCTGTACATATGTACGTGTTTGCTGGCTGTTGAAACTCTACTCTAATAATGTGTTTTACACTCAACTGCAGACAGGGAAGTTTATTTCTGACAATATTGAAGATCAAACAGAACAGGTACAAGAAGATACCTCTGAACTTGCAACATGGCTATTGATTTCTCTCAAAATATTAGTACTTTTGATGCATTTTCTATGGCTTGGCACTTATTGGCTTTGATTATTCATTTATGCCTTAATTTTTCGTTTACTCCCTACAATAATATATGCTGTTTATCCTTCTCTTGGTATCAGCAATCAGGATTATTCTCATCCAGGGAATGCTATAATAGTAATAACTGGTGCTTGGGCTTAATATGCAGTTTACTTGGACTAGATTTTCATTTGTAATCCAGTCAAGCTTCGCTCCTTGCTGTTAAGTTAGTGCAAATTTAAAGTGGAAAATTGGCCCTCTAAACTTATGTGGAAGTGCTTAATGATTTGGTTTAACCCCAAAGAATGAGAAAAATCACCATCTGCATATCTGTGAAACCATGGGTTACCAGAGAAACTGCTAAATAGTTATTATATGCTAGTGAAGATAGTTGACTTGAGACTTTGATCGTTCCTTTGTAACACAAGACAGAGGAAAACAGAAACTACTTGAGAATTTATCTGTCATAGGATCCAATGCTGTATTGATGTAGCTTTAGTTTTTGAAAGTGCATAAAATGCAGATATTATGGCTGACATTTGAGGTAATTTTAAATTGCAGGTTTTAAAAAATATGGGGGAAATCCTAAAAGCTGGTGGGGCAAGCTACTCGTCGGTTGTGAAGACAACAATTATGTATGAAGTCTTCTCTCTTCCATAGTTTGGATTGTATTGAATGCCACTGCCAGCTGCAAGATGACTAGTTTTTTTCATTTTACCTGCAGGCTGGCTGACTTGAAAGACTTCAAGAAAGTAAATGAGATCTATGCTAAATGTGAGTTCTGTCTGGTGATTTAAATGCTTCCATGACATAGAATACATGCTTGTGTCAATCATGCAACAAATTGTTTAAGTGTTACGACACTTACCGAGCTGTCACAAGTCCTGAACTTTTGCACTGTCTATTAAATTTTTACTAAATAATTATGCATCCATTTAATATCTCAATTATGAAATCTCTATCGGGACAAATTCTTGAATGATGCTACTTACTAATGAATTTCATTGCTGACAATAAATTATATTGTGATTTGTAAATTGATCTTGCTTCATTTATAGGCGGAGAAAGCTGGCATGCACGTATTATAGCTGACC
This sequence comes from Erythrophleum ivorense, assembly GCA_026724425.1. NCBI lineage: Eukaryota > Viridiplantae > Streptophyta > Magnoliopsida > Fabales > Fabaceae > Erythrophleum > Erythrophleum ivorense. The sequence goes on along the minus strand of JAIUCV010000034.1, from coordinate 3,505,508 downwards.
CGCTTTTGTATTGAAAATCCTTCTGCTTCTTCTCTAGTTGAAGCTCCGTTTGATAGCTTGTGTCATATCCTATAATATGTTGAGGCAAAAACTAGATTGATGCAAGTGCCTCCAGTTTTTTGTCTGAACGACAGGATTATTGAATATGCTTAGTAATATGCTGAATTATGTGATTTTCCACATCAATTGATATTCTTACTTATGGTCAGTTGTCACAAGGTAGTTTGCTAGTATTTATATTAGTGGCTTCAATAACCGTCATTTACATGTGGTTGTATTGGTTTCACAGACTTTTCTTCGCCTGCCCCGGCTCGTTCAACATATCAAGTAGCTGCCCTGCCATTAGATGCCAAGATTGAAGTTGAGTGCATAGCAGCGCTCTGAACATCTTTTTTTTTTAAGTATCTGGTTCCTTCATCAGACTTAAGGCTAATAATTCAGTCCAAGAATTGAAGTTTTACTTCGGTTTGTTCCCCTTGGGCGATGATGCTGTTACCATTATATTAGTAACTTAGTACAGTGAAACTATTAGGAAGGGCTCTAAATTTGGTATAATCTCTTGATTGGGTGCCCATTAAAAGTGAAACTAATTAAATGAGAGGAATAGTTTACGCTTGTAGTTTTGCAATTTTGTATCGCTTAACATGAGCTATGTTGTAACGTCTATGATCCTTTAAAATAAGATCATATTTACCACGAGGCACATTGCATTAATAGCTTCTGTCCCTAAAAGGTAAGAGTAAAAAGTGTGCTAATTTAGCAAGACATGCATGATATATAGCTGAGAAAAATTATTATGCAGTCTAAGTTTACAAAAGATAATGTCTCGGTTTATAAGAGATAAAAGATCAAGCTAATTATAAAAGATATGTAAGTATATCAAAGGTGGCTATAATTGACAAATCCACCTTGCATGCTTACATTTTTTTTTGAATAATTGATTTGGATTACATTTTTTTATTTTGGGTAGTGTGTTTACTTATGAAGCTCTACAGCTGATTTTACCTCGAGAAATTCATAGTTAAACATACTTTATGAAAACAATTGTAGAGTCAATTGGAGATGAATATGCAATGGCGTTAATGGTGGTTTTTTCTTTTTATATAAAGGAGATATAAGGTTTTGGGAGTTGGGAGTAAGAAAAGAAGAGGTAATGATTGAACTGAGGTTTCATGAGCTAAGGTTGGGTAAGATAGGTCTTTACAAAGAGTATATCAATATATTTATATATTTATTACTAATGGGTTTGTTCTGGAAATGTCTTAGTACACTAAATTTACTTAAAAATTAATATTATCTTTCATGAAGAGTAGCATAACTCACAGTTTATTTTTAGAAGTGGAAAGCTTTAATGATTTAGCATTCACATTAAGTGCGATGATGCGGCAAAACAAATAAATAAAACATGTCTCACGTTATGAATTACGTTCATCTTTTTAGTCTATGAAGTGACCCCTCTAGAAAGTTTCTTGCCAGCAGAGAGAGCCAATATGGATGCTGGATGTATAAGTTATATTTAAGCATATCCACTTTCTATTTAATAACTCTCCCGCTTCACATAACATTGACATCTATGTCGTCGCATTTGGTTGGTTAGCTGTCTTGCTGTTTCGACTGTTTCACTATTTAGCAATGTTTTTAAAGGCTGACCAGTTATTAAAGCAATGGAGGTCTTAATTTATAATTTATTGATTTAATTATAGTTAAATTATAATTGAATTAATAATAATTAAATATATATTTTAAAAATTTTATATATTAAAATTTTTATATGACAAATAAATAATAGTAAATTTTAAATTGTTTGAATTAATAATAATTAAATACTAATTCAATATTTTTTAAAATGTTTGAAAATTTATTTTTTAATTTAAAAACAAAAACTACCCATAATTAAAACTTAAGAGTATTTAATATTAAAATTTTAAAGTTCTCAAATTATAGTAAAATTATAACTTATTATTAAAAACTGAAAAGAAAACAATAATTTTAGCCAAATATCTTGATCTTAAAAAAAATGTCGTTATGATATAATAAGGAGCAAATACTAAAAATAGTCAAATATATGTTTTTTGTTTTTTATATATTCTCTTGTTTTCTTTTAATTTCTCTTTATTTCAATTATCTCTTTCTTTTAATATTTTTTATTTTTAGTTTTCTAAATCTATTTAAGATGTACTATTCTATTTTATAAGAAAAAATCTTTTTTAAAAAATTAGTAACAACTTCAATCAATTTTTTGACTAGTTTTTAATTGATTCTTTGATTGGTTAATTTTTTACCTTAACCACTAGAATTTGATTTGGATTCAAGTGGTCAAACTAATTGATTTTGTCTAATTTTGTTTCCTTGCTATTTAGGATTTTTTTTTTTGAGTGTGCAAAATGGAGATGTTTGAATAGAGATTCTCTAAGGAGAGCATTCAGAATTTATATATTTATATATTTTTTATAAACTAAATTCATCCAATTTTTGTTGTAGAAATAGCTATTTCACAATTCCATCATCCATTAGAATAATAAGAAAAGACTTACAGAGTAAAGCAATTTTAGTACTAATTCTTCCATATGTACTATTAATCCTAATATAGATAAAAACAATTATACAACTTTAAAAACTGTATATATAATTTGTTTCATATGTAAAACTACATTAGAAAAGAAATTCTTGATGTGACATTATTCTAAATCCTTAAGATCCCATGCCTTAATCAGTAGAAATAATCATTTAAAAAATAAAGAGAATATGTTTTGTTTAAAAGATATGACAAAAGGTAACTTCTATATCTTATTTCTCCTTTTAAAATATGCTAGCATAGATAAATTGCAATGGAATCAAATTTTCATGAACCAACAACTGGTTTAGTTTATTAACTAAATGTAAATATAATTTTTTATGTTTTTATTATCAAATTTTTTAATAAAAATATAAAGTATAAAAAAATTTAACATTTTTATAATATAATATTGAACTATAAAAGTTATATATTTATACAGTTATTATTAAATGATTATATATTTATTATATTTTAATAAAAAAATTTGATAATAAAAATAAAAATAATGAAAGATAAATTAAATCCTGCGGATAAAGTTGGGGAATTAATCGGATAGTGATCTACCCTATCAAAGATCAAGGATGGCCATCATCAATATCATGATGAACGAATATTACCGTCATGAAAGGGACGATAAGCATCCTGAAACGGGAACATCCGCCGCCTGCCTTTAACTGCAACACATCAAAACGCAGATACCATAAACCATTCAATTTCCAATCATTATCGTTCATGCCCACAAGCCCAAGTCGGTACCATTAGCCTTGGCAGTCGCTTCCCAAACCTGTGGAAGAAAATAAAAGGAGTAAGATACTATTATTTCCTCTATATATTCCTTACGTGAAAAAGATAACTTGGTATTCTTGTTTCTAAAGCAATTCCCTGGTACCATCATAGATCTGAAAATTTCATTGTGCTCTCTTTTGTTTGGGAATTCTTGTCTTGCTATTTTATGCTTTTGGGTAAGTTCAATCTTGGCTTCTTGGTATCTTGCAGCTCTGGTGCTGGCTATATACTGTAACTCTGCATCTGGGGTTGGTTTTCCCTGCTAAATTCTGATCCATCTCCTTCTTATTTGTATAATGTATCAATTTGTCCTGTAATTTACTTTGTTATTGTCTTCTCTTTCTTTTACTCCTACGTTTCGTCCCATGTTGAATTTGAATGTGTTTGCTTTTACGAGTTTTTGTTTGGATTTTCGGTTATTGTGGCTGAGAATTAGCGATTTTCTTGCGATCTTTGAGGTGGCTTCCAGTGAGAATCTGAACCTTAATTGTGGCGTACTCATAAACTGTGGATTTTAGTCTTGCTCAATTCTTATTTATGCACATAACGAATAAAAGGTATCATGGGGTTATCACATGGCAGATAAAGAATGGAGAAAAACATATTATTGGAAGATGTTAGATTCATGTATAATATTCTTTTTCATTATTAAGGATTCTACTCTGCGGTGATTAGATTCCAATGTTTGTCTAAGAATACTTCAAATTCTATCTGAGTCAGATTGGTGTTCTAGGCTTGAAAACATTATTGCATGATTTCCTTTTATATGTAAATTTTGTGAAAGGGTTGTGAATAATTTCAGGCTTGTAGTTATCTACGTCATGGAAGGTATTGTTGTGAGAAGAGTTATTCCCTCAGATAATAGTTGCCTCTTTAATGCAGTTGGGTAAGCTCTGGTATACAGTTCCTTTTTTTTTTTTTAATTTAACGTGCAATATTGGTAGCAATGATGCCACTTGTAATTTGCTTCATCTATTTTATATGTTTATTCCATTTTAGGTATGTTATGGATCATGACAAAAATAAAGCTCCTGAGTTGAGACAGGTAATGTTTTTCATACTTTATGTTTGCTATAAATATGCATGGTAAGTACCATGAAAATATGGGAATCTCATTCATCTGGCCTTTGAAATGCTGTCTGTGACTTTTTTTAGCTATTGATTGTACAGTGCTATAGTTTGCTTGGTATCAATCTGGATTAGTTTCCAAAATCAAAAGATCAACACAAAGTTTGTTTTGGCATTTGTGGGACAATTTTTACATCTAGACATAAGACTTGGCAGAAGTAAAATTAAAGAAACTGATGATTAATTTTCAATCATTAAGGGTGAATGAAATAAATAGATATGGTTATTCTTTTGACCTCTATATCAATGAATTTTACTTATATCAGAGTTTGTGTTGTACTTGGAGAGTCTTCTAGGTACAGTACAAGTATAAATGCATATTGGACCTTCTTGCTATAGATAAAACTTCAAATATTATGTCAGGCTTCCCTCTCTGGTTTTTCTTGAAATCCTATATGAGACTTAACTTCATATATGGGACTCCACAGTTTGTTATTAATCCATTAGAAGTTCCAACTATATGGTCTGCCCCAACCCATACCGAACCAATCAATGCTGGCCATATGTATATTTTACAACTAAATTTATTAGTTGATATTTACTGTTAGGGTGGAGGATTCTTCATGTGGTCATTAAAACTCAATATGTTTGTTTGGATGCCGCTTGCACTTAAAAGCTTGTCATCATGAAATCTTTTTTTGTTTTCTTGTCTGAAAAGACTTAGTTTGTCATCATAGAATCATCACTTAAATCTTGTCTTCTTAGGTGTAATATTTGATCTTGTACTTGTTCCAATCTTATCCTTCTAAAGGCAATTCTGTTACAAAGTAATGGCTGTTGTTGGAAATGTTTTAAGTGTCATCTTATGGTGGCTTAATTTGACTAAATGTATGAGAATGGTATCTCTTGTTGTATGTTGCTGGGAAAATAGTAATGCAGGAAAAAGAGTATACAAATGAAAGTATGTGATATGTGATTAGATATCATGATTGCACTTGACATCAAAGTTACCAAGGATTTAACAAATTTTCAACAGAGTATATTATGGTTATAAATTGAAGTTTAAGTCCTATCATGAACAAGTTTAACAATTTGCTGTCATTGTTGTTTCAGAACTGATTTTCTATACCCATTACAATTTTCTTCCGTTCCTGTAATTTTCTGTACTTTATCTTACCCATCTTGCAACAAAATTGTGCTATGTTCCTGATGCATTTGTAAGGAGTTGGATCCTGTTATGAGAATTGATAGCACTTGTACCTTGTTTTTTATTTAAGTCAAAATTGGAGGTTCTGAATTAGTTTATGGACGAAAAATGTATTAGTTAGAATTCTACTGCATGCATAGAGCAGTGTAAATTATATATTGACATGTCTATGCCAAACCATATTACCATGTTAGTCATAGTAGAAACTTCTAATTTCAAGGACTAACTTGAATGAATTTTTAAGTTGTAACCATCAAAAGGAAGCAACCATTGTAATTATTTGGATGGGGAAATAGGACCTATGGCCGACATAGGACCTGCAATCGGTGAAGTGGAACCCTTGTATTGCCTAATATTTTTCGGTTCACTTTGAGTACATTGTTGACATCTTTTATTTAATATGTAATTTTACCTTAATGTTTTGTGATGTTTAATTTGCTGAAGGTTATAGCTGCAACAGTAGCAAGTGATCCAGAGAAATATTCTGAAGCCTTTCTTGGAAAGCCAAATGCAGACTATTGTGCCTGGATCCTTGACTCAGAGAAGTGGGGAGGTTAGTTCAGCTATGCCTTCCTAATCATGGTTTTTTTATTCTAAAATGTTGATATGTAGACGATTACCCATTTCATGTCTAATAGTATCATCTTACTAGTTGGAGCATTGCTTTTGGTGCTCTAGTATGGACATTGTATGCATTTTCTTGGTTTCATATTTTAATTGTTGTTTCTAGGTGTTCAATTTGAAGGTCACAATGTGCCACGAGAAATTGTCATTAATGGGATTTTAATTGTGTAAATTCTAGTTGATGGGAACATATGTTGTAACAACAACAACAACAACAACAACAACAAAGCCTCTTCCCACTAAGTGGGGTCGGCTACATGAATCAATCGACGCCATAAGCACCTATCGTAAATCATACTTTTAGACAAACCATTTAAATCTAAATCTCTCTTAATAATTTCTCCTATAGTTTGTCTTGGTCTTCCTCTACCTCTAATTATTGGATTATTCTCCATTTCATCTACTCTCCTAACTGGGGCTTTTATAGGTCTTCTCCCAACATGACCAAACCATCTAAGTCTTGATTCTACAATCTTTTCCACAATAGGGGCGACTTCTACTTTCTCTCTAATGTATTCATTTCTAATCCGATCTCGTATAGTGTGTCCACTCATCCAACGCAACATTCTCATCTCTGCAACATTGAACTTATTCTCTTGTTGACTTTTTATTGCCCAACACTCAGTTCCATACAACATTGCAGGTCTTATAACTGTACGATAGAATTTACCCTTAAGTTTGAGTGGTACTCTTCTATCACAAATAACCCCTGAAGCACTCCTCCACTTCATCCATCCCGCTTGAATCCTATGTTTTACGTCTTCTTCTATTTCCCCATTATGTTGTATGATGGATCCAAGATATTTAAATCGTGTGACTTGTGGTATAATATGTTCTCCAACTTTCACTTCTACGCTAGAAGTGATGTGTCTCTTACTAAACTTACACTCCATATACTCAGTTTTATTTCTACTTAAACGAAATCCATGAGTTTCCAAAGCTAATCTCCACCTCTCTAACTTCTTATTCATTTCTACTCTCGATTCCCCAACTAAGACAATATCGTCTGCAAATAGCATACACCGTGGTATCGACTCTTGGATATGTTCAGTAAGCACATCCAATACTAAAGTAAATAGATAAGGATTCAGAGTTGACCCTTGATGTAAACCAATAGTTATCGGAAAATCTTCTGTACGTCCACCTTTTGTTACTACACTAGTTGTAGCCTCACTATACATATCTTGTATTGCTCGAATATAAGCTATACGAACTCCTTTTTTCTCCAAAGCCTTCCATAGAACCTTTTTTGGTACTCTATCATATGCTTTTTCCAAATCGATAAACACCAGGTGTAAATCTCTTCGATTCTCTCAATGTCGTTCCATTAATCTTCGCAACAAATATATTGCTTCCATAGTTGACCTTCCCGGCATAAAACCAAATTGATTCTCCGTAACTTGAGTCTCTTTCCTTAATCGTTGCTCAATTACTCTTTCCCATAATTTCATTGTGTGGCTCATGAGCTTAATTCCTCTATAATTTGCACAATCTTGAATGTCCCCCTTATTCTTATAAATAGGAATTAAAGAACTTCTCCTCCACTCATCTGGCATTCTCTTAGATCTCATAATTTCATTAAATAACTTTGTGAGCCAACTTATACCTTTTCTTCCTAAACCCTTCCATACCTTAATAGGTATATTATCTGGTCCAACTGCTCTGCCACTCTCCATTCTCTTTAATGCTTCTTTTACCTTTACCTCACAAATCCTACGATAAAGGGTATAATTTTGATCCTCTTCTCTAGTGTCTAATCTATCAGATTGCAATGCAATTTCATGGCCTTCATTAAAAAGCTTATGAAAATAATTCTTCCACCGTTCTCTGATATCTTGTTCCGTGACCAAGACTTTACCTTCTTCATCTTTAATACATTTTACTTGGTCAACGTCTCTTATCTTTCTTTCCCTACTTTTAGCTAACTTGTAAATATTTCTTTCCCCAACTTTAGTACCTAAAGATTGGTATAACCCATCGAATGCCCTCATTCTCGCTTCGCTCACTGCCTTCTTAGTCTCTTTTTTAGCTTCTTTATATTTCTCCCAATTTTCATTACTCCTACATAATGACCACACCTTATAACACTCCCTCTTAACTTTAACTTTATCTTGCACGCTTACATCCCACCACCAAGATTCTTTATCTCTAGGTCCAAAACCTTTTGATTCACCTAATATTTCCTTTGCCACTTTCCTAATTTCTTTAGCCATTCCATTCCACATATCGTTAGCACTTCCTTGTATTTCCCAAGGTCCTTCCTCCACAATCCGTTTCTGCACATTCTTTTCTTTATCTCCCTTTAGTTGCCACCACTTAGTTCTTACCACCCTATTTTGGCCTTTGTTTTTTACTCCCCTCCTAACTCGTACATCCATCACCAGAACTCTATGTTGAGTAGTTAAACTCTCTCCAGGAATAACTTTGCAATCCATACAAAGTTTTCTATCCGATTTTCTTATAAGAAAGAAATCTATTTGAGAACATACCCTTCCACTTTTGTACGTGATAAGATGTTCCTCACGCTTTCTAAAACAAGTGTTAGCTAATATAAGATCGAACGTCAATGAAAAGTCTAGAATAATTTTACCCTCTGCATTTGCTTCTCCTATGCCATATCCTCCATGAACACCCTCGTAACCTGAAGATACACTTCCCACATGACCATTTAGATCTCCTCCTAAAAGAATCTTTTCTCCTAATGGTATTTCCTGAACTAAACATTCTAAATCCTCCCAAAACTTTACTTTGTGATATTCTTCTAATCCTACTTGTGGTGCATAGGCACTAATGACATTAAAAATTTCCTTTTCCACTATTAACTTTAATGCAATGATTCTATCTCCTAACCTTTTTACATCCACTATCGTATTTTTCCAAAACTTATCTACAATTATACCTACTCCATTTCTAGATTTATCCTTCCCAGTATACCAAAGTTTAAAAAAACTAGTGATAATACTAATATATTTAGGGCCTTTTACATTGGAGGGAAGAAGATTAATGAAGTATTAGTGAAGTTTGTAGTTTCTCTAAGGCATTTTAGAAATTTCATTCATTGTAATTGCAAATATGATGTTGTAATAAGTTTTTCCTTTCTCGTTTTAAACAATGTGTCGCTATTGACTATTGAGTTTCTTACAGTGCAGCCAGTTCATGTTTGCACTTTTTTATATACATGAGCCCCTAAAGTCTAGTCCGTGTATCATGAACAGCCTTCAAAACCCTACATGCCGATAACTCTTTCAAAGAAAAAAAGAAACTTACTCAAACTCAGGTTGATTTACATTTTAATTTCAATTTCTTGACTGTTTACAAAAATTTGTGACTATAGATATAATAAAAAAATAGATATGAATAAATATTATTATAAGGTAATATTATGATTACAAATATTGTATCCAAGCATAAAGAAATTTTTTTATGATTTTTGGAAGAATAATGTATGGGCCTTTTACAGCATTACATATGTCGGTTTAAATTCATGAAAAATGTGAGTTTTGTTGAAAATCACTGAAGATGAAGTTACATAATACTGTATAGGTATTGGATAATCAGTTATAAGTTCCGTAAACCTCAGATGTTGCATTTTTTTCTTAGGCTTATGATGAAAATGTTGTGGGTCCATATTTTGCAGTTGAAGAGATTAACATGAGTTTCTATTCATATTTTAAAGTTTCATTGCATATTTAGTAGAAACTAGTAAATGTATTATGATAATGCTATTAGTTTCCCAGTAGTTCAGTGTGCTAATTTTACCACTTTACGTACCTTTGTGAAGGCGCAATTGAGCTTTCAATATTAGCAGATTATTATGGACGTGAAATCGCAGCATATGATATCCAGACAACACGATGTGATGTGTATGGTCAGGTTAGCCTTTCTAATTCAGTCTCCATCCTCCCAAGTAACTTCCTATAACAAATTTTCATTCTCTTCTTCTGTGGATACTTTTGACAGGACAGAAAGTATTCTGAAAGAGTGATGCTGATTTATGATGGTCTTCATTATGATGCATTAGCCGTATGTCATTTCATGCATCTCATCTTTGTTTTTTAATTTTTATTTATCTTCATATTACTTGTTTGGAGGATTATTTGCAAAAGCCCTGTATTAGAGATTCAATCACTGCCCCTTTGATGAGTCCCACTAGGGTTTTACTCTGTCCAAGTAACTTGCATCCAGAAATTACTAATAATCCATTCTATTTCATGCTTTTTATTTTTTATTTTTTTTTGGGGGGGGGGGGGGGGGGGAGGAGGATGTTAGAACCAATTTTGAATAGGACAAACTTAGGTGTTATTTTCATAATGTTTGCTATCAGTTTTTATTAGAAAAACGTAATGCATGGATATTTCTTACCGCACAACATCGCTTAATGGTTATATCAAAAGGGTTCCTCTACATGTTATGTTTGTAATGGAAAACCTCATAACAAACACCTTAAGAACTTAATTTTTATCCTTTTGAATATTTGACCATAAAATCCACTGAGTTTATTATGGTATAGTATGCAATCTTCATTTATCTACCGCATATGCATACACATACACAATAAAGGTTCACAAGAATTTTTCATTTCTATGGTTTTTGATGATACCCACTTAGTGGGAAAAGGCCTATTGTTGTTGTTGTTGTTGTATAATTTCTGATGGTTGTGCTTTGTATGGGTCAGATGTCTCCCTTTGAGGATGCCCCTGGGGAGTTTGATCAGACCATATTTGCTGTACAGAGAGATAGAAGCATTGGACCTGTTGAGAGGCCTGCTCTTAATTTTGTTAAGGACCAACAGAGGTTTGTCTTTAATTCTTATTGAGACCTTCATGTCAAAGGAAGCTTGAATATGTGGAAAGATGTGGGGTTAGCATGTTTAGATAATTGAAATATATAAATCTTTTTTTTGGGGGGGGGGGGGGGGGTTGGGGTTGCTCTGTGCCAGTTTTGTTCTGAATTTCTATAAATTACCGATTTGTATTCTTTCTATAACAATTTCAATTGTCATACCAAATACAAGAATCTTAAGTATCATGACATCTTATACCTTTGGTATCATATTAGTATGGTATCCAAGATACAGTGGAATTTAAGATAACAATATACCAAGCCTAATTTTATATGTCCACGTTTGTTATACGTTCCAAAAGTTGTCACTTATGCTAATGCTTGCTTTCTCTCACATATAAGTTTGTTGGAAATGTTTGTTGTTCGTTAAGATCTTATTAGAATGACTTCTGCTTCCATCATACTTGTAACTGAAGTTTTTTGGTAGACCCGTCTACAAAAGATGAGTAGAGCAAGCTAATCATAAAAAGATATGTCAGTATATTAGGCACAATTTCAGTGAAACCCACTTTTTATATATTTACATGTTATTCATATTAACTTGGTTCTCCTATATTTTGTAAACTGAGTCTTCTTAAAATCGGTCCCTGTAATCTTGGTTTGTGTCCATGCTATGTACGAATTTCAAACCTGCAAATTCTCAGGAAACGAAGCTATACTGACACCTCCAACTTCACCCCTGCGCTGCGGGGTATGCCAAATCGGAGTAGTGGGTCAGAAGGTCAGTACATGACATGAGGCTTTGCTTTTTGCTCTATTTGCATACGCAAATCTGTATTTGTCATTCAATTCTGAGTACTGGTTTTCATTGTAAATATCTTTAGGAGGCAATGGAGCATGCACAAGCAACTGGTCATGTTAACTTCCAAGAATATAGATGATACACTTGCTGCTGAAATACAAATTCACCGGTATCGACCCAGTTGATTTGGCTTGATGCATTCTCGTTTTACAATTCAAAGGGAAAGCAAATAATTTCTGCTGGGAAATCGTTGTAGTTTATGTACTTTTAATGCCTGACCCATGATTTTACTCTTTTCCTGCGGACATGTTGATCTTCAAAGTCCATGAGTGTACAAAATTATGTTTTTTTTCCTAATTTAAAAGGGTAAAGTTGAGTGTGAGATGGATCGTATATACAAGCCTCCTATGAACCACAAATACTTAAAATATTAGAGGATATAAGGTATTTCATATGTATTTGATAGCGGTGAAGACAACCTGATTTAGCTTAATTATATCAAGTTAAGTTGGGTCAAGTGAAAAAAAAAAAAATTTACAAGCTAGGTTAAGCCAAGTGACTAAGCTAGGTTGGGTACCAAGCTAATCTTAGTAGCCAATTTGACCCATCTTGGTTTTATTTTAAAAAAAAAAATTTTGAGTATTTATATGAAGATTTAAAATTTTTTTAAATACAAAATGTAATTTTATAAGATTTTATATAAAAAATTTAATTTTTTTAAGATTACTTTATAATTTTTATCAAAAATAGTAAAAAGAAAACTCTAATTAATCTGGGTGGTTTGTTCACCCCTAATATTGTCGGTGGCATCAAGTAGAATGAAACATTTGAATTTTTGTCAATGTGTACTTTTGAAACCATGTCCTTTTTGCTTGTAACGTGAGAAGTGATATATAGTAAAACATTTGTTTTCCCAACCAAAGTTGTAATGCTTCTTTAGGCTCTAAAGCTTTTGTCAATCTTCCATTTTAATACTGGGTTATTATGTATCTTGAATTAATTGTTAATTAAGAGATTTCACATTAAATTTGCTTGAATGCTTGAATATAAATTTTTTTAAAAAATTGTTGTAATGCATTTAAAGGAGAATTAATGGGGACTAACCTAGTTGAAAGATTCTGTAGATAGACATTCTATAAAAGATTAAAAAAATTAATTATAAAATAAATATTTAAGCATATTAAAGTGTTATGAAAATATGACCGTTCTATTCATTGTTAATTCCGAATACTTTAACTCACAATAGAGAAGGACCTCACTTTACTCCGTTTGGACGGTAGAAAGAAAATGCCAAAGAATAATAAATAGGGATATAAGCATGGGGAAAAAAATAAAAGCACAATATCTTTTGTATCACTCAGAGACTAGACTATAATTTATTTATTGAATCATTAAGTTTATTTGATCTTAATTCTAAAAAAATAAAAATACATAAATTAGTCATAAAAAAATAACATTTAAAATTCAAGTTTATGGCTCTTACAAAGGCCGGCAGTTTGGAAGGGAAGAAAAACAGAAATATAATGTTAAAGTTGAAACTTTTGTTTGGTGTGTATTCCATGAATAGAATAAACGAGATGTCTAGTCAATTCACAAAGTTTATTGATCCAAGCCGAATTATGATAGTGATTGGAAAAAAGATTCATATATTTTGGAAACCAAACAATTAGATTTTTAACCTTTCTTATTATTCACATTATTTTTATTACAAAAAAAATTATGGGCAGTTAGTAAATACTTATTATCACATTTTTTTATCAGCATATCAATGAATTTTAGTTTATTAATTTTCGAGTTGTTTTTAAGATTAAAAAATTTGAGCTTAAATTCTATCAGAGTCAAATTAACTAAACAAAATTAACAAAATAGTGATATTGAGAGTCAAAAATCTAATAATTAATATTTAAAGAATTTTACTTAAATTTTATTAAAAAAAAATTGTGTAATGCGAAGTTGGTAGACCAGATTCAAGTATAAATCTAGAGATACTTTTTTTTAGTGAATTACATAATTTTTTTTTAAATTTTATTGAAATTATACAAATTTTCTCTCTATTTTTAAAATATACATAAAACTTCTTTAAAACGAAAAATTGAACTATACTTTAATCTAATTTAAAATTTTTTAATTAAAGTAACCTCTATTAATTTAAAATTATCCAATATACATTTAACCTAATAGAGGATATTTTAATCAAAAGAATTTAAAATTAAATTAAAGTATATATTTTGAAAATAGATGAAAAATACATGTAATTTAAAAAAATTCAAAAAAACACCTATAATTTACTCTTTTCTTTTTTCCAAAAATAGGTTTCTGGGCATTTGAAGCATAATACATATAGGCCTTATTTGGTAGCACATAGAAAAATGGAAGTTAAAGTGATTCTAGCGATACGTTTGGTTGCTATATTTGGAAGAAGAAATAGAAATTAATGCTATTATACATTTTTCCTCATTTTTGCTGTGACTTTGAAGTAGCATTTTAGAGCAAAATAATATAATGACTATTTTGCCCCTCCATAGTACAAGCTAGTTTATCCATTTATTTGATATTAGTAAAAGTTTGTCCAATTTGACCCCTAATACATATAGTAGAGCTTTCTTTTTCTATTTCACAACCAAAGAAGATGCATATTATAAGATGAAACTTTTGGTATAACTTCAGTAAAATTATACTTTGGCCCTTAAAAATTTTAAAATATTTCAATTAAGTCCTTACAGTATTTTAAATGTCTTTTAAAAAAATTTTAAGCTTCATAATTATTTTAAAATTTACTAGTCTTAGTTTTCTACTCTAAAAAAATTTATTTTATTTTGATAAGCATTATTTTTAATTATACATACTTTAATTATTAATTAATAGGAGCCTATTTAAAATTAAAATTTTTAGGATTATTTTTGTTTTCCTCCCAAAAAAAATTATAAAAAAAATTTTTCCATAAAGGGCTATTTTGTCATTCTTTTTCACTACAATAAAGAGGGCAATTTTCTACTTAAGAATCAATTATATCATAACCCAAGGATTATAATTAGACGTTAAGGAATAAGAAGGAATTCATTCATATATTTATTAAACCCAACTAAGTAAATTGCATAGCTTACCAAGACTTAAGATTTAAAGAATTAGGATAAGAATAAATAATAATACTTTAAATAAATCAAATGGAGCATAAATTAATTTTTTTAAAAGAAAATATATATAAGTCTTTTCTTCCTCCTCCTTGTTTTATGAGCAAATAAAACTTTCAAATATTTTCCTCCAACCCTTGCACCTTTCTAATTTGCCAATTAGCCCCTCAAGAATTTTTTTCTCTCCTTACACATGATTCTCCCTTTAGTCAGATTAGGTAAGAATAGTATGAAGCTCTTCTTCTCTCTCATTTTGGCTTCTAGTGTCTTTTTCTCTTTATTTTTGCTGTCGTGCCTATCATGTTTCTTCTTCCATTTTGTGTCTTCGAGTTGCTTTGTTCGTTTATTTAGTGATATGAGAGAGATCCTCAAGCACCACTTCTTTCTTCCTCATTTTCCATCGTTGCTCTGCATTTCTTTTTCCAACTTCTCAAGGGTTACTTGTATGTTCACTATAACAGGGTGTTTGTCCAAATTTATAGGTTGTTAGCTGTTTTAGTAGCTCTTCCATTTATTGCAATGCTAATAATACAAGTGGTAACATCTGTTCCCTTCAATTTGTCCTAACCTCTGTTTCGGTTTTACCATCCTTCTTATCTCATATTTTCTAATAACTCCACTCCATGCTCTTGTGATTTTCTTTTATTTTGCTCCTACTCTACCTTAGTATCAATGATGATTTGCTTTCCCTTTATACTTTAAATTATCCAATAGTGAGTAGTGAACTGTGAGACTTTAAGGAAGCTCTATTTGGGTCTTATTGCAGTTGAATTGGGGGAACAATTTAGGAGCCTTAGAAATTTTCTCAAACTTGGTAAAACTATTTTTTTCCCTTTTCATTTATTACTAACCCAATTTAGAGTTCTTAGAAAATTTCATTGTTTTTCTTTGAACCACATAAGTTTTTAAGCTCAAATATGCACAAATTGTGTCTTTGTATGGAAGTATCCTAAGAGGTAGCAAAGTAAGGTGTTTGCTTGTGACAAACCCTTCAATATAGTCTCCTAAGGTAAGCTTTTAGCCTTATATACTTATATGAAGAAGAAATGAAGGTAGGTTAATAGTAGGAATGGAAATTTATGCATAATACATTAATATAAGTTAATTGTTAAGAGAAGAATTAATTGCGTAATTATCTTTGCTTGGGTACTAATAGGTCTAATACTTGAAATAAGAATTAAGATAAAAGGTCAACTAAATAAAGTAAGCTAAATATTAAGCCAAGGCTAACATTAATATTGGAAATTAATAAGAAAGTAAAACAATCATGAGTAAGTGGGGCAGTAAACTAGGATGAGATGCCTATTAACTTTGTTCCATAATCTCAACATCTTAGAGTTAATATTACAACCTTCAAAGGGGTAACAAAGTTAACTACTAATTTAAATTTATAATGGCAACAAGTAAATTAAGCTAGGTAACGAGTAGTCAATCAAAGAAAAGTAGAATTTGACTTAAGATAATTGACATGATAAAATGGTAGGAAAAATTTAACCCTAATCTATGAAAATTAAATGGATAAATTAAATAACGAAGTGAACAAATAATTATAGCAAGTGTAGTAAATTGTTTAAAAACAAGACATATGATAGGTGAATTTACAATTTAAGTAGGTCATGTAAGATAATTTCCATTGGGAAATCTTAAGTAAGTTATTTAATAATCTAATTTGATGTTAATACTAAAAAAGCATGTGGCAATTTGAATCAAGGGTTTATAGGAAAAAGATTTGCATTTAATTAATAATAGTTTAATAGCCTAAATAACATGATGCTAAGGAGGAGAAGTAACTAAGTAAGAAAACCAAATCAAAATGTGAAGTAACTAGGCAACAGAGGGTATGAGGGTAGAGTAAATCAGGCTAGGCAAATATAACAAACTAAGTTGGAAGGTAAAATTTATTTTAGCACTTCAATGAATTGTTATGATGGTGTCAAGGAAACCATTTGGATCTTTCCATTGCAAGGAGAGCACAGTGGTTCAATGATGAGGACTGATAATCGTTTGGTAATTACTGTGAGTAGATTATAAAGTATCATACATTTTTTATTTTTCTTTTATTTTTATTATCTCTATTTTTTGTTTGTTATCTACAAATTAAACCTGATTATGGGTCGGAAAGCCCGCCCAACCTAATAGGCCCGGCTAGAAAAATATAGATATGAGCTCGAAAAAAAAAACTTGAAAAAAAATGAACCCGTTTTTAAAAAACCCAAATATAAAACGGGTCGTACTTGGGCTTTTTTAAAAGCCCGACCTAAGCTCGAGCTCACCCGTATTATAATTATTATTTTATATATTATTAATAAATAATATCATTAGAAAATTTATTTATTACTATAAATATAAGTAAAAAAGAATTATATAACATATATGATTATTATGTTTTTTTACTCTTACTTATTGCATAATATATTATTAGAAATAAATTATAATTAAAATAAAATAAATTATTAATCAATAATATTATGAGAAAAATTATTATTTTGGGAGGTTTTACTATCTTATATATATATATATATTTTTTTTTTTTCAAGTTATTTAAATTTCTTACAATATTATTTTTGAGTTATTTAATATTTAAAATAAAAAAGTAAGCCTAATAAGTAATAAAATAAATATATCTAATATTTAAAATTTAAAAAAGCAAGATAAAATTTTTTTAAAAAAAATTATTTTTTTTAAAATGGGCTTACTGGGCCTGCGCCCCAGCCTAAAAAAATTTGTAAATTTTTTTATGATCCTAGCCCATAATCAAGTCTACTACAAATCTAATGGAATGAGCATCTTAGATAGTGTCTTCATGTGTATATAGTACTTTGATATTAAATCTTTTAAACTATAATATACAAGTTGTGTTATGTTATCAAAATGACTATGAAATGGTATATGGACCTAAAGTTTTTGTTTTTTGAAAATTTAAAAGGTGATAAGTTTGCCGTAAATATTTTTATGGTATCACTCAAGTGTTTTATGCCTATGAAATGTTAGCTATTCAATTATGGAATCTTCTTGCAAAATAAATTATTTGGGTAATTTTAGTATATGAACTCTATTCATTATATGATATTATACTTACATACATACATACATATATATATAAGGTAGGATTGTGTAAAACGTCAGTTGCTAATAACAGTAGTTCTGTTAGCCTTCAATGCACCCTGAATATCGCCATGTGGTTTCTATGATTGAGTATTAGAATGTTACTGAGCCGAATACTCTCTGATGGTTTATGGGCCGAGTGCTCATGTCTGGATATATGGTTATTTGCCCTCATAGGTTGTGTAACCATATTAGTATATATGTTAAAATTTAAAGTTTTGCATAGATCTTCTTAATGTAGTGTTTTTATTAAATTGTTTTCTATTGTCACATCCCAAACAAGGAGGTGACCAGTATAGAAAGTAAGATAAGTTCAAGTCTGTAAGCCTAAAAGATATTACCATAAATGAAAAGATCTTTTAAAGGTATAACACATAACATCATCCCATCTAGTTTGTCATATTGTCTCATTTCATCAAAATAAGTATTTCCAGCTTTTTGTAAGAGTTTTGGCAAAATTTTTTCTAAAATTTGGACATCCCAAATTTTTACAAATAGGCAGAATCCAATAACATTAGCAAGGAAGAGCTTCGCTCTCATCTACCAATAAACAAAATATCAAAAAGAATAAAAATTTTATAGGAAGGAGGAGGATCCTACTTGTATTAAATAGAGCTACATCTAGAGTAATTTATAATCATCAAATCAAAATCCTTTACAATAAAACAATTTCACCCTCACGATTCAAAGATAGCTCACCATTACATGCCTCTGAACCTAGGATGATTAAGGCAGGTCAAATCCAACACTATTATCTAAAAATTTGAAATTAAAAGAATGAGTCAAAAACTCAATGAGCAAATAACATGTTACAATAAATGAAAAAATTAATGATGACCAAGATAAAACCAACCATTACAATTACTTACACATGACATAATCCTTACTTACTTACTCATTTTGACATAGATGGTTACACCTAACGGACAACTCCTTTTTCACCTACTATTTATACATTGTACCATGTAATCCTGGAGGTGGTTTCACCTCATTGGCAACTTCTCACCCTATAATAGGTGACTTCACCTAATCGGTAACTTTTTCTCCACCCAAGCTTAATTTCACTTATCTAGGTTTTAATTACTACTAGTGGAATCTATCACAAATTTGCACTGAGTAATGAAAGTCATGTAAGGAACCTCAACAAATAACTTACATATCATATGCTCATAATGATTAAGCTATCGTACATTTATTGAAGTAACTAAATAAGGAGTTTATTAATAATTAAAACCAAATAATCAAAGTAAGAAGGGAAGTGAGAAATTAATTAGTAATTGAATGACAAAGGAAGTAAATAATTGAATAACTAATTACATAATAAATAAGGAAATAGAAGAAAAAATTAATAAAAATTCAATTAAAACCTACTAGAATAAGCACATTAAGAGATTTGACTTATAAATGAAAGAAAAATAAAGTCGATCTCTAATGAATAGGATTATAGTTAGTTTCGATCTGAGAAATACGTGACTAGTAAAGAACTCGCATTATGAAATTATGGTTGTAATTTTTATTGCACAATATTAAATTTTAACCAGCACACACAATGATCCTTTATTTTTATTCAAATTCCTCATATTGTCGTCGCCCTATATAACATCTAAGTTTTAATATAAAGCCTCGAAAATGCAAATAGGAATAATTACCATAATTAAATTAACATATAGAGTTACTCTTCACTTTAATACATTTCATTACAATATTCAAACAACATACCTTAATCATGCAATTAAAGACCTATCTCAGAGGGGTTTACACAATTTAATCAGATTAGGATTCAAACCATTGTCACAAAAATACCTATAATCATAAAAAATATCATGTATAATATATTGTAAATGTTATCCACTCACCAATGATGTCAAACGCTAAAATAACACTTATCCCTCTCTGCAAACCTAACTTCTTTCCCCGTTGATACTCGCAAAGCTTTCTCAAGGGACTAAGAATTGAAGATTAGTGCACAAATAACACAATTAGAAGCTTCCCTTTAAAAAGTCCCAAAATTTAAGAGGTATACACAGCCATAACAGATGGCACAACACCACCACCTCCACGGATCACCAATGACTGAATGGACAAGGAAGAGGCTTAAGGAGGGTCAGATGACGCTAATGAAGGGAATGTCGTGGTTGAACGATAGTGAAAACGAAGGAAGAAGCATGAATGACGCTAATAGGAAGAGACCGAATGCCACACACAGGAAGAATACGACGACAGAAGAAAAGAAAGGAAGAATGAAGAGAAATAAAATAAAATAAAAAAGATCTTTTTTATTGTTGTTTATATATATATATATAAGTACTATAGGTTATTATATCTATATAACAATTATTCCCTATTCAGCTTCAATCTTTTAATTATTTGAATTTATTTATTTATTCTTTATAATTTTCTCCAACTAATTTTACATTTTGATTAAAATATTATATGCATATATATTCATTGTATATTGTTGCACTAATAATGTAACAAATTGATTTTCATTAATTGAAATCTTTTAACTTTTATATATATCTATTATATTATAACTTTTTCTATTTAATGTTTACATATTTGAATTTTAAAAATTAATGTCTTTCTATATTTAAAGTTTATATTATTATTATTATTATTATTATTATTATTATTATTATTATTATTTAAAAAAAAACTCTATGCACGATTGTCCTAAGTATTGTAGCTTATTCCCTCATTTATATTTGTTCAAATAGGAAAATTGTGTCTAATGCTGCTTTGTAGTTTAAAAGAATTATTAGTGAAGAGCCAAAATTGGTTTGTCCATTATTATTTTATTGTTGTCTTTATATGTATATATTTATACGTTAGAGTTGGCTCTACAGACTACAGGCAAGATCCTCATGCCTGTTGGTTGTATTTTGCCTTTGATTGCAAAATAAAAGTGAAGTTCTCTTTTGTTAATTTGACTATTAATTATTATGGATAATTTGAGATATTTTATTTATAAAAGGTACTATGCCAAATTGGCTCAACTTATTAAATATGAAATATTGCTATAATAATCAAGTGCAATTGGAGTTTGATAGAAGAGGAAGAAAGGGAATTCATTTCCAATGAACAATTGTATTAAAGTGTTAGCTATACCCTACCTTTTATTGAGTTTAACTAGTATAATGAGGAAATAAAATTTTGTATGTTTAATTAGGTTTACGAATGCGAAATCATCTTGTACTCTAAACTAATCACGTTTCCATTCGAGGTATGATAAGTTAAAGAAAATGCTAATTCACTCTTTACAAATTTTAAATTTGCATGACTTTAAAAATAATGTCATATTAAATATTGAATTTTAATTAAAGTATAAAAATTAAATTTCACTTGCAACTAAAGCTTGTCAATATTAAAAAAATTAGTAAAATTTAATAACATTTGATGTTAAAAATGATAAATTATATAAATAATAATTCATTAAATTAAATTGAAAAAAACTAAAAATCAATCGAGATTGATTTAATCACTTGTCAATCGTACTAAATTAATGCATTGTCACAATGCATTGCTATATATATCATTTAAATAAATTAATAAATATTAAAATAATATATAATATTAAATAAATATTTTTTAGTATACAATAATAATTTGTAAAAACAAATAATTATATAAAATAATAAATTAATTATAATTATATAATAAAAATGTATTCTTACATTATTATTTTTAATTTAAAAACGTTTTGGTCATTACTTACTCTTCATTCCATTATTATCTCTATCATATCAAATATATAAAAGGAAAGACATTTCCTTTTCTTTTTTTGTCATATTCAACGTAGTTTATTTGATAGTATTCTATATAACATTAAATTTTTACTTTTATCAAAAAAAAAAAATTTGTATACCGAACAACATCATACTCTTACCTCCACCCTCTTTTTCCAACATGGATCTACATGAATCTTGAGAAAATTATTGAAATTGCATATAAACAAGCTTTTCCCTAGAGATAATAATGCAATTGAGTTATTTTAATTTTGCCTTTGTCCTCCTAAAAATGAGGATATGATTAAAAAAATGTATAATGTACCATGCAAAAAGAATTAATAAAAACTCATTAAAATCAATAATCCAAGGAATAAAATTTACTTACATATATATATATATATATATTGTCACACCTCAAAATGCGATCACGTGATGTTAGAAAAGAAAAATTTTAGAAAATTTTGATTTTTGTTAAAGCAAAAAATGAAATTAAAATAAAAGTAGAGTCGTCGCCAAAATTTTAAATATTAAAAGGCAAGACTTTGAAAAAGTCTTTTCGTAAAAAAAAACAGTCTACAAACTATATAATGGATTCGTGAGTTGATTGTGAGTAGAAAAAGCGTTAGATATCCTATAATATCCGTTACTAAGAATGGTTACCCAAAGTCATTTGTGCCAAATTAATATGGCTTCTATTCTATTTTAATTCTTCTTAACAAATCACATGTAAAATAAGAAGAAAAGAACTTAAGGAAATAAAATTAAAAGTAAAAAGGTAAGAAATTAAGGAAATAAAATTAAAAAAATATTTATTTATAATGACGGATTTGACTTAGAATACAACCTAGGGCTTACATACCTTTTGGAAGAGATCAAAATTCACGTAGTTCGAATCAAAAACTACGCTTGTTAGTTGATGTTTTGTTTTTAATTGTGTTCTTTTTGTTTCATTTTTTTGTTTTTTGTTTTTTGAAAAGAAAAAAATAGAAAAAATAATTTTAACTTTCGCAAATAAAATGATTTTGAAATTGGTTGATAAGTATTAATTTGTAAAAATTAAGTTAATTTCACATCTTTACTTTTTTTTCTTTTTACTTTTTTTTTCTTTCCTTTTTGTTTTGTTTTTTTTACTTTCATGATTTTTTATGACATTAAAAAGGATTTTTATTTTTTTATTTGATTTTATTGGTTTTTAAATTTTTCTTACTTTTTGATTTTTTTTATTTTTTTATTTAAGCAAAAAGGACTTTTCCATTTACACAAAATATATTTTTATTAAAAGAAATTTTAAGAAAAGTTCATAAGTGTTGAAAAAGTTAATTTCTCACTTGTTGTTTTGTCCTCTTTTTGTTTTTGGATTTTTTTTAATATTTTTGTTTGTTTTGTTTACTGTTTGTTTGTTTTTATTTTTTTTTTTAAGAAATAGAACTCTTAAAATATTTGTTTACTTAGAATTTAACTTCTAAATTTGAAAAGTTTTTTTAATTTTTTGTTCTCTCTCCTTTCTTTTTTAATCATCTTTTGTTTTTTCTTGTTCTCTCTTTTTTTTGTTGAAAATTTTTCTTTAAAGAATTATTTGATGGGGGCCATTTAAACTCAAAACATATTAAAACGTAATTTAATACCTAATGAATACCAATGAGGTTTATTGTCCTACATGATCCTTAAGTTCGCTCTTATGTGCCTAAGGTGACAAAAAATCTCACATGGCAACTCTAAAAGGATAAAAAATTAAATTAAATTAAAACAAAAATATCTACAAGCTTATAACATTTGTTTTGCCTTTTTTATTATGTGTGTTTGTATGCATTCAATCATATGCAATATATTACCTTCGGTTTCATATGTAAAAAATAAATAATTAACTCACGAGGATTAAGAAAATTAGTTAAAAGTAATTAATTTTTTTAATTTTATCCCAATTAAAAATTATTTTTCTAGAATGTCTCTATTTAATGTGTATATTTTTTCATTAAAATTAATGACAACTATTACTCATAATTTAAAATACTCATTTAATTGAAGGTATAATTAAAATATTATAATTAATATATCAGATATTAATAGTTTGTTTCTTATATTTTAGACCAAATCAAATCTCAAAAAAATTTCTTATTTATGAGACTGGAAGTAATAATATTTACAATTGAGAATAGAGTGTAAAACCAGAAACAAGTGCCTTCCCCTAATCTTCTATTTTTTTAACACACTATTATCCTCTTTTTCTATGCAAATGTCCAGAGGTGATTTCCATGATCTCGAGGCACCCCTCATAATGTCAACAAGCCAAGAAAATGAAATGCATTAAATCTCAATCAAACAATAATAATAAAATTAATCTTATGGTTTTTAAATAAACATAATGTCTATCCTTAAAAGTAATTTACTCAAAATCCATAAAATCATTGCCTAAATGGGATCCATAATATCTATCCATTTCAAGAAACTTTAACACCATTTGGATAAAAGAATCAGGGAGGGAGTGGACTTCAAAAGAAAACAAGTGCAACTAATTTATTCACTAAGCCCCATGACAAATGCTAGACCAAGGAACAATAATTCCATCAGAACAAAGCAAACTATCATTAAAACTTCCCTCATCTCATTGATTAGTTCACAGCAAACACAATAAATTTAAAACCTACATAATAATGACACTTGACTCACCCATGATCCTAATTCAAAACACAACAGAACTCATTAGACCATTAAACAAATACTCACATGACAAACTGAGGGCTAACTTAAGGATAAGGAACCAGAGTTTAACATCCTGTTATTACATTGGAAGTTGGGTTATAGCATGCTGCATTCAAATCCTAATCTTCAGATCACCCCACCATCCAGTTTTACAAGAAAAGTCGATACTCTTAATTTACTACGACAAGACCAATTTGCATTGCAGAACCAAACTCATCTCAATCCTATCAAATTATACTAAGCACAACTACCAATGGAAATAAGATTGCAGACAAAGTTCTCAAAATTACTTTTGACCCTGTCCTATAACACAGAACACAGCTATTCCCACTTGTTAAGATTCGATTCATTCCTCTTATTCAAGCTGAGGTGGAAACAACTACAGTTTTGCCAATTTTTATCTATAATTTATCATGCAAAATAATACTTCCCCATATTAATACCTTGTCAAATTTTATTCAAACTCATTCATACAAAATCATGAGGCATGTCAAACATTCAACAAGGCAGTACACGCTTATCTAGTGATATTGAGCCATATTATTTGAAAATGTTGAACGAAACTTACCGCTAATGGAGCTAAAAAATTATCCAACTTAAGTTTAGAATCCTCTTCCTTTTCTCGGTCCCATAATGTTGTTAAGGAAACAAGAGAATCTAATCAACTCTTTTCTTCCTACCTCACTTGATTTTTCTTACCATCGAATATCTGCCTTGTTTATATTCTTCCTTTAAATTCTCAGCCCCCTCAAGCTCTTTCCTAATCTCTCACTCTCTCTGCCTCTTGGTCTCTCATCTCCTTTTAACTTGAAACCCACTTAAAGGCTCCTCTTTTTCTTGAATCCTCTGCTCACTCTTTTTTTTTTTTCATTCAGCCTCTCTCTTGCTCTTAATCTTCCTCTCACTCTCGCCCTTCTGTATTTTTTTTTCAGACTCCTCCTTCCTCTTTTCTAATTCCCTAGGTCATTAGCTTAGGGGCGAATATATAGAGAATTAGAGAGTGATTCTCACTTTCAGCCCCTGTGCGTTTTACTATCTATTCCTCATACAATTTGCTATTGTGCCTCTCTACCTATTTTCCACTCCATCACTTTCATTTCTCCATGCTTGTCCTCTTTTACAAAAGCCAGTGCCTTTGTTGCTTCACTCCTCCTCTACACAAAGTTCGTGCCTTCCTCTCTCTTTATGTAGTCTCGAGAGCCCACATGCCTGCTCCACTAGTCTACAGAGTTTGTCCTCATCCTCTCACTTTCTCGTTTCTGTATTCTACTTTGTGTTTTCATCTTGTTCTCTGCTGATAGCAGAGACCAAAAGGATGAAATGGGAGCTGGGTCAAAACATAGGGTTCTTGCATGTTAACCCTTGAGAGCAAAATGTCTGATGCACATTTTCCATAATAAGCACCTAATGCGCATCAAAATTGCATCGTTTCAATAAATAAGGATATGAATCTTGACCACTTAAAATATATTATAATCCTAGTAGTCCCTTTCTTATTAACCAATGAGAAACATTTCTCTCATACACAAACCCAATATTTTCAAGCCAGACGTGGTGAGTGCGCGGGAAGAAGCCGAAGAGCTTGGTGGGACATTTTAGGCAAGTTTTTAATTATTTTCATGATGTTAAACGGTTTGGAAAAAGATGAAAAATTATTGTAATATGATAAAAAAATGTATCTTTTAAAGTTTTCAAAGATGGTTTGAAAAGGGAAAAATATTTGAATATGGGTTGTAATGGTGTGTTATTGTTTGGTTAATATTTCAAAGGTTAAAGTGTGTGTTTTATTTATATTTTCACCCTAAACATGTTTTTTTTTTGGGATATCTATGTTTATTGTTTATTATTATGTCAAAGTTGGTTGATATTGCAATGCGTTTTTTTTTTTGAAAAGTCGTAATCTTTTTTCACTCAAGCATATTTTTTTGTGTTTTTTTTGAAAAGTTGTAATCTTATTCCACTCAAGCATATTTTTTCTTTGTTTGAGGTGTCTTTGAAATGCATTTTGCAAAGATTGAATTTTTTTAGTGTCTTTAACTATTTTTCTCTTTTCTTGTTCATCCTTGTAATGGTTTTTTATTGCTTAACTTGTATTTGCATTTTCTTTGTTGTAGATTTAATTTGATGGATATAGATTTAACTCCTAAATTGGGCATTGAGTTTGAAAATTTAGAGGAAGCATGGAAATTTTGGAATAATTATGGTGGTAGAATTGGACTCGGTACTAGAAAACATAACTTTAGTAAAAGTAGGAAAGATGGGTCCATTACTATTTATAGATATGTTTATTGTAAGGAAGGAGTACGAAAGCCTGACAAAAGAGACTACAAAACTAATCATCCTTGACCAGAGACAAAAACTAGGTGTAAAAGCAAAGATAATAGTTTCGCGTGTGAATGGAAAGTATAGAATTAGTGAGTTTGTTGGTGACCACAATCACCCATTGCATCCCCCTGAATCAGTGCATCTATTGGCATCCTAACGTAAAATAACTGAAACTCAAGGCTATGAATTGGAAGTGGTAAAAGATGCTGGGTTACAACCAAGAGCATCATTTGATCTAATGTGCAAACATGTAAGAGGCAGAGCTAATGTGTGGTATACAATCTAGGATGCAAGGAACTATTTGTCTTCTCGGAGATAACGAGGAATGGTGTATGGTGAAGCTGGATGTTTGTTCAAATACTTCCAAAAAAAGTTGATGGACAATCTATCATTCTATCACGTACATCAAATGGATTCAGAGAAATAAATTACAAATGTGTTTTGGGCTTATGCGCAAATGTTAATTGACTATGCTTATTTTGGAGATGTGGTTTCACTTGATACAACATACTGCACAAATTGTGAACATAGACCCCTTGTAATTTTTTCGGGGTTTAACCACTATAGAGGAATTGTAATATTTGGAGCTGCATTGTTGTATGATGAGACAATAAAATCTTTTCAGTGGCTTTTTGAAACATTCTTGCAAGCGCAAAAACATAAGTTCCCACAGACCATCTTCACCGATCAAGACCAAACAATGGCTAGAGCAATTCAAGATGTAATGCCAGAGGTTAAACATGGGTTGTGTACTTGGCATATAAGGAGAAATGGGTTTAAGCATCTTAGCAACTTAATGAAAGATGCAACACATTTCTTGACAGAGTTCAATAAGTGTATGTATGATTATGTTAATGAAATCGAGTTTGAGGATGCTTAGAGAAAATTGATATCAAAGTACAATGTAGAAGAAAACTCTTGGATATCCTTTATATACAAGCTAAGGGAGAAATGGGCCGCTTGCTTCATGAAACA
Organism: Erythrophleum ivorense; assembly: GCA_026724425.1. Lineage (NCBI taxonomy): Eukaryota > Viridiplantae > Streptophyta > Magnoliopsida > Fabales > Fabaceae > Erythrophleum > Erythrophleum ivorense. The sequence goes on along the minus strand of JAIUCV010000034.1, from coordinate 3,477,718 downwards.
TTACTTAACAATTGGTATGTGGAGCACCCAACTAAGTGAAAGTGTCAATTCGGCACTTAAAAGTTGCACCACACCTAAATTTCATATAAGTGAATTCTTCAATCAATTTGAAGAGGTGGTTGATAAGAAGAGATATAATGAGTTACAACGTGACTTTGAGAAGCGAGAGAAAATGCCAAGATTAGTCATCCAAAGTGCATCTATGCTCCAACAAGTTTCTCAAATTTACACTCATCGTGTATTTGAGTTGTTCCAACGTGAGTGGGATTTAAGTTTTGCTTGTCCTATAAAAGAGAAAGATGAGACAACATCTGTATATCGATATGTGCTTAGAATGGATGGTAAAAGAGGTGAATGGATAGTTAATTATAACACTACTGACATGTCAATCAATTGTAGTTGTAGGAAGTTTGAGCAATGTGGAATATTATGTTCCCATATATTACATATATATATATATATATATATATACTCTTGGATATTAGGGAACTGCCTGAGGAATATATAATGAAGCGATGGACAAGGGAAGCAAGATGTGGGATTGTGCATGATGTTCAGGGGAGTGAGATTCAAATTGACCCAAGAATGGAAACTTCAATACGTTTTAAGCAATTATGCCCTATGCTTATAAGATTGGCCACCGAGGTATCAAAATGTCTTGAAACTTTCACTATTGTGCAACAGAGAGTGTTAGAGCTTAACAAAAAAGTTAGTGAACTTCTTGACATGTGTATTCCTCCTAAAGGTGAAAAATCCACTAAAACACCAATAGAGTCTAATGCACAAGGCATAGGTTTCAAGAAGAAAGAGAGAAAACAAACAAAAAAGAGAATGAAGAGTTAGGTTGATGAGTTGAATCAAAGAAAAAGAAGAAAAGTGAAATCTTCTCAACAATATGAAGAAGCATCTAACTCAAAACAACCTTCTTCAGCTGAAAAGCCTAAGAAAAGCAAGAAGACTGTGAAATCTCCTCAACAACATAAAGGAAAATCTAGCACAGAACCAAGAAAGAAACCAACAAGAGTCAAATCTACTATAACTCTTGAAGAAAAGGTATATTCTTATATATTTTTCATTATCATCTCATATATAGCAATCCTAATTATTTTTTATTGTAGGCCAATCAAATGCCACAGGATATATACTGCTCATAACCACAAATTCCTAAAGCAACTAAAGTACCTAAAATAATGACTGGTACAAATGGAAGCCAATCAGCTAATCAAATGACTTTTACTTCATTATTGATGGTAAAATATTGCTTTTCACATTTACTATAGTTATATAACATCATTGCTTTTGATAATTTTTTTCATTGTTGTTATTTCATATTATATATAAAGCAACATTGGATAGCACCATGCCATCTTTTGAAGCACTATATTCCATTCAACCATTCTCTACAAGTACATTGTAACATAATATCTTCAAGATATTTACAAGAAAAGAGGTATTTACATTCAAAATATTGCATTCATTAATTACATGACATTACATAAGTATGTATCTACAAATGAACTCATTCTGAATTCAACAATTATTTTTTGGACAACAGGGAACCAAACACATTCCAATGATTACATTATAGGTTTTCAATTTAGTACAGCAATTCCCAATACAAGGGAAAGTACATCAATTCCTAATTTATCCCAATTTAGTACAGCAATTTCCAATTCATCACAATTCAATACAACAATCTCCAATTCCTCCCAATTTCCAATTCATCACAATTCAATACAGCAATCTCCATTTTTTATATATTTTTATATTATTATTACTTTTACTATTATTAATAAATATCCAAACAAAATATGGTGTTCACACACACACACACACATATATATATATTAATTCATGATATTAACCAATTGTACTAGAATTTCTTAGAGAATGTTGTATGTTGCTTCTTCACCCAATAAAATTCTGTACCATGTTTTACTGATCATTCATTATAAAATGTTTCACTACACTCTAAAGATGACCCATTTTTGTAACTATTTGACAAATTTTTTATGAGAGTGAGTTGAAAAGAAAGTTTAGTTTTGAAATCTTTTTCTTCTTTTCATTATCTGTAGTATGAAAAAATTTCTAAAGATCATGCCAATTTCACAAGCTTTACAGGTTTTACAGTTGAAATTGTCTAATCATATATATATAAACCTTTTATATTGATATTCAAAATCGAATCAAACTAAATTAAATTAAATTAAACTAACTAAAATTGGACAAAATAAAAAAAAAGGTCCAAATCAATTTTCTAAATGTAAAAACTGATTAAATCAGTTTGATTTTTAGTTTCTAGTAGTTGAATTTGGTTTTAATTAAATTAAACTGAACCAATATGCTTCTTTTGTTTTGTTTTTGTTTTTATTTTTTATCTCCCCACAAGACCTAATAAATTTGGTAACCATGCATATTTAATTAACGTGCAGTTTTGATAGTTATAATAAATGATTATGCAATAAATAACAAATCAAAAAAATTGTCAAACTTTTTGTACGAAATTTAATTTAATATTTACAAATAGTTATCAATTATGTAAATAATGGATGATTAGAAAAGAAAATGCTTATAAGTTGTAAAGGGTTGTTATATGAAAAAGAAAAAAACTAGAAGCAAATTAATTATGATAAATATTTGAATCAAGTTATATTTAAATTTTTATTATTACAAAAATACTTAAAGAATAAAAAGAAAGTTAAATTGCTTATAAAACAGAAACAAAAGAAAAGTATAAATCAAACTGAACCAAAACGAATCAAAATGATCATAATTTAAAACCAAATATTTTTTTTATTTTACAAAATCAACTAATTCAATTTAATTTGATTTTAATTTAAAATCAAAACGAACTAAACTTTCCCCTGTTAGCAATCTAACATGTCAACTTCAATTATCCAAATGAGGCTATATTTAGAGAGATTGACTCCCAATGGGTCGCAAAAATTAATTGATTTTTTGAAAAATATTATTATTAGATGCAGAACTTAGCTAGAGTGAGTAAATACTATTTATCAAAAAAATTAAAATATAATATTTTTCTGTGATCTTTTTAACATTACTGAAATGTAACATTAGTTTAAAGGCTCATTAGGAAATGTTATGCTTTTCAAATCCTGTCATGTTTATGTCTATTAAAAAGTTTTTGTTTATATAGAGTAAATATAATATTTGACAAAATTTTTACAAAAATCACTTTTTAATACAATAATGAATGATAAGGTGTTTAGTTAATTCTTTTAAAAATCTTTCAAAATATATAAAATAACATTTATAATAGACCTCATACTTTATATCTTGAAAGTACATTATTTTGCACTATTCGAGAGAATTCTATTGCACATCCATGACCAATAATTTTATACATGCATACATATATATATATATATATATAAGTATAGGGTAAATTATTATCCCTTTTTAATAAATATTTAAATTATATGACTCTCCCTTTGTATTAAAAAATTACACTTTTATCTTCTGAAATTAAAAGATGTGTTAGACTTCCCCTATAAAAAAAAACACATAATTAATTTTTTTTAATTTAAAATAGATTAAATTTATGATTTTAAACATAAAATAAATAATATTAATATAACAAATATATTTTCTACTAAGCTATATTTTTAATAAAAAAATTATTATCCTTCAGGAATTTTAGTCATTTTTTTTACTTCAAGAGAAATTTTGCATATATTTTTATAATAAAAAAAGTTTGTATAATTTGAGCATAACTAGGGAAAAATAATAATTTACCCAAAAGTGAAATAAAAATTAAATTAAAAAAATATATTTTTAAGGCAGGTAATAAAGAGATATTTAAGATTTGTATATTTGATAGTACTTAGATTACAATGAAGTGTAAATATAAGTGGTAATATAAAAAAAAAAAATCAATAACAATATAATAAAGATATACATTACAAATTTGTTAAAATATAACTGCAATTGTTTTGTAAAGCATCTATAATATTTCTTAGAAGTATATGTATTTTTTAAAAAAATTATAATAAATACCATAAGAAAAATTTTAGCCCAAGCTAAATTTTTAGCTTTTGTTATAAATAATTTCTAGAAATAAAAGTCACAGCATTCTCATTCCCATGTGGGGCTAAGTAACACCGCTGACTAAGAAATGAATTGAAGTTACGGTTCGTACAACACTAGGAAAAATTTTGCAAAAATTACAACTAAAGATTATAAGTTAAAAATATTTTTATTAAAAACTTTAAATTTTAAAATTATTTTTAAGGACCCAATAATAAAAAATTGCAACTTTAGATTTTGAAATATAATTTTTTGAGTAATTTAAAATTTTTTCAAATCATTTAAAATTATTTAGTATAAATATCTTTAACTTAAAATATTTAATTATAATTTTCTAAAAGAAAATTCCAATTTAGAAGGCCCGGCAGTTTTAGGGAGAAGAATTGTTAATTGCTCAATTCACAAAGAAAGATCAACAACCAAATCTTGATAGTGACCAAGAGGTTTAGTTTTCACATAAATTTTCGAATGCAAACAATGCCTTCTCATTGTTCTTATTATCTACCAAATATATTCTTAAAATGAAAATAAAAATAAAAATTGCGAATTAAAAAAAAAGACAGAAAGATTATGTAATGCTGACTTAATGCCCAGATAATCTTGAGGCTTTTTTTTTAAGTAAATTACCCTAGTCACTCTTAAAGTTTGATAAAATGGTATTTAATACTTCTCTTGTATGAAAAATTATACTCATGTCTTTTTTAATTTATTTTTTGTTAATGAAGTTAGCTTTTTATACAATATATATTTTTTTAAAAAAAATTATTGAATTGTCTTAATTGTTATATTAAAAGTAAAATCATAGTCTCATATTTGAATTTAACATCAATTTAACTTGTCTTTGCTATTATATTAAAGATAAAATTATATTCTTATGTCATGCAGAAAATTAACTTTTATAACAAAAAAAAATTAGAGGTGAAATTTTTGTAATATATATTAAAATATTAAGAGAGCCAAGTGTAATTTTTGAAACTAAAAGGGTATTAGATGAATTCAACTAAATTTAATAGGAAGTTAATGTAATTTGCTTTTTTATTTTTAGGGTTTATAAGTCTTATAGCATTAATATAACATATATATATATATATAAAGAATATTATATTTTACTTTTCTGAATTAATACTTAATTATAAGATTAATATATAAATTTTAAGACGTAACAAAATATTTTTATACTTTAAAATATAACAAATCTAAACACTAAACATCAAATATTGCTTGGATGGAATATTTTATTATATTTTAAAATTATTCTTTTACATTTTAAAATTTATATAATAATTTTATAATTAAATCTTAGTTCAAGATAATGAAATATTAGAGTAGGTTTCTGTGCCAGTAGCACAGGGAATCGTGCTTTTAAAATAAAATTCAAATTCAAATTAAAAAGAAAAAAAAATGCAACCCGATGCATAAGACATATTATGCATAAACTTATGAAGATTATATATATATATATATATATATATATATATAGAAGGCTGAACAATACAACCTCTATTAAAGTTAATATATATAATAGATAATTTCACTTCAGATAGAGTCCTACTTTCCCGCTCCTTTCCCAACTTGAATTAGCATAAATCTTGAGAAAATTATTAATTACAATATAACAAACTTTTCCCAACAAATTGGAAATAATAATGCAAAATTGAGTTAGTTTTAAAGTTGCCTATACCCTACGGTCCAATTTGATGATATGGAGCTCTATCAAGTAGAGCACAAAAAATTCTTACATACATAGAATAAATTAATTAATTATGAAATAAATTAATAAAATCATTAAAATAAATATGTTAGATAGTAAAGTTCATTGAAATGATTATTTGAATAAACTTGTGTTGATTCTTTACATTCATCAATTGATTATACAAAAACTGCATAAAAGAATTTCTCACATATTGATGTTTTATACTTTGCTGCTTCACGCAATTAAGTTCTACAGCATGTTTTATTGATCATCCAACATAGAATGTGTCACTTGAGGACATTAAATTAAAATTTTTTATATTAAAAAATTTTATATTTGAAATTATTTAAAAAAAATTCAATGAAAACATATTTAATTTAAAGTCTTAAATTATAATTTTTTATATAATTTAAATTTTTTATCTTTAAGTTTTTTGGAATAATTTTAAAATCTAGGATATTTTAATATAAGTCAGAGGGGTCTATGCTAATAACACGGTTCCGATACCAATAATAATAATAATAATAAATTTTCAAAATAGATTCTGAAAAAAAACATGCACAGAGCCGGGAGAAGAAAGCCATTCCCATTACTGTTTCAAAACAGTAACAGCTTTCTACAAAGATTATAATATATATATATATATATAGAGAGAGAGAGAGAGATATTTTAAATTTAGAGTTCTTAATTCTAATTGTTTCTGATGTAATGATGATGACTCATTTTTTATACTATTTGACAATTTTATATTAGATCGCGTTGAGAAGGAGCTTTACTTATGACATCTTTTTTCTTATTTTCATTCAAAAGTAACAAAATTTCTGAAGATCAGGGCAACTTCACAAACTTTACAGCTTAAAAGTAACCAAGTGAAATTGCTTTATCATATATATGGATCTACATTCGATATCAATAACACAACTTGTCAACTTCAATGACCCACACTAAAGTAGATGATGGGAACTATATTAGGAGGTCAGTTTAGAGCGCGAATTAAATCTTTAATGCGCAAAAAATATTTTTCATTTTAATGTAATATTTCTAAATTTAAATACTTTTTTTAGTCTTTTAATAAATATTTGTTCTTTGGGTGTTGTCAGTCTACCTTAAAATTGACATAGCTATTAAGCGTTTAGTTATCCACAAAATATGTAACAAAATATGAGAATAATATGATATTATAACTATTTTGAGTGACATGCTATTGTATCATAACTTAATGATAATTTGATATTTAATAACCGTGTCGGTTTAATAAATTAGGTTGCATCGCAGAATATTCTTGGAAAAATTGAAATGGTTAAGTTTCACAGATTTTAAATTGAAAAAAGTTGTATCTATAGAAGGCTAGAATTTTAATTCTTTATTTATATTAGATAAGATATCACTTCTCAAATTATTCATGATTCTTTTTTCCCCCAATATCCAGATCCTTTCTTGTGTTTATGTAAATTTCCATGCGCTAACAATTACAAATTGACTTGGTCATGAATAGCTCTAACTTCTGAGAGTTCAGAGTTGTTGAATGATTTTAAATTTTTTAATAATTTTTTTCCCATACAAATTTCAAAACATGAGGATCCTAGGGCGTTTGAGGGCCAGGCTCTCTGTATTATCAATGGAGATCAGATCTATTTCTTAAAAAAAATTTGGAGAGGAAAAATATAAAAAAAATTGATAAAAAATAAAATCATATAATTTCCCACTTTTTTATTTTTCTCTCCAAACACCTTTAAAATATGATAATAGGCCACTCAAGTGATTACGTAAACAAAACATATTAAAATTATTTGTATATAACTTAAAATTAAAAAAATATATTTATATATAATTTAAAGTTTAAAAGAATTATGTATAAAAATAAATTTTAAAAAATTATTTAATTTAATATATCATATTTTTATTAGTAAATTAATAGATTTACAAACTAAGTGAATTATTTATATAAATCTAAAAATTTAAGAGAATCTATTATCAAATTTAAACATAAAAAAAACGATGTGCAAAATACAAAAGCTTATGTATCTTCTAGCAAAAAATTTATAGGAGAAATTTCGAGGATCCACAACAAATTTGAAAGTTTCCTACTTTCAAGTCCTTCTATTTCACACACAATTGAAATCCGAGAAAAGCTAAAAGGGTAACAAGGGAGGAAAAAAAAAAGAAGGAACCAGCCAACTCTATCACAGATGAAAGAGGAACCCCAATTTGATATATACAAAGAGCAAAATCTGTAGGCACCCTTCTTCAATCTCCCTATAAAATACCAAAACAAACCAACAAAACGAAGAAGAAGAAGAAGAAGAAGACGCAGGATTGACCCAATAGGCCAATTCTCTCTACTCCATCTCCCTCACAATCTAACCCTAAAAACCTCAATTCACCTCAGGAATACTCTGCAGAGCAGGCCTCCATGGCCGTTGATGCTGATGCACCTCATATCCATGGCCTCTATGGCTCATCAACTGCGCCAACACCTGATCCACCCTCAGCTCCTTCACCTCCATTTTACCAAGCAGTTGCTCCAACTGCTTCTTTGTGATCTTGATCTTCACCTCCGTTATTTTACCAGGAAAATCACCCCCCTTCTTCGTCGAAAATCCACCCTCCGTCTCCGTCTCCGCTGCCGGAGACGGCGAACTCCAATCCTCGCCGTCGTCAGAGTCGGTGTGGTAGGCGCGTTTCTTCGAGGATTGTGGCTTCAAGCAATTTCCCATTGTTGGATCTCCCAATGTTTAGGGTTTGAATGGGCTTCTGCAGAAACTAGAGACAGACAGAAGAGAGAGAGAGAGAATGAGAGAGAGAGAGAGAGAGGCGTCTGTGAACGAGAGACAGGTGGGTGATATATAGGAGAGGGATGGTGAGAGACAAAGTCAAACCTAATTTGTTCCACGTAGGATGAGGAGTGTCCTACGTGGAAAGTGATGAGAGAGAAGTTTGAACTTTCAAGTATGAAATGTTTAAGTGTGAAACGAACTTTGAATGGTATCTAACATAATCCTTCCAAAATAAATTTGTTGGTACTATTGAAAAATTTTCTTTTTGAGGATATATTGAAGAGTTGAAATTTCTTATAAATTATTCAATTTTTTTATTATTTGATATGTTGATTAATTTGATGGAGATCTATTTTTCAAAATTTGTTTGTTGCTAAATAACAATATATTTTAAAATTGTTGTTCTAATTTTTTTTAATTAGTGAATTAAGAATTTTAAAATGTATTTGATGATGAAAATATTCAATTTAGTGATAAAATATCATGATATTAGAAATTTAAGTTATTATGGTGAAGCAACATTATTATTTTTCCAATACTGATTTGTTTATTAATACAATGTTGGCATGAAAATTAAATTTAATCTTTTATATATTTCCGACCTTTCATTTATAATTAATATACTTTTAATGACTTGTGGAATATCGAACTTACACAATTAATTGTTTGAATAGTTTAATTACGTATTTTTTATCTTATAATAGTAATATTTTATTAATTGAATTACAATACAAAAATATTATAATTAAAAACCTAAAAATACATTCTATAACAAAATTATTTTTAAGTGTTCAAACTCTCCATATAAATAAAGAAAAAATTTATATGTAATTTTTTATATTTTTATTATCACGTTATTCAATTAAAATATGGCACTTGTATAATTTTTTAATTAAAATATAATATTATGTGATTTTTGTTAATAATTATATAATTTTTTAATTAAATTATACATTTATTTCATTAAAAAATTGTATATTTATAATATTTTAATTAAAAAAATCTAACAATAAAAATATTAAAAATATTGTATTTACAGAAAACAAGCTAAGTCTTTGAGTGGAGTGACCAAAGCTAAAAATGGGAGCAAAAATTTGACTATTTTTATTCTATATATTAGATGTTGGGAGATATTTTTGAGCTTGCTAGAAATTACTTAGGAAAAGGGATAATTATAAACTTCCAAGAGATTAATTCTATATTCAAAGGATATAAGAATATTTATGAAAAATAAAATAAAATAAAGGGTATGTGTTTGACATATTCATATTAAAATATACCTGCTAAATATAAAAGATACTTATTAGATTTGATTTTATTACCATTAAAAGGTATTTCAAGGAAATTAATTAAGTTAACAAGAGGAGGTAGTATCTGATTTTCTTATCATCTTATGTTCCATTTTAGGAATCATCAAAGGTAAAGTACTCATGAATTTATCTAGCGGGTAAAAAACTCAAGCGTCATTCCCTTTTTTCATTATATCCTTCGATTCTCAAACCTGAATTGATATAACTGAACAAATTTTAAAATGAACATAATCTTCTTAAATTTAGACTCATTTACATAAAATATGTTCATATAAAATCATAATAAAAACTAAAATGTTTTAAACAATTACAATTATTCAAAAATATATAAAATATTAGTTATATTTTTTTACTCTTCAAATATTTTAACATGTATACACACACTAGGGTTCAAGGACAAAATAGATACCAAATTACTTAGGCCTGACGCCAAAGTTTTAAAATTTTCAACAAAATCTTTGTATTCAAATTTAAATGGATAAATTTTGTAGGTGTACATAGAGTTTGAATTTTTTTTATTCATTAATTTGATTACTTTAAAAAAATACTCTGAAAATAATTTTTAAATATACCAGATTAATATCTTAAATTATTCATTGAAAATTTCATTTTTGATTAAAGGTGAAGAACCTCCCAATGATATAAAACCAAAATTAAAAATAAAAATAAATGAGAAGGAGGGTTAAGTGTGAAAAGGGTTACGATGAGAATCTAAGTACAATAAAGTAGGTGTGAACGCGTGAGCGAAAGGCATCTAAAGAGAGTTAATGGCAATGCTCTCTCACTCATGTGCCACTTCTCTCTCTCTCTCTCTGTCTCCCTCTTTTTCTCTCTCTTTGAAGCTATTATTTATTATTTATAAGAATTTGTTTTTATTTTTAAATTATTTATGATGCAATAATCATTTTAAATTTTTCTTTATTTTTTCTTACCTCAAGTCTCGTATGCAAGGCTCAACAATTCTAGTTTAGTTTATTTGTAAGACTTATAAAATATTTTTAAAATAAAAAATTAATAAAAATAAGAAAAAAATAAAATTTTATATGTAATTTTATTTTTTATACTACTATATTTTTTATACTTTAACAATATTTTACAGCTCATTCAATTTACCCCCACTTTTCGCTGCCGGATACGCACGTAGCTCTAGCAACTACAACATTTCGCACTTTTTTCTCCCTTCATTTATAATCCTATGCAGTCATGAATTTATGAAGCTTTTATATTCTGCGGCTACGTTATTCCTTTTTTCAAAATTTAAATTAAAATATTTTTTCTAACATAAACTCTATCTTTAAATAAAATGACTTTTTTAATATGTTTAATTCATTACATAATTTTTAAATTTCTCTAAAAATTAATAATAAAAAAGAAAAATTTATAAATAATTATTTTATATCTTTTTTTAGATTTTTTAGTAATAATATAATAAATATATAGTTTTTACAAAAAAACTATATAAATCCCCAATTAAACCATACATTTATTATGTTATTATTTACAAATTTTATATTTATTATGTTTTAATTGAAAAACCTAATAATGAGAATATAAGGAATTTCATATAAATTTAGTCCTGATAAAAATTTGAGTCAATTATATTCTCCTCTTTTAAGAAATATCCAAATTACATGACTCTCTTCTACTTTGAAAATTTATACCCCCTTCCTTTGAAACCAAAAAAAAAGTCTTATATTAATCTTTCATACAATAAAAGATAAGTTACAATTACATTTATATTGATCAAAATACTCTTATGTTTATTATTAGTATAATATAACAAGTATTATATGTACTTGACTATAAAAAATTGTTAATTTCCTAAATTTAAAATAAGTTAAATTTATAGTTTTCCACACACAATAAATATCATCAAAATAAATTTTAAAAATATTTTTTGATAAAAAATAATATTATTATTAAAGATGTTTTGGTTATTTTTAGTTTTAGGGGATTTGTATATATTTTATAATAAAAAAGAATTGTATTATTTAAATATCTCTTAATGGAATGGAGAGTAATTTACTTAAAAAATATTGTTAAGATGGAATCTTTTAAATTATGTATGCTACAGATTAATTGAAAAATATGTATATAGTCACACAAATAAAAAGATAATATTTAGATAAAATATTTTTTTATGATTAAAAATTTAATAAAATTATATATATTTTTTCTACAATTTAATATATTATTTTTTAAAAATTATATATTATAATTTGATTGTAGAAAGTTTATACATAAGACATTTTGTTATAAATAAAATAGCTTCATTGTTCTTGTCTTTTGACCTATTTCTTACTCTTTCATTGGAACTAGATCTTTTCAAAACAAGTTGAGCTCGTTGAAAAATTTCTAACAAAATTTGAGCCTTAATTGGTATTATTCACATGCAAATAGGCTCAAGTTCGATTTTTATTTTTAAAAATTTTTGATTTTTTTGTTTTCTTTTATTATTATTATTTATTCTAAATATTAGATATCTCTATTTTATTATTTGCTAAAAATATTGATCCACCTATTTATAAATATATATAGTCAAATAATGCCTTGACATGCTATTGCTTAATGCTCTTGTAAAATTGAATATATATAGATTAGTTGACAGATTCCTCTTATTTTGCTTCATTTACTATTTGATGTCCCTATGTATTTGTACCAAATAGCACATAAGAGATATTGCAAGAAATTCAAACTACTTATAACACACATGGGATAATACAATGTTTCTAAATAATAGTTTTCTTAATAATGTTATGGATTAATAATTTATTTTGTATAAATTATAATTTATTCCTAATAATATATTATGTAATAGGCTAGAGTGAAAAAAATGACAATCATATTTGTATATAATTCTTTTTTATTTACATTTATAATTATAAATAGTTTTTCAAATAATATTATTAATTAATAATATATTAAAAAAATTATAATATAGGTCAAACTTGGCCTTGGCTTAAAAAAATTTAAGTTCAATCTGTTGTATATTTAATTTTTTAAAAAATTGACTTATTTTTCATCAGAATTTTTTTTTTAGGCTCATACCTATCAAATTAGACAAACTTTTCAACTTATTAACATATTTACTTATAACATGGAAAATTGAAAGAGTAACTAAAGAACATCATGCCGCAATATGGACAACCAAATTAATAACTATGGGAAAGGAATATTTAGCTATAAAGTGGGATTAAACTCCTTGAGTCAATAATGTACCAACCTCGTGCATGGGGGAATTTAAAAAAAAAATGGAAAACTAATTTAAAGGTACACTTTTTTGCCAGTAATAAAAATAAGACTTTATTTTAAAATTACAAAAATCTTACATTTTTTAAATTTTAGTCTCATTAATTTCAAAACAGGGAAATGTTAGGAGAAGTTATATTTAATCTTTGAATTCTAGCCTAATTATAAATTATAATTTTGGTACATAAAATTTAAAATGTTATCACAGAAAGTGAAAATTTTAACCTTGTTAACAAGTCTAAAAGTCATGTGAGAGAAAATTAACTTAGTTCTTTAGGTCAAGCCTATTTTTTCTAATTCATCTTATATGGTTTTTCTTTTCGTTTATTTTTTGTTATCTTCTCTTCGCTTATTTTAACTGAGAAAATATCTTTTATAAGATCATTTGTTACTTTGGATTTATTGGAATGCTTTGAGTTTTGATCCAACTATATTTATATCGGGGATTTGGCGAATTTCTCAAGATAATTTAATTTGGTTTCTTTTATAATGGCTGAAGCTCAAAAGAGGGTATGTTTTTCTATTTACCTCATTGTTAGGGTTGCATTTGATAAAATGAAAAGATTTTTTAAGCAAAGAAAATGAGAATAAAATAAAATTTTATAATCCAAAATTATATTTAATATGACATGAAAAGAATAGAAATATATTTTCATCTATATGTTTAATGGGGAAAATAATATAGAAATAAAAAGAAAATTTATGCAAATAAATATAATGCCTAATGTAAAAAATATTTGTTGAATGATAAATAATAAAAAAATTAGAATATTCATGTTTAATTTTTACTTCAAACAAATATTTTTAATTATCAATAATAAAAAAATAATAGAATATTTATTAAGGACAAAATGATCTTTTTCCATGCTATTCCCATCAGCATAGTGCAATTCCATCCATATATTGAAGGAAACACATTACTACTATATGTTGAAGAAATCACCATTTTATTAAAAAAATTATTTATTGTACCAAACAACTTTTTTTTTCTTTCCATTTTCCTTTTATTTTTTTAATCCATCCTTTATTACCTACCAAAGATGATCTAAGGTTCTTGGCAGAAGATTCGAGTGTTGCCTATAGCTTGGGAAAAGAATCATGTTCAAATTGAAATTAAAATTGGCAATTTGATGTATTCATTGCGACTTAGAATTTGATTAATTTTAAAGAGGGAGAGATGAAATCTTCAAATTGAGTTTTTCATTTAGACAAACAGCACTGCATTTCACGTGACTTTTAGACATTAAAAATAAGAGATGATTAATATTTGTACTCACTACAAGAAAGCAACGAATTTGTCACGGAATATTCTCGCAGAAAAATTTTCGTCACAGCTTCTCATGGAAATTATCACCAATTTTATCACGGAGAAATCCTTTTCACTGACTTTTCTCACGGAAAAATATGCGAGAAAGGAAATAGATAGAATTCCGTCAGAAATACTGTCAGAATGGTGGCACGAAAAGGCGGCAAAAATTTCTCACGGTAATTTTTCGTGAGAAAAATTGACAGAAATCCAATTGCCTTTTTTTTTTTATTTTGGGAGAATTTTCTCATGGAATATTCCGTGAGAATTTTTTCTCGCGGAATATTCTGTGAGAATTTTTAAAATTCTACGAAGCCTTTTTGCCACTTATTTCTCACGCAAAATTCCATGAGAAAATTCCATGAGAATTTTCAAAATTCTGCGAAGCCTTTTGCCACTTATTTCTCACAGAATTTTTCGCCACTTATTTCTCACGGAATTTTCCGTGAGAAAATTCCGTGAGAAAAGGCGCTATTTTCCCCTACCCTGCTCTTCGATTCATTTTGTTTCAGCTAGGCAAACGGCGCTTCTTCTGCTGGGTTTCGTTCAGGCAACGCTGCAAGGGAGCTTAGGGAGAAAAGGTGCTATATTTCTAAACCCTTTACACAGATCTAGGGGAGAAGAGTTACTTTATTGCAAAACCTTGCTTTGATTCATTTTATTTCTGCTAGGTTACCTCCATTGTCGCACAAATCTTGCATCATTTCTGCTGGGTTTTGGCTGCTGCTCCGTATGCGAACAGAAACTTCTGACGGAAAATCAACTGCTCCGTATGCATATGTCGATTTAATTTTGGCTGCTACTCCGTGGGAAAAATTTTGAAGGAGATGGAGAAAAGTTGATTGTTGCCTCAATTTTTCCTATCATTCTAAAGTAAGTGTCATTTTTTTCAGCTTTTTTTTATCTGTTACATGCAAGTATTATGTTTCATTGTCTTGTTTATTGGTTTTTTTAAATTTTTTTATATATAAGTATGATAATAGTTATATTTTTTTCTGATTATATTACTGGTATGTTTGTTGCTATTTTTCTGCTGCTTTTTTTTTGTTTTTATTTTGTCTATTGTATATAATATCATATTATTAAATTTTGGATAAGTCCAAAAATTTTTCATGTGTCAAAGTACTAACCAATGAGTATGATAATTCATTTTTAGCTAAAAAAGATAGTAATATAAACACCTTAATAATACAATACAGTGCAATACAAAGTTAAAGATGATAGAGTCAGGTTTATTAAAACCCCCCAACTTTAGAAAGTGGCCACATTGATTGAATGGGGATTATAAAAACCAATATTAAAGAAAGCAGCCACATGGGTTTGTCCTATAAAATTGAAAAGCTCATCGCTTAAGGGTAAAGAATAGAAAGTGGAAGAGGTGTCAAATAATTTGAGTAATGAATCATCTTAACATTGTTTTGAGTACCTAACTAGCCCTATATATTAAGAAACCATATAAAACTACATTTTATATCACTATAAAATGAGTTTATATCACTATCTTTTTTAGCTAAACTATGCTTCTTGGTCACGTAGTTTAGGTCATATTTAAATTTTATTAAGAACTAATATATCAATTGTATTGGGTTATATACAGGAGCTCTCTAGTCCATGATCTTTCTAAAGTACCCCATATTTTTTTTAACAAACATCTAGTCTGTCAAGAATATAAATTTAATGTATGTGATCAGTGGGTGGACCTGTACAATATAAGTGGATGTATCCATTTAAGAGATTTCTGCATACACTAAAGAGAAAGGTTAAAAATAAGGCACATGTTGAAGGATCTATTTGTGAAGCATATATACTTGAAGAAACTTCAACTTTTTGTTCTTATTACTTTGAGTCACATGTTCACTCAAGAACTAGGAGAGCTCCTCAAAATGATGATGGTGGGGAGTGCAATGATTATCCTCCCATTTCAATTTTCAACTATCCTGGTCAGCCTCATAGAAGATCTACTGGTAACACTCGTTATCTTACTGATAATGAGGCTAATGCTATAACGTTGTATGTTCTTCTCAATTGTCCAGAGGTTAAACCTTTTTTAAGGTAAGATTCTTTCATAACTTATGTGCATATATAAGATTAACTTTTTGTCGTAATATTTTTACTATTCAGGATTAACTTTTTTGTGGTATATTGTAGTTTGTATGTTGAGACATTACTTTCCAAGAATTCTACCTTATCCAATGAGGCAATTGATAAGTATATTTCATCTGAATTTCATGATTGGTTCAAAACTCATGTAAGTATATAATTCAATTTATGAATAATTAGTTATATAGTTATGGAACTAAACTTCTTATATTATATTTTCATAATATCTGTTCTTTGATTAGGTTTTAAATCCTACAAATGGAATACAAGATGCTTTATTGGTTTCATTGGCTTGGGGTCCTTTGAGACTTGTACATACATGGGATCAATGGTCTGTTAATGGGTATAAGTTTCATACAGCCTCTTGGGCAAAAGGAAGGAAGACAAACAATAGTGGGGTATGTATAAAAGGGAATAGTCATGGTGAAATTGAATTTTCATATCATGGTGTGTTGAAGGAAGTTATACAGTTAGAATTTACTGGCTTACCAACTAAGCAATTGACAGTCTTCAACTGTGATTGGTATGATCCTACCAACCAAGGAACTCGAGTTTGCTCTAAATATGGTATTATATAAGTCAAGGCTAAAGGAACATATAAGGGTAATGACCCTTTTATCCTTGCCCAACAAGCTGATCAAGTATACTTTACACCATATTCAAAATCGATATCCAACAAAAACGGTTGGCTTGTTGTGATTAGAACAAAAGTAAGAAATAGGATTGAAGCCCCTGGTGATGATAATGTAGATGCACCATTTCAAGACGAAAGCAACAGTTCACCTCAGTTAGTTGATACTGACATTAATGAGCAAGATCTAAGAGACAATAATGGTCAGAGCGAAGAAGTGGATGGTGTGCATGTTGACTCTTTTATTGATGCAACTGATGAAATTGAAGAAGAAAATGATGAAGTTTTAGAAGAAGAACTATTAGATACCGACTCATCCGATACTCAAGAGGATCCTCGTACTGATTATTCTTTAACAAGTGATTGATAGTGTTCGGTACTAACTTGTTATTGTTATTTAACATTTATTTAACTTACTTAACTTATTTTCTAACGTTAGTAATGATAATGTTTTGCTTATTTTTTTTTCAGATGTCAGATAGAGGTCGTAATAAGGGTGGAGGATCTATTGCACCCAAAAAAGGAAAAGGAAAGTTTGTACGACAGTCTGAGCCGATTCACATACCATTACCTACTGTACAGTCATCATCTCCGCACTTATCTCCCCATGCTGGGACCCCTCCTGGATCAGCATCTGCATCATCTTCTTTTCCGTCTCCACACATCCAAACACCACCTGATTCCTCAACCTTCATTGGTTTAGAGATACCTTCTACACATATTTTGAGTACAGATGCAGCTGGCTCATCTTTTCATCCCATTAGATATGAGCTAGGGACGAGGTTGAGTGATGGACGACTAGTTATTAGACCGTATGGAGTTGATGAGTAAGAATTCTTTAAACGCAACCTTTTTTGTATTGTAGTTATTTCATTATTTTTACTTTTATTGCATCATTTTTTTCATTTACAGGTTTTATCCACATATCCCACCCGTCACCATATTGTCTCAGATTATTCATAGTAAGTTTGAGCATGGTTGGCCAACATTTACTAAAGTACTTGATATTGTGAAGAATTTATGGCTTGCAGAGTTTAAAGTAAGCAAATTTTATAACCTTGTAAGTTATAATACATATAGTTGATGTGTTACTTTGATTATTTATAATATTAGCTTTGCTTACTTTTTAATATAGAGATTGTGTGCTTGGGATCCATCAACTGAGCGACGAATTTACAAGATATGGAGGAAGAAGTGTAGCACTATTATGCGTGCATCTTTTAGAGACATTCATACTGGAAAAACCAAAGGTGATTGGTTATCTCTAACAGCTCGAACTGAGTTAGATGAGTATTGGCAAAGTGATGAATTCAAAGCCAAATCTACACGTAATAAGGCAAATAGGGCTGCAGATACTGGAGGATGCCTACATAGAGGAGGGCGTGTTCCATTTTCAGAGCATAAGAGAAGGATGGTAAATATTCTTTATATGCGATGGTTTTTTTGAATTATTGTTTCTTTTTAAATATTTCCTTTCAAATATTATAATTCTTATGTATTTTAACTAAGTGTTGTAGGAAATAGAGTTGGGTAGAGAGGTCCAGATCCCAAAAGTATTCAAGAGGATCCAACACAATGAGAAGAAGGGAGGTTGGATTGGTAAAAAAGCCTCTGACACTTATGTAAGTCATTTAACTTATTTGTTAATAAGATTGTTACTATAATTTGTTTATGTACCTAATATTCATTTGTTCTTTGTTGTTACAGAGCCAGTATGAGCAGATGAAGCAAACTCAAGAGTCGGGATCAGATGATACTGATTCTTCTATATGGCTCAAAGTTGTTAGTGGAAAGAACAAAAGAGGTCGTGCTTATGGGTTTGGGTTAGAAGCTGGTCTTCTTACTTTTGATGGCACACAACACTTTGGATATGGCCCTGGTGAACTTTCACAAATAAGAGCGCACTTAGAGGCCTCATTTGAGAAGAAATTAGAAGAGAAATTATCAAAACAAGCCCAAATTTATGAGACAAGTCTTGCCAAGATGCAAAAGGCGCACGAAGATAAGATGGAAGCTTTCATGAAACAAATTATGACTCACATGAGTATAGGAGCTGAAAGAGGTGGCACTTCGTATGATAAACCAACTCCATACGGATGGTGGTGGTGGTGATGATGGTGATGATGATGATGATGTGGATGATGCTGATGAACAATGATCCCAACATTCTTATTTATGTCACATTATGAAATTATGATATGCAAACTTGTAATGCTAAATACATTGATGTCTTAAGTTTGATGTACTTTCGGATATTTCTAACACAAAAATTACAAATTTGTGGTTTTGTTATTATTAAGGTTTTGTTATTGGTTAGCTAGACATAAGCACTGTGCTTTTTGACTGTTTGAATAAGTTGTAACTATTCAAGCAGAGGTAAAGCTATAAAAGAAGTGTGGATGACCAATTTTTTCCAGTTTCTCACGGAATTTTTTTGTGAGAAAGCTGCACGAACGAAATCTTTATTTTTCTCACGGAAAAAACTTTGTTTCTCACGATATTTTTCACGAATTTTTTCAACTAAGATGATAGAAACACATAATATTTTCATAATTCTCACGGTATATTTTGTGACAAATTTTCTCACTAATTTTCTCACGAAATTTGTTCGTCGAAAATTATAGCAGAATCCCCTTTTTTCTCACTACCTTGTTCCGTGAGAAAACTTCTTGTTTTTCTCGCGGAATTTTTCAGCAAGAAGCATTTTCTCGCGGATTTTTACCGCGAGAAAATCCGTGAGAAAATTCACGGACTTGACATCAACTTTCTCTCTCATTTTCCTCACGAAAATTTGTTTGTGAGAAAAGTTTATCACGAAAATTTTCCGTGAGAAATTGTATTTCCTACGGCTAGTTTTTTCACGATTAGCTTTGAGTGAGAATTTCCGTGACAAAATCCTTTATCATGGAAATTATTATTTTTTCTCACGGAAAAATACCGCGAGAAATTACCTATTTTCTTGTAGTGACTTTTTATAATATCCTAAGGATAAAGTGCTACTTTAGTTTTGTAATTAGCCTATAATTCAAAGGAATAAAATGTAATTTGTCATAATATTTTTCACATTTTATGATAATTCAAAAAATAAAGTGTTATTTTTTAAAGTTTATATGCTAAAATTCTAATTAAACCAAAATTCATAAGAGTCAAATGTAATTTTTTATAAAAGTTTAATATTTTATACCTTGATATAAACGGCTCCTAAATCAAAGTCAGCATAATCTTGAATAATGATGAAAATAAAGGGGAAAATCATGGCTCGTTAAACCACTCCTGTAACAGTAATTATCTCAATTAGTAAGGAAAAATAATATGTATTTTCTATCAACTTAAATTTGATTTCTTTAAGAAATATTCTTGAAATCAAATTTTAAACTCATTCTTAAAATGAATGAAAAAAGAATTTGAAAACAACTTGCACGTACTTGCAAGTTTTTAAAATATAAAAATATAAAAAAAGTCTTGAAAACTTGAAGACGCTACAGTACAGAGGTTTTGGGTTAGGTAAGTGGTTGTTGAGTCTAATTAAGTTAGCATCTTCACCAAGATCCATCTCATTTGCAAGTGACAACTCGCCACGCCACCACACAAATACGATATTACCAATTAATAAATCCCATTTCATCATCAAATCCATCCAATACTTTAAATTTGCAAACCCCTGAATTGTTAATTAATGATCTTTGCCACCATTTTTAAACCATTCCCACAAAATTTTGAGTTGCTTCAAAGGACATTTTGTTTAAATATTGATTACATTATGTTCATGTTTGAATTTTATATCATTTGGTTCTACAAAATTTATATAGAACCCGTGCAACAAAGATTTTATCCAGGTTCCATTTGGTGCATGGTATAAATCAAGGTTGATATATAATTAAGTATTAGTATTGTGTAAGTTATCCACCATATAATTTTGTGTTTGTTGCATTTATGTATAATATTTGAGATGATACAAGTGTTTGATGATAGAGTGGAAATGATAAAGATAATATTATATTCATGTCATGATTTGATAATTGCTGTGACAAAGTTAAAGAAGGGTTGGTAGGGCTTTGATCTCCTAAGTTTTTAAAAGTTGTGGTATGTACATTGAAATTTTGATAAAAATTGAGAATGACCTTTAAAATAAATTTTGTTTATAAGTCTTTATAAAATTATATATAATCCCTTAAAAAAATATAATTTGTATATAAGTTTTTACAACATTTTTATTAAGATACTTTTTTCATCTATTATTATCTCCTTTTGCTCTCAAAAAAAAAAAATTTGGCCTCTACCCCTAGATAATTGTGACAGTGACAGTGATAATATTAAAAACGATAATAGTGATGACTAGCAATCTAATAATGGTAATACTTGGTAGCAATGATAAAACAAAAAAAGTAGTTGTAATAGTCATAGTAATAATAATAATGTTATAATGGTGGTGGTAGCATGCTAATCATAGTGTGATGGCAATAATAATAATAATAATAATAATAATGACAATAATAACAAAGTAACAGTAATAATAAAAGTAACGATAGTGTTAAGATGAAAAGATATAAGATAATAATGGTAATGACAATGATAATAATAGTGATATTAAATGTCATGTCTGTTTAAAAGAATTTAAGTTATTAGAGAGATTTTCAATTATTAAACTTTTGTTATTGAATTTTGAAGAAGAATTTATATTTAGGTTTGATATCATATTTCAATTCAAAATCTTAAAACACTAAATTTATAAAATTTTCTTATTCATTTGTCTTTCTCAAATTTCAATTTTTTCTAATATGAGACTTCCTACTCATATTTATAACCTAACAAGTGATAATAACAATAGTAATAATGTTGACAATGAAAATAATAACGACCATAGCATTGGTAGAGACAACCAGAAGGACAAGTTTGTTATTAATAGTGAAAATATTAACAAAGGAACACAAATAGTTTGTTATTGAAGAAAAATTATAAAATTTTTAATTATGACTCATCCATCTCTTGTTGTATGAATGGTATTATATAGTGATAATCATAAAAGTCCTAGTCATATAAGCTTCTTCAATCTGTTAAGCACATCTAAGGTCGTATAGATATAAATATTATTTTATCTAAGTTGTACAACGCACCATACGAGCTTTATTGTCTAGAATAAGATCAAAGCCTCTTATTTTAACATGGTTAGAAGTCACGACTTCTTGCGAGTCAAGTCATGTGACACAATATCATTTAATAAATAAATCGTTGGTTTTTATTTTTTATGTTGTCAAATATACATCAAATTAATTTTAAAAAATCAAATGCTTTTTCTTTCAAAATTGTATCAACGGTGCTCCTTCATTACAAGCTATCTAATATCATAGTTTGACTTCTGATATATTTTTTTTAGCAGTTCTTCAACATTCTTTTTTTTTTCCTCCTAAAATGAATTAATATTATCTTTTCATAGATAAATTAAAAGTAAATTACACAAATTTTTCTAAAATTTTTTTAAAATTATACAAATATCTCATCTATTTTTAAAATATATACGAACTTTTCATAAAACAAAAAGTTATTCCATAATTTAATTTTAAATTTTTAACCATAATACCCTAAATTTAAATTTTGTTAGTTAAAAATATGTATTTAGATTTAATTGAAGGATAATAAATTATTATAAAAACTTGGTAATTGAAAATTATTATAAAGATTATGAGTAAGTACTTAGTGGATTATTTTGCACGACAATATACACGTGATTATATGCATAAAAAGTAACAATAAGTGATTATATATTTAGCTATTATCTTTTATTTTTTAAAAAACTAAAATACGAATTGACTTGATGATATTGCATATTATAAAATCACTAGTATTTCAATTAGCATAGCTTATTTAGAGTATGATTTGATTGAGAAGACCAGAAGGAATAGAAAGAAAATTGAAATTGAATTTTTTTTTATTTTACTTTATTTAAAATATAAATATTTTCTCCTTTTCATCTATTTATTTCAAACCAAGCATATTCAAAAAGAAATATTTGATTTAAATCTAAATTAGAGTAATATTTTTTTTAATAATATAAATTATTAAAATTAAAACTTTACTTCCCCCTTTTTTTTCAATCCAAATATATCATTAATATTTTTCAAGAAAATGATTGAATTAATTGATGGAGCAATTGTGCATGTAAAAGGGAAGTCACGTGCTGGCACGTGACAGTTACATCAACGACGTGCGACCATGCATGTTCATTTTGATTGACCAGAGCGGTTCTGTTTCTGGGGCTTTTGTTGTTGTACGGAGCCTTTCAACTTTCAGCTTGGTTGAATTTTGACCCTATTCATTTTAATGTTACCCCATTCAACACTTCTCATAGCTCAAGGTCTCAAGTTAAACACAAAGTCATTTCGTTGATTCTTCCATCTCTAGTCATCGTTTCCTACCTTGATTTGATTCTTTTTTCTTCACTGAAATCAATAAGTTTCACATCATTTTTGCTTATAACTTTGTTCATCAACTGATCAATAAGTAAAGAACACTAATATTGAATTATGAATAAGACTAGGCGAGAATTATTTGTGTATTATCACGTTTCTCTTTATAAAAACATAATATTAAAAAATTAAATATTTAATCATATGATACTAAATTATAAAAAATTAATAGTAGTTTTATGCTTTACACAAGGATAAAAGAAATAGAAAGAAAAAAAGAAAGAAGCAAAAAAAAATGAGATAATACGGAGCCCAAGGTAAAACCATGACTTCATGGCTTACGAACGAAAAAAAAAAAAGCACTAAAATTATCTTCCAAATATATATATATATATATATCTCCCTTTGATTCATCTTTGCTGACATTTTTTAATTATTAATTAATTGATTAATTGATTGGTTGTTTCAAATGTTAATATTTTTAATTGATCATTAATTAGACTTTCAAACGGAAGTTTTAAGTGAAGGTCTTAGGAAGTATACATAGAAGGGTTTTTTTAAAAGAAAAAAAACTTTTTTTTTGGGTAGTGGGGGTTGAAAGCTGAAAGTTTCTCTGATGTACTTTCCAAGTTCAGGGTTAAATAAGAATAGTTTATCAATGGATCAAAGAATCAAACTCTTGAAAAATTCTTGAAAAATTAAATTATATAGTAGATTGGCGCAGTTTGTTATAGGCACTTCTTAAGAAGCCATGAATTAATTTATTAAATAAAAACAATGAACGTTGATTGAAAAAACAGTAGTAGTTTCAACATTGAGTGTGACATGTCTTGGTCTGCCCAAAACAAGCCATTGATTTTTCTAATAAGTTGTATTTACTGTGCATATACATATATTCATGAAAAAATCATAAATTTTGTGCTATGACTAATTCAATATATTATCAAATAATTTGTGTTTGAAAAGTTTGATATGTTATACTACTGATTTAGAAGAATGAAGTTGCACCAGCCTTCAAAACTGAATTAGTTTTTTAACCCCCTGCATATCCATCCTATTTTAAATCTTACCCCATTCAACATTTCTAACTCGTACCTCAACTCTCGAGTTAAATACAAAGTCATTTCCTTAATTCTTTCATATTTAGTCTTCATTTTCTTCACTTTATTTGATTTCTTTTTCATCACTAAAATCAATTTAAGTATCTCATGATTTTCGCTTATGACTTTGTTTATTAACTAATCAATAAAGTGCACCAGTATTGAATTATGAATAAGACTTCGTTAGAGTTATTTATGTGCCACCACCTTTTTTTAAAAAAAATAAGAACAGTATTAAAATTTTTTAAAACATTTAATGATATATACAATATTAAATTATAAAAAATTTCTACTTGTATCATGTTTTTATTTGAGACTTTAATATAAAAAATTATACTTAAATCCTGTTATTTAATTAACCCCTTGGACTCATTTTTAATAAATTTTTTCAATAATTAATTAATTAAACATGGTCATTTCCTTAATCCTTTCATTGTTCATTAGCCAATCAATAAAAAGCACTAGTATTGAAATTAAGAATAAGAGTTCCCTAGAGTTGTTTATGTGTTATCACCATACCTTTTTTTTTAATAAAAACTTGATATTAAAATATATATTTGTAGCATCTAAGCATAGAGGATTAAATTATAAAATTTTTTTACATGTATCATGTTTTTATTTGGGACTTTAATAACAAATACTTAAGAATTGTACTTTAAGTTTTATTATTTAATTAAGTCCCTTAATTAATTTTTAATAATTTTTTTAATATTAATTAATTGGTTGTGTTAAATGTGAATATTTTAAATTGATCATTAATTAGACTTTCATATAAATTTTAAGCAAAGGTCTTAGGAAGTATAACTACAAAGGATTTTTTTTTTTTTTGGGTGTAGTATACTCAAAAAGGTTGAAAGCTGAAAGTTTCTCTAATATGTATACTTCCCATGTTTAGGGTTAGTTAAGAATAGTTTATCAAAGGATCAAAGAATCGAACTCCTGAAAAAATTAAATAGTAGATTGGCATGCAGTATAATATATTTATAGGCACTTCTTAAGAAGCCATCCATTAATTTATTAAATATAAACAATGAGCATTGATAAAAGAGGTTAAAAAAAAAAGTAGTAGTGTCAGCATTGAGTTTATGACATGTCTTGGTCTGCTAAAGCAAGCCATGGAATTTTTCCAATAAATTGTACTTACTGTGTATATATACATATATTCATGGAATAATCATAATTTTTGTGCTTTGACTAATTCAATTAATGTAATGTCAAATAATTTGTGTTTGGAAAATTGGATACGTTATACAACTGATCTAGAAGAATGAAGTAGCTTCAGCCTTCAAAACTGAATTAGTTTTTCTGGTGATTTGAATCTTTACATATATTGGTGATATGAAATAAAGATGTGTTAATATTATACAATCAATACCCATGTATTATTCAATATAAGGAAAATATATTACGTCTAACAAATAGAACAAAATGATTTTCTAGGCGTTTTCCATCGATAGTCTGTGTTTGACCTTGAACCACAAGCATATAACTTTTACTTAGACTTTCAATACGTTGTTGCATATTATATGGAGGAAGCTGGAGTGGAAATATCTGGTCTAATGACCATAATTGACGCAAAAAATATCTGGTAATTAACTAGAAATTTAATATGGAGAGATGTTTCTACACTCCAAGAATTATAATAATGAGGCGATGAAAGTGAGGAAACCATAAAATTACGACATTTTTACTCATAAATAAAATTAAATTTATATGATATTTTATCATAAAAAAATTAGAGGAAATATTTCATCAAGCATCATATTTTTATATGACACTTCAAAATAGTGTCTGAGAATAGATTTAGATTCTCTAATATGATATGTATGAAGAAAAAAAATAGACATAAGACAAATTAACTTGCATTTAAGGTTTGTCCTCTTCTATATGTTTGTATAGGCTAACCAAAGTGTTTATTAGTTAACTAACCAGTTCAAATCATCTATTGTTAGTGTGGGGAGGACGTAATCCTGTTAGAAAAAGATCAATTAAAAGAGGTGGACTTTGTATATTCTCACTCCTTTTTTTCTCAATATTTGATCTCACACTCTGTATTTATTTTCTTTAACAAAATAGATCCTGTACAGGAGAAGATTCATTCAGTTAAATAACTGGAGTTTCAAACTTAATCTTAATTTAAGGTTTTGATAATCTTGTACATGCATTATGCCACAAGAGTGGATATAAATTTAGTTTTTTCACCTGATTATCTAATAGTGGTAACTTAAGAAACTAATTAGAATTGCATTATAGAATCCTCTTTTTTCCTTTTTCAGTTGTGTTTATTGTATGCTTTGGTTGGAGGGAAGCTTTTAAGTATTTTTTGGCCAAAGTTGATGGGAAGCTTTGAACTTTTTTTTTTCCTGGGGTACAGTGTTTGAATTAATAGGGCAAGTGCATGTGAAATGAGAGTCACGTGGTGCACCCGTGACAGGTACATCAACGACGTGTCGCCATTAATGCATGGAAATGTTGGGCGCACGTTTATTTTGATTGACCAGATCATGCTTCTGTGTCTGATCCTTTTGTTGTTATATGGAGCCTTTCAGCTTTCAACTTCGTTTAATTTTGACCTTATTTTAATCTTAATCTTACCCCATTCAACACTTCTAAACTCACACCACAAGTCTCACAGTTAAACACAAAGTCATTTCGTTAATTCTTCCATATAATTCAGTCCTCGTTTCCTGCCTCGATTTGATCCCTTTATTTTTCTTCACTTAAATCAGTAAGTCTCACATCATTTTCGCCTATGACTTTGTTCATTAACTAATAAATAAAGAGCACTAGTATTGAATTTTGACTAAGACTTCACTAGAGTACGTTTTTTAGGTGTTAACACGTTTTTCCTATTAAAAACATAATATTAAAAATTTTAAATATTCAATACTGTGTTGCCTCACGGGGACATGGAGATGGGAATAAGTAGAAAATTTTATCTTTTGTTTGCTAGTTGAAAAGAAAAAAGAAAGGGAAGAGGTAATTTTACATAATGGCTATGGTATTTATATAATCATTCTTTAACAATATCTATTCCATTTTATAAATTTTTTTAAATAATGACAAAAATTTATTTTTATTTCTAAAATTACTATTTTACTTTTTATTTATATTTTTATTCTTAACTTTTTATATATCAAATAGACCATTAAAAATAAGGATGGTGAAAAACAATTGATAAGGAGGATGGGGAGCTAGAAAATATTCCCTGCCCTCATTCCACAGGATTGTCATCCCTAATGTCAAATGTTAATATTTTGAATTAATCCATTAATTAAAATTTTCATATATAAATTGTAAGCAAAGGTACTAAGAAGTATACCCAGAAGGGTTGAAAGCTGAAAGTTTCTCTAATATACTTCCCATGTTAAGGGATAGCTAAGAATGTGGTTTATCAATGGATCTAAGTCATTTCGATTTAGTCTTCATTTCTTTCCTTGTTATGATTCCTTTTTCTTCATTCAAATCAGTGAGTGTCGCATCATTTTCACTTATGACTTTGTTCATTAACTAATCAATAAAAAGCACTAGTATTGAATTAAGAATAAAACTTCGCTAGAATTATCTCATGTTTTTCTTAGTAAAAAACATAATATTAAATTTTTTTAAAATATTTAATTATATGACTCTAAATTATAACATTTTTTTACATGTATCATTTGAGATTTGGGTAATAAATACTTCAAAATTATTTAATTAACCCCTTTAATTTATTTTCAATAATTTTTTCTAATTATTAATTAATTAATTGGTTGTCTCAAACGTTAATATTTTGAATTCATAATTGACTAGACTTTCAAATATAAATTCTAAGCAAAGGTCTTAGGAAAAATGCCTACTTTTTTTTTTTTTGGCGTCTAGTATACGTAGAAGGGTTGAAAGCTGAAAGTTTCTCTAATATACGTCCCATATTTAGGGTTAGTTAAGAATAGTTTATCACAGGATAATCAAAGGCTTGAAAAATTAAATTAGTAGATCATTGGCAGCACATTTTAGACATTTCTTAAGAAGCCATAAATTAATTTATTAAATATCCAATTATGACATGTCTTGGTCTGCCAAAGCAAGCCATGGATTTTTCTAATAAATTGTAGTTACTCTATATATGTACATATATTCATGCAATAATCATAAATTTCGTGCTATGATTAATTCAATGTAATATCAAATAATTTGTGTTTAGACAATTTGATATGTTATGCTACTGATCTAGAAGAATGAAATTGCTTCAGCCTTCAAGACTGAATTAGCTTTCTTGTGATTTGAATCTTTACAGACATTGATTTAGTCAAGTAAAAATGTGTTAATATTATACCATCAATATCCAATTATTATTTAATATAAGGAGAAACGTATTAAGTTTAACAAAAGAATAAAATGGTTTTCTAGGTCTTTTCCATCGATAGACAGCGTGTTTGACCTTGAACTACAAGCATATAACTTTTACTTAGACATTCAATAACGTTCTTGCATTCTATATAGAGGAAGCCGGAGTAGAAATATCTGGTCTAATGACCACAATGACACAAAAAATATCTGGTAATTAACTACAAATTTAATATGGAGAGATGTTTCTACGCTCCAAGTAATTTAATAATGTGGCGATGAAAGTGAAGAAACCATAAAATTACGACATTTTAACTCATACATAAAATAAAATTTATATATTGATATTTTATCATAAAAATGAGAGAAAATATTTTGAATAATTTACACTTACTTCCCTAGGAATTATCAAAATTACACAGCCCTCCTCTTTATTTTAAAAATTTATATTTTTTTCTCTTGAAATTAAAAGATATGTTATACTTATTTCTTTTGCAGTAAAATATGAGTTACAATTATATTTATTTTGATTAAAACACATTTATATTTATTATTTATAATATAACAAGTATTAAATATATATTGGACCTATATAAAAATATTTATTTTTAAGATTTAAATAAATTTAATTTTCAATTTTCAATAAAAAATAAATACATTCAAATAAAACTTTAAGAATATATTTTGTAATAAGTTGTATTTTTAATTAAAAAATCAAAATTATTCTTATAAGTATTTTTGTCGTATTTTAATTTCAAGATAATTTGTATATATTTTTATAATAAAAATAAGTCATTATAATTTAAACATCTTTTAAAAAATAATTTATCCAGATATTGTTAATATATTGTCTCATTAAGCGTCATATTTTTATATGACACTTCAAAATAGCGTCTGAATATAGATTTAAATTCTCTTATGTGATATACATGAAGGGAAAGATTGATACAACTCTTGCAATTAATGTTTGTCCTTTTGCCATGTTTATAGAGGCTAACCAAAGTACTTAACCAAGATATATTGGTTAGCTATCAAGACCTGTTGGTTGATGGAGTTCTCCTTATTTAGTTTCTTTGTAATGTTTTAAATTTTGGGCTCTTTTGCTTCTCTTCTCTATTTTTTTTAATTAACCTTGTACAATTAATTATCTTCTGTTTATTTTTCTTTTCACATGCATTATACCACATGTGTGCTAACTTAAGAAATTAATTAGAATTGCATTATATGATCCACTTTCTTATCTTTTCTTTTTTTCATGCTTTGGTTGGAGTGAAGCTTTTGAGTATTTTTTGGCCAAAGTTGATGGGAAGCACATAGATCCTTTGTAGTTACATAGATGCAATTTAACATTTGCTTAGCATGTGTTTTTTTTTTTAAAGAGATAAAAAACTTTAACTCTAAAAATAAAAATTTTACTTGTAAGAAAAAATTTTAACTTTGATGATATAAATTTTAACTTTGAAACAAAATTATACTAAAAAATTTTATTATAAAAGACTTTAAATTTTAAAATTATTTTAAATGTCCAATAGATAAAAAATTTGTTCTTACAATTGAAAATTTTGAAGTATAATTTTTTTCACAATTAAAACCTTTGCTTTCACAGTTAAAATTTTTAGAGTGTAATTTTTTAAAATTAAAATTTTTGTCTTCATAATTAAAATTTTTTATCCTTCTGAAAAAAAAGAGATATATATATATATATATATATCTCAAATAAATAGTTAACTACAATACTAGTGTCCTGATAGAAAACTTTGAAATTTTTTTACTTTTTATTTTGTTGGAGTAAGCTTTGAACTCAGCTATCACACCCATTTCATACCAAGACCCAAAACTTCAACAATTAAATCACCGTAACAAGAATACTCGTGAGGCCCAAATCAACTTGGGCTTTGCTAATTTATTAGGAAATGTCCAACGCCTCACTTCGTTACCGAGAGAGGTTTTCAGTCCAAAAAAACAAAAAAATGTTGGTGAGAGGAGCTCTACAGTTTGATTAAATTATCATACCTTGTTCAAAAACGCAACCTTGTTGTAAAACGAAGCCCACATTGTCCACAATTGAGAGGGTAATTCTTGGGCCGACTCGCTAATTAATTATAGTTTTAATCAATATTTTGGAATTCGGTTGCTTTCAAAACCCCCCAAGTAGTTTGTTTGATTTACTATTTAGAGACATTTAATTTTCATGTGGTTTTTTTGGTGTTTGTTTTGTCTATTCACAAAAAAATTATTATACCTTATGATCAACAGATTTTAAGTTTTATTTTATATAATTTATATAATTGAAGTTTGAATATTTTAACAAAGAATTTATTCTGCCGTGTTGTTCTTGTCTACTTTAGGTAAATTGAACAGCAATGCATAGTAAATATGTTTTATCAAATGATTATGGACGCTTGAACAATCTCACGTGCAGTGGTCCCTTCTTTCTCCTTATCAGATTGTGGACCCCATATTGAATAATTTTGTGATTTGACTTGTTCTTCAACCAAATCAAATGGTTGTTTAGCATGTAAAATGAAAAGAAAAATAATGATTTTATAAATAAAAATGTTTTTTGTGCTTAAATTTAAAAAGTAGATAAATATTATTAAATAATAATTAAAAATATGATAAATATTACATATAATTATGTTAAAAAAAATCCTTTTACTTTATACAAAAGCAATGGAGCCATGAAAGGGGCAAGAGCTCTTTCATTGTCAATTTGAGGAATTTGCTACCTTCTTCTCTGTAGTACAAATTGGATCGGGATCCCTTGCTCATCCTGACAAATAGGTACTCTTCCAAATCTTGACAGTCCAGATTTGATTCGGACAGTTTAGATTTGATATTTTATTTTTTTAACTTACATTATTAGTATTTTAAAATATAATAGTTAAGAGATTATTTTTATTTTTTATTTTTCAAAATTAAAAATAACATCAAAATATAAAAATTAAAAATATCAAATCTAAATCATTTAAATTTAATTTAAATGATTTAGATTAAGATTAGTGGAGGATGAGTAGGGAAAAAAAGAGTAGGGAATCTAGATTTAACACAAACCATCATTGTCCCTATTCCAATAAACCCAAGATTTATTTATTTCTTTTGTCTCTACTTTGATAAAATGGATAAAGAATCGAACGAGAAGAATGAAAATAACAAAATCGTGTTAGATGAATTAAGGTTTTAAAAGAGAAACATGTTTATGTTGCCCAATAAAAAAAGTCTCAAACTAAAAACAATAATAAAAAAGAAGGTTATGGTATAACAAATCTTCTAAGGAGAGATTTTCTTTCTTAGCCTAAAAATTAAAAAAAAAAAGGACTCTTCCAAGATAAGACACAAAAAGATAAATAGAAAAAAGTTTTCATCTTCCCTAGATGAAAATACAACAAAAATGTTAGAAGTCTCATGTGTTGAACAAGGTGAATTTTCTCTTTGAAAAGCTAGTGGCAGAGTTAGGATTTGATTATGGGACAATTGAGATTGAAAAGCATATATGGTAATTAAAGAAAAAATTAAGTACCTAAATTGTAAAATAAATTATGATATCAAATAATCAAAATGTTGAGGAAGACCATGGCACCCCCTGGTCCCCCCTTCCCTCCGACGCTGGGAATAGATATATACTTTGCATATATATATATATATATATATATAGAGAGAGAGAGAGAGAGAGAGAGAGAGAGAGAGAGAGAGAGAGAGAGAGGGGTACTTTGAATTAGTTTTTTAGACTAATATTTCTTTTAGTTTAAAATCGGTTTTCTTGCTTCTTGCATCTTAATATATGCTATTTTGTAATAAAAAATATAATTTTTGTTAATCATACTAGAGTTTTGTCCAGTTTTCTTTCTTATTTGAATAAAATGAATCTCCTTCCTTTTAATCAAAGATAAATAAATAAATGTTTTAAAAAATTTAAAGAACGAGACTCATCACCTGACCAATAAATTACAATAGGATTATTTAAAATATGTGAAGTTGCGTATAAGTGTGTATATAAAACATTTTAAAATAAGAAAACATGGGACATTAAAAAAAAGGAAAACATGAGAGATAATTAGGGTTATAAATAAAATTGATTTACTTCATTAATTCATATACTCAAATTTTTTTGAATAGATCTGGTGGCGTATGAATATATATATATATATATCTATATACACACACACACACAGACAAAATATAGATATAGAATTATATTTTATTTAAAAAAAAACACATGACTAACATATTTAATCAAGTCTATTTTTATAAATTTTTTTATCCACAAAATGACAATGAGGATAAATTATTTAGGGAACCCAAAAATTGAGCTTGAGGTGGTTTTTTTTTTCAGAAAGAGATAAAAATATATTAGAGGCGGCATATTTATGTATAGTTTTTAAATTAATTAAATCTTTTTTAATAATTCTTTTTCTTTATACACAAAAGTGAGAATAAGAATATATTATTATTTTTTTAAGACGCGACATAAAAGACAAGACAACCCAAAAAAAAGTAAAGAAAAAGGATAAAGGATACTCAAAGCAAAACATTATAACTAAATTGTGAAATTAGTTGTCCCTCTTGTCAATATTGTTGAGTCTTTTTTATTTTTAATTAGGAAAATCCAAGCGAAAAATCTGGGGATCGAATTGAGAAGAGATAAATTAATATTATATTATTGAAAAGTGATAAATTAAGAGGCCAAGGTCTTATACTCTTTTATTTTGCTTTCTTATGTTGGGTTTTATATTTTGTATCTATTTTTCTTTCAAGCGTTCTGTATAAAAAAAAAATGTATTTTGAGAAGTAACATCCTATTCTTAAAAGCAGATAATCTTGAACAGATGCTCGTATCCAAAAACTAAGTTCAAAGTATCTCTCCAAAAATGGTTAATTGTTAATACAAATCAAACTTACTATAAAACTGAGCGTTATGAAATATTTTCCTAAAAAATTGACTACCAATATTAATTTTTGAATAAATTACACTACTTTTTTATTTTAAGTTTTATTAGATTATACTTGATACCTCTTTTATTTTAAACATTATGATTGGCACCCCTCTAATTTGTTTCTCTGTCAATAAAATTAAATTTCATACAATATATGTTTTTTTAAAATTAAAATGATTTAAGTATCTTTATCATCATATTAAAAATAAAATTATAATTTTATATTATGCACAAAAGCTAATTCCTTTGATAAAAAATAAATTAAAAATGATTTCTATAAATATATATATATATATATCAATTAAATGACACATATAATTTCTGAAATGATTTATTATAGCACATAATACTACATATTAGATAATAATAAAAGTAAGGGTATTCATTAACCTGTGAGGTTGATGACCCAACTTAACTTAGCCTAATTAAACTAGGCCAGGTCAAGCAAAAAATATAAATAAATAAAATTTCAAAAAAATATACTAAGTTAAGTTGGGTAGATCCACAAGTGAAATAATGGTATGCCCAACCTAATTCAATAGTTATTTTTTCTTTTTTTTTTAAGTTATACCTTTCTTTATTTTTATTTTGCTTAGCTTTTTTTATAAGTCATAGTTTTTATTACCCACCTAAACTCTTCTTATTTCTCAATATTTTCGTCATTAATATGCATACTTACTGATAAATCTTTTGTTGAATAATAAAAACATACATGTTTACTTAAGGCTAATTATGCTAGTATAACTTGTATTTTGCTTGAAAATGCTGGACTATTTTTTTATTGAAATTTTTTTTATTAAAAAAAATGAGGGTTTCAGAATCCCATTATTTTAAAATTTATGCTTATGATTTTGTAAAAAAATATTTTTATACTACAAATATTAGATCATAAAAAAAAAAAGCCCAAGTGGCCCTAATATTCCATAACGAAATTCAATAGTTGATTGGCATTATCAACTTTATTTAAAACTTTATTCTCCAAGTGTCTAATTATACTAGTCAACTGTCCAAACTCCTTAAAAAGTACCTCCTTGGGAACCAATACAAACCAATGCAGTCAAACACTTTAAAAAAGTCTCAGACTCTTTTGTCTTTAAAAATTCCTAATAAGGGCAAATAGATACTTCAAACATATATAAGTGAAGAATTTTAGGATGCAATTCTCCTTAAAGAGATTGATGAAAAGAAATATCCCTATGGTCATGTTAGTGGATAATTCAAAAATTCTAAAAAACACTACCTTGCGATCTACAAATAGATTTTTGTAGTCAAAAAATGGATCAAGAAATTTAACTTTC
Organism: Erythrophleum ivorense; assembly: GCA_026724425.1. Classification (NCBI taxonomy): domain Eukaryota; kingdom Viridiplantae; phylum Streptophyta; class Magnoliopsida; order Fabales; family Fabaceae; genus Erythrophleum; species Erythrophleum ivorense. The sequence continues at coordinate 3,442,543 of JAIUCV010000034.1, read as the reverse complement.
ATTTGTATCCACATGAATTCATGATGCAAATGGACAATTCTTCATTTCCTAAAATCTTATAGTCTAAACAAAAAAAGTTTTACTTGATAAACAATTGTTATATTGAAAAGATTAATTTTCCCGCTATAAATTTATAGTAGAACACATTAAAAGTCATAAGAATATCTTTGTAGACTTCCTTTCTAGACCTAAAACTGTAAGTTTGATCACTCTAGCAAAACCAATTCTTTTCATCCACATGGCTCATTCTATCCCATGATATACTATTTATCATCCTTCTCCTCAACTCAAAAAAGACATCTCAGTTTGTGAAAAAATACCAATCACTCTTGCTCACTTGCTAAGAAATCTCTATTTTATTATCTTTATAGGTATCTCAAAGATGTCTCTTTCAATGCCATCCTTTCTTCTTTTAACTTGATACAAACACATTTCCTGATCCTACTTAGGATTCATATTAATGCCATTGATGATACTCTTTGGTATCTTTGGGCATTAACAACCTTTTATTAAGGAGCTATTAAGCTCTCACCTCTTTTGGTTTTCCAACACCTCACAACTGCTAAAAATAAGGATTCTAATCTTTGGACTCTTCTTAAATGGTTTCCCCTTCTGTACTGGTGGCGCAATGAGCAGGATAATCATTTAACATGACTTATGGCATAACACTAAAGCAAATCAAAAAGTTTTTAGTATCTTTATCATCTATCGTCCATGCTAGATAAACAAAAAGAACATGCTTCTCACAAGAAATTATGCTTATGAATGGAATATGTTCCTTAATTGGCCAAAGTAATCCTGTGACACTTTAAAAGTTTTGAAATCATTTTTATGTAAAATTAATAATTATAAGAAAAACATATTTATCTTTTGCACTTCATTAGGTTTTTATCATAGTGAATTCATCCCTGGTGAACTCAGACTCTCAGAAGTGAACATTCCTAACACTGAGATATGGATTCCAACACAAATAGTTAGCTTTCTTAAAGGAATCAATACTTAGGCCCTAGGAGCATCTGCTTCATAGGCACCTCCATAGTCAGCTCAAGATGTCCATATGCAAGACCCACAAGATCCCAATGATCTTAATGATATTAATAAATTTGAATAATGGTTCTTCACCTATTTTGGAAATCAGCAGCTAATCTGGATGTCACAGACTTGTCCCTATCCTATGAGCAAATCAAGAAAGGATAAGCATTATCCTTGTCAAATTGTCCTTTGTCATCTTATATAAGTATTGTTTGTTTACTTTTGCATGTGAACTACTTTCCAACCTAAACGTTTGCTTTATTGTAAAACTATTAAATGTGTGTCTATAATATTACTTCCCACTTATGTAAAAGTTGCTTGTCTGTATCTTATAGCTTTGGCTATAAGAAGTGTGTGTTTTCTATGTAAAGTTAAGAAGTTCAAAAGTTTAGAAATAAACAAAGTTTTTCTCTTGTCTTCTTCTTTTTAAGTATCTTCATTTTCTAAAATTGTTTATTAGTAAATCTCTTACGATTATCTTGTCTAATAAGAGTATGCTCTGCACTTTCCTTGAATAAGGATCTTGTGCATAAAAAAGTATTGAAGAGGAAATAGTCTGACATAAGTAATCTCCTTGTCAATGAATTCTTTGATTAAAAGGTTATCTGATAAGTTCAAAAGAATTCTTCATCCTAAAAGGCTAAGACAAGAAGAAAGCCCTGAGAAAAAGAGGCTGTTAGTCTGAGCATACTTGAAAAAGATTTCTATTGAGATTAATTGAAAAATTCAAATAGATTATTTTTTATTACAAAGACAATGCATAGAACCTATCCTAATAAGGTTAAGGGATAAGTGCAAGCACCATCCAGATTACTTTTGTCCATGTTAGTTTTCTATACTTCTGAAGAGAGAAGGGAAGTTGATCAAATTGTTCCTTTTTTACCTTTGAAGTATGTTCAGAAACATTTAAAACTCATGATTTTTTCTGATAAATATCTTTCTAAAAAAGATATTCACAGATTGGATGATCTTAATCATGAGAGATGGAAGCAAATGTTGGCTGATCTGAAGTTAGAGGCAAAAATGATATCTAAGCCATTAGACAAGAGGGCTATAAACTGTCGAAACCTCTAGAGAGTGTTCTGATAATATGACCTGTGATGAAGTACTGGTTCTTAGCTCTTGGAGGCCTAGCTTGGGTAGCCACTGAGCTATAGGTTACATTGTTGAGAGGTAGTCGTGTAAAATGATATCTAAGGTATCTTGTGTTGTCACTCATCCAATGACAAGGTTGGGCAAGATCAATAACATAAAAATAAATCTAATATTTTAATTAGATTAAGTATCAAATATACTAAATGCTTAGCCTGGCTTCGCTTACTAATGAATAACTCTAAGAAGATGTACTTTTCAAATTAAGTATGATAATAACTAATTTATTAAGCATATAAAAAATAATCTAAATTTAAATTTATAATATATAAAGACATAATAAAATTGTATATCATTATAGATTAAAATATTTAATATCATATTGTTAATATATTTATTAATATTATTTTATTTTATTTTTGATGTGATTTTTAGAATATTAAAAATAGAGACAAGAGCTAACTTTGTTTGGACGGTGCCTGAACCAGATAGAATTATAGTGCATGGGTTGTCTGAATAAAAAAAGAGTTATTTTGAGTAAATTTAAATTATTTAAAAATTAAAATAAATTATATTTAAAAATAAAATAAAATATTTAAATAATTAAGGTAATTAAAATTTATTCAAAGTAACTTATTTTTTCCTTTGAGATAATCCAGACTGAATAGGGATTGCATTTCATGGTGAAATGACCTTACAGGCCCTGGGGTGACTATGACTGCCTTTCTCTTGCACCATATCTAGCGGTATTTCGTCTTTGACCCAGAAACGGACACGTAATGGGTTTCGAATTGACGTTTCTACCCTTTGCTCTTGAGGTGTACGGATAAGTTCGTGTCGGGTTTTCAGTCTTTTGAACAAGGCCACTCGTGAAAGTAAACAGAGCAACGTCGCCGTTTACACAGAAACGCTCTATAGATGTGAGAGAAGATAATGTTCCAGTGAGTTCATCTTCGTCATCGTCGTACGCTCCTCAATCACCATCCAAGTCTTACCTTTCCTTGTATATCTCTCACTCTCGGTTAGGTATTATACCATTTCCATCTCTCTCTTTCTCTCTCTCATGCAATTACGTGTTCTTATTTGCGATTTTAATTGTGGGTTCTCTTCGTTTTCGCTCAATTTTCTATTGTTATTTTCACTTTTTTTGTATTTGTTGAAGGGTTGAAGATGAGTATTTGTACGGCAGGTATGGGTTGATGTTGAGTTTCCTTTCATTAATTGCTTTGGCTGAGTTAATCCCTTGAACTTTCTTCGGCCACTCCTGTTAGCAATTCTGGGTCTTGTGAGTTCTTTGGTTTTACTTTTCTGTTTCAGTAATTCACTAATTCTATATCAATTTCGATCTGAGTTTATATCAACTTGTCAGTGGCAACTTATGTGTAAGTTAGTTTGTTACATAGAAAATTTTGAATAAAGATATTTTTAAGAGCACTGTGGCATGGAGATTATCTTTTGAAAGAAAAAAAAAACGGTGAAAGGAGAACTTCAAATAAATTTGTAAAAAACATGGGTTATTATTTTTTACATTGCTGTTACTAGTACAACAGTTGTGCAATAGCGTGTGATTGCGCAGCCTATAGTCTCTATTTTTGGCTTATTGCCAATGTGGGTTTGCAAACTTTTTGACAGTAATACTAATATTTATAGTCCATTTGAACTGCAACAAATTGTACCACAGTTGATAGTTTTATTTAAGTCGTGTGTACATATTTGGGTAGTAAGAGCATTTGTACTAATATAAAAGACCAAGGAGGAGAAAAGGGATTCTGTCCTTTTGTTCACTGTGTTACCTCTAGTGAGTTGAAATTTTAGCTTCACAGGCATTCTTCCTTTCATTGAGTTTTTGGGAAAATGTGAAAGTTCTATTCCTTCTTAGATGTATAAAGTTTTTTCAATTATCTAAGCTCTTATTGTATTTCATTTTCCTACATACAGTAATTATATATTCTTTACGCAGTAAAATATGTTTTTTGAGCTGCACTATCGGTTTCCTTCATATGTTCACCTGGTAGTTTTTGGCACTTTTTTGGGGTTTATTTGTATAAGGTCATTATAATTTTGATTATATCTTCTACTAAAGAAAGCTTATTTTGTTCAAACTCTCAGCAGCAACTGGCAGCAGTTACACTGCCACGTCCAGTTCTGGCTCTCTTATGTTTTTGGGCTTTATTTATATAAAGGCACTTTAATTTTGATTATATGTTCTACAACAGAAAGCTTATTTTGTTCAAACTCTTAGCAGCAACCAGCAGCAGTTACACCTCCACGTCTAGCTCCGTTCTGGTGTTTCTCTCGTCTACACTTTCCAGTTCCACCAAAACCAAGTTCCTCCCTTCAGTTTCTAGATTTTCTACCAAGCGTGTTTGCTGCTTCCCTCAAACTCACCGACACATTGCTGTCTGCAAGCCCTCCATGAACTTGTTGAACAAGCTCGGGTTTGGTAGCATAGGGGCTTCTGGGAGTATGGATTCTTCAATTCCTCAGGGTCCAGATGATGACATACCTGCACCGGGCCAGCAGTTCGCCCAGGTTGGTGCGGGTTGCTTTTGGGGTGTTGAATTAGGCTTTCAAAGGGTGCCTGGGGTGACCAAGACCGAGGTTGGGTACAGCCAGGGGTATTTGCATAATCCAAGCTATGAGGATGTGTGTTCTGGGACCACAAACCACTCAGAGGTTGTCAGGATCCAATATGACCCCAAAGCATGTAGCTATGACACTTTGCTTGACTTGTTCTGGGATAGGCATGATCCTACCACTCTGAATCGACAGGTATATGTAGAGCTCTTTCTTTGTGTTATAAACCTTATCGTGCTTGATGGAATTGGGCTGGTATTTAAGTTAGATTCCGTTTAAATTTCAAGTGGGATGTCCACACTTTGCTGATCTGTATGATAAATGTAGACTTGGGGATTGTCGACTGAAATAGTTATGGATAGCTTTATGAATCATTACTTTTAGTGTTTGATATGCTCAAAAAATTTGATTTCGTGCCTAATTTGTTTAAGGCTGTAATTTGATCTTGATTGTTTGTGTTGATAGTTTATAGCCTTTTAGGGTTTGCCGTTGTGCTTTGTAGATGGTTTTTTTTTTTAATGCATTTCTTTTGATATATGGTTGAAATTACTACCTCTTTTTTTTTTTCTTTTAAATTATATTTTCAGTTTCACTTACATGTTGTTCTGATGTATCTGGTTGAATCTTTAAAGTACACTTATATATCACTTTAATATGCTCTCATCTGATTAAAATACACCTAGTACTTTTTTATATTTGGAAGCCAACACTTCAGTTTGCACATAATGAATATATCAGGCATTAAATGTTTCAACTTTAACATCCAAATTTAAAATTAAAATTCGTATGCTTTTCCTTTCTGTCCTGTTCAAACCACCTCTCTTAGGGCCATGCTGTTCCTGTTCTCTTGTGATGAGATTGATGGAAATATTGGTAAGTTCTTGAATCTTTAAATTCCAGATGTTCTCTTGGCACAAATGGCTGGTTGGTTGTTGTGAACTTGTGAATACATAGATATATAGAAATATTGGGAGATGGAGAGAATGAGGAGAGATCATGTATCTCTCCTACTACTGTGCCATTATGGACATACAAATAGTTCACCAGTTATTCCTAGGAGGCTTCCACGCATTGCATTCTGGGTTAGTTTGTTTCAAATGCTAATTTGTGCTTTGTTCTTTCTGGGATGAGAATTATTAGCACGAATTGGATCTCACATTAGTCACATCGATTGATATACTTGATACGTATAGCCCCTGCCTTGTAAAGGACATTTTAAGATATTATTTTTTATCATTTTGTATGTGTTGGGCAGTTACGAATTATCATGTTTGACTTCGACTTGTACGTTTTAAGCCTCCAGAATGACACATGAACATACTTCTCGATATTTGTATGAAGCACTTTAGACAGCCAGTTTTGACATGGAATTATGAAAAAGTAAGGTGGGACCCGTTGAACTCAGATGGAGCAACTGTATGGTTTGTGCTCGTTAGTGAATGCAAGGATTGTGCAAGTATTATTAATCTTCAATTTCAGTCCTTTTTTATTTTCTTTTTTCCCCCCATTTGTCTCTTCTGTTCGTGCACGTGAGATGTTCTCTGCTTCCCTTTTCCCTTTGTCTTATCAAATCCATGCATGTATGTATGTTGAATATATGATGCCAAATTGCTGTCAGACGGTGCACATGCATCCTGTGGCTTAACCACTTAAGAGCAGTTTGATCTTGGTGTGTGACAGGGAAATGACGTGGGAACACAATACAGATCTGGAATATACTATTACACGCCTGAACAAGAGAAGGCAGCGCGAGAGTCATTGGAACGACGACAGAAGCAGCTAAGCAGGAAGATCGTTACAGAGATTCTCCCCGCCAAGAAGTTTTACAGGGCAGAAGAATACCATCAGCAGTACCTTGAGAAGGGAGGCCGATTCGGTTTCAAGCAATCTGCTGCTAAAGGATGCAATGATCCAATTCGATGCTATGGCTAAGATTATACGCTGCTATAAGGAGCAAAATTTCCGGTTCCTGGATGTTGAATGTCTGTAGCTTTGTGATAGTAAGTATCTGTTAGTATATTCACTGAGCTTGTGAACAATTCCTACTATATGGCGTAGTTTGAGGAGGATCATAAAATTAAAGGCTAAAAGTTATATAATTCTTCTGAACTTTGGGTTTTATATGGAAAATGTTCAAGTTTCAAAAAGTGATAACGAACGGTCTTGAGTTTTTAATATTATGTAAATAACATCTTTCTGTTAATGCTTTTGTTAAATTACCAATAGAAATTGTCATGTCAAATTCAAAATTGTCTCGTCAGACTCCAAGTCATTGGTGACATGGATTTTTTCTTTTTAATGTTGTTTTCTAAAGCATGGAAAACGCACAGCCTTCTCTTCATCGTGTTCTTCTCTAGCGACTTCTGTTCTTTTCATCGAGTTCTCTTCTACCTCATCTCCATTGAATTCGATGAGGAGAGCCAAAATTAGTCGGGCAACAAAACGCATAGCATGAGCCACCTCGAATCGAAGAATAGGGGAGATTAGCCATCTTGATTGAATCTGATCTCGCTTCGTATAGAAGAGGAAAGTGATTTCGCAGTCTGGGATGGAATCCTATCTCGATTCGAAGAATAGGAGAGATTAGGCATCAGACCTTGTTTCGAATCCGAGGCTTTTTGTGCAAATCTCCGGGCTTGGAAAGTTTCTGAATGCGAGAGTTTTTGAGATGTCATGGGACCCCACATCTGGATGCTGGGGTTAACATGGATGAAAGCTTTGCAGTTTGCGCCGCATTTTTCCTTCTTTTTTTTTTTACAAAAAAGCAAATTCTTTTGCTGTCGGATATATTTGAGCCAAATCCTAATTTCCTCGAGAATGGGAAGCGTTATTTACGATGTGAATATGGGTCCATGGCCTTGGAATAGATACCAGAGGTTTTGCAATGAACAATAGATATGTAACGGCTCCACCTCATTGTGATAACAAAATTAGTGTTTCTATTAGATACCGGCCTGTGATTCCTAAGCTCCTCTAACTCAATTCCCGATATGTTTTTGCCTCCACTAATGATCCTTCTGATGCTAACTCCTGTTTGCACAGAACCTGTTTGAAGAATTGTTAAAGCAAAAAAATGTTACAAAAGAATGTTAAATAAAAGTTGCATCTCCCAATTTTAATTCTGGCTCTTAAAGCAACATGCTGCTTTTCTTTCGGTAATGGAATCGTCTGATTTGGAAATCAAGTGGGTGAATCAATTTTATTTTATTTTTAACAAATTAATGTGCTTGACCATTTTCAGAAGAAAAACAGAGAAAGACAGACAGGTGAAGATTACTGACAAGGAGAATCAAGTAATAATAGATGGTTACGCCAACAATAGACCCAGCAAGCGAGCCAGCGATTCGAAAAGCAGAGAGCAAAACCAGTGCCCCGGTACCAACAATGGAGACTATGATATTTCCTCCCCAATGGTTGAAGCTTCGAACCTGGTGCTAATTAATGCTGTGCGTTTTCTTGCTTAAAAAAGTACTATTTTTTCTTTTTTAATCCCCATCACCGATGACTTGAGAGTTTGACAAGACAATACATGATAACTTTTGTTACTTGAGAGTTTGACAAGACGATACATGATAACTTTTGTTAATAACTATTAAAAAAAGTAATCTACGTAATATTAAAAATTTAAAAAAATTTAATGCTATTTTTAAAACTTCAAAAAAAAATTTATATAAAATTTAAAGAGATTATGCGTATTTTAACCAAAATTAAATTGTAGAGATAATTATATATTACAAGCAATTGGCGTGGAACAGTTGAAGTTCTTCTCTTGTCAGAGGAGTAGGAGTTTTGCGTTACTTCCACCCTCTTGATATTTTGGTAATGGCGTGTGAGATAGAAATAAAGATTATGTGAAAAAAAAATTAAGAATTGAAAATGATATTATATCTAGAATTCTAGACTCGTGGGGTGTTAACGCAAGTTAGTTGTCATGTCTGTTTCACTAGTCCATTTTTTATGCTGACTTTATCATGTAATTTGCTGTGGTAGTGTAAGAAGGGATTGATCCCTAAGGAACAACGCAATAAATTGAATTCATTGTAAGTAGCATTATTGGTTTATATGATTGTATGACTTTAAAACCTATCATTTGTCTCTTCTTGTAAAAAAAAAAAAAAATCCCCAATCTCCTAGTTAGAAGAATTGCATAAATATAAGATTCTCCTTGTTTAAAAAATAAGTAGATTGTCGATTTTATTTTCTAAGATATATATATATATATATATAAAGACAAATTCAGTCCTATGTGGAACGCGTCATCTATTAGTGTACAGTGTGTGTAAAAGTACATTCACCTTGATACATTGTATATTTCATTTTCTCCACAAAGTTTTAATAATCCAATTTGAAGAAAATAAAGTTGTATGAACTTGTACCAATGGAAGCAACTCCTCATATATTGTCACCTTTTAAAATTATAAGAACTGAATCCTTACCTCGAATAGATTCAATTTAAATGAGGGAGGGGTTCTAATTAATAAGTTAAGTTTATTAAATTTATTTTTAACATTTAATAATTGCATATATATTATTTTGGTGTCATATACAAGAAACAAATAACTAATTCACAATAATTAAAAAAATTAGTTAAAAATAAGTAATCTTTTTAATTTTGTCTCAAATAAAAATTATTTTTTAAAAATATCTCTATTTAGTGTATATATTTTCTCTTTAAAATTAATGACAACTATTATTTATAATTTGAAGAATTCATTCAATAAAAAGTATAATTAAAATACTATAATTAATATACTAAATATTAGTTATTTATTTTTAATATTTTAGATCAAATCAAATTTCATAAAAGTTTCTTATGAGATCAAACAGAATATATTGAATCAAAACATAACCAAAACAGAACATTTCATCTTTATTTTTTATTATTTTTATTTCGTTTTATGGTTGAAGGTAAATTTTTTACCTACAAAAATTCTAGTGGAACCACTCTCTTGAATGACAATAAATTAAAAAAAGGTAAATTACATATATCTTTTTATTATCAAAATATATACAAATTTATATTACAATAAAAATTCATTTATACTTTAATTCAATTTAAATTTTTTTGACTAAAATATTTTTCATCAAACTTACATACATATTTTTTTAACTAAAAAGTTAAATAGAGGATATCTTCATTAAATATTTTTAAATTAAAATAAAATATAAAACATTTTTTTTTTGTTTCAGAGTACATTTTAAAAATAAATAATCTTAACAAGATTTTAAAAAATTTAGATAATTTATAAAAAAATAAAAAAAATGAAGGAAAGGTTCATAGGCCATACCTCTCCTATATAGTTTAGTATAGGACCCATGGTGAGAGATGGCCCACAGTTCCAAGTAGAACCTAGGGAGATTTTTGTGGATTTCATCAAAACCCTTTTGCCTTTCCATGCAACAACACTATCAAACATAATTAATTAATTAATTTTATAGGCTGCTAAGTTAGGATTAATAGCGGTTAACTCCGTCTTTTAATTTAAATTACAAGGACACTAGATCTAACTCCTTTTAATAGTTAGAACAATCGTGAGTGTGGAGGCATTTAATTTACACTTTTCAGGCCCATGTGGGTGTCGTTTTGTCGTATTGGTAGAGGCACATATATGTATGACACGTGGCACGGGTACGAGAGGGACACGTGGCACGGGTACGAGAGGGACACGTGGAGAGTCCCTCGGATGCCCTCAAGGCGGATACTAAATTATGGAATGAAACAAATAGATCTGTCTACGCAAAACTGGCGCTGTTCCCTCCTCAGTACACTATTGCACGCCAATTGTTTGCTGTGGGAAACTATGGCTCTTCTCCACGCTCTTCTGCCGCGCGTGACTTTCAAAATGTCACGCATTTTTTTTATATATTTAATATAATAGGAGTGAATTTGTTTTTGGTAAAGTAGTTTAATTGGCAAAATTAAACTTTTTTCGGTCAAGAAGTTTTGAATTTAATTTTGTTGGATTTTTTGGGTATTTATTTGAATGACAAAATTAGATCTTTAAATTTTTTGGTCCCGCACAAATTGAATCGTGTTTATTAAAAGAATCATTATCACTTTTTCATGACAAATATATCATAATCTCACAAAAATAATAATGTGATAATTTATAGAGAGAGACTTCTTTCTTTTTCTATTATATTTTGTGTAGAAGTTTCTTTGAGAGGGCAAGGTTGCTCTTGGTTTTTTACAAGGAAAAAATTTATACGCAAATTTGTATCATTGTTATTAAATTTTTTAGTTAAAATGTAACAAATGTATAAATTTTTAATAATAACATAGCATGTTTATAATTTTTTTGGAGAATAACAAAATTTTTTAAGTAAATTATATACTTATTATATTATTATTATAAAAAACTTTACATTTGTCATATTTTGATTTATAAATTTGATAATAAAGATATAAAGTACATCTATGTCTAGTTCTTTTAATAATTAGTTTTTTTTTCTTTTACAACTTCTAATAACCCATTTTCTTTTTAAAGTTAACTAACAACCCATTTAAAATTCAAAATTTGATTAGTTAATTATTCAATTAATAAAATAAAATAAATAAATAATTAATCTATTAACTTAGCTTATCCAATTGGTTATAGATCAACTTATTATGAACAACTTAAATTTTAACAAATGTTATTGGAGATTTTTATTGATATGTATTAACTAATTATGATGTATTTTATCTCGAGATTAAAATAATACATTAGGTTAAGACGAAAAATATAGTTTCATAATGGTTTGAAGCAAAAATCAAATGGGAGACAAAATATGAAAATACCATTGACTATAATGATGCAAAGAGAAATTCGTACCATAAAATTTGCTAAAATTAAAACTAAAATAAAAATTGAGTTTGAAACTTGATTTTTTTTTTTACTAAATGCTTAGTAAATTTCCAAAATGAAGAAACGGGAGTTGATAAAATATTTGATATTTAACAATCCTAAAAGTTGACAATAGTTATACTTTATTGTTATTTTATATTCTTACACAAAAGAAATCTAAAGTGAGTCCTCACCTCAGTTTTTCCTTCCAAAAAATATATATAGAGGAGTTGTATACTATTGATAAATGTAATTTTGTGCCATCTCCATTATTGGATTAGGTCAACTGATCCATTTTAATGGATTGATTGCACGTAAGATACAACACACAAGTATTATTTTGGAAAACCATATTCGATTATGACACTCACAAAGAGGTATCATTTATCCTGGAATTATTTAATATACAAAATTATTAGAAAGAAAGAAAGAATAAAAATAAAAATAAAAATAAAAATAATTATTGTATCTCTATTAAAAAAGAATAAATATTTTTATAACCAAGGTATAATACATATTATATAAATTAAATAATCTAAATTTCTATATTTTCCTTCATTTTTTTTCATTTTTTTCGACGAAACCAACATCTCTTAAGAGTTTGTCTACTGCACATAGAAGATCCCAAATCACAAAAGATTGTTTAGACAGGTCGCTGGAAAATCTCTCTCCATCAATTTTATTGATTAATTTTTATTTTATGAAGAGTTATTCATTGATTTCTATTTTGTAGTTTGGTTTTACATTTTTTTTTAATTATTGACATATGAACATGATTGAAACTTTTTGTCAAAATATTTCTTATTGTAATAAAATTATAAATGTTTCAACGAAAATAATCTTACTAATCATAACGAAGTTTTTTTTCTTGAAACTTTATTTATTGTAAAAGGAATACGAGGCAATTGTTGTTTCTCATTGAAATTTGGATATAAATTATGAAATTATTGATCAATGAAAAAGAAAAAAAAAGTTAATGAAACTACGGTGGATTCCATCATGCGGGGATGATAAGATTCAAATCACAACGTCTCTTCGCCCAAAGCGCTGAGAAAAACGACGTCGTATGTTCCGCCAAACATGAAAGAAATTGTATGGTAATTTCACCGAATACGTTGACCGTAGAAATAAACGGAAAGACGTACGCATGTGTATATGTATTTTGTACCTGAGTGCGTCGTTTTCTCGGCTAATCCCTGAAAAACTCCTCTTCTTTCCCTTACTCGCCGAGGGCACAGCGTCTCGCTCTCTCTCTCTCTGTACTTTCTCGTGTTCTCACAGGCTCACACTCGCACACACTCCACAAGCTCCATCACAAACACGCACAGATTCTCGCTCTATTTCTCTCTCTCTATCTATCTATCTTTCTGGCTTTCTCTTAGGGGGCATTTATGCAGGGAACAATACTCTATCTGGATATCTAAGTGGTCGACACTCGCCGGAGACGATGAAGGTTTCAGGCAAGTCTCAGCACCCGCCAAAATGTTCGGAGAATATTCCTTCGAAGACCCGAAATCCATCACCGGACTCAGATCTTCAACTTCCCAAGACCTCTCACCGACGAAAACCCAGAACCCCATTGGCCCGGTTCAGGAAAAATGGGACCCCGTCGGGTCGACGAAGCCGACCTGAAACCCCTTTACTGAAGTGGAAGACCCATGATAAAGAAAAGAAAGACGATCCACTTGAAGAGGATGAGAAGTCGGATGCTGGATTTGCCAGGAGAGCCAAAGGGAAGAAACAAAGGGAAGCGAGTGTGTCAGTAAGGAAGCTCGCCGCTGGGCTGTGGCGGTTGCAGCTGCCGGAGATGGCGGCGGCTCGACTGGGACTTCAGGTAACTTAAATATTGCTTTTGGATTTTTGTTTTTGTTTACTCTAGATCCGTAGTTTTCATTCACATGCGTATGTTTCTTGCATTAGCTGGTTGTGATTGAAATTTTGTTTTGCAACAATGAGCTAATTTATCTGAATCATAGTCTTATCATTGGGAGTAAATATATTTTTGAGATTTTATCTTTTTTTTTGGCTGATTTGATTGTTGCTTATTGTTGAAGTCTGCGGTTGACTTTTGAGATTGGATAGATATCATTATTCTGCATGCTCCTTTTTGTGTTTCGACATATATTAGACTTCCAAAGGAAGATATTCAGCTGTCATTTCGAGCTTAAAAAGTGAAATCTAGTTCACTGATTTAGAGTTCTACTGAAAAACCCCTTACGACCTCACTGTTCTTTGTAATATTTGGAAAAATGTGTGTAGGGTTCATCCGTGGCAATAGGTAACTTTATATTTTTCTTGATTTTTATGAAATAATTTTTTTCCCATTGCTTGATGTTAATTATCTCCAGTTGTTGGCCTTGCCAATTAATTTTCTTTAAATGCATTTTAAAATTGAAGTGTGACTTTATTTGGATCCATTTATCTACATATTTCGTGTACTGGGTTCGATTATTAGATATCTAAGCATTTCTGTTGATATTAGAGAATTGCTTTTCTCTGCTGCTTGTTATTCTTGTGTCATACTGGTCCATGTGGTTAGCATCATTTGGAAATATTGGTAAAAAAATTGCATACTCAGTTTTATAGGTTTCCTCATTTAGTTTATACTGATATCACTTATTGACAGCATGGAATTGGCCATGGAGGCCTCCCTTTTCTCAGTCGTCAAAGTGGCATTACCAATGGTTCTGATCTGAACAATGTATCACCAAGCCCACGTTCCATCTTTGGTGCAAAGAGTGGACACTTCTGTGAGGTATGGTGTTTCTTATTTCTTGATAGAACTATTGAAAGTGTTAATAGTTCCTTATACTTGAAGATTATTGAGTGAAGGCTGTATAAGTGTTGAGACTGGACTTAGAATTTTCCTCTTTACTGCATTGGGATCTCCTTGCCTGATCAGGCATCCGAGGACCAGTTTTAATCATTAGCTTATGCATTTGCAAAAAGTTGTTATCTGCTCAGGTTGGGCTTAAGATATGCGACAAACTATGTTATCATAGCAATGTGCAGTCATGCAGTTGATGGTTTACTAGTGTAGAAATTAATAATACATTAAGGACCTGTACACATGCATGTGTACACACATGCGAATTTAGTTTGACATGACAACAATCCATAAATTGAAATTTTAAATAAATAAATAGAAATGATATAGAAGAGACATCTGCTGGATGACTTGCCTTGGAGTTAACAAATGAAATTGAGTGTTGCTTAAATCCATGGTGTATATAGAATGTTAAGATTTTGGTAGAAGGACATGGATAAATTGTTTTCGCATTTTGTTTTGTTTTGTTTTTAATGTAAACTCACTTGTTAAAAGTAGCATTTAAAATATCAGTCATAGGAGTAATGTTTTTCTGGTTGAGCAAAGAGATTAAAATGCTAAATCATAAACCCACAATTTTTCAGCTCGAGCCTTCTTTCCATTTTTCCAACACTGCAATGGAGGGGGCAACAAAGTGGGATCCTGTCTGTTTGAAAACACCTGATGAGGCGCAGCATATCTATAGCCAAATGAAAC
This sequence comes from Erythrophleum ivorense, assembly GCA_026724425.1. Classification (NCBI taxonomy): domain Eukaryota; kingdom Viridiplantae; phylum Streptophyta; class Magnoliopsida; order Fabales; family Fabaceae; genus Erythrophleum; species Erythrophleum ivorense. The sequence goes on along the minus strand of JAIUCV010000034.1, from coordinate 3,427,492 downwards.
TTCTTGATCAAAAGGTGAGTGCTGTTTCTGTTGTTTCTGCTCTTGAAGCTGAACTTGAGCAGGCTCGTGCACGCATTCAAGAGCTTGAGACTGAACGTCACACCTCAAAAAAGAAACTTGAGCATTTCTTGAGGAAAGTCAGTGAGGAAAGGGCCTCATGGAGGAGCAGAGAGCATGAGAAAATCCGTGTATACATTGATGACGTTAAAGCAGAGTTAAACCGAGAAAGGAAAAGTCGACAGAGGATTGAAATTGTCAATTCAAGGTTAGTTAATGAATTGGCTGATGCCAAATTATCAATTAAGCGCTATATGCAGGATTATGAGAAGGAAAGAAAGGCCAGATTATTGATTGAGGAAGTATGTGATGAGCTTGCTAAAGAAATTGGAGAAGACAAAGCTGAAGTTGACGCATTGAAAAGGGAATCTATGAAACTTAGAGAAGAAGTGGAGGAGGAGAGGAAGATGTTACAGATGGCTGAAGTATGGCGTGAAGAACGTGTTCAAATGAAGTTAATAGATGCAAAAGTTGCTCTTGAAGAGAAGTACTCACAGATGAATAAACTTGTAGCAGATTTGGAAACCTTTTGGAAGACGAGATGTGCAGATCCAGATGCAAAGGAGATGAGGGAGGCACAGTTACTTCGGCAGGCTGCAGCTGCTGTGAACATTCAAGATGTCAAGGGATTTTCATATGAGCCCCCTAATCCAGATGACATTTTTGCCATTTTTGAAGAAGTAAATTTTGGTGAACCGACTGAGAGGGAGATTGAACCTTGTGTTGCTTACAGTCCTGTCAGTCATGCTTCAAAGATTCACACAGTGAGTCCTGAAGCCAACGTGAAAACTAAGGATACTATTCAGAGACGTTCAGATTTATTTATGGATGATAATGGAGATATAGAAGATGAAAGTGGATGGGAAACTGTTAGCCATATTGAGGATCAGGGCTCAAGTTATTCACCAGAAGGGAGTGCTTCATCTGTAAACAAGAATCACCGAGAGACTAATGTCTCAGGAAGTGTGCTGGAATGGGAAGAAAATGCTGGTGAAGAGACACCAATAACTGAAATTAGTGAAGTCTACTCAGTACCACCAACTAAGCAAACAAAGAAGGTCTCATCCATAGCAAGGATTTGGAGGTCATGCCCAAACAATGGGGACAATTACAAGATAATCTCCGTGGAGGGAGTGAATGGTAGGCTTTCAAATGGAAGGTTATCTTGTGGGGGCATCGTGTCTCCTGATCGGGGATCTGGTAAAGGGGGGCTGAGCCCCAGAGACCTTTTATGCCAGTTGAGTTCGCCTGAGTCAGGAAACCCGCATGTACATAGGGGTATGAAAGGATGCATTCCTCGCAGTACACAGAAAAATAGTCTGAAAGCCAGACTTTTGGAGGCTAGGATGGAAAGCCAGAAACTCCAGTTACGCCAGGTTCTTAAACAGAAGATCTAGGTGTAAGGAGAGGGAGAGTTTGCTCGCTATTGCAACTGAAGAATGATTGACAGGAAGCAGTTCATTTCATTTGGCACTGTGGAAGTACAGGCATCTTCTGGAAGCTGCTAGAAGTGATGAAGGACCATGAATAAATTCACATTCCCACCTCAGACTGTGGTCATCATGTTTTGGTTCTTCAATATAACTCATACTAGGCATTGAGCAGATAATCTTTTCCATCGCCTTGTGCCTAATGCCTCAATACCATGGAATAATTGTCTCGGGAAATTGCCTGTTCTGTAATCTGTCTTGATTTGTGGAGGATCTTAGCAAAATCTTAAGAGAAGCATGTTGCTTTTGGTGTATAATTTATGTCTGAGGACAAATATTAATGGGAAAGCAGATCATCGTGAAGCATAGATGGTATCGTTATCACTTCCTTTCTGCTTTCTGATTTTCTGTAATAGGAGATGTAGTTTATAATTTGATAGACTGTAGGAGATGACAAGGATAAGTTATGGTCCTGGGACAGAAAAATGAATAAGTACAATGATATAACTTTAGAGTTAAACTTTCAATCATTTTTTTTAACAGATTTACTATGTCAATCTTTTAAGCAAGTATAATGCTCAACTGCACTAAGAGTTGGCTATTTCATAACATTAAAATTTCTTTTCAACGCCCTCTAATGATGTTGGAAATTAAATCCTATCAGTTCTTAAATTTGATAGTAAAGTCAATATATAATTCTCAAGTTACAATCATCAAAATTTTTTTTGAATAAATTAGATAAAATTCTATTAAGTTTTGTTGAAATTATATGGGATTTTTTTTAATTTTTAAAATATATACAAAATTTTTTAAAATAAAAAATTATTTTACATTTTAGTTTAATTTTAAATTTTTTTACTAAAATACTTGCAATTAATTTAAATATATATATTTTTTAAACTAACAATTTTTTAAATAGATGGTATTTTTGTTAAAAAATTTAAATTTAAATTAAGGTGTAAGGTAATCTTTTATTTTGGAAAAGATGTATATATTTTAAAAATAGAAAAATTTATATAATTTCAAGAAGTTTATATAATTTACTTAAAAAAAATATTTAATGAAGATTCCTTTTTATATCTAACCTTTGTTCAAACTGATTAAAAAATTAATAAAAAAGAAAAGATGAGGAAGTAACATTTTTGTTACATTTCAAATGAAAATAAAACTTTAAAATGATTATATTTATCCATAAATAATTTTTGTTGAGACAATATTTCTTAAAATAATTATATAATTTAAAATGCCATCATTATATATTCTTTATCTACATTAAAATAATTTATTTATGATAATATTTCGATAAAAATCTTTTTCATTTTTCTTCTCTTTCATTTCAAATAAAATAAATAAATATTAGTAAAACTTAATTTATAATTTTGTTAATTTTCAGAGATTAAATTATACAAAAAGTTTATATGAATGACATGCTTTTGGGTGAGCTAAAAGATAAATTTAACAAAGTACAAACAAATTCATCTAAATACTATCTAACTACAATATCAAAAATAAAATAATATAAATTTTAACTTCTTATTTATTTGAAATAATTATTTCTACTGCTTAACTCATTCTAAAATCCTCAATAAATTTGAATTCTCTCAAATTTTAAAGACTGTAAATTTGGAAGAGAAAAAAAAAAATTCTTATCTATAGAATTCACATAAATTGAAAGATCCTCTAGTTAAGTGTGTATGTGTGTATATATATATATAGAGTATGTTAATTTTTAAATTAATTAATAAAATATATAATAATTTTGAATTAAAGTCAAATTTTATGAAAATAATTTTTATGATAAGAGCTGTTAATTCAATGATGAATTTTTGTAAAAAAAAATTATATTATAAAAAATTATTTAACAATACAAAATTAATTTTAATTTATACTAGCATCAACTGATATCGCCTGTGTGTACTTTTTAATTACTAATTAGTGAAATAATTAGTAATTACACAACCACGGTACAAAGTGAACAAAACCAGCCTTCCAGAGATCCCACGTCCCCACCGAACCCTAACCTTCTATCATCGGCCCGCCAAATTATTTTACTTTCAATTCCCTCCATTTTCCCTCAAATTCAAAACCCACCTCATCAAAATCCTCTCCCCTTCATTTCGCCTTTCACTTCCGTTCTGTGGAATTCCACTTCCATGGCGGATTGTGAAGCTCCCTCTTTCTCTCTCGGTCTTGATTTGGATCACACTATCCATGAATCAACCCCACGTTCTCCGCTCAGTCCTTCCGGTGCTTCTGCGCGCCTGGAGGATGAGGAAGGCTTCGGCCCCGATGTGATTGAGTCCGATCCGGATGTCGGACCCGATCCGCCACCTCGGATTCTGAAACGTCTACGACGAGGACCAGGTAATGGGTCGTCGTCGTTGTCCGTCCAGAGGCAGGAGGAGCTACAATCGTGTTTAAACGGTGATGATGATATTGAGGAGTTCTCTTCTCAGGAAGATCTTATTGAAGGTAACAGCTTGTACCTTGTTGCATCTCTCTTCTATCTGTTTTCGTAATAATGTTTTTCAAAAGGGGAGGTTCTCTTGATAGGACTGCTGGGTTTGGAGTGCGTTTAGTGATCTTTTTAGGTAGTCGGGAGTTGGTGCCATGAGACTCGAAAAGAGAAAATTGAAAGAAATCGCATTGCATTAATAGCTGTTTCTAATTGAACTTATTGGCGTTCCAAATAAAAAAGAAGATAAGGGTTTGGGAACATAAACTCTTGCAAGCACAATAATAGGTAGTTTACTTTTCTTTAAATAGGCATTTAGTTATTTTGGTTTCGAGTTAGATTTTGAAAATTTGATAGGATTTAGAATCTGAGCCGGGGTTTCTAAATGTAAGATGGATATTAAGGAAATTAGGATTAAGCCCTTTGGAATAGCAGATGGTGAAAAGATGTTGACAGTTGCGAGATTCCAGAATATGCTTGCCCCTGTATGTTGGACCTGTACCAGTGGCATACTCACTTGTACAAGAAGTTTCCTTCAATTTATTATTCTACTTGCACTTGTTAATTATCTCAATCTTATGCAGACAAACTTATCCCCTACATGGGCAATGCTTACGTGCTTATGTAAATACTTAGGCAATGGAGTGAGTCTGTTGTTTGCAAACACATTTTCTAAGGTCTGTGATATCAGGGGCTGCCCTGGCTGGAGAAATTTTATTTTATTATTCTTGGAGAATGTGCTAGTTCACCATAAGGAAATGGCAATGTCAATTTAATATACAATTATTATTGATTTTCTCATTATGCAGTGGCATTGTGGTGGTTATCTATGCACTATTTACAAGTGTTTTTATAAAAAGCTTCTTGCCGAACAGTGTGGCTAGTCACCAAGGATCTCACTGAAACAAATCCACATAGGTGTGCGCTGTGCTGCATCATTTGCCAAGATAATTGGAAGGATCGGCATGCTAGTTTGGTTTAAGATTGTTTGACTTTATTTACCACTGAAGTAACAAATGTCTACATGCAAAACGAGAAGGAGCAAATAGGGATGGTATAGAAGATGTCAAACTGAGGATGAAATATTAAGAGTGATGTGGAAAAAAAAAATATTCTAGGAGTTGGGTAGTACTGACTATAATTTGTATTTAATAGAACTGCAAACCATAAATATGGTTTAGAATAACAATAATTCTAGTCAAGGTATTTTCAGGGTTAAAAAATTTTGTATCTCTGTTCAGTGGTTCTTTGGAGTGGAGGATTTAAGAGCTGCTTCAATAGTTCAAGTGATTGGGTCACTCTGGTTGGTATTGACTGCAACATCTGTTAATAGTTATGTTTTAATAAATCCTATATTTCAGTCTGTGCATTACGATTGCTGTTTTCTGTTAACAAATTTCAAATAATGTCTTGAATTACATTTGCTTTATTTGTTGCTAAATTTATTGTTTTCCTTCAATATTAGTTCAAGAACATCCATCAAAACGGAATCAGCCTTTTTGTAGCAGCTCAAAAGTTTCATTGAATGGTTCTGGAGTTTTAACCCCTCATTCATCTGGTAACTGCAAGGAAAGAAAAATAAAACAAGCTTCGGGTATTCTAGCTTCTGCTACGATGGAGATGGGCCAGAGTGGGTTGATGTTTCCAAAGTTAACAACTAGTCCTCTTCGTAGGTTTCAGTTGCTTGATTCTGATTCTGATGACCCAGTAATTGAAGATGTTAGTGGTGCCCACAAAAGTGACCCATGGTCAAAGGAACCAACATGTAAGCCAAGTGAATCTGTAACTTCTTTTGAACAAAATAGAAAAGCATCATTTAAGATGCACCAAAGTCAGGATCTATGGACAGATTTCTCTCCAGCGAAGAGTTTTTCAATTCCAACGCCCGCTTTGAATGAGGTATGCGAAGAATACTTCCATTCTGCAAAGGACAAGGAAGTGGAGACGTCAGTATCTGCAAGTCACTATGGGAGCTTGTTTGGGACTACTAGCTGTCAAAGGGATGAACAAATCTGGGATTCAGCATATCCGCTTCCTCCTGCTCATCGTTATTTTTTCCATGAGGATCCAAGAATTCAGAAATTAGTTCGGAGTCGCCTATGCAATTTTTTTCCGCTAGGTGTTAACAAAGTGAATCAGCAACCTAATGCATCACATATTGATTACATGTAAACTCTGTTACTTTCTTATCCAGCCAGTAACATCTTTTGGTAATAGTTTTAAAAATGAAAGAATACTTTCTGCAGGTTATAATGCATTTTGTGTGTATCTCGATTTCAGGGGACAATTTAGCAATGGAGAAGCTTCCAAGAGGCAGGGAGTTCAAAATGGTTATTTTGATAAAAGCTCAACAAGGGGAAAAAGGAAACCAAAAAAGTTGACTGTTGAAGAACCTTTTCATGCTTCTGGGGGCTGGGTGGCTCCCAAAATTAATTCTCTAGGTGGTGGAGAATCTTCTAAAAGGAAAGCAACCAAAAAAAATAACACTAAGAATATCATGTCAAAAGGAAAAAATAAAGCAAACACAGCAAACTCTTCAGAAGTCTTGTATGCTTCTGCAAACTGGGTGGAACCAAAGAGCTGTGCCAATATGCCAAAGGATGCAGGCAAAAGGCGTGTTCAAGCAAGTGGTAAATCTGTGGGTCATTGGTATACCGCATCAGATGGAAGGAAGGTGAGTCCACTTATACTTTGAAAATTTTTTTATAGTTTTTTATGCAATTAGCTAGCTGAATTTATTTGCTTGACTGATGTTATATGTGGGCCATTGAAGTGATGTCGATTGATTGATAAAAAATGGAAGCTTTATAATTGCTATGTGAAGAATATCCCTGTTGTATGCTGTTAATTATACTAATGGATGGAATGAAACGTAAGTAAGATTATCACATATCTTCACATTGCCAAATGATTTTTCCTTTGGTGGAAATATTGCCATATGATTTGATCCTTGGAACTCCTTTCTCATATAGCACAAGGTCCTTAATTTCCTAATGTTTATGTCAACATCCCTGCAAATATAATTAGTTATGTTACTGTATCTGAGATTACAAGCATCTAGATTTGTTACTCTCATTCTGCTGCTTTTGTTGCATTTAGAAAGACACTATGACATTTTTGTTATATTTTACTTTAATTCACAGCACTGTGTTTGCTATCCTTGTTTTACAACAAATGGAAAATACGGTTATTGCTTTTCAACTTTCTCAATACTCTGACAGTCATGTTCACTGCACGGAGGAGTTGCTTTCATAACTTCAGCAAACTTTTTCATGTCCAAATGTTAGTTAGGCTTATACCAGCAATGTATTAGACTGTAATCACTGTATGAACGTAGAATAGCTATAATGCGAATGCTGCTGACATGAATTCATCTTGTAGCCATTCTTGTGATTTATTTTGTATTATCATTAATTGAAATTTGTGTAGCAAATGACGTATCTTGAATCTCCAGTTATTAATTCAAAACATAGTTTGGCATATTACATGGGATCTTGATCCTCTATCCATTGCAGGTCTATGTCACCAAAGGGGGGCAGGAGTTGACAGGCCAATCTGCTTATAGGCATTATCGGAAGGTAAATCTGAATTACATGCTATTATGATTGTTGTTCTTTTGGGTTGGATCTGTCTCTGAATGACTTTGATTTTAGCAGGAAAGTGGGTCAGGATTCAAAAAATCAAAAAAGAAAACCAGTGCCAAGAAGAAGAGGAACTGAATCTTTGGTGTGAAGGCGTTGATTCCTGTCTGGCTTTCCCGCATCTTGTAAATTACTCATAGATCTCATAGTTAGGATGATTGTGTTCAATTACCACAAGGTTTTTCTTATATCATGTGGTGAGAAAAGGGGCAAAGAAAGATAGTAATCCAACATCATGTGAAGAAACTGATTCAGGGCTCTTGTTGCGTGGTGAAGTTACAGAGCAAAAATTCTTGCAAGCACACCCTTTGCATGATGGCCATTTATTTTGATGTTACCGAAATTCCATATGCTAAGCTTTTCTAGAGCTACCCAAGTGGTTCTGTAAATTCTAGAGTTATGTGGTCTTGCTAGTTACCAGTGACGTTGACAAGGGGGACCAGTCTGAAAATTCTTATTATGCATGTGTAATTCCAGATGTGACCTCCCTGATAATGAGGAGTCTTTGCAGTTTCGAAGCTCATTGAACATGGCAGACAAGGTGGTGACTATCCAAACCAGAAAGTTCATAACCAATAGGCTTTTGTCCAAAAGGCAATTCATCATTGACGTCTTCATCCATGGAGACCAATTGTTTCCAAGGCTGAGTTTAAGGAGAAGCTGGCAAGAATGTATGAAGTGAAAGGCCCCAACCAATTTGTCTTCAAATTCCAAACACAGTTTGGAGGTGGTAAATCCACTGGTTTTGGTTTGATTTGTGATTCAGTTGAGAATGCTAAGTATGAGATCAAGTACAGGCTTATCAGCAATGGACTTAATACCAAGGTGGAAAAGTCAAGGAGGCAAATGGAGGAAAAAAATACTAGAGCACAAAAGGTGTGGTCGTCCTCAAAAACAAACAAACAAACAAATAAATAAATAGAAGCCTCCCCTTATATTTGTATTCTCTTCCTGAGCAGTGCCTTTAGCAAAGGCTAGGATCTTATATTGTTTAGATTTGTTAGCACACCACAAGCTCTTACAAAGAAGAGCGCACACTTTTTTTGGTCCGTTTAAATAACTGCATTTTGCTTCCATGTTTTTGCTAGTGGCATTATTTTATTTTGATTTTATATAGAGAACTTAGACAGTGTGCTGTTAACCATATTAATTTGAAGGTTGTTAGGTGCATTTTATTATGTTTGATAGAATAAGTTAATATAATTCGTTATGATATTATCAGTTGTTTAGTGTAAATATTATTAGTTTATCCATCAATTTTTTTTAATACTTTATAATAGGTGTCGATGTACAAGAACTTTTTCATTCCAACCCTAACATTCTTTCAATACCATGGTGCTTACCTCTGCCGTTGGTGCGGCTATACATTACCATTGCTATTGCTCTTATTCTAAACAAACCCAATTGTTTTTCTTATTCCTTCAATTCTTAGTCCAAAGAAAGTGCATGTACTGGTTATCATCATAGGGTCTGCACTGTGAAGATGAAGAAGGGCGTAGAGTGAATATTGGTGTCAAAAATAATCTGTCTCTTTTGTAGCTTTCTAAACCAATGCATATAATGGGTCTTTCTGAATCCTTGATTGGGTGGGGAATTATGGACGCAATCTATGAAAAATGCGACGACAGAGGTTTTGTTATTGGATTTGGTTGCTTCTTGGCTTGTTTTGTATTGCAGGCTTTCTTTTGTTAGTTGTGCAACACAATCACCATGAAGATCGGGTTGAGCATCACCATGAAATCAGTGTAGGAGAAATGTGTTACACCAGCCTTGCAAATCAGAAAGAAAACCTTTAATATTTCTAATCAAGAATTTTGAAATAATAGAATTGGCTTTGGTTATTATCTGCCAAAATCCTTCCTTTTCAATGGCACTTATTGCTAGTTCTACCAGTGCTTCTTTCAACTCATTTACCTGGAGTAATATCATGTTTTCTTAAGTTTTAGGAGAAGACACTCACAAAAGTTTTACTGACCACTTATACGTTGTGTTATGGCAAAAAGGAATTGTAACTTCTAGGGATGACAAAGTTATTTCAAATGAACTCATAAAAGTTATTGAGGGTCTACGTTTGCGGTTATCGTTTTTTCCAAAGACTATGCTTCTTCTTCATGGTATTTGAATGAGTTGCAGAAAATTGTAGAATCTAAAGAAAAATTGGGTCAAACAATTTCCCAGTCTTCTATGACGTAGATGAGTCTGATATACGACGTTAGAAGAGAAATATTGGGAAAGCCCTTGAGAAACATGAAGAAAAATTTACAGAAGATAAAGAAAATGTGCAAAGACGGAGAGAAAGTTTTAACTTATGTTGCCAACGGGGCTAGCTGGGATACCAAAAATTGTTAAGGTTAAATATTGGAATCCCTAAATAGTCCCTTTAGTCTTGCATTTATTTTATTTTATCTTTAATTAGGTTAAAAATTAAGTATAAACTAGAAAATTAATTGGATTACTGGTATGAACAGGGACAGATCTAAAATTAAATTATTGGGAGGGAAAATTAAAAAAAAGTTGAGATGTTTATGTGTGTGTGTAAACTAGACTTTAATCCATGCGACTAAATGGATCCAGATGTTATTATTTCGTTTTTACAAGGAATTATAGGAGTTTCTTTAGCTTTTAAATTTTGATTAACAAATTAAGAGAGAGAGAGAGAGAGAATTGAGAGAGTATCTTAAATGTAGAAAAATTGAGACATTAATCTCTCACTCTTCTATTTTTTTTCCTTTTTCAAAATAATGTGAAACTTGGAATCATGTAAAGTGATTTTTTTTTTTAGTAATTTACCAAAGTACAACAAATTACTCTTTTATATTATAAAATTTATAAATAATTGAGTCAGTGTTAAACTTTTTAACAATAAAATTAGGCATTAAGAAGGTTCTAAAGGATTAACAATTAAATCAATGGTTAGTTTTTTTTTTCGGACAATGTGGATTCAATTGTTTGAAAAGTATTATTAAATTTAAAAATTTTAAATACAGATATTCATATGAAAGAATATGCTTTTAAAATTATTTGAGAAATAAATAATATAGATAAATCTAAATAAAAAAATCTTAATTATAATAACTAAAAAAGCTACCGTACCAAAATAAACTATTAAAGGAATTTGAACTCTACAAGAGTAATTATGAAACACATAAAAAATTATGCGGTCAACTAGGCGAACTTGTGTTAGAATTTAAGTCAAAATAACTAACATAAATTAACTGGGAAAATAGAATCAATACAACTTTTGCAATTATTCATATTGCAAAGATTTAAATTGTCTTAGCATCAAGAACAGCTTGTTTTGGTGGTTATCTCTTAGCATCTAGTTTTTGAGCAGGCTTTTATTTGTCCTTACATTGATTCATACACTAAAAGTGTTTGGTTTGTTGAATTGTAAGTGATGTAATTGTAAAAAAAATGGTGAGTTGAAAATGATTACATTGTTTATGTTTAGTTTGTATGGAAGAGAAAATGAATACCTTTACATTTACATTTAGTTGTTTGGTTGAGAAAAAATTAAAATAGAAATGTAATCAGAGAATATGAAAGGACAAATATGCCCTTCCTAGAAATGAAATTGTATTACTCACTTAGTGCGACGTCAGACAGCAAGGTAAGGGCATCGACGGCGGCTAGGAACAGAAGCTTCGATGTTGGGGTGGGCTGCACGTTTACGATCGAAAATGGGATGCAGTTGGGTGATGAGCATTGTATTCCGTTTCAGTGGGCTTGTTTTCAGCTGGGTATGAGATGGTATATTTCTGTAGGGGCAAATTTGGGATTCTCTTATTTTGGCTCCAAACTTGCGCATTCTCCTGCTATTTACAGTGTAGAAATCCATTCAATTCCCTCCCACTATCATATGCGGATGCTGCCAACCAAAAAAAGAAAAGGCAATGGATTGCGTTGCAGACTCCTTCAGCCACCGGGAACCAAATGCACCGTAAGAGTACTAGACATGCATGTTGTGAAGTCAACAAATGTGAAAATAAAAAGAGATCCTAAACATATTGTTATCGTTCTTACTAATAATGTGAAACTAACATATCTGTTCTTGTGAAAACTACATTAAAACAAAGATTTTTGTATTTTGTATCAATTTATGATTTTACACAAATAATTACTTGTCCAGATATTGTTTCGGATGACCAAAATTGTTTGTAAATGCTGTTGGCGATATTGCATAATCACATACCGAATAACATGTACCGCTTTTTAATGATGATATAGGCAACCTATTTAATATTAATTAAATAGTATCTATCATTGCTTGCCTTGTTATGTCATATTTGAATAAGAGCTCCGGATATCAATACAATGCTACAATTTGCATAGTTGCCTACCTTATTATATTTGAGTGGCGACCTCAACGATGGAGTAAGCAACCCTCTTGTATTCGTCCATGAGTATGAAACCGATATCATCGAAGGCATTGCTACAGCAGAATGACCCAACTACGCGTTGAATTACTTTCTAGTTTTGACCATTTAAATTGTAATTTAATCAAAGGTAGATAGGATGATCCCGCTTCATAGGGATATGGGGCATGAGATTTGATACTTGTTTTCTATTCTTTTAGGTTTAAGATTGGAATTAATTTTTTATTCTTGAATTTTTAATTTGCTACTGGCTTAAAAAAGCTAGAAATGAACATTTCGATGGGAGTAGTGGTTTTGGCAAGACATTAGTTGAAGATTAGGCATGTGGGATGGTTAGTTAATATTTTAATTCTTTTTGGTATCATTAGGTACTTTTTTCTAATTGTTGTGCTTCTCCCACAATGTTACCCAAGACTGTAGCAACATAAGAGCCACCAAAACTACAATTAAATATAGGGATTAATTTGGGCTGCTCTTTATTGCTTTGATTCATCTTTGTTAGTGTTTGATAAATCATGCCCAGAGGGCTGCTCTCTCACCATCACATTGCTTGTTCATGATAAAATAAAGAAATCCCCACACTTGCATATGGGTTGCCTTCAATCGTACCAAAATCCTTCACCCTTTGCACTTGGCCCTTCAATTGTACCAAAAGTGAGAGAATGAGTGACCATGACATCCATGAGCTCTTTCCTCTTCATTGTTGTGATGGCTTCCCGAGAGCATATTTCTCGCCTCATTTCTCGTTAGAGATAAATAGGGAAATCTGCTCTTTTTCGGTCTGAGTGGCTCAAATTTTATTATTATTATTATTATTTTAAGGCTTAAATATTATTTTTTATGTTTATAGTTGAAAAATTATTTTTATTTTACATTTTCTATCCTTCTAAATAAAAACATAAAATAAAATCTAAACTATCAAAATCTGATCTAAATGACGTAGGAGAGGGCAAATTTCTGTGTTCATCCTTAAGGATGTGTAGAGAAGCTGCTTACATGAGTTCTCAAAATGGTGAAAAGTGATAGTACTCGAAAGTGAGATATAATTTGACAGTATTCCAGAAATAATTTGACAGTTATAGAACCTCCAATTACTAGCAATTATAAATGGATATAGCCTTCAATTATTGGTTGAGATACTTGTCATGTTTTTATTAAAAAAATTAATAATATAAATATAAGAATTATATATAAATAATTTGCTTTAGTTAATTCTTCTAGCTTATATGATTTTTGTTAATAGTGATATTATATTAACCATATGATTTGAACAAAATCTGTCTTATTTGTATGAAATTTTGAGGGATTATTATGAGTCGAGTTTGGGATAATTAATTAAGAGTAATAGAAATTTTAGAATTTAGCAAGAATGAGAGTTTTGGCACCTCCTTAGGAAATTAATTTCATTTACATAAGGTTTTGTGGTGGGATTCCTGTTGTGGTTACGCCCTCCCTTGTGTTTACCTATTCCATTTGACATTCTTGAACCTATTTTGATGAAACAAAATGGATTCTTCACGGTAGATTTGTTAGAGACAAGACAACTCCACCTACATCCCCTCGAATGCCTGTGTTACGACCTGTCCACACACGTGATCGCCATTGGAGCAAAATATTACTTTAACCTCGTAGACCTCGGAATAACTGACAAAGAACATAGATACACCGCAAAATAACTTCTGAAAACAAAAACCACGGAGGATGATGACTTGGGTGAGTTTCCTGGAAATAAGTTAGGACATGGAGACAAGGGTGCCAAACTTGCCGACGCAAAGCAGCCAAATAAAAAATAACAATAATAAAAAAATAAACTAGTCCCAGAAATAATAATGCATATTTTAGTTTGAAATTAGATTTCAGTGTAATTTTTTATATCTTTATTATTATATTTTTAAATAAAATTATAATATTTTTCAAATTCTTTTTTAAAATCTAATTGTGTAATGGAAAATTATATATTTATTTGTAAAAATTTACATGTCATATTATTAAAAAAATCTTATAATTGTTATATTTTAACTAGAGAATCTAGTGAATTATATTAGTTTTCTTCCTTTAGTTTAATACTTAATATATTATTGGAAGAAAAAAAGAAAACAAACAAAAACAAAAGAAACCAACTAGAAAAAAAGGATGATGACTTTGGTGAGTTTCGTGGAAACAAGACATAGAACGACTTGGAGAAAAAGATGCCAAACATGGGTCAACTAAATAATCTCTGCACATATCTTGCTTTACTGAGACTTGAAGCACAAAAACAATCCAACTGTTTGCTAAAAGTTTCAAGGTTATTATCGTTTCCTTAAGAGACAAACTTGGTCTTACTACACATCGTAACATATTACACAAACTTGGTAACTGTGACAAGAACATACCATGTGAAACCATGGAAATTGTGAAATAAGTTTGTTTCCGAAACCATAAAGAAAACTTCAAACACAAATCCATCAAAGATGAACGTAGAGCACTCTCAAATTGATAACATCTTCTGTCCCAAATCTGCATAAGAAATCAACAAGCCACATCAATCCAATAATATATTGTATGACTTGGACCAAATAATTAAATTCTAACAGCTAATAGAGAAATAAATGGACTATTCTATTTGACATTCTTGATAGGATTACTTTTATGGTTATGCACTCCCTTGTGGTTACCTATTCTATTTGACATTCTTGAACGTATTTTGATGAAGCGTTATGGATTCTTCATGGTAGATTTTTCGGAGACAAGACAACTCCCCTTACATCCTTTTGAATGCCTGTGTCGCGACTTGTACAAATACGTGACCATTATGGGAACAAAATAGAATTCAGGATCTTCGTTGAATAACAGAATTTGAGTCATTTAGATTTGATTTTGATTATTTAGATTTTAGAAAAATTATTTTTGATATTTTTTTTATTTTAACAAAAGTAAAACATAAAATAAAAATATGCTTTTAACTGTGAACTTCAAAAAATAATAATTAAAAATAAAAATAAAAATCTAGATAATCTAAATTTTATTGAAAAAAATGCAGCATGAACTGACTAAATCCAAACAAAATATTACTTTAACCCCGTAAACTTTAGATTAGGCGACAAAGAACATTGATACGACGCAAAATAGTTCCTAAAGATAAAAAACACATGAAAAGGTAAGAGGATGATTATTGGAGATACTACCGCTGGAGAAACTAATGCAGAAGATAAGGATTAAGGATTTCAAATCTGCCGTCAGCTATCTTTTGCTATTTTTGCTCAATCTTTTATTTTAAATTATTTCAGTTACTTTGATTTAAATAATCACCACTTATTGTAGGATTCGTTACTCATTTTAGTGTATCTATAAGACACCTTCGTATGAATAAAAATGGGTTCTTTCAACTTACTCAATCTATCTATTAATGAGGACTTGGGTGATTTTCGCGTAAATAAAACAAGACATGGAGACAGGAGTGCCAAACATGCTGAGGCAAAGCAACCAAATATAAAATAACAATAATAAAAGAATAAACCAGTCCCAAAAATAATGACCCATGTTTTTGTTTAATACAAAACTTAATTATAATTTTGTATATTTTTATTATTATGTTTTGTGAGAAAATTATAATATGTTTAAAAAAATTTTAAAAAATATATAATTATGTAATGTTAAATTGTAAAAATTATATCGGCAAAAATTTACACATCATATTATTAGAGAAAAATTTTATAATTGTCATATTTTAACTAGAAAATCTAATGGTTAATAGAAGGAATTACATTTTTTTTCTTTAGTTTAATACTTAATATATCATGAAAAAAAAAGAAAGAAAACCAACAAAAACAAAAGAAACCAACGAAAAGATAAAAGGATGATGACTTTGGTGAGTTTCGTGGAAACAAAGACATAGGATGACCTGGAGAAAAAGATGCCAAACATGAGTCAACTAAATAGTCTCTGCACATATTTTGCTTTATGGAGACTTCAAGCACAAAAACAATCCATCCATTTGCTGAAAGTTTCAAGGTTATTATCGTTTCCTTGAGAGACAAACTTAGTCCTACTCCACGCTGTAACATATCCCACAAACTTGGTAATTCTGATTAAAACATACCATGTGAAACCGTAGAAACTAATATCGAAATAAGTTGGTTTCCAAAACTATGAAGCAAACATTAAGCACAAATATATTAAAGATGATCGCAAAGGACTCTCAAATTGATAATATCCCCTGTCCCAAATCTGCATAAGAAATCAACAAGCGACATCAATCCAATAATATATAGTATGACTTGGACCAAATAATTAAATTCTAACAGCTAATAGAGAAATAAATGGACTTTAATAACTAGTTGCCATGTACCAATCTTCACTTCTAAAGCAACAACGAACAATAAGAGAGAGCACTGGTAATCCTTGTCAATTTGGCATCCAATTCAACTCTCAGTAAATTAATAGCGTACAACGGCAGTTAATTAACAGCTATTGCAACCAAATAACATGTAGAAATTAATTAAATGATCACTTGGTAACTTACCTCAAGTTCATAGCAGCATTGCTTGTCAGTTGTTATTGCCAAGCTCCTTAATTTGAAGACTACTAGTAGCAGTACTTGCATTGCATGCATCAAAATCTTTCTCGCATATAAGACGCCAACCACAATCCTTTATGCTGTACCCTTTCTCTTTTTCAACTCTAATTTGCAATTCAAGTTGGCGGCGTTCACCTTTTAGATGTCGCCAACAGTTCTGAGTATTAAAGGGAAAAAATGCTACATAAAGATGAGGGATAAGGATTGAATATGGTTTCCCAACATAGAATATCTGTTCCAGTTCGTCAAAGCTTTCATCTTCAGGAGCTCTAAAACCCCAATAAAAGTGGGATATTGAGGAATTCCCCATAAAGCATACGGCAATTCCCGATCGTTCACTCTCATAACAAATATTAGGGATGTCTACTACTATAGATACTCTTTCTCCAAGTACATAATATTTTTTCTCTTTAAACCATGTAAATGGAATTTTATCATCCCCTAAAATAAGAAAGAAAGTGACTTCATGTAGAAGAAGACTGCGTCGCTGTAACAAAGAAAAAGTTTAATTAAATATAATGACAAAATAAAGATAGTTTAAGAGACATAGATGTAGATGGTGATAGACCTTATGGACAAGCAGTGATGCAAAGAGATGTTGCACATCCAATACGGGTTTAATAGAAGGACAGCAACCTGCATATACTCTAATTAAATTAGGTGGAAGCTCAGGAATTGATTGAAGCTTACGACAATCACTCAAGTCAAATCGTCCAAGATTTAGAAGATTAGAGATGCAGCCAATAGGTAGGATAGCAAAATTGTTTCCCCTTAGATCCAAATCCATCAATGATGATAAGCCACTTAAATCACTAGGGATTGATCCATCATATAGATTGTTAAAACTTAAATCTAGTTTCCTCAACGAGGAGGGACTTGAGAAAAAATAGGGCAACTTCAATCCCATGAATACTGGAGTCCCCATAAACCGACATATCAAACAACCAAGGTAGCCAGACCAGGTGCATGAATTCCAAGCTTGCCAGTTGCATTTAAAAAGAGATAGCTCTTGAAGATTTGTTAAATGAATGATGGAAGAAGGTAATTCTCTTATATTAGTTTTACCCAGATGAAAGATGAGTAGACATTTCATATTTTCCCCAAATTCAGGAAGCTTTTCAAGTTTTGAGCATCCAAAAAGATCAAACTCCTCTAAAGAATTCAATTCGAGTTTCCTTGGAAGGGTCACAAGATTTTTGCAACCTCTAAAATTCAACTTAACGAGCTTCTTGAGCTGTCCAAGAGAATCATGAACCTTAACTAGGTTTATGCAACCTACAAGAAACAATCTTTCCAGGTTTGGAACTCCACTAAAATCTAGCATTTGACTTAGATCTTTGGAATAACTTAAATCCATGAACTTCAATGTACCTAAAAACTGATCAAGAAAAAGGGAATTAATTTTATCCAAAATTTAGTGGTAGAAGGATTTCTTTAATTATAAAAGAGTGTGGATGGAAATTACCAGTCTTCCATTCCAAAGTTTTTTTATTTTGCTACGATGCATGGTAAGCTCCACAAGTTCATATAATTGCTCAATATTGTGTGGAAGAGCTTCCAATGGATATTTCTCCCATATAAGAACTTTCAGTGCAGTAGGAAGAGAATTGAGACTATACAAAAGATGCACATTACTTAAGTAGAGTAATCTAAGATTACACATCTTTGAAAAGCAATCTGGGTGCCAATTTGCCTCATATAGTTGCTTTAACTTCAAAACTATACTTTGCACTTTTTTGGTCCCCTAATAAACATGATGAGAGATAATTAGAAATCAAGCATAAATTTAAATATACATTTGGAAACATCATAAATAAATAAATAATTAAAAGTTTTAGCACACTAAAAAAACCAAGAGCTTACCATATTTCTTGTAAGCACTATATCAATTTGTTGTTGAGACCATAACCTGCTGCATCTGCCAACATCATTTGAAGATTCTTGCAAAACAATGTTTTTTCCCATCTCTCGAAGCAAATCATGCATATATAGAAATCCTTCACCATTTTCCCCTGAAATGTGACTTAGCAATGATCTTTCAATAAGAACTTGGATTCCAATTGTTGGATGAAGACCGCAATTCTCTAATATATTTGTCACTTCAACTTTTTTCTCCCAATTAGAAAAACATGCAATATCTAAAAATATTGTTTTGTATTCTTCATCATCTAATCCGTCATAACTTATGCGAAGTGTTTTGAAAATATCATTGTGTAAATTTTGCTTCAACTTATCCAATGTGTCTCTCCATTCAGATTGACTTCTTTTACAAAGAAATGAACCCAACACTTGAACTGCCAAAGGAAGACCACCGGCATATTGAACCACTTGGTTTGACAACTCCCAATAACCTTCTGGGGGATAATCCATTTTAAATGCTTGTTGACACAAGAGCTTAAGGGATTCACCACTTTCTAACATATTCATTTCATACTTTTCAAATTGATCATATGCTGTCAACAAATGTATATCTCTTGTAGTTACTATTATTCTGCTACCATCACCAAACCAATCTTCATCTCCAGCCAAGTTTTGTAGTTGGCTTCTATGACTTACATCATCAAGAACAATGAGAACCTTTTTATTGCATGAAAATTTTCTTATTGCCTCCACTCCATCATAGGAATCATTGCTTTCATTATTTCCTAATTTAAGACTAGAAAGAAGCTTCTTTTGTAAATAAACTAAACCATTATTTTCTGAATCCTCCCTAACATTGGCAAGAAAGCAACTAATTTCAAATTTCGTTCGAATTATCTCATAAACAACTCTAGCAAGGGTTGTTTTACCTATGCCGCCCATGCCCCATATCCCAACAAAGCATTTATGGTTCAACTCTATATTTAAAAGTGAGACCAATCTGTCCACCTTTGATTGAATTCCAACTAAATGAGCAAAATTAAATGGCAATTTAAGATGTAATTTGGCCCATATTGCTTCAACAATCTCTTCAACCATTCTTGCTTCATACCTAGACCAAAGGATTAATATTCTTACAAGTTAAATAGAAATCACAATCAATCTAAAAAAACAATAAGTAGATATAAAGTATCATTGGCATGGCCGTTTAACATTATTTATTTTATGTTGACGATGTGTGGATTTTTTTTATAGATTTTATTGAATTTTACATATAATAATTTAAAATATATAATTATAAGTATGTTAAATATATACAAAGATTAGATTTGTGTCTTGACATGCCCATATCTAATATCGATTTGTTTTTTCTTTTATTATTTATAAAGTAAAAACTAATTAATTAGTTTTAAATTACAAATAGTTACTTTAAGAAAAATTTAATTTTAAAATATCAAGAAATTATTGATAACTGTATAATATATCTTTATTTTAAAGCTAAAAATAATTATTTTCTAAATTTAAATTAACTATTTATTAATTTTAAATAGCTACTCATTAATTATAATTTTTTATTATTAATATTTAAATAAATAAGTATTGGGTAGTTTTAAAAATTCAAAAATTATTTATCAGGAATATCTATTATCAACTATTGACATTCCTTTTTCTTAAAGACTAAATTTCAAAATAATAATAATAAAAAACAAACGAAGAAGAATTAAAAACTTACTTGTTTGTAGCATCCCAACCAGCAAAGCTGGCAACATCTGTTAAAGCTCTTCTCCATCTTCTGACCTTATCTTCTGTAAATTTTCCTTCATGTTTCTCAAAAGCTCTCCTAATAATTCCCTTCTGATGTCTTATATCAGATGGATCTACACCATAAAATACTGGAAAAACGGTTCGGCCCAAGTTTTCTCTGGATTCAACGATTTTTTGCAGCTCATCTAAACACCATGAGGAGGAAGCATAGTCCTGGGAGAGGATGACAATCGCAAACAGAGATTCCTCAATAGCTTTCATGAGTTTCTCAGAAATAACTTGTCCTCTCTCAAGTTCTTCATTGTCCCTAAAAGTGACGATTCCTTTCCGCTGCAATGCAGCGTATAAGTGGTCGGTAAAGTTTGTGCGAGTATCTTCTCCCCTGAAACTCAAGAAAACGTGATAATTCCACCGTGGGGTTGAGCGAGCGAAAGTGGAGCAAGAATCACCACCGGCGCTAATCAGTGCCATTGAAGGGCTTCAAGGTTTAGGGCAAATTGGGAGAAGGGAATTCTTCTGCGCTTGAATTGTCAATAATTGAAGATAAGCAAAAGATATTTCTCCAAATCGTCTCTTGCGTCGACGAAAGTCACCCAAGTCATTTACCTACCTTCTATTGTCATTTTATACTCGGTTGGCATCCTTTTATATATTTTAATTTAATATTTATTGTAATAAATATAAAATTATATATATATATATATGTATAGTATTTTTTACGCCAATTTTTTATTTTTGTTTTATATTTAGTTGCTTTGTCTTAACATGTTTAGGCACTAGAATGGGATAGAGAGGATCGTGTGAGCGAGGGGCTATTATCGGCGAGAAACGACAGTGGTTTTGGCCTCAAATGGATACGCGTCCCAAGCTAGGACATTGGTACTCGCCAAGTTCAGAAGTGACCGTGTTTAGTGATTATAAAAATTGGAACTACATGAGGCAACATTATAGAAATTGGGAAGAAGTGTGACCCCAAAAAAAAGAAAGAGAGGAGAAATAATGTATATTCTAATCTAATATTTATTATATTACATAAATATTAATAAACAATATTTTATTTAGTTTAATCATTTAAATATTATTTTGTATTAATTTATTTTTATTTAACTATTTCTATTCTTATATTAAAAATAAAATTATTATTTTATGTTGTGCAAATAAAGTTTTATCAAAAATAAATTTAAAAATTTATAATATATATCAAGTACTTGAAAGTGGGTAAAGATTGAGTGAGATAGAAAAATGGCAAGATGGTGGAGGAGGTGGGAGTTGTGGCATCAGATCTGAGGGTCAAGGAATGAGGAGAGGGAAAGAGAGAGTATAACTACGGGGGATGGCAACACACAGTTTTATGAGTTATAGGAATTTCTAGGGTGTTTCTTGTTTGTGGTGGTTCTAAAATAAGCTAAACAGGCGTGATGCTTGACATACGGTGATGGACACCTTTTTATTTTTTTTGGAGGGCAGGGGGGTGGTTCTACGTCAAATATATTAGATCGTAGTAGAAAAATATTCATATGTTCCTATTATATTGCTCCACCGGCTGATGGACTTGTTTATATTTTATGATAGCGCAGGTCGTATCTGTCTTAAACAATTTTTTGTTTTAATACAAGTTGACAGACTAGTTATGTCGGTTAATTTACTAAAGTACTTCCTATTATTGCTACAACTTGTCCTCTGTGTTTCCCCGAAACTCCCCGGAGTCATCATCCTCATCCTCTTACCTTTTTCTTTTCGCTGATTTGTTTTTCCCACAGCTACAGGATTCGAGTAAAATAACAAGAGAGAGAGAGAAAAAAAATGGAGCCCACTCTTGTAAAACCTGTAAAAATAAATGTGGGTCTCATTTCCCTTTTTTTTCCCCCTGAAAATTTCACCTTAACTAAGCTTCATGTGATCAGGAGGAGGGACTTTGGAACTGCACAATCTAACATAACAATTGTGGCTATGCCTTTTTACTTTAGCGCTCCATTTTCTTCCTCATTTACTTTTTTTCCCCTGATTGGACTAATATAATGCGGTGCCATTTAAATTTTTGTCATTTTATTTTTACCAAAGTTTAAACCAATATGCGCCTTATTACAAATCTATTCAGTAATTTAAAAATTATCTCATTGTAATTTGGATTAGTAAATTAATACAATTTTTTTTGATGAGGTGATTAAATTAAATACTTTATTCTCTTCTTACTTATATAATATAATAAATATTAAAATAAAATATACATTATTTCAATCCTTCTACATGTTAATGTATTGATTTGTAATAATTGTGATTATTTTCCTTATTTATATTCTTTTCTAATTGTTTAGGTTGACCCATAATTCTTACTTAATCCTTTAATCTTAGGTTAATTAGGTTAAATTATTTTCTTTTTGAGATTTTAGTCACACATATATTCTGTACATTTAATCTTGTAAGAATTCAATAGAATATATAATAAGAAATTCATTCAATAAAATCTTTCTTTTGTTTTGTTTTTTCTGAAACTAATATGGTATCAGAGCTTCTCCCTTATCTTTTCCGCTATTTGATTGTTCATTCTTTGAGAACAACTCAAACCCGAGGATTTCTCTCTACAATAGAAGTTTTCCTTACCGTATCAACCTTTGTTTGTCTTCGATTTGTGTTCCTGTTAACATCAAACCACTATATGCGCTACCTCAGTGTTGTTGCTAGTCAAACATTCAATTTTCTTCGTTTGTCCAAGTTGTTGCTCCCCAATGATAGGTTCGATCTGATTTGATTTTAATTACAATGGAGAAAATGGTAGCCTATTTAAGATGAGTAGTTTAAGTATTAATCTTTGGTAAGGAAAACTTCTCATCTTGTAAAAAGGCATTGAAAGGCTTGTAATCAATCACTAACATCTTTTTGCCTCTTTTTTATTTTGATTTCTTTTCAATATAAAAGGCTTGGCAAGCCCAATCAAATTAGGAAAGTTCTATGAGACTTTATTTTAATAATGCCATACATTCTTCTTGAGCTAATGTCACATCTTCTAGGTTCATGTCTAGATGAGATGCCTTGGTTGGATTGACATCTTCATTCTTTTTAAAAGGAAATTGTATAAAGAAATCCTAATTTTTCCACAAAGGTGAAGGATGCATAAATTGGTCATGTTTTCTTAACTGCACTGCATAAGCTGATCCTTGATTTCTTCATATCCTATAGGATTTGTTTAAAGTTCAACTAACTTTGGCACATTATTTTATGGAGTAAAATAGCTTTTGAACCTAATTCCTTATGGCAAGATTTAAAGAGTTTTGGCTGTACAATAAACATCCGCTCTAATAAAGATATCCTTATAAGGAAGATTGCTTCCAATAATCTTTATCTAGATAATGTAATCTAGAAAGAATCAAATTCTGACCTTCCTTCTAGAAAAAAGATTGACCTTGAATATCTTCCTGTCGATTGTTCTGAAGTACTCACTATATGGCTTCCACTCATCAAGAGAGAAAATCTTTGACGCTCCTAGATGCACTTTTATTCATGTAGGCTATCACCAGGATAGACTTGTCATATTTACTATAAAATATGCATCTTGATGTAGGGGAGTGGAGGTTCTACTTTCTACAATGGTAAGCAGGGTTGTGACAGATAAACAAGATGTTTTGAACAATCTTTGTCTATGCTTGTATCAATATTATCACAATGTGGTAGAGCAAAGATTGTATCTTCATCTACTTCTTCCTATTCCTTAAACAGAGATTCAAGGTCTTCATTGTCTTGGATTGGAATGCTAAATGGTAACTGCTATATGAGCTTGATCACCTTGGATTTGTTTGGACATAATATTTTGAAAATGTCCCCTCTTTTCACAAAAATAGCCCTTTTTTTTCAAAGAAGAAGGATTGTTTTCTAAAGAATTTGACCACTCTCCTTAATTTTCTATATTTGTGGCTCTTATTATAAGTGTTTGGAAGAAATAAGATCTTTTCTTTGTGGGACACAAGCACTTGTCTCTCTCTTTGCACTTGATTTGCAAATAAGGCTTTTTTGCATGCCTTCTAAAGCTTTGCTTTGCCTTCAATAATGGCTTAGAAGAACTTCTGTTGTTCGCAAAGCTTGTCAATAGTTGACAAGGCTAACTGATATATTTCTCCAAAAGAGAGCTACAAAGGTCAATTCTTTCGACTCCGTCCAGCCATGTATTTTGCCATTATTGATAGTCACCCAATGTTGCTGTCAAGCCTTAGCTGCATCTACAATACACAACATTAACTCCCTTCTCCTCAAATATTATTAATCTGTGGACCTCGAAACCACCATCCAACACCATAACATCACCCTCACCCCCTTTTCCTTTTTCCATGGTGACACCTTTGGTGGTCGTGAGTCACCAAAGAACCAAATTTTGAGGCCTTTTTCTCTTCCTTTGGTTCTTTAGCCATGAATGACCTTCCAAGAAAAAGGTTTCAATGGGCATTCCTGAAGTCCATACCCACACTTGTCGCAATTTTCAACTTTTTAAGGTGATTTTTTAACTCAATTTTTAATTTAAACACTAAGAAAAAACTTAGAATGTAAGCATTGTAATAGTAGTCAACATGAACTAGAATTGGGCTTCTAATATTAGAGAATATATTTAACTAAATTGAGAATTTTAATCATCAATTAAGTTGTCAGTGTTAATTTTATGTTGTTTCATGTAACTAAGAAACTCTTTTTAAGTATACCTCGGTATTGCCTTGAATTGGTTTAAGAGAGGACCACCATCATTAGTCTTTGTTACTGAATGTATAATAAATAGACACTTACTATTCACTTCAAATAATATTTTTATCATGTTACTAATTCTTATTCTTATCAACTTGAATGTCTATTTATTTTAAATAAATTATTTTACAATGTTTGAATTAAAATTAATAGGAATGAAGAGGAATGATGCTAATTCTTCTTCTTTTTTGATGGGATGGCCTTGCTTCTTTTAAGGAGTACAATTACTCAGAATACCACTAAAGAATGCATCGTCCCGTGTCATTCTTATGTCATCGATCAAATTACATCAATGAACAAGATATTCATCCCAGTAAATATTCATGACCAGGAGGGCACACGTTTTTGAAGATTGTTGAATGTCGACAACACCCTACTAGTTTACTGTGGGTTAAAAAGGCGAGAAGCTATCTATTTAGATCAAATGAAAGATAAATGAATGAAACCCTTCATCACCCCGTGATGTCAAGAAATTGCTACATAATTTTTTGCTGGAAGTGGTTTACAAGTGTTAGATTCCAGCATCTACCAACGCATCTACCAACGATGTTCTTGATAGGGAGCGGACCCCTAAGACACAAACAGGGCACATGAGTTAGAGATCACAATTCTAAAGCAAGCACACTGCGAGAGCATGCACACACAAACGTGTACACACACACACACGCGTGCACGCACGACGCACGAACACTCTCTATCTTCTTCTAAAACTTATTTCTGATAGCAAGTTTACATAAGCATGACATTTTGAGAAGAAAAGCATCAATGGATGGGCCAAAATGTATCTTCCATCCCACCTAAATCAATGTCTTCCAACAGAAACAGTAAAAATTAGCAATAAGGAGATTCAAGTTTTACCAGTTATGTGAATCAAAGCTGTTTTTGCGATTGTCTCCCATCACAAAGACATAACCTTCAGGCACGACCTGCAACCGAAAAAATAAAAACCACACTTGAAACACGTTGCCAATATCAATTAACAAAATTTTATTGCAAGTTAGGCTGGCAATGAACCAAGCCAGCTCTTGAGTTGTTTGCATGTCAACTCATTAATTGGCTTGACAAACTGGGTTTCATGAACCAAATAAGTCGAATCTGAGTTGAAAAGCTGATTCCTTTATGACTAGTTACATTCATTTGGTTCTTGAGCCAACTCAGGTAAATTACATATATAATAATACATTACACAACAATTTATTAACAGAAAATTCTAAAGGTACTATAATATAATATGCAATAATAATATATAACATATGTTAATGAGCCAAATGAATGAATGACAAATCAAACTCAAACCGGTTTAGGCTAGATTGGCTTATTAGGGGCCTAAAATTCATTCAGTTCATATAATTTCAGCTAACACGCCGAGTTAAACAGTTTGTGAGTTCTAAGTCAAACTTTAGTCATTAAAATGGGTTCATATTATGTGACCCGAACTTCAAGCGGCTGCAAATTTAACCGACAAAAGTAGTCGAGTCCAAGAATTGGCTCATTTTCAGCCTGACAATTTTACGAAGGAAGGAACTTTTTTGAAGCATTACCAGTGGATCAATCTCATAAGCAAGTGGCTCTAAAACAAATTCTTCTTCTTCATCAATGCAGTTCACCAGTAGTTTTCCATCACGAACCTATCCAAAAAATCCAGAATGCACACAAGATGTTAGAAATCAAGGTACAATAATTTTAAAGAGTAGAAGCAAGAATGGTCGCTAAAGAAGGCTTAAACCAAATGCCATCCATTAGTCAATATTAAAATCTTACCTCAACACAATCCCCAGCCGTTGCCACAATTCTTTTTATAAAAACATCTGCTGAACCAAAACCAACATCCTACAGAACCCCGATATATTAGAAAATAGTAAATGTCATTACCACACCTTAATATTAGATGAAACGAATAGAAAAGCAAGGGAAGCAATGCATTCCTAAAGAAGTACATGAAACCTGTAAAATAGGAGGCGGCTTAAAAATTATTATATCTGAGACATCAGGCTTTCTAAAGAAGAAGGAAACCTGTTACATCATTAACAATAAATCAATGCAATCAGTTGATAAAAAGCAGAGGCAAAATAGGAACAGTTACCTAAGTGAACATAACGTACTATATTCCCGAATCAACCTGACCACCTACTTTTCAGCTATGCACCAATAAGAAAGCATCATTAAGCTTTTGATGGGATTGTGCAGCTCGTGGAGACTCATACAACACATGGGAATCGCCTCTTAACGCAAGGAAGAGAACTAGGATATCAGAGGGCGGACGTGAAAGGTGAACTTGATATGTTGATATTAGCTTCAACATCAAAACTTGGCTATTTACATACTGTACTAAGTGACTAAAATTCTCGCCAACTGGATAGGGATACATATAAAACATGATACGCTTCTTAGAGCGAGGAAGGTAATTGGGATACGAGAGGGCGGAGGTAAAAGGTAAAGTCGAGACAGTGATATTTCCGACAACATCAAAACTTAGCAATTTACTAGAAATACTTAACTGTAGTAACCAAAATTCTCGCCATACTGTGGCTGACAATATAAACTTTCTTAATACTTTTTGCAAGGACCAAAAAGAGCAGTCAAAACTTTGAAGGACTTGAATTCTTCAGGAGTACTAACCTTCTCCGCTAAAATACGGTCACCCACATTCAGAGTTGGGTACATAGCGGACGAGGAAATATATCGGGAGGGAAAACTAACAGTCACAACAGTAAACACAGCTTTCGCACCCTCTGAACAGAGAAGTAACAAGCGCGAGAGCCATCTTGTCTTCTGAAAACCCTTGGAACTGTACCTTGACTCCTCATTATCATTCCCGCCAAAACAATGTGTTCCACCTTTATCCACTACACAGCTAGCGGGAACGGGAATCCACTGGTTACAAGGAAGCCACTTCGATCCCTGTAAAAAGGGTATAATCGAAATGGCTTTAAACGGAGAAAAACCACATACAGCCGAACCCGCAGCAGATGAACCGGATAAACCAACTGTTGATCTCATCATCGAAATCAAACCCAATAGAAGCGGGTTTTTAGAATTATCACCCAGAACTCCTGCGGCAAAAGTCGCATACGTAGAGACTGAATTCTTTGCCCAGCAATTCGATATGGGCCGTCTGAAATGGGAATGGGAATTAAGCACGCCGCCACACCGGGGAGGGATCAATATCAGGCTTCTGTTGGCCAGGACAGAATACGCGAAACCCTAGCAAACAATCGGAGACATTTTCAAGGGAGATAGAAGTGAACCGGAGACGGTAGAGTTGAATTGAAACTTGGTGAGAAAAGTATTCAGAGAAGACAAAAGGGGCTAAAGGTCCCGAGGTTTTCTGACGGGCTAATATTTCGGCCCTTTGTTATAAATTTTTTAATTAAAATATGATAAATATATAATTTTTTTAATAAAAATGATAAATATGTTATTTAATTAAAAATTATATAATTATCATATTTTAATTAAATAATTAAAGAATTATTATATTTTGATTAAAAATAAAAAATATAAATAATTGTATAATTTTTCTTTTAAATTCACACAACCCCTAAACCCAAGGGCCAAACTTCAGAAGCTACATAAAAGAATGATAAGCATTCACTGTAAAATTAGGAGTGTTAATTAGTCTATTAAGCCTTAGAAACTCATTTTAACTTAGTCTAATTGGGTCGGGTGGAACTACGACCAAAGACATGTTCTGTTTAATTTGCCCAAATAATTATTATTTTTTAATTATTAATATTTTGTTATCTTATATATATATATATATATTACTCTTATTTCATTTGATTCTCTCTGTATATTCCAATTTTTATTACTTACTCAAACTCTTCCTACTTCTTAATTGTTTTCATTATTGACGTATATGCTTATATATATATATATATTTATTTAAAGTTAATTATACTAATATAACTTATACTTTATTTGATAATACCAAGTTATTTTTTTTATTATTGATAAAAATATAAAGGTTCTAAAAACCCATTGTTTTAAAATATATGTCTATAAGTTTGTAAAAAGATATTTTTATATTACAAATATAAATTTATAAAAAACAATAGTTCAAACAGCCTTAATTTACCATAATCTAACATAAAATTAGGCTTGCTCGAACAAAGCAGGGCCGGGTTTCGAGCATAAAAATAAGTCTAATGTCTTAATCAGTTTAGGCATCGGGTCTACGAGATATTCAACTCGACCCTACCTATGAACAGCCCTATGCAAAATTTTTAGATTTGATAAACAATGGCTACCTCAATTTCTATTATTTATAAAATTTAAATATACAAATTCATTTATATAAATAATAAATTTGCTTGTACATAAAAGCTATATATATATACACACACATCCCATATTATCTAAAATTTAATTTTTTTTATTGAAAAAACAAATGCAAGTCGTAAAATTGCCATTTAATTGTAAGCAATCCAATCTAATTTTCTTTAATTAAACAGAATTATTAATGAAGTATGTGTTAAAATTATGTAAGTAATATAATTTCTTTAAACATCAAATGTTTTAGTTTATCCCTTTTTACAAAATTCTTTTGTGAATGATTATATCAAGAGGGACAGTAAAATGGTTGGACCAAAAAAAAAAAAAAGGAGGTTAGTAAAATATGTAAATATTCATCCATGTATAAAACTACTATCATATATATATATATATATATCTCAATTTATATATGAACAATGAAAAATATTTACTTATCCAGATATAAAAAAATGACAATTCCAAATAAATATCCCAACTAATCACAAATTAGCAAGATTTGCGCGTGATAATTTATTTGAAAATTGAAAGTATATACGGCAAGCCTTGCCGTAATCTTTTTTCTTTATAATGCCAAGGTAGAAGGAAGAAGGAAAAAAAAAACAGTCTATTAAATAATAATAATGTTATTTGGTATATATTTTGAAAAATTAGAGAAGAAATTTATTTTTATTTTATAAATATATAACTAAAAAATAATTGATATATTTAATTTAAATAAAATCTATTATATCTTGTTATTATTATTTTTTGTTCTACTAATATTTTTAAATAAAGATATGAGAGTTATTTATTATTATTATTTTTTATTCTTGTACTATTTTTATTTAACTAAACATATAAATAAAATAATATTTTTATTATTTTTATATTATATCAATTTTAATTATTATATAACATTCACATACTTATTTTTTTTATATACTTAACAATTTAAAACAAACAAGATTTTGCAATCAAAGAGTAACAACCCCTTGTTTAATGATAAAATTAACCCTGAATATTTGCTCAAAAGTTCATACTGGTGGAGGAGTTTAATGAGATTTGGAGCGCTGCGCCAATCAACGACGTCTTCCAGAAATTCTCACGAGAAAAAAGAGAGATGTATATACAAATATATATATATATATATATAATATTTTATATTTTTATGATTGAATTCTTTAATCAGAATATAATAAATATATTAATTAATAATAATAAAATAATATGTATATAGTTTTTACAGATAAATATATAATTTTTTAATTAAATTATATAATTATCATATTCTAATTTGAAAACTATATACACCATATTATAATTAGAATTCTAATAGTAAAGATATAAGAAAATACATCTAAATTTAATCTATTTCCAATTTACCCATTCTAACAGATGAACCTAAGCGGAAGAAGCTTGACTATTTAGTCAAAGAGTCATGTTAATTTTATTTCATATGTCTATCAAAATTTTTAATATTATCCTTATATTAACTTGGCCAATATTATCCTAGTGCAAAATTAGTCAAATAAGCAAAGTGCATTATATTTTATTGGATAATTAATGCTTGCAGTCAATGAGCTAACTAGATCCACGTCAATATATTTTTTATTTTTAAATTTTACTTAAGGTTTTAATTGTGTTTTTTAATCTCATTTTGTTTTAATTTTATATCCTACTTTTAACTTGAATTTCACTTTTTTTAATTTTATTTTATCCTAATTTGATTCTTAATTTTATTTTAAGTTTTATTTTTGTCTCTTAATTTTATTTTTTTTTTAATTTAATATTTTTAACTTACAAGAACCACACAAATCTTTTTTTTTTCTTTAACACTATCAAATTGTCATGAAAAGTTTACCAGAGTTAACTCATTAAGAAGTTATATAAAATTTTTCAATCAAGTAATTTAATTTGACAATATTTTAAGAGAATGAAACATGCATCCGATTAGTTTTTAAGAGTTAAGAGAATAAATTAAAATTAAATTAAATTAAAAATAAAAAAATAAACTTGAAATTAAATTAAATTAAAAAAATAAATTATAATACCGCAGTTATTTGACTAATTTTGCATATCCTTCGTAACGTCAAAATTTTTTCTAACAATTTGTTTAACTCAAGACCTATTCAAAACAACTAATTTAATGCTATGTTTAGCAACTTTTATAAAATAAATAAATAAATAAATAAGTAGAATGAAATAAATTTAATTTTTTTAATTTAAAAGTCTAATGTGAAAATGGATGAAATTTTTGTTCATTCATCTAAGAGTTATAAAAGTGCACAGAATCAGAATAGTAAGTATTATAAATACTAAATTATAATATAGTAGATCCATATTGCTAACGGATTGTCTTGAAAAAGCCAATGAAATTATCAAAGTTCAGTTGATGTTTTTATATATATATTTTACCTTTAGTCATCGTTTGTTATTAAAAGTAATATATAAGTATACGAATGCAGTCTCAGCAGAGGCAAATGAAAATCAAGAAATTCCAAAATCAGAGAAGGGATGAAAATTTCATACAAGAATTTATATATCAAAGTGATACGCCTATATTAATAATCATATTGGAAGAAGAAATGGGCTAAAAGTTACCTGAAGAGTAGACACTTTCAATATCATAATAATAGAAGAAAAATTTGAACAGTAGCCCAAATAAAAATAAAAATAAAAAGTAATTTTACGACGGTTGCATAGTAGCAGTCGTCCCAACTGCTGCTAAAAGGTAGACATTGGGACAGTTGGATCTTAGCAGCGTCACCCAACTGCTGGTAAATAGCCATGGTTTTTTTTAGCGGCGGTTATAGCCAGGGTTAGCAGATATCACATCTACGAAAATTTTTGCTCTCCTCTGCATAGCGCAATAGCAGTACCTTCCCAGCTTGCATAGCTGCTCTAGCCACTGTAAGACTCCACCGCCGACCGTTCATCCGTTAGATCTGTCATTTTTGTGCGTCTAAATTGTTTCTCTTCCATTTTCAATCATTTTGAGATAATTTTTTTTTATGTTCTTTCATTTTTCAAGATCTACTAAATAGCTCAAAGATTGTTAAAACACTTGATTATTATTCTTTATTATTTTTTAGTATTTAAAAATTTGATGGGAGAATTTTTTTATTTATATATTTATATTAATTTGTAAGAGGCTTTAATTTAAATGTTGTCAAGATTGTTTGAATAGAAAAAATTTTTAAATTTTTTTTTATTTTTTTACTTTTACAACCATAAATTACTTAATTTATTAACCTTAGTACATTTGGTCACACTTTGCCTTGAATGTTGATCAAACATATGCATTTAAAATATGGGATGAGCATGCATATCATTTTCATTGTTTCTTGTAAGACTTCATTTTCTCACTGAAAAATTGATGGCATATTAAATGTTATATTTACTTTCGAATAAGGACTAATTTATACATCATAGGAAAAAAGTTCAAGATTTCATATGTTTAGGAGACTCTTGTAGGCATTTTCTACTGCTAATTATTTTACAACTTTATTCCATAATTAGTTCCATTCCCCGGTATAGTTTCAAGAAAAACTAAATGACAGTATAACTTATTATTCAAATTCATAGACAAAAAAAAGAGTGATTGTCATTTTAGTATTTATAGTGATGAAATTAGTGCAATATTATACTTTATAAAATATTAAAATAATACAATAAAGTTGTAAAATATAACAACGAGACAATAACAATTATTACCTTTTGAGGGTCAAAATAATCTTTTTTTTTTATTCAATGAATTTCATATCACAGTTAGACTTACAATAATTTTGCAACTCCATTAAGCTTATCAATGCAATTTAACCATTGATATATTTCTTCCCCCTAATTTTATCACATTTATGTGATCATTCTCACAAGAGAAAGTGTCTTCATGATTTTTTTTATTATTATGATAAGAGATATTTTTGAATTTTGTCTAGTTAAATTATTTTTTCAAATAATTTTGAAGACATATTATTATCTTTGTTGGTCAATAATTTTATCTAATTTTCAACAACCTATAAGTCATTCTTTTCCTTAAAAATGAGAGTTCAGTTTTTTAAATTTATTACATTTGAGATTGATTCTACGTTTGTTCTAGATTTCCTAGCAAGTGAAATAGAGTTCTAAGTCTTGGACTGATTTTGACCTTGACAGCAATGGGTATGTTGTGGATGGCCATCCCTTATGGCTATCCAAATATATACAAAATATTGTATTTTTCTCTCTTTGATTATATCTTTTAATATCATGAGAATTTTTTAGACTTGTGTGCCTAACAAAGTGGGATTAACTTATGTATTAATTGAGTGCAAAAATAAATATTACTGATAACTTCAATTTATGATAATGATTCTCGACATATTAAATTAACAGTTGCTTTTCCAATATTAATTTCCTTGTTTATGATTAGAGTTATTAATCTCCAATTCATACATAAATATGTCTTCAAAATCTTTATGAATATTTTGATAGAGTGGTCTAGAAATTTTGACTTGGTACTTTTTTAGTTCAAGTCTCATCATATATTATTTCTGTCTTTTTCCCTTTTTAAATGTGTTTAAGTAATATAATATAATAATCTTAACTATTAGTTAATATAAATGTTTTTTTCTAGTTGTCAACCATGATGAATTTCCTATATTGTTTCTCTATTCTCTTGCAAATTTGTGAGGCATCTTCCTTTTTGCAAGCTGTAGAAGCTATATTTCATATTTCTAGATTTATTCTTGTGCACTATAGAAATTTATTCCTTCAATTTACAAGTATTGAAGTTTGAACTTTGGTGTCATCTCATACTTCATATATTATAGTGTCTTTTTCGGCCAAATATATGTCATAGCATTGAAGTATACATGCAAACTCTGTTCTCAGTTTATTAGATTAAGACACGACTAGAAAATGTTCTATTTCATTGAATTCAGTCATACTTACCAATCACCTTTTTAAAATCTCTCCATACAAATTTCTCTTTTCTTTTAACACTGCACTTAGATATATATTTTACTTGACTTCACTGGCTTTCTAAGTATGTATGTTTTCTCTTCTTCTTTTTTTGGCAAGTAGTCCATGCATATAGTTTTGACTGTATGTGGGTAGCTATTGCATCATTTCCTTTTGGTTTTGCAGAGATGTGCTTGAGTGAGATATATGTCTTCAAAACCCATAAGTATTGTTGGTGCTCATGCTTTAGGTACATAGATTATAGTTTTATTCTCATCCCATAGTCCCTCTGCTCATGCTAATATTTGTTTGTTGATTGAAATATGGTTGTTCCTTAACTTTTGAGTTTCCAATTAAATTTTTACTGATATGGTACACACCTCCATCTCTTAACAAAACGTAGTACTATACTCTTGGTTTGCCCTTTTATTTATAAATATTTTATCTTGAATTATTGTTACATTATTATATTTGGATTAAAAAAAACACTTATTCTCAATTTACTGTTGAACTGAAGGGCATTGAATGTTCTCAATTAATGGTTTTAATTATATTAGGTAATATTTTTAATGTATTTATTAAACAATATTTATCTCTTATAATTTAATTTTTATATCTTCCTAATAACATTATATATTTTTAATTTGGGTACATGATTAAGGGAGTAGAAATCGAGCAAGTGCAGCAAAATATTATTTACTATCTTCCAATTAAGAAGAAGGCTATTAGTATATTTATAACGTATAAAATCTTTTGCTAAATGATATTAAAATTGTAGAACTTATCAATTGATTTGTAAAACTTTTTTCATGACAGTATTATTGCATGTATTAGATTTAACTTTTAATTTTACATTTAATTATCATTTATAATTTATAATTATTATGATTATTGTATACAAGTTATTTTAAACTATATTTATATTCAAATTTAAATATCAAAAAAAGGAAAAATTTTCAAAAAATAAAAAAAAATAGTGATGGTTGGAATGGTTGCTACAAAAGGATTCATTTTTTTTTTATTGCAACAATTGTATAGAAACAACTGCAAAATCCGCGTCATAACTTGCAATGGATGTATCAATAGTCACAAAAAATTTATTGTGACGATTGTTCTCACAGTTGAAAACAATTGTTGCAATTTAGAGCTTGTAGCAGTAAATTTTACAACCGATGTCGCTATGTCCAAAGACAACCATTATGCCCGTCTTTATGACAATAAATTAGGTTATAAAATTTAATTAAAATATCTATTCATAATTAAAAATT
This sequence comes from Erythrophleum ivorense, assembly GCA_026724425.1. Taxonomy (NCBI): domain Eukaryota; kingdom Viridiplantae; phylum Streptophyta; class Magnoliopsida; order Fabales; family Fabaceae; genus Erythrophleum; species Erythrophleum ivorense. The sequence continues at coordinate 3,392,163 of JAIUCV010000034.1, read as the reverse complement.
GATATTCCCTGCAATTTGAAGTGAAACAAAAATTCATGTTACCTTGAGAAGGGGATTGAAAGAATTTCCTTCAATTTTCATCCATTTCTTTTATTTGAAGAAAAAAATCTCTTTTTATTATCTCTCATTCTATTCCATCAATATTCATCCATCCAAACATGCCTAGGAGAAATGAAAGTTAAAAAAAAGATTCCTACTTTGGTATGTTTTACTTTTGGATAGGCGGTTAAGCATTGACAGTCAGGTCTAATACGCACCATTTTTTTTTCAATTTTTTCGCCAACAAATAAGCACCATTTATTTGAGCTGGAATGTTGTATTAGATTATAGGTTTATTCTCATTCAGTCATTATGGGTCAACGGCTCAATGTGAAACAAACTCTCTCTGTGTAATATTCATAAGATTAATAAGAACCGAAGAGAATGGGAAGATTTTTTTTTTTGGGTCAAGAATGGGAATTACTTGTTAAGTTGCGTTACGCTCACAATATGATTTGGCGAGTTGGTTGGGCTATGGTCCAATGTGTGGTAGCCAAGTGGGTTTACGTTAAAGGTTTAACCCTACATCACACATTAGACTTGTTTAGTTTGTCCACCCCAACCCATAGACTTATTTTCTTTTTGGGAAGAAATTACAAGCGTGCTTTTGATACATAGATAGTTAAGATGGAAACAAAAATAAAAAGTAAAAAGATAATTTTATATATAAGAAATATTTATAATATCTTTATTTTTAATAATTAAATAATTTATTAGAGAATATTAAATAATAATTATAAGAGTAAAATTATAATTTTTGTAAACTTTTCTTCCCTTTCTCCCCCTTTCTCCAAGGATACCGAACAGGCCGTTGAATTTCAATCCAAGGGAAGTGAGAAGAAAAAAAGAAAGGAAGAAAAGGGGCTCATACTCTTCGTTTTTAATCACTTTTTGTCATTATCAAACCTGTTATCCCAAAGCCTTGCTTCATTTAACAAGGAATGCGATTTCACGAATCATTGGCTTAATTTATGTATTGACAATGCTAATTCAGGGACATCAGAAAATATTAATTAGTGTAGAGTTTTCTTTCAAGAAAAAGCATTTATTTTCATCAGATTTGGTATGAATTTATTTTGAGAGAGAGAGAGATCCATTACTAAATATTAAATAATCAGTATAATTATTATTTAATAGTATATATATATATATTTAAATATAAATATAAAAATTCTTTTTTAACTTTCAAAATCACTATTTTTATTCTATTTTCCATTCCTTATACAAATAAAAATTTTACAAAAAATAGTATAACCATTAGAATGATGAACAAATGACATAATAATAGATATGGTAACAACTTGGAAGGAATTTGGCTGATAAAATTCAGAAACAGTCGTATCAATAATCAACGATCTCAATCAAAGTTTTAAATTGTGGTTGATATTGCGGTTGCGTTGTAGTTACTATAGTTGTAGGCGCTGCGGGTGTTATAATGCGGTTGCGGTTATTGCGGTTGTGATTTTTTTTTGAAGTTGCACAAATTATTTTGAAAATGTATATAATCATTATAACTCTCATATACATAAATATATCATACCTAACATCAATATTAATTAAATAAATCTTTATTTTGAACAAGCATATCAATGTTATTTGATAAAATTAAAAGAAAAAGTTAAATAATATAAAAGTATGCTTATATACTTATTATAAAGAGAAAATTAGAATCACCACATTGTAGAATGTTGTGAAAGACCGTAGCTTCCACTTTCACTTTTATTATCACCTTGTCTTGCTCCTTATACAAAAACATAATAAAAAAAATCCTCCACCTGTATTCTCCATTTGCTGATAAGGAAAATTTGATACTGGGTGATAATAAGGCTCTTGATAATTTATTAAAGGTTGATAATATGGTAGGACTTGAGTCATTGGGTAATGATCATGTGACATATGAGAAGGTTGTTGATAAAATGGGGGATAGTAACTTTGAGTATTTTTAGATGAGCCACTAATGCCAAAATCACTAAAACTTTGTGAAAAAGTAGAGAAAGAACTATCTTCTAGTAAACCTCTTTGTTACCTTTCACCTTTTATAGATTGATGACCACTTCTTCTATTATCCAGAGCCTCTATTTTGAAAAGATGTCATATCAACAGCAAAACCTAAATCATGCATAGTATATGGAATGTCTTGATATGGATCTTGTTCCCTATCTTCATCTATGTTATGATCACTTTCTGTTATATCACTACCGTCACTATCACTATTGTTACTTGGTGGACTCAAACTACCATCACCACATTAACTATGACTTTCATGGGAACTTGAATCATCATCAGTCTCTATCTCTTCATCATCAGTATCCATTCTTAGGAGCCATTTTGAATTTTGAACTCTATCCAATAATAGGCCTTCTCTTTCCTCAATCCATGGAGACAAGGGATCATCTTCTTGGAATATATAATCAAGATTAATTAGATTGAAACTTTGTTCTATCTTTTCTAGAATACGCCTCTTATTCTCTCTCATTTTCAATTTCATATTGTAAAAGGCAAATACAAGTTTTTGTAATTTTTTATACTTGAGTTTATTTCTTATCTTTGTATGAATATAACTAAATGTGTTCCAATTCCTTTCACAATTTGAAGTTGAAGTTGTTTGGCTTAGAATTTATGTGTCTTTTCCCATTATTATATATACATACACATATGCAATAGATAGTTCAAAGTTTATCCAACCTCGGTGAGATGAAATGGAGGTGTAATTTAGGATTGTGGGAGGTAAATGCTATGTTCTTATCTGATTTTGTCATATACCCTTCCTTATATGGAGGAAATTCCATGTGGGAGTCTAATCATTCTTGATTAACAAATTAGGAAGTGAGGTGTGTTATAGAAATTTATCAAGCATGCTTATTGACTGATTATTGACATAATCTGGATTGTGTTATGAAATTGATGGCTTGAATTCTATATTCTTCTAAGAAATATATATATACATATTTTCGTAGCAATACTCCTTAATACTAGTTATATATATATATACACGTATTCTTTTAATCATTCACTAAAAGCGTTTTTTATAGCATTATCCTAGCTTATTCGGATAAAATATTAAGTACTTAATTAATTATACATATAATGATCTATGTAGATATTTAATTATCCAATTAGTTCTTTCTTTTTTTTCTTTTTCCTTAATTTATAATACTCTATTTATTTATTGATTAAGTACTCCTTTACTTGTCCATAGGCTATATGTTCTATGTATTAATAATCTCTTGTTTAATTGCAATGACAAATGAGTATTGCTTATATTGTTCTAGCCTATTGTGTGTGGGTTACTAGCCCCCGACACACTATCTAGTGTTTATTGTAAGATTTGGGTGGAGAAGGAGCTATTTGTTATGTGTAGCCACCCGTGAAAGGGTAAGGAGCTGTCAACGAGGTAAAATCATCCCAGAGACTTAATTATAATGTGTACTGGTAAGTGGAAAAGGAGATGCCCGTTAGGTGTAGCTACCCATAAGGGATAAGGAGCTGCTAACGAGGCATAACCGCCACCGACATTGGTTAATCTTAAAATTTGAATGACTTTTATGTTTAAGATTCAACTTTTGCAGATGATTCCTTGTATGAGCTTCAGTCATATTTAACAATTCTTAGCTAACCTAGTTTTTTTTTTTTTTGGTGTGTAATTAATGGTCTACCCACTGAGTTCAACTCATTCTTTTAAATTTTAATTTTTTTAGATAGTGTTGTCAAATTTGACCCACCTCCTTCATCTTAGTAAATAGAGGCGTTGTATTGGTGAGTCCCGTCTTCGGATCTTGAAGGCGTGGAATTTTGTTGTGATACATTTTTGTTGGGTTGATTGTAATATACATTGGATTTAGCTTGCTTAACACAAATGGGATCCCCCTCCCCTAATAATTCTTTTGTTCTATGGCATATTGAATGTTGAAGGAGAGCTTGGAGCTCCCCTTACTATTTTTACTAGATTTATAGTTATTGTAAAAATTTGGAAATGTCCAAATTTCAAAGGAAATTTTATTAAAAGTTTTGTGACAACTATGAATATCTATGTTATGAAAGGAGACAGTATAATGATTTAGATGATAAAGTGTGCTTGAGTTGCATTGAAAAGAAAAAGAAGGTCTCTTTTTGGTTAGGCTTAGGAACTTGAGCATTTTTTGTTTTTTGTGCTGGTCACATCCTTCCACTTTAGGTCATAACAATAGGCCACTTTAGGAAGCTCAATCCTCAATAAGCCTGGCTTCCCATCACCGAGTCTCGCAATGGAAATGCTTACTACGCTGCCTTTCACAACCTCAATGCTGGTGTTGGCTTCCCGGCCATGCTTTTGCCTGTCGCGTTCACTAATCTTGGCTGCTACATTTCTTCACTCCCCTTCTATCCATTTTTTTTTTTTTTTTTTAAATCTTCCCTGCTTAGCATTTAATTTCGTTTCTTGACCTTCAAAACTATATGTAAATCTTTGTTACTCTTGATACTTTTTTCGTATTCTTTTAGGTTTAGGATTGGAATTGTTTTTTTAATCTTGAATTTTTAATTTGCTGATTGCTTAAAAAGTTGGAAATAAATATTTTGATGGGACTGGACATTTCGGTGAGACAATAGTTGACAGTGATTTGCATTCTTTGCTCCTTTCAATGTTATTATTTGTTAAGAACATTTAAATTGTTCAAATTTAATTTTAATAATTTAAATTTTATTTATTTTTTTAAATTTTTTTTTATTTTAAAAGAAGTAAATTGAAAAATAAAAATAATTTTTAACTGTGAATTTAAAAAATAATATTTAGTATTAAAAAATAAAATAAAATTTAGATTATTTAAATTTAATTTAAATGATCTAAGTATAGTATTGCATGCAGAGAAACCATATTATAGTTGAGGGTTAGTTAATATTTCAATTCTTTTTGATATTTTTAAGTCATTTTTCTTTTCTAATTCTTGTGCTTCTCCCACAATATTACCCAATATTGTAGCAACAAAGAAGCCCCAGAACAACACTTAAATAGGGGTTAATTTGGGCTGCTCTCTCACCATCACATTGCTTATTCATGCCCACACCTTTCTGATAAAGTTAACCAGCAGTCAGCAAAGAGCACAAGTATAAACAAACGAAAAAAGAATATGGGTTACCTTCAATCGTACCAAAATCCTTCGCCCTTCAATTGTACCAGAAGTCACAGAATGAGTGACTATGACATCACCAAGCTTTTTCCTCTTCAGCAATGCCGTTTCTTTTTAACCATGCAGCTCGAAGTGGCAGAGAACAGCACAAGATTTGGCAGACAAATTCACCATGCTACCCTTAGATCTATCACCGTTCAAATCAAATTTGGATAACTCAAATTTTTTTTAGACATTTGACTTTTTTTTTAAAAGATGCAAAACACAAAATAAAAATAATTTTTTAATTATCAACTAAAAAAAGATGATGACGGATATTAAAAAAATTAAAAAATATAAATTTAAAATTTTTAAATCACATTTAGACAATTTAGATTTAAAGAAAGGAACAGCAGCCTCTAGGAAGTGCAGAGAGTTTGCATGCCAAGATTTGGCCAAAAATGAGATGCAATTTGGTAATATTTGAAAGTAAAAAATAATTTGATAGTTATAAAATTTCTAATTATTAGCAGTTACAAACGGCTATATCCTTGGTTATAAAACCATGGATACACAAGTCATATTTTAATTAACAATTTTAATAATAAAGATATAAAAATTTGTAACCAAATTTCCTTTTTTAGTCAATTCTTCTAGCTTATATGATTTTTGTTAATAGTGATATTATATCAACTAAATGATTTGAACAAAATCCATATTGTTTGTATGAAATTTTGAGGGATTATTATGAGTCGAGTTGGGATTATTTATTAAGAGTAATAGAAATTTTAAAATTTAGCAGGAATGAGAGTTTTGGCACCTCCTTATGAAATTAATTTCATTTACGTAAGATTTTGTGACGGGATTCCTGTTTTGGTTATGCACTCCCTTGTGTTTACCTATTCCATTTGACATTCTTGAACCTATTTTGATGAAACGAAATGGATTCTTCACTGTAGATTTGTTAGAGACAAGACAACTCCACCTACATCCCCTCGAATGCCTGTGTTACGACCTGTCCACGCACGCGACCGCCATTGGAGCAAAATATTACTTTTACCTCGTAAACCTCGGAATAACTGACAAAGAACATAGATACACCGCAAAATAACTTCTGAAAACAAAAACCACGGAGGATGATGACTTGGGTGAGTTTCCAGGAAATAAGTTAGGACATGGAGACAAGGGTGCCAAACGTGCCGACGCAAAGCAGCCAAATAAAAAATAACAATAATAAAAAAATAAACTAGTCCCAGAAATAATAAATGCATGTTTTAGTTTAAAATTAGATTTCAGTGTAATTTTTTATATCTTTATTATTATATTTTTAAATAAAATTATAATATTTTTAAAATTCTTTTTTAAAATCTAATTGTATAATGGAAAATTATAAAAATTATATATTTATTTGTAAAAATTTAAATGTCATATTATTAAAAAAATCATATAATTGTTATATTTTAACTAGAGAATCTAGTGAATTATATTAGTTGTCTTCCTTCAGTTTAATACTTAATATATTATTGGAAGAAAAAAAAAAGAAAACAAACAAAAACAAAAGAAACCAACTATAAAAAAAGGATGATGACTTTGGTGAGTTTCGTGGAAACAAGACATAGAACGACTTGCAGAAAAAGATGCCAAACATGGGTCAACTAAATAATCTCTGCACATATCTTGCTTTACGGAGACTTGAAGCACAAAAACAATCCAACTGTTTGCTAAAAGTTTCAAGGTTATTATCGTTTCCTTAAGAGACAAACTTGGTCTTACTACACATCGTAACATATTACACAAACTTGGTAACTGTGACAAGAACATACCATGTGAAACCATAGAAATTGTGAAATAAGTTTGTTTCCAAAACCATAAAGAAAACTTCAAACACAAATCCATCAAAGATGAACGTAGAGCACTCTCAAATTGATAACATCCCCTGTCCCAAATCTGCATAAGAAATCAACAAGCCACATCAATCCAATAATATATTGTATGACTTGGACCAAATAATTAAATTCTAACAGCTAATAGAGAAATAAATGGACTGTGATAACTAGTTGCCATATACCAATGTTCACTTCTAAAGCAACAAAGAACAAGAATAGAGCACTGGTAATCATTGGCAATTTGGCATCCACTTCAACTCTCAGTAAATTAATAGCGTACAACATACGAAAGTTAATTAACAGCCATTGCAACCAAATAACATGTAGAAATTAATTCAATGATCACTTGGAAACTTACCGCAAGTTTATATCAGCATCGTTTGTCAGTCATTATTGCCAAGCTCCTTAATTTGAAGACTGCTAGTGGTAGTACTTGCATTGCATGCATTAAAATCTTTCTCGCATATAAGACGCCAGCAACAATCCTTTATGCTGAACCCACTTACAAATCTTATTTGCAATTCAAGTTGGCGACGTTCACCTCTGAGATGTCGCCAACAGTTCTGAGTATTGAAAGGAAAAAATGCCATATAAATATGAGGGACAGATCCTAAATATGCACGGTCAAAAGAAAACCATTGTGTCGATCCGACAAAGCTTTCATCTTCAAGAGCTCTGAAACCCCAATAAAAGTGACTTATTGAGGAACCATATGAAGACTTTTTTTCTCCCATAAAGCATATAGCAATGCCCCACAATTCACTCTCATAATGAATATAAGGGATGTCTACTATTATAGATACCCTTGATCCAAAGCGATCAGTTACATCACATTTTTGCTCTTTAAAGAATGTAATTGGGATTTCATCCCTTGAAATAAGCAAGAAAGTGACTTCATGTTGAAGAAGACTGCGTCGCTGTAACAAAGAAAAATTCTAATTAAATATAATGACAAAATTAAAACAGTTTAAGAAACATAGATGTAGATGGTGATAGACCTTATGGACAAGTAGTGATGCAAAGAGATGTTGCACATCCAATGAGGCTTCAATGGAAGGACAACAACATGCATATACTCTAATTAAATTAGGTGGAAGCCCAGGAATTGACTGAAGCTTATCACAATGACTCAAGTCCAATTTTTCAAGATTTGGAAGATTAGAGAAGCAGCCAACTGGTAGGGTAGTAAAATTGTTGCTCCTTAGATCCAACTTCACCAATGATGATAAACCACTAAAGTCATTAGGGATTGATCCATCCCACATATGGCAAAAACTTAAATCTAGCTCCTTCAACGAGGAGAGACCTAAGAAAGAATTGGACAACTTCAAGCCCATGGATATTGGAATCCTTGTAAACCGACGTATCAGATGACCAAAGTATTCAAAGAAGATCCCAAAATCCCCGCAAAACTGAAGAGATAGCACTTTAAGATTTGTTAAATGAACAATGGAAGAAGGTACTTCTCTTATATTCGTACCAGTCAGGTCAAAGGTGGATAAACATTTCATATTTTCTCCGAATTCAGGAAGCTTTTCAAGTTTAAAGCATCCCCTAAGAGAAAACTCTTCTAGAGAATTCAACTCCAATTTCCTTGGAAGGGTCAAAAGATTTTTGCAACCTCTTAAATTCAACTTAACTAGCTTCTTGAGCTGTCCAAGAGAATCATGAATCTTAACCAAGTTTATGCAACCTTCAAGAAGCAATCTTTCAAGGTTCGGAACTCCACTGAAATCTGGCGTTTCAATTAGATCACTGGAGTAGTTCAAATCCATGAACCTCAACTTACCTAAAAACTAATCAACAAAAAGGGAATTAGTTTTATCAAAAATTTAGTGGTAAGAAGATCTCTTTAATTATATAAGAGTGTGGACAAAAATTACCGGTCCTCCATTCCAAAGTTTTTTGATTTTGCTATGTTGCAAGGTAAGCTCCACAAGTTCATGTAACTGGTCAATATTGTGTGGCAAAGCTTTTAAAGGAAATTTCTTCCATATAAAAACTTTCAATGCAGTAGGAAGAGAATTGAGACTATGCAAAAGATGCACATTATTTAAGTAGAGTAATCTAAGATTACACACTTTTGAAAAGCAATCTGGGTGCCAATTTGCCTCATATGGTTGCTCTAAATTCAAAACTATACTTTCAACCTTTTGGGTTCCCTGATAAACATGATGAGAGATAATTAGAGATTGAGCATAAATTTCAATATACATTTGGAAACGTTGTAAATAATTAATTAATTAAAAGTTTTAGTACACTTAAAACACTAAGAACTTACCGTATTTCTTGTAAACACTAGATCAATTTGCTCTTGAGACCATAACCTGCTACATCTGCCATCATCATTTGAAGATTCTTGCAAAACAATGTTTTTTGCCATCTCTTGAAGCAAATCATGCATACGTAGAAATTCTTTGCCATCTTCCTTAGAAATGAGACTTAGCAATTGTCTTTCAACAAGAACTTGGATTCCAATTGTTGGATGAAGATCACAATTTTTTAATATATTTGTCACCTCAACTTTTTCCTCCCTAATAAAATAGCATGCAATATCTAAAAATATTGTTTTGTACTCTTCATCATCTAATCCATCATAACTTATGCGAAGTGTCTTAAAAATATCCTTATGTAAATTTTTCTTCAACTTATCCAATGTATCTTTCCATTCAGATTGATTTCTTTTACAAAGAAATGAACCTAACACTTGGAGTGCCAAAGGAAGACCCCCAGCATATTCAACTACTTTTTTTGATAATTCCCAATAACCTTCTTGTGGATAATCCATTTTAAATGCCTGCTGACAAAAGAGCTTAAATGATTCATTACTTTCTAACATCTTCATTTCATACTTTTCAAATTGATCATATACTGTCAATAAGTGTATATCTCTTGTAGTTATTATTAGTTTGCTGCCATCACCAAACCACTCTTTATCTCCAGCTAAATTTTGTAGTTGGCTTATATGACTTATATCATCAAGAACAATAAGAACCTTTTTATTGCATAAGAAATTTCTTATTGCCTTCACTCCATCATAGGAATCATTGATTTCAAAATTTCCTAATTGAAGACTTGAAATAAGCTTCTTTTGTAAGTAAACTAAACCACCATTTTCTGAATCTTCCCTGACATTGGCAAGAAAGCAACTAGTTTCAAATTTGCTTTGGATTGCCTCATAAACAACTCTTGCAAGGGTTGTCTTACCTATGCCACCCATGCCACATATCCCTATAAAACATTTGTGGTTCAACTCTATCTTTAAACACGAGACCAATTTGTCAACCTTTGATTGAAGTCCAACTAAATGAGCAAAATTAGGTGGTAATTTAACATATAATTTGGTCCATATTGTTTCGACAATCTTTTCAACGATTCCTGCTTCATGCCTATGTAAACCAAAAGATTAGTATTCTTATAAGTTAAATAGAAATCATAATCAATCTAAAGAAACAGTGCGTAGATATAAAATATCATTGGCATTATCATTTAATATTATTTATTTCATGATAACAATGTGTGAATTTTTTTATAAGTTTTATTGAATTTCACAGATAATATTAATGATTTAAAAATTTTAATTATTAGTATGTTAAATATATATAAAAGTAAAACTTGTGACTTGACATGTCCATGTATAATATCGATTTAGTTTTTTCTTTTATTATTTATAGAATAAAACTAATTAATTAGTTTTAAATTATAAATAGTTATTTTAAGTAAAATTTAATTTTAAAATATCAAGCAATTATTGATAACTCTACAACATATCTTTATTTTAAAACCAAAAAAAATTATTTTCTAAATTTAAATTAACTATTTATTAATTTTAAATTGCTACTCACTAAATATAATTTTTTATTACTGATCTTTAAATAAATAAGTATAGGGTAGTTTTAAAAATTCAAAAACACTATTTATCAAAAAAATTATTATTAATTAACTATTGACATTCCTTTTTCTTAAAGACTAAATTTCAAAAAAAATTATAGACCATCCACATTTTTTCTAAAAAACTCCATAAAGGCCCGTAGCCTCAAAAGAATTATAAATTAAAATTTTTATAATCCCATCTGATTTATTTTTATAGTGAATTACTCTCCCCTCTCCCTACAAAGAAGTACTTAAATTATACAACTCTTTCCTTTGCCATAAAAATATATATAAACTTTCATGAAACTAAAATATGACCAAAATATCTCAATAATAATATTGATTTTTTTTTTTAAAAAATCATTTCAACATTTTTTCAAAAAAAAAAAGAGTGAAAATTACTCTTATTTTAATAAAACTTAAGAGACAGCCAGGGCCATTTGGTTTTGTGCAAAGTGTATATAATATTTATTATATTATTATAATTATTATTGAATAATATTTATCTCTTTTAAATTTAAATTAAAATAATGACATAATACTCTTTTTTCATCTACAAGTTATTTTTTTTCTTTACTTTTATCTTCTCATTCTACCTACGAAATTGGGGCTAATGACTCAAATTCAGTGTGCCATAACTTTCACGTACGGATTTGACTACTCCCTTAAATTTTAATTCATTTATCTTAATTAGATTACTACTTCACAATTTCTAAAGCGCAAGAGTGGAATCTATTTTAAACTTGAAAATAATAATAATAATAATAATAATAATAATAACAATAACATGGATGCAATGCAAGACTGAGGTGACTCTATAGGAATTCAAAACTTACTTGTTTCTTGTATCCCAACCAGCAAAGCTAGCAACTTCTGTTAAAGCCCTTCTCCATCTTCTAACCTTATCTTCTGTAAATCTTCCTCCATGTTTTTCAAAAGCTGTGCTATTAATTCCCTTCTGTTGTCGTATATCAGATGGATCTACACCGTAAAATACTGGAAAAACTGTTAGGCCCAAGTTTTCTCGGGATTCAATGATCTTTTGCAACTCATCCAAACACCATGAGGAGGAAGTATAGTTCGGGGAGAGAATGACAATTGCAAACAGAGATTCCTCAATAGCTTTCATTAGTTTCTCCGAAATAATTTCTCCTCTCTCAAGTTCTTCATCGTCCCTAAAAGTGACAATTCCTTTCCACTGCAATGCAGCGTACAAGTGGTCGGTAAAGTTTGTGCGAGTGTCTTCTCCCCTGAAACTCAAGAAAACGTGATAATTCCACCGTGGGGTTGAGCTAGCGAAAGTGGAGCAAGAATCGCCACTGGCGCTAATCAGTGCCATTGAAGAGCTTGTGGGCAAACGAGGAGAAGGGGATTCTACTGTGCTTGAATTCTCAGTAATGGAAGATGAGTAAAAGATAAATTGTTAGAGTTTTTTTCCCCCTATCTGTTTCATAATTCAAACGGGTTACCTTTCGTCTTCTCACTTAAGATTGACTGAGGCTTCGCGCGTTTGACTTCCTTTTCCGCCATTTCTCTACTTTCCACCAAACGCCACAGACCTCCAGTCTTCCTCTTTCGGTGGTCTCTTTATTTTTAAAATTGAATGATTAAAGTTACCCTATTTAACATTTTGATATGGAAGAGGCTTTCAACAGTGTAAGCCAATCATCACGGTCCTACTTAGGGCTTGATTGGTTGTTAGAATGATTAGATATAGAATTCAAGATAAGAATAAGATTTGATATTTAATACAAAATATATTATTACCTCATTCTTATTTAGAGTAGTAAATGAATATAAAAATTTTCTAATAAACTAATTAAATTAAATACTATAAATTTTTATTTATATATTATAATAAATATTAAATTAAATTAAATTATTATTACTGACACTAATTTATTTTTTATTATTATTTTATATTTAATTGCTTTTTCTTAACCCTGTTTTGGCACTAGCATGGGGCGAAGCCGTATGCTAGTGGCTACTATTGATGAGAAAGTACCTCGCAAGTATATGCGAATCCACAGAACGTGCATGCCATGTACATTTTATTCAAGTTTAAATTTAATTTAAATGATCTAATTTTTATATTTTTTATTTTAAAAGAAACAAAATATAAAATATAAATAATTTCTCGACTATTAATTTAAAAAATAAAATTTAAATTATTCGAATTAAATTTGAACGATCTTATATATCTCTCCAGAGTAGCAAGAAATCCACATTCCTCTGCTTTTAGCCACAAAATTCACCCAAGTCATCGTCAAACCTCTTCTTTAATTTACGTATGGTCATTTTATATTTGGTCTCTGGCATCATATTTCCAAGTCGTCGCCTGTGTTTCCAGGAATCTCACCTCTTTCCTTTGTGATTGGATCCTGTAAAATGATTTTCCTTCTGAAGTGATGAAGTCTCTCACATCCCTTGTTGTTTTTTTTTTTTTCAACATACATCTATATGTTTTTTTATAAGACTTTGCCTTAGTTGCTTTCAGTTCAGGAAATTGCACAGGATCCTCATTTCAGAGGATCTTGATCCCTTTCCTTTTCGTTGCTTTCTTTTTCCCACAGTCAACACATTACGCGTGGGAGAACGGATCATTGTGGATGATACGCTTTTTACTTTAGCGCTCCATTTTCTCTCTCAATTACTTCCCTTTTTCCCCCGTCCAGGACTAATATAATGCATTGCCACCTTATTTTCTTCTTACTTACATAATATAGTAAGTATTAAATCAAAATATATGTTATCTCAATCCCTCTACACTATCACATCGTCAAATAAATATCTACATATTTTAAACAAGTTTATATGAAGATTTATTACTAAAATTTAAGTATAAATAGAGATACTAGAAAGAATATACTGAAATATCTTGAGATCTTGTTTTTTTTTAGGTGAAATAAAATTTATATATTTAAATTTTTTTCTTTCAAAAGATTTTTTAAAAATTCCATAACAAAATTTTTATTATTTATTTTACGTAAAAAGTTTTCCATAAACATTTTTTCATTTTGTCAAGGTTATATAAAAAAAAAAATTTGAAAAATGATATTTAATGATGACAAGGCATCTTGGTAATGGCAAGTAAGCAGTGGTGATCGATTCGTTGTTGTCATAGCAATGGTTGGTAACGTTGAAGTTGAGTTTTAAATTAAAAAAAAAATTGTCCCTGTCTACAGAGTGAATCCTTTCAAATTTTTTTTTAAAAATTGCTTGAGTTAAATTCAGACATAAATAAATACAATTTGCATAGGAACTAGTACTAAGTAGGTTTTGAACATTTAAGTGTAATTGATCATTCAAATGAGTTTAAAACATTTTTGTATTTATTTCTCTTTAAAATTGATACAATCAATTTCAAAGAAAAATTTTAGCTTTTTATGTGAAGGTAATCAAACTAGCACAATAGAGGGTTGAAGTTTATAATTGTATTCTGATTATGCGACAAAGAATATTTAGTGGGAGTTAGTATTGATTAAGCGACACATTATGAAGTGGAAGAGGGTGAGGTGGCTCGTGTTCGCATCTTCTGAGATATTCATGGGAATATTCAACGCGTGTTGAAGGGATTAATTCATCATGTGTCTAATTTTTAGCCAACCCGGATGTGTCTCCCAACTATACCGGTTTTCCTTGCTCCTTCAAGAAAACATATGAATTGTTTAAATATGATTCAGACTTCATATTTTAATTTTTTTTTATTTTAATTATAATTTTTTAAGTCAATAGTTAGTTATTTTTATTATTTTATTTTATTTTTTTAAAATAAAAAATTAGAATAATAAAATAAAAAATTTAAAATTTAGACTACCTAAATCAAATTTAAACATTCTATATCTTCTTTTGAAGGAACAAGATCACATGCTGCTCCTCCAAAAAAGGATAGACGATTTGTTTGTATCTCAACTAGTGTATTGTAACAATTTAGATCTCTTCCATTTACTTGATATATTTAGGAAGGTCAATTTATGAGAAGAAAAAGAGGGGTGAAGAAAGAGTGGCCACTCATACACTATCTCTCTCTCACACACACAAAGAATTTGGAATTGTAATGAATGGATATTTAACAAGATGGAAGATACATAATTGGACGCAAAAATTCATGCAAGCAATTCCTTGTCATGATGGCCATTTATTTTGATGTTAATGAAATTCCATATGATAAGTTTTTCTAGAGCTACCCAAGTGGTTTTGTAAATTCTAGAGCTATGTGGTCTTGCTAGTTACCAGTGGCATTGATAAGGGGGACCGGGGGGAGCCTAGGCTCCCCTAATTGTTTGAAAATTCTTATTACGCATGTATAATTCCAAATGTGTCCCCCCCTACGATGTTGGATTTCTTGATAATAAAGGTTCTTTGCAATTTCTATGCTCCTATCGGTGCTTCGCAGCTCATTGAACATGGCAGACAAGGAGGTGACTATCCAAAACAAAAAGTTCATAACCGATAGGCTTTTGTCCAAAAGGCAATTCATCAATGACGTCTTCATCTAGAGGGACCAAATGTTTCCAAGGCTAAGCTGGGCTTGTTTGGTATGAGGGTTTTAGAGGTCCCCTCCCTTCCCCTCATCCCCATCCCCTCCAAAAGTGGGATTCTTTAGAGGGGAGAGAAATTTTTGTGCTTCATCCTGACTAAATTACCCCTGATATAATTTCAATATCCCACTTTTGCCCTCACTAAAAACATAACACAAGTCCTATTTTCCTTCAATGCTTCGTGTGTTTGTTGCCTGGCTGCAGCTCTCTCGATCTCTCCAAGCTTTCTGGCTTTCTTCATTGATCCAGTCCTCCAGATCTCTCACTTTCTTCATCGGTCCCTTCTCTCTCCACTACCAGGTCTTGGTCTTCTCTTGTCCTTTTCTTTTTTCTGGTTCTATTTCACTATTCTCATCATCTCATCATCTTTCCAAGCTCGTGGCATCCTAGAACCGAAGTCACTATCACCGTCGCCATTGCTGTTGTCATCATTGTTTTACTCCCTGCTTGCCGCGTTGAGGTGCGACTGGATCTATATGTTGTATATATATATATATATTTATATATATTTTTTAGTAAAATAGATAATAAATGTGCTAAGCTCTATTTCTCCTGGATCTAATATGGAAATTTTTGCTTATGGAAATATAGTGTTGGTCGAAATTTTTGTTTGTTCTATTGTTTTCCCAATCTGAATCGAGCCGAAAGGATGAAGTGTTAACTGAAATATTAGATCCATGAATTGTGTTCCCTACCTCCAGCTCTCTATTCGTGGAATATATATATATATATATGATATTTATATGTCATTGTTTTCTCATGTTTATGGAAATTTTTGCTTGTTTTATTGTTTTCCCAATCTAAATCAAGCTTAAAGGATGCAGTGCTGACTAAAATATATAGATTCAGGAATTATGTTCCTTGCCTCCAGATCTCTGTTCGTGGAACATATATATATATATATATATTTGTCGAAATATGGTCCTTTTGTATATATATATATATATATGAGATATTTATATATCATTGTTTTCCCTACCTTTGGTTCTATTTATATGTCATTATTTTCAGATTAGCTTAGTTCTATTCAACTATTGTTTTCCCATAGTTTTTTGACTGGTTTAACAATAATTGCAGTTTCATTGTTTTCACAATTTGATTTTTTGAATTTTTGCTTCTCGTTTAAACTTTGCTTTGTTTCTCCTCTTTTTTATTTATGTTTGACTGATTTGTAGGTAGTTATTGGTTTATACCTAGGTTGATCTGTTATCTAAGCTGATCTAAAATGGAATGGGTGTAATTATAATTGTATATATAGACCGATTTGTTGCATGACTGGTTTTGATTAGATTCATTTTTTTCATTCATTTTTTAGATGGATTTGGTACTTCAATACATTTTATTGGTGCGCTGATGGTGGGAATTTTGCCGAAGTGTTATAGCTCTATTATTATGTATTCTTGTATATTATTATCGTACTTAAATGTGCAATAAAAAAAGCTATAGTATGAGTTCCAAGAGAGAAAGAGTATGTGAAGAAATAATGAATTAAATAACTAGGAGTGAAACAAGTCGAAATATTATTAGAATGGGTCATGGAGCTTTTATTACATTATGTGCTATGTTAGAAAGGGAGGGTGAATTACAACCTACATGATGGTTAAGCGTAGAAGAACAAGTTGCAAAAACTCTTTACATATTAACACATAAAACCAAAAATCGTGAGGTAAACTTTTAGTATTGGAGTTCTAGTGAGACAATTAGTTGTCATCTCCATCAAGTGTTGAAAGCTATCTTTGAATTGGAAGGAAAATTTCTTATACAATCTGATGGGTCAATAGTCCCTCTTAAGATTCACAATAGTCATAAATTCTACCCATTTTTTTAAGGATTGTGTTAGTGCCATAGACGGAGCACATGTACGTGTCAAAGTATCTCAAGCAGATGCTCCCCGATATCATGATAGGAAGGAATTCCCAACACAAAATGTGTTAGCAGCATGCAATTTGATTTAAAATTCACTTACGTTCTCACTAGTTGGGAAGGCACCGCGTCTGACTCAAGAATTATAAAAAATGCATTAAGGCGGGAAGATAGGCTTAAAATTCCAGAAGGTAACTGTTTTAGTAATTGCTAGAATTATTCAAAGCATATAGGTATTCAATATGATAGTAATTATTTTTTTGGTTATAGGTAAATATTATCTTGTGGATGCTAGTTTCATGTTAACAAGTAGGCTTATTACTCCTTATAGAAGTGTTCGATATTACTTGAAAGAATATTCACCAAGAAATTCTCCTCAAAATCATAGGGAACTATTCAATCTTCGACATTCATCATTGCGAAATGCAATTGAAAGAGCCTTCGGTGTCTTGAAAAAAAGATTTGAAAATTTAGCCAATTCAACTGAACCTACTTATAGAGTTAAGGCTTAGTCATTGATTATTATTACTTTTTGTATTCTTCATAATTACCTAATGAGTATATACCTTGATGAAGATCTTATAGTTAAAGTAGATACTGAACTTGAAGTTCAAAATTTATCTGATGATAATAATCGTGCTCCTGTTAATGATAATGAAGAGGCTACATGTGGTGAGCTTATTAAAGACAATATAGCTAATCAAATGTGGCTAGATTACCAAAATAGTCAATTGGAGTGATCTTATGTATTTATATTGTTATTTGATTTACTTATTTGATGTATTAAACTTTGATATATCAATTTCAATTTGGATTTTCATGTACTCATATATTGAACTTTGATGTTTTCATTTCAATTTGGATTTTTATGTATTCATTTCATGTCTTTACCTTTGATGTTTTCATTTATATATCATATTTCAAGAATTCTAATTCTATGCTCATTTCTATTATGCTAAAACCCATAAATATTATAATATGGTGCCAAAGAAAGTATCAATAGGAACCACTAGTAAGGAATGCTTGAATTGGACTAAATGTATGGATGATGCTCTTGTAGATGCTTTCATGTATTAATATAATGAGGGCAACAAAGTTAATGGGACATTTACATCCACAACTTATTATAATATAGTCAAAGAATTGAGTGTTTCATTTGGCAAAAAACTTGACAAAGAAAAGATAAAGAATCGTTGGAAAACTTTAAAGACGAACTTTTCTGAAGTGTATGATATTTTTAAGAATGACATGAGTGGGTTTACTTGGAACCCATCAACAAGCTTATGGGATGCGGAAGACCAAGTATGGGATACTTTGATTGAGGTTTGTTATCTACGATTAATATGATTTGATAAATCTTTATAATTAAAGTTGGTTGCTATTATGTTTATTAATGTCAATCGTATTTTTTTCAGTCGAAGCCTAGAGCGTCAATATGGAGGAATACCACGGTGCCAAATTATGAAAAGATGGTTATACTATATGGTAATGATAGAGCCACTGGAGAGGGAAGTGCAACAACTTTTAAAATGACAAAAAGGCGTCTATCAACTATGAAGAAGACTGTTATGACACTATCAACCATGTTGATAATCTTCTCTCACAAAATGAGGTCACATTGGAGAACTATGAAGATTACGTTAACATTGATAATTTTTCAGTTCATGAACAATCACATGGGGATACAAGTGCTATAAGTAAGAGGAAGAGGAAAGAAGTTGAAACCAAAGAAAAAAATATTGACAAGTTAGTAAATGCAATGGATATGGTAGCTTCTGTGCTTAGTGTTGCAAATGATGAAGTTCAACGTGGCAATAATATCTTATAAGAGGCTTTAATCCCCAAGGACCTAATGTTAGGGGAAGACATTTGGAATATGATTACTGATTATGGATGTGATCATGACAAGCTACCTACCATTTATAATTCTCTTATAAGAGATAAAGAAAAGCAAAAATCAATTCTTCAATATTTGTTTGCAATGCGTGAGGCGATAATTATGGACTTGGTCTTTGGTTCTTCTATATGAATAAGATCATTAGCATGGATGATGATATTTTGGTGTATGCTCTATTTTTGAGCATTTTTTGCATTATGGGAACCAATACCATGGATGATGTATTTTGACGTCAACAATCTATTATATTTGAACAATCTAATGTATTTGAAAAATGATGAATATATATTTCTTTTTGTTCTATACATTTTATTGGGTTTTGTAGAAATTTCAAAGGAAAAATTTCTATGATGTGTATGAGGTGAAAAAAAAAAGCGACTAAGGTGTGTAGTAGCAAAGCAACCAACACAATCAGTTTGCAGTTTTATTAAAAAAATTAAAAAAATAGAAAGAAAAAAAATTAAGTATAATATGTAGTTCATGAAGATGGATTTTGACATCCCTAATTTTTAATATAGTTAATAAAATATAGATATTTTTATATAATTCAAGATAATTTTTTATGAAAATAAAAAATATTTTTTGAATAGAAATCAAGAAAAATTATTTTCTATAATAAAAAGCAAGGAAAAACCTTTTTTTTTTTATAAAAATATCTTAAAAACAAAAAAAAAATTCTAATATTATAAGGATATAATTGTCTATTTAATTTTATCTCCTCTCTCCTCCCCTCCTGAACCAAATAAGGTTTCATTAAAATTCCTCTCTTCCCCTCCCTTTCCCTTCAAATGAACCAAATAAGGTATCATTAAAACCCCTTCCCTCCCCTTGTTGAACCAAACACTATGTAAGGAGAAGTTGGTAAGAATGTATGAAGTGAAGGGCCCTAATCAATTTGTCTGCAAATTCCAAACACACTTTGGGGGTGGTAAATCCACTGGTTTTTGTTTTATTTGTGATTCAGTTGAGAATGCGAAGTATGAGCTCGAGTACAGGCTTACTAGCAATGGACTTAATACCAGGGTAGAAAAGTCAAGGAGGCAAATAAAAGCCTCCCCCTATATTTGTATTCTCTTCCTGAGCAGTGCTTTCAGCAAAGACTAGGATCCTATATTGTTTAGATTTGTTAGCACACCACAAGCGTTATAAAGAAGAGCGCACACTTTTTTGGGCCATTTGAATAACTGCATTTTGCTTCCATATTTTTGCTGATGGCATTATTTTATTTTGATTTTATATATATAACTTAGACATAGTGTGCTGTTAACCCTATTAATTTTTGGGTCATTTTGAACATCTTATTATATTTGATAGGATAAGTTAATATAATTGTTGATGATATTATCAGTTGTTTAGTGTAAATGTTATATTACATTATGCAAGTTTATCCATCAATTTTTTTTTTCTTTTTATACATTACAATAGGTTTTGATGTGTAAGTTTCACTTAAAACTTTCCCATTCTAAACCTAACACTTTTTCAATACCATGGTGCTTACCTCTGCTGTTAGCGCGGCTACAGATCACCATTGTTGTTGCTCTTATTATAAACAAAGCCAACTGTTTTTCTTATTCCTCCTTCAATTCTTAGTCCAAAGAAAGTGCACGTACTAGTTATCATTACAGGGTCTGCACCGTGAAGATGAAGAAGGGCATAGAGTGAATATTGGTGTTAAAAAATGTTTCTTTTGTGGCTTTCTAAGCCAATCCATATAAAGGGTCTTTCTGAATCCTTGATTTGGTGGTGAACTGGGGACGCAATCGATGAAAAATGCGACGACTGAGGTTTTCTTATTGGATTTGGTGGTGAATATTATAGTGCGATTACATTTGAGGATAAGCCCTTTTGCTTTCAATGTGGATCAGGTGGAATCAAGAAGCCGAATCACCTGTATTCTTTATTCTTTCGCATTAACTAAGGAGAAACCTAAATTTTGATTGAACTAAAACAAGAATGGAACACGTTATGGGAATAACTACTTCATTTTCACTATGTTCTCTATCATATTTCTGAAATTCTTTTCTTTAGTCCCAATTTGAGTCAGATTCTGTTTCTCTATTGGATCATTGGTAGTTTCAACTGAGATATACAGTATTAGCTTTGATCCTTAACATCATTACAAAGAAAGAACTGAAATTTCATATAAATGAATTAAGAAGGCTATATCCGTGTTTGAATTTCGAAAGCTACAGTCTCTATCTTAATATAGTAGTGAAGAAAAGACGGAGTTCTACTTATTTTTTGACAGTGTATTTTTAGGGTGATAATCTTCTGTTTACAAAAAAATTGAAGTTTATTAATTATAATGTAATTAATTATTAAATATAAAAAATATTTTTATTAAATAATTATTTAAAATATCAATTTATTTAATAATTAATAATTCTTAAAAAAATAAATTTAATTTTTGTATACTTGATGAATATAATTCTAATAACAAATTTATTAAAATAAATTAAATCTTATTTCATATTTAATAATATTAATAATTATTATGTCATAATTAAATAATATAATATTTGCAATAACATAACATTTATAATTAATATTTAAATAGTGGCGAATACTGATTTGATTAGTGACGTACTTTCCCAAATCCAAAATAAAGTGTACGATACTATTTTGGGTTTTGCGTACTTTATTCCCAATAAGCAGCAAGGAACTAATGAATTTGGAAAAATTAATGAAAAAGCTGGAACATAGAGTTCATTTTGGGATTAGATTGATCAATTAAGAGGATGACTTGGTGAGTTTCGTCAAGACATAGTAGACAACTTGGAGAACCCAGACATAAGTCAACTAAATAGTCTTTGCACATACATATTACTGGCATTTCAATCATAAAGGCAATCCAACTATTTGCTAAAAATTACAAGGTTATTATCGTTTCCTCGATGGCAATACTCCCAAAAGTCTTCCTTTTCAATGGCACTGATTGGTAGTTCTTCTGGTGCTTCTTGCTCCACTTCTACTCATTCACTTCCACTGAAGCATCATCATGTTTTCTTGGGCTTCATGGGAGAAGACACTTGCAGAAGTTTTACCGCTGTGTTATGGCAGAAAGGAATTGTAACTTTTAAAGATGACGAAGAACTTGATAGAAGAGAAGTTATATTTTAGATGAACCCATAAAACTATTGAGGGATCTATGTTTACGGTTTATCATTTTCTCCAAAGATTATGCTTCTTCTTCATGCTGTTTGAATTAGATGCAAAAAATTGTGGAATCTAAAGAAACTTAGGTGAAACAGTTTTCCCAGTCTTTTATGATGTAGATCCATCTGATATATGACACCAAAAGAGAAATATTGGGAGACCATGAAGAAAAATTTACAGTAGACAAAGAAAAGGTGCAAACCTGGAGAGAAGTTTTGACTAACGTTGCCAATGTAACTAGCTAGGATACCAAGAGTCCGTAAGTTTAAATATTGGAATCCCTAAGTAGTCCCTTCAGTCTTGTATTTATTTTATTTTATCTTTAATTAAGTATAAACTAGAAAATTAATTGCATTATAAGTATGAACAGGGACGAATATATTATTAAATTATTGGAGGGCAAAATTTGAAAAAAAATTAATATGTTCATATATATGTATAATCTAGACTTTAGCCCATAGAACAATGGGTCTAATTATTATTTTTTTTGGAAGAAATCATAATTTTTTTTTAATTTTAAAATTTTGATTATCAAGTTTGATACAATATCAGTAGGTATGTTCATTGGAGCACAACAAGTTCAAGAAGCCTTCATCCATAAAAAAATCCAAATCATTCAAGAGCATATGATTCATGTTCGAATGACTTATGAAAGGATAACCCATGTTCAAAAGGCCCAAATTGTGCTAATATATGTCCAAGAACTTTAAAGAGCTCAAAATAATCTCTATGTTGGATGTCGGCCTAAGTTTAGAGTTCAAGATTCATATTTGTTCAATTCAGAACATACTAGATGTCACTCAATTTTGGTAAATACTTTCATTATCATTTCATGAAATTTTCAAATAATTAATGGATCAATTTTGAATTTTAAACTCTTAGTTTTTATCTCGTTTTGGAATCATTCTTATCCGAGCTTCCAAACACAAGATAGAGCTAATAAGAAGTAACATGTCAGGAATGTTGATCTTGGAGCTAAATTGGATTTTGGACATGAGATCTCCTTAAATATGCAAAAGTGGAAATCCAAGTGGAAGCCCAATGTCCTAAAAAGAGTCCATGGAGCAACTAGAGTCAATATCCAATATGTTGAAAGCGCAATGCAGTTATACACATACAAAAGGAGTGTCAAGGCCTAATTGGAGTCCAATTATAAGAGATTAAAAATCATGTGTCAACCATGTAATTTTTAATGAAGTATGAGCATCTTATGTGACTACTTAAAGAAGCTCATGGTTTTGGGCTAGGATTCTTTATGAATTTCATTATTTATTTATTTTATTATTTTTTTGACTTGGTCAAAGAGCTTATCTTGGAGATTAAGTTAAAATTAGTATCCTAATCTTGTTCCTTGATTTTAGATACCATTTAAAATATTTCTAATCATATTTTAGAGTTTAACTTTTATTAGGATTTTAGACTTTTAAAAACTTTGCCTAAAAAGGTTTTCTATTGTATTCTATTTTAAGAGATCATGAATGAATTTGAGTATTATTCAATACTTTGTGAGACTTTTGCTTCTTTGTGTTTTCTAAGAGTTCACGTGACTTATAAAAAGATTGGTATTCCTTTGTGGCGTCTTGAGACTTGGGTTATAAGAGGCGAGTTCTCTTAAGGTCTTTTCTTTGACTAACATTCTTGTTTCTAGCTGATCCTGAACAAAGTGTCATCTTGTTGAAGGTTTCTAAAACTTATTCCTACGAGGTTTCTTTGAAAACAAATCTCCATATACCTGCAAGACCCTCTAGGAACCTTGTTCTAGGAACCTTCAACAAAATGACACTTTGTCCGAGACTTGCTAGAAACAAGAATGTTGGTCAAAAGAAAGACCTTAAAAGAATCTGTCTCTTAGAACCCTAGCCTCAAGATGCCACAAAGGAAGATCAATCCTTTGATAAGTCATGTGAACTCTCAAAGAACACAAAGAACCAAAGGCCTTATAAAGTATTGAATAATACTCAAATTCATTTATGATCGTCAAAATAGAGTATAATAAGAAGCCTTTTATAAGCAAAGTTTCTAAAAGACTAAAATCCTAATAAAAGTAAAATACTAAAATTTGATTAGAAATATTTTAAATGGTGCATAAAATCAAGGAACAAGATTAGGATACTAATTTTAACTTAATTTTTAAAATAAGCTCTTTGACAAAGTCCTAAAAATAACAAAATAAATAAAAAATGAAATTCATAAAGAACCCTAGCCCAAAACAATAAGTTTCTTTAAGTAGTCACATATGATGCTTATACTTCATTAAAAATCACATGGTTGACACATGATTTTTAATCTCTTGCAATTGGACTCTAATTGGGCCTTGGCAATCCTCTTGTATGTGTATAATTGTATTGGGCTTTCAACATGTTGGATATTGACTCTAGTTGCTCCAAGGACTCTTCTTAGGATATTGGGCTTCTACTTGAATTTTCACTTTTGCATCTTTAAGGAGATCTCATGTCCAAAGTCCAATTTAGCTCTAAGATCAGCATTCTCGACGTGTTGCTTCTTACTAGCTCTATCTTATGTTTGGAAGCTCCGATAAGAATGATTCCAAAACGAGGTAAAGGTTAAGAGTATAAAATTCAAAACTAACCCATTAATCATTTGAAAACTTCGTGAAACAATAATGAAAGTATTCACCAAAATTGAGTGACATCTAATATGTTCTGAATTGAACAAATATGGATCTTGGACTTTAAACTTAGGCTGACGTCCCACATTGAGATTATTTTGAGTTCTTTGAAGTTCTTGGACATATACTAGCACGAATTGAACCTTTTGAACATGGGCCATCCTGTCATAAGTCATTCGGACCTGAATTATGCGCTTTTGAATGATTTGGATTTCTTGATGGATGAGCTCGCACTTGTTGTTCTTCAATGGGCATGCCTACTGGTATTGTATCATTCCCTCCCTTTTTGAAAAGACCTATATCATATGGAAATAAATTAGACTTTCCAAAAATTATGATAACACTATATTGATCTAGTGAAAGAATCTTGCAAACTAAAGGGCTCCTTTAAAAGAGATCATCAATTCTTTGAGGCAACTTAGAATACTTCAAGTTGGGAAACTCTTTGAACTTGCTTTGAGTTAGGAAGTATTTCTTTCTCACATGCACCCAAATATAGATGCTAATTTTGATCCCACATGCACTTGCAATAAATCCAAGGGCCATAACAAAATCCAAGCAATATGATAACCTTTTAACCATAAAATTAATGTAATATGAATTCCTAACAACCACAAATTTCATAAAATAATTAAAACTCAATGTGTGGTGTTCAATGCTTTTGAAAGGCAATAATTCATCAGGAATAACAAAATGTATGCAATTAAAGCACTTTTGAAAGCACATTAAGGATTGGAAACCATCAGATGGTTTCTTAGGAAACAAATCTAGGCAATCATAATTCATTTCAATGCTAGTTGAAGATGATGGTCTATTGGATGGCTTCTTTGAAAACAAATCTCCATATACCTACAAAGAGCTAGAATCAACAATAGGAAAAGATGGGTTAAGATTGTTAGTAGATAAATAAACATTTTTACACACGCTCTCAACCTCTCTTTTTTCATCAAACAAGCTTACACTCATGCTTTTCTCACTTTTCTCACAACTCTCTTGCTCTTTCCTTTCACTCACACTCTTTTCTTTTTCAATATCTTCTTTTTCTCTCTTTAACTCATGTTCTCTCTCTTTTTCTTTCATTTTGTATGCGTGTACTATTTTTATTTGATCCTTATAAACATCCATAGGATCAAGAGGTACCAATACATGATTTTTTTCATTGAATACAAATGAATAACAATAGTAATATCTGTGCTTATACTTAACATATTTAGCTTTTCTAACATATTTCCGTGGCTTGTCAAGCATAATATGTCCATCATACATAGGAGTTACATCACATAATACTTTATCATGATATTTACCAATGGAGAAAGAAATCAAAACTTGCTTATTAACCCTAAATTCAGCACTACCTTTCAACAATGTCTAGGGCCTAGGATGCTTCATAATAGGCAAGTTTAATTTCTCAACAAATAAGGTACTAGCAACATTTACATAGCTACTATTGTCAATAGCCATGTTGCAAACTTTCTCTTTGATAAGGCATCTAGTATGGAAATCAGGGGATGACTTTGCCTTATCTTGTCCTATAGAGTTGGAATTGGATTGGAATGCATCCAACCTTACACAAGATTGCTTGAATCGCTTTTTATTAGCATCTTCAAGGAATTTGTACTCATTGGACATCTTGTCACCTGAAAAGTTAGTCGAAGAAGGAAACAAGGAATAGGACCTTACACACTCTTCTCACATGTTTACACTCAAAATATGATAAGTTCACTCGTGTTTAACTCTCTTTTTGGCTTTTTCTTTAATGTTAATTGTACTCTTGCCTTTTACCACTTAACAATTTGCTTCTTACAAATGTTCTAAGCAAGTCACAAGCAAATCAAAAGAAAAGATCATACTAGTGGCCAAAAAAAATACTAGAATCCTAAAATGCAAATTCCCAAAGAATCAAACAAAAGAGAAAAAGAGGTGTTTAACAAAAAGAAAAGGAGGAAAGGAAAAAAAAAATAAGGAGAAAGGGAAGTTTGGATGGCTTGGAAGGAAGGAGAAGGAAAGGGAAAATATAAAAATAGGAAGTTTTAAGAATAGGAAACTACTTGGAAACCAAGTTAATCAAAATAGGAAACTACTTGCAATTCAAGTTTAGAATAATTAGGAAAGAAAATTCTTACTTGAATGCAAAATAGAAAAGTAAATAACTTAGTAGCCACTCAATGCAATCAAATTAGGAAACTGACTCCAATTAGAAAATTAACTTTAATTAAGAAACTAACTCTAATTAGAAAATTAACTCAAAACTTTCAGCTTTTAACTTTGAATTTTCACAACTTACAAATTTGAATTTTGCAATCTGAATCTTTTCTTTTCTTTTTTCACTCTTTTTTGACTTTTTTTTTGAATTTTTTTTTATATCACACTCTTTTTTTTTTCAATGGGGATGGAGGCACACAACAATGGAAAACGGAAGAAGATAGAAGACAAAGACGAAGATGAAAAGGTAACACAAATAGAAAGAGAGAAAGTATGAAGAACAATGGAAGGAAAACACAAAAATATACCTTGCACTAGCGAACCAAAGGTCTGATATCAAATGATACAAGACCCTGTAGGAATAAGTCATAGAGACCTTCAACAAGATGACACTTTGTCCGATACCGACTAGAAACAAGAATGTTGGTCAAAAGAAAGATCCTTAAAGAACCTGTCTCTTAGAACCCTAGCTTCAAGACGCCTCAAAGTAAGACCAATCTTTTGATAAGTCACGTGAACTCTTAGAGAATACAAAAAAGCAAAGGCCTAACAAAGTATTGAATAATATTTAAATTCATTCATGATATCTCAAAATATAGTACAATAGAAAGCCTTTTATAGGCACAGTTTCTAAAAGTCTAAAATCCTAATAAAAGTTAAACTCTAAAATCTGATTAGAAATATGTTAAATGGTACCTAAAATTAAGAAACAAGATTAGGATACTAATTTTAACTTAATCTCCAAGATAAGCTCTTTGACCCAGTCCAAAAAATAATAAAATAAATAAAAAACGAAATTCATAAAGAATCCTAACCCAAAACAATAAACTTCTTTAAGTAGTCACATGAAATGCTCATACTTCATTAAAAATTACATGGTTGATGCATGATTTTTGATCTCTTATAATTGGATTCCAATTGGGTCTTGGCACTCCTCTTGTATGTGTATAACTGTATTGAGCCTTCAACATATTGGATATTGACTCTAGTTGCTCCATAGACTCTTCTTAGGACATTGGGCTTCCACTTGGACTTCTACTTTTGCATCTTTAAGGAGATCTCATGTCCAAAGTCTAATTTAGCTCTAAGATTAGCATTCTTGACGTGTTGCTTCTTACTAGCTCTATCTTGTGTTTGGAAGTTCCGATAAGAATGATTCCAAAACAAGGTGAAAGCTAAGAGTTTAAAATTCAAAACTGACCCTTAATCATTTGAAAACTTCGTGAAATAATAATGAATGTATTCACCAAAATTAAGTGACATTTAATATGTTCTGAATTGAACAAATATAGATTTTGGACTCTAAACTTAGGCTGACGTCCAACATAGAGATTATTTTGAGCTCTTTGAAGTTCTTGGATATATACTAGCACAATTTGGACCTTTTGAACATAGGTCATCCTTTTATAAGCTATTTGGACTTGAATCATGCGCTTTTGAATGATTTGGATTTCTTGATGGATAAGGGCTTCTCGAACTTGTTGTGTTCCAATAGACATACCTACTGGTATTGTATCAAAGTCAAAGGAGAGATTAAAAAAAGATAAATTAGGGGGGGGGGAGAGAGAGAAAATTGAAAGAAAGCATCCTAAATACAAAAAAATTTGAATATTAATCTCTCACTTCCTTTAAAAATAATGTGAAGCTTAGAATCATGTAAAATGATTTTTTTTCCTTTTCTAATTTACCAAATCAGAACACATTAGTTTTTCATGTCATAAAATTCATTGATAATCGAACATGTCTCAAACTCTTTAACAATAAAATTAGGCAGTAAGAATCCTATAGAGGATTAATGATCAAACCAAGGGTCAATTTGGTTTTTTTTGACAATGTGGATTCAATTGTTTGAATGATATTATTAAATTTAAAAATTTTAAATGCAGAAATTTATATGAAAGAAGATGCTTTTAAAATTATTTCAGAAATAAATAATATAGATACATTTAAATAAAAAAAATCTTAAATATAATAACTAAAAAAGCTACCACACCAAAATGAACTTTTAATTCTAAAGAAATTTGAGCTCTATATGAGTAATTATGAAACACTCATTGAAAATTAGTTGGTCAAATAGGCAAAACTTATGTTAGAATTTAAGTTAAAATAACTAACATAACTTAATTGAAAAAATATAATCAATACGACTTTTGCAATTATTCATATTGCAAAGATTTAATTGTCTTAGCATCAAGAACAGCTTGTTTTGGTGGTTATCCTTTGGCAATTAGTTTTTGAGCCTACTTTTATTTGTCTTTCAATAAACTCACTCTTATATTGATTTATACACTAGGAATATTGGACATACATATTGTGAAACTAACAAATATGGGAATAAAAAGAAATCTCAAACATAATTCTTACTAATAATGTTCGACTAACCTACCCATTTTTATAAAAACTCCATTAAAATAAAGATTTTTGTGATTTTGTATCAATTTATGATTTCACACTAATTAATTACTTGTCCAGATATTGTTTCAGAAGAGTACAATTGTATATATATAAAGGCCTTTGGTAATATTGAATCACATGTCTCTGAAAAACATGTACCACTTTTGAGTGATGATTTAAGCAATCTATTTAGTATTAATCAAATAATATCTATTGTTGCCTACCTGGTTATGTTATATTTGATTAAGAGACCCGGATATAAATACAATGCCAGAATTTGTATAGTTGCCTGCCTTATTGTATTTGAGTGACAACCTCAACAATAGGATAAGCATCTCTCTTGTATTCATCCATGGTTATGAAATGGATATCATTGAAGACATTGCTACAACAGGATGGACCTAACTACATGTTGAATTACCTTCTAGTTTTGACCATTTAGTTGGAATTTAATCAAAGGTAGATAGGATGATCCTGCTTCATAAGGATATAGCACATGAGATTTGATACTTGTTTTGTATTCTTTTGAATTTAAGATTGAAATTGATTTTTGATAATTAAATTTTTAATTTGCTAATTGTTTAAAAAGTTGGGAATAAGTACTTTGATGGAAATGAAGGATTTTGGCATGGCAATGGTTGATAGTAGTTTGAATTCTATGCTCCTTGTCATGCTGCTTTCTTCTAAAAGCATTTGGATGGTCTAGATCTTGTTATTCTTTCTTTTTTTTTTGGATTTTTTGTAGTTTTAAAGGAAATAGGAAATAGAATGAAAATAGTTTTCTACATGTAAACTTTAAAAAAAATGTTTGATACTAAAAAATAAAAATAATAATAGAAGATTTAAACTATTCAAATTTAATTTGAATGGTTCAAGAGCAATCCAATACAAAGAAACTAAACTATTGCTATGGGTTAGTTAATGTTTCAATTCTTTTAGGTGTTTTTAAGTCTTTTTTTTTTAAAGAAAATTCGTGTCTTTCCCCCACAAATTACCCAAGACTCTAGCAATGTAGGAGCCCCCCAAAACTTCACTTAAATGGGGATTAATTTAGGATGCTCTGTACTGCTTTGATTAATCTTTGTTAGGTATGATAAATCATGCCCAGAGAGTTGCTTTCTTGATCCCTATCACATTGCTTGCTCATGATAAAAATAAAAGGAATCCTCACTCCTTTCTGACAAAGTTAACCAGTTGTCAGCAAAGGACAACACTATGAACAAAGAAGAAAAGCATATGGGTTACCCAAGTGTCACAAACACCTGTAATAACCTCAGAAGATAGATATATTCCAGAGGTAACTTTAGAAATGAACAACTGGGTATTTATTTCAAGCCACGAAATCAACCTCACAGGTACAGAGCAGCAGATACGAGACAAAAGAGAAGGGAAACTCTAGGAAAAGGAAGGTAGAGGAAGGGAGTTCAGATAAGAAAGTATACTTACAATCGTCTACTCCCTCATTCCCTTTGCAATCCAGCTCATATACCTTCTTTTTCTCTCACCTTCAGCGATTTCTTTCTAATCCTAGTACTACGCTTTAGCATGGCCTCTGGACGTACCTCTTCATGTGTATCTTCTACCACCTGTCCACCTATAACAACCTCATCATTTAGTTGCAATTCTGTACCACCACTTGCCAGCTCAGCATTCATAACGGTCTCATCAGGTGCTAGCTCCTCCATAGTCGTGACATTACCCTCCCCATTGAAATCATCCTTGTCCTCAAGGTCAAAGCCAGGATATTGCTACTGCAGGTATGACTTTAGCTCCCAAGTTGGTGCTACATTATAATCCCACTAAATAAGATATTATTGTTCCTTTCTACTGGCATTTATCACTAGTCTCTACTTTAAAATTTTTAAGGGAGAAATAATTGGTCCTTCTTCCACTATTATCAAAGGCAGGGGTATGTAAGTTTCTTGGGGAGAGCCTTCACATTTCTTGAGATAAGAAACATCAAATATAGGGTGAATTCTAGCTTCTTCTGGTAGTTTGAGTCTGTAGGCAACTATCCCAAATTTCTTTAACACCTCCAAAAGGCCCAAAGTATCTTAGAGATAGCTTCTGGTTCTTACGCAGCTTAACTGAATGTTGTCTATAGGGTTGGAGTTTGACAAATACTAAGTCACTAACCTGAAAATGCACTTTAATTCTCTTCTTATTAGCAAATTTCTTCATTCTCTGCTGTGCCTTCTCTAAATTATACTTCAAAACATCTAATATAGCATCCCTTTCCTTTAGTTGTTCAAACAAATCAGCAGGCACTTTTAGGGGAAGAACACCCTGAATAATGGAAAGAGGATCTCGGCCAAATACAGCTTTGAATGGTGTCATTCCGATAAATGATTGAAAAGCTGTGTTATACCAATATTCTGCCCAAGGGAGATAATTCAACCATAATTTCGATGTATCAAACACAAAACACCTCAAATACATTTCTAAACAACGATTGATGGCTTCACTTTGACCATCTGTTTATGGGTGGCAGGAGGAACTCATCTTCAAAGTAGTCTTTTGTAACTTGAATAAGCGCTGCCAAAAAGCACTAATAAAAACTGTCTCTATCTGAAACAATTGACTTTGGAATACCATGTAATTTCACCATTGTCTGTACAAAAGCTTCAGCCACTTGAAGAGCGTTATAATTAGCCTTGAGGGGTGCAAAATGGCCAAACTTAGTTAACCTATCCACCACCACCATAATTACTGTATAGCCCTTAAAATTGGGCAGTCCTGTAATGAAATCCATTGCCACATCCTCCTACACTTGTTAGGATAGTGGAAGTGGACTTAATAACCCACTAGGGTGTAGTTGAGATATCTTAGCCCTTTGACAAACTTTGCATTGTCTAATATATGTTTTCAAATATTTTCTCATGTTTTTCCAGAAAAAATGTGTCGCCACCCTAGCCAATGTATGAGTAAACTCGACATGGCCTCCTAAGGTGGATGAATGGAACTCATCTAACAATTTTTGAATAACAACAGTGGCAGTATGAGGAATTATTACCTTCTTGCGCTAATAAACTAGACCATCCTTCACAGTATATTCTGGCTGTAATGCTAGATTCTGCTCAATCTGTGATATTAAATTCTGCAGTTCCTCCAAATGTCTCACAACTTCTTTTATTTCAGCCATCAAATTTGCTTGATTGGTTGTGATAGCCATATAACAGCACCTAGAAAGAGCATCAGTGGCTTGATTATTGCTCCCTGGTTTGTACTTAATAGAATAATTGTACCCCAATAATTTGGGTAACCATGCCTCTTGTTCAAGAGTTTGTATGGTTTGCTCTGAAAGATACTTTAAACTCTTCTGATCAGTCCTTATTATGAAGTAGTGCCCTATTAAGTAGTGTCTAAATTTAGCCACAGCCTCAGTGATAACGTATAGCTCCCTCACATAGGTTGCTTGGGCTTGCATATGGGAAGATAATTTTTTGAAAAGTAAGCAATTGGATGCTCTTCTTGAGACAGCATAACACCTATCCCTCCTCCGGATGCATTGGTTTCCATTACAAACAGCTTAGAGAAATCAGGTATAACCAAAATTGGAGCATTCACCAATGCTGTCTTAAGCTTCTCAAATGCTCTTTGTGCTTCTTCATCCCAATTGAAGTTGTTTTTTTCTTTTTGCAATAATGCTGTGAGAGGACAAGTAATTGAAGCATATTGTTTAATGAATTGACGGTAGTACCTCGTTAAGCCAAGGAACCCCCAAAGCTGTGATACATTAGTAGGTACAGGCCAATTAAGAACTGCTGCCACTTTCTCTTGATCCACTTCTACTCCTTGGGCAGAGATGACATGCCCTAAGTAATGCATTTTAGCTCACCCAAAATAACATTTGGATAGCTTAACATATAATTGGTTTTCCATTAAAATAACCAAGACCAACTCTAGATGCTGTAAATGGAGGTTCCAATCAGTGCTGTACACCAATATGTCGTCAGAGAATACCAAAATGAACTGATGCAAATAAGCTCTGAAGACATCATTCATTAAAGA
This sequence comes from Erythrophleum ivorense, assembly GCA_026724425.1. NCBI lineage: Eukaryota > Viridiplantae > Streptophyta > Magnoliopsida > Fabales > Fabaceae > Erythrophleum > Erythrophleum ivorense. Next base: position 3,358,588 of record JAIUCV010000034.1, on the reverse strand, counting down.
CTGGAAGTAGCAGGGATATTTGTAAGCTCGAAAGGCATGACCACCCATTCATAATGCCCTTGTGGTATTCGAAAAGCAATCTTAAAAATGTCTTCCTCTTTAACCAAAATTTAGTGATAGCCCGACCTAAGATCCGACTTGGAAAAATAACACGCACCTTTAAGCTCATCAAGCAACTCATCTACCGAAGGGATAGGGAAAGAATCCTTCACTGTGACAACATTTAGAGCCCTATAACCAGTGCAAAACTTTCACGAACTATCTTTTTTTCTTACTAACAGAACAGGGGTCGAATAAGGGTTGTTGCTGGGGTGAATAATGCCTTCTTACAGCATCTCATTTACCATTTTTTTTTATTTGATTCTTCTGACAAAATAGGTACCTATATGGTTTGACCTTCACTGGAGGTATTCTGGGTTGAAGAGTGATAGCATGATCATGAGATCTGGGTGGTGGTAATCCTATGGGAATCTGAAACACTTTTTTATACTTCAACAATAATTCTTGTAAATCAAATAACATGCCTTCGGTTAATTCCAAGGTTGGTTTTGTATCCTCATTCATCCCCAAACATTTTATAGTATAACACTCCTCTATTGCATTAGTGTCGCACAATCTTAGCAATTGATGGAAGTTAGCCACCTCGGGTAACCTATTATGCTCCCCTTTTAGAGTGACCCATTTTCCATTTTGAAAAATTTTCAATATGGATGTGCTATAATCTGATAAGTGCTCCCCCAATGTGGCAAGCCAGTCAGCTCCCAAAACAATATCATATCGAGTTGCATCAAGAACTAGAGCAAACATTTTAATTTTTGTGTTATCAACAATCAAAGGAATGTCTCGGATCATAGTATTTCCCTTCAGAATTTGACCACCTCCAACTAGAACTTTAAACCCTTGAATTTGTTCCTCAACTATATTTAGATGTTTGACAATCTGGGGTTTAATAAAATTATCATCACTTCCCCTATCCAAAAAAATTGATACATCAGTTCCAAATATAGTTCCATGAAAGAGAATCATACATTTTCCTGGCGCACCTTGTGAAGCTTGAAGGGATAAATGAAGTAATTCTAGTGCTTCCTCCTGCTCCCCATGCTTATCAGACTCTAGAATTTGCTCCCTATCTTCATTGCTTCCGTCATCTGGATTACACTCCATGGGCAAATACTGTTGATTTTGGCAGTGGTGATTAGGCGTGAACCTTTCATCACAAGTATAATAGAGGCCTTTCTCCCGTTTCAGTTGTATCTCCGTTAGAGTTAAGCACTTCATTGGGATCGACGGCTTAGTATGGGGCTTCGGCAACAACGGGGGCAAGGGTGCCTTTGCAGATAAAAGTGTAGAGACTGAGGCGGTGGTTGGAATTAGTGGACCTCCCATTGATCTCGCTAATGGACCTACCGTTGTGGAAATATATCCTCCACCAAACGCCTTTGTGTTGTTAGCCGAGTGATAGTTGCGATTATGCAAAAAACCCCAATTAGGTATGTTCTTCTCATCGAGAAGTCTAGCTAGAGCTACCGCCTTTGACAATGTCATCGGTTCCCTTGAAATTACTTCTCGTCGGATCTTATCCTTCAAGCCACTAATGAAGCAATCAAGAAAGGCATCAGCAGACACACCTTCCACCCTGTTCACGAGAACCATGAAACGGGTATGATATTCCTGCACTGACTTAGTTTGAGTGAGTTTGAAAAGTTAGGTTCTTGGATTCTCATATTCAATCGGCCCAAAATGTAGCTCAATTGCTCAAGAAAGAGCAGCCCAAGAAGTGATCTGGTTCGTCTTCATCATCATCTGGAACCAAGCCACAACATCTCCTTCCATGTTCACAGATGCTATCACTACCTTCTCAGATTCGGAAGTATTACAATAAGTAAAATACTATTCAACTCTAAAAAATCAATTTAAAAGATCTGTGCCATTGAACTTGGGAAAATCAATCTTAGCGAGTTTTGCTTGGCCGTGAGTGTTCTTGCCGAAGTTTGAGGACTCGCCGGCGGCCTCATGCCTCCAAGCTACAAAGTTATCAGAGAGGCTCATCATTGCCTTAGCAATCTCTTCCATGCTGCTTTCAATTTTTTCCATCTTCTCAGATGATGTGAAATCTCGCTGCTCTCCTAATACTTACAGCTTCGTAATCTCCTTCTGAAATTCTTTTCTTAAGTCACTTTTTGCCATGATAGGGTCATTTCAATGAAAGCACCAAAATGTCACGAATACCTATAATAACCTCAGAAGATAGATATATTCCAGAGGTAACTTCAGAAATGAACAACTGATATTTATTTCAAGCCACGAAATCAACCTCATAGGTACAGAGCAACAGATACGAGACAAAAGAGAAGGGAAACTCTAGGAAAAGGAAGGCAGAGGAAGGGAGTTCAGATAAGAAAGAATACATACAAAGGGAAACATTTGTCTTACAATCATTTACTCCTTCATTCCCTTTGCAACCTAGCTCATATACCTTCTTTTTCTCTCACCTTCAGCGATTTCTTTCTGATCCTAGTACTACGCCCTAGCATGGCCTCTGGACGTACCTCCTTATGTGCATCTTCTGCCACCTGTCCACCCATAACAACCTCATCATTTAGTTGCAATTCCGCACCACCACTTGCTAGCTCAGCATTCATAACTGTCTCATTAGGTGGTAGCTCCTCCATAGTCGTGACACCGAGCTCTTCCCTTTTCAGCGATGTCGTTCCTCTTTAGCCAAGCAGATAGGTTGTCGAAGTGGCAGAAAATGGCACAAGATTTGGCAAATAGATTCACTGTGTTGCTCTTAGATTTGTAGTAATTGAGATCAAATTTAGATGGGTTAGATATTTTTTTGGTATTTCAACTAATTTTTTTTAAAGATATAAAATATAAATAAAAATAATCTTTGAACTGTCAACTTAAAAAAATAATGCTTGATATTAAAAAAAAAAATTTAGATCATTTAGATTAAATTTAAATGGTTCATATAAGAGGAGAGGAGTACGACATGCGGAGGGTTTGCATATGCCAAGATTTGACCAAAAATGAGATATAACTTGGCAATACTTGAAAACGAGAAATAGTCTAGCAGTTATAAAACCTCCAATTATTGGTAGTTATAAATGAATATATCCTTCAATTACTAGTGGTTATAAAATCGCTGATACCTTAGTTTTATTTTAATTGCAAAATTTGATAACAAAAATATAAGAATTTGTAAACAAACATTTTTCTTTAGTTAAATATTCTAGCTTATATAATTTTTTTAATTGCACTATTATATCAACCATATGATTTGAACAAAGGTCATATTAATTGAATGAAATTTTGAGGGATTATTATGAGTTGAGTTCGGGATAATTTATTAAGAGTAATAGAAATTTTAGAATTTAGCAAGAATGAGAGTTTTGGCACCTCCTTTCGAAATTAATTTTATTTATGTATGGTTTTGTGATACGATTACTTTTATGGTTAGGCACTCCGTTGTGGTTACCTATTCTATTTGACATTCTTGAACGTATTTTGATGAAACGTTATGGATTCTTCATGGTAGATTTGTTGGCGACAAGACAACTCCCCTTACATCCATTTGAATGCCTGTGTCGCGACTTGTACAAATACGTGACCGTTATGGGAACAAAATAGAATTCAGGATCTTCGTTGAATAACAGAATTTGAATCATTTTGATTTGATTTTGATTATTTAGATTTTAGAAAAATTATTTTTGATTTTTTTTATTTTAACAAAAGTAAAACATAAAATAAAAATATACTTTTAACTGTAAACTTCAAAAAATAATAATTAAAATTAAAAATTAAAAATCTAAATAATCCAAATGTTATTGAAAAAATGCAGCACGAACTAACCAAATCCAAACAAAATATTACTTTAACCCCGTAAACTTTAGATTAGCCGACAAAGAACATTGATACGACGCAAAATAGTTTCCAAAGATGAAAAACACATGAAAAGGTAAGAGGATGATTATTGGAGATACTACAGCTGGAGCAACTAATGCAGAAGATAAGGATTAAGGATTTCAAATCTGCCGTCAGCTATACTTTGCTATTTTTGCTCAATCTTTTATTTTAAATTATTTCAGTTACTTTGATTTAAATAATCACCACTTATTGTAGGATTCGTTACTCATTTTAGTGTATCTATAAGACACCTTCGTATGAATAAAAATGGGTTCTTTCAACTTACTCAATCTATCTATTAATGATGCCTTGGGTGAGTTTCGTGGAAATAAAACAAGACATGGAGATAGAAGTGCCAAACATGCTGAGGCAAAGCAACCAAATATAAAATAACAATAATAAGAGAATAAACCAGTCCCAAAAATAATAACCCATGTTTTAGTTTAATACAAGACTTAAGTATAATTTTGTATATTTTTATTATTATGTTTTGTGAGAAAATTATAATATGTTTAAAAAAACCTTTAAAATGTAATGTTAAAATGTAAAAATTATATCGGCAAAAATTTACACATCATATTATTAGAGAAAAATTTTATAATTGTTATATTTTAATTAGAAAATCTAATGGCTAATATAAGAAATTACATTGTTTTTTTTTTCTTTAGTTTAATACTTAATATATCATTAAAAAAAAAACCAACAAAAACAAAAGAAACCAACGAAAAGATAAAAGGATGATGACTTTGGTGAGTTTCGTGGAAACAAAGACAGATGACCTGGAGAAAAAGATGCCAAACATGAGTCAACTAAATAGTCTCTGCACATATTTTGCTTTATGGAGACTTCAAGCACAAAAACAATCCATCCATTTGCTGAAAGTTTCAAGGTTATTATCGTTTCCTTAAGAGACAAACTTAGTCCTACTCCACGCTGTAACATATCCCACAAACTTGGTAATTCTGATTAAAACATACCATGTGAAACCGTAGAAACTAATATCGAAATAAGTTGGTTTCCAAAACTATGAAGCAAACATTAAGCACAAATATATTAAAGATGATCGCAAAGCACTCTCAAATTGATAATATCCCCTGTCCCAAATCTGCATAAGAAATCAACAAGCGACATCAATCCAATAATATATAGTATGACTTTGAGCAAATAATTAAATTCTAACAGCTAATAGAGAAATAAATGGACTGTAATAACTAGTTGCCATGTACCAATCTTCACTTCTAAAGCAACAACGAACAATAAGAGAGAGCACTGGTAATCCTTGTCAATTTGGCATCCAATTCAACTCTCAGTAAATTAATAGCGTACAACGGCAGTTAATTAACAGCTATTGCAACCAAATAACATGTAGAAATTAATTAAATGATCACTTGGTAACTTACCTCAAGTTCATAGCAGCATTGCTTGTCAGTTGTTATTGCCAAGCTCCTTAATTTGAAGACTACTAGTAGCAGTACTTGCATTGCATGCATCAAAATCTTTCTCGCATATAAGACGCCAACCACAATCCTTTATGCTGTACCCTTTCTCTTTTTCAACTCTAATTTGCAATTCAAGTTGGCGGCGTTCACCTTTTAGATGTCGCCAACAGTTCTGAGTATTAAAGGGAAAAAATGCTACATAAAGATGAGGGATAAGGATTGAATATGGTTTCCCAACATAGAATATCTGTTCCAGTTCGTCAAAGCTTTCATCTTCAGGAGCTCTAAAACCCCAATAAAAGTGGGATATTGAGGAATTCCCCATAAAGCATACGGCAATTCCCCATCGTTCACTCTCATAACAAATATTAGGGATGTCTACTACTATAGATACTCTTTCTCCAACTACATAATATTTTTTCTCTTTAAACCATGTAAATGGAATTTTATCATCCCCTAAAATAAGAAAGAAAGTGACTTCATGTAGAAGAAGACTGCGTCGCTGTAACAAAGAAAAAGTTTAATTAAATATAATGACAAAATAAAGATAGTTTAAGAGACATAGATGTAGATGGTGATAGACCTTATGGACAAGCAGTGATGCAAAGAGATGTTGCACATCCAATACGGGTTTAATAGAAGGACAGCAACCTGCATATACTCTAATTAAATTAGGTGGAAGCTCAGGAATTGATTGAAGCTTATGACAATCACTCAAGTCAAATCGTCCAAGATTTAGAAGATTAGAGATGCAGCCAATAGGTAGGGTAGCAAAATTGTTTCCCCTTAGATCCAAATCCATCAATGATGATAAGCCACTTAAATCACTAGGGATTGATCCGTCATATAGATTGTTAAAACTTAAATCTAGTTTCCTCAACGAGGAGGGACTTGAGAAAAAATAGGGCAACTTCAATCCCATGAATATTGGAGTCCCCATAAACCAACATATCAAACAACCAAGGTAGCCAAACCAGGTGCATGAATTCAAAGCTTGCCAGTTGCATTTAAAAAGAGATAGCTCTTGAAGATTTGTTAAATGAATGATGGAAGAAGGTAATTCTCTTATATTAGTTTTACCCAGATGAAAGATGAGTAGACATTTCATATTTTCCCCAAATTCAGGAAGCTTTTCAAGTTTTGAGCATCCAAAAAGATCAAACTCCTCTAAAGAATTCAATTCGAGTTTCCTTGGAAGGGTCACAAGATTTTTGCAACCTCTAAAATTCAACTTAACGAGCTTCTTGAGCTGTCCAAGAGAATCATGAACCTTAACTAGATTTATGCAACCTACAAGAAACAATCTTTCCAGGTTTGGAACTCCACTAAAATCTAGCATTTGAGTTAGATCTTTGGAATAACTTAAATCCATGAACTTCAATGTAACTAAAAACTTATCAAGAAAAAGGGAATTAATTTTATCCAAAATTTAGTGGTAGAAGGATTTCTTTAATTATAAAAGAGTGTGGATGGAAATTACCAGTCTTCCATTCCAAAGTTTTTTTATTTTGCTACGATGCATGGTAAGCTCCACAAGTTCATATAATTGCTCAATATTGTGTGGAAGAGCTTCCAATGGATATTTCTCTCATATAAGAACTTTCAGTGCAGTAGGAAGAGAATTGAGACTATACAAAAGATGCACATTACTTAAGTAGAGTAATCTAAGATTACACATCTTTGAAAAGCAATCTGGGTGCCAATTTGCCTCATATGGTTGCTTTAACTTCAAAACTATACTTTGTACTTTTTTGGTCCCCTAATAAACATGATGAGAGATAATTAGAAATCAAGCATAAATTTAAATATACATTTGGAAACATCATAAATAAATAAATAATTAAAAGTTTTAGCACACTAAAAAAACCAAGAGCTTACCATATTTCTTGTAAGCACTAGATCAATTTGTTGTTGAGACCATAACCTGCTGCATCTGCCAACAACATTTGAAGATTCTTGCAAAACAATGTTTTTTCCCATCTCTCGAAGCAAATCATGCATATATAGAAATCCTTTGCCATTTTCCCCTGAAATGTGACTTAGCAATGATCTTTCAATAAGAACTTGGATTCCAATTGTTAGACGAAGACCGCAATTCTCTAATATATTTGTCACTTCAACTTTTTTCTCCCAATTAGAAAAACATGCAATATCTAAAAATATTGTTTTGTATTCTTCATCATCTAATCCGTCATAACTTATGCGAAGTGTTTTGAAAATATCATTGTGTAAATTTTGCTTCAACTTATCCAATGTGTCTCTCCATTCAGATTGACTTCTTTTACAAAGAAATGAACCCAACACTTGAACTGCCAAAGGAAGACCACCGGCATATTGAACCACTTGGTTTGACAACTCCCAATAACCTTTTGGGGGATAATCCATTTTAAATGCTTGTTGACACAAGAGCTTAAGGGATTCACCACTTTCTAACATATTCATTTCATACTTTTCAAATTGATCATATGCTGTCAACAAATGTATATCTCTTGTAGTTACTATTATTTTGCTACCATCACCAAACCACTCTTTATCTCCAGCCAAGTTCTGTAGTTGGCTTTTATGACTTACATCATCAAGAACAATGAGAATCTTTTTATTGCATGAAAATTTTCTTATTGCCTCCACTCCATCATAGGAATCATTGCTTTCATTATTTCCTAATTCAAGACTAGAAAGAAGCTTCTTTTGTAAATAAACTAAACCATTATTTTCTGAATCCTCCCTAACATTGGCAAGAAAGCAACTAGTTTCAAATTTCGTTTGAATTACCTCATAAACAACTCTAGCAAGGGTTGTTTTACCTATGCCACCCATGCCCCATATCCCAACAAAGCATTTATGATTCAACTCTATATTTAAAAGTGAGACCAATCTGTCCACCTTTGATTGAATTCCAACTAAATGAGCAAAATTAAATGGCAATTTAACATGTAATTTGGCCCATATTGCTTCAACAATCTCTTCAACCATTCTTGCTTCATACCTAGACCAAATGATTAATATTCTTACAAGTTAAATAGAAATCACAATCAATCTAAAGGAACAATAAGTAGATATAAAGTATCATTGGCATGGCCGTTTAACATTATTTATTTTATGTTGATGATATGTGGATTTTTTTTATAGGCTTTATTGAATTTTACATATAATAATTTAAAATATATAATTATAAGTATGTTAAATATATACAAAGATTAGATTTGTGTCTTGACATGCCCATATCTAATATCGATTTGTTTTTTTCTTTTATTATTTATAAAGTAAAAACTAATTAATTAGTTTTAAATTATAAATAGTTACTTTAAGAAAAATTTAATTTTAAAATATCAAGAAATAATTGATAACTGTATAATATATCTTTATTTTAAAGCTAAAAATAATTATTTTCTAAATTTAAATTAACTATTTATTAATTTTAAATAGATACTCATTAATTATAATTTTTTATTATTAATATTTAAATAAATAAGTATTGGGTAGTTTTAAAAATTCAAAAATTATTTATCAGGAATATCTATTATCAACTATTGGCATTCCTTTTTCTTAAAGACTAAATTTCAAAATAATAATAATAAAAAACAAACGAAGAAGAATTAAAAACTTACTTGTTTGTAGCATCCCAACCAACAAAGCTGGCAACATCTGTTAAAGCTCTTCTCCATCTTCTGACCTTATCTTCTGTAAATTTTCCTTCATGTTTCTCAAAAGCTCTCCTAATAATTCCCTTCTGATGTCTTATATCAGATGGATCTACACCATAAAATACTGGAAAAACGGTTCGGCCCAAGTTTTCTCTGGATTCAACGATTTTTTGCAGCTCATCTAAACACCATGAGGAGGAAGCATAGTCCTGGGAGAGGATGACAATCGCAAACAGAGATTCCTCAATAGCTTTCATGAGTTTCTCAGAAATAACTTGTCCTCTCTCAAGTTCTTCATTGTCCCTAAAAGTGACAATTCCTTTCCGCTGCAATGCAGCGTATAAGTGGTCGGTAAAGTTTGTGCGAGTATCTTCTCCCCTGAAACTCAAGAAAACGTGATAATTCCACCGTGGGGTTGAGCGAGCGAAAGTGGAGCAAGAATCACCACCGGCGCTAATCAGTGCCATTGAAGGGCTTCAAGGTTTAGGGCAAATTGGGAGAAGGGAATTCTTCTGCACTTGAATTGTCAATAATTGAAGATAAGCAAAAGATATTTCTCCAAATCGTCTCTTGCGTCGACGAAAGTCACCCAAGTCATCCACCTACCTTCTATTGTCATTTTATACTCGGTTGGCATCCTTTTATATATTTTAATTTAATATTTATTGTAATAAATATAAAATTATATATATATATATGTATAGTATTTTTTACGCCAATTTTTTATTTTTATTTTATATTTAGTTGCTTTGTCTTAACATGTTTAGGCACTAGAATGGGATAGAGAGGATCGTGTGAGCGAGGGGCTATTATCGGCGAGAAACGACAGTGGTTTTGGCCTCAAATGGATACGCGTCCCAAGCTAGGACATTGGTACTCGCCAAGTTCAGAAGTGACCGTGTTTAGTGATTATAAAAATTGGAACTACATGAGGCAACATTATAGAAATTGGGAAGAAGTGTGACCCCAAAAAAAAGAAAGAGAGGAGAAATAATGTATATTCTAATCTAATATTTATTATATTACATAAATATTAATAAACAATATTTTATTTAGTTTAATCATTTAAATATTATTTTGTATTAATTTATTTTTATTTAACTATTTCTATTCTTATATTAAAAATAAAATTATTATTTTATGTTGTGCAAATAAAGTTTTATCAAAAATAAATTTAAAAATTTATAATATATATCAAGTACTTGAAAGTGGGTAAAGATTGAGTGAGATAGAAAAATGGCAAGATGGTGGAGGAGGTGGGAGCTGTGGCAGATCTGAGGGTCAAGGAATGAGGAGAGGGAAAGAGAGAGTATAACTACGGGGGATGGCAACACACGGTTTTATGAGTTATAGGAATTTCTAGGGTGTTTCTTGTTTGTGGTGGTTCTAAAATAAGCTAAACAGGCGTGATGCTTGACATACGCTGATGGACACCTTTTTATTTTTTTTGGAGGGGGGGGGGGGTGGTTCTACGTCAAATATATTAGATCGTAGTAGAAAAATATTCATATGTTCCTATTATTGCTCCACCGGCTGATGGACTTGTTTATATTTTATGATAGCGCAGGTCGTATCTGTCCTAAACAATTTTTTGTTTTAATACAAGTTGACAGACTAGTTATGTCGGTTAATTTACTAAAATACTTCCTATTATTGCTCCAACTTGTCCTCTGTGTTTCCCCGAAACTCCCTGGAGTCATCATCCTCATCCTCTTACCTTTTTCTTTTCGCTGCTTTGTTTTTCCCACAGCTACAGGATTCGAGTAAAATAACAAGAGAGAGAAAAACAAAAAAACAAAAATGGAGCCGACTCTTGTAAAACCTGTAAAAATAAATGTGGGTCTCATTTCCCTTTTTTTTCCCCCTGAAAATTTCACCTTAACTAAGCTTCAGGTGATCAGGAGGATGGACTTTGGAACTGCACAATCTAATATAACAATTGTGGGTATGCCCTTTTTACTTTAGCGCTCCATTTTCTTCCTCATTTCCTTTTTTTCCCCTGATTGGACTAATATAAGGCGGTGCCATTTAAATTTTTGTCATTTTATTTTTCCCAAAGTTTAAACCAATATGTGCCTTATTACAAATCTATTCAGAAATTTTAAAATTATCTCATTGTGATTTGGAGTAGTCAATTGATACAAATTTTTTTTGATGAGGTGATTAAATTAAATACTTTATTCTCTTCTTACTTATATAATATAATAAATATTAAAATAAAATATACATTATTTCAATCCTTTTACATATTAATGTATTGATTTGTAATAATTGTGATTATTTTCCTTATTTATATTCTTTTCTAATTGTTTAGGTTGACCCTTAATTCTAACTTAATCCTTTAATCTTAAGTTGATTAGGTTAAGTAATTTCTTTTTTGAGATTTTAGTCACACGTATATTCTGTATATTTAATCTTGTAAGAATTCAATAGAATATACAATAAGAAATTCATTCAGTTAAATCTTTCTCTTATCTTGCTTTCTTTGAAACTAGCATGGTATCAGAGCTTCTCCCTTGTCTTTCCACCGTCTGATTGTTCATTCTCTGAGAACAACTCAAACCTGAGGATTTCTCTCCATAATAGAAGTTTTCCTTGTCGTATCAACCTCTATTTGTCTTTAATTTATGTTCCTATTAATATCAAACCACCACATGCACTGTCTTGGTGTTGCTACTAGTCAAACATTCAGTTTTCTTCGTTTGTCCAAGTTGTTGCTCTTCGATGATAGGTTCGATTTGATTTGGTTTTAATTACAATGGAGAAAATGGTAGCCTATTTAAGATGAATAGTTTAAGTATTAATCTTAAGTAAGGAAAACTTCTCATCTTGTAAAAAGGCATTGAAAGACTTGTAATCAATCACTGGCATATTTTTTTTCTCTTTTTTTGTTTTGATTTCTTTTCAATATAAAAGGCTTGGCAAGCCCAATCAAATTATGAAAGTTCTATGAGACTTTATTTTAATAATGCCATACATTCTTCTTGAGCTAATGTCACATCTTCTAGGTTCATGTCTAGATGAGATGCCTTGGTTAGATTGACATCTTCATTCTTCTTAAAAGGAAATTGTATAAAGAAATACTAATTTTTCCACAAAGGCAAAGGATGCATAAATTGGCCATGTTTTCTTAACTGCACCGCATAAGCTGATCCTTGATTTCTTCATATCCTATAAGATTTGTTTAAAGTTCAACTAACTTTGGCACATTACTTTGGCACATTATTGTATGAAGTAAAATAACTTTTGAACCTAATTCCTTATGGCAAGATTTAAAGACTTTTTGCTGTACAATAAACATCCACTCTAATAAAGATATCTTTATAAAGAAGATTGCTTCCAATAATCTTTGTCTATATAATATAATCTAGAAAGAATCAAATTCTGACCTTCCTTCTAGAAATAAGATTGACCTTGAATATCTTCCTATCTATTGTAATGAAGTACTCACTATATGGCTTCCACTCATCAAGAGAGAAAATCTTTGAAGCTCCTAGATGCACTTTTATTCATGTAGGCTATCACCAGGATAGACTTGTCATATTTACTAGGTAATATATACATCTTGATGTAGGGGAGTGGAGGTTCTACTTTTTACAATGGTAAGCAGGGTTGTAACAGATAAATCAAATATTTTGAACAATCTTCGTCTATGCTTGTATCAGTATTATCACAACATGGTAGAGCAAAGATTGTATCTTCATCTACTTCTTCCTATTCTTTAAACAGAGATTCAAGGTCTTCATTGTCTTGGATTCGAATGTTAAATGGTAACTGCTATATGAGCTTGATCACCTTGGATTTGTTTGGACATATTATTTTGAAAATGTCCCCTCTTTTCACAAAAAGAGCACCTTTTTTTTTTATTTAAAGAAGAAGGATTGTTTTCTAAAGAATTTGACCACTCTCCTTAATTTTCTATATTTGTGGCCCTTATTATAAGTGTTTTGAAGAAATAAGATCTTTTTTTTTTTTGGGACACAAGCACTTGTCTCTCTCTTTGTACTTGATTCGCAAATAAGGTTTTTTTGCATACCTTCTAAAGTTTTGCTTTGCCTTCAATAGTGGCTTGGAAAAACTTCTGTTATTTGCAAAGCTTGTCAATAGTTGACAAGGCTAACTGATATATTTCTCCAAAAGAGAGCTACAAAGGTCAATTCTTTCGACTCCGTCCAGCCATGTATGCTGCCATTATTCATAGTCACTCAATGTTGCTGTCAAGCCTTACTCAGCGGCATCTAAAATACACAACATTTACTCCCTTCTCCTCAGATATTATTAATCTGTGGACCTCGAAACCACCATCCAATGGTGACACCTTTGGAGGTCGTGAGTCACCAAAGAACCAAATTTTGAGGCCTTTTTCTCTTCCTTTGGTTCTTTAGTCATGAATGACCTTCCAAGATAAAGGTTTCAACAAGTCCATACCCACACTTATCACAATTTTCAACTTTTTAAGGTGATTTTTTAACTCAATTTTTAATTTAAACACTAATGGAAAAAGCTTAGAATGTAAGCATTGTAATAGTAGTCAGCATGAACTAGAATTGGGCTTCTAATATTAGAGAGTATATTTAACTAAATTGAGAATTTTAATCATCAATTAAGTTGTCAAAGTGTTATTTCCATGTAACTAAGAAACTCTTTTAAGTATACCTTGGTATTGCCTTGAATTGGTTTAATAGAGGACCACCATCATTAGTCTTTGTTACTGAATGTATAATAAATAGACACTTACTATTCACTTCAAATAATATTTTTATCATGTTACTAATTCTTATTCTTATTAACTTGAATTTCTATTTATTTTAAATAAATTATTTTACAATGTTTGAATTACTCTTGATAGGAATGAAGAGGAATGATGCTAATTCTTCTTTTTTGATGGGATGGCCTTGCTCCTTTTAAGGAGTACAAATACTCAGAATGCCACTAAAGAATGCATCGTCTGGTGTCATTCTTATGTCATCGATCAAATTACATCAATGAACAAGATCATCCCAGTAAATATTCATGACCAGCAGCGCACACGTTTTTGAAGATTGTTGAATGTCGACAACAGCCTACTAGTTTACTGTGGGCTAAAAAAGCAAGAAGCTATCTATTTAGATCAAATGAAAGATAAATGAATGAAACCCTTCATCAACCGGTGATGTCAAGAAATTGCTACATAATTTTTTTCAGGAAGTGGTTTACAAGTGTCAGATACCAGCATCTACCAACGATGTTCTTGATAGGGAGCGGACCCCTAAGACACAAACATGGCACATAAGTTAGAGATCACAATTCTAGAGCATGCACACACAGACGCGTACACACACACACACACACACACACACGTGCACGCACGACGCACGAACATTCTCTCTATCTTTTTCTAAAACTTATTTCTATAGCAAGTTTACATAAGCATGACGTTTTGAGAAGAACAGCATCAATGGATGGGCCAAAATGTATCTTCCATCCCACCTAAATCAATGTCTTCCAACAGAAACAGTAAAAATTATCAATAAGGAGATTCAAGTTTTACCAGTTATGTGAATCAAAGCTGTTATTGCGATTGTCTCCCATCACAAAGACATAACCTTCAGGCACGACCTGCAACCGAAAAAAATAAAAACCACACTTAAACACGTTGCCAATATCAATTAACAAAATTTCATTGCAAGTTAGGCTGGCAATGAACCAAGCCAGCTCTTGAGTTGTTTGCATGTCAACTCATTAATTGGCTTGACAAACTGGGTTTCATGAACCAAATAAGTCGAATCTGAGTTGAAAAGCTGATTCCTTTATGACTAGTTACATTCATTTGGTTCGTGAGCCAACTCAGGTAAATTACATATATAATAATACATTACACAATAATTTATTAACAGAAAATTCTAAAGGTACTATAATATAATATGCAATAATAATATATAACATATGTTAATGAGCCAAATGAATGAATGACAAATCAAACTGAAACCAGTTTAGGCTAGATTGGCTTATTAGGGGCCTAAAACTCGTTCAGTTCATATAATTTCAGCTAACACGTCGAGTTAAACAGTTTGTGAGTTCTAAGTCAAACTTTAGTAATTAAAATGGGTTCATATTATGTGACCCGAACTGCAAGCGGCGCAAATTTAACCGACTAAAGTAGTCGAGTCCAAGAATTGGCTCATTTTCAGCCTGACAATTTTACGAAGGAAGGAAATTTTTGAAGCATTACCAGTGGATCAATCTCATAACCAAGTGGCTCTAAAACAAATTCTTCTTCTTCAGCAATGCAATTCACCAGTAGTTTTCCATCACGAACCTATCCAAAAAATCCAGAATGCACACAAGATGTTAGAAATTAAGGTACAATAATTGTAAAGAGTAGAAGCAAGAATGGTCGCTAAAGAAGGTTTAAACCAAATGCCATCCATTAGTCAATATTAAAATCTTACCTCAACACAATCCCCAGCCGTTGCCACAATTCTTTTTATAAAAATATCTGCTGAACCAAAACCAGTATCCTACAGAACCCCCATATATTAGAAAAAAGTAAATGTCATTACCACACCTTAATATTAGATGAAACGAATAGAAAAGCAAGGGAAGCAATGCATTCCTAAAGAAGTACATGAAACCTGTAAAATAGGAGGCGGCTTAAAAATTATTATATCTGAGACATCAGGCTTTCTAAAGAAGAAGGAAACCTGTTACATCATTAACAATAAATCAATGCAATCAGTTGACAAAAAGCAGAGGCAAAATAGGAACAGTTACCTAAGTGAACATAACGTACTATATTCCCGAATCAACCTGACCACCTACTTTTCAGCTATGCACCAATAAGAAAGCATCATTAAGCTTTTGATGGGATTGTGCAGCTCATGGAGACTCATACAACACATGGGAATCGCCTCTCAACGCAAGGAAGAGAACTAGGATATCAGAGGGCGGAGGTGAAAGGTGAACTTGATATGTTGATATTAGCTTCAACATCAAAACTTCGCTATTTACATACTGTACTAAGTGACTAAAATTCTCGCCAACTGGATAGGGATACAAATAAAACATGATACGCTTCTTAGAGCGAAGAAGGTAATTGGGATACGAGAGGGCGGAGGTAAAAGGTAAAGTCGATACAGTGATATTTCCGACAACATCAAAACTTAGCAATTTACTAGAAATACTTAAGTGTAGCAACCAAAATTCTCGCCATACTGTGGCTGACAATGTAAACTTTCTTAATACTTTTTGCAAGGACCAAAAAGAGCAGTCAAAACTTTGAAGGACTTGAATTCTTTAGGAATACTAACCTTCTCCGCTAAAATACGGTCATCCACATTCAGAGTTGGGTACATAGAGGACGAGGGATTATATCGGAAGGAAAAACTAACAGTCACAGCAGTAAACACAGCTTTCGCACCCTCTGAACAGAGAAGTAACAAGCGCCAGAGCCAACTTGTCTTCTCAAAACCCTTGGAACTGTACCTTGACTCCACATTATCATTCCCACCAAAACAATGTGTTCCACCTTTATCCACTACACAGCCAGCAGGAACGGGAATCCACTGGTTACAAGGAAGCCACTTCGATCCCTGTAAAAAGGGTATAATCGAAATGGCTTTAAACGGAGAAAAACCACATACAGCCGAACCCGCAGCAGATGAACCGGATAAACCAACTGTTGACCTCATCATCGAAATCAAACCCAATACAAGCGGGTTTTTAGAATTATCACCCAGAACTCCTGCGGCAAGAGACTGAATTCTTTGCCCAGCAATTCGATATGGGCCGTCTGAAATCGGAATGGGAATTAAGCACACCGCCACAGGGGGGAGGGATCAATATCAGGCTACTGTTGGCCAGTACAGAATACGCGAAACCCTAGCAAAACAATCGGAGACATTTCCAAGAGAAATAGCAGTGAACATGTGACGGTAGAGCTAAATTGAAACTTGGAGAGAAAAGTAGGGGAGAGAAATCGCAGGCAAACCCAAGTTCCACGAGACTTCGTTTGGTTCATCGGTAAGTAGGA
Source organism: Erythrophleum ivorense (assembly GCA_026724425.1). Taxonomy (NCBI): domain Eukaryota; kingdom Viridiplantae; phylum Streptophyta; class Magnoliopsida; order Fabales; family Fabaceae; genus Erythrophleum; species Erythrophleum ivorense. The sequence goes on along the minus strand of JAIUCV010000034.1, from coordinate 3,341,585 downwards.
GAGGGGAAGTTAACAGGAGGAGGGAAGGAAGGAAGGGGGTTTTAATCGAGCCCGGATTCCCTCATGTTCCATTTGCTCATGTTGGCTCATTTTGTCTCTAGGAAGGAATGCATTCAAACAAAAAAAAGAAAAAAACAGAAAATATATTAAAAAAAAAAAAAATTTTGTTAGTAACATGAGGGAAAATGAGCAATTCAAACGTGAGGGGATCCATTTCCGTTTTAATCAGTTTGTTTGGTTGAAAGAAAAGTAGGAGAGAGAAAAGAGAAAAGATTATTGTTTGGCATAAAAAAAAATAAAGAGATGAGGGGAGAGAGTAGTTAATTATATTTGAATAAATTTATTTTTATATTATTTTAATTTTATGTTTTATAAAAAAATTATTTATATTAATATTTTTAAAAAAAATTATGAATTTTAATTTTTTTATTTTTTATTTTTGATTAAAAAAATTATTTTAATTTTTATTAAATATTAAAATATTAAAGGATAATAAAATAAATTATAATTTAAAAAATAATTCTTTTCTTCTCTCTTTTTTAAAATCTTTTAATTTAAAAGGAAGAGAAATTTGTCTTAATTTTTTTTTATTTTATCCAACCAAACATCTTATTTCTCTTTTTTTCTCTCTAAAAATCTTCAATCAAACACATCCTAAGAGAGGAGTTAGGATTTTTTGAGGGACAAAAGGATCTGGATCCCCTGCTCAAGCTGAGTAAGTGATCTTTTAAATTTAGAACATTTAAATTTGATTTTGATCGTTTAGATTTGATATTTTATTTTTTTAATTTAAATTATTATTATTTTAAAATATAATCATTAAAAGATTAACTTTATTTTTTTATCCTGTATTTATTAAATTAAAAAAGATATCAAAATATAAAAAAATATATCAAATCTAAATCATTTAAATTAAATTTAAATAATTTAGATTAAGATTAATAAAAGATGAGTAAAAAAAAAATAAAGAATAGATTCAGAGACAAAAGGGGTTAAGGTCACGAGCTTTTCTTACAGGCTAAAATTTCGGCTCACTTACTTTTTAACTTTGTCATAACTTTTTTAATTAAAATAGGGTAAATATATAATTTTATAATAAAAATATAATCAATTCGTTATTTAATTAAAAAATTATATAATAATTTATAAAAATTATATAATTATCATATTTTTATTAAATAGTTATATAATTATTATATTTTGATTAAAAATGATGAAAAATATAAGTAACTGCATTTTTTTTTTCCATCGACACGACCACTAAAACCCACGAGCTAGATTTCGAAAGCTACACAAAAGAAGGATCGGAATACACCGTGAAACTTCTGGATTTGATAGACGGCGGCTACCTCGATTTCTATTATTTATAAAATTTAAATATACAAATTTATTTATATAAATAATTAATTTGTTCATACATAATATATATATATATATATATATATACACACACACACATCCCATACTATCTCAAATTTAAATTTTTTTATTGGAAAAACAAATGCAACTCGTAAAATTGCCATTTAATTGTAAGCAATCCAATCTAATTTTCTCTAATTAAACAGAATTATTAATAAAGTATGTATTAAAATTATGTAAGTAATATATTTCTTTAAACATCACATGTTTTATTTTATCTTTTTTTACAAAATTCTTTTGTGAATGATTATATCAAGAAGGTCAGTAAAATGGTTGGCCCAAAAAAAAAGAAGGAGGTTAGTAAAATGTGTAAATATTCATCCGTGTATATAACTACTATCATATATATCTCAATTTATATATGAACAATGAAAAATATTTACTTATCCAGATAAGCAAAAATGACAATTCTAAACAAATATCGCAATTAATCACAAATTAGCAAGATTCACGCGTGATAATTTATTTGAAAATTGAAAGTATACATGACAAGCCTTCCCGCAATCTTTTTCCTTTATAATGCCGAGGTAGAAGGGAGAAGGAAAAAAAAATCTATTGAATAATAATAATGTTATTTGATATATATTTTGTAAAATTAGAGAAGAAATTTATTTTTATTTTATAAATATATAACTAAAGAATAATTATTATATTTAATTTATGTAAAATTTATTATGTCTTGTTATCATTACCTTTTTTTTGTTTTGATAATATTTTTAAATAAAAATATAAGAGTTATTTATTATTACTATTATTTATTCTTATACTATTTTTAATTTAACTAAATATATAAATAAAATAATATTTTTATTATTTTTTATATTATATCAAACTTATATTTTATTCATATGCTTTTTTAATTTTTATACTTAACAATTTGACGTGCACAGTGTGCAATCAAGGAGTAACAACCCCTTGTATGATGAGATTTGGAGTGCTGAGCCAATCAACGGCGTCTTCCAGAAATTCTCACGAGGAAAAAGGGAGATGTATATACATATACATATATATATATATATATTTTTTTTATATTTTTATTATTAAATTATTTAATCATAATAAGTGTATTAATTTTTAATAATAAAATAATATGTATATAGTTTTTACAGATAAATATATAATTTTTTAATTAAATTATATAATTATCATATTTTAATTTAAAAACTATATACACCATATTATAATTAGAATTGTAATAATAAAGATATAAGAAAATACATCTAAATTTAATCTATTTCCAATTTATCCATTCTAATATACTTCTTTTAAGCTAATTTATCCAATTCCCTGTCTCCCTAATACACAATAGAAAGTTAACTCTAAACTGGTCAGCTCTCCCTTTCGAATTTTAAGCTCAGATGTACCTAAGTGGAAGAAGCTTGATTATTTAGTCAAATAGTCATGTTAATTTTATTTTATATATCCATCAAAATTTTTAATATTATCCTCATATTAGCTTGGTCAATATTATCTAGTGCAAAATTACTCAAATAACTAAAGTGCATTATAATTTATTGGATAATTAATGCTTGTAGTTAATGAGCTAACTAGATCCACGTCAATATATTTTTTATTTTTAAATTTTACTTAAGGTTTTTAATTGTATCTTTTAAATTTATTTTGTTTTAATTTTATCTCATAATTTCAATTTAAATTTCACTTTTTTCTTTAGTTTTATTTTATCCTAATATGGTTCTTAATTTTATTTTAAGTTTTCTTTTTGCCTCTTAATTTTATTTTGTTTTAGTTTAATATTTTTAATTTATAAGAACCACACAAATCATTTTTTTTCCTTTACCACTATCAACTTGTTTGATGAAAAGTTTATATAGCTAACTTATTAAGAAGTTATATAAAATTTTTTTATCAAGTATTTTTATTTGAAAATATTTCAAAGATGAAACATGAAACATTTGATTAGTTTTTAAAAATAAAGAGGGTAAATTAAAATAAAATAAAATTTAAAAATAAAAATAAAACTTGAAATAAAATTAAAAATTAAAATTAAAATCTAATAAAATTGAAAATAAAAACAAGACTTTAAATAATATTAAAAATATTTAAAAAAATATTTTTGTCTTATCTTAATTAAGGTGATTATACGATTGTTGTAGGACCGTGGTTCTAGGTAATTCAATGATTGCAAGCATTAATTATCCAATAAATTATAATGCACCTCAGTTATTTGACTACTTTTGCACACCCTCTGTGACGTCAAAATTTTTTCTAACAATTTTTTTAACCCAAGACCTATTCAAAAACAACTAGTTTAACGCTATGTTTAGAAATTTTTATAAATAATAAAATAAATAAATAAATAAGTAAAATGAAATAAATTGATCTTTTTTAATTTAAAAGTCTAATATGAAAATGGTTGAAATTTTTATTCATTTATCTGAGAGTTATAAAAGTAATCAGAATGAGAATAGTAAGTGTTATAAATATTAAATTATAATATAGTAGGTTCATATTGCTAATGGATTGTCTTGAAAAAGCCAATGAAATTATCTAAGTTCAATTGATGTTTTTATATATATTTTTTTCTTTAGTCATTGTTTGTTATTAAAAGTAATATATAATTATATGAATGCAATCTCAGCAGAGGCAAATGAAAATAAAATAAAAAATTCCAAAATCAGAGAAGGGATGAAAACTTCATACAAAAATTTGTATATCAAAGTGATAAGCCTATATTCATAATCATATTGCAAGAAGAAATGGGCTAAAAGTTACCTGAAGAGTAGACATTTTCAATATCATAATAGAATAAAAATTTGAACACTATCACAAAACATGAAAAAAGAATTTTACGACAGTTGCATAGTAGCAGTTAGGACAACTGCCGCTAAAAAATAGACATTGGGACGGCTGGATCTTAGCAGCGGTTGTTCGCCAAACTGGTGGTAAATAGCCATGGTTGCCGCTTCTAAAACATAGCAGATATCACATTTTTGCTCTCCTCTGCATAGCGCAATAGCAGTTCCCTCCCAGTTTGCCTAGCTGCTCCAGCCACTGTTAGAGCCCACCGTTCATCCTATAAGATCTATCATTTTTCTGCATCTATATTATTTCTCTTCCATTCTCAACTATTTTGAGGTATTTTTCTCTGTATTCTTTCATTTTCCAAGATTTCCTAAATGATTGATAGCTCAAAGATTGCTGAAATATTTGATTATTATTCTTGTTTGTTCTTGAGTATTTAAAAATTTGATGGGAAATTTTTTTTTATTTACATATTTATTTTAATTTTTAAGAGGCTTTAATTTAAATGTTGTTAAGATTGTTTGAATAGATCAAATTTTTTAAAAAAATTTTACTTTACATTTTACAACTATAAATTACTTAATTTATTAACCTTAGAACATTTGGCCGCACTTTGCCTTGAATGTTGATCAGACATATGCATTTAAAATATTGGATGAGCATGCATATCATTTTCATTGTTTCTTGTGAAACTTCATTTTCTTACTGAAAAATTGATGATATATTAAATGTTATATTTACTTTAGGATAAGGACTAATTTATACATCATAGGAAAAAAAAGTTCAAGTTTGCATATGTTTAGAAGACTCTTGTAAGCATTTTCTATTGTTAATTATTTTACAACTTTATTCCATAATTAGTTCTTTTGCCCTATATAGGGAAAAACTAAATGACTGTATAACTTATTATTCAAATTTAGACACAAAAAATAGCATGATTATCATTTTAGTATTTATAGTGATGAAATGAGTGCAATATTATACTTTATACAGTATTAAAATAATCCAATGAAGTTGTAACATATAACAACAAGACAATAAGAATTTATTACCTTTTAAGGTCAAAATAATTCTTTTTTTTTTTCAATGAATTGCATATCACAATTGGAGTTATAATAATTTTGCAATTCCATTAAGCTTATGAATGCAATTTAACCATTGATATATATTTTTTTTCTCCTAATTTTATCACATTTATGTGATCATTCTCACAAGAGAAAGTGTCTTCACAATATCTTTTATTATTAAGATAAGAGATATTTTTGAATTTTGTCTAGTTAAATTATTTTCTCATATAATTTTGAAGACACGTTATCTTTGTTGGTCAATAATTTTATCTAATTTTCAAAAACCTATAAGTCATTTTTTCCTTTAAAATGAGAGTAAAGTTTTTTAGATTTATTGGATTTGCGATTGATTCTACGTTTGTTATGTGATTTCATAGCAAATGGAATAGAGTTCTAAGTCTTGGATGGACTGATTTTGACCTTGGGAGCAACGTGTATGTTGTGGATGGCCATTCCTTATGGCTGTGCAAATATATATAAAATATTGTATTTTTCTCTCTTTGATTATATCTTTTAATATCATGAGAACTTCTTAGACTTGTGTGCCTAACAAGGTGGGATTAACTGAAGTATTAATTGAGTGCAAAAATAAATATTATTGATAACTTCAGGTTATGATAATGATACTCAACATATTAAATTAACAGTTACTTTTCCAATATTAATTTCCATTGTTATGATTAGAGTTATTAATCTCCAATTAATACATAAATATGTTTTCAAAATCTTTATGAATATTTTGAAAGAGTGGCCTAGAAATTTTGACTTCATACTTTTTTAGTTCAAGTCTCATCATATATTATTTCTCTTTTTTCCCTTTTTAAATGTGTTTAAGTAGTAGTATAATATAAAAATCTTAACTCTTAGTTAATATACACATTTTTATCTAGTTGTCAACCATGATGAATTTCCTACTTTGTTTCTCTATTTTCTTGCTCTAGTGTCTCTCCTTTTTCAAATTTGTGAGGCATGTTCCCTTTTGCAAGCTGTAGAAGTTATATTTCATATTTTCTAGATTTATTCTTGTGCACTATAGAAATTTAGTCCTTCAATTTGCAAGTATTGAAGTTTGAACTTTTGTGTCATCTCATACTTCATATATTATAGTATCCTTTTTAGCCAAATTTCACAGTCATAGCATTGAAGTATACATGCAAACTCTTTTATTTGTTTATTAGATTACGATAAGACTGGAAAATGTTCAATTTCATTGAATTCAATCGTAGTTACCAATTACCATTTTAAAACCTCTCCATACAAATTTCTCTTGCTTCTAATACTGCACTTAGATATATATATATATATATATATATTACTTTACTTCATTGGCTTTCTAAGTATATATGCTTTTTTTTTTCTTTTTTTGCAAATAGTCAATGCTTATAGTTTTGACTGTATGTGGGTAGTTGTTGTATCATTTCCTTTTGGTTTTACAGATGTGCTTAAGGGAGGTATATTTCTTCAAAACCCACAAGTATTGTTGCTGCTCATGCTTTAGGTACATAAATTATAGTTTCAGTCTTATCCCCATAGTCCCTTTGCTCATGCTCATGTTTGTTTGTTGATTGAAATATGGTTGTTCCTTAACTTTTTGAGTTTTTAATTAAATCTTTACCGATATGGTACACACCTCCATCTCTTAACAAAACGTAGCAATATACTCTAGGTTTGCCCTTCTATTTATAAATATTTTATCTTAAATTATTGTTACATTATTATATGTGGATTTAAATAAAAAACACTTATTCTTAATTTACCGTTGAACGGAAGGGCATTGAATGTTTTAAATTAATGATTTTAATTATATTAGGTAATATTTATAATGTACTTATTGAACAATATTTATCTCTTGCAATTTAATTTTTATACCTTCCTAATGACATTATATATTTTAAATTTAGGTATATAATTAAGGGAGTAGAAATTGAACAAATGTAACAAAATATTCTTTATTATCTTCCAATCAAAAAGAAGCCTATTAGTACATTTATAACTTGTAAAATATTTTGCTAAATAATATTAAAATTGTAGGATTTATCGCTTGACTCATAAAACTTTTATTTTTATAACAATATTATTGTATGTATTAAATTTAGCTTTTAATTTTATATTTAATTATAGTTTATAATTGTTATAATTATTATATACTGGTTATTTTTAGCTATATTTATATTTAGATTCAAATATCAAAAAAATAAAAAAATAAAAAATTTTCAAAAAATAAAAAATTAGTGATAGATGGAATGGTTGTTATAAACGTTTTTTTTTTTTAGTTGTAGTGATTGTATTGAAACAACTACAAAATCCACGTCATAACTTGAAGTGGTTTTGTCAACTGTTACAAAAAATTTATTGTGATGGTTTTTCCTGCAGTTGAAAACAGTTGTCGCAATTTGGAGCTTTTAGCAGCGGATTTTCTACAACCGCTGCTTAAACTTTTAACAACGGTTCGCTATGTCCAGGGACAACAATAAATCAGGTTATCTAAATTTAATTAAAATATCTATTCATAATTAAAAATTGATATTCCCTGCAATTTAAAGTGAAACAAAAATTAATGTTACTTTAAGAAGGGGATGGAAAGAAGTTCCTTCAATTTTCATCCATTTCTTTTATTTAAAAAAAAAACCCTCTTTTTATTATTTCTCATTCTATTCCATCAATATTCATCCATCCAAACATGTTTAGGATAAATGAAAATTAAAAAAAAAAATCCTACTTTGGTATGTTCTACTTTTGGATTGGCAGTTAAGTATTGACAGTCAGATCTAATAAGCACCATTTATTTGGCCAACAAATAAGCAACATTTATTTGAGTGGGAATGTTGTATTAGATTATAGGTTTATTCTGATTCAGTCATTCTGTGTCAACGGCTCAATCTGAAACAAACTCTCTCACTGTAATATTCATAAAATTAATAAGAACCGAGGAGAATGGGAAGAATTTTTCTTTTTGGGGTCAAGAATGGGAATTAATTGTTAAGTCCCGTTGTGCTCACAATATAATTTAGCGAGTTGGTTGGGCTATAGTCCAATGGGTGGTAACCAAAATGGGTTTACGTTAAAGGTTTAACTCCACATCCCACATTGGGCTTGTTTAGTTTGTCCAACCCATCCCATAGACATATTTCCTTCTTGGGAAGAAATCACGTGAAGTTCAATCCAAGGGAAGTGAGAAGAAAGAAGGAGAGGAAGAGAAGGGACTCATACTCTATGTTTTTAATCGCTTTTTGTCATTATCAAACCTGTTATCCCAAAGCCTTTCTTCATTTAACAAGGAATGCGATTTCATGAATCATTGTTTTAATTTATGTATTGACAATGCTAATTCAGGGACATCAGAAAATATTAATTAGTGCCAAGTCTTCTTTCAAGAAAAGCAATTATTGTCATCAGATTAGGTATGAACTTATTTTAAGAGAGAGAGAGAAATCCATTACGAAATATTAAATAATACGAAACCATAGAGTTTTAGAAAGTAGACTCATTTGATTACAAGGATGGAAAAAGAATCATTTTTCATTTTCAAAATCACTATTTTTATTCTATTTTCCATTCCTTATACAAATATCAATTTTACAAAAATAGTACAACCGTTAGAAAGATGAACAAATGACATAATAATAGATATGGTTACAACTTGGAAGAAATAATTCGAAATCAAGATGTCTGTTAAGCTGACTCCTGAGCATGTTTCAACAGGTAAAGCACGCACAGAGCCAAGGTCATGAATGAAGGGTGGGTCACTGGCACCCCATGGAAGGCCCTCATCCATGTGCTCTCTCTGTTCTTAACTTCTGCCATTTTTGTTTATATTCCTCATTTTTCTGAGGTTCATTCATCACAGGAGGACTATATTCTTTCTGTGCGCCCATAATTTGAATTCATTTACCAAACTCAGTCCATTATTCTTTAAATCAAATTTGCTAATAAAATTCAGAAACAGTCATATTTATAAGCGAGAGCGAGAGTGATCTTGTTTAATTTAGTGTTGCTATTCTCACTTTTCATTGAAGGCAGTCGACTCAGACAGGGAGCTTAGGTATAAGAGCAGCCTTGGCTTCAATGGGGAACCGTTCCTTGTACTACGAGGTACTCTCACAATAATCAACGATCTCAATGATGTGTGCTAAGTGTACAAACTTTCATGCTTTCAAGATGGCAAAGTGTACAATTATCTGATCCTTTCTCTTTCTGTCTGTCCCTCCAAGGGTCAAAACAATCAAAAGCATTTCTTTAATAAACTATTACTTATTTACTCAAGTATTTTCTTTCTATTTTCAAAGGAACAAAGATAGCCCGTTATTGATGATTGTAGTGACCTGTTTCTTCTTAAATAGCAATAGTTAGAGTCAAATAACTCCGTTTGGGTTAGCGAGGGAAGCAGATTGTGATGGAGGAGAGTGTCACACCCCACAATTCAAGTATTCTGACACAGAAGCGGAAACATAAAGAAAATACTTATGGGCATCAATTTGAATCATGTAAAACACACCAGCTTTTCTTTAAAAGACATTTGTAGAAATTTCGGCAGAGCCTCCCCTATAACGTAGACCTCTCGATATTTCTACAACATGTCAGACAGTACAATAGAGCCCAAAAGGGCAAACTCATCTCCAATCAGACCAAAGAAAACATATGGGGTGTAGGGATGCCCTAACTCTGATTCAGTAGAGCTAACTTTACCAAGTTTTACAAAGTTTCAAACAAAATACATATACAACCAAAGTACACCCACATGAGCAACTGCAGGCTCGTCAAAGGAAGTCTCAAGAAGTCGGCCACTAGAAGGCGGTTTGGGATAGATTAGACTCCCTACTGCTCTCTGAAAAAAATATATATATATAAAAACAAATGAGTTTGATACTCAATGAATAAGTAATACCGACCCTTTTTAAAATAAAGGTAGGGTCACAAACATATAGGTACATATTTATAGATATATCGCGTAAAACATGTTTTATGCAAACTCTTTCGTACAATTACACTGAAAGTATCTAAGCAGAACCAATTTAAACAGACACAGAGCACACAGCTCGCGGGGAAAAATCACTACAGACGCATAGCATTCAGCTTGCGGAAGTTAACATAAGTCCGCGTGTGGTGGCCTACACACGGGGCTAGCACCACCCCTGCTAGCTGAGGTACAGATCATGGTGTACCAAGGCTAACATCTACTGCTGTTAGTTACAGGGTTCTGAGCAGATAACTTCATAAAACAGTACTGTTTCTCCAATTAACATTTCAGACAAAGTATCGTTCAGATCAGTTTCATAATAGGATTTCTAATTAACTCAACATCCGTAAATTTGCAAAATTTTCGATTGAAAGCAAATTTTGGTCAACATATATATCACAAAACATTTAAATAGGTATCTTCATAACTAGATTACTTAATTTTAGAACACTGCAAGGAAACTTAGGAATAGAAATAAGAATTTCCTGAGTCTCACGGTCCGCATTACTTATTCACCTTCCGAGATACTACAGAAATTCCATGACCCTTTTTCAGCTATAACTCAGTCTTATGAATACCCTACAAGACCCGTTCACAGATTTTAGAAGATGAATCACTCCAATTAATTTCATACTGGACTTATCTTAATTTAAAATTTATTCCTCTACTCAATTTCACGCCCTCCATACATATACACAATATACATATATTGTGCTTTCTTTTCCTTGGTTCCACTTAGGAGCTAAACCCAAATTCAAAAACTAAAGGAAATGTATACCATCTTTAATCTGCAACCACACTTTGAAAGGAAGTTTATTCTGCATAAATATGAGTTAACAAGTAAGAAAAACACAATGAGATTTTGTCTTTAATTAAGAATATATATATGCAGAATTTTGTTGGAGGAATTAACGTATAGGAGAATGGACATACAATTCAATATGAATGAAGTCAGAATTTTATCCAACTAAGATCACTTCCTGCACCACATCTTCTCCTGCGCAGAACCTCTCCAGGCTGGCCACTATAGAAACGCATCACAACTTTAATAAACAGAAGAGGAAAATGCTTGGAAAGTTGACCCGAACAGCAACATATACCTTAGAATTTTCCAGGCCCAAAATTACTACACAGCGTTATTCCCCTACCCCACACACATAGCCATAAAGCTCAGCTCAAGCAAGGAGGAAGTGGCCTGTACTGGACATCAACACAGTAAAACCATGTGGCGTGAAAAGGGGAGGAAGATGAACTTAGCAAAATCAATTCATATGGCAGAATTTCAGACCTGGAAGGGTGACTTTCTAGTGTGATTTCACCAGTATCCCACAGCCAAAAATGGAACAGTTTCAAGGAGCAACTTGCAGCTAAAATTCGGACCAAACCAGTGCTGAAACAGGGGAGAATTACAGTGCAGTTTTCTGATCAATCCAACCTTCGTCCAGCAGAAAGGGTTGTGCGACTGAGGGAAGCAGCTCAACTGAAGCTAATTCACAGCTTAAGAAGCAGCAAAACCAACGTTTCAGTAGCTCGAAGACATAGAGAAACCAACGCTGAACAGAGCAGTAATGTGGCGCTGAACAGAGGAAGATAAATTGCAGAATTTAATCAATACCAGCTTCGTTCAGCAGGGAGCTTCCATGCGACTTGAATGGAGTAACTGGCTGAAGATGGAGCAGAGAATAATTCACAGTTCGAAGGGGGAGAAGAAGCAACGTCCAGCACATCAGAAATGAAGGTGCAGAGTTTCTGGTCTGTCTCTGCGTTTTTCCCCAGCTGAAAGTGATATGTGCTGCAGATGTTTGGGAGGTAATGACCGAAAAGCCAGCTTAAAGTAAATGGAAGGAGGATATATCCGTAAAATTTCAAAAATGAAGGAAAATGGATACGTGGCAGCTGCATGGTTCTGCTTTGACAAGTCAACTTCATTTCCTTCCCTTCCTATGCATGCATATTCACGTCGGTTATTACAGAGAGGCTGGAGACAGAGCTGATATCAATACCGACGACGCCGAGAGTGTCGACACTGGAGATACAGACGCCATCGGGGCAAAGGTCTCCGAGACGGCGAAGAAGGCAAATTCATCAAATGCATGGACTTCGACGTGGTTCATATTGCCGAGGTTACCGAGCCCAGTTGGAACGCCAACACAGATGGCACTGATAAACTTGAAGGGTTGCTTGGAGGAGGTAGGCCGCTTTACGAAGCTCAATCCTCACGACGCCTCGCTTCCCATCACCGAGTCTCGCAATGGAAATGCTTATTACGCTGCCTTTCACAACCTCAATGCTGGTGTTAGCTTCCCGGCCCTGCTTTTGCTTGTTGCGTTCGCTAATCTTGGCTGGTACATTCCTTTCTTCACTCCCCTTCTATCCATTTTCTTTTCTTTTCTTTTTTAAATCTTCCCTATTTAACATTTAATTTCGTTTCTTGACCTTCAAAACTACTTGTAAATCTTTGTTACTCTTGATACTTTTTTTGTGTTCTTTTGGGTTTAGGATTGGAATTGATTTTTTAATCTTAAATTTTTAATTTGCTGATCGCTTAAAAAGTTGGAAATAAATATTTTGATGGGAATGGTGATTTCGGTGAGGCAATAGTTGACAGTGATTCGCATTCTTTGCTCCTTTCAATGTTATAACATTTGAATCGTTTAAATTTAATTTTAATAATTTAGATTTTGTTATTTTTTTAATTTTTTGGTTTTAAAAGAATTAAAACGAAGAATAAAAATAATTTTTTAACCGTGAATTAAAAAAAATATTTAGTATTAAAAAAATAAAATAAAATTTAAAATACTTAAATTTAATTTAAATAATTTAGTTTTAATATTGCTTGCAGAGAAACCATATTATAGTTGAGGATTAGTTAATATTTCAATTCATTTTGGTATTTTTAAGTCATTTTTCTTTTCTATTTCTTCTGCTTCTCCCACAATATTACCCAATTAAGATTGTAGCAACAGAGAAGCCCTAGAACAACACTTAAATAGGGGTTAATTTGGGCTGCTATCTCACCATCATATTGCTTATTCATGCCCACACCTCTCTGATAAAGTTAACCAGTAGTCAGCAAAGACCGCAAGTATAAACAAAGGAAAAAAGCATATATAAGCAAAGGAAAAAAGCATATGGGTTACCTTCAATCGTACCAAAATCCTTCCCCCTTTGCACTTTGCCCTTCAATTGTCCCAAAAGTCACAGAATGAGTGACTATGACATCACCAAGCTTTTTCCTCTTCAGCAATGCCGTTTCTCTTTAACCATGTAGCTCGACGTGGCAGAGAACAGAACAAGATTAGGCAGACAAATTCACCATGCTACCCTTAGATCTAAAATCGTTCAAATCAAATTTGGATAACTCCTTTTTTTTTTAGTCATTTGACTTTTTTTTTAAAAGATGCAAAACACAAAATAAAAATAATGTTTTAATTGTCAACTAAAAAAAGATGATGACGGATATTAAAAAAATTAAATTTAAATTTTTTAGATCACATTTAGACAATTTAGATTTAAAGAAAGGAACAGCAGCCTCTAGGAAGTGCAGAGAGTTTGCATGCCAAGATTTGGCCAAAAATGAGATGCAATTTGGTAATATTTGAAAATAAAAAATAATTTGATAGTTATAAAATTTCTAATTATTGGTAGTTACAAACGGATATATCCTTGGTTATAAAACCATGGATACACAAGTTACATTTTAATTAAAAATTTTAATAATAAAGATATAAAAATTTGTAAACAAATTTCCTTTTTTAGTTAATTCTTCTAGCTTATATGATTTTTGTTAATAGTGATATTATATCAACTAAATGATTTGAACAAAATCCATATTGTTTGTATGAAATTTTGAGGGATTATTATGAGTCGAGTTGGGATTATTTATTAAGAGTGATAGAAATTTTAAAATTTAGCAGGAATGAGAGTTTTGGCACCTCCTTATGAAATTAATTTCATTTACGTAAGATTTGGTGACGGGATTCCTGTTGTGGTTATGCACTTCCTTGTGTTTACCTATTCCATTTGACATTCTTGAACCTATTTTGATGAAACGAAATGGATTCTTCACGGTAGATTTGTTAGAGACAAGACAACTCCACCTACATCCCCTCGAATGCCTGTGTTACGACCTGTCCACACACGTGATCGCCATTGGAGCAAAATATTACTTTAACCTCGTAGACCTCGGAATAACTGACAAAGAACATAGATACACCGCAAAATAACTTCTGAAAACAAAAACCACGGAGGATGATGACTTGGGTGAGTTTCCTGGAAATAAGTTAGGACATGGAGACAAGGGTGCCAAACTTGCCGACGCAAAGCAGCCAAATAAAAAATAACAATAATAAAAAAATAAACTAGTCCCAGAAATAATAATGCATATTTTAGTTTGAAATTAGATTTCAGTGTAATTTTTTATATCTTTATTATTATATTTTTAAATAAAATTATAATATTTTTCAAATTCTTTTTTAAAATCTAATTGTATAATGGAAAATTATATATTTATTTGTAAAAATTTACATGTCATATTATTAAAAAAATCTTATAATTGTTATATTTTAACTAGAGAATCTAGTGAATTATATTAGTTTTCTTCCTTTAGTTTAATACTTAATATATTATTGGAAGAAAAAAAGAAAACAAACAAAAACAAAAGAAACCAACTAGAAAAAAAGGATGATGACTTTGGTGAGTTTCGTGGAAACAAGACATAGAACGACTTGCAGAAAAAGATGCCAAACATGGGTCAACTAAATAATCTCTGCACATATCTTGCTTTACGGAGACTTGAAGCACAAAAACAATCCAACTGTTTGCTAAAAGTTTCAAGGTTATTATCGTTTCCTTAAGAGACAAACTTGGTCTTACTACACATCGTAACATATTACACAAACTTGGTAACTGTGACAAGAACATACCATGTGAAACCATAGAAATTGTGAAATAAGTTTGTTTCCAAAACCATAAAGAAAACTTCAAACACAAATCCATCAAAGATGAACGTAGAGCACTCTCAAATTGATAACATCCCCTGTCCCAAATCGATAACATCCCCTGTCCCAAATCTGCATAAGAAATCAACAAGCCACATCAATCCAATAATATATTGTATGACTTGGACCAAATAATAAATTCTAACAGCTAATAGAGAAACAAATGGACTGTGATAACTAGTTGCCATATACCAATGTTCACTTCTAAAGCAACAAAGAACAAGAATAGAACACTGGTAATCATTGGCAATTTGGCATCCACTTCAACTCTCAGTAAATTAATAGGGTACAACATACGAAAGTTAATTAACAGCCATTGCAACCAAATAACATGTAGAAATTAATTCAATGATTACTTGGAAACTTACCGCAAGTTTATATCAGCATCGTTTGTCAGTCATTATTGCCAAGCTCCTTAATTTGAAGACTGCTAGTGGTAGTACTTGCATTGTATGCATTAAAATCTTTCTCGCATATAAGACGCCAGCAACAATCCTTTATGCTGAACCCACTTACAAATCTTATTTGCAATTCAAGTTGGCGACGTTCACCTCTGAGATGTCGCCAACAGTTCTGAGTATTGAAAGGAAAAAATGCCATATAAATATGAGGGACAGATCCTAAATATGCAGGGTCAAAAGAAAACCATTGTGTCGATCCAACAAAGCTTTCATCTTCAAGAGCTCTGAAACCCCAATAAAAGTGACTTATTGAGGAACCATATGAAGACTTTTTTTCTCCCATAAAGCATACAGCAATGCCCCACAATTCACTCTCATAATGAATATAAGGAATGTCTACTATTATAGATACCCTTGATCCAAAGCGATCAGTTACATCACATTTTTGCTCTTTAAAGAATGTAATTGGGATTTCATCCCTTGAAATAAGCAAGAAAGTGACTTCATGTTGAAGAAGACTGCGTCGCTGTAACAAAGAAAAATTCTAATTAAATATAATGACAAAATCAAAGCAGTTTAAGAAACATAGATGTAGATGGTGATAGACCTTATGGACAAGTAGTGATGCAAAGAGATGTTGCACATCCAATGAGGCTTCAATGGAAGGACAACAACATGCATATACTCTAATTAAATTAGGTGGAAGCTCAGGAATTGACTGAAGCTTATCACAGTGACTCAAGTCCAATTTTTCAAGATTTGGAAGATTAGAGAAGCAGCCAACTGGTAGGGTAGTAAAATTGTTTCTCCTTAGATCCAACTTCACCAGTGATGATAAACCACTAAAGTCATTAGGGATTGATCCATCCCACATATGGCAAAAACTTAAATCTAGCTCCTTCAACGAGGAGAGACCTAAGAAAGAATTGGACAACTTCAAGCCCATGGATATTGGAATCCTTGTAAACTGACGTATTAGATGACCAAAGTATTCAAAAAAGATCCCAAAATCCCGGCAAAATTGAAGAGATAACACTTTAAGATTTGTTAAATGAACAATGGAAGAAGGTACTTCTTTTATATTCGTACCACTCAGATCAAAGGTGGATAAACATTTCATATTTTCTCCAAATTCAGGAAGCTTTTCAAGTTTAAAGCATCCCCTAAGAGAAAACTCTTCTAGAGAATTCAACTCCAATTTCCTTGGAAGGGTCAAAAGATTTTTGCAACCTCTTAAATTCAACTTAACTAGCTTCTTGAGCTGTCCAAGAGAATCATGAATCTTAACCAAGTTTATGCAACCTTCAAGAAGCAATCTTTCAAGGTTTGGAGCTCCGCTGAAATCTGGCATTTCAGTTAGATCATTGGAGTAGTTCAAATCCATGAACTTCAACTTACCTAAAAACTAATCAACAAAAAGGGAATTAGTTTTATAAAAAATTTAGTGGTAAAAAGATCTCTTTAATTATATAAGAGTGTGGACAAAAATTACCGGTCTTCCATTCCAAAGTTTTCTGATTTTGCTATGTTGCAAGTTAAGCTCCACAAGTTCATGTAACTGGTTAATATTGTGTGGCAGAGCTTTCAAAGGAAATTTCTTCCATATAAAAACTTTCAATGCAGTAGGAAGAGAATTGAGACTATGCAAAAGATGCACATTATTTAAGTAGAGTAATCTAAGATTACACACTTTTGAAAAGCAATCTGGGTGCCAATTTGCCTCATATGGTTGCTCTAAATTCAAAACTATACTTTCGACCTTTTGGGTTCCCTGATAAACATGATGAGAGATAATTAGAAATTAAGCATAAATTTCAATATACATTAGGAAACGTTGTAAATAAATAATTAATTAAAAGTTTTAGCACACTTAAAACACTAAGAGCTTACTGTATTTCTTGTAAACACTAGATCAATCTGCTCTTGAGACCATAACCTGCTGCATTTGCCAGCATCATTTGAAGATTCTTGCAAAACAATGTTTTTTGCCATCTCTTGAAGCAAATCATGCATGCGTAGAAATTTTTTGTCATTTTCCCCAGAAATGTGACTTAGCAATTGTTTTTCAACAAGAACTTGGATTCCAATTGTTGGATGAAGATCACAATTTTCCAATATATTTGTCACCTCAACTTTTTCCTCCCCAATAAAACAGCATGCAATATCTAAAAATATTGTTTTATACTCTTCATCATCTAATCCATCATAACTTATGCGAAGTGTCTTA
This sequence comes from Erythrophleum ivorense, assembly GCA_026724425.1. Classification (NCBI taxonomy): domain Eukaryota; kingdom Viridiplantae; phylum Streptophyta; class Magnoliopsida; order Fabales; family Fabaceae; genus Erythrophleum; species Erythrophleum ivorense. The sequence continues at coordinate 3,323,751 of JAIUCV010000034.1, read as the reverse complement.
AAAATATCCTTATGTAAATTTTTCTTTAACTTATCCAATGTATCTTTCCATTCAGATTGATTTCTTTTACAAAGAAATGAACCTAACACTTGGAGTGCCAAAGGAAGACCCCCAGCATATTCAACCACTTTTTTTGACAATTTCCAATAACCTTCTTGTGGATAATCCATTTTAAATGCCTGTTGACAAAAGAACTTAAAGGATTCATTACTTTCTAACATCTTCATTTCATACTTTTCAAATTGATCATATACTGTCAACAAGTGTATATCTCTTGTAGTTATTATTATTTTGCTGCCATCACCAAACCATTCTTTATCTCCAGCCAAATTTTGTAGTTGGTTTATATGACTTATATCATCAAGAACAATAAGAACCTTTTTATTGCATAAAAAATTTCTTATTGCCTTCACTCCATCATAGGAATCATTGATTTCAAAATTTCTTAATTGAAGACTTGAAATAAGCTTCTTTTGTAAGTAAACTAAACCACCATTTTCTGAATCTTCCCTGACATTGGCAAGAAAGCAACTAGTTTTAAATTTGCTTTGGATTGCCTCATAAACAACTCTTGCAAGGGTTGTCTTACCTATGCCACCCATGCCGCATATCCCTATAAAACATTTATGATTCAACTCTATTTTTAAAAGCGAGACCAAGTTGTCAACCTTTGATTGAAGTCCAACTAAATGAGCAAAATTAGATGGTAATTTAACATGTAATTTGGTCCATATTGCTTCAACAATCTTTTCAATGATTCTTGCTTCATGCCTATGTAAACCAAAGGATTAGTATTCTTTCAAGTTAAATAGATATCATAATCAATATAAAGAAACAGTGTGTAGATATAAAAAATCATTGGCATTGTTGTTTAATATTATTTATTTTATGTTAACAATGTGTGGATTTTTTTATATAAGTTTTATTGAATTTCATAGATAATATTAATGATTTAAAATATTTAATATTAGTATGTTAAATATATATAAAAATAAAAATTGAGACTTGACGTGTCCATATATAATATCCATATAGTATTTTCTTTAATTATTTATAGAATAAAAATAATTAATTAGTTTTAAATTATAAATAGTTATTTTAAGCAAAATTTAATTCTAAAATATCAAGCAATTATTTATAACTCTATAACATATCTTTCTTTTAAAACAAAAAAAATTATTTTCTAAATTTAAATTAACTATTTATTAATTTTAAATTGCTACTCACTAAATATAATTTTTTATTACTGATCTTTAAATAAATAAGTATAGGGTAGTTTTAAAAATTCAAAAAAACTATTTATCAAAAAAATTATTATTAATTAACTATTGACATTCCTTTTTCTTAAAGACTAAATTTCAAAAAAAAATTATAGACTATCCAGATTTTTTCTAAAAACTCCATAAAGGCCCGTAGCCTCAAAATAATTATAAATTAAAATTTTTATAATCCCATCTGATTTATTTTTTATAGTGAATTACTCTCCCCTCTCCCTACAAAGAAGTACTTAAATTATACAACTCTTTCCTTTGCCATAAAAATATATACATACTTTCATGAAACTAAAATATGACCAAAATATCTCAATAATAATATTGATTTTTTTAAAAAATAATTTAAACATTTTTCCAAAAAAAAAGAGTAAAAATTACTCTTATTTTAATAAAACTTAAGAGACACCTAGGGACATTTGGTTTTGTGCAAGGTAAAAAAATTACTTCTATATACTTGTATATAATATTTATTATATTATTATAATCAGTATTCAATAATATCTAAATCTTTTGAATTTAAATTAAAATAATGACATAATACCCTTTTTCCATCTACAAAGTTATATTTTTTTATTTACATTTCTCTTCTCATTCTACCTACCAGATTGGGGCTAATGATTCAAATTCAGTGTGCCGTAACTTTCACGTACGGATTTGGCCACTCCCTTAAATTTTAACTCGTTTATCTTAATTAGATTACTACTTCACAATTTCTAATGCGCAAGAGTGGAATCTATTTTAAACTTGAAAATAATAATAATAATAATAATAATAATAAGATGGATGCAATGCAAGACTGAGGTGACTATATAGGAATTCAAAACTTACTTGTTTCTAGTATCCCAACCAGCAAAGCTAGCAACTTCTGTTAAAGCCCTTCTCCATCTTCTAACCTTCTCTTCTGTAAATTTTCCTCCATGTTTTTCAAAAGCTCTGCAATTAATTCCCTTCTGTTGTCGTATATCAGATGGATCTACACCGTAAAAAACTGGAAAAACTGTTAGGCCCAAGTTTTCTCGGGATTCAATGATCTTTTGCAACTCATCCAAACACCATGAGGAGGAAGTATAGTTCGGGGAGAGAATGACAATTGCAAACAGAGATTCCTCAATAGCTTTCATTAGTTTCTCCGAAATAATTTCTCCTCTCTCAAGTTCTTCATCGTCCCTAAAAGTGACAATTCCTTTCCACTGCAATGCAGCGTACAAGTGGTCGGTAAAGTTTGTGCGAGTGTCTTCTCCCCTGAAACTCAAGAAAACGTGATAATTCCACCGTGGGGTTGAGCTAGCGAAAGTGGAGCAAGAATCACCGCTGGCGCTAATCAGTGCCATTGAAGGGCTTGTGGGCAAACGAGGAGAAGGGGATTCTACTGCGCTTGAATTCTCAGTAATGGAAGATGAGTAAAAGATAAATTGTTAAGAGGTTTCCCCCCCCCCCTCTCTGTTTCATAATCCAAAGGGGTAAACTTTCGTCTTCTCACTTAAGATTGACTGAGGCTTCGCGCGTTTGACTTCCTTTTCCACCATTTCTGTACTTTCCACCAAACGCAACAGACCTCCAGTCTTCCAAACCGCGTGTGTTTAGAAAAATGTTTTCTTCTTCCAAACCGCGTTTTGCGAAAAATAATAAAGTGGTGCTTATAATAAAAATGAGTAAGTAAACATGATTTTGACGCTCCTCACTATTTTTCTAAACACATGCTTCCTCCTTCGGTGGTCTCTTTATTTTTAAAATTGAAAGATTAAAGTTACCTTATTTAACATTTTGATATGGAAGAGGCTTTCAATAGTGGAAGCCACTCATCACGGTCCTAACTTAGGGTTTGATTGGTTGTTAGAATGATTAAATATAGAATTGAAAATAAGAATACGATTTGATATTCAATACAAAATATATTATTACCTCATTATTATTTAGAGTAGTAAATGAATATAAAAAATTTTATAATAAACTAATTAAATTAAATACAACAAATTTTTTATTTATATTTATAATAAATATTAAATTCAAATATAATAATAATAATATTATGGACACTAATTTATTCTTTTTTATTATTATTTTATATTTAATTGCTTTTTCTTGACCCTGTTTTGGCACTACCATGGGAGCGGGAGGCGTATGCTAGTGGCTATTATTGATGAGAAAGTACCTCACAAACTATATGCGAATCCAAAGAACGTGCTTGCCATGCACATTTTATTTAAGTTTAAATTTAATTTAAATGATTTAATTTTTATATTTTTAATTTTAATATTTTTATTTTAAAAGAAACAAAATATAAAATAAAAATAATTTCTCAACTATTAATTTAAAAAATAAAATTTAAATTATTCGAATTAAATTTGAACGATCTTATATATCTCTCCAGAGTAGCAAGAAATCCACATTCCACTGCTTTTAGCCACAAAATTCACCCAAGTCATCGTCAAACCTTTTCTTTAATTTACGTATGGTCATTTTATATTTGGTCTCTGGCATCATTTTTCCAAGTCGTCGCCTGTGTTTCCAGGAATCTCACCTCTTTCCTTTTCGTTGCTTTCTTTTTCCCACAGTCAACACATTACGCGTGGAAGAACGGATCATTGTGGATGATATGCTTTTTACTTTAGCGCTCCATTTTCTCTCTCAATTACTTGCTTTTTTTTTTTTTCATCTTGTCCTGGATTAATATAATGCATTGCCAATTAAATTTTTGTCATTTTATTTTTTTCAAAGTTTAAACCAACATGTACTTTATTACAAGTATATTTAGTTATTTAAAAATTATCTCAGCGTAATTTGGATTAGTAAATTAATACAAAAAATGTTTGACCGAGATAATTAAATCAAATACCTTATTTTCTTCTTACTTACATAATATGGTAAGTATTAAATTAAAATATACGTTATCTCAATCCCTCTACACTATCACATCGTTAAATAAATGTCTATATATTTTAAACAAGTTTATATGAAGATTTATTACTAAAATTTAAGTACAAGTAGAGAGATTAGAAAGAATATACTGAAATATCTCGAGATCCTGTTTGTTTCTTAGGTGAAATAAAATTTATATATTTTATGATTTTTTCTTTCAAAAGATTTTTTAAAAAATTCCATAACAAAATTTTTATTATTTATTTTATTTAAAAAGTTTTCCATGCAGATTTTTTCATTTTGTCAAGGTTATATTAAAAAAAATTGACAAATGATATTTAATGATGACAAGGCATCTTGGTAATGGAAAGTAAGCAGTGGTGATCGATTCGTTGTTGTCATAGCAATGGTTGGTAACGTTGATCGCAATATAGAAGTTGAGTTTTAAATTAAAAAAAAAATGTCTCTGTCTAAAGAGTGAATCCTTTCAATTTTTTTTTTAAATTGATAGAGTTAAATTCAGACATAAATAAATACGATTTGCATAGGATCTAGTACTAAGTAGGCTTTGAACATTCAGGTGTAATTCATCATTCAAATGAGTTTACAGATTTTTGTATTTATTTCTCTTTAAAATTGATACAATCAATTTCAAAGAAAAATTTTAGCTTTTTATGGGAGTTAGTATTGATTAAGCGACACATTATGAAGTGGAAGAGGGTGAGGTGGCTAGTGTTCGCTTCTTCTGAGATATTCATGGGAATTTTCAACGCGCGTTGAAGGGATTAATTCATCATGTGTCTAATTTTTAGCCAACCCGGATGTGTCGCCCAACTATACCGGTTTTTCTTGCTCCTTCAAAGAAACATATGAATTGTTTAAATATGATTTAAACGGTTCATATTTTATTTTTTTAATTTTAATTATTGTTTTTTAAGTTAATAGTTAGTTTTTTATTTATTTTATTTTTTTTAAATAAAAAATTAGAATAATAAAATAAAAAATTTAAAATTTAGACCAACTAAATCAAATTTAGACATTCTATATCTTCTTTTGAAGGAGCAAGATCACATGCTGCTCCTCCAAAAAAGGATAGAAGATTTGTTTGTATCTCAACTAGTGTAGTGTAACAATTTAGATCTCTTCCATTTACTTGATATATTTAGGAAGGTCAATTAAGAAAAAGAGGGGTGAAGAAAGAGTGGCCAATCATACACACACACACACAAAGAATTTGGAATTGTAATGAATGGATATTTAACAAGATGGAAGATACAGAATTGGACGCAAAAATTCTTGCAAGCAATCCCATGTCATGATGGCCATTTATTTTGATGTTAATGAAATTCCATATGCTTAAGTTTTTCTAGAGCTACCCAAGTGGTTCTGTAAATTCTAGAGCTATGTGGTCTTGCTAGTTACCAGTGGTATTGATAAGGGGGACCAAGGGGAGCCTAGGCTCCCCTAATTGTTTGAAAATTCTTATTATGCATGTATAATTCCAAATGTGTCCCCCCCTGCGATGTTGGATTTCCTGATAATGAAGGTTCTTCGCAATTTCTATGCTCCTATCGGTGCTTCGCAGCTCATTGAACATGGCAGACAAGGAGGTGACTATCCAAACCAGAAAGTTCATTACCGATAGGCTTTTGCCTAAAAGGCAATTCATCAATGACGTCTTCATCCAGAGAGACCAAATGTTTCCAAGGCTAAGCTTAGGGAGAAGCTGGCAAGAATGTATGAAGTGAAGGGTCCTAATCAATTTGTCTTCAAATTCCAAACACACGCTGAAGGTGGTAAATCCACTGGTTTTGGTTTTATTTGTGATTCAGCTGAGAATGCGAAGTAGGAGCTCAAGTACAGGCTTACCGGCAATGGACTTAATACCAAGGTAGAAAAGTCAAGGAGACAAATAAAAGCCTCCCCTATATTTGTATTCTCTTCCTGAGCAGTGCCTTCAGCAAAGACTAGGATCCTATATTGTTTAGATTTGTTAGCACACCACAAGCTCTTATAAAGAAGGGCGCACACATTTTTGGGCCAATTAAATAACTGCATTTTGCTTCCATATTTTTGGTAATGGTATTATTTTATTTTGATTATATATATATAACAGAGACATAGTGTGCTGTTAACCATATTAATTTTTGGGTCATTTGGTACATCTTATTATATTTGATAGGATAAGTTAATATAATTGGTCATGATATTATCAGTTGTTTAGTGTAAATATTATATTATATTATATAAGTTTATCCATCAATTTTTTTTTAATACATTATGATAGGTTTTGATGTATAAGTTTCCCTTAAAACTTTCCCATTCTAACCCTAACACTTTTTCAATAACATGGTGCTTACCTCTGTTGTTAGCGCGGCTACAAATCACCATTGCTATTGCTCTTATTCTAAACAAAGCCAACTGTTTCTCTTATTCCTCCTTAAATTCTTAGTCCAGAGAAAGTGCATGTACCGGGTATCATTACAGGGGCTGCACCGTGAAGACGAAGAAGGGCATAGAGTGAAAATTGATATTAAAAAATCTGTTTCTTTTGCGGCTTTCTAAACCAATCCATATAATGGGTCGTTCTGAATCCTTGATTCGGTGGTGAATTGGGGATGCAATCGATGAAAAATGCGACGACCTGGGCTTGTTCTGTATTGCGGGCTTTGTTTCGTGTGTTGTACAACACAATCACCATGAATTTCGGGTCGAGCATCGCCATGAAATCAGTGTATGAGGAATCTGTTACATCAGCATGGCAAATCAGGAAAAAACCTTTAATTTTTCTATTCAAGAATTTTGAAATAATAGAAATGGCTTTGAATATTATAGTGCAATTACATTTGAGGATAAGCCCTTTTGCTTTCAATGTGGATCAAGTGGAATCAAGAAGCTGAATCATCCGTATTCTTTATTCTTTTGCATTAACTATGGAGAAACCTTATTTTTAATTGAACTAAAACAAGAATGGAACAGATTATGGGAATAACTACTTCATTTTCACTATGTTCTCTATCATATTTCTGTAAGATTCTTTTCTTTAGTCCCAATTTGAGTGAGATTTAGTTTCTCTATTGGATCAGTGGTAGTTTCAACTGAGACATACTGTATTAGCTTTTATCCTTAACATCATTACAAAGAAAGAACTGAAATTTCGTATAAATGAATTAAGAAGGCTATACCCGTGTCTCAATTTCGAAAGCTACATGTATCAGTCTCTATCTTAATATAGTAGTGAAGAAAAGACAGAGTTCTACTTATTTTTTGACAGTGTATTTTTAGGGTAATAATCTTCTGTTTACAAAAATATTTAAGTTTATTAATTATAATGTAATTAAGTATTAAATATAAAATAATATTTTTATTAAATAATTATTTAAAACATTAATTTATTTAATAATTAATAATTCTCAGGAAAATAAATTTAATTTTTATATAACTAATGAATATAATTCTAATAACAAATCTATTAAAATAAATTAAATATTATTTCATATTTAATAATATTAAAAATTATTGTGTCATAATTAAATAATATAATATTTGCAATAACATAACATTTATAATTAATATTTAAATAGTGGCGAATACTAATTTGATTAGTGACGGTACTGTCCCAAATCCAAAATAAAGTGTACGATAATATTTCGGCTTTTGCGTACTTTATTCCCAATAAGCGGCAAGGAATTAATGAATTTGGAAAAATTAATGAAAAAGCTGGAACATGAAGTCCATTTTTGGAGTAGATTGATCAATTAAGAGGATGACTTGGTGAGTTTCGTCAAGACATAGTGGACAACTTGAGAACCCAGACATGAGTCAACCAGATGTTAAAAATTTCGTAAGTAGAAGATGGATTAGTTAGCGCTCAGAAACGTATGACAACGCATTATCCTTAAGGTGTTATTTGCCTTCATTAGTTTGCTGTTGGGTTTCAGCAAACCATCCCTAAGATTTATCCTAATCACCAGAGATTTCTATCAGCAACTACAGATATCTCCTTTCATGCAGAACCAAACCAGAGAATATTTTTTGAGAAGAGAGATGTAATGTTCTATGTATTTTTTCTGGTCTGCCTCCTTTGTTTGTAAGGAGTATGAAATTGAATTTTTAATTGTAATTAAAGAAAATCAATTTCTAAATATTGATAATTAAATCGAAATCAATTTCTAATTTGAAGATAAAAACGTATATACATTAAATATACATTAAATTGAAATCAATTTTTTAATTATTATTATTAAAAAAATTTGACCAGATACACACCGTTGGATCTATTTTGATCCAATGCTCAAGTGCTAAGTGCTAAGTATTTAAATATTAATTATATAATTAATATTTAAATCCATCTCATCTTTTAAATCACTATTTGACATATGTTATATCTCCCTTCTTATATAGACTTATGGGATATTGTCTCTATTCAACGTAGGATTTTGTCCCTTTAGTTTTTTTCTTTTCAAACTACTCCAACACCATATAGTCTTTGCACGTATATATTACTGAGATTTCAAGCACAGAAGCAAGCCAACTATTTGCTGAAAATTGCAAGGTTATTATCGTTTTCTTGATGGCAATACTCCCAGAAGTCTTCCTTTTCAATGGCACTGATTGGTAGTTCTTCTGGTGCTTCTTGCTCCACTTCTACTCATTCACCTCCACAGAAGCATTATCATGTTTTCTTGCGCTTTATGGGAGAAGACACTTACAGAAGTACCCCAGTGTTATGCCAGAAAGGAATTGTAACTTTTAGAGATGACGAAGAACTTGATAAAAGAGAATTATTTTAGATGAACTTATAAAAACTATTGAGGGATCTATGTTTACGGTTTATCATTTTCTCCAAAGACTATGCTTCTTCTTCATGCTATTTGAATTAGTTGCAAAAAATTGTAGAATCTAAAGAAACTTGGGTGGAACAGTTTTCCCAGTCTTTTGTGATGTATATGACACCAAAAGAGAAATATTGGGAGAGCCTTTGAGAAACATGAAGAAAAATTTATAGAAGATAAAGAAAAGGTGCAAAGATGGAGAGAAGTTTTAACTAATGTTGCCAACGTAGCTAGCTAGGATACCAAGAATCGGTAAGTTTAAATATTGGAATTCCTAAGTAGTCCCTTCAGTCTTGCATTTATTTATTTTATTTTTAATTAAGTTAGAAATTAAGTATATACTACAAAATTAATTGAATTATAAGTATGAACAGGGACGGATATATTCTTAAATTATTGGAGGGCAAAAATTAAAAAAAGTTAACATGTTTATATATACAAAATCTAAACTTTGGCCCCGTTCAATGAACGAGTTCAGTTGCTATTATTTTGCTTTTAGAAGAAGTCATGGAATTTTCTTTAATTTTTAAATTTTGATTAAAAAATTAAGAGAAAAGAAAAAAGATAAATTGGGGGCGGGGGGAGGGAGGGAGAGAGAGAGAGAGAATTGAAAGAGAACATCTTAAATGCAGAAAAAAATGGGATGTCAATCTCTCACTCTCCTATCTCTTTTTCTTCCTTTCAAAATAATGTGAAGTTTGGAATCATGTAAAATAATTTTTTTTTGGGTAATTTACCAAAGCAGAACACATTACTTTTTCATGTCATTAAATGTATTAATAATGGAGTTTGTGTCAAACATTTTAATAATAAAATTAGGCAATAAAAATCCTCTAGAGGGTTAATGATCAAACCAAGGGTCAATTCTTTTTTTTTTTTACAATGTGGATTCAATTATTTGAAAGAAATTATTAAATTTAAAAATTTTAAATGTAGAAATCTATATGAAAGAATATGCTTTAAAAATTATTTGAGAAACAAAATAATATAGATAAATTAAAATAAAAAATCTTAAATATAATAACTGAAAAAGCTGCCATACCAAAGTGAACTTTTAATGTGAAGGAATTTGAACTCTATATTATGAGTAATTATGAAACACTCATTGAAAATTATTTGTTCAATTGGGGAAAAATTTGTGTTAGAATTTAAGTTGAAATAACGAACATAACTTAATTGGAAAAACAGAATCAATACAACTTTTGCAGTTATTCATATTGCATAGATTTAAATTTTCTTAGCATGAAGAATTTGTTTTGGTGGTTATCCCTTGGCATCTAGTTTCTAAGCGGGCTTTTATTTGCCCTTCAATAAACTTCATTTTTATATTGATTCATACACTAAGAGTATTGGACATGAATATCGTGAAACTAACAAAATATGGAAATAAAAAAGATCTCTAAATATATTATCATCATTCTTACTAACAAAGTTAGATCAACCTATCTATTTTTATAAAAACTACACTAAAATAAATATTTTTGTATCAATTTATGATTTTGCACTAATTAATTACTTGCCCAGATATTGTTTCAGATGAGCACAATTGTTTATAAAGGCTCTTTGGTAATATTGCATGATCACCTCTGTGAAAAACATGTACCACTTTCGAATGATGATTAAGGCAAACTATTTAGTATTAATTAAACAATATTTATCGTTGCCTACCTTGTTATGTTATATTTGAATAAGAGCGCCAAATATGAATATAATGCTATAATTTGTTGCCTATCTTATTATATTTGACTGGCAACCTCAACAATGGGGTAAGTACCCCTCCTTCCTTTTTCTTTTCTTTTTATGTGTCTATGGATATGAAACTGATATCATTGAAGATATTGCTACATCAGTATGGACCCAACTACTTGTTGAACTGCCATCTAATTTTGACCATTTATTTGAAATTCAATCAAAAGTAGATAAGATGGTCTCCCTTTTAAAGATAGGGTTGGATGATACATAAGGATATGAGGCATAAGATTTGATACCTAGTTTTATATTCTTTTGGGTTTAAAATTGAAATTGATTTTTTATTCTTTAATTTTTAATTTGTTGATTGCTTAAAAGGTTGGGAATAAATACTTTGATAGAAATAGTGATTTTGGTAAAGCAATAGTTGAGGATAATTCAGATTCTCTATTCCTACTCATACTACTAAGATTATTTAAACTATCGTTTAAATTTGATCTAAACAATTTAAATCTTGTTATATTTTTTGAATGTTTTTTAAAGGAAGTATAATGTAAAATAAAAATAATATTTTGATTGTAAATTAAAAAAAAAAAGATGTTTGATACCAAAAAAATAAAATAGTAATAATAATAATAATAATAATAATAATAATAAAATTTGGATTGGTCACATCAGATCTGAACCAATCCAAGTTTGGTGCTGCATGTAGAGAAATCAAATTATAGTTGAAGGTTAGTTAATGTTTCAATTCCTTTTAGTAGCAACAGAGGAACTGGGGAACTCCACTTAAGTAGCGATTAATTTGGGCTGCTCTCTCACCATCATTGCTTGTTCATGCCCACCTTTGTGATAAAGTTAAAACCAGTAGTCAGCAAAAGTATAAACAAAGGAGAAAAGCATATGGGTTACCTTCAATCGTACCAAAACCCTTGACCCTTTGCACTGGCCCTTCAATTGTACCAAAAGTGAGAGAAGAGTGACTATGACATCCTCAGGCTCTTTCCTCTTTAGCGATGTTGTTCCTCTTTAGCCAAGTAGATGGGTTCTCCAAGTGGCAGAAAATGGCACAAGATTTGGCAAATGGATTCATTGTGCTGCTCTTAGATCTGTAGCCGTTCAGGTCAAACTTGGATGGTTCAAAATTTTTTTTTTTGATATTTTGACTTTTTTTAAAGACGTAAAATATAGAATAAAAATAATATTTCAACTGATAACTTAAAAAAGATAATAATTGATATTAAAAATAAAATTTAAATTTAAATCATTTAAATCAAATCTATATAGTTTAGATCTGGGGAGAGGAGCAGCACAGCATCCCCTTTTGATTGAAAGTAAGATACAATTTGATAGTGCTTGAAAATCAGAAATAGTTTGGCAGTTATAAAACCTCCAATTACTGGCTGTTATAAATGAATATATCCTTCAATTACTGGTAGTTATAACATCGCTGATAAATTGGTTATATTTTAATGTAAAATTTGATAATAAAGATATAAGAATTTGCAAATAAATTTTTTTCTTTAGTTAATTATTCTAGCTTATATGATTTTTTTTTGGTAGTGCTATTATATCAACTATATGATTTGAACAAAATCCATATTGTTTGTATGAAATTTTGAGGGATTATTATGAGTTGAGTTTGGGGTAATTTATTCAGTGTGAACACCATATTTTGTCCGAGCAAGTTATAAAAATAGCAACAAAATCAAATTAAGAAAATAAATGTAAAATAATAATAATAATAATAATAATAATAATAAAATAACACCCAAGAGAAAGATAGAAAAAAAAATCAAATAGATCCTTTTAACCGAACAAAATCAAAAAAAAAAAAGGAAAACAAAATAAATTAAAAAAATAGAAGGTCTGTTAACCTCAAAATCGGAACAAAAAGGAATAATAGAAATCCGAAAAAAAATGAAATGAAAAAGAGACTAGGAAAAGGAAAAGAAAAATGAAAATGAAAAAAAAGTAAAACTCATAAAGAAGAAAAATCAAATTGAGGAAAAAATCAAATTGAGAAAAAAGCAAGTCAATTAAAAAACAAAAAAAAAGTCATCAAAAAATAATAATAATAAAATAATAAAAATAAAAATAAAAAAATAATTATCATTCTAGGTACTAAAAAAAATATGCAAAAAATAATAATAAATAAAATAAAATAAAATAAGAAAATACAAAAAAAAAAAAGAGAAAAAAGAAAAGAGCCCAAATCAAAATAAAGGAGGGCTGTTTTTGTTCAACTCACAAAGGCTGGACTTCCAGTTTATTGGGCCAAAAATAAGGAAATTGCCCAAAGAAAGGAGGCCCGTTTTGCTCAGTCTATGAAGCTTGGGCCTCCATCTTCTCTAACTCGAACTCAACGACCCGAATAATGCATCGGGAGCCCTTGAAACTGAGAAGGAGAAGAAACCCTAGACGCACTGGTCCCCCCCTTTCTGTCTACTCTGGCTACCTCTCGTGCAACGCCTGCAGAGGCAAGACGACGCGATGGTACGAGAGGGATGCGCGAGGGTAAACGCTAAGGTTAGTGGAGCAGAGGGGAGTACGGAGATGGGGGGACCATGTGGATCGTCTATAAAAGCAAAGGGAAGAGGAGGTTCAAGGGATTTGGTTTTTTTTTCGAGAGGGAGAAATTGGAGAGACGAAAGGGTCGAGTGAAATTGCCGCGGGATTTTCGATCTGGGACTGAGAGATTCAGAGGTGTAGAGTCAGAAGACAATCAAAAGGGAAAAAGGGACCGGGTGAGTGGACGATGGCTTCTGGAGAAGCGTTTCATTTCTCCTCTGGAGGCTGTTGAGCGGTTAAAAACAGTGAAGGTAGAGAGTTTCGAAGGGGAGATCGCTCGAGGGGCAGGCCTTCCGATTTGGGAATTTTCGATCGAAGGGATTCGAGATTTGGAGGTCCAGCGAAAAGAGGGGATTCGAAGATTAAAAGAGATGCACAGGCAAACAGAGATTAAAAGAGACGCACGGACGGAGTTTTGCTCTGGCATTCATCATAGGTTGGAAATTTCTTTTTGGCATTTACGATGGTCCTTGAATCCTGTTGATATTTTTACTGGTGTAGAAAAATCGTTCTGATTAATCTGTTCTGTGAGTTCTGTTGATATTTTTATTGATGTAGGAAGATTGTTCTGATCAATCTGTTCTGTTGCTGTGTTGTATCTCTGTATGTGTATGCTTTGATAATGGCCTCTACTTAAGTTTCAATTCGGTTGTATGGACCGAATTGAGAATCAATATGTAGAATATATCTATCTGGAGTAATTCCTAGGAACTTCTATATTCCCCCTGTTGTCCTGATGAAGTCCTATCTTTGTTGTCGGGACAAATTGGTTGTCTGTTTCTAACTCAATTTGTTTGTCTGGCTATTTCATTATGTGGCTGTTTTGTCTCGTGATGATTAGGGGTAGATGAACTTTCTTAGATTCATTGCTAGGCAAACTTTATTTATTAGGCTTGTTCCCTTCGCTGCCCTGTTTATTTGTTTTTGACAGTGAGTAGGGAACGGAAATGAACTTCAGATCCTTATCCCATTTGCTGTATGATAGGCATTATCTTTATGTTTTTTTCTTTGGTTCATCTGTGCCTGCTGCTCCGACACGCCCATGGAGTGCTATGTGCAAGGCTTATTTCTTGAAGCAAGAGGGAGGCTCTGTGATTTAATCTAAGGACATGTCACAATGAGTCTGTAGCTTGCATATATGTATATATTTCGTTTCTTTTTTTTTTCTTTTTTTCCTTTTTACTTTCTTCTACTTTTCATACTGTAAATGTACTCAAGAACGATATAGTGACCCTGGTTGGACACTTAGCACACACATACAAGCTATTATTTTAGTTCGTAAATTTTTTAGACAATGCTGTGTAGGATTTCATATCCCCTTAGGCAACTAGGGACGGACCAAAAGGCTATGTATGGCAATAAGCTTTCATGATGCCTTTTAGGTTTTGAATGGGTTTAATGTTTTTGGGTTCCAACGGCCCCAGCAAATAATTTTTCACAAAATATTTCATGAAAAAGGAAAAAAAGAAAAATAAAAAAGGTAGAAAAACAAAAAAAGAAGGGAGAGAAATAAAGATCAATAAAAAATGCACAAAGACAAACAAACGAAAAATTAAAAAAAAAAGGGATCAATAACAAAAAACAAAGAGTAATCAAAAAGTCAAAAAAAATAATAAACTAAAGTATCGAAATATATATGTATCAACAAAATAAAAAAGGGTCAATGACATGAAATCAAACATAAAATATAAAAAATAAAAAAAAAAAGAAACCAAAAAAAAAAACAATAACAACAAAAATCACCAAAAAAATGAGACAAAAATTAAAAATCGAGACAAAAGAAATAAAAAAAAATCTCCAAGAATTTAAGCAAAACAAGGAAATAGATGAAAAGAAAAATGATGAGAGAAAAGAGTTTATAAAAAAGCGAAAATGCAAGAAGATTAAAATTTAATTTAATTTTAACAAATCAATGCACACCAACCAATTTCAAAATTGTTTTATTTATTAAAAGAAAAAATAATTTTTATCTTCTTTGTCTTTTCCAAAAAGAATAAAGAATAAAAATCAGAAATAAAAACAAAAAAAAAACAACAAAACAAAAAAAAACAAACTAACTAACACAAACGAAAAAACCAAAAACAAAAACACCAACCAAAACCAAAAATAATGAAAATAAAAACACAAACAAAAAAAATAAAAATAAAAATAAAAAACAAAACAAAACCAAAACAAAACAAAACAAAAACAAAAAAATGAAAACACTAACCAAAACAAAAATATAAAAAACAAAGATTAAAAAAAATCAAAAGAAAAAAAAAACAAAAACAAAATCAAAACAAAATGTCACTCAAATCTCCAATCGAACTACGTGAATTTTGATCCCTCCTAAAGGGTACATAGGCCTTAGGTTTTCATCTTAGGTCAAGTCCGTCCTTGTAAATAAAATATTTTTCTTTAAATTTCTTTTCTTTCCTTTTTATTTCAATTATTAAATTTCTTTGCGTTTTACTTTAACATCGATTTCCTTTTCTACTTTTAACTTTATTTCTTTTAATTTCCTCATTCCTATTTTACATATGATTTGTTAGGGAGGATTGAAATAGAATTTAGACCATTTTATTTTTGCACAATTGACTTAGAGTAACCGTTCTTAGTAACAGGTGTAGTGGGGTGCCTAACACCTTCCCCACTCACAATCGACTCCCGAATCCATTTTCTGATTCGTAAACCATTTTTCAAATAAAAATATTTTTTCAAAGTTTTGCCTTTCAAAAATAAAATTTTGGTGGCGACTCCTGAACCCTACTATTACACTTATTTTAATTTTGAATCGAATTTACTTATTTTTCTCTGTTAAAAGCGCCACGCGGTCGCATTTTCGGGTGTGACATTCAGAATAACAGAAATTTTAGAATTCAGCAAGAATGAGAGTTTTGGCACCTCCTTATGAAATTAATTTCATTTATGTAATGTTTTGTGAGAGTATTACTTTTGTGGTTACGCACTCCCTTGTGGTTACCTTTTCTATTTAACATTCTTGAACCAATTTTGATGAAACGAAATGGATTCTTCATGGTAGATTTGTTGGAGAGAAGACAACTCTACCTACATCCACTTGAGTGTCTTTGTCGTGACTTGTCCAAACAGGTGGCCGTTATGGAAACAAGATAGAATATCAAATTCTTTGCTGCTGTTCTCCATCAGGGAAGAGCAAGATTTAAACAAGGATCATAGATACGACGAAAAATAATTTCTAAAAACAAAAAGCACACAAAAAGGTAGGAGGATAATGTCATGGGTGAGTTTCGGGGGAATAAGTTAATTTCCAAAACTATCAAGAGAACTTTGAGCACAAATCTATCAAATATGATCGCAAAGCACTCTCAAATTGATAACATCCCCTATCCCAAACCTGCATAAGAAATCAACAAGCCACATCAATCCAATAATATATTGTATGACTTGGACCAAATAATTAAATTCTAACAGCTAATAGAGAAATAAATGGACCGTAATAACTAGTTGCCATATGCCAATGTTCACTACCAAAGCAACAACGAACAAGTAGAAATTAATTGAAGGATCACTTTGGCCTCCACTTCAACTGTCAATAATTAATAGCATACAATGGCAGTTAATTAACAGCCATTGCAACCAACTAACATGTAGAAATTAATTAAAGGATCACTTTGGCAACTTACCTCAAGTTCATTGCAGCATTACTTGTCAATTGTTATTGCCAAGCTCTTTAATTTGAAGACACGTAGTGGTAGTACTTGCATTGCATGCCTCAAAATCTTTCTCGCATACAAGACGCCAACCACAATCCTTTACGTCGTACTCTTTTCCAACTCTAACTTGCAATTCAAGTCGGAGACGTTCCCTTTTTAGATGTCGCCAACAGTTCTGACTATTAAATGGAAAAAAATGCTATATAAAGATGAGGGGCAGGGACTGAATATATCCCCCAAACATAAATTATCTTTTCTTGTTCGACAAAGCTTTCATTTTTAAAACGCCAATAAAAGTGGGATGTTGAGCAACCAAATGAAACCACCTTGCTTTTTACCGTAAGACATACAGCAATTCCCCACCATTCACTCTCATAACGAATATAGGGGATGTCTACTATTATAGACACCCTTGTTCCCAAGGGATCAAGCACATATTTTCGCTCTTTAAACCATGTAAAGGGGATTTCATCCCTTGAAATAAGCAAGAAAATGACTTCATGTGGAAGAAGATTGCGTCGCTGTAACAAAGAAAAAATCTAATTAAATATAATGACAAAATCAAGATAGCATAAGAGATATAGATGTAGATGGTGATAGACCTTATGGACAAGTAGTGATGCAAAGAGATTTTGCACATCCAATGAGGGCTCAATGGAAGGACAGCAACTTGCATATACTCTAATTAAATTAGGTGGAAGCTCGGGAATTGACCGAAGCTCAAGACAATAACTCAAGTCAAATTGTTCAAGATTTAGAAGATTAGAGATGCAGCCAATAGGCAAGGTAGCAAAATTGTTTCCTCTTAAATCCAAATTGACCAATGATAATAAGCCACTTAAATCATTAGGGATTGATCCATCCCACAGCTTGCTAAAACTTAAATCTAATTTCCTCAACATGGAGAGACCTGAGAAAGAATAGGGCAACTTCAATCCCATGGATTTTGTAGTCCCTATAAACCAACATATCAAACGACCATAGCAGCCAAAGAAGCTCCCAGAATTCCAACCTTGCCAATTGCATCTATGAAGAGATAGTATTTTAAGATTTGTTAAATGAACAATGGAAGAAGGTACTTCTCTTATATTAGTTCCACTTAGATCAAAGATGGATAGACATTTCATATCTTCCCCGAATTCAGGCAACTTTTCAAGTTTTGAGCATCCAGAAAGAAAAAATTTCTCTAAATAATTCATTTCCAGTTTCCTTGGGAGGGTCACAAGATTTTCACAACCTCTTAAACTCAACTTAACTAGCTTCTTGAGCTGTCTAAGAGAACCATGAACCTTAACTAAGTTTATGCAATGTTCAAGAAGCAATCTTTCAAGATTTGGAACTCCCTCGACATCTGGCATTTCAATTAGATCTTTGGAGTAACTCAAATCCATGAACTTCAACTTACCTAAAAACTGATCAACAAAAAAGAAATCAGTTTTATCCAAAATTTAGTGGTAGGAGGATCTCTTTAATTATAAAAAGAGTATGGACAAAAATTACCGGTCTTCCATTCCAAAGTTTTCTGATATTGCTCTGATGCAAGGTAAGCTCCACAAGTTCATATAATTGGTCAATGTTATGTGGCAGAGCTTCCAAAGGATATTTCTCCCATATGAGAACTTTTAATGCAATAGGAAGAGAATTGAGACTATGTAAAAGATGCACATTACTTAAGTAAAGTAATTGAAGACTACACATCTTTGAAAAGCAATCCGGATGCCAATTTGCTTCATAAGGTTGGCTTAACTTCAAAACTATACTTCAAACATTTTTGGTTCCCTAATAAACATGATGAGAGATAATTAAAAATCAAGCGTAAATTTAAATATACATTTGGAAATATTGTAAATAATTAATTAACTAAAAGTTTTAGCACAATTAAAACACCAAGAACTTACCATATTTCTTGTGCACACAATCAATATGCTCCTGAGACCATAACCTACTGCATTTGCTAACATCATTTGAAGATTCTTGCAAAACAATGTTTTTTCCCATCTCTCAAAGCAAATCATGCATATATAAAAATTATTCACCATTCTGCCCTGAAGTAAGACTTACCAATGATTTTTCAAGAAGAACTTGGATTCCAATTGTCGGATGAAGACCACAATTTTCCAATATATTTGTCACTTCAAGCTTTTTCTCCCAGCTAGAAAAGCATGCAATATCTAAAAAAATTGTTTTGTACTCTTCATCATCTAATCTATCATAACTCATGCGAAGTGTCTTGAAAATATCCTTATGTAAATTTTGCTTCAACTTATCTAATGTATCTCTCCATTCAGATTGATTTCTTTGACAAAGAAATGAACCCAACACTTGGAGTGCCAAAGGAAGGCCACTAGTATATTTAACTACTTTTTTTGACAATTCCCAATAACCTTCTTGAGGATAATCCATTTTAAATGCCTGCTGACACAAGAGCTTAAGGGATTCATCACTTTCTAACATCTCCATTTCATACTTTTCAAATTGATCATATGTAGTCAACAAGTGAATATCTCTTGTAGTTACTATTATTCTACTGCCATCACCAAACCATTCTTTATCTCCAGCCAAATTCTGTAGTTGACTTATATGACATACATCATCAAGAACAATGAGAACTTTTTTATTACATGAAAAGTTTCTTATTGCTTCCACTCCATCATAGGAATTATTGATTTTAATGTTTCCTAATTGAAGACTAGAAAGAAGTTTCTTTTGTAAGTAAATTAAACCACTATTTTCTGAATCCTCCCTAAGGTTGGCAAGGAAGCAACTACTTTCAAATTTGCTTTGGATTGCCTCATAAACAACTCTAGCAAGGGTTGTCTTACCTATGCCACCCATACCGCATATCCCTACAAAACATTTATGGTTCAACTCTATCTTTAAAAGTGAGACCAACTTGTCAACGTTTGATTGAAGTCCAACTAAATGAGCAAAATCAGATGGCAATTTAACACGTAATTTAGTCCATATTGCTTTAACAATCTTCTCAACAACTCTTGCTTCATACCTATGTAGACCAAAAGATTAGTATTTTTACAAGTTAAATAGAAATCACAATCAATTCAAGGGAACAATGAGTAGATATAAAATATCATTGGCATGGTTGTTTAATATTACTTATTTTATGTTGACAATGCATGGATTTTTTTGAACAGATTTTTTTGAATAAGTTGTATAGAATTTTTCACATAATATTAATGATATATAAGTTTGTTAAATATAAAAAAAATTAAATTTGTGACTTGATATGCCTATATCTAATATCGATTTGTTTTTTCTTTTATTATTTATAGAATAAAAACAATTTAAATTAGTTTTAAATTATAAATAGTTATTTTAAATAAAATTTAATTTAAAAATATCAAGCAATTATTGATAACTGTATTATGTATCTTTATTTTAAATCTGAAAACTAATTATTTGCTAAATTTAAATTAACTATTTATGAATTATAAATAGCTACTCACTAATTATGATTTTTATTATTAATCCTTAAATAAATAAGTATTGGATGACTTTAAAATTTCAAAAAATTATTTGTCAAGAAAGTTTATTATCACCTATTGACATTCTTGTTTCTTAAAGACTAAATTTTATAATAATAATAAATAAACCAACAAGAAGAAGAAGAAGAAGGAGAAGAAGAATTAAAAGCTTACTTGTTTCTAGCATCCCAACCAGCAAAGCTGGCAACTTCCGTTAAAGCTCTTGTCCATCCTCTGACCTTATCTTCTGTAAATTTTTCTTTATGTTTCTCAAAAGCTCTCCTAACAATTCCCTTCTGATGTCGTACATCAGACGGATCTACGCCATAAAATACTGGAAAAACTGTTCGGCCCAAGCTTTTTCTAGATTCGACAATTTTTTGCAGCTCATCTAAACACCATAAGGAGGAAGCATAGTTCTGGGAGAGAACGACAATCGCAAATAGAGATTCCTCAATAGCCTTCATAAGTTCCTCCGAAATATCTTGTCCTCTCTCAAGTTCTTCATTGTCCCTAAAAGTCACAATTCCTCTCCGGTGCAATGCAGCATATAAGTGGTCGGTAAAGTTTGTGCGAGTGTCTTCTCCCCTGAAACTCAAGAAAACGTGATAATTCCAACGTGGGTTTGAGCGAACGAAAGTGGAGCAAGAATCGCCACTGGCGCCAATCGGTGCCATTGAGGGGCTTCAAGGTTTAGGGCAAATCAAGAGAAGGGGATCCTTCCCTTGAATTCTCAATAATGGAAGATGAGCAAAGGACATTGCTTCAAATATTCTCTTGTTTCGACGAAAGGCCCCCACCCAAGTCATCCGCCGACCATTTATTGTCAACTTTATACCTTGTTCGTTGTTGGCATCATTTTATATATTTTAATTTAACATTTATTATAATAAATATCAAATTAAAATATATATTATTATTTTAACACCAATTTATTATTATTATTTTATATTTAGTTGCTTTGCCTTAACATGTTTAGGCACTAGAATGGAACAGAGCGGAGCATGTGAGTCAGTAGCTACGCGTCCCCACTCAGCGAGGCCTCATTTGGTAGAGAGGAAAGATCATTCTTGAAATGAAAAAGAAAATGACAGAGCATGAGAAATATGTTTGGTATGTAGAATAATTTTTTTTTTAAAGCTTAAACCTTTAAATATAAAAGAGTGTAAACTTTTATATTTTTTATGAAAAATAGTAAAAAAAAAGTAAATTTTTAGACTATCTTATTTTTGTGTGTTTAAATTTTTAGTGGTAGAGATAATTAAAATTAATTTTTTAAAATTAAAATATTATTATTTTATTATTATCAAAAATAAAAAATAATTATTTTCTTATTTTTTATTTTTATTGATAATTAAATATAATTATTTTATTATATTTTATAATTATTAATAATAAAAAAATAATTAAAAATATTTTGGTCTTTCAATATCTCTTTTATCCCATTTTAAATATAAAAAATTAAAAATATTTTTTTTATTTTTTTATTTTTTTTATCATACCAAATATATTTATGAAATACAAAATTCTTTTTCATTCTCATTCCAAAAATACTCTTTCCCATCTAACAAACAAGGCCCAAGTTCAGAAGGGACAGTGTTTTGGGATTATAAAAATTGAAACAACATGTAACAACATTATAGAAATTGGAAAGGAGTGTGGACCCCAAAAACAAAAGGAGAAGGGAAATAATGTATATTCTAATTTAATATTTATTATATTATATAAATATAACTAAAAAATATTTAATTTAATTTAATCATATAAATATTATTTTGCATTAATTTATTTTTATTATTATATTAAAAATAGTAATACTATTTTTTATGTTCTACATATAATTATTTTTTATCAAAAAAATTTATAATATATAGCAAATATTAAAAGAATTGATTATAATTTTTAAAAGAATAAAAATATTAAATATAATTAAATCAAAATTTTATATGAATTTTAAAAAAATTTGACCAAATACATGGAAGTGGGTAAGCGTTGAGTGTGATAGAAAAATAACAAGACGGTGGAGGATGACAGATTGGTGGCATCAGAAGGTCAAAGGCTCAAGGCATGAGGAGAGAGAAAGAGAGAGTATAACTACGGGAGGCAAGATGCTTGAGGTTCGGTGATGGACTCTTTTTGGGATTTTACATCAAATATATTAGATCGGAATAGAAAAATATTCATACGATACTATATTATGAACTTAGTATATTTTATGATCGTGCAGGTCTCAAACAAAGTTTTCTTAATACAAGTTGACAGACTAGTTATGTCGGTTATTTTACTAAAGTACTTCCTATTATTGCTCCAACTCGTCCCTTCTGTTTCCTCGAAAGTCACCGGAGTCATCATCCTCATCCTCTTACCTTTTTCTTTTCGTTGCTTTCATTTTCCCACAGTCCCCACCTTACGCGTAGGAGGACGAAAGTGGAGAAAAAGCAAAAGAGATGAACCCACTCTCATAAGATCCATAGATGCGGATGCTATCTCTCTCTTTTTCTTTCTTCCCATCTCGCTTTTAAGTAAGCTTCAGGTGATTGGAAGGAGGAACTTTTGAACTGCACAATCTAATATAACAACTGTGGATATGCCTATTTCCCTCCTCATTTATTTTTCTTTTTTCCTGATTGGACTGATACGATGCGTTGCCAATTATATTTTTGTTATTTTATTTTTACCAAAGTTTTAACCAATATGTGCTTTATTACAAGTACATTTAGTTATTTAAAAATTATCTCACTATAATTTGGAGTAGTAATTTAACACAAAATAATTTTTGAATGGGGTAATCAAATTAAATATCTTATTTTCTTCTTATTTACATAATATAATAAGTATTAAATTAAAATATACATTATCTCAATCCTTTCACACCAGCACGTCATTATATTAATATAAATAAATAAATAATAGATATATATATAATGATAAAAAATTAAATTAATAAATAATTAGGCCCTTTTAATTTTAGAATAGATTACTCTTCAAACTTGAATCGGAACTACGTTACTAAGAACTTATCTTAACTCATGGTTAAAAGGAAGATTTTCAGTTCAGTATGTCTTCAATTGTTGGACTGTACGTACTAATTTTTGTGGAAGATTCCAGCATGAATACTACTAAATAAATGTCTATATATTTTAACCAACTTTATATAAAGATTTATTATTAAAATTTAAGTATAGGCACATACACAAGAAAGAATACTGAAACATCTCTTAAGGCCGCGTTTGTTTCACAAGGGAACTCAAATTTATATATTTTAAATTTTTTTTCTTTCAAAAAATTTTTTTAAAAAAAATCCATAACAAAATTTTTTCTTGTTTATTTTATTTAATAAGTGTTCTATGAAATTTTTTCTTCTTGTCAAGGTTATATTAAAAAAAAAATAGATGGCAAGGATAGTTGGTAATGCTAAGTAAGCAGAGGTGATCCGTTGGATGTCAGTGGTCATAGCAATGGTTAGTAAAATTGATCACAGTACAGAAGCTGAGCTTTAAAACAAAATTGTCTCTGTCTACAGGATGGATCCTTTCAAATTTGTTTTTTAAATTAATAGTATCAATTATATAAATATAAGGTATATCAGATTTATTATTCAAGTAAATCTTAAACATTCAAATGAAATCCACGATTCAAATGAGTGTACACCATTTTATGCCTATTTTTAAAATTGATACTATCAATTTTAAAGAAAAATTTTAGCTTTTCCTTTGAAGGTAATCAAACTTGCCCAATAGCGCAGAGGGTTGAAGTTTATGATTGTATTCTGATTGTGCAACAAAGAAAACGTTATGAGAGTTGGTATTGATCGAGTGACACATTATGAAGCGGGAGAGGGTGAAGGGGCTGGTGTATGCATCTTCTGAGATATTCATCAGAGTACTGCGCGCGCATTGAAGGGCCCAATTCATCATGTGTCTGATTTTTAACAAATCAGGATGTGTCCGCCAACGAGGTTTCTCAGTTTCTCTTAACGGAGTGGCATGCTACCGTTTAAATCTAATTTAAGTGATTCAAATTTCATTTTATTTTTTTATTTTTAAAATTTTAATCATTATTTGTTTAAACTAACAATTAGAAGATTGTTTTTATTTTGTGTTTTGTCCCCTTCAAAAAAAATAAAGTAACAAATAAAAAAATTAAAATTTAGAACATTCAAATAAGATATGCACCATAACATTCTGAAATTATTTAATTAGAATTATAAAAGAAATTAATTTAATTTAGGGATTAATTAATTAATTTGGTAATTTTGCCAAAGAAAAATAATTTGAGACCTTTTTTTCAAAAATTAAATTTATTTGAGTTGGAAATCATTTTTAATTATGAAACCCCCCTTTATTCAATTTTTGGACTTGAGACCCAACACCTAAGGCCCAAATATGATAAAACACTTAAGCCCATTAAGAGCTAGCCCAAAAATGCAGCCCATTTTAGCCCTAAACATTTCATTCCATTTTCTAAACCTCATCTACTCCTTCTTCTCTTTATTTTAATCTAAATAGTTTGTGATTTAGTTGTCGTTTGCGGAATTGTAGGGTTTGAAATTTTGGAATTTTATAGTGCTTTGGGGTGGAAAAGACGAAGAAGAAGTTGAATCAAGGTATGAGTATAAGTTTCTCCTTCATTTATGATTGCTTGCCCCTAAATTCCTTTTTGAAGTTTGAGTTTAGTGTGTTGGTTTATGTATGTGTGAAAATATGAAGACCCATTGGGAAAGTTTGTGTTTAGGTGCTCAAAATAAAAAAAAATTGTGACCTTAGGAGGCTTAACAAGGCTTGGATTATCTACTTGAAGTGTGTTGTAGCTAATTAGGAAATGACAAACATCTTTGATAAGTAACCAGTGTTTAACTTTACTCATATTTGTAATGCATTCACATGAATGTCTTGTACATGTGCTTATATAATGCTATGATCATGCTCCCATATATGCATATGTTGCCATAATTGTGCAAAAGAGTCGTGATCGAGCTCATGTATATGCTTGTGTTGCCATGATTGTGCAACAAACTATGATCATCACACTTCTTGAGTTATTAGCCAATGACTATATATATATATATATATATATATATGCAATTACTAGTATGAAATAGTAGTCATCTTATAATTAAACTTGCTCATTTACATTACACGTGCATTACCTTTTTTGCAATTTCTCTTAGGTAAAGCATCATAGTTAATAACTCTACATTATATGAATGGAATTTTATACTGATTACTAAGATTTTATATCTCACTAATTTTGTAGACTACACTTTTCAGGTAAAGAATCTCTAGTGACAAGGAGAAGTTAACAGGAAGCTGATTTTAGGATTTAGATATTGTGTACACTCAACATTTTGTCTTTTGGTTTGTATGATGAAAATACTAAACCTTATATATATATATATATATATATTGTATAACATATCATGATGCATTATACATTGCTAAGTATAGGATCTTCTCATGCTTCATATCAATGAGATTGATGTGCAACTTGAAAGCTCTTTTGATTCTTTTGTATAAATATGATTCATGGTGAAATGAAATGTAAAGTTTACCTTTCTTCAAATGTTAAATGCAATTGTTATGGAATTTGTAGCTTATGATTGTATGTGAATTATCATGGATAAATTGGGGTTAAGTTGATAAATTAGTTGGGGATAAATATTGATTCAAATAGTAGTGCAAAATTAGTGATTTAAAGAAGTTACTAGGTCAAATTTTGATCTAGGAGAATTTAGATCTTGCTTATATTAGTTATAGGAATCTTGGGTCCATTGAAAATTGTCTCAAGAGTTTGGATAACTTTGGTATGGTTTAGAGTGGTTTAAGGATTACCATTTTGGCATTTGGAGTAAAATTGGGCAAATTTGGAAATATTTGCACTTAAGAGGCTAAATGGTTGAGTTTTTTAGTAAGCTTTAGCTTGCATTTAGATCTTATATAGATGTCCTTCTATGCCAAGTTTGATGAATTTTGGAGTGGCATGGGTGTCTCAAGCAACTAGCCAAATTTAGGAGAAATTTTTAAAGGTTTTGAAACTTGTTCTGCAACTATACAACCTACTTTTGTTGTTGCTACACATAGCTGTATAGCATCTATTTTTCTAATATGGTGAATCAATAGTAGACATAGGCAATTCATGTTGCTCCACACACTCATGTGGCCATGCCCAGCAATGGACACAATTAGGTTGTGTGGAAGGACATAGTTAGGCTATATGAAAGCCATGCCCAGTGTCCTATGTGAAGGCACACGCATGAAAACTTGTTAGATTGTATGTTGCAATTCTCTCACCTTGAGCATGTCATATGATTATAAAATCTAAAATAATAATATTTAATTATACTTATAATTAATGGTGAATCACAATGTAAAACTTGATCATCTTTCCATATATAAGTTGAATGTATCATCAGACCACTATGAAATTGTTGAAGGGAAAAGAATAACATATTCTTAACAATAAAATAGTTGATATTTTTAATGTAGGAATTGAATAAGATACACAAGGGACAAAATATGAGAAAATTATATTTAAAGACCTTAAGTTTACAAAATTTATTTTTAAAAGGATTTGAATGTAACTTTAAGAAGATGACCTAATTATAACAAATATCTTCACTATGCATTTTGTAAACCTAAAATTCACGGCTGTAATTTTTTCAATTCATTTTTTCAAAACTAAAAAGCAAATGCGTGGCTGCTAAAGATGGTTCATTCAACCATCAAACAAAATTTAGGTGAACTTGTTAAATACTTATTATTAGCATCTTCAATAAAATGATAGCGTCTTCAGTAAGTTTCAATTAAATAATCAATAATATGATATTGAATTATAAAAAAATGTTTACATATATATATATATATAACTTTATTGAAATAGATAGTAACTATTAGCAACTTAGCACTAAAATATAATAATTTAGTTAGAAAAATCACAATCAAGTTAGTAAATGCCATAAAGTTAGTAGAGTCATAAAATATAAATGATGACTTATTATAGGGAGTGGTTATTAGCTAAGGAAGCCACTATCAAGGAAAGACTATGAAATTAGTGAAAATATAAAATATAGATAATGGTTTATCATGAGAAGTAATTATTAGCTGAAAAAGTCTTTATAAAAGGGGGAGAATGACTTTGATATAGAAGATAGCCAAACCACAAAAAATTATTTAATAATTTACTTTTCTCTCTATTTTACCCACTTTTGTTTCTAGCGTAAGCTATTGCTCTATTTATTTTATGCTCATTATTTCTAGTATTTTATTATTATTTCTAGTCCATTATCAGAATTGCTATAAGCTTCTTTAAAATTTATCCATCATCATTCCACAATGCTTGAGCTTGTAATAGTATTTAATCAATTTGAAGCAATATCTTTACAATCCCAATTTCATTTATATCCATCCTTTTTAATTCATTCCCATTTAAAACTTTTTTTCCTAAGGTTTAACTACATTTAGGACATAGGAGGACTCGTCATTAGAGAACTATGTCTTATATTCATAATCTACTCATAAAACAAGAATTGAAAAGAATTATTCTAAGGTTTAATTTCACAGCATAGTCATATCAATTAGTTAGCAAATTCCCTTTCAAAAAAATTTCCAAACACTTTTCCATTCTAACCCTCACATGTACTCTCTCCCTCTCTCTCTCTCTCACTCTCTCTCTCTCACACACACACATTTACATTCCAACCCACTAGGGTGTTTATGGGTCGGGTTAAGTCAAGTATTGACCGAGCTTGATGCCCTAACTCTACTTAATTTGGTTTAGTATTGAGCCAAGCTGGACTAATAATTACCCAATTGGTTGGCCACTATTCTTTTTAATTTTCAATAAAAATTGTAAAAGGATTTTTAAAAACAATAAATTTTTTATATAAATCTTTATAAAATATTTTTTTCAATTAATAAGATCAAATAGGGTTAGGCCAAATTGGCCAACATAATCCACCCGACTCAATCATCTGGCCTAACCCAATATACCTAATCTTTTTCAACCAACCCCAACCTTCTCGATGTGACCATGTTGGATTGCGCTTGCCAAATCACCAAGCACCATGTGCAAAAAAGGTAATCATCTAGCCCACTCCCACCTAGTCACATCAGGCCAAGTCCAAAATAAATCTTATTGATTAGGTCAACTATGTTAGCCAATTTAGTTCAGTCTGACTCAATCTTATTAATTTTAAAAAATTATAAGAATTTATATGAATTTTTTTTTCATTTTTAAGGGAAAAATTTAATTTTACAAGAATTTATATAAAAATTTTACTTTTTTAAAAGTCATTTATAATTTTTATCAAAAAAAATATTTAAAAAAATTTTTTTAAAAAAAACACCTAGCTAGACTAGGTTGTGTTGCATTGCCTAAGTTTTGAAAATAATATCCAATGTAGAACACAGGGTATCAAGCTAGCATACTTAGCCCCACCCATATTTTGTGCTCCTATAAAATGTAGCCCTTATTGTGACAATTAGACAATATACGAGAATGGTGAAGAAGCACGTAATACAACGTCCTAATTCTTTTTTCTTTTTTACTTCTTTTTTCTTTTTTAATGATAGAAGGATTTTTATTTATCAAAAAATTAATATAACATAGTAAATTTAATAAATCTAGTATATTTTTAAATAAAGAGTAGTTTTGTCAAAATTGTTAATTTTTATCATATCCAATGTTATAAAATACATAATCAAATATATTATTATATTATATTATACGATATATTATTTTATACAACATTACAGCAAATATTATATAGTCTTGAAATTTTACCCAACTTTCTTTTATAAGACCTTATCATATATAATGTGCCAAACAAGCTTTTATCTGTTTTATTATATTAACTATGTATATACTATTTATACATTTATATCATATAAAGTATTGATGAAATTTCTTATATATATATATATATATATTATGTTTTAGTTATAGTGTTTTTTTTGTTTTTTTGTTTTGGGAGGGGGGGAGAGGGAGGGATGGTGTGTATTATAATGTTTAATCTTAGTCCCTCAAAAAATTTTCTCCCTTTGCTACTGCTAGATGCTTCCAAGAGCTTAGGAGTTCAGAGGTTGAATGATGCATCTATACAAGAGGTAGAATGATTCCTTTAATCTTGAATTGTATCATTTAAAAAAAAATAGATTGATTTTACTGGATGAGATAGATGGAGGAAGAGAGAGGATTTAGTATGAGACTCATTCTATTGATCTTACCAATTCCTTTTCTCTCATAAATTGATCTTTCAATTCATGAAGTAAATTGGGAAAATTCAGAGTAGATTTTTCTACTTTGTTTTATTAGGTGGCTGATCTCTGAGTATAAGCCACTAGGCACTTGATATCGTTGAGTGGTTACAAATTTGGCTGCTTCAAACAAATGACATTCAAAATCAGATTGGGGAGTATACCTGTGAACATCGTATTTTGTCCAAACAAATTATAAAAATAATAACAAAATTAAATTAGCAAAACTACAAAAAAAGGGAGAAGAACAATCAAATGAGTGCAATAAGCTAAAAAATAACCAATCAACGAGGAAGTAACAAAATTTAAATAATAATAATAATAATAAATAATAAAGAAAAATCCAAAAAATGTAAAAAAAAAACAAAAGAAAAACATTAAAAAATATATTATTATTATATAGAAAAAAGAAAGGATAAAAAAAAAGAAGAAACAAAAAAAGAAGAAGAAGAAATAGATCCAAAAAACAAGGAAAGACAAGAAAAAGGATATGGGTCCAATCTCTGAAGCCCAAAACCTTTTTTCCCCTTTTCAGATTGGGCCATCAGGTCGTGCGTGGAACTCTACCCGTTTTCTCCTATTGCTTCATTCTTTTCACCCACATTCGGCGAAGGCAAAAAAAGAGAGGCACGAAGAAAAGCAATGGCAAGTTTCAGAAAAAGGGAAACACACAGAACTGAACACAAAAAGCAGACACAGAGCATAAGGTAAGAATGGGAAGCAACAATAGGCTCGAGGATTGGACCTCTTCTCAGGTCCCTTTCACCACAAGAGGAATGAGGCAAAGCTGATGAAAGCTCTGGATACAAAAGAGAGGCGCAGAAAAAATGGGGGGGGGGGAGGTTTTCAGAGGGAAAAGAGGTGAGGGTGGAAGTGAACAAGAGGGGAGGCTGAAAGGAAGGATTCGAGAGGAGAAAGCATCAAAGGGGATGGACTTCGAAAGGAGGAGCTTATGATATAGAGAAGGGCGAAAAAGAGAGACAGAGGATCAAGGGTGAAAGGAGATTGGGGATTTTCAAATTGAAGGAGAAAATCAGAGGAAGGAAGGATTCGAGTAGAGAGTTTGAGGGAAAAAGGAGAAATTAGAAAAATTGGGGATTGGGTTCAGGTTAGAGTGAATCGAAGGCAAGGAAAGAATTAAGAGTGAAGGAGAGGTAGGAGGAGAAAGAACGAGAGAAGGTTACTTGAAAAAGGGAGTTTGGAGAGAACGAGGGAGAGACGAAGAGGAAGTTAGCTCTCCAAAGGAAGCTTCTAGGTTTTCGAACGACTCTATTCTAGGCCAGAATAGAGAATCAGAGAGAGAAAAGGGGAACAAACTTAAGAATCGAAGCTGAAGGCTTGGAGAGGCTCAAAGACGTAGACGAAAGTCGCGTTGAACATAAACAACGGATCTGATTTCCCCTTATTCGAGCTTTCTAAAGTTGCATAGAGGTTAACACATCGAATACAACTAATGCTTGCTTGACATAAAATTCTACCTCTTGATGTGGGAGTGGTCCCAAATTTTGCCTACAGCTTTTAGGATTGTTTGTGCTGCTATTTGAAGGTAAATTTATTTTAGCTCATCTTGTGAGATAGTGATTGATGACTCCCAATATTTTGTATTACTTATAGTTAATTGGATTTAATTTGGGAGTCATCCATTAGAGTTTTAGTGGGATTTATTCATTACTTGTAAGTAATTTTTCAAATCAAAAGTGAAAGAGAGAAATAAAGTTAATTGTGAATAATTATGATTAAGTAGATGTTGCCTTAATAGAAAAATATTTCTTGTTTCAGAATTTTATTCAATGATAATCTCCAGGCAAAGAAGTGATCGCTTTATCTGAAGATGCGGCCGCTAAATTCGGCGTCAAAACTCTGCGTTTTGATTAATGAGGATACAAAACACGAATTGCAGCTAGGTTTTGATTGATTCTGTGGCAGATGAGGGTTCTAAACGTCCAGGAGGCATTTTTTGGTGGTCTTTGGAGGTTCTTCAAGCTTGGAAGGGTGAAGGAAGAGGAAGAATCAAGGGGGAGCTCAACTTTCTGCATTTCTCTCATTCTTTTGTTTGCTTTCTTTGCTTCTCTTCATCTTTTCCATGTATTTGATTGGGATTCACTGTAGATTTAGCTATGTGTAGCTAAACTTCTCTTTACCTAGAGCACTATGAACTTGATGTGAACTAAATCTTTATTTTTCTTGTTGATTGTAATGATTAAAGCCTTGTGTATCCTTCTCTTGCTTAATGCTTACTTGGGGATTGGCCACCTTTTAGCTTTGATTTGGGTAATTGGAATCTACCTTGAAAAAAGAATTCTAATTGGACTTAAGAATTGGATAAATTAAGTTTAGATTATTCTAATTTGTAATTGGGATAGAAATATACCTAATTATCTTAATTGGTTTGTAGAGGGTTATGGTATTTAATGCACTCTAACCTAATTCTAAGGATACTTAAATTTTAGAGAAAAGTAAGACTATAATTACATCGACGGACGATTATAGCTTATAAATCTCTTAACCCATAAGGTGATAATTAATTGTAATTGAACAAGTAATTAAGTTCTAGTAAGCATCAAGGGAATAGTGACTCTAGGTAACTTCAAAACCTTAGATTTTCGTCTAAATTTTCTTTACCAATTAAGTTTTCTTTAAATTTTTTTGTTTAAAAATTAGTTCTAAGTCATGAATTGTTTAATTGGTAGCTTAACATGGATGAAAATGGGTTGTGCATTGCCTAATTACATTTAAGTCATTCCTCGTGGGAATGATACTCATACTTATCACTGAATTACTTGATCCGACCCGTGCACTTGCGTAAACATATATAATTTTTCGTGGTCAAGTTTTCTTAGTGATAAATTTGATTTATTCATTGTGTTCTCTTATACGTGTTGTACCTTTGCATACAATCAGCATAGACTATTGTTCTGTTTCTTGGCTGTGTCTTGGTCTAGCTAAGCGCGAGGTAAATCCTGTTTTGTGCTTGGGAGTTTTTTGATTTAAAGGCACATAGGTGTTTTAGGATGTTATTAGGCATTGACCTTAATTGGATTCCTGTTAGGATATATATTGCCTGCGAGTTTCTATTTACTATAATGCGTCCATGTTATATATGCTGTTGAACAAGTTCTAAATTTGCACTACACAATTTGTCTATAGTGCTAAGCTGCCAATTGAATCCAACAAATGAATGGCCTCTTCATTCTGTTTGATCCAATATTATAATGTGCATTGTGATTTCTTTTAACCCGTTGATGAAGATTTGGAAAGATATAGGAGTGTGATTCCTTTTCATGTATATGTGGCTCATGATTTGGACGATCATGGTTTGAGGAAAGCTATGGGAGGAAAGAAGGGACATCCCATGGGTCTGTGAATTGGCAAAGGGGAGCTAAACGAAAAGATTGAGGGATGAAGAGATAAGATGCTCAACTGGTTTTCCTTACTTTCTTTTGTAACTCATATATTTCGAATAAGATGCAATATGTGCTTAAGGATGATTTCTAACAAAATGTACCAGAATACACACATTCATGAGTTGCTGTGCGTTTGTAAGTTTTATTTTTATTTCAAAATTTTGTTTTTATTTTATCTTGATTTCATTTTAATTTTTAAAGTAACCGTGTGAGATTTTATATCTTCTCAGGCATCTAAGAAGTATCCTAGCTGTGTGTGATAATAAATCTTTTTAATTGCCTAATCGAGTTATCAAACCTATTATTTGATTTTTTTTAGGATTTCAATAAGTAACACGTTAAATTAAAAAAAGAAAAAAGAAAAAAGGGATTCACTTTTAAAAGAAAAGGATTTCAAAATAGAATGAGTAGTTCTTTTAGTGGGTTTCTTTTCAAACACAAAAAAAAGGGTCTGATTAATTGAAAAAAATACATAACTTTCTTAAAAAATAAAAAAGGGGGTCAAATGAGCCTTCTCCTTTCAAGAAGCCAAAAGGAGAGAAAGAGGAAAGAAAAAAAAAAAAGTAAGAAATTAATTCCTTCTTCAAACTTTTGATTTTTTTTTTCTCAAAATTTATTTTGAATAAGAAAATTAGAGATTAAAATGGTTTTTGCGAAAGAAAAGAGAAAATAAATAAATAAATACCTGAAACAAAAACAAAAATGTTGCTCAAAAAAAAAATAAAAATAAAAAGAAGAAAAACAATAAGAAAAAAGTCAAAATCAAAGGAACAACAAAAACCAACACTAAAAATAATAATAAACGCAAAACAAAAAAACCATAATAAATTAGATAAAACAAAAAACATGCAGAAAGAAAAATGAAAAAATGATGAAAAAAGAAGAAAACAAAATCGAAAATGCAAAGAAAGTAAAATTAAATTTACTTTTGACAAATCAAAATATGCCAACCAACTTCTAAATTCGTTTTATTTGTTAAGGAAAAATTAATTTTTATTTTCTTTATCTTTTCACCAAAAATAATAATAATAAAAGTATAGTCATTTAAAATAGAAAACGAAACGAAAACAAACAAGAAACTAAGAAAAAAAAGCCTAAAAAAACAAACAAACATAGTTTCCATCGAACTACGTGGACTTTGATCCTTTCCGAAAGATACGTAAGCTATAAGCTCTCATCCTAGGTCAAGTCCGTCCTTGTAAATAAAATTTTCTTTTCAATTTGCATTTTCCTAATTTCCTTTCTTTTATTTTGATTTTCTAATTTTATTCATTTAATTTCTTTCTTCCTTTTATTTTTAATTTCATTTCTTTTATTCCTATCTCTTATTTTACATGTGGTTTATAAAGGAGAATCAAAAAATAAATTGAGGCCATATTAATTTTGCACAACTAATTTAGGGTAACCGTTCTTAGCAACGAGTGCTGTAGGGTGTCTAACACCTTCTTCATTCATAATCGATTCCCGAACTCATTTTTTAGTTCACAGACTATTTTTCTTGTTTTCTAAATAAAAAAGGATTTCTTCCAAAAAATTTCCTTCTGAAAAATAAAATTTTGGTGGTGACTCTATCATTATTTAAAATTGATTTCGATTTGGCGCGACGCGGTCGCATTTTCGGGTGTGACAATGCCATTCTTATTTTTGTGATCCTATATGTGATATGATTTTGTAGAAACCAGTTGATTTTTGAATATCCACATATTGGTCCAGATTATACAATTCATATGATTAATAGGATTTCAAAACGATACTGTCCAGTTGATCATGTGTCACAACAATGCTCACAATCCCATGTTGTGGATATTCCTATCTCAATTGGGTATAGAGATGATCACGAGACTTGGCAGGTGATTTTTTGGTTTGCACCTCGAGTACTGATTATTGCTTGGATGGATCAGTTGCATCAATCGCGCATCGAGGTCTTTCTTGATGCAGTTTGGTCATTGTCTCTTATTTATTCTTCATCAACAACTTATTTTGCAGCCTCAGGACTATCCATTTCATTTTTCTTTGTTTTTATACAGTTGGATTATCATCTTTTACTCTCGCAGGTTCCTTTATCGACGACTTCTCAATATCTTCGCGAAGATGTTACTGCGTTGGCAGGGAGTTCTAAACAGTGTCTTCAAAAACAGTTCAAAGATGAAGTGGGTTTGTACGGTATAGGTTCTTGTAACCCTGTTTTGTAATTG
This sequence comes from Erythrophleum ivorense, assembly GCA_026724425.1. Classification (NCBI taxonomy): domain Eukaryota; kingdom Viridiplantae; phylum Streptophyta; class Magnoliopsida; order Fabales; family Fabaceae; genus Erythrophleum; species Erythrophleum ivorense. The sequence goes on along the minus strand of JAIUCV010000034.1, from coordinate 3,288,514 downwards.
TATTTATGTTTATCTTATTATCCCAAAAAGAAAAAAATACAAGCCACTAGCGGCAAAACTTCAACAAACCAACTCTATGGGAAGTTATGTGCATTGTTAGTCCTTCCAATCTTCCAACTTAACCGTATTTAAATTGTTACAATTTTATTATATAATAACATGTAAATAATACACACACACACACGCATAGACGTATCTAGTGCGAATAGTAAATAGTAATTTTAGGGGCAATCTAATTATAGTTATACCACAAATTAATTGTTAAAATTAATTTAAAAATCATTAATTCAAAAATAGAAATGAGATAGTATTTCTTTAACCACCTAAATTTGATTTCTCTATTGGACTCTTTGATATTAAAATTAAGGCGAATGAGCTTTGAAGATAATATATATATATATATATATATATATATATATATATATAAACCTAATTGAAATTAGCTAATTCACGAAAAGGGATGAGTTAAGATTAAAATTATATTTTAGTCCTTCATAAATAAAATCATTATAAATAATATTCTTTTATTAGTCAACTGTAAATGAAATTAATAAATATGATAATATGTAACATATTTTTTGATAGGTTATCAATGATATTTTTTATCAATTTACTTTTTAATTTTATTTATAATAGATTGATAGAAAGATATTATAAATAATGATTTTATTTATAAGAGATTAAATTAAAAAATATTTATTGATGAGTAATCAAATTGAGAAATAACTTATTTATAAAGGATTAAATTAATAAAGTAATTCTATGAGGTACTAAATTAAAAAATAACTTATCTATAAAGGACCAAAATAAAATTTTAGTCAATGAGTTAATTTGATAAGAAGAGATAATATGTGTCTTTAATAAAACGTTCATTTCCTCTAAAAGAACTTTGAAATTAAAATTCTACATCATGCAAAGGAGTGTGTCTTTTAGATAACAAGGATATTTATGAACATCATCACAAAAAGATAAAATATAATTTCATGGGTAAATAATAGAGCAAATTATATAGGCTATTTTTGAATTTTACTAAAATTATATAGACATCTCTATTTTTAAAATATACATGTATCTCCCTTCAAATAAAAGTCATTATATACTTTAATTTAATTTTAAATTTTTTGACCAAAATATCTTCAATTTAAAATTTTAATTAGACTAAAGTATAAAATAATTTTTGTTTCAAGAGATATATATAATTTTAATAAAATTTAAAAAAATTTATATAATTTACTCTAAACAGTAATAAGTGTTACTATTAGAAAAACACTCCGTCTTTTGAAAAGTTGAATATTTTTATCATTGAATTCTTATTTTCGCCTAGATACATATGATTTGGTTTGATAAATAATAATTTTTAAACAAATGGAGAAATCCAAAAGTAAACTCACTCAACTTCCCAGTTGAAGTGGTGGCCGACGGCTTAGTCCACTCATTTGTTTTAATATATAATTCGATCATGATAGATCTGCTATGGAAGGTATTAATTTATCGACAATTAACTAAAGTTGCATTGCAAAGAGAGATAATATAATACTTGCCTCTGGTACTACGTATACATAATAGTATAAGCACAATTTTATTGAGAACTTTTTGTCACCAAGAATTTGCTCAACTGCTTGGAGTTGGATGGACTTTAGGCAAAGGTATTGTGAACAATTCTATTGTGCCAACAACAAAAATTATACAACATCAAGATATATGAGTTGCATGCTTTAGAACACAAACACAATGATTTGAACGATAATATCTAATCAGTTCACCTACTTAAACCTTTTCACCTTCCCAGAATGGGAAGACCAAAGAACGAGAAAAGAAAGAAAAATTAACTTTTGTCAGGAGTGTAATGAAAATTGATGTCTTTTGGGGGGGGGGGGGGGGGGGTTGTTTGTGTACGAGCACATGAATGTCTCCAGATTCTTCAAGGGTGATTGGAAGTATCCGGCTTGTCCTTGCCCTTGTCCTCTGGAATTGGAGAACCCTTGGATCCCAGTACCTGTTGGCACATCCTGAAAGCCATAAAAATAGAACATTAATCATAATATCAAATCAAAGGATAATGACCAACATGTAGGTGAACAGAACAATGTTTTCTATGTGCAGGTGTGTAATTCTGACCAAATTGTAGGATCATCGCTATTGACAACACGAATTTCCACCGAATAAAACATGTAGATATTATAAGTGAAGACATATCCACCGCACTCGGGGGGTAAGATCCCAATTCCTAAATATACTAATTCCTATATATACCATACCAATGTGTGAGATTACACTCTGATATTACCCAGGGAAGAATTTAGGTTTAGGCAAAGGCTATATATATCTAGAGAGGGAGTGCTAACCTCGACATTATTTATGTGGAGATTAGCAATCTCCACATCAAGTGTCTTGATCAAAAAGTTTTCACTATTTCACTTAAAGACACAAAATTTAAAAGTAATTAGGTTATTTTATCATAATACAATTTTTTTTTAGCAATATACGGAACTGGCTTAAATACACCTGCATTTATTGTGTCTTTTTTAAGAAAATGACATAAATATCCTATATTTTTTGTATCTTATACACACACACACACAATGCTAACCTTCACAAGTGTTTTGATAAAAAAGATTTCACTATTTCACTTAAAGACACTAAGTTTAAGAGTATTTAGGTTTATTGTGTCTTTATGAGAAAATGACCTAAATGCCCCTATATTGATTGTATCTTAAGTGAAAGAGCAGGGACATTTTAGTCAAACATCTTATGTGGAGATTGCTATGCTACCCTTCACATAACTAGTGTGTAGGTTAGCATTCCTTATGTATGTATATTATATACTCACACACGTTTAATTGTTACAACCCCACATTGAATAGTTTATCCCACGACCCACTGATTTTACTTTTGTGCCTTTGACTCATGGGACAGGAAAATTAAAAACATCAAACAAGGGAAACAGAGAGATCAAACATCATACAATTTCAAATCCTCTGCCTTGCTTGTGATGTCACTTGACCATATGATTGGGTCACTGTTCTTAGGCAAGGAATGTTGTTGCTGTAATTTCTCTCTCAGCCACTGCTCTGCCTTATTGCACTCATTGATGATCTGAAACAAGAAATTCATCTCACATGAAACATGGTTTTAAGAGCAGACTCACTATAATATCTATTGCTTTGTGTGTTATTGTACCAATTCTTTATCCTGGGGAAGAAGGGCATCCGCGGACATGCGATGATCTTCAATGCACTTCAACAGATCTCTTTTAGCTTGTGCTCTTGCTTCTTCATCTTTATATCGATTCTCAATTGGATCCAACAGCTAGAGGAATTAAAAATATATATATAATAATAATTATAAAGAGTTATGCAAACAAGTATAGCAAGACATGCAGTGGCATTAGAGAAGCAAAATCAAACCTTCTTTATATCTTCTAGTTTTGACGAATAAGCAACCTCAGTTTCATCATCACCATCCTCATAAAGCCACTCCTCAGTCTCTTGCAGGCTCTTAGATATGCCCTCCCTCTCTTGCTCACTTGCAAAGCTCCGATATGTGTCAAATAGCTATCCATATATGCAAGTATATTTAAATGGCAGCCCGTCAAGAAAATAGAAGCATAAATTTTCAATGCTTGGATATAATCAGTAGCATGGAAAGAGATGCAAAGATAAACACTTTAAAATCTAGTGCAGATATGTTTAAAAGGTACAGGTGTACAACTGCATAGCATCCTCAGATTTACACTCATGACAGAAGTCTTAAAAACCAATTCTTCACTAACTACACAACAGAGTTTCTTATTTGATACACTTATTAGTCTCACCATTAAAAAGAAAAGGAAAGAGAGAGAGAGAGAGAGCTCAATCATTAATAAAAGAAGCGCCTCTCAGTAATTATGACCACATGACAAACAGAATTATATGTCACAACAGACGAATTGGATGACTGCATAAACAATGTACCCTGAATAACAAACCAGTCATATTTCTACATCTCATGAAGATACTGAACATGTCGGTACCTTACTCCTCATCTCATAAATATAGGACTCCAAGTTATTCTTCTTTTCTTTGGTTTGCTCCACAGCTCTGTCCTGTTGAGCCAACAGGAGTTCTTTTTCATGAGCTTCCAAGATCTCAGCCTTGGTCATTCCACCATAGATATTCTCACTCACTGGCACATCATGTCTTTTGGTAGCTTTATCTTTTCTTCCACCATCGGCCTGCACAAAGGCATGGTAGTAATATTTTCATTACTCTGAAGTTCAAACACCTATATGAATGATATCTGCAACCAAAACAATCTCCAGAAGGAGAAAAACATAGACATGCTATATATAGAAAATGTGGAAATCAGTCAATAACAGAGATATCACAGAATTTAGCACCAGAATCATAAATGATGAGGGAAGAAAAGAAAAGACTTAGTTGTATAATTTCTCATACAAGAAAAATAAATTTGCTCTGCAAGAGAGAGAGAGAGAGAGTCAAACATGACAATACTACTCACAGATTTATGTGGAGATTCAGCCTTTCTATTGTTACTATCTTCAACACCATTTGCACCTGTCTCAGAGCTAGGCTCAACATCCATTGCTTCAGCATTTGAATGATCATTACCCTTCATATCATCCACGTGATCTTCGATCAACTGAAACCATGAAAATGTTTATGCGCATTGCAATAGCTCTCAGAGTAAAATAAAACGGACAGAGATGAAAAAGAGGCTTCTTACTTACTGTAGCTGATTCAACACTGACAATGCCATGAAGATTTAGTTGAACTCTAACTTTAACCCTTGTGTTACCACGATGGGATCCATGGAAAGGACCAATCTGAATAGAAATGGCCAACAAATACGTAAGCATATAGCAAGGTGTAGGCATCCAGAAGAACCAGTGCATGCTATATCTAGAGTGAATGGCAGAAGAAATGGCAGTATCTTGCTATCAATCAGAATTGTTATACCATAGTCCTGTAAAATCAACAAGATGGAGGTATGCAGAATAGCTGATGCATGCTATATCTAGAGTGACTAGGAAAAGCAATCGCACTATCTTGTAACCAGTCATAATTAGTATGTCAGAGTCCTGTAATATCAAGATGTTATCTATTAAATAATGATTATTAGAATAAGTTGGATAAGAAAATTTCCGAACCCAAAAATTAAAGCTTGTCATTTTATTGCATGATCAGTTTTGGATACTTATGTGGGATGATGTTACATCTATTTCATATTCTTCCTCATTCTCCAAAATACATCATGATTTCATCAAGAGCGTGCATGCACATCTGAAGAAGGCTAATTCAAACTATAATATTTCTGTACCTAACTAGTTTTACAGCCATTGGTTTACTTTTAAATGAGAACACATGATAGTTGAGTAGGGCAGTTGCTAATGGAACTGATCCCTTGTTGAGGAATAAGAAGGGGATGTTGTAAATTTGCATGAGCTCAAGATCCACTCGAAGTGATGTTACGTGATGCATCCAGGAAACTAGATTAGACATGGTGATGGCTGTACACACAAATGTACAACAGGTGCTAGACTAAATTATTGATTTCCCTACATTTTACAGCTCAAAAGTGGAAACTATAGAGTGTGATCATGGTAACAAATCTACCATCAACCAAATGCAATTTCTTTCCCCCCAGAATTTAGACTGTTCTATAAAAATCATTAAGCTCACAGAGGCTATACTGCATGCCTTTCACACACCCAAAATAAATAAATAAATAGAGGGTATAGAGAAACAGTCCTAGGGTGGTCAAAGAAAGTTAATTAAAATGCACATGAGATGATCTGAACTCCTCCGTGTTAGTAAGATGTTTTAAAGTAGGGCATGGTGCTAGTGCATACCGTGAAGCAACTAATTTTAGGAGATGTCCCACGTGGCAGTTCATCTGGAATAGCATAGAATGCTTCTAAATGGAACAAATTACTTCGCTGAAATGTTAGAATTTTAACACTTGGAATAGATTGGCCTTTTGGGAGAAGTATGCCATTTGATGCTGCACAAATTGGACCTTCATCTGATGAAAGTCCAATGGAGAATGGAATTGAATCCTGGACCTGGAAAAAAAAATTTACTAACTTTCAAGAATATACACCATAAACAAAGACGTGAGCCTATAATACAATATATCTTTGAGAATATGAAGTATAAGAAATTTCTATTTACACAGGAAAAGGAGAAGTAGACATTGGATGACTATATAAAGAATTAACACACAAGAATCAATGCTTTGTCCCATAATACAAACCTCATATTCTCTGACACGGAAAATGGGACTCAGCATTGCACACTGAAGAGCACAGCCACGAGCCACACATTCACTTGCATTCAATGTTCGGCTGGGTTCTCTCCTGAATTGAGAAGTTAATAACCTAGCTATAGCAGGAATCCTAGAACCGGAACCAACTAGCTCTACAGAATGGATCCTCTCTGCAGTCAACCCTGCATCAGCCAATGTTTTATGGCAAGGAATACAAATTTTCTCCAATAATCCTGATGCCAGTTTCTCAAATTCTTCCCTCTTGATGAAGCCCTTGACATCTTTCTCATCCATCAAGCACTCAATGTTTAAAGTTGCCTCATGATTTGCACTCAGAACTTTCTTCAACTTCTCACATGCTGCACGCAGCCTGATACATGCCTTGACATTAGAATACACGTCAATGTTGTACTGTTCCTTAAACTGTGCTGCAAAATGACTCAATAGAACCTCATCAAAGTCTCTACCCCCTAAATTCCTATCAAAAGCGTGTGAAAGTATCTTCATTTTCCCAGCCTCAAATGCCGCAATGGAGACCTGGGTATCACAGTGACCAATGTCCACAAATGCTACATAGGTTGGACCTGCTCCTGGAAAATCTGCTTTGTAAATTCCATAACCAAGAGCAGTTGCAGTACAATCATGGATCAATCGCAAAGGCTTTAACCCAACAATTCTTGCTGCATTGAGATATGCCCGTCTCTGCAAGTCTGAAAAGTATGATGGGACCCCAATAACACAGTCCGAAATTGACATTTCCAAATTTTTCTCAGTTATAATTTTCAGGTGATCAAAGAGCATTGCTAAAATTTGAACTGGAGTAAATGTATGAGTCTCCATGAGATATTTCAAATGAACCAAAATGCCACCATCCGGGCCTTCAGAAGTTTCAACAGGGAGCATTTTCAACTCGTTTTGCACATCAGGGTCTGCATATTTCCTGCCTATCAGCCTCTTCACTTGAGATATTGTGGACTTGGGGTTCATCATAGCGGATGCAGCACCAGCTGATCCCAAAAACCTTTGCTTCTCCCCAAAGCAGACCACAGCAGGAGTTTCGCGTTTGGATTCATCATTCAGTAAAACATCAATCCCACGTTGCTTCGCTACAGCAATGACACAGTTTTCATTTCCAATGTCAAACCCCACGACACTCATTGCGACCAACCGTATCTTGTATTAAACTACAAATAACAAATTCAATCCAATTCCCCCACTCTACTTCGCCAACGATCCAAAACTCTCAAAACTACACCAAATTCCACAAAATTTGGACCAGAAACCTAACCTTCACCTCCTACAAAAAAAGAAGGGGGCGAAACAATTCATTAACATGAGTATTTGTAAACTGCGAGTTAAAAAAAAACATATAAACGCTAATAGAATGAACTGTATGCACTTGTGTTAATAATTTTTCTGATTGCCCATGAGGTACAGGCAAGAAAATAGAGAGAGCAAAAAAAAAATTTTTTGGGGGGGGGGGGGGTGGGGGGAGGGGAACATAAAAGGAAAGAGTAAGCAAAATATATATATATATACATATATATTAATCTAAACCAAACCCAGAAGTGAAAAAGGCGTCGTCGATAAATTTCCTTCATTCCCCAGCAACGAAAAGTCTTCGTGCTTTCAATGTAACAAGAAACTCAAGAAAAATTTAACTCAATCTCGAAGACTAGAACATTAACGAATGACGTAAAATACCTGATTAAGTTGGGTATGTTTGGATGAGGAAGACGAATATCCGAATCTAGAAACATTTGGAATTCGCACTTTACATTTTGCAGGGGATAATGGTAAATGGAAATTCTCCGCTTCGCACGCCCAAGCGAGACCAACACAGACACCGCCCTTCAAAAGCTCAAACATGGAAACAAAAGCTATAAAAATCAATTTACTACTTTTACCTTTTTGTACTTCACAATATAAAATAATAATAATAATAATAAACATTTTCATGAAATTACAATAAAAAATATGATTAAGCTACTTATTTGCTATTTTTTATTATTAGCTTTTTTTATAAAAATAATCTCCAATTTTAAATTGTTATTAAAGTTCTCAGTTAAAACAATGAAATGTGATGTTATTATTGAAGAATTTAAAAAATTTATAAGATATTATAAGTTTTTCTGTATAATTTTGTAAACAAATTCACATCAATATTTTAGATATTAAAATGAAAAGACTATTTATCATGTTAATAACTCATTTAATGCAATTATAATTTATTAACCAAAATGATTGAATAATTGTTGGAGTATCATCATATTATATTTTAAAAGTAACTTTCGTCAAAGCAATAATATTCTCTCAGAAATATAAAGATACAAAGTGCATAATTGCAAACACTGCTCAAACTGAATCTAAATAATCCTATTTAACTTATTATTATTATTATTATTATTTCATCAAAGTCATGTATGTAATTGTATACAATTGCGAGTTTATCAAATATATAAGTATGATTATTCCTTTTGAATCATTACTAAAATTAAACTTTCGACTTTACTTTGTTTTGCTGAAAAAAAATAAAAAGTGGAGGCTAAAGCTAAATTCTTGTCTCAGAGCCTTACGATGGAATCTCGGGCAATTCAACTTTATTGGGCTCATCTCATAGATGGGCCTCATGTAACTTTGAAAAAGTAAGACCGCAGGGGCCAACCTGACAGGCTGACCCAATCTACGGACAGACTTGGTCCAGGGTCAAAAGAGGACTTGGCCCAATTGGTCCACAATAAGTAAAATTTCAACTAAGTTTTGAAAGAAAAAAAAGCTTGTTTAATTACTCTATTAGTTTTTTATAATTTCATTTAATTTTAAATTTAGCCTTTATAATTTAAAATTTTGCATTTAGTTCTATATAATTTTACAAGCTTTCAATTTAGTGTCTATCATTAAATCTCCATCAATAGACTAATAAATTCTATTGATGTAATTACTCATATACCACCTTAATAATTTGAATGTGCATAAGTATTATCTTAGTAAATTTAGTGTCTATCATTAAATCTCCATCAATAGCTTATTAAATTCTTTTGACGTAGTTATTCATGTACCATCTCAATAATTTAAATATGTATGGTACAAATCAACTCACTACTTACTTAACATAAATTGCATTATATAAGAACATGCTATATACGTAACTTACTTTCACTATAATATCTAGTTTTTCCTCTTTTGTTGGCATAACACTTACTTAAAGTATTAAAATAGCAAATAGTTGGCCATTTTGGTAAAATTTAAAGACTTATTGACAAAATTTAATAATAAAATGTTTTATAAACTATAAGAACCAATTATAAAATTTTAAGCTATAAGAACCAAGAAAATAATTTAACTAAAAAAGTAAAAAAGGGTAAGGATAAGATTAGACAAAATTTTTGCAAGTGTTTGCTATTCAAGTTTTGAGCAATTTGCAACAGGAAAAGGAAAAAAAGAAAAAAAGCTAGATGTTACAATATAGAAAGTTATCTCTCTAGGTGTTATATTTTGTCTAAACTCATTTGCGATAGCCACAACTTTGGGGGAGACTTTCCTCAAGTTTGATAACAATATAGCATCTTAAGGGATAATTTTTTATACTGTAATATTTAAATTATTAATTTTTGGTCCTATAGCATCTCGATCAAAGCGATTTGCTATCTTATATCCAATAAAAATACAAGTGGACATCTTCTAAACTTTAGTATTAAATTATTAATTCTTTAAAAAAAATTCTTCATATATTATAATTTGAATAGAAAATTTTATAATAAATACTTTAAAATAGCATCATTTTGTTCCTTCACTTAACTTGTTTCACAACCCAAAAATAATAATTAATTTGTTTATACCGCAAAAAAAATCAATAAATACATTAACAGTATTTTTCAAGTACACGCATGAACAATAATTTATAAAACCTTGAAAATTAAATTCCTTAATTTTCTCATCAATATATAAGATGCATGTGAATAACCAATTTTGGTTTCTACAAATACTTAACATATTCAGACTCTTATCAATTTAAATACTTATTATTTACAACACTACAAAGCATACCTAATTTATTATGAATATAAATTTAGCTAATAGAATATTATTTTTTGAGGGTTTGAGTAGAACTTTTATGCTTGTTTATATATATATATATATATATATTGTAACAATGAACAATATTTTGTAGTTTTTTTTTTCTCCGGTGATACAAAGGGCCAAACGGCTAAATAAAAAAAGAACTAAGAAAGACCCATGCGACTCCTAGAAGAATCTACAGTGCCCCTAAGTAGCTGGAGGTATCATGCATCGCTATCTTTAATTTTTTATATCTTAAATGTCATTTCACGTTCAAGATACTTTGGCTATAGTACATTGTTATCCAAAATGTGAGTGTAATTCAAGATATTGTGGTATAATTGATAACAGTATTTTGGGTAATATTTTATATTATAAAAAATTTTATAAATATCTCACACCACACTATTTAAAATTATCATTTTAATTTTTATAAAATGTCACTTGTAATTTCTCTAGTTTCTAGAGTAAATTAATGTTTGTAATTTCTCTAGTTTCTAGAGTAAATTAATGTTTTTCTCATCAAGAGATGTTTAACATTTTATTTTGGTCCTTTAAAGTATGATCCTCTCAATTTAGCACTCTATATTTTTTTCCAATTATTTTTTTCCCTTCCTTTTGTTAAAGCCATGGTGGTTAATTTCTCAATTGGGTCATTTGGAGGGACAAAAGTGAATACATGAGAAAAATTATTAAAGGACTAAATTGAAAGGGTTACATTTTAGAATACTAAATTAAGAAATTAGTTATCTTTTAGGGATGAAAACAATAATCCACTTTACTTTCTGTGACAAATTTAATAGTTATATCAAATATGAACATTTTAAATATCATAGTGTTTTATATCTTAATATCTTATACCCTAATATTCAAAAATGAAAACATTAAAAAAATGTAAAATGAAGTTAAAAAGGAAAACAAAAGTGCGGAAGAAAATGAAATTGTCGTTATTTGAGATTATTTAAAAAATTAAATATTGTATCCACCAAAAATGAAGATTGATAACTAATAATATTCATTAGGTATTCTCATGAACAAGGAGGAGATACCGGTTTACAGGGTGTAAGATTATAAAAGATGCTTAGAAACTTCAAGGGGGCAGTTATGGATGTTGGCAGAGATCGTAGTGTTTACATTATCCGCTTTGAAGGCCACGAAGAACAGAAGTAAATATGGGGTCTTCCATTGGAATACTTCAATGAAGATGTGGCAGATATTATTGGAAATATGTTGAGGGATTTTGAAAAATATAATCGTATGGAAGGTCTGACTCATAATATTAGATTCATGCAGATCGGAGCACTAGTTGATCCTTCTCTTCCTCTTCTCATGAGCTTTTGGGTGAAGTTTCATGATGGACGGCGCATTTGGGTTGAATGTCTATATGAAAGGCTCTTTTGAATCCATGGTCAATGAGTTAATTAGAGTAAATCAGACATTATCTTTAATCCATATGTACCATATATTGAAAAAAAAATATTATCTGAGATTTTTGGAGTTAAGTTTAAGTTGCATTTGGAGAAATCTTTTGATACATAAGTTAATTTGAAACAAGTTGTAATTATAACGAGATGTTGTAGACAAAATTGATAAGAAATTGTTAACTTAAAAATTAATCTTATGACTACTCATTTGCAAACTCAAGTTTTTAATAAGACATTATTGACAAAGCATGTTAGGACATTAGTGTCTAATGAATCAAGTTATCTTCTTGCTCATGTTCTAAGACCTAAGTATTATAGAAAACTCTATTTTGATTGTTAAATACTCGCTCAACTACAACATAGATGTGGAAGGGAATTAGAAACTCTAGTGTGATAATTTTCAATGGCAAGTTGGAGATAGAAGGAATATATATATATATATATATATATTAATTAATAAGTTTTGATAGCCAATGCAATTAGGCTCATCTCTCTCGTATAAAAAAGTAGGTGACCTTATTATATATAAATGAGGACATTGGAATTTTCAAGCATTATTACAATTATACTCTCCAAAGTAGATTAGACAAATTGCTCAAACATCATTTTCTATACTCGAACAATTAGCTTCCTTTATATGGTTAGGTAATACTTCTGGTAAATAATAGATATTGAATGGTTAGTTTCTTAACTCGGAATTTGTTGTTTGATAATGTGGTACAGTCTACAACATGGAATAATATATGAAAACTTAATCTTCCATTTCGAGTAGTTGTATTTTTATGAAAATTATTACGGAAAACATTTCTTTTGACTTCTAATCTCTATATACATCATTTACGTATTGAGGAGTGTTGTTCTTTTTGCCATGGGTTTGAGAAATCATTCAATCAACTATTTTTGCTTTGGCATTTTGCATGTGTAATTTGGTTTAGTTTCTTTTTGGGTTTGCATGTTGATCAATTATCTCTAATAAATATTTTTGTTTGACGTCAAAAATAGCTTAAGTAAACAAAGCTAACCAAGACTCAAGGTAATGACTATATCAGAATCTCCATTCTCATCATTTATGTCACTTGGTATTGTCGAAACAAGAAAAACTTGTTAAGATCCTCATTGTCATCAGAAGTTTGCATTTCAGGTGATTCATTGACTTCCACAAAATAGCTCCCTAAACCAACAACCATATATAACCCATTATAAAAACTACTTTTATACCTTCTAGGTTATTGTCTCACCAAGTTAGTTATGAGCATTTTTATTCTAGGTTGTGAAGTATCAAGTCATCAATCTAGGCCTAAGATTGTTTTGGATGCCACTATACTTCGTTTGGTTCATTGCTTTGTGAAGGTATTCTCTTTACATAATTAGTGTAATGTTTATTATATTTTTATACTTATTATTATATCCATCAAATTATTTTTTAAAAAATAAAAATAAAATAATCATTTCTTATTTCACTTACTTATATTTTACATTTTTTTTATATTACATTTTTCAACCAAACAATGTAGTACATGTCCTATATTTTGTTGCCTTATATTTTAACTATCAACAAGAGATGATTGTTAATTCTCAAGCTTGTCTAATGGGTTATGGCTTCTCTTCCGTCGTTTCTTTCCATTAAGTCAGTGCAGTCTGTGTAATTAACTTTTTATATTGTTTTGTTTTTACTTTAAAAAAAATGAAAAGAAATTGAATGCTCGAGACTGAACGGACTAAAGAAGCTTTGAATCGGAGAGAAGCTGCTCCTTGTCTAATGTCTATGCTTTTTTTTTTTTAACAGAGTTCCAATATTAGCTTATGCACACCCCATCTCAACCACCGGTATGTTTGAATGTCCTTTAAAAGGACATCTGGACACTATACTTTCACGGTCTGAATAATCCCAAATTGTTGGACCCTACGGTACGACACGCTTTACTTTACCAGCGTAAAGAGGAAATTACTTTTTGGCTTTTAAGTTCTTATACTGTATCTTTGTAAATGGTTTTAATTGTTATTAAAAAAAATGAAAAACGTAACTCACTTTTTTTTTAATGTAAAAAATTAATTAAATAAACGCGACGCGCTAGGATTACCTCGTGGCACACTTTCACTCAAAAAGAACGATCCAGGTCCCTACATAATTGTCATTGCTGACATAGCTTACAGGAAAATCTTTCTTTAATTAACTTATTTGCTATATTGAAGTTTAATATATTGAAGCTGAATGGGATTACCCGTTGTTTTATTATTTGAAAAAAAATAATTCTAAATAAAGTCTGAGAATATTCGTAAATATATTATAATAACAATATATATATATTAATTTTCATTATTATACAAAAATAAAACATTTTAATATATTCTAATTATTTTATTTTATCTAGACAATTTCTTAGTATCTTGAAACAAGATTTTCTTTTAAATTTTTTTTGCCATAGATAGTATGTTTTTGGTCGAACTAAATAGATAAATTAATTAACGTGGTAAGATGATTCAATTTTTTAAAACTTTGGCCAAGAAAAAAAAATTTAAACCATTTTATAAAAAATTAAATTTTAAATTTTCAGATAATTTATTGTATATTATTTAATTTTTATTAATGGGAAAGTTATTGTGACTTAAATTAAGAATCCTAAATCTATATATAAAAATGAAGTGAAGGAAAAAAGCAAAATTACGTTTCCATATATAACAAAACAAATAAAAATGATATATACCCATCACCATCCCTTCATTCATCCATTTTGAACAAATCATTGTTCGGCATATTCTAAAAGTGATCCTACATGTGCCTAAAAAAAACTTACCAAATCATAGTATAGTATATCCCAAAAGTGTCAAAAGTTTCAGAACATCCACATACGGTTTAATTCAACATCCCTTAATAAAAAAAAAAATTACACAAAATTTAATTGTAAATTTTCAAGTATTTTTAATTATTAATAAAAACGTTAGAAATAATTTTTTTAACAAATTAACATTACATAATTAATTTTTTTAAAAAGAGTTATTTATCATAAGTTCAAACCTTGAAATTTATTGTTACTAAGATTAACATGGTATATTTTTTAAAATATCAAATTTAAATTGATGACAATAAATTTTTAATGATTAAATCAATGACCGAAGAGGATTAGGTTTATATGTAAATTTTTATATTTTTATTATTAAATTTTTAAATAATATTATAAAATTTTAATTATGTAACATTAAATTCTAAAAATTATACACTTATTTATAAAAATTATATATTTATTAAAATATAATTAAAAATTGTCATTACAAAAAATATAAATAATTATATATAAAATTTTCTAAACAAAAAAAATACTTTTGAGGACCCGTAATTTATTCTTTTATTAAAATATTTAGTAACAAAAATTTAAAAAGAAAATCCTAAATATTTTGTTCCGAAAAAACAAGGGAAAAGGAAGGAAACATGATAAAAATTAAAAAACGAGGATCAAGCATGTCCGAACAATTTAGGATACTTCTTGTGACCACTGACCGACAAGCAGAGGCTACTTAGAGAAACGATTTGGAGGCTACAAGAGAGGCTCTGTTTTTACTCTTGCCGCGACCACATCTTTCTTTTCCTTGTCTTCACTCCCCTTCTTCTTCTTTTTCTTTTGGATTTCCTTGACTCTCCCCATAGAGATTGACTTCTACGGTTGTCCTTCACTTTCTCTTGTGTTGCGTTGGCTGTTTTCCATAGGTTTTGCTCGAGCTAGTTTTGGGTATAGCGGGTAGCAAAAGCACAGCTGTTAGGAATGTTTAGTGGGTTTGTTTGGTTGCTGAGAAAACTGCGAAAGATAAATAAGAATTCCTCGGTGGATGTTCATTCGAAAGTTTGAAGCTTTTTTGACGTTTGTTCATTGTTGTTTTCCGGGAAATTTATAAGTTACAGTTTTGTTCACTCGGTTTCTTGGAAAATGGACTGGTGTTGAATCGAATTTGCTTTGAAGCGTTTTGTTTTGTTTTGTTTTGTTTTTCTTTCCAGTTTCGTTATGATTGGTATTTGAGTTCAGTTTGACGAGGCGTTAGCCTAATCCATCTTTTGGTTGTTCCGAAAACTGAAGGAACAGGAAGGACTAGAACTTTCTAGTCAAACTTACTTCCTAAAGGAACAGAGAAACATATTTTAGTATATCGATGGTATGGTATGGAAAACGTACGTGGTTTCTCTAACTAAACTGATAATTTCAATTTTTTCTGGGGTATTACTTGTCAGTTTTTTCAGCAACCAAAGAGAACGTGCTCTTTCAAGTAAATCTATATATCTGATCAATTCTGCTTTTGCTCTGTTCAGGTTGGACTCTGTAATTATCACACTCTTCACAGATTTTGACAACTTAAGTTCATGGAGAATACTGGCAGTAATGCCTTTTTGAGGAATAGAAGGTTGGAGAGCTTTCTGAACACAAGCTCTGGCCGAAGGGTGGAAGGTACTCCTAAAGTTTCAGCGAAAGATGAAGCAGAAAGGCGACCGAGGACCGACATATTTACAGATTATGATGATGAAGGGTGGTTGTTGAATATCATATCATGGATCAGAATTGTCATATGTTTTGTGTCTATGATGGTTACGACATTTATATGGGCATTGATCATGCTTGTTCTTATACCATGGCCCTATGAGAGGATTAGGCAAGGAAACATTTATGGGCATGTGACTGGTAGAATGCTGGTAAGCCACCTTAACTAGTATTAAGTTCCGCTTGCTTGTGCTCACTTTTGAAGTGAATTGCTGTGAAAGATGTTTTACCTGGTTTCTTTTTATTTATTGGTTGTTATATGAAGAAAATTTAGGAGGTATTCACTATCAGGGATTATTATAAAGCACGGCAAACAGATATATATATATATATATATATATATTACAACTTAGCACCACATGAGTGAGTCTTTCAAAAAAGTTTGCCCCACATGTTATGCTTTTAATTGGAGAACCTGATTTCACCTCAGTCTTCTCTTAGTTATATATGGGATAACAAGATGAGAAGGTTGAGTCTTGTTCGATAATTTTTGCACAGAATATCTAGGAAAGCAAAGTAAAAGTGAATCGTGTGAATTTTGAAAAATGCTGTTTTAATTACAATGGTTCAACTCATTAATCACATCAAAGAGCCCGAAATCCAGCGACATTCTTTATCTTAGACTTCCATGCACCAACATTGCTTTGCGAAGACACAAAGTGTGCTGTTATCATTATTCAACTTGTTAGCAAGTTGATATCCTTTGTTTTTCTCCAACTGATCATATGGAAAGTAGCACACATTTAAATTATTATCATCATTCCAACAAGGCATTAAACTCAACATATTTAGTAACGACAGTCTTATTCCCAATAGGCAATAAACTAATTCTTTGATCATAGAGATTACTCAAAAAATAATGTAATAAAATCAGATGTTAGGTTGTGGCATTAGTATTTTAGTTATGTGAGGCTACAGAGAAAGTCATGTTATGTCTTGATTGATCTAGTAAGCACATTAATTCCACCAAAATGCATTACTAAAATAGTCCTAGTTCTGCTGGGTTTGTGGATTCCATCAGTGATTTATTGTAGATTATATCACTTATATTATATCAGTACTCTCAATTCTACTATTATAGAAGAATGAAAGCCAAATGTTGGGTTATATTGGCCAAAATTTTGCGTATATATCAGATTTTAGTTGGTAAGTTCTCTGAATAAATTTCTTATAAATAATCTATATTTCACTTTGTATGTGGTATGCTTAATAGCTTTCTGAGCATTATCACCATATGAAACAGGACTTGCCTCTAAAGTCTGATTTTCAGTCCTCACCAGTTGTTTTGTGTAGTTATTGATATTCCAACTTTTATGGCCGCTTTGCAAGTTATGAACTTATGATTGATATTCATATTGATTGCAGATGTGGATTCTTGGCAATCCTATAAAGATTGAAGGTTCTGAGTATTCTAACAAGAGGGCCATTTATATCAGTAATCATGCATCTCCAATAGACATATTTCTTATAATGTGGTTAACTCCAACAGGTACTGTTGGAATTGCAAAGAAGGAGGTATGTTGTAATTCTATAAGATTTTCTTTCTTCCCCATTTTGAACGCATAATGAAAATTCTAAGTGCTATTGTCAAGATAAGTGATGCTTTACTTAGCAGTGCTTCATAAAAAACCTTAGAGGGACTCGAGAAATGCCCTTACCTACCATTACTTTCTCTTTTTGGGATTGAGGTCCTGTGGCAATCCACACTCAAGATTGCATTTGTTCTTGTCAAACCTATGGAAATGGGATTTCATCTGAAGATTTTGGTTGTAGGTTTAGGTATTTGCCATCAAGTTCTCTAATAGAATTATGATGTGTGGAAGATTTTTTTTTTTGAAGAGTCAATAATGTAATGCTGAGTTGTACAAAATGCCTGTATATTATAATTTTATTAGAGAACTTTATAGTAAACATTTAAAGAATTTTTTTTCTAAGTCTTGTCCTTTTTATTACCCTGCTCTTTCTTGCTGGGAATCAACGTTGTGCATTAATTCACATGTCTATGCAGCATTAAGAAAGTACAAGAATTATGTATGATGACCTAGTTTGCTAATAGAAATGGGTTGAAAAGCTTCACTGGTTGAGAAACTTACTGACAGTTGCTTCTGTGCAGATAATATGGTATCCTTTATTTGGTCAACTTTATGTTTTGGCTAACCATCTTCGTATAGACCGATCAAACCCAACTGCAGCTATTGAGTCCATGAAAGAGGTATATAACATTTTCCTTCCATTATCACATACCATTGACTTGAATAAGGTTCTAATATGTGTCCCTGTTATTCTCAGGCAGCTTGTGCAGTCATGAAAAACAACCTGTCTCTGATAATTTTTCCAGAGGGCACAAGGTCCAAAAATGGACGGCTACTTCCTTTCAAAAAAGTGATTTTCTACCATGTTGGATACATTACTTTCTTTACAGCTATAATTTAAATGAAATTACATGGCAAAATTAGGGTTATAAATCAAGTAGCCAACCACCTGGGTTTAATCTAGCTGGAAGCATTTGATTGAGGACTTAACTTTCTTTGCTTAGCTTTGCTTATCAACCTTCGAAGAACATCTTGTCTCAGGATATGATATACAATTCACTAGTTGTTATCCAGAGTTAAATGCAGATTGTGAAATTCCATCTGTCAATTTGTCTTCCTCCACCATAAGGTGTTCTGGGTCATGATGACTTAGATAAAGATAGACCTTTGTAGGGATGATTGATATTATCCATATGATTTAAAGATAACAATCTTACAATTTTTTCCTGTTTTGGCTCACTTGGAATTAATCTGTACATGATTGAGTCATGGGATATTATTCCCAAAGTCCTCTTATTGGAGGGTATGTCCCTTGCGTTGGCTTGGTGCGTTTAGGATATTACTCCCAAAGTGCTCCCTAGAAGAATCAAACCTAGGTTAATAAGAAGAAATACTGTCTCCTCTTACTTAATCCCTTTGGTATATTTCACCTTATTCTGATGATAATGGCCTTGTAGCCAACAAATTTTTCATTATTGTCTACAACTATGTAAATCTTTAAAATGTGGAGTCATTTGCTTCTACCATTTTGCCTTTGCTCTATATCTCATTACACCTCAACTTTCAATATGCAGGGTTTTGTTCATTTGGCAATTCAATCACGCCTTCCCATTGTTCCGATGGTCCTGACAGGTACTCATCGAGCATGGAGAAAAGGCAGCTTACATGTTCGTCCAGCACCTCTTGCTGTCAATTATCTTCCTCCGATAAGTACTGAAAATTGGACAGTTGATAAGATTGATGACTATGTCAAAATGGTACATAACTTGTATGCTGAACACCTTCCTGAGACTCAGAGACCTTTGCCTTGAAGTCTCCAAAAGTGGGTTCAAATTCCAGCTGAGATACCTCTTTTTGTAAACTATGACTGAAGGTTCCCTCTTTGTGATCAAGTCTCCAAAGGAAGTCATGTCAATTACCGCAACAATCAATAAGAATAGTGGTGAGTTATTAAAAGGATTGTAAATCATTATCCTTGCAATAAGCTAGCTAGCCATGCTTCATCCAGTTTTATTGTCTCATAGTTTTCCTTGATCTTGTAAATTATCTCCGTTTGATTTTAGTGCTAATGTTATCAAATTCCATTTCACAGTTTTTGGATACTGGATGACAATTCTTCAGTCTGTAGTTTGGACCCTATTCCAATTCAGTGTACTTCTTTAGAGAAACTCTAAGCATTTCCATTCTACAAAAAAGTATTAGACTAATTCAATCATAAATAGCATGTAAGCATGTTAAAAATGGGTATTAAAAATTTCTGACATAGTTACATGTATATTCATGATTAGCTTAATCTACACAATTTTTCATATATCTTTAACCTAAAACTTTCTCACAATGCAGCAAGACTTTGTTCATGACTTTTTCAGTTGATGCTGCAAAAGAACATGGCATGGGGTATTTGGCTTTAGCCTGTAGGAAGTGCTTGAATGGAAGGACTTCAGTAAAAGGAAATTTCTTAAGATGTTCACGTCACAATACTTTTTTTTTTTTTTTAATGTAATGCACCAAAGGGTTTGACCATATAATTTTTTGCAAACTTAATGTTTATCACTAGACCAAACTAGGGCCTTGCACATGGTGCTCGGCGATCCAATCCTCTTCGATCATATCAAAAAAAAAAAAATTAGAAAACCTTGGACAAATTGATCTAACTTGTTTACATTGGTTAGCTTGACTCGTGGTTGTATGTATTTTTTAAAAAAGAAAATTATAAACATTTATATGAAAATTTTAATCTATTTTAAGGATAAAATATAATTGTATCAAGATTTATATAAAAAGTTTGACTTTTTTAAGACTTATTTTATATTTTTAACCAATTTTTTTTTTTAAATAGATTGTATAGCTTGGCCTCGATATTAAACCAAAACGGGGCTAGATTAAATAATAATAATTTGATGCAAAAAAATTAAATATGAAATTAGGTTAAAACCCACTCTGACTCACCTATTAACACCCCTAGATCAATTGTGATGAAAGCTTACTTTTCCTTTCAGACCAGCTTTCTGATTACCAAACACAGCTCATTAAGGAAATCAATTTGTTCTTCTATTTCTCTAGTTCTACCAAACAGACGTTAGTGACTTTATTTATCCATGTCTCTACCTTTATGACACGAATAAAGCTAAATTGCCTATTACTTATCTTTTTCTGGTTACTTTATCATTATTGTTTCACGGGGAATTTAATGTGTAGGATTGCGTGTGCACATGATTATTGTTCGTAAATGGATATTTGGATTTGTAAATGTCTTGGATACATAGCTATAAGAAATATAGTTTTATAATATTATTATGTTTGGTGTGATAATTTAAGATTTTAAGGGATATAATAAATAATTTATAAAAAATTAAGTAAGCTTCTTACATGGGCATATCCTATTCTCACGTATTTGAGAAGGTATAAGATACTTAAAAAAGTTAAGTGGTGAAAGTCATATGCTTATTTATTTGTTATGTACTTTTTAAACTGTCGAATTCCTCCATTGAGAATATAATATATTTGATTTAGATGATTAAATAAAAATTACATTATATCAAAAATAATACGGAAGCAATGTGGAGAGTTTAATTTTTTAAGTTAACCTTTTTCATGGTTCAATTTTTTTAAATATTTATAACAAATAATATTTTATTCTATACACAAAAATTTTGAAATAATCTAGTAGTAGTAGGCTTGGACATCTTAAAAAATTGAGTTCTTTACAACATTACCAAAATAATATTTCAATAGAACTCCAAGTTAATTAAAAAAAATTAGTTTACTGATAATATCTACTTAGACTCGAATATTCGTGACCGGTTTGAATAACAACATAGGCCCAAACGACATGGACTCTTCCAATTATAATTTCTTTCCTAGTCAGAACCTCATCAAATTAGATTCAATTTCTTTAAAAAATATTGAGTAAATTATAAAGATTTTTTTCTAAATTTTGCTAAACTTACATAAACATCCTCTGAAGCAAAAAATTATCTTATATTTTAATCTAATTTTAATTTTTTTACTAAAATACTTTACATTAACCTAAATATATATTTTAAAGAATAAATTATACAAATATTTTTGGAGTTTTATTAAAATTATGCAAATTTATTCTTTATTTTTAAAATATATATAAACACTTTTTTTAAATAAAGAGTTACTATATACTTTGATCTAATTTTAAAATTTTTTGACAAAAATACCCTTCATTTAAAATTTTTTTAATTTAAAAAAATATATTAAAATAATTTTTTAAAAGAAAGTTTATGTATATTTTAAAAATAAAAATAAATTTATGTAATTTTAATAAAATTTTTTTAAAAAATTATATAATTTATTCAAAAATAATTAGAAGAAATAATATATATATTGTCAAAAAAATTATAAAGGTCAAAATCGTGGTTGCCTAAAAGTACGTTTTAGTTACGATGGATTGGACAAGTAATCTAGATTCCATGTGTCGCTGTCTGCTCAGAAACTGTTTCAATATTGGCATCTGCATAATTAAAGTAGTCATGCTTTATTTTCCGACAAACACGTGGAGTCTTTTCAAACGAGAAAGTAATGTGTACGATCCATTTAATTAATTGCCCGACGTCTCCATAGAAGAAAAAAAGTTGAACACGATTTGATCCCTGTTCCCAATTTTGACTAATTAGAATTAATTTTCAAAATCTCGCTTTAGAGTTAAATTAGGGAGAGAAAAAACCAAAAACAAAAAGAGAGAGAGTGAGAGACAACATTTTTTTTTTAAGTATTTGTTTTTTTATTTTTAATAAAATTATGACACATAATTTTTTTAAAAAAATAGTCAATGATACATTACTAAGTTAAAATAATTATTAGCATATTATATTTGTGTCAAGAAATTTTATAATAAATACTTAAAAATTATATGTCTATAAATAATCGGTCCTCCATTTTTATATTTTTATCAATAGGATATTGTAGGGCAATCAAATGAAAATATTTTCACATCTCTAATCAAAAGAGAGAAAACCTCTATAATAACAAACTTTGAAATAGAGGTATAAACAGGTTAAGCCAAGTATTAATATAACCCGGTCTAGTTTTGCACCAAACTTATTTTTTCAAATTCAGTTCTTGTGTTTGATCCAATCAAGTATTAGATTTGGCTGAGCTATTTTTTTTTTGGTTGGTTGGATCACTTTAAAAAAATGATAAAAATTATAAAATAATTTTTGAAATAATAAACTTTTCATACAAATCATTGTAAAATTATATTTTGATCATGAAAATTAAATAAAAATTTTTATATAAATTTTTATTAAAAAATTTTTTAAAATAAAATTAAATTAGGTCAACTCACTGATCTATCCTAGTTATTATTATTTTTTAGCCCAACTCTACCAACTTTGATGTGATTAAGTTGAATGGACCAAACAAAGTCTTGTGCAATCCTATCTTGAAGTACAAATTCTAAACTACCATAACAAATCTAACTAGAAAGTAACTATAAAATAAAAGAATAAGGATGACCTTCTTGGAGTAACAGTACACCTCTCAACCCTCTAAGAAATGTGTCTCCTAAAAGCCATCCTTTTACTGATGTGTAGAGCATTGTTGCAGACTCGATAAGATAAATTGGATATCTTAAAAAACATAGCCCACAAGTCAAAACTCTAATATTACAATTGAAAACATGTGGTAGAAGAGGCAGTCTTGATGATTTTTTATGGGAAGCAACACACTTTTCAAAATTTTTTTTTTTATCCGGAAGTTTCATCTCTTAATTGGCTTCCTTTCGCTTAGATTAACAACTGTTTTTGTAGATATGCAGAATAAGTTACAACAACTTCAACTCAACAAATAAAGGACTCCTAGATGAAAGAAGAAAATCTCTCATAAAAGAACAAAAGGGATATACTAGCTGATTGTTGTTGACCTTATATGGTGTTCGGTATTTTTGTAATCAAATTGTTTTTGACAGGTTTCAATTAACCCCTATATATGTTCTTCATTTGGTCAGGAGAATGTATCTACAAAATCAATTGGCGTAAAATATGGTGTGGGGTTATGATAGTTATATGGATGAATCAGGGCAAAAGTCGTATTTACAGAGAAAAGGTCTTTATATTAGGAAATTTGATTATGGGCTGAAAATTTTGATAGGTTTGGTTTGAAAAATATAGATACAAGTTTGATAAAAAAATTTTTGAAAGAAACAGATTCATTTTAAAGGAGTTTATTTTTTAAACAGGCTAAGTTCAGATCTTTTTTAAACCTGACTTGATTTTTTTATATTAATATTATTAAGTTTCATTTATTTCTCTTCTATAATTAAGTTTAAATATTTCATTGGTTTATCAAAATAAGTTTATCTTTATCCAACCATGAATTTAACATAATGAGTATACCTTTTTTATACATGTGCTTCATAATGATGATGCAAAAGAAATGATAAAAGTATGTGTTTAGAGTTAATTACATTTAAATTTTATTTTTTAAAATATTTCTAATATAATTATTCTATATTAAAATTGCATAAATTAGATTTTTTTAATATTAAAATATATGTTGAAGTTTAGAAATTTGACAAAAAAATCCAAAAAAGTCTAATGAACCGGCTCTAACCTATTTTTAACTGGGCCAACCTAGCTCATCTTCTATGAAGAGTAGCATGCCTAAACCTTGTTTTTGGTTGCTTATTTCACGGGCCCAGCCCATTTTCGGACTAGCCAGACCCGGAAAGTATAAGTGTAAAAATGAGTAAGACTTTATTGGATGCAGATAGAAAAAAGGATTGAACTTTATCATTCAACAATTGTGAGCAATCCTATCTCGTTCTGGACTTGCTTTATGGTTTGATCTAATGCTTATTCCAGGTTACTGATAGATAATTATAAGATGGATCGGTATTTGCAAAATTTAGGAAGAAATTTTCATCATCTCTTAATCAAGTTTGCCTCTTCACAAACTACAATCATGTGAGAACTTTATGCGTCAAGGAATACGGGAAGCATGAATGACATTGAAACATAATTATGACTGTAGTTTGTAGGTTTTTGAGCTGTTTCATTTTTATTTTCTGTTCTAGTATTAGAGAAAAAAAGAAGAAAATATTTTCATAAAAGAAATATTTACTTTCATAAATGAAAAACCTAGGAATGGAGCACGTAGAGGTTGCTACCAAAGATGTTGTCCACGTGTGGGCAGTGACGAATAGTGTGTTTAGATATATGTTTGGGAAGGGAAAAAATACGTTTATTGACCATGATTTTGTAGGAGTAACATAATGTTGCTTTATACAAAACATGGTTTGGGGGATAAAAAAATTTTTTTAAATATGCACTAAGTCAAGAGAAAACTCCTCAAATAAACCTTTTTTTTAAGGGATAAATACCCTAAAAAATGTTCATAGTCTAGTTATTTCTCTTATCATGAGCTACTTTATCGCTTGCCATGCGCCCAGCACTAGCTCAAATAAAACTGAGTAAATTATAAAAATTTCTTTTGAGTTATGGTAAAATTATATAATTTTTTATATTTTTAAAATATATAAAAGATTTTTTTATACTGGACTTTAGTTTAATTTTAAATTTTTTGACTAAAATACTCTTTATTAATCTAAATAAATATTTTTAAAAAAATTTATTGAAAACAAAATCTACATTTTTTATTTTTATTTGTACATATTTAAAAATAAAATCTACTCTTTTATTTTTATTGATATATATTTGGATATAATACATGTTTATATATTTAAGTTAATAAAAAATATTTTATTTAAAAAACATAGAATTAGATTAAAATATATTTTTTAAAAATAAAAATAATTTATATAATTTTAGTAAAATTCTAGGTGCATATATTTTAATCAATAAAATTTCAACAACAAGAGATCCACTCAAGCTGTAATCCGAACCTTTCTTTTGAGTGGCCCAAAAAAAAATCCAAACATTTCTATGGGATTATAAATTAAATTTTAAATTTAAAACAAAATAAAATTTTTATAAACGAGCCAAGCTTGGTTTACATTACCATTTCTATTCGGACTAATTATAAATTTAAAAAATAGAGCCTTATTTGGTAGTATAATAGAAAGTGAAAACAGGGGAAAATTTTTTATGAAATATCTATTTTGTTTTTATAATTATTACTAAATTTTTATTTAATATTGTCTGTTAATTATTATCTAATTTATTAAAAATAAAAATATTATAGTAATTTTTTATTTTTAAAATTATTTTTTATTTTTATTTTTAATTTTTTAGATATCAAATGACCAGTAAATTTAAACATTTGTATCTTGGCTAAATTTAAACCTAAATAAAAACTTTGAAAACAAGTTGGGCAAGTTGGCTTTAACCTGAGATCAAACCTGTCATATCTATTCCAGTCAGAGCTCGAAAGCATTATTTAAAATTTATTAATGTACATCAATCTCAAGGTAATTTAATAATAAAAGAACTAGATGTCTCAAAAAATCAAATTATGTATATTAAAATCCTTTTAAAAATGATGTAAACTTTTTCAGATTCACACACAGAAATTTTAAAAAATGTTAATCCACCAAAGGAACAATTTTAAAAGTGTTTTCGCTCCAAGAAGTTTTTGTTCGCGGTCGTGCTGCCGAAATCATCTGAGGCCACGTTTACACTTCCACTTCAACTTTCTCTGGGACCCACATTTTGATCACACGTGGCGTACTTTCATTGCGCCGTCACAAACCCTTCCTCACAGCCCGTCTCGCTCTTACGTTGCGCTCACCCTGTGAACGATTCTCAGTCACAGGCCACCACCACCTCGCTCTCTCCGCCAGAGAGCAACACAATGAACACTTCCTTCGTTATCATCTTCTTCTTCTTCTCTATGAATTTCTCATTCACAAACCATTTATCAGTTGAAGTTTTTATTTAATCCACCATTTTTCAATACACAACCCCAAAACGGTACGCTTTCCGGTAATCTCTCTCTCTCTCTCTCTAAGATTCGCTTATTTAGCTTTTGCATGTCCTTTTTGTTCAATCAAATCCAAATTGGGGATTTATGTGACGTTTATTTTCTATTTTGAGAATAATTTTTTTTTTTGGAAGGAAAATGTTGTTTGGTTGCAGAAAGGGGAGAAATTTTTTATAAAGATGTTAAACCCTTGACCATGTGGGTACAATTAATTACTGGGTTCTAGTTATTTGGTGCTCTTTTTGGGATTTTTTTCCTAATCAAACTGGTTGTTTGATTTTACAGGAGTATGTGTTATTAGCTTGTACTTCATGCTTTACTGAAATTTAAGATTTTAAGAATTGGACTTTATTTATTGTTGCATGTGTTAGTATTGCTGCTAACTTTACAGCACTGAAAGAGGTCTGGTGGCTGGAAACTTTGTGATGAATAGTTTGTGCATTTGTGTTGGTGATGTCTTTGTGGTCACTTGAATAACTTCAGGTAGTTTCGGTTTCCCCTTTCATTGTCCCCTCTTCGGAATTCATTTGGTTTGTTCGTATATAAACTGCATGCTATTTAATGATCTCACGGAAACACATGGAGTTGACTGGCGTTTGGGGTATGTTTGGCTCCTCATTTTTTTTCTTTCGCCTGTTTACATCATTACAATGTGTTGTGATGCTTATCAATTGTTTTCTAGGTCTGGAATCTATTTATTTTTGGTTATGATTCATGTTGTTAAATGTATCTATATACTGTGTGTCTTAAGTGCGAAAATCTATTCAATTTAATCTCCCGTCTGCACTCAAAAAAGAAAAAGAGAAATAACTCTGGAAATTGTGGGTATAGAATATAGGGTCACTGGTTCAGCCTTATGAACTATGGTTGTCTGTGACTTCTGGGGCAAATATAGAAGTTTAAGCATACTTGTCTTCTTTCTTTTTTACATTCTGTTGATATTTCTAATAACTAGATTAAACAAATCAGGAATGTTTGCTCTGCTTTGTTGCTGCTGTAACTGCTATAAGTTTATCAAAGATGAACTTCAAAATAAGGAAAACTTAATATTAGCACAATAAAAAGATTATGTTGCATTAGATTGTTTTGACTACCGTTGGCAGTTAGTGTTATCATCTCTATGATGCCTGCCTGAAATCTATGGATATGCTCACACGTGTTCTAGGGAGGCTAGTTATTAATGGAGGATTGGAGCATAGTTCATAACTTTTTTATTTAACTTAGATTAAACAGTTGAGAAAATTTTGATCATATTATGCATCAATATACTTATGAACTGCTTTTTCTTCTTGCAGAGGGAGGAAGAAGACGCTAGAGTAATATAAATACGAAGATGAACCAACCAAACCCAAGTAACAACCCTGATAGTTCTGGAGATGTCCCTCTGAAGCGAAAACGTGGTCGTCCAAGGAAATACCCAAAACAACATGCAGAGGAGAAAGCTCATATCCCAAATGTTCAGAACGAAAATCAGAACTCAGTTAGTGGAGGAAATGCTGGTGTTCCTCCTGGATTTGGAAGGGTTAACGGAAATCAGCCCCATCGAAGGGACCTAGGAAATGATTTGAGTGATCCCATGGTCGGTCAGGTGGTTTCTTGTGTAATTGAGGCAGTATTTGATGCTGGATATTTGCTCAGTGCTAAAGTGGGTAACTCCAATACCACTTTAAGGGGTCTTGTCTTAAAGCCCGGACATTATGCTCCTATTTCAGCTGAAAATGATGTGGCTCCAGGTGTTCCAATGATCCAAAGAAATGAGGTTCCCTTCTCTACAGGAACTTATAGTCAGGTTCAGAACCCTCACCGAAAAGAAAGAAATAAACAGCACATCAATATTCATAGAAATGAAACTCATACAACAAAAGGGTCACCCTCTATCAGTCAGTTGTCTAGAGGAGCAGTTAGCTCTAGTAATTTGGTTGCCTCTCAAGGAAAGAATCTGCCTTCAACGGCAGAACAAACCACTCCTCTACTATCTAGAGGTAATGTGGTTCCTGTTGTACTCCAACCTGTTAATTCTTCAAATGGGGTAATAGCTTCTAATCAAGCATCTCAAGTCATGACCAAAGCTTCTCTAGGAAGCGGATCAAGTGTTGCTAAAGAAATTCCAGCTGATGGAAACGAAGCGCTTTTTCCTCAAATTCAAACTAGCCAAAATGTGTTGCCAAGAGGCATGCAAAATGAAGATGGTTCACATAATCAATCTTCAGCTGAGGTTCTGCACGAAGTGGAGGCCAAATCAATGAGACTGCCTAGCATGCCTTTTGAGAGGCTGATTACTGAGGTTGTTAGGAGAATCCAAGCTCCCTCCGAATCCGTAGATACTGAGACTGAGAACAAGAAGTCAGTTGAAAAAATATCAGCAAAGGATTCCAGCAGTAGGCAGGAAGATAAAGTTAATGATGTGGGTCAGCCCCTCTTGATAAAGCCTTTGCAAGCTGTACAGGCTGGTTCTCAGGAGCATTCTGCATCTGCTTGCAGACCTTTTGAAAATAGTGAAACTGGCAAAATGACTGATCAATTGCAGGTAAAACAAACCTTAAAAGACATACTTACTTTTGCCTTGAATAATCTGTTCATTGCCTAAAATGAGGCATATGTAGTTATGTACTAATGTGCTATAATGTAATAAGGTTTTGCAGGACAACAGAATTGAGAGCCGGGCATCCAACGCAGATGAACTTGGTTCTGGAAACAAGTTGGATGGACTAAGGAATTTTAAAGCTGAACTTGATGGAAAAACTGGTCAATCAGCATAACTCTCCTGAGTTTAAACTTTCAATTGCCTGGTTGATAATGTTATCATTATCAGCTATTTACCCAGTAGATTTATTGATTATAATGTAGGTAAATATCCTGCATATTTAAATATTCAGGGTTTGAAGGATCCAAGTTCAAATCAAGGATCTTGGCTTGTGTTAAACCTGCATGTCTTGTCAGGTTTGTGGGGAAAAGCTAGCTAGTTAGATTTTGTTTATGTTTAAAGAGGTGACACCGAAGGCTGATTGTGAACTAATTTCCTTCCAAGGCCATTGATATGTAAAATTTTCTTGTGTATTGGGCGAATTGTACCATTCTGTGCTTTGTAGTTTTATACTTTTTAATGTTATTTTTGTTCTTAAGGCATTCGAAAATACAATATCATAGTGATTGCATGGCTACTTTCTCCATAGACTGATCAATTTCTTTACACTATTTTGACTCTGATGCAACTGCTGATATTAGTATAGGTAATATACCATGAGCCATTAATGCCAGAATAGGAAATTTCAGTAGAGCTTTTTTGTAATAATAAAAATTGTTGATCTCAGTTTGAATGTCCGAATTCCTTTCACTCAAATACTGTGCTAATTGTGATTTCTTAGATTGACTAGACCTTGAGGCCTCGTTTGGTAGACGGGAGAGGGCATTCATGGAATGGAAAAGGGAATAGGAGAGCACGAAAAACATGTTTGGTATTCAGGGTAACTTTTTTCTTAGAAAAGTTAAAACTTTCAAATATGGGAGAGTGCAAACCTTCACATATTTGATGGAAAGTAGTCTATCTTAAGGGAAAGCAAATTTTTGGATTATCTTATCTTTGTGTGTTTGAATTTCTAGTGATAG
Organism: Erythrophleum ivorense; assembly: GCA_026724425.1. Classification (NCBI taxonomy): domain Eukaryota; kingdom Viridiplantae; phylum Streptophyta; class Magnoliopsida; order Fabales; family Fabaceae; genus Erythrophleum; species Erythrophleum ivorense. The sequence continues at coordinate 3,258,193 of JAIUCV010000034.1, read as the reverse complement.
AGATAATTAAAATTAATTTTTTAAAATTAAAATATTATTATTTTATTATTATCAAAAATGAAAAAATAATTATTTTTCTTATTTTTTATTTTTATTGATAATTAAAAATAATTATTTTATTATATTTTATAATTATTAACAATAAAAAAATAATTAAGGATATTTTGGTCTTTCAATTTCTCTTTTATCCTATTTCAAATATATAAAAAAATAAAAATATTTATATTTTTTCTTTTATCATACCAAATATAACTATGAGTTACAAGATTCTTTTCCATTCTCATTTTATAAAAAATTAATCCCTTGTACCAAACGAGTTCTGAGTTCAAAAGATTTTCCCATTTGTCAAAGGAGTCATCGTTTCTCGCACGCAAATCACTATTATCATTACTATTAATTCCAGTCATTGTTGGTGCAAAGGAATCATGTTTCTCATACTCATCACACATAAGGTTCGAAGTGTCAACAACCTGTGTCAATTGATCCAGGTTGCCATAAATTATTGTATGACAATACTCCAAATACCTCAACTTGTATCAAGATTTAAGACAACAGCACAACACAAGAATAAATTGTAATTAGTCCAATATTATCAATATTTTCATTCATCTTTCCAACCATGTTAGATATGAAAATATATGGGACTATCATTTCTTTCGACAAATGTGTATGTACCTTCCAAGCTATATTATGTGGTATATATACTGGTTATCGAGATATACATATGTGGCATTATAAAAAGAAGTTTTAAAAAATTTTCTCCCAGTCTTGCTATAGAAAGCACACAGTTCTTTTTTTCGGTCTTTTCAAAAAAAGAAGAAAGAAGAAAGCATAGAGTTCTTAACTAGGTTATCATGCTGCTCCTAATTAGGACTGTGTAATTGGCCTGACTACCTGGTAAGTTTAGTCCAATCATATTATACCTAGTTGGATTAGATAAAACAAAATTTTAAGACTAGGCTAGCCTTGGGAGCCAGTATGTCCTGGCTAATCCTCTTTTTAAAAAAAAAATTATAGAAATTTATATAAAAATTTTAATTTTTTTAAGGGTAAATTATAATTTTATAAAAACTTATATAAAATTTTTTCTTTCAGATTTCAATGTACAATTTTAACAAAAAAAAAAAAGGATTTAACAAGCTTAGGATATCAACCCAAACATTGGACTAAGACAAAATTCGGCTCATGTGCATTTGTAAATGCTATAGAAAGAAAACTTTGAAAGTAAATTACTTTAAAATAAACCTTCACCTGCCCTATATTGCTCATTTTTAAGATTTAGGATATGCTTGGGACGCTTGAGCAAGTGACGCCTCAACTGAGAAGTTCCAATACTACATGACATTAATTTCCAACTGTGCATGCATTGGACTTTGGGACCATGGGGTGTCTGTATTATCTTCATTTCCTCTTATACTTTGCAAGTTCTTTTTGTCTACTTTGGATTCTCCCATCTTTCATTCTCTTTTTCAAATTCATCACTTTCACGTTGACTAGCCATAATGACTGTGAAAAGAAATTAATAAAGACCTTGAGGATAGGAACAATGAATAGTCAATATGACTATGTTAACTCTTAAATAATTGCAAGTTCCCCAATGACTAGGTTTACAAACAATTTCAAGCTATCTACTATATATTGTAATGCAAACTCTAGTATAATGTAAATCACAAACAAGAAATTTATCCTTCACACAGTGCCAAAATCATAGAGTAAATAAATAGAAGGAAGACCAGAACACTATACTAAACTCAACATTGAATCTTCTACCTTACATATAGATGGAAAAGAAAAAAAAAACTCCTTCATTTATTCACCAAATATATACTTGTTGAACAAACATAATGTACATAACCATTGAAGCGCTCCTTTGTTTCTTTTAGCTTCCTAGAAACACAAGGTTTAAACGTTTAAAATTGAATTGGTCAGCCAGATACGATAGTTGATGATGGGTCCTAAATTATTGGCTTCTCAGGTTGCTTGGTTTGACAAAAATAGAGTAGTTGATGGGGGGAGAGTTTAAACCTAAAATTACTTGCTAAACTAACTAGAGTACTCGACCTTTTACCACTTAACTACCCTTTGGCGATTTTATTTTTATTCCAAGTTCCAACTTATACACTCCTTTCTCTCTCTCTCTCTCTCTCTCGCTCCCTCACTCTCTCTCTCACACACACACACAAAGAGGCGAATTAAATGAGAAGTGGCGCTCTTAGGTGAAAGGAATAAGTAATTATGTTAAATTACAAATAAATGATCATGCTTGATACAAAAATCATTCATGCTATCAATGAAGATGTTTATTACATATTTATAATGACTTTTGCATTAATTTTGATAATTAATTTGTGATTGCAAAATGGTCAAGATTAATACCAAAATTATTAATCTAAAATAGCAGGAAGATATTTAGTACATAAATATGTAATAAATATAATAGAGACCATTAATTTGTGAGCTAATTATGATTACTTACTCCTATCATATCTTCCTATGATTTCTTCTCTCACTTAATCTCTCTCTCTCTCTCTCTTTCTCTCTCTCTCTCTCTCTCTCTCTAACTCACTCACTCGCGCGCGGTGCATGCACATACATTGACACCAATGTAAAATTTGACAATCCTACATTGTTCTATTATTTTATTATAAGGTGTGCTTTTCATAGATAAGTAATAACTTTCATATGCAAAGTTTTATAAAAATTAGACAACTATAAGTATTGAAATCATATAGTTAATAGTTCTTTTATATTTGAAATGTATATTATATTTTAAATTATGATTTATTGATGAAACACAAAACACATTTAGATTAATGTTATATTTCATGAAAATGATATTCATGATAAAAACTCTCTCATACAATGATTAATTTTGTGAAATAGTCCTCCTATAAAAAGTTATTTAATTGTATAAGAATAATTTTGATTAACAACTGTATTAATTTGGTATAAGCTTCAATTCTCGATGCCATTAATTAAGTCATTTTGGATGATCAAGAAACTTAATGAAGACAAGAAGGCCAGCAAGAAGAAACTTTCTTAAAGTTTGTATGGGTACAAACCCGTCACCCTCGTGTAGCTGCTTAGTAAAGGTGGAGAGCTCATTTCACTTGTTTGGCTATTGATAACTCATTCATTAGGGCTAAGGCAAGCAATTCCAATACCAAAAAATGAAAGCAATTTTTTCGTACGTTGCATGCAAGAAATTTTTCAAAAATGATAGGTCCCTAAAGTGCAAGTATGGAACCATTGATGAGGAAATCAACCACTTATTGAAATCTTAACTGTTGGTATTATCATCTACAGTTAATCACTTGAACTTTATTTGTCAAAACGCATACAGGAGGAGCTGGATCCCTTGATAGGAGTCTTTCAGCAATATAGTTGTCACTAAAGAATAACACTAGTTACTAAAATAGATCAAAATTGTTCCATGATCATTGACGATATATACAAAGGGGGACATATACTGAGTTAAGAACTTTCTATCCAGGCATAATCTATTATATATTTATACATTGTTTACAAATGTAAGACTGATCTCTTCTCAATTTTCATGCGTTGTTGGTTAGAAATCAAAATGCGGCTTATGATGTCCACAACATTGCTAAACATTGCTGAGTTTTAGTTAACTATATTACTAAGGTTGGCAAAGGAAGTTAAAGAAAATGATTAATTTTCTCTAAGTTTAAAAAGTTAGTTAAAGTCTGTTATGATAAGTTAAATTATGTTACGTTGCTTCTATATATAAGAAAACCCAAGTAAGGAATAATATTAAGGAGTTTCCGCTCTTCATCCATGATGGGTGTCAAATCCATCAAAAAAATTTCTTGCTCTCAAAATAATTTTTATCGTAACTAGAGTAAATAGGGTCATATTCTTTAGGGGCTAACCAAATTATTTAATCCAAAATTAAAATATAAAAGAAAGAAAATTAGGGAGATTTTTCTTTTTAATGAAATAGTAGTAAATGAATTCAAAAAATATTTTTAAAAAGAATTCAATGCAAACAACTCCTAACCAAGGTTTATCTTAGATCTAACTAAACCAATTTGATCATCGAAAACTCCAAAAGAAATATAGATAATCTCTCTTTTAAAATAGATTAGTTATGAATATCAATTAGTTGATATTTTATTTTTTTCTTAAGGGTGTTTAAAGGGAACAATTTTTCCAATTCAATCTTGTTTATTAATTAATCTAAAATGAGTTTTCAGAATTTAAATCATGAACAGCATTAAGTATAAGAAAAGTCATAAATCATTATTCAATAATACATATGCTCACATGTTTAAAATGAAAAAAAATATTTTTATCAATACATAAAAATAATTTTAGTCTATAAAAAATATTGAATTGCTATTCTATTGAATCTAATAAACAAGTATGGATTCACAAATTCAAATAGCAATAATTATTCAGCTAAAATAATGTATCAATTTAAATTAATTGAATAATATTATCATAAAAATAGAAAATATTTCAATACTCAAAAAGAGAAAAACAAATAAATTAAAACTCTCACAAATAATTCATTGAGCCAGACTCTTAGTAACTTTAACTAAAAACCTAAAAAATTAGCCACTCATGGCTTTAAAAAACTCAAAAAAAAAATTCTGCAAAAATTTATAAAGAGATAGAAAGAAAAAGAAAATAAGGAGAATAGATGAGAAGAGAGGAACAATAATAAATCTTAAATCTAAGTTGTCTTTTGTGTACCTTCAACCTCTGCTTTTGTAAGCCTTTTTTGCAACATATTCTATGTATGTGTTATGCTTGTATGTCCCTTACTATTTCTCTTGACAACTTTCTATCTTTTTCTTCTTTTTGCACAAATATTAAAAAAAGAATATAAATAAGTTATGTAATAGAATTTCCGTTATTTTCTTTAACTAAGTATGGAAAGAGATATATATATATATATATATAATTAACTTATTATCCATATAATATTTTTATTACTTAAAATCTTAAAATTATATCTTTTAAGTGTATAAAATATACTCATCAATCCATTTTATGTTTCTCTTCCTCCTCATCTCGTCACATGGTATCAGAGCCTCCATCGCGCTTTGATCAAATATGGAAACCTCCTGAGATATTGAAAGCTAACATATTATCAACACTAATGTTTCTCAAACTCCATCAAGCCTTTATTACATTCACCCCCAATGAAAATCCTACTCTGGTGTTAGTCTCTCCACCATTGACAAAATCAAATGATCACTTATAGGCTCGACTCATGAGAATATCCTTATTTTCCAAAAATAAGGTAAAATTTGTTGACGACACAATCACATCTCTAGAGCCAACAGACCAATGTTTCCTGCATAGGAACGATGTAATAATTTAGTGCAATCATAGCTCACTAGATCACTTTCTCTGACGATAGCTCAAAGCATCTTTTGGATTGAGAAGGTGCAAAACATTTGAGAAGATCTCAAAGATAGGTTCAAGCAAGGTGATGTATTTAGAATTACAAGAAGAAATCTACAGCCTGAGTTAGGGAGATACAACCATTAGTGAATATTTCACAAAGATGAAAATCCTTTAGGATGAGTATACTTGCCTTCGACCAATTAAATCCTACATTTGTAAACCAACTTGTCAATGTGAAGTTGGTAAGTTGGCCAAGACTTATCGAAATCAAGATTATATGATCCAATTCTTAAAGGGCCTCAATGACCATTTTTCAATTGTAAAATCTCAAGTAATGCTTTTAGATTCCATTCCCTTAGTAAATAAAGTATTCTCTCGATTATTTAGCAAGAAAGAGAGTTAAGTGGACCCAGTAATTCCAAGTTATTTTTCAGTAAAGTTTCTTTACTTAATAGAGTTCTTTCTAATGGCTTGATAGTAAAGAATCAGGTTAATACTAATGGAAATACCAAGATGTGTACATTTTATGGGAAACTGAAACATACCATAGAGACTTACTATAGAAAACATGGTTTCCCCCAGGGTTCAAGTTCAAGAACTTGGTAAACATGGCATCCTCAAACTAAAAAACATAAGATACAGCCCTAGGAGTCTTACCTGCTGCAAAATTCACTCAAGAACAATACCGGAAACTTCTTTCTCTTGTTGAACTAAAAGGCACTTCAAATCCTCCTTTGTCCAATTTTTCATTGAATCATGTTTCTACACATGTGACTAGCATTGAGCCCCCATGTATAAAATTCATAGCCTCTTTCTCTTCTTTCAATTCTTGAATAATTAACACTGGTGCAACATATCATATTTACTTTTCCCTTTCTCATTTTTTTTCTTATAGCTCAATCATTCTTATAGAAGTTTCCCTACCTAATGTTTAAAAAATCATAGCTCAACATTCTAGTTCTTCTTAATGTCCTTTACATACTAAACTTTACTCACAATTTAATATCAATCACATGACTGACCTCTAATATCAATTATTGTATTATTTTCACTAAATCTCATTGCATCATTTAAGATACAAGCCCTTGAAGGACGATTGGTTTAGTTGAGGCACATGAAGGCTTATATGTACTATAGTGTGCAAGTCAATATCTCAACACGGCAACCTAAGTTTCTATCCCTACAGACTTACAACAACAATAGGCACAACACTTCTCTTCCTTTGACCTTTAGCACTTTAGGTTAGGCCATTTGTCATATTCCACACTACATACACTATATAATCAATTCGCTTTCATTCCTTGTAAAGATCATATTTCTCCTTATGATGTATGCCATTATGTGAAGCAAAAGAAACTACCTTTTCCTAACAGTTCCAGTACAAGTAACAAAGCTTTTTCTCTTATACATGTTGATATTTGGGGTCCATACTCAGTTCCTTCAATACATGGTCATTGATATTTCTTGACAATTGTTGATAATTTCACCAGATATACTTGGATTCATTTGATGAAATGTAATCTAAAGCTTAGAAATTCATTCAAGATTTCATAACTTATGTTAACAATCAATTTCATACCCAAGTTCAAGTCATTTAGTCTGATAATGGTGCTGAGTATTTTATGTCTAATTTCTATGCTTCTAAAGGAATCTTACATCAAACATCATGTGTAAAAACTCTTCAGCAAAATGATATTGTAGAATGAAAGCTTCAACATATTTTGAATGTAGCTAAAGCTATACTATTTCAAGCTAATTTACTCAAACTTCATTTGTCCTATGCCATTACCTATACTATTCATGTTATCAACAAACTCCCTTCCTCAATTATTGCCAACAAAAGCCTTTTTTTTCTTATTATTTCAATTGGATACTTGTCTCATAGACCTTCATGTATTTTGATCTTTGTGTTTTGCCTTTACATCTTTTATCAACATAACCAAATTTGATCCCAAGGTAAGAAAGTGTCTGTTTCTTAGGTTTTCTTCAGGCACCAAAGGCTGTATTCTTTTAAATCTTTATTCTAATCAAATTATTGTTTCACGACATGTGATATTCTATGAACACATTTTCTCTTATCTATCACAACACAAAACTAACTCATCCTTAATTTCCCTTCTTCAAGAGATTCCACCAATTGATTCTTCTCCTACAGATTTTTCTCCCTTTGATCCTTTATTCACTCTTCCTCTTCTTACTTCACCTTAAATCAAAAGATCTACTAGACACCATCAACCACCCAAATACTTGCATGACTATCATTGGGCCTTTAATGCCCCAGCTTCCTCTCCTTTGGACTCTGAAGGCACTCCTCACTCTTTATCTCATGTTCTTTCATATGATCATTTGTCTCTTACTCACCAGGAATTCAGTTTATCTATTTCTACATTCCTGAACCATCTACGTATTCCTAAGCTGTTCACTTTGGAAAATGGAGAAATGCCATGACAGCTGACATTCGAGCTTTAAAACACAATCAGGCCTAGACCTTTATACTATTACCTAAAGGTAAACATCCAATTGGTTACAAGTGGGTTTACAAAATCAAATACAGATATGATGGGACCATTGAGAGGTATAAAGCTTGCCTTATTACCAAGGGCTACACACAAACTAAGGGTATAGATTTTTTAGATACCTTTTCATCAATGGCCAAAATGACTACTATTCGAGTTCTTTTAGCTCTTGCAATTGCTAATGGTTAGCATTTGCAACAATTAGATGTCAACAATGCCTTTCTACATGGTAACCTTCATGAAGAAGTTTACATGGTGTTTCCTTTGGGATTTCCTTCTACCAATCCTAACCTAATTTGCAAGTTACAAAAGTCCCTCTATGGCTCAAAACCAAGCTAGACGACAATGGTTCCACAAATTATCCACCGCTATTATTTCTTATGGCTACCAACAATCCAAGGCAGATTACTCTCTTTTTATAAAAAATACTACACATTCTTTTATTACTTTATTAGTTTATGTAGATGATGTCATACTTGCTAGCAATGATTTGGCAAAGATTAAACAGATGAAGCAACATCTTGATACGCCTTTTAAGATCAAAGATTTAGGGAAACTTAAGTTTTTTCTCGTCCTTGAGGCAGTGTGAAGCAATGAAGGGATCTCTCTATGTCAACAAAAATTTTCCTTGGAACTCTTATTTGATACGAGTTTTCTTGGTTTTAAGCCTACTACTACACCTATGGATCGGCATTTGAAATTATCCAAGGAAAGTGACACTTCTTTAGATGATGGTACCTCTTACAAATGCCTCATGGGCAGATTGCTCTACTCACCACCACACAGCTTGATCTCTCCTTTGTAGTACAACAGCTAAGCCAATTTATAAGTCAATAGACTAATTAACACTTGCAAGCAGCTCACTGTATCCTTAGATATCTCAAAGTTGTTCCATCCAAAGCCTTTTTTTTCCTTTTATCTCTGATTGTCAGCTTAAGGCATATAGTGATTTTGATTGGGTTGGTTACATAGATTCTCGACAATTAGTAACTAGCTTCTGCATTTATCTTGGTCATGTTCTAGTATCTTGGAAATCCAAAAAGCAAACCACTATCTCTCATTCTTCCTCTGAGGCAAAGTATTGAGCTCTCGCTTCCACTACCTGTGAACTCCAATGGATTCTCTATTTGTTTCATGATTTTGGCATCACTCATTCTGCACTTGCCCTTGTTTTATGTGATAATCAATCTACTCTATAAATTGCTACCAATCTCATGTTTCATGAACACACAAAACACATGGAAATTGATTGTCATTTAGTTCGTCAGAAAGTTCAACAAGGAGTCATTCATCTTATGCCTCTTCGATCAATTGATTAGCTCGCTGATATCTTCACTAAACCTCTTGTGCCATCTCTTTCTATGTAGCTTATGTCCAAGCTGGGCATGAAAGATATCCATGCTCCAGCTTGTCAGGGGGTGATAAAGGAAGTTAAAGAAAAGGGTTAATTTTCTCTAATTTTGAAAAGTTAGTTAAAGTCTATTATGATAAGTTAAATTCTATTACATTCTTTTGTATATAAGAAACCCAAGAAATGATATTATGGATCAACCAAAAAAAAAAAGAAATAATATTAAGGAGTTTTCACTCTTTATCCATTTCATGTTTCTCTTCCTCCTCATCTCGTCACAAAGGTGGTGAGATTTTGCCCCTCATATTTTACCTTTAAATTGCTTAGAAGTTGCAGCAAGGAACTGTATTTGCAAACCCACTTAAGGCATAGACTATAGAAGTGGATATTCTATTTACTATTTGGGGTGAGGAAAAAAAAAGGGAAAACAGTAGATGACTTCTATGTCTTGAAAGAAGAGAGCGTGTTCCATGTCACTGCCTTGCTTTGTTGACGATTTCATGGTTTTTTCAGATATAAAAAACTTTGAAAGGTATCGGTGTATATTCTTCATTTCGTTGGTCTTAGTCTCATTTAATGGTTGACTTGCGGGCAAAGTAAAATACAACGAGGCTAAATTACAAAAAATATTATCAAAATTTATATAGATATAATAGAAATAAATATTTTTTTTTAAGAAAAACATGAAGATAGCACGACCAGTATAATCTTCGCACAGTATAATCTGGTTTTTTTAGGTAAATTACAAAAAATATTATATATATATATATATATATTAACTGTTTTAATTTTTGCCTCTCCTATAGTCTAATCCTAAATCCATTCCTATCCATGATGTTACAAATTCCAAAAAGTTGACACTTTTCATGTTTGATAGAGATATATAGGTCTGAAAATGTGCTTTACACTCATTTTTAAGCACGTACTTATTAAATATTATCGAATACCCAATAATTCATGAATTACATGATAATTTTAATTATTTATTATTATTTGATAAATATGTATCTAACATATCATTCTTAGATACGTGCAAATGCAAACAAGGGGAAAAAAGAAAAAAAAAAAAACAAAGATTGTTTAAGTGTATATCGAAAAAACGTCTTATGCACGAACTTCTACAAGATTGTTAAGTGGCTCTCAGGTGATGCGGGCTTAAGGCCATTGGAATTTTTGGGATGTGTGGCACGGTCAAGACTGGCTTGTGGGAAAGGTTTTGAATAATGATAATGTTCTTTGCAAGTTCAAGCATATATGGGTATGCTTATCCGACTTGAACTCCAAGGAGGAAGTACATATGAAGATTATTCATCGTATGTTGTACTGTTTGGATGATGGTACTGATAAGCTCACACCGAATTGCTGTGATGTTGAGCTTGTGAAACGACTTCATGAGGAACTAGAGTCTGAATGTTCCTAGTATTATCGTAGTGTTGGATGATGTGAATGATTCAGTAATTCAAGTGAAGCTGACATGAGTCAGCGGCTTTTTCAGGACCTGGATCTTCTCTATTTAAGAGTTAAATGGAAAGGATAAATTTATGAGAGAGAAGAGAAAAAAAAGAGGTGGGGAGACTTTCTTATACACATCTCTCCTATCTCTTTCACGATCCTTTCTATTATTAGAGAAGATTCTATATCGATTTTCCAATGCATTGTCTAAGGACACGAAGGTGCTATCGTTGTCACTAGCTGGCTAAAGGAAATGACAAGCTAGTTGGTAGGTATATACAAAAGGATTCAAAGTGTTTGTTGCTCAAGCTAAGCAGTACACCCAGGAGCTCTTCCCTCCGACATTCTTTTTTTCACTAAATCAATAATTCTCGTGCTGCCCGGTACTGAAGTGTGCAGTAGATTGTTCATTGTAAGTGTATGGATGATGATAACATTGAAGCTCTTGTGAAAAGTTTACACACAATTAATGCTAGGAAGACTTTGGATGAAGTTGTTTATCATTGTCATGGTCTTCCTTTAGTTGCTGAGACATTGCCAAGCTTCATATCCCAACAGATCTTGAGGTCTGCTTCTGCAGATTGATCCAATCACGTTGCTCTCGATCTTATTCTATTTTTTGTTCTTTTTCAAAGGTACAGCTGTTCCCACATTCTAAACTTTCTTGATATTGATGTCGTCTGGTTTGATGCATTCATACGACATCACAATGGTGCATTTGGATATCAAAATTTTGAAAATCACTGTACTCCTAGTACCAAAATCTTCGATATTTGTAGCCTGATTCAAGTTTTTAAAAAATTCGAATCTGCTTCTCGTACTGAGTTCAAATCAAGCTAGTTTTCAGTAGACATTCTTCTGTCGCATCAGAACAAATCCTTCTATTATATTAGCATCATTCAAACAGTTGTCATATAATTAGTGAGCTGTTAAATTGCTTCAAAGCATACTACTTGTGGGGTCAAATGTCTGCTTCTTTTTTGCTGAACTTGTCTAGTTTTAGAATGAAAATATGGAAATAAACCTTCTTCGTTCTCAATTACACTGCTTAGATAGATCAGACATAACCATGACAAGATTTCAAAACAGAAAACTAAAGCTCAAATAAACCATCTTCTTCTTTCCCTGGGATTTGCTTTTCGCCTGATCAGTAGTCAGTATACAATTAAGGGTTCTTTCCTTTTTCACTGCAAAAGAAAAGGAAAAAAGTAATTATCCCTTACATTTTTCTGGGGGCCAATGGTATTCCTTGCATCTATCGATGTACCAAGAGGTGATAGTTACGCTGTTCCTTAATCACTTGTTAACGCAAAAAAATTGTTCCTTACATTGAATTTATTCTCTTCTAATAGATTTTTTTTTGGTCAAAATTCTCTTCTGATACATTTAAGTTACTCTTTTTTCAATACATTGAAAAGTCATTTGATGGTTTGTACCTTAAAACCGCACTACGTTTCATACATCAAGTACTTAATCTTTTGGCCAACTGAATTCTTGAGTTTCAAGCCCCAGCAAAGGATTGGTTCCGAAAAAAAAAAAGGGAGATTGAGGCATACTTGTATCGGATATGTATTTGATAGATACACGTACTATATTTCAACATTGCATCTAGCTTTTTCTCTTTTTTTGGTCCACTACGTTTTGAAGCATTTTGGAACATATTCAAACATTTCAAAACATGATAAAAAGGGTCCAAAATAGCTCAAGAGCTTATAAGGGATTTTAATGATGGGAATGAAGATAAAAATTAACATTAAATTTGAATTGGAAACTTTAGTTTTTTTTTTTATGTTATTTACTTTTTAAAGTGTTAATTTATTGAATATATATATATATATATATATATATATGTATAGCTACGTATTCACATTTTAAAATTTTAAAAATTATCATATCCCATATATTATATCATGTTGTATTCAATACACATATCCATATGAATGCCTTTTAGTTACAATCAATCTACAACATCCCAACCACACAGAGTTCAAATCCTAAATCCTAAAGCTCAAAATCTCAATTAAGTCCAACAAACTAAATGAATCTCCCAAAAAAAGGGGAAAGCATCTACAAGTACTCCACTACTAGTCCTCTAACTTCATCATTATGTGCCACTCCACTCTCTTATCAAAGAAGTGGGTTCTCATACATCCATAAAGTGTTATCCAATTGTTCGGCGAAAAACTTAGCTTCAGTTTTTTAAATGTTTGTTATTAGGTTTTTCAATAGAAGAATGACAGGTGAAGGAACTTTTTTAAAGGCGTCAATAATGTAGTGTTAAGTTATATAAATGTTCATATATAATGTTTTTATTGAAAAACCTCATAACAAAAATGTATAGAACTGCACCTCATTTTTTTTCCATTCAAACTAGGAATTCCATAACCCCACAAAAAAGAATTACTTCCAAAAGGATAAACAAACCTAACTGCCGATCATTTTTGTCCATCATATATAAACAATCAAATAACTCTATTATGGCTGAAGTTTTAAATTTTTATCAATAGCTAGTACTCAGTACTCAAGAAAACTTCAATTGGTGGTAGGCCTTGAAAGGTTAACATATTGTAAAACACGAAATTTGAATCTGAAGCAATAAAAGCATTCTTGTATAATAAGCACAGAAATTTCTGAATCAACTGAATTTCAGTTCAGACACTTACAACACAGTCTTGATATTTTTTCATTTTTTTTGTTTGGTCTTTGACACTACAACTCCTTCCTTCATGTAGTATGTCCTTACTACACCTTTGTTGGATGCAGCAGAGCTCCAAATTGTAGACCAAGATCATCAAGATGTCCAGCCAATTGAAACAGAGAAAAGAATTTCCAAACTTCTGCATCTCAGGACACCAAGATCACCCAAACTTGGGATGCGCACATGCTGAGGACTTGAGTTTGATGGCTTTTGAAAGTGTCATTCTTCACCCGCGGCATCTGAAATGAATTCCTCCAACTCCTCACAGTCCTGTAAGTCGAGAATTTTAACAATGGTAGACTTGTAATCATAGCAACGGAGGAAAAGGACTTAAATTTTCAGCATCAAATCATTCATTGCTAATTTAGATATCGGAAGCTCAATAGAGTGAGAGCGTGGGACCCAGCCAAACATGTAGGATGAGGTAAGGTAAAATGCTCCTCCAAATGTAACCAAAATACAGTTGAGATCATGATTTTGTCATCAATAAGCAAATGCCTTTTCACGTTTGGAGCAGCTTGGAGATCTAAGACTTCATTTGACACTTGGCCATCATTTGTCACTCTCATCTGTGGTTCCTGTCAGTGAAATAGATGAATACAAATGAAAGCAACAAGAAGCATTTTTCCTCTAAATTTCAAACTCAGTGAGGAATCCTACAGTCTTTCTGTTGCATAACACTAAGGCATGTCTTTATCTTTATAATCAGAACAAATTGTACTAGTAAATGGTTGTCACTTTCTCTTCCGTCTAAGAAATAACTAATATATTCAAAAGATAGATGAAATTCTTAATCATAAGAAGAAAGATACAAAAATTATGTGTAACCAAAGTAGTAGCAAAGAAAATTTTTTATTTTTCCTTTCTGTTTAATAGTGATCGTCCCTGGTATATGCTAGAAAGTAGAAAATATAAGCAAGGGGTTAAGGGAAAGATATGCTGTGAGGGGTTGTGTAACCAACACGGACAACAAGGCTTGGCTGAAGAAGAATCCAGAGGGTAGGACACATGTTGGCTGTTCGTGAGTGTTTTTTGAAGAAGTTAGTCAGGGAAGGGTTATTAGAAGGGAGGATCGAGTGAAGAATGGGTATAGAAAAGCTATAGAAGGGTTTTTGTGGGAGATAACTAGCATCTCAAAGGTCTAGCACTATCTTTATTTTTAACATATTCATCTTTCAGGTTCTGCTATTTTTTGGTGTTTTCTTACTGTATTTTATGTTCTTTAAGAGAAACTCTACTAGAATTGCTCCTCTGTCGCTATTTTCTCAGTTATCAGACAACAATACAAATATTTTCTTGAGTTTTCAGGCTGGGTTCCATCAAATTGCAATATTAAATTTGCAACCTTGCTGATATATATTTTAAAAAAGCACGATAACTTGTGTTTTTGTGTTTCTCTGTGTGTGTGCGTGCGTGTGTAGCATATTTGATTTTACATACACACACAAAGACACAAATATATAGACACATTTACATATATGAATTTGTATTTGAAATTGAAAACTTTTATTAGCAATATCATCAATAAAAAAGAACAAAATCAACAAAATAAAGTATATATTTTGCCAATTGGGTAGTACAACGCACAATAAGCATCTTTTCTTTCTTTCATTCCGTCTTTATAATATCCATATCCCTCCATTTTTACAGTGATAATCTAATGACAGCATTTAACTATCTACAATAAAAATGACTAATTTGAGGAAATCAACCCTATGATATATAGCTGAGAAATGATGCTATAAATTTAAAGAAACTGACTATGGTGTGATATATTTTCAGTAAAGCCAGCTCCAATTGTATAAGGAAAAAATGTCCAATATTAGGAAAATAAAAAGCAAATCAAAACAATTATTTATCAGTACCTCTGCTCCCTAGCAAAGCAGAATCAATGATGCTGCTCCTAATATTCGGGCATTCATGTATGCGGACTTTGCAAAGCTCCCTTGTGTTTAACATAATTCCTACATAAACAAGACTCTTCAATTCTTCGAGTCTTATTTCTTTCAAGTTTTCAAGGATGAGTAGCTCTCCATCAACAATGCCTTCCTCACTACCATGTCTAAAAATCTCCTTTAACTGAGGAGCATCGACTATAATTAGAATGCTTAATTGTGGAAGCATTCTAGCTATGGCGGTCGAGAAAAGGCTTTTCAACTTCTCGCATCGCCTGACTTCTATCCTCGTAAGTTTTGGAAAGCACACTTGAGCAACGGATACATTATCATATTCTTCATTCTCTGCAATAATTTCTTCCAACTCCTCACAGTTTCCTATATATAGTTCCAGCAACTCCGGAAGGCATCTTTGGATACCTAAAGAGAAGATGGACTTTAGCTTTCTGCACCTACTTACAGTCAAATATTGAAGATATTGAAGCCTCAGAGTTTGTGTGAGAGTGGAACCCGTCCATATGAACCTCAAATCATGTACATTTAGTAAGGACAACTTTTCCAATTTTGAGGTCAAGCATTCCTTGTAAAGGTGAATTTCCTGTAGATAAAAAATGAGAAATTTTGAATCAGTTTATTGTAGAGGCCATAAATTATGACAAAACTTTTTATTCTTTTCACAGAGTCAATGGATGATACGAACCAGACTCAAATAGACTACGTGAGGATTCTATAAAATCATTCCACTGCAAAACAAAGGGACAAGGTATATTTTTGCTTCATACACCATCAGTTATAACCAAATATAAGTAAATACACCCCAAAATATATATCGCACGACTACAACCTATCAATCCTACTTGATTAAAACTTTTTCCTTTTTATGATTTTTTTTTTGTTTACAAAAAGCTTAGTAATGAAAAGTTTATTTTCTGCACACTTTAAAGTTATTTTAAATGAAAAATAACTGTCCATATTTATGTCTGTAGGTTCAAGAACATCATCATTTTTTTTTTCTCAATATCAAACTCAATTCCATTGCATTACATGAGTAGCATGATACAGTTACCTCGTATGCAGATTTGAAATTTTAGGTACATGCCATCAATTATATTTAATTGAAAGAAATTCTTGAAAATAAATGCATCAATACCATATTTGGAGGCAGCTGTCGATGTTCCAAAGCAGAATTCATAGTGTTGTAAGATAAATTTGTACTCAATTTGGGACAATTTCTCCATACTAGTTTCTTCAGCCATTCCCAACTTAAATCATAGTTTTCTGAGAAAATCCTGAGAAGATTTGGGAGACTTTCAAGTTCTACTACTTCTAGAAGGGGAAGCGCCATCTGGGCCCGGTTTAGATAAGATAATTGATCTTCATGGTGACATTGACCAAAGACATATTTCAGCTTAGGGGCAAGAGAAATCTGTATCTTTTGCAGTTGCCAAAGGCCTTCAACGCAAGAGATTGGGAGTGCAAATTCTAACTTGCCACAAGAATTGATGGTAAGTTCCCTCAGTTCAGGAAGTATCTCACAAGAATTGTATGGAACTTGAACTGTTACCTCCCCTGTATCTGTGCCATCTTGTTCATTATTTATTATATACCTCAATTCTGAGCATTCACTAATAATTAGATATTCTAGCTTTACCAGAGTTCTAGCAACAGACATCAGGAAGAGAGATGTCAACGTTCGACATTTGAATAGTGAGAGCCTCTTAAGATTCTGCATGTTACATTGCCGTGGAAAGATGCTGCACAACTGGTTGCAATAGCCCATCCTAAGGACTTGTAACTTGTCAAAGAAACAATGCAGCAGTGGACCACGCCACAATTCTTTCAAATTATCCATATGCTCCAGGCGTAACTCAACCAACCTGGCAAGCGACGCATCTAGTGGGAATTTATCAGCATTATTGGAAGTAGTATCTATGAGGCATTCCATCTCTGAACAAAAATTAAGCTGGAGATTACTCAACTCATTCATGCATCCAACAGCTTGAACTGTGTCTGGGAAGATATTTTTGCACCCTCCATGAAGGCCATACAAGCGAACATCCCATGTCCTTTGCAAAAGATACTTAACAAAAGCATCTGAGGCGGAGGGATTAAATCCATTCACATATAGAAGTCTCATGCTTGATGAATGCAGCTCAGATGGATGGCTCATTAAGGGCCCTATATATAGTTTGTACCTCAGCAAATTTGGCAAAGTAATATCATGATCATCCCCAGAGCATTGATAGGGATCCATAATTCTAGGACTTGAGCAATCACCATAGTCGAAGGCATATAACTCTTCTAGCTGCGAACACCTTCTTATTACTTTTAAACAAGACTCTTCAATTCTACAGAGTGACAAATCCAGCAACTTCAACTTGTCCAGCCTTGCAATTCCGTTGGGCAGTTGTTTGAATTTACTATCTTGCAAGTCAAGAATCTCAAGTCTTTTTAGGCTTACCACAAAAGAGATATCACCCAAATCCCATCCTACTAAGCGCAGTGTTTGAAGATTAGTCAACAACTGCAAGGATTGAGGAAATGATATGGCCACTTTCTGATAACTTTTGTTGATCAAAGCCAAAACCTTGAGTGCTTTCATACCTTGAAAGAA
The DNA here is from genome assembly GCA_026724425.1 of Erythrophleum ivorense. Lineage (NCBI taxonomy): Eukaryota > Viridiplantae > Streptophyta > Magnoliopsida > Fabales > Fabaceae > Erythrophleum > Erythrophleum ivorense. The sequence continues at coordinate 3,240,288 of JAIUCV010000034.1, read as the reverse complement.
TTCATCAGATAATTCCAAGGATCCTGTTAATCCCAGGGGAATTGTATGAGCAAAAAGATTTAGTAGTAGAATCTTAAGCTTTGGAGCATCGAATCCATGAAGAAACTTATCTATTCCATTATTGTACCATGAAGACAATGCATAACAATCTTTTATAGCTCCATTGTCTCTCAATGTGTTCAGATCTTTTGCAAGATTTACCATAATGGTGTGATCTTTCGATGCTATCCACAAAGCTACATCACGAACCATGTCATGCATCTTCACATGGTCAATTTTATGGTGACGGATGAGGTCAACCCTACTTGTCTCACAACGCATCAACAGACTAGAATCTACAAGGATATTAATGCACACTCTCAGTCGACTACTTGCTAAATCAAAAGATTCCCCACAAACACCCAGCCCCACTCCATATTTGACCAAGTCATCAATAGGGATTTCATGATCTTCTGGAAACATAGAACATATCAAGAAGAGCAACTTGGCATCTTCTCCTTTCAAATAGTCATAACTTAATTTAAGACACTTGAAAGCATCTCCCACACCTTCATCCACATCCATAGGTTTTGAATCTCTCAGACTTTGTAATGCTACCTTCCACTCATCAATTGCACTTGACTTCCCTTTTAAGGAGGTTCCCACAGCAACAATTGCAATGGGTAGTCCTTTACATTCCTTGCAAACTTCCTGTTGCACATTATTCAACGAGTTGGAAGATAACACTGCATCTATGCCTGCATGCTTTTGAAACAAATGCCAAGCTTCATCTTCAGATAAGAGATCCAATGGAATCCTCTTTGAACAGTCCATTAAATTACACACTTCTTGACGACGAGTGGTTAGAAGCACCTTGCAACCCTTGTGATTTCCATCAACAAGAATCCCTATCTCCTCAAGGTTAAGCTTTGCCCAAACATCATCCAAAATTATGAGAATACGTTCCCCACTTTGTAATCTAACAGATATTCGTCTTGCTCTCCCAGCTTCACTTTTTTCATCCAATTTCAGATCTAACAATTCGGCAATTTCATCTTGAATTTTCATGACACTTGGAGAAAGGGACACAGTGGCAAATACAACACGATCAAAATGCTTTAATTCCTTGGCTTTCTTACCCACTTCTTTCACCAGTGTTGTTTTACCAGAGCCTCCCATGCCATATAAACCAATTATATAGCTACTGTCATCTTGTAGTGCCTCCAAAAGTTGATCTGCAGCCAATCTTGTAGACTTGAAATACACAAAGTTTCCAGAAGAGAAATACTCTATACCTGGAATTGGGGCAGGGAGGGAAAATGGCTCAAATTGACATTTTTTATTCAGCTGTATCATAACTTCTGTTTTCTTCCCCATTTCTTTGCAAAGACTATATCTCTTCCTGTTAGGACACTGCCCTCGGAAACAACTGCTGCTGTGGGCCTTTATTTCTTGCTCCAGCTGCTCCACCTCTTTTATGAGTTCCGTCACTTCATACAGCCACCTCGAAACAGCATAATTGACTTTTTCTGCTTTATGACTAGCTTCTTCAACTCTTTTCTGAATATGATCACGAGTTGATGCCAGAGCCTTCTTCTCACTCTCAAGATTTTTCATGATTTTGTTGACACGAAACAAATACTGTCCTTGATGTATTGTTAAAGCCACCAGATGTTCTGAGACTTTAGCAACAATGGAAAAAATGATCTCTGCCATCTAAACCCAGGCGACCTGACAAAAGAATAAATTTTAACTGGTATATTCAGAATCCATCAATATGAAATGCATGTTTCACGGAAATTTTTCTGTAGTAAACTGAGGTTAAAACCTTAGAAGACAAATCAATGGTCATATTATTCTTAATTACGCAACATAGGGCAAGAGGCAGCAAAATTTTAGTGTGTAGATTGTGCAAGGGTAACTGCAACAATTAGAAAACTAATCAAGAGTCACGTAATATAGCAACCAAGGGTTTGAAACAAAAATTTTTTGCTTTTCTCTGATTTTTGTAACAAAGTTAAAAACTAAGAAAATTAATCAAGAGTCACATAGTTATTAATGAAGATACATAGTTCAAGAGGAAGCAAAATTCTAGTGTGTAGATTGTGCAAGGGGTAACTATTACAATTAGAAAACTAATCAAGAGTGATATAATTACTGACGAGTTTCAGAATCGTCAATGTCAAAAGACAAAAACTCACAGAACAAAGCATATTTATAAAAATAAATAAATAAATAAAGATAGGTAGACAAAGAAGACAGAACTTGATGGAGTTTTACCTAAAAGAGAAGATTTTCCAAGCTCAGGGACGATGGCGATCCCGCTTTTCTCTTCCTCAGGATGACCCGCTTCAGGAAAAGGTTTGTTCTCTTCTACTTCTTGGGTATTATCCAAAGCATAAGGTAGAAAAATAGCGCAATTCTGTTTCAATTGAACAGAAATAGCAAAGAACGTGCAGAAGTGATTTGGGTGATTTGGGAAGGAAAAGAGCTCAGCTAAGTAATCTAATCAATGGATCAAACTCAACGAAACACTTGAGAATTTACAATGCAGCTTCATGAGAAGTAGCTATTTCCTTCCAATAATGGATCGGAGTGGACTTGGCGCTGACTGGACCCAAGCAAAGTCGTCCTTTGAGCCAGATCTTACTATTCACTTTAGTATTTGTCCTAATCTGTAGTATGTCAAAATATTACATTCATACCTTATAATTTTAAAGAAAATCAAACTCTCTAAATTCAGTTTCCCATTTTTTCTATTTTTTAAATTTAATCAAATTCTATGACCACGACTTACATGCACAGAATTCGAGTTCTACGTATCAAAATGACAAGCCCAGAGGGAATTGTCACCATGACAGGTGAGAAGATGAAGGAGTCCAACTTTCGGAACCAGATCCTCTCCCATAAGGATCCTCTCCTGTGCGTCTGCAGTGTGAAAATCTGAACCATCCATGTTATCGTGCGGTACAAAGAGGGACACGTGATTATGAACTCAAAACGGTGCGTATTTGCTGGCCATGTTAAAGAATTGATATCTCCGCATCTTCGCAGCGCCTCTCCGCATCTTGCAGCTTCAGACCTTCGCAGCCTCTGGTTTTCAAACTGAAGAAGCAACTTCGGGTGTCCAGCGCCGTAAACAAAAATGCAAATTTGCACCTTTAGATTTCAAAAACGGCACATGCAATCGAAAACAAAAACCAGGCCAAATGCAGATGCAGGTGAACATTTAGCTTCAGATTTCGCAAATCTAGATTTGGGCATCGTCATTGTTCAGCCATGGGAGCTTCAATCTTCCCTTCACGATTGGAGTTTGAAGCCTTGCTCAAGGGTGATTCGGCTATATTTAAAGGTGATTTGAGCCTTCCATGTAGATTTTTCTTATGTGCTGAGTAGATTGAAAATCTCTGCTTTTGCTTTAGCTTCTATCGATTTAGCCTTGACTGTTGATTGCCGTTGATTTGGCCTTGATTAGTGACTGAAGAATCACATTTGGCTATCTGCTTTCAAGCCCTTTTGTGCACTTGTATTGTGTTCGCAGGTCCTGGTAGATCATGTGTTTGGCAAGAGTTCTTCATTTTGATAACTGGCCATTCTCCCTTGTATCATAGTGTGCATAGAATTAGGCTTTTTTTGATAGATGTAATGATCATAGAGCATCGAATATTTAGAATGCCTTTTAGGCTTTTTTTTGCATTGTGGTATGTGCTGCCTATTAAATAAAAAAACTGGTATGGTTTTTGTTTTCAATTATGTAGAATGCCTTTTAATAAAATTGCAGATTTGATTCGACCATAACTGATGTTGTAGAGCATAAATTATCTAGATTTGATTCAAGTTCAGTCATGCAAGTTGACTTTGTTCAATACTTCAATTGAAACCAATAATTTGCTCAATCCTATTCCAAAAGCAGTTTCAGATTTGTGGGTTTCAAATTAATGTGCTTCTTTATCTTGAAAACAGAACAGATGAAAAACAATTCATCTTGCATTTGCATATTGCTACAAAGATTGAAGAATGTTGTGCCCAAGAACTAACTTAAATTTAAAATGTGATTATTTGTTGCTCTTTTAGGTCAATGGTGAAATGCTGCTTTTCAAGTCAAAAAAAGTTGCTATCAAAATTTGTTACTTGCTTCTATCTGAAACTTGGCTGGAAGGTTTTGGCATTAAAGATTCAAGTTTCAATATGAAGTTAGCTGAGCATGGATGAAGCCAAGAAATTGAAGATGGATTAAAGGCCAAAAAAGACAATTTTATTTTATATTTGAATATGTATAGAAAACAAGTTATAGGGAATGTGTTCAACCTTTATAGCAAGGATGTAGAGCAAAGAAAGTGTGACCAAACTATACACTGTTGAAATTGTATTCTTTGTTATAATGAATGAATTCAAATTGCATTTCTCTATCAATGACAGTGTACATTTCTTTTCTTTGGTGTGGCTTTATCTATTAACATTCAGTACAAAAAATGGATCCTAGACATAATGTACCACACATCTTCATCTGAATCAGAAGTTGGCTCCAAAACAGAACATTCAGTAGTCTTGTTTGAAACAAAAACATCTTAAATATAACAAAAAAGCATAGTTGGCTCTACATTGATCAATCTTCTTGACTTCCAAGATTTGTAACTCCATCACAGATTCTTGGATCTTCAAGTGATTGTAAAGGATGATCAAATGGTGCCTATATTTTAGAGAAAAATATTAGAACATCTAAAATAATTATCAAGCATAACAATATCATTCAATAAACCTTACCATCAAAAAACCAGTAAAGCTAGTAAAACCAAATGGTCCATAAGTAGCTTTGTTATCCTACCATAAAACATAGAAAGATTTTAAGCAATTAAGGACAACTAAGAAGTACAGAACTAAAAGGTTTCAGTACATTACTAACAATGGATTGTTGATTATATGAGGCATTGACACTTGGCGTAGCTATAAGAGGGGGCATTCCACATGGCACACTTAAAGCAGCATTGTAGTCCTACAAAGAGCAAGATATAATGTGACTTAACATTCTTAGCAAAGCAATATATTCATGAATGGTTACCATAGATTGTTGATGACTTTGTTGATTGTGGGTTGCATTAGCACTAGGAATAGCTATAGTAGAGGGCATTCCAAATTGCGCTTGACTTGCAGTAACATCATAATCCTACAAGAAGCAAGAAATAATATGACTTATTAACTTTCTTTGCAAATAAGCATTTTAAGTAAATAATTACCATAATTTGTTGTTGACTTTGTGAGACAGAGGTATTTGAAACTTTCTTTTTTCTCTTTGGTTGTTTCTCAACCCAGCTTTTTTCTCTTTTTGACCTCTTTTTACCCTCTTTTTTTTTGAACCCCTTCACTTGTGCCACTTGTTCATTGCCGCTTGTATTCACTTGTGAGTCCTCTAGACTTATTCGCCTATGATAAATCTCCGATACTTGTTTGCCCAACTCAACAATAGCTTTACGTAGAAATAGTATGCTTCTTGGTTGGCAGATGCTTCAGTTGCTATTCTTAGAAGTTCGGGACAAATGTCTCTATAGCGCTGTGTGATAGCTAACTTGGCATCTTCATCTTCATTTCTCCCAATAGCAACATTAGTACCACTTCTTGCATCTTTCGTCCACCGTTTTAAAATATATTGATCGGCTACCAACTTGATATCCACAACACTAAATACTTTTAGTGAATGACAACATAATATGCCAATAGTCTCAAACTTCCTACATGAGCAAGAAATTGACTTATCATCGAGGTTAAATGAAACCTTCCATTCTTTTGCATAGTGGAACATAGTTATAACATACTCAATCAATGGAGGAGTTTCAATCTTATGCTTTACACATGCAGCATCACACAACTCCCATTGTTTTTGGAAGAGTTCAAAAATATCTGAGGTGTAAATTTTTGCCATCTGTTGCAACATAGGAGAATACTGATTCTTTAATCTTGGTAATTTTTGCCGGGCTTCAAACTCATGCTTTAATTCATTATATCGTTTATCTTCAACCATCTTCTCAAATCGCTTAAAGAACTTAACAATGTCTAATGTCGCATTTGTACAGCTTTTGATGTCTGCGTTTATACTTTCACTCAATTGTGTGCTTTGTATTCCCAGTGTGAAGGCTTTTTTCATGTGACAAGCTGCCCATTTATCCTTAATGCTATACATATGGGTCAACCAAGCATTCTCGCGTACATCATATCTTGCAATCAAGTTACTCCATTCTGCTTCAAATTGTGCTTCCTCCTCATATTCATACATGCATGCCTTAATGTCTGTCAAGAAACAAGATCCATCTTTCATCAAATTACCTAGATGCTTGATGCCATTTTGCATCAAGTGCCATGTACATAATCCATGACAAGTGTTGGGCATAACCTCTTTAAGTGCTCGAATCATAGCTTTATCTTGATCAGTAAAGATGGTTTGCGGCTTTTTTTGCTTGTGGGCTTCTAAAAAAGTTTCTAAAAGTCACTTGAATGACTCTAGAGTTTCATCATACAATAAAGCAGCTCCAAAAATAACTGCTCCTCGATAATGGTTGAATCCTGAGAATACTGCAAGTGGTCTGTGTGCTCTGTTAGTACAATGTGTAGTGTCAAGACATAGAACATCACCAAAATAGCTGTAATCAACAAGCATCCTTGCATCTGCCCAAAACACATTTGTTATTTGTTCATCTGAATCCATTTGATATGCATGGTAGAATGATGGATTTTCAACAGATTGTCGTTGAAAGTATTGCATCAGACAACCCGCTTCTCCGTATATTAAACTCCTTTTTCTTTTTGTTCGAAGGTAGTTTTTTTTATCCAACCTTAGATAGCCAAGATTATTTCTTCCTCCTGCTTGAGTACTCATCAGGTCAAATGCTTCTCTCTGTTGAAGGCCAGCATCATCTGCTAACTCAATCTGATAACATTGAACTTTAGAAATATTTCTCTGAGATGCCAACATATGGGTTGTTTCTGGAAGATGAAGAATATGATTATGTTCTTCCACAAAGTCATACACTTTAAATTTTCCATTCACATTGACAACTCCCATCCTTGCTTTACAATCAGTTCTGGTCTCAGCTCGCGGATTACTTGTTAGATAATCTCTCTTATCTGGCTTCCGCAAACCCTCTTTGCAACAAACAAATCTGCATGTCCCGATGGAGCCATCTTTTTTCCTCTTGTTATGGTATTGTTTCCTCACTCCAAACCCAACTCTTCCACCATAATCAACCCAGAACTTTCAAGCAGCATCTATGCTATCAAACATCATCTTTAATTTAGGCTTCCAATCAACCTCCATTTTATATCAAGAAGTCTGCAATAATGAAATTAAGAATATGATAAATCAAATTTTCACAACTATTATTAAAAATGATTGGTGTTATTATTATTAATGCAAGAGAACTAAAAAAGAAAAGCTATTAAAAAATGGATAAACAACCATTATTCATCCTATTTATTAATATGATATGAATTTAAAATATACTTACAATATTAGCATTAAACCATGAAATTTTGTAGCATTACAAATTAAAAGACATATTATAAATAATAATAATAATAATAATAATATGTATTTACTACTTTAGCTTATGTAAAGTTGGTCTATTAAATAAATTAAATTAATGATAAATTGTTGTATTACTATCTCAAAGTCATTCCAAAGGATATAATGAAAAAAAAAGGTTATAAATAATTTTCTTAACACAAGGAAATATTAATATTACATTGTCTTTTGATAAAAAGAAAATAAAAATAAGAAAAAAGATATTTTTTCCTCCATAGCATCAGACATTACAAGAAGCTTTCTTATCATACAAATTACCAAAATATTTCTTATCTTACCCTTGAAAAACTGGAGCACAAGCACCAAAGTTTGATTCAACGAGATTTTAATTGTGGCGCACTTCAACTGCAATCAGAGTAACAAGGAAGACAGCAACAGAGGAGGAAGAGAGAAGCGAGAACACAGATGGAGGAAGAAAACAGAGTTGGTAAAATGGAGGGAAGTTTCTGCATTTTTGCCTCCATTAAATATGCTTCGTTTTGCATTTATTGAAATTCTTCATTTTTTTGTCAAAACGCACCATTTGAATTAGTTGAAACTCTGCGTTTTGCCCTGTGCAGAAAGCTCTCTCTTCTGGGCTGTTGGATGCATTCGATGGTGAGGATGAATCACTGCAGACAGTATGGGAGAGGTCATGGGAGAGGATCCGAACGCTCCAACTTTCATATTAGTTGAAAGTCGAATAAAAATGCCCAGGACCAGGAGTCTTAAAAGAATTTTCTTTAATGAAAATAATAAAAAAAATTGAATAAAATAAAATATAATGAAATAAATTATGTTTGATATAACTAAAAAATAAAAAAATTACTTTTGTTTGGTTAAATGAAATATGAATAAAATGAAAAATATTTGAGAATAAAAGACCAAAATGTCCTTTAAAATAATATTTAATAGTAAAAATAATAATAATAATTTAAATAAATAGCAAACAATGAAATTACATTTTTAAAAAATAAAAAATTCAAAATTTCTAATTGAATAGTTAAAAATTCTGACTATATATCAATAAAAAAATTCTTTTTAAAACTTATCCGACTATTAGTTGATAAGATGATTTTCAACTATACATCAATCAATATAAATATATATATATATATACGTTTTACATTTTAATGTGGCAAAATCTTTTATAAAGCAATAATTTAAAAAAATATTTTAATTTTAATATCAAATAATGGTTTTATTATTATTTTTAAAGTATAACTACTATTAATTATTTCTATAATTAATTTTTTAAAATATTTTTTATTATTTCTTTTAAAAGTATTATTAATTATTTTTTTAATTACAAAATAATATGTATTGTAATTAATTAATAGTTTAGATATTTACAATTTCTTTTTTTTTTGTTACTTTATTTTCCTAACTTTTGATTTTTGCACAGAGTTGATGACCACACACTGAAAGGAAGGTGGGATATATTTTCACTGATCTTCGATAAATGGGTATGCCAGCTTATACAATAGAGAGGGGCAAAAGGATCATCATTTCATTTTGGTTTCAAAACGCTGCTTCAATCTCACACACTATAGGAGGGAAAGTGCAGAGTAGGACAAGGTTTTATTTCCTCTCCTAAATCTACTAATCAAACGTTCAAACTTTCAAAGTATGTTTAGATGAGTGATATAAAAGAGAAACGAATATAAAACATAAATAAAAAATTATATTTATATTTTTTAAAAAAATAATTTAATAATGAACATAATAATTTAATAAATAAATATAATAAATATTATATAAACTAAATAAAAAAATACATTTATCTTACAGTCAACTAAAAGCATTAAAATTGCTTTCACCTTACTTTCCCTAAATCTATGCCAAACAGGGCGAAGCTTTCAAAAGTGATGGTGAGCCCCGCAGAGGCATGCTTAATCTAGTCTCATACATTGTTCCTATGATTAGGGATGGGCACGAGTCATGATGAATCAGGATTTGCTTCAATTCGAATCTCAATATAATTTCCACTTTGAGACAAAAATTCATTTTAGATTGTATTTGGCCAACGGGTTAATTTTTTTTTAATTTTTTTTAAAATTTATATTTTTATATTTGTTCAATTATTTTGAGTATATAATCATTTTTTTAATATATTTTTTAAAATTTATGCAATGAATATAAAAAAATATGAATTCAAGGGAGAAAATTAAAAAAAATACAAATATAATAGCTAAAATTTAAAAAAATATTTTTTTTAAATTTTATTTTTCTTACATGAATGTGATAATTATATTTAGGAAATCTCTAACATAAATTTTGACCCCTCTAGTTATTTATAATTTATAAAATATATTTAAAATTTTTTGACTAAAATTATAAAAAAATTCTTAAAAAAAGAATTTTTTTTAATTTAGTCCCTATTTTTTTATATAAATATATATATATATATACCTCAGATCGGGCCGAGCTCAGTAGGGCCAAAAAATTATCTTGAATCTCATCCCAACTTGAAGTATTATCCCGACTCGACCTTATTTCAATTTTTTTTGTAATTTTCTCGACCTGTCCCGCCCTTGATTGTGCATTGGGTCGGGATAGACCAACCGGGTCGGGACAAATTTGCACACTCCTACTTTTGATGCTGTAACGACCCTAACTTCTAATTATCATAATTAAGGTTAAGTATGTGATTAATAATCATAAATCAAGGTTTGAAATCATTAAGATTAATTACATAAAAAAAAGTGAAAAATTTTAAAACCTTAATATTGTTAAGGTCATTAGCTAGACAACCATAATTATTCGAATGTACAAGTGAATGTAATTATCAATAAGGAGCCTTTGATTCTTTCATCAATCAATTCCAACTCATAAAATCCTCCTACAAGTATTTCTATATCATTCCTTAGCATTACCTTAAGAGAAACTAAGGTTTCTAGGTGAATATGAGCAATAGAGCACTTTCGCCACGACTAAATTCCCTTGCGCCGCCGCCAATTACTCTCGAGTTCAACTCCTTACGCCTTCACAAAATTTTCACATTTCGCTGCGGTCAAATACCCCTTTCGCCGCGGCCAAATACCCTCTAGAATACCCCCAAATCTGCCTCTCAGATTTAGCCGCGGCTAACCTCACTGTTCGTCGCGGCCAATTGCTTTCTGTTTTCTTTCTTGATAGGTTCGCCACATTTGGCTAAGGCCAATTAAATGTTGGCCGCGGCCAATTCTCCTCTGTTACCATTTGGTCGAGGCTAATTAAATATTAGCTGCAGCCAATTCCCTTCTGTTTCTATAACTCCCAAGATTTCATCTCATACTCTCTAATTTTCCCTCTAACAACACTCTAAGCCACTTTAACTTAATTTGTGAATATTTAGTATCAAAACTCATATGAGGCTCTTTAACTCTCTAGTCATCATAAACCAGTGAGTTCATAGATCAATGACAGCAAAGAGTTCACACACTACTTACATTTCCATTCAAACATAAGTCCCATTAGAAATTTCATACATCACTAGTTTAAATTGACATATGATGTATCAAATGATTACAGTCCCTATACTTGGCAATTCACGATGCAATGCGGCAATTACATAAAGCTAGTAGTCTAATTATACAAATACAATCTGATGAGATTTCCAAACCTACCTACTAATAAACCATATAATAAGTTTCCATTAATTTTCTCCTTGCCACTAAAAGGTCCGATCCCTGAAAATATTAGCCCACAATCGAGGTGAGATATACAATCTTAGTAACAAGAGGAAAATTTTATATATATGTATAGATTAATCAATACAATATAATTTCATATCATCAATACCAGAACCATCAATTCAATTTACAAATGAACTAGTTGAGCTACCAATGACTACTGTCCCATACCAGTAATCATACACAACATGTTAATGGCCAATAACACCGGGAGAGATTTGTCCTTGGCACCTACTCCATAATGAGCACAACCAGGGCTCAATGCATCTGAGGTCTGATCACAACCTAGTACTCGATCGAAGCACATGCACAGGTGATAACCGCACCACAGCTCCACTATGGACTCATAAGGTCCAATCACAATAACAATTTAAGTAGTCAACCAATCAGTTAACATTTCAAAATCATATATGTGCAAATAGTATCATATTAATATGAACATATACATGGAATTAGAAAATTAACCTCAATTACCTCAATGAAGCTAATTACTCATCTTCTAGCTACCATTATAATTCAAATGCACACCAAGCCTAAAACAAGTATAGTCATCATCATTTCTAGCAATAAATCATATATTCAAAAGGTTAAATCACCAATGGCTACCTAAAAATTACTTACCTAGTTTCTTAAAAGGTCAATTGCACCAATTCAAGGTCAAGATATCAAAACTCACAATGGTTTACTCCCCACATTTCCATTTTCGTACATATACAAGCCATGCACCAAAAGTCAGTCTAAATAATGGAAATTTAATACATACATCTCATAAAAATGAGAGAAATCACTTACCCATATATCTAAGAGGTTAAATGGACTGAGTTGAGTCTCAATTACCAAGAACATATCATGAGATATTCCCAAATTCAGATTTGAGTCATTAAGCCCAGAAAATTTAGTTTTCCACCATTATTTCCTTATAATTTCGCACAATAACAGAACCCATTATAATAATCAATCTTTAGGGGCATTTTCCAGCAAAGTAATACACAAAATGGAAGAGAAATGCTTACCTAATCATCCCTCTAACCTCTAACTCCAAAAATCTTGCAACAAACATCCAAACACTAAATTTTAGATTTGAGAAGGAGATCAAAATGCTCAAAAGCAAAAACTAATCGGGCCAAAACGAAGAGGAGAATGAGAAGGACATGTTTTATATAGATTACCTTGGCCAAATCTTCTTCTAGAAGTGAGAAATGATGGAGGAATGCAGAAAACCCTAGCCTCCTCTCTTCCTATGCAAAAATGGAGTTCTCCCTTGCCTAAGATTGAGTTGGTCTGTAGAATAAAGGGTAAGGGGCTGAGTAAGTTAGGGTTTTAGATGGGTTTAGGCCAATCCTAAAATCCAAAATTCACTTAGGTTCAGATATGTGCTTATTGGGCCATATGTTGATGGGTTTAGTTGATGAAATGAGAATTGGGCTCTCAAGAAATGAGATTGGACCTTCTTACCAACTACAAGTGGGCTTTCTTACTTAGCTCATGGCAAAAATACATTGATCATAGGGCCCAAATTAAATGTCTAACTCCCCTTAGTTAATTCCTTAATTAAATCCATAACCATAATTAATATATATTCATCTAACAATAACTAGACATGATTATTAGCTCGAAATGTCTAAAATAAATCCATTTCTTTAGAAACCTTATTTTTCTTTTTCTTTTTTCCAAATCCCTGTCTTAATTCCTTAATTCACCACAATCCTCATTAATAAGTTCTAAGGTGTTACAAATGCACCTATTTCTCTTCTCTCTCTACATTCCCATTCCATTAGTCTTGGCGGAGACAACTTTGCACACCCTTACCTTTGATGCACCCATTTCTCTTCCCTCTCCCCATTCCCATTCCACCACCACCAATTTTTGTAACAACATTTTTCTCTAATTATCATTTTATTCTCCTCATCTATTATTTAAAATTTTTTATAAATTTATAATTATATATAATTATTTGAAAATTTTTGTGCTATTTTTATTTTCTCTTCGCCTTGTTTTCCCCTAATTTTCATGTATAGCACAAGGCCTCACATACTTTGTTATTATTCTCATTCATTTGTAAGTAAAATTAAGAACGGATAAATTACTCCTTTGCTTTTTTAGAAATCTTCAAATCACATGTTTTTTTAACTGTAAAAAATTACACTGCCTTTCTTTTAAATAAAAAAATGCGCTACATTTTTTATAATAAAAAATAAGATATAATAATTTTTTTATCAAAATATTCTTATATCTATGATTTATATAATATAACAAGTATTTAACTAATATAAATAAATTTTTTAAACCTAAAAAGTTATAAAATTATTTAATTAAATCAATAATGATTTAAATGTTTTATTCGAATATCATTTATTTTACATTCAAAACTATAAACTTAGTTTATTATTATACTTATGACGATGCTTATATTTAAATATATATATATATATATATATTTAATGTATATGTTATTGTTGAAATGAAATATTATCAAATATTTCTTTTTATTGATTAATTATAAAAAAAAATTATTTTACCAATATGTCCTTTGTTGTTAATAAATAATTTCTGTTTTAATTTTATTTAAAGAAATATTAATAATTATTTTTTAATTCACAAAACAATTTTTTATAATTTGTAATCTGAATATTTAATCCTTTTTTAACTCTCAAAATAAAAAGGATTAATTTATCCTTTCTTAATTTTACTTACAAATGAATAATAATAATAATAATAATAATAATAATGATAATGATAATAATAATCTAGGCGAGGCCTTCTGTTGTACATGAAAATTTAAAAAAGAAAACTTGGGATAAAGAGAGAGAAAAAAAAAGCACAAAGATCTACTGTCAATGTAGTTTGTGAATAGTATTTGAAAGAAAAGTATTGTGAGTTTATATATGTAATTTTATAAAAATGTTCCAATAATGGATGAGAAGAATGAAATGATAATGAGGGATAAATGTCGGTACAAAAATTGGTGGTGGGATGAGAATGGGCAGAGGGACGAGAAATGGGCTCACCACCACCACAATCTGGGCCTGTCACCATGACAGGCTGAAGTTGGACTTTGTATGTCCCACTTCTTTGCAAATTGTGGTTGTAAAGTCTGATATTAGTGAAAATTAAAAAAAAAAAAAGATATATAAAGTCTGATTGTCATCAAAACTAGAGGAAATAGGATTAATATATTGGCTGGGTACGAATTTAGAAAAATTCTTGGATACACAGTAAAATTTGGCTAAAAAGACACTGAAATAGTGTTGTAGTTCCATGCACTGGTTTCTTAGTTGCTTCGTAGACAGTCATATTTTCTCACTTTCACACCCCACGTTTCTACACTCTCTCTTGTTGACTGACTTTGCTGGGTATAAACTGTAAAGCATGTTTATTATTATTATTATTATTATTATTATTATTATTATTATATGCACACATAGATATAAATATAATGATGAAATCCTAATTCATATAGAATTTAGGGAAAACTATACTTTATTGTTCCAATTTAAAAATATTTGTATTAAAAATTTTAAATTTTAAATTATTTTAAAAGACATTAAAATCAAAATCTTTAAGTTAAGATCCTGAATTGTAATTTTTTATATAATTTAAATATTTTGTTTTAAAAATTTTTAAAATTTTTTAAAATTAAAGTATTTCAATATAAATATTTTAAACTTAAAATTCTGAATTATAATTTCCTCCAAATATTTAAAGGTGTGATTCTTCTCTCCAAGTTTGATGTGCTATAATGTGCTCTTGCATTAAGGAGTTACAGGTAATCTACGTGCAACTTAAAGACTTAATATTAATTAATATAAAAAATAAATCAATCCTTTTAAAATTAACTTAATCTATTTTTTTCTTGGATAAATTGAGCTTATTTAAATTTTTTTATAATGTAAATTAGTTAACATTTAGATATTATTTTTAAGATATTTACTATTAAATTCTTTAATAAAAATATAACATATAATTTCTTTAAAAAAAATTCACCACTATATTGTTCACTATGTAAAAATATTTCTCTATATATTATAATTTAATTGAACAAATTTATAACAAAAAATTACACACACACTCACACACACACAAACATATATATAAAGCAACATAGGATTTATTTGAGATAAAAATAAACTCACATTTTTACTATTCTCAATATATTGTTATTGGAAAAAACTAATTACTTTGCCATCGAGAATGTTTAAAATATATTAATGTATAATCTTGCCCACGTTTCAAACTTAAGAACATATAAAGGTTTAAATACCATAAGAAAATTTACAAATTTGTAAATATAAACATATATCGACTCCTTAAATTTGTACTAAATGGGACTAAAAGCATTGAGTCAAATAAAATCTCCCATAAACAAGTATTAAGAAGCTTTGAAGTTAAAAAAAAAAAAAAAAGATACCATATCAATCAAATGTGAACCTCTTTGAACAATTGAATGATTAAAGAAATCAAATAATTTTTTTTAAACCAAAACTAACATCTCATTCGCTTAATGTGGAAGATTGAGAAGAATGGAGATTCTTTGCTTAGCAAAGCTCTTTTTAACTTTTATATATATGTATGTATGTATATATGTATTCTTTAAATGCACCTAAAATTCTATATTAATATGCATATTGTTTAATTTAATAAGTTTTGCACAGAAAAATAACTCAAAATAAAATTGTTGATAATAATTGTTGTGCATTGTATTTTTTTATTAAATCAAGTAGTATATATATAAAATGTTGTAAATTTTACTAATATATGAATCTAGTTATATTTTAATATATATATATATATATAATTTGAAAACAGTTGTGCACACAACAAAAGGATCGCTATTCGATTGATAACTCAGTGTTAAATTCTTGATACAACTGTAGGTTTTATCTTATGTGACACATGGAATGAGACTTATAGTAAATATTCAAGGAGAGGGTATGTCCTATTAATGTAAATAGTATTCGTAATTATTTATTTTTCAAGTTCATAACCATTGTTTTTATATCCATTGACTCAAAGTATATTAGTTAAGTATTATTTTTATTTCAAAAATTTGTAAAGCAAAGAAAATGTCTTGTAGAAAGTGATTTTGACAGCTCGAGAGCAGCCTATAAAACGTAAATGTTAAAAAAACAAAAAAGAAGAACTTATGAAGTTCTTAGAAATTCAAAATCCCCATATGGCAGGATAAGAAAAATAGAAAAAGTCTTTGTTTAATAAAGTAACTTATCATATATAAAGCCATAAAGATTCTTGAGCTAAATTTGCACCGTTGAGATCTATTTTTTTTTTAATTTTTAATCTCAATTATTTATTTTCTTTTATTTGGATACCATTTCTATTTTGAATGAAATAATTTCTTTCATAAAAATTAAAAGATTATTTTTATTTTGTATTTATTTATTTTAAAATAAAAAATGGATAATTAAAATAAAAAACTTAAAATCTAAATCATCTATATTATATTTGGACCATTCAATTGTGCTCTGCAGAGTAAGGAATCTTTATCCAAATATAAAGGTCTTATTGCGTGTTACTTTACCAATTTGTCCTTTCATCTTTTTCATATGCTGCCTTTAAGTAATGGAGGATTGGTTAAGGATTATCTTTTAATGTAATTTGGAAACAATGTTAATCTCAATCACATTTTAGAAAAATGGAATTAAATCAATAATTAATTAATATATTTTTTAGCCCATAAATATTAAATTTTTAATATATATTTTTGAAAAAGGTTATAGTTGAAATCTTTTAAGGTTTTATTTGAAATATAAAAAATATGCGAGAAAAAAATAAAACATATGATACATATAAAACAAGCGAAAACTTACACGCGAAAGAAAAACATGACATTAAGAAATTAGATGATATCGTTTTTTTATGTTATTGTTATTACAAAAATGAGATAATTAACTTGTCTTTTTTTGTTCATTTGGTCTATAAAGTTGAACATTACAGAGATATATATTTATTGAGACATGATTAAGTTTGTAAAATTTTTTAATGTTATATGATTGCTTTCCTCGGCAGTTGAAGTCGATAAAGAGGACAGTCCTATTTTAATCCTAAGTGAACTTTTAATTTAAATTTTTACATATTATTTTTAATTTATTTTGTCAAAATTTTTATTTAGAATAATTTTAAAGACATAAAATAGTAAAGTTAATTTTCCTTTTCCAAAAAAATCCAAGCTTGTGATATTGATTTTGTGGGATCCAATAATCAAGTCACCAACTGACAAAAGTCAGGTCAAATCAAACTTCCGGCAATTTTGTTTTTTTGGTGGATGAAACTTTTTGACTTTTACACTAAAATTTTTGTTTGACGAATTTTACAATGTAATTGTTTTTTTATTTAATAGATTTGCTTAACTTTTAATTTTCAAAACCTAATAATTGTACAGATTAATTTACTTAACAAGGTAAGCATTTTGATCACTTGACAAAAGATCTTGATACAAATGATGCAGTTGAATACATTTTTATCATTAATTCTTTAATTAAAAAAATTATAAATGCATAATGTTTTAATATCACACAAGTATATAATTTTTATTAAAAGTATATAAAAGTCTTTTTTATTTTTAAAATATATATTTTAGTTTAATTTTAAAATTTTTAACTAAAATACTATTTATAAAAAACATGAAAGAATGGTTAATGAAGAATATTTAAAATTAAATTAAAGTATAATGTAATTTTTTTATTTTAAAAAAGTATATATATAAAAAATAAAAAATTTATATAATTTTAAGAAAATTTAAGATAAATATATATAATTTACTTAAATTTTTATAATTTAGCATTACATAATTGAAATAAAAATATTATATATATATATATATATATATATATATATATAATTTTATTAAATAACTTAATACTATAAACATAAGAAATTAAACGTAGTTGAAAACGAAGTTATTATTTTTAAAAAAATATTAAATAAACTTAATTACTTGGGAAGTAAGTTCTGATGTTAGCATTTTTCTTAATTATTATATAAGTAATAAATTGATTTCCTCTCCGCTAGTAATCTTGATTATCAGCATTTGCAGACAAAAATCAACAGTGTGATTTTGACGGTAAAGAAGATCCAATAATGGCAGGCTGAGATATGACATACTTGCCGTGCTCTTCCGGCGTTTTACTGAGGACTTGCCTACGAATGGAACTTCAACTGATTCTAACTGTCGTCTTCGTCGTCGTTTCTGCAACCGTCGCCGCCGATTACGTTCGCCCATTGCCTCGCAAAACCCTTCATTTCCCATGGGATTCGAAGCCCGCTTCCTACCCCCAGCAGGTGATATATCGCTTTTGTATGATTCTTTCATTCTCTGTGGCTTCCAGCTATATGATCAATTGTAGAATCTTCGATCTCCTTTGGTCCGATTTTTAGCTGCTTTTAGTTGTTCTGCATCTGTGTTCTTTTTGTTTTTTTTTGTTTTTGTTTTTGTTTTTGTTTTTTTCAATCAGAAATGGTTCCTCCGTTAAGTTTCCGGTATTTCTGCTGTCAGAAAATTTCCCTTCGCTTTGCACTTTATTGAGTATTATTGCTTATTATTGATTATAGATTGATCAGATATGCATAAAAAATACAATAACTAATATAAATATTCGTATGTCCAACAAAGTGAAAATTTTGAATAATGTTTAAAATTATTCTTCGCTGGTACTCATATTTACCATAAATATTCAAACTGCTGAGTTTTAAGAGCATTTTTCTCACTCGATTTTTTTTTCTTTTGGGTGTTATGGGTTACACCTTTTTCATAAGCTTTCTAGTGCGGGAAATGAGATTAAAAAAGAAACATGTAATCCTTCGATTTTTTTTTTTAATTTTTTGGAAGTTTGTGACACTATGACTATGTGGATCTGCCCATTATTCAATGCAATGATTTCTCAGATTTTTCCCCCATATTTATGAGAAGTGAGGAGTGCAGCGAATGCCCTAGTTTGTTTGAGAATCTTTGGCTGAGTTTGCTTCATTTGTGAGATACATGGTGCTATGCAAGTTGATAATGGCAAATGGTATTTTTTCTTTTTTTTGGGGGGGGGGGGGGGGGGTGGGGGTTAGTTTATATGGTTTGTCTTTGCAATTGAAACAACTTGCCGACGGCTTTTCATTGTTTGTGATAATATATATGGGGTGCTGTTGGAAATTCTTGGTGTAGGATGTTATTTTCTAAAGCACTTCATCTACTTACTAATGGAATGCAAGTTGTCGCCTTCTTTTCTGTCTCCATATTTCTTATAGTAGGTATCAGTTTTATATTGTCATAGTCATCATCATACTTCGAGTTTCAGGGAACTGCTCTGTTCTTTGCAGTTTATTCACGTTTTCAAATATAAAATTTACATATTATTATATATCATGTATGAGACATTGAGAATCTTGCTTCTGATAATATGTTCATGAATTTATCTTTTTGTTTGTCTTTTCAACTTTCTTGTTAAGTTATTATATTACAGTATGCAGAGGTATCTCTGATGCTAGAACTTTACAAGTCAGTGGAGATAAAAGAGGCCTTTTGTGTGGGCTTTCTCATCAGAAAAAATTCTTTCTTTTTGCCCTTGTCTTTGACTAACCTCTAGACTTCTTTCTGCATTCTTTTTTTTATTTTCAAATTAAATGGGATATCACAGAAAAAGAAAAGAGTTCAGATTTGCCTACAACTCTGCTGAAACTGTTTTTTAGACATAAAGAAGGCCACAGGTTAGTAGTTTCAAAAGGGCGGAATCTTTCTTATTGTGCTACTTCTTTGATAATAGCCATTGCATTTGCTGTGGCATTAGCTTTTTAATTCATATGACGCATTGCAAGGGATTGACGGCCTTGATTTAGAGACCTGCAGGCATCAATTGCAGGACCCTTAGCATGGTTGGCATTAACTGTCCTGAGATAATCTAGAGCAAGTTCAGAGTCAGAGTCAAGACTTAGTTTCTTTTACCCATATAAACAGCAATATCCCTTTCTTCTTATTTGATATTTGGTTGTAATGACTCTTTCTGAGAGTATGATATGTAGGAGCTTATATTGCTGTCTTAGAACCATTTTTTATTGACTCAAGTGATGATATTAAACCATGGTCCTCTAATTTTTACACCCTTACTTATTGGGTTTATAGCACTAATTTCACTGTCTAGTCTATCATAATGAGGCCCCAATCACGAATCTTGAAATGACATGTGTTCACAATAGATTGTATTTATGCAGATGATTACTAGGCTTTTTGTTTTGTGAAGTTGTATAAACTTTAAACTTTAAACTTAAACCGCCACCTTCAATTTGGGTAAATTATTGCCAATTCTAGGACAGTTCTGTGAGCCATGCTGCTCTGCTTTTATTTAGTCTTTTCTCAGGCCATTGTATTTAACTCTATGTAATTTCATATATGATACAGTCTTGTTTATGATACTCAAGTTGCAGAAGTGTTTGGTGCAGGTGCACATTTCATTGGCCGGAGACAAGCACATGAGAGTTACCTGGATAACTGATGATGATTCATCACCTTCAATCGTAGAATATGGAATGATACCTGGGAGATATGACAATTTAGCTGAAGGAGACAGCACCTCTTATAGTTATCTGTTCTATAGCTCAGGAAAGATACACCACACTGTAATTGGGCCCTTGGAGGATAGTACTGTGTACTTTTATCGGTGTGGTGGACAAGGTCCTGAGTTCCAGCTTAAAACTCCTCCAGCTCAATTACCAATTACTTTTGCTGTGGCTGCGGATCTGGGTCAAACTGGTTGGACTAAATCAACATTAGATCACATTGGTAAATGCAATTATGATGTCCACCTGCTTCCAGGAGATCTTTCATATGCCGATTATATCCAACGTCGATGGGACACATTTGGCAAGCTAGTGCAGCCACTTGCTAGTACAAGACCATGGATGGTGACACAAGGGAACCATGAAAAGGAGAGCATACCATTTCTAAAGGATGCATTTGAATCATATAATGCTAGATGGAAGATGCCATTTGAGGAAAGCGGGTCAAGTTCAAATCTCTATTATTCTTTTGAAGTCGCAGGTGTTCATATTATCATGCTTGGCTCCTATACAGATTATGATGAATACTCAGAACAATACAGATGGCTGAAGGTTGGTTGATTTTCCCAATTGATTAAGAGTTATATATTTGGATGCATAATTAAATATATTATTAGCTATTAAGTACTTAGATTAGATTAGATAATAAATATGGAAGAGAGAGCTTCCTGCGTCATTCCTTTGGCACATTGATGTACTCATAATAGAATTGGGGAAAACACAGCACATGCATATAAGTAAGATTAAATTGAACCTCTATGACATCCTTTTGGAGATTTAGCTTATGATTCATCTGTTTCATGCTGAAGGATCCTTATTTTGAAATATCTAGCCATGCAATCCAGGCATTGATGTTAATAGAGATTCCAGTTTTTGCCCACTCATAGATGTCTATGTGTGCTAGATCGCTGCACTGATTGATATTGGTTCAGGATGCCTCGAAGTTAAACTATCTAGGAAGTAAGTGATCATTACTTTGGTGTTGCATAGATGCAGGGTAGCTCAGGAAGGGTTTGCTTCTTTGCAATTGGATGTTAGAAATTTTAGATAGTTCTGATTTTCGAGTATTTTTCCAAAGAGTATATGTCATAAATATATTTTCCATTGGAGATTCTGATTTACCTAATATGTGGAGACTGCTATATCTCTGACATATTAAGACAAAACTTCACATTTGTTGTTTGTCCTGGCTTCACATACGCATTCTTTTCCATCTATATTGCCTTTAAATTAATCAGCAAGTGAGGGAGATTCTTTGAAGTTATTGTGCTGTTCCACTAACAGACTTTCTAACATACTATTATAATTTTAATCTCCTTATTTAATCTGAACCCGACAGCCTTAAATGTAATATGGCATTAGACAATGTATTATTAATTCTCTCCTCATGATGGCCACAAGTCCTCCATTACCCTGGGGTTTTACATATCGTTCTTAGCTTTCATTTGAACAGGGTTAATTTTATCTTATCCTATGCTTCATACATAAAAGATAAATCCCATCCAAACTTCAATTCTCTAATATTCTTGTTATTTTTCTACAGACGGATCTTTCAAAGGTTAACAGGAAAAGGACGCCTTGGCTGATTGTGTTATTTCATGTGCCATGGTATAATAGTAACAAGGCTCATCGGGGTGAAGGGAATGGTATGATGGCAGCTATGGAGCCATTACTCTACACTGCTAGTGTTGATTTAGTTCTTGCTGGTCATGTGCATGCTTATGAACGCTCGGTATGCCTAACATGGTTTAGCATTTCTTTTCTCTTTCAACGTGATTTCATGCCATTCGGGATTTTAATTAGTTATTTGTCCTGCTGACAGAAACGTGTGAATAATGGAAGACCAGACCCATGTGGTGCTGTCCATGTAACTATTGGTGATGGAGGAAACAGAGAAGGCTTAGCTTTTAAGTAAGTTACCATTGTCATAAACATTCCCAATTAGTCTATTTTCTGCATTGTTTTTTATGCTGAGCTCGTTTTTACTTCTTGACTTCTTGATCATCAACATGCATGTTGCCTTAAATATGCTTATCTGGGAGACCACCTAGTTGGTTGAGTGAGGCTAATGTTCAAGAGGTTTCTATGTACTCCATTTCCAATATTACTAAACTTTGAATTCTGCTTCTAAATTTATATAACAGTTGTCCAACTCAACAGTGCTGCCAACTGGGCAGCGGTGCCGCAGAATTCTTCCGTTGATCTTTCATAAATCTTTATATTGAATATAGGAGGAACAGACGGCTATAGTGAATATATGCCAAACCTTGTGGCTTTTAAAATCAGTTGTTTTATTCTGATTGTGTTTTCCTAGAATTAAGTTAGCCCACATAGCCCCTTTTCCGAGGAAAATTCTACCAAAAAAAGAAAGGAAAAAAAAAAAGCGGGGGGGGGGGGGGGGGGAGTGAATTAGAAAGCTCTTAAAACTCGTTTTAGATTGTCTCATATATAAAATCTGAGTTCTCTGCAATATTTCTATGGGCTTTTATTTCCCGAAGCACTTACCGGAGCTTGTACAGTGAAGCTTAGTCATTACATCATTATTCATTGACAGGTTTATAAACCCACAACCAGAGTGGTCAGAATTCCGGGAAGCCAGTTTTGGTCACGGTGAGCTCAAGATAGTAAATTCCACTCATGCCTTCTGGAGTTGGCACAGGAACGATGATGATGAGCCAGTAAAGTCTGATGATATCTGGATAACCTCTTTGGTTAGCTCAGGATGTGTTGATCAGAAGAGACATGAACTCAGAAATATGCTTATGACACCTTAAAATCCCTAAGGTCTGCTTCCGGCATTCCTCAACCAAAGAGATAGATAATGAAACAAATTGTATACCACATTACCACTAGCTAGCTACCTAAATGAGTTGGTTTCTGTGCTGCAGTTAGTAAATTGAGGTGTTTCAGTACTTTGCTGCATGGTTGTGCTTGTATTTACTCAAGGCCTGGTAGTAGTCTCTTGTAATTGATGGTCTTGTTTGTATTGTCCAAACTTAGAGTTGGTTTCTGTTTTGAGTAAAAGCTTATTGCTTGGGTAATCAGGGGCAAACGTTTCTCTATGTATTTCTAGGCAGGAATTTAGATTTGGATCTAATCTCGTGCGATGAGTAAAGGCGTGATAGTTCTAAAAAAGTCTACTCTCAAACAAAAACTATGAACTAAATTTACATTTTAGGCCCTGAAAAATATGACTAAATTGAGTTGTCCCCCAATAGAAAATAATTTATAGCTCAGTTCTCAACGTCTTTTGTTTGGGTCTAATTTAATTATTCTACAGGCTCACAAAAGAGCTTGTTATTATAATATTTTTTTTTTTAAAAGAAGAGGATTCGATTGTGCATTATGTTTTCCAGGGACAAAAACGGAATGGACATTATTTATGGAGTAAATTGTGAATTTAGGTAGAATTATGCAAAATAAACACACCCGTTGCCATTGGATTTTTCCTTTGTGCAAAGCCAATTAAATATTTATCATAATCTCATAGTATAAAAATTCAGTACTATTATTATATTCATATGTTGGGAAAAAAAATTCTCACTTAAAATTCATGATTCAATTTAATCATAATTTAAAATTAAATAATTTAAATTTAATAAAAAATTAAATTACATAAAAATATATATATAACTTTAAAATACCGATTGCTCAGTATTATAGGATACGCACATACACTATGGCAGATATACGTGTGCTTTCCTTGTTTGTGCTAGGACAAGGGCTATAATAATTATACTGTTGTGCTCGAAAATTTTAAAAATTAAAGCGTCATAAAATCAAAACTTAAGTTGCAATCTATGAAAAGGAGGATCAAAATTGCTAGAGTAATCCTATAGAGTTTTATCTCTTGAGAGGTTAGGTATATTTTTACCTATTAGATACACCCTTGAGATTTCTAGTTTAGTATTGAAAAATTATAGTGAAAATTTAAAGCGTAATGATAAGAAATATCAATCTCTTGAAAGAAAAAAATTCTCCAAATCACACGGGCAACTTTGAAACTGTCAGTAGGTGCTTATTTGGATAATTAAACTTCAGCTTTTGAGAATCCAATTACATTTATATCATCAATATTTGAAACCACTTTGGATTTCAGAGTACAAATTTACATGATCATATATAAGGATGGAAATATTATTAGCTTCTGAAGCAGTTAGAATTGCCAAAACACACAAGAACACAATGTTCACAACACCAAGTTGAACGAAACAACATATAATAGCAGATTTTTAGGAATTCTAAATTCTACTTTTTCATATCAAGTATTTAGTTAATTCTTTATAATTCTGGCATTTTTTACAATTCAAGCATAACACTACTGCTCGGAACAAAGACTGACACAGAACAAAGAATTTAAAAGTAAAGGTGAACCTTGGGATAGAGGTAATGCTGGATTTCTTGCATATCAACAATTTCAAAATTCTGGCATTTTTTACTAATCAAAATAACACTACTGCTTGGAATAAAGACTGACATAGAACAAATTTGCAAATAAATGTCAACTTCAGATAGAATTCAAAAATAGAGGTTAACCCTTGGGATAGAGGTAATGCTGGATTTCTTGCAAATAAACAATTATCCATTACATTGTCAAGGTATGTTGAGTTGTTAATTCAGCTGTCAAAGTATGTATTGCAGAATGGATGTCTACAACATAACCAGCGTAATGTTTCTTGTCTGCAACCCAACCGTTTGCTATCAGCTTCACTAACAAAGTATGATATATTACCGAAACATTTTTTTTATAACTCAACATCGTGTTATTGATTCTCCAAAAAATTCCTCCACATGTTACAATTCTATTAATGAACCTGATAGAAAATATCTAAAAATTAAATCTAAATTTTGCCCCTTAATTTCTAGTTTGATGAATACAAAAGTTGACTGGCAAACTCATTCTAAGCCACTTTCATTAGTCAAAAGAAAGGGTAACATACCATTAACCCAATTATTACATTGAGGACGAGCTGTCCATTACGATCAGGTAGAGGTCCTTCTGCTAGGGCCTGCTGAGAGTAAAGTGGAGTCAGTGCAACAGAGGCAGACTTAATCAAAATGACAGGAGCAACCAATCTTGCTAACATTGCAGAGCCTCTAATTGCAATACTCCATTATGGGTCTGAGCTCTGAACACTGGTGCTAATTTAAATTTCCTCTCCAAAGGATTATCTGCTCATCCTTGAACAAGATAGGGACACATGGAACTAGATCCTGCACTAACATGCACAAGGTTTGATATGTCATGCACATGTTCATTTCATACGAAGGATGGAAACTTAAAATTTAATGACTCAGAAGACATACTCTTAGCTTCACTCCAATCTTTTTGCAGTCGCTTGTACCTACGTGGGCACAGTCCAGTCTCACAACCTCCTCAGTCTTGAAAGCTTCCCTCACTCTCTCCACCACATAAACATAAACACCATTTCTTGCTGAACATGGAAATAACAACTCAGCATTTAGATTTTAGAATATGATGGGACCCAGTGCTACTTTGAACTGCATTAGAAAATCAAAGCAGTATCTTTTGTAGTTTTATAATACCCATATTCCTCACTTACTGAGTTTCATCAGAGGTGGTGAGTCCAGACCCCTGTTTCTCATTTCTTTCGTTTCTTCATACGTCAAACCCTCAATTACATTCTTCACAAGCCTTGGATAAATTGGTGCATAGGGCTTCCATAGCATAAGAGGAATAACTGGGCGATTCTTGGGATCATAATTTCGTCCCCTGTATAAAAGCAGGATATTTACGTTGAGGTAGATGATTTTTCCAGCAGATTTTTCCTGTAGATACAGCAATATATATATATATATATATGTACACATCAGTAAAAGTCTTCTGAAACTCAAGAAAGAAAGATCAGTGCTTCCACTGATAAACGCACATAAAAAAAAAAAAATATATATATATATATATGTTGACCTCAAGGTGGAAGCAAACATTGTCCATGTCAAGAGTTGGCACACCCAAGCACTTAATTCTCACAGCTTCAGCCTTTTTCCAATGATTATGGATGTCATCCAACATGTTGTGTGTGACTCCCCCCTTCCCTAGCACAAAATAAGAGCATTAGCTACTTGCCATCAGAATTAGCTAAAATCTAAGAACTCGTTTATCTATAGTTAAATAATTATCTTTCAAGAATGAGGAGGTAAACACCTTTTTTTTTTGGGGAGTAAAAAGTACATGGATATGGTCAAAAGCTATGCAATACACATAAACATGAGTTATGATGGTACGCAACTCTTCAAATTACAAATGGACATTTCAAAATTTTTCGTGCTGCTGCGTTCATGTTCCATGTTTATGTTTCCTAGGTCAAAAGCAAAGATGACAAGAAATATTAAAATTAATAGCTCTCCCCTATATAGCACCCAGCCATTCAAATAAGCGGCCAACAGGATTCTATTCCACAAAATTCTGACGTATATGGAAAAAAAAAAAATCTGGCTATTTCTCAATCTGTTCAATCTAAGTTTTTTTTTGGGGGGCTTCTAGCATTTACATATTTGCATCACAAGAGAGCACATGACTTCATACATAAGAATTTGATGAAGTGAGATATACCCAGATTGATCTGCCTAGCACAATCACTGTGTCGGTAACGTTCGACGAGCTCTGCCACCTCCTCCTCCGAAAGCGGGTCTCCAAGAACCCGACTCCGCTCCTCCGCCAACCTCTGCCGGTCCACTTCCTCCTGAACCGGCGCAGAAGTCCCTGTCCATTTGCGGTCGAGCCGGCCCGGTCCAAACGGAGAGAACTTGGGCGATTCTCGGAAACTTATGGGTTCGACGGAGTCGTTAATCTCAGAGTAAGAGTATTTGAAATCGAATGGAAGGTCCGATTTCAGAGGGAACTTGGTGTCATCCTTGATACTCAGAGCTTCCTTCGAGGTTTTGTTCTCGGATTTCTTGGGGTTTGGAGATTTGTAAGCAGGAGAAAATGGCGGGTCGTAAATGTCCTCCTCGTCAATGGATTGACTCAGAAAACGACGGAGAGAGAGAGGAAGGGTTTGGGATCCAGGAGCTAAACGACGGCTTGAGAATGAGAAGAGCCTCAGCATTGGGCAAAAAGGGGGCCCAAGGAGCTCTTTGGGTCGCCGGTATCGGTGTGCGGTGCCGAACTCAGCTCCGATGACGCTGCACTTGGAGTATGGGTCTTTTCAAAGTTAGGAGTCACCTTACTAAATTTCGGAAGCGTGAAAAATGGTAAATTAAAAGGAAAAAAAATCCGCTGATTCAAGGTTAATCGAAAAAATGCCACTGAGCTTGCAACGTTCTTCTTGAGAGCGAATCGGCTCCAATAATGAACATCATTGCACGGGCACAATACTCTCCTGTTTTTTAGGATTAAAAAATTAATGTAATATATTTAAAAATTATAATTAAAAAAATTTAACTACAAAAAAAATTGCACTCTAAAAGATAGCAACTTGTTACTGATGTGCAATCAAATGCGAACAGCTTCTGTCCGGTATTAATGCAAAGTGAACGGTCAAGATCCAAGGGAGAAAAGCTGCTTTATTTTATTTTTTGTTCATTTTTTTTTTGTTTTTCAAAGTTATATTATTATTGTCCCGTTCAATCTACGCCAAAATTGAAAGCGAGTAAATTTCTTCAATTCTAAAAAGATAAATTGCATGTAATCTCTTTTAATTTTTAAAATTTAATAATAAATCTTTTACATTTTTGGATTTACGTTGATAACTCTTTATCGTTAATTAATTTTTTAAGTTTTAAAGAATAAAAAATTATCTACATATAATATAAATTTAAAAAAAATTATGTGATTTTTTCCATTTTTAAAATATTAAGAAAATTTTTTAAAAATTAAATTGGTATCACTAAAAGAAAATTAGATTGAACATTTTTAACATTTATAATTTAAAATTTATATCTAAGTCTCTACAATCTTAAAAATTTTAATTATTTTACAACATCTAAATTTATAACTAAGTCAACCCGTGACATCTTCACATTTAAAATTTTTTTTTTTAAAACCTCTAGTCCACTTATTTTTTTTTAAAAAAAAATTAATTTTGAATTTCTCTTCTGAAAACCACTAAAACCAACATATTTTTAAGGTTAAATAACTTGATTAAAAAAATAAATATTTATACACAAATTGGCGGTTTGAATCATTGTCCATTTCAAAAGCCTAGATTTTATTGACTGCCAAACAGCTTTTTCACAACAACACAAGGAAATGCATACACCAACAAAAAGATGCCAACATTTACTATGGATGCATATCTGACACTTACATCTAACAAAACACTTTAAATTACACTGAAACATTACATATTTTATTATGTGGTGGCATTGGTACTGTGTCTTGTATCGAATCCGGGTCAGGGCATGCGCCAGTTAACTTCACTCCAGATGGAAGATTAGCTCAAGTGAGTCTTTTCGATTTTGGAAAAATAGTTCTGATAAATATTTTATCCCCTACCATGAATCTTGGGCTTGCCTTGATGAAAAAGTTTTCAGGATCTGATAATTCAACGACCGCTACTTGGGAGTAATTCTATTAACCAACTTCTTCCTATTCATGCTACAGCCATTGAGTATCAATCACCCATTGCATCCATATGGTTATGTTCTCTCCCACCTTGATCATCTTATGCTTCCTACTTTTCACTGGAACCAGTCTGGTGTGTTAACATACTTCCTCAGCTCAAGGTCTTCATTTGAAGTATGTGCCCAGTCCAAGTGCCCCTAGGAAGACGAAACTCCCAAACATTTGTTCTGCCAACATCCAGTGCTGCAATCTCTAGTATCAAACATTATAGGACATTTCAAATTAAACTTAAAAATTTCATATTTTGTCATGTCATAAGCACAGTATCCTTTTGTATTGTTTTGGATTCGTGTCAGTATGCGTGTTTTTTACTGTTACCTGCTCACCGTTCCTCATAATACACACCTCACTATGCCAAAACTGTTACCACTCAAACCCTCTTAAAAGCATTCTCCACTAAGTAACCAATTGTTTTATTCTGGTTACCTCCTATCTTTGTGTGGCAGATATGTAATAGTAATAATAATAATAACAATAAAAAAGGATAGCCTGGTGCACGAAACTCCTACCTTGCGCAAGGTCCAAGGAAGGGACGGATCCGCAAGGTTTATTGTATGCAGCCATACCTTGCATTCGCAAAAGATTGTTTCCACGCCTTGAACCCGTGACTTCAAGTAATAATAATAATAATATCTTTTAACATATACCCATAAGAGTATAAGTTCTCAATACTGAAACAATACAAATTACCACAAGAATTCATGTGTTGCAAGGAGCCAAAATATACAGGGGCTAAAACTATGTAGAATTTCAGGTTTCTTAACTTACTGCTACAAGTTTCTCTTTTGGGTTCAAGCAATTCCCAAAGTAGTATTGGCATTGCCTCGGCCAACTTTTCAGATCAAATGAAAAAAGCTATGAAGCACCATTATTTAAAAAATGGAGTTGTATCGTCTTTGATATGTGTTTGACACTCATATTGTATGGTGTGACACTTGAAATTGTATCAAGACACTATTTTGTCATGTTGTATCTCATATCCATGCTTCTTAGAAAGAAAGGTTTAAATTGGGGAGCGTTTGGTGAGCCTCTCCTCTTTAAAACGCCTTTGATCTCCTACCATGGATTCAAAAGCATCCAAAAGATTATCCAGACTCTCATGATTCTCCCCTACTGCCTTCAAGGCATGTACAATGCTCTCAATGGTGGACAAGTAACCAGCTTTAGGCTCACGCCTCACTTCACTATATAAGCTCATCTTTTTCACTTCCAACTTCACATGGGGCAAAATGTTCAACCAGGGGTTTTCACTATAAACTCTCCTTGCCTTAGCCCATGTTCCATCTAAAACAATCAAATTCTTCACCTCCAAACCAATAGCATCATGGTCATTAATATCAACAGCCTTATCAGAAGGAAATAGTAGTACTGATCCAGAAGGAACCTCAAGTTCATATTCACATTCTTCATCATCTTTCAAATTAACGCTTCCCCCAAATTGCCTCCTCTGCAACTTCTTCACCAAGAATCCTCTGGAAAGCGCTTCACAAGCTTCAGGACAAGCCAAAATGTTACTAAAGGTTGGCTTCTGGGGTTGAGTTAGAGGCATCCAAATATGAGACAGTGAACTAATGACACCATGTTTACCAATAATAGCAGTAATAGCAGACTCTCCATTATCTTCATGGGCGTCTCTAGTACATTCAAAATTTGAATGAAGTTTATCTGTCTCAGCTTTATCATTCATCTCTACACAATCATTGATACTTAACTTTGAATTAACCACATGATTTACACCTTCTGTACGAAGAAGAGAGCTTTTCACAGTCCCAATATCAATTTTCGAACTACATTTTCCAGCACTACCGAAAAAGGAAAAACTTTCAGGTTCGCTTTCTCTTCTGGAATCGGATGCACTAATATTTTCATCCATTGGCTTCTGGGCTCCTCCAATTTCCCAAGCTTGACGAAAAATCAAACTATCCGAACAATTTCTCACCAAACCCGATTTAGAATCAGGTTCCATTAACCGAATTATGATCCGAGCTTCAAAATTAACATCTGAAACACTCGCTACATTGAGATTCCTGAGGCCTAGTCTAGCAATCCTAGTAGAATTAAGTGGGTGCTTACTCTCGAGCCCATGTTGTAGAATGGTTACGCTTACCGAATTTTCGATACCGGGGGTCAGGATCCGAGAGCAAAGGCAAGTGCGGGCGGGTTTGGAACAAGATGGGCACATGGGTCTCTTGGATTTGCCCTGCGCCATCGACATGTTTAGGGTTCTTCGCAGAGGAAGGAATTTCTGTTGGTGTGAAGGATTGAAAACGGCGCAACAGAACCGGGTCTTGGTCTTGGTTTGGATCAGGATTCTTAGACACGCCATTATCTGGGAAGAGAATGAGAAAAGGATTTGCTTGGAACAGAGAATTTTTTTAAAAAAAATTGAAAGCAGGGGTGATTTTTATCTTTACATTTTTAAAAGATAATAAAATATTATTAAATAATTATTATAATAATATAATAAACATGATATAAAATTAATAAAAAAATTATTTTATTTGAACACGAACTAAATGGATTGTTATAATTTAAAATGTAAAATATTAAGTTTTAAAATTTACATATTAAAATTGTAGTTAAACTAACAGAAGCAGGTTTTGGTTTGAATTAGGATTTTTTTAAGGAATTAAAAATAAAATGTTTAAAATGGTATTTTCTTTTGTAGTTATATTTTTTGTGATTTATTTTCATAGTTATACTTTTTAATTATTTAATTTTAATTTTTAATTAAAAAAAGATACAAATTGTCTTACTGTATGCTAGTGTACGAAATTCTCTACTTCAGGGGGGAAGTGTTTGAAGAGAATACCCCTAGTGGCAATAAAGCAAAGAGGAAAGAACTACGACGTCGTTCAAGTTGAGGTGGCTATTGCTGATTTGCTATTGAATAGAGAGTTTGGTTTATTTTGATTTCAAATCCCTTGCCGCGTGACACACAACAGGTTAAATAATAAAGTTTAAAAAACAAAAAGAAAGAAAGGGGGGATAGGAGGCGGACAGCGCAGATCATTCCTGGCAATAGATGGCTAAGATTTGATTGGTGTTGCAACGTAGCACAATAAGGGACGCTAGATGACGCGAACGGCCCAGATTTTCCAAACAGCACCATTTCTGAAGGTGTAGAGAATCTGCTTGCACTCTCCATAAGTATGTTCCATGGGCAGTTGTGGATGGGAAAGGGAAATCACTCCAGTTCTGCTATACTGCTATTCCCAGCATATGAATTTTTCATGAGGCTGTACCTCTAATTAACATATAACAATTAAACTTTTGCCTTACATGACTTGCATGTTGGGCTGAATAATAGTCATAGACAAAAGTAAAATTACAGACTAACAGCTACTTCTGAAAACGTTGATATTTCTCGTGTCATAGGATTATGTGGACTTTATAAGCTATGTCTACAAGGCACTGATGATCCTAAAAGTTGCAGCCAAGTATTCTTTGATACTATTCAAGTAGCGGATGCAGAGTCTAAGCATTCAGTTTGTGATAAGAAAAATTGATGCCAAACTTATGGAGCAATATAGACGTGCCACTCCTGTATGATTTTAATATGGTTTGTTGCTACAACTATGAATAGAACTTGTAATGAGTTAGTTCTACTCTTGTAGTGTTTGTGAATGCAATCAACAGTACCTTCTCAAATAAATGAAGGCTAAGAATGATATAAACTCCATGATCAAAGCCGCATACGACCAAGAAATTTGACTATATGTCAGATACATTATATTATATAAAAAATGTTCACCAGTGCGACTTGTTGAGAGTCAATGAAGGACCAAATATTTATTTGATCCGGATACATCAACTAATGTATCAAGTCTATTAGTATCATATAAAAACTAATAGATTTTAAGTCAAAGATGCATTGGTTAAATGAAACTAACTAATTGCAAATTTCATATCTTTGTAAAATATCAAGTGATGCCTCCAACCATCTGGATGACGCCGAGGAAAGTTGAAGTTGTTAAAGATGATGAACACAAAAATGAATTGGAAAATAGTAGGTTGAGTCATATAAATGTACGCTGTCCTAAAAAAATTATTTTGTCTTAGTGTAAAATCAATTGTAAAAGTTTTTTTAGAATTAAACAAGCTCTTTTGAAAATTCAAGTGACAGAACAGCAGATAATTTAGTGTAACCTAATGGTTAGGAGCGGGAGAGAGTGTGTAGTTAGAATGTATTTGGACGCATATAATTTTATCATTTAAAAATAATGACATTAGAATATTAACGTTAAGAAGATAATAGACCAGATAATGGGCAGATAATTTGAAAATATGGGAAAAATTAAAATTCAAAAATTAAAAATGTTTAGATAATTGAGAAGTTACCTATCCAAAAAATAAGAACTGTATTTGACTAATTCAAATGTAACCACAATTAATTAATTTAAATTAAATAATTATTTTTAGATAAGTAAAAATACTATTTTGTAAGAAGTTGACACACGATTAACTTGCACGCATGGAGGGCAAATCCACAATTTGCATTGCATTTGAGCAATTTGGCCCAATTTCGTATATGCAAACCCACATCTTTTCCAAACTAAAGCATTTACAACTCTCCATTCCAAATAACGTGAGACTTCCTTTTGAAATACTCATGTTTTACAACAATCCCTTCGTCCACGCGAACCCACCTTTCTTCCAAGTTCTTTACAAGCTCAATATAACTCCTCAATATATAAGCACTTACAACTCTCCATTCCAAGCAATGTGGGACATCCTTTTGAAATACCCACATTTTATAACAATCCTGCACATATTTCAAAAGGATAAGTGAAGATAAAAAGTTTTTTACTAGGTTATATACATGAGAAAAAATGTTTTGAATATGGTATCTTTTGAATTATAAACTAGATCTAGATAGATAAGACTTAACATACAGAGTTATTAGTGAAATTTATAACTTCTATGAACCAAGAACTCTTAGGTACATTAATGATCTTACCTGTCACATTACACCCCCTACAATTTCTACTATTAATGCTGCTTTGCCTTAATAGGCTATGTGCACGCCTGGTAATTCATGAATGCTTAAGAAATTTTGCCATGATCTCATAAGAGCGGCTCCACTCCACACTTATATAGATGATTTCATCAAGTATATCTACAATGAATACACCACTTATAAGGGATATAAAAATTATTAAGAGCATTTCACTCATCCTCTCATTTCACTCATCCTCTCATTCAATGCATTCTAACGCTTTCTCACATCACAGGAAGGGTTTAAGAATAATGGTACTAGCAAAATTAACAAATAACTTGTTATTATCTATATAAACCTTCTTTATGAGATCTCCAATCACAAATGTTAGGTTACTATCATTGTTAATTTTAAATTGGATTAAGTCACATTCCTCTTCGATGTTTCAAGGATTAATTCCCTTCCCAAAGGTTTGGTTAAAGGATCTGTCAAATTCATTTTTGACCTTATATAATCGATCGATATAATTCTATCTTTTAGCAGCTACTCTACCACATTATATCTTAAACATACGTATTTATTTTTATCATTGAAAGTCTTATTCTTTGTAATGGCTATTGTTGTTTGACAATCACAGTGCATAGACACAGATGATATTGGTTTTATACCCAATAGAATATTTGTTAAAAAAAATTTCAAACACTCAACCTCATTACTAACCAATTCTAGAGCAATAAACTCTGATTCCATAACTAACCTAATTAATAATTGTTTGTTTAGCTTATTTCTAAGTTATTGTACCACCACCAAAGGTGAATATATAACTTTAGTATATTTTGTCTCATCTGAATTAAAAATTCAATTAGCATCACTGTATCTTTTTAATACAGTAGGAAATTTACTATATATGATACCATAATTTATGGTACCACTCAAATATCTTATTAGTCTGACCAATGTTGTCTAATGATCACGATTAGAATTATGTGTATACTTGCTCAATCTACACACAACATATGTTATGTCAGGTTAGGTAAAATTCATTAAATGCAATAGACTCTCAATAATTTGTGCATACTCATATTGAACAACAGGCTTACCACTATTTTTATTAGTTGAGTGTTAGTATTATAAAGAACATATATTGGTTTATCATCAAAATAACCAAACTTCTTAAAAAGTTTCTTAATATAATGTTTTTGTGATAGTGATATACTATCACCATTTCTTATAATTTTAACACCAAAAATCACATTTGCTTCACTCATATTTTTCATATCAAATTTAGATGTAGGAAAATATTTAATTTTAAATACAATGTCTAAACTAGTACAAAAAATAAGCATGTCATCAACATACAAACAAATAATTACAAATTTATTATTTTCTAATTTTGCATACACACATCTATCAACTTTAACAGAAGAAAAATCATCACCCATCAATATTTGATCCAATTTCTCATGCCATTGTTTTAGAACTTGTTTCAAATCATATAGAGATTTAAAAAGTTCACAAACTTTATTTTCTTGTTCAAAAATAACACAACTTTTAGGTTGTACCGTATAAATTTCTTTTTTTAAATCACCATTTAAAAATGCTATTTTGATATCCATTTAATGAATAAAGAGTTCATACACTGAAACTAAAACAATTAAAACTCGAGTAGAATAAATTCTAGCAATAGAAGCAAAAGTATTAAAATAATTAATATTTTATTTTTAAATAAAATTTTTTACTACTTACATTACTTTGTATTTTTTAATTGACCCATCAAGGTTGTATTTTCTTTTAAAAATCCATTGGAACCAGTAATTTTTTATCTTAGAGTTAAATCTACTAAAATCCATGAATTGTTTTTATTAATCGAATCAATTTTAATTTTAATTATTTTTTTCAAAAAGGTGAATCGGATGATGTAATAGTTTTAGAATAAGTTGAAGGTTCATTTTCCAGAATAAATGTATAAACATCATCTCCTAAGGAAGTTTCCTTCCTTTGCCTTTTATTTCTTCTCAAATCCTCAGATAAATTTTTAAAATTATTTTGTGCAGGCATATAAGACATATTTTTAGTTTTCATAGAAAAAATATGTTTAAAGAATTTATCATTTTTTGTCTCTACTATAATATTATAATCAAACATATAATTTTTTAAAACAAGAAATCTATAGGTAGCATTATGTTCAGCATATCCAATAAATATAGAATGAGAAGTCTTAGAACATATTTTCCTTTTCTTGGGTTTAGGTAACATAATCTTTGCAAGGCATCCCCACACTTTCAAATATTTTAAATTAAATGTATAACTCTTCCGTAATTCATATGGGGTTTTATTAGTTTGCTTATAAAAAATCTTGTTTTGTAAATAACAAGCAGATAATAAGGTTTCACCCCAAAGGTTATTTGATGCAAAAGAGCTAATTAATATAGCATTCATCATTTCTTTTAAAGTATTTTTTTTTTACTGCTACTCTATTAGATTCATGTGAATAAGGTGGAGTAATTTCATGAATTATTATTATTTTCACAAAATTCATTAAATAAGGTATATTCACCTCCTTTATCTAACTTAACTCTTTTAATCTTTTTATTTAATTGATTTTTCACTTCAACCTTATATAAAAGAAATATATCAAATGCCTCATCTTTATTTCTAAGTAAATAAATCGTAATATATCTAAAGAAATTATCAATAAATGTTATATAGTACTTTTTACCACCTCTAGTCATTATTTACTTTAAATCTCCTAAATTAATGTGAATTAAATTAAATAATTCAGTTTCTCTTTATATAGTTTGACAAAGCTTCTTAGTTAATTTAGGTTCTGCACAAATTTTACATTTAGTCAAACAAGTATTGCTAATTTCAGAAATTAGACCAAAAATTTACATTTTCTTAATATAAGAAATATTAACGTACCGTAATCTAGCATACCACATATTAATAGAATCAACCAAAGAAGCAGAAATAAATGCATTTCCATTCATTGATTCATAAACATTAAGTACAAAAAGTCCCTGATTACAATAACATTTTCCTACAAAAGTATTATTTTTTGTTATTACAATCTTATTAGATTCAAATGACACTTTAACCTTAACTTTTCTTAATAATGCAATTGAAATTGAATTTGCTCTAATTTCAGGCACATAAAGCACTTTATTTAAAACCAAGATTTTGCCAAATGTGAGTTTTAGAATAACTTTTCCTTTGCCATAGACCTTGGTAGTCTTAGAATCTCTAAGATACATATATTCTTCTTCATCCCATACGGGTGTGTACAAGATAAACACATCTCTGTTAATATATATGTACCTAGTAGTCCTAGAGTCTACCTTTCATTTTTTCACATTGGCCATAAGAAAAGCTTGAGAAATAATTACAGCAATAATATTATCTCATTGAACTAAATTTGCATTTGGTTTGGGAGAATTGTCACTTCTTGCTCTCTTTTTGCACTGAGCTACATGATAACCTAGCTTACCACAAATAAAATAATTTTCCTTCCTTTTGAAGGTGGGGTTTGTAGCTTTAGACTTGTAAACAAATTTTTGTTTGTCATATCTCATTTTATGATATTTCTTTTGCACCAAGTTTGCCTTTAAGACCATTTCTTTTGCTTTGGCTATTTTAACCTCCATTTTATTAGTGTCCTTAATAATTATATGGGTAATTGGGTTTGATAGAGATAGTTGCTTGTATTTATGTTTGAATTGTTGTTTATAGTCCTTCTATGAGTTAGATAATTTTTTAATGAAAATACTTGTAACAAAATCGTCAGGCAAGATGATATTTTTAGCTTGTAGGTCCTCCAATAGTTAGTGATACTCATTAATCTGTACTTTTATGTCCTTGTCTTCAGTCATCTCCCATCTGTAGTAATTTTCAATAACAAGTTTCTACTTTCTAACATCCTCAACGGTGTATTTGGTAACCAATGACTTCTAAATCTTGTTGGCTCTTTGTATGTGTAATAGACATCAAAAAAATCATTAGACAATGTGTTAATAATCGTATGTATATATACCTTATTTTCATATTTCCAAGCCTCCACTTGATCTGGATCAACTGTTGGTGCAAGTCTCCAATTGGTGAGAGCAACAGTAACACCATGTATGTCAAGAACTGAAATGATATGTTCCTTCTATCTTCGAAAATTTTGTTTTCTAAATATCTCGATTTTAGAGATATTTGGAAATGATTTGGCATAGGTGATAGCAAGACCATCTGGAACAATAGGTTTGGGTGGACCATAGATAATGGCATTAACAGGAGTTGCAATTATGGTAGCATCAGCGAAGTTGTTAGCGACAGTGGTTGCGTTGGTAGCGGTGATGGTGGTGTTAACGTGAGACCCCATGAATAGTTTTAAGATTATTAAAGATGGTGAACATAAAAAGAATTGGGAAACAATAGATTGAATCACGTAAATGCACGCGGTCTTTAAAAACTATTTCGCTTCAGTGTAAAATCAATTGCAAAAGTTTTCCAAGATTAAACAACCTCTTCTAAAAATTTAGGTGGCAAAACAATAGATAATTTAGTATAACTTAGTAGTTAGAGGGGAGAGAGACTGTCAGAGTGTATCTAGACACATATAATTTTATCATTTAAAAATAATGACGTTAGAATATTAATGTTAAAAAGATAATTGACCAAATAATGGGTGGATAATTTGAAAATGTAGGAAAAATTAAAATTCAAAAATTAAAAATACTCAGATAATAGTAAAGTTATTTATTCAAAAAATAAGATCTAAATTTAACTAGTTCAAATGTAGCATAATTAATTAATTTAAATTAAATAATTATTTCTGAATAGTTAAACATAATATTTTGTAAAAAACTAGTTCACATACATAGAGGGGGCAAAACCACAATTTGCATTGCATTTGGATAATTTATCCTAATTTTATATACGTGAGCCCGCCTCTCTTGTAAATTTTTTATAAGTCTAATATAATTTCTTAATATATAAACACTTACAAAACGTAAGATTTCCTTTTGAAATACGCACATTTCACAACAAAAGTAATAAAAGTAACCAATACATTGTAATTCTATATATTTACACTCTAAATGCAAGTAACCAAATATACCTAACGGGCTCCGAAAATCCCTAGCAAATTTAGCATCCCTACCATTGTCAAGACGCTCATCTTCTTCAACTGTTCATTCAGGATGAGAATTTCTCCAATTGCAGGAGAAATTTGTCCATGAAGTATAGTGTCTATTTCCCCAGAAAGTTTTCTCCGTTGATCAAAAACTCTGACAATGAACTTCGTTGGAATTGGAGGTGGAGCGTTTTCGATAAGTCCATCAGCAAAAGCTTTCAATCTAATGAAATGAAAACCAAATTGATTTGTAGAATGTGCTGCTCAGAGAGAAATCCAGAGTTGAAGATGAAAAATTCAAAGGAAGAGGAAAGATTGAATGAAATTTGTAGAGAGAAAGCATTAAATAATAAGACCAGTTTTTTGCCTTTTCGAAACTAAACTCAACGTGTTTTAAATTTATTTTCTGATATGAAAATAGCTTAGAAGTCTAACAGAGAAAATGAGAGTAATTAAATACAAAAAAACTGATAGATGCTTTTATTATCTATTCTCTATTTTTTTTTTACATAATTTAGTTTGTAAAAGTATTTTAATTTATTATTTATTAATTTTGTAAAAATGTTGGCGATAGAATCCGCGGTAAATTTGCTATATAATCAGCTTTAAGAAAGAGAAAGGCAAGGGAGGAAAACTGGGACTAAAGAAAGAGAACAAATGATGATGTGGTAATAAAATTTGATGGTTTGGGATTAGAAGATGAGCTTCAACGGTTGAGATAGAAGTGCACCTTATCGATTTCTCAACTAAATACTGAGGATCTCATCATTTAAAAGAAGTTTTGAATGAGGTATAAATGCAGATCAACACTGTTTTTTTCCCCTTACAGACCCACTAGAGTAAGTAGAGAGAGAGACTCAGTCTAGAGGTCCTGTCACCAATTTACGTAATTGTCTTCTTTCATTAAAATACATTATATGATATATTGAGCTTGCAGAGATTTTAATATATTTATTTAAAAGGAATTGCTAACCTCCCAGAATTTAATAATTTATATATTTATGTTTCACATAAAAAAATTATTTTTTCACTAAAAACAAAAAATATATAGGGATGTTTAGGTTATTTCATTAAATTTGTATTTATTGTAAACCGGTGAAGGAACTAAATATTCTTATAAATTTACAAAAAAATATATTTTATATTTATTTTGTCTTTTAATAAAAATGTGAGAATTTTTTTAGTCCAAAAGACAAATGTGAAGATTGCTAACCATATTCTTATTTAAATATTAAGTTATTTAAATTTTTATATTTCTTTTTTTTTATTGGGTCAAAATATTTTTAAAAAATTATATTAAACAGTATCAATTGGACTGGACCTGAACTCGTTCAAAATAGGGTTGGGCCTGACCAAATATTTGAGATTTCTATCAGACCCCAATTCCGTTGCCTAAGGATAACATCAAGATTATATGGTAGTCCAGGGGTAAATTTGCAATATAATTTGACCCATGGTACTCCACACGCCACTGGTCCACAGTTGAGAAAGTTTCAGACTCCGATCTGTGAAATTCTTCCGATTCAGAGAATTTGATTTTCCCGGAGATCCCCAGTTGAAGAAAATGCACGATTTCTGTTTCACGATTCCGTACGGGTTGCTATTGGTGGGTGGAGGACTCTTTGGGTATTTCAGGAAAGGGAGCATTGCTTCTCTGGGTGGAGGGATCGGCTCTGGCTTGTTGCTGATTATTGCGGGGTATCTGAGTCTCAAAGCCTTTGAAAAGAGAAAGAACTCGTACCCTGCTTTGATTCTTGAGACGGGTATGGTTGTTTTTTCAGAACTGTTTATTTTGATTTCCAGTGCAGTGATTGAGTTGGCTCTGGTTCTTAATTCTATCTTTGAAAGAAGTTCTCTTCATCCGTGTGTTTAGGGTCAATCTTTCCCTGTTTTATGTTTCTGATAGATGCGGTGAACTGGTGATTTAATGTTTATTTGATTATTTGCTGTGATGGATCTTTGGTAACTGTAGGAACTGGCATGTTCATCTGATGATGAATAACCTATACTTCAAAAACGCTCATGTGTATCTAACACTCATATCTGACTTGAGACTACACTTAAAAGTCGTGTTCTGTACTGTGTTGTGTCTCCTGTATGCGTCAGGGTTTGTGATTCTTAGATCATGTGTGA
Organism: Erythrophleum ivorense; assembly: GCA_026724425.1. Lineage (NCBI taxonomy): Eukaryota > Viridiplantae > Streptophyta > Magnoliopsida > Fabales > Fabaceae > Erythrophleum > Erythrophleum ivorense. The sequence continues at coordinate 3,198,753 of JAIUCV010000034.1, read as the reverse complement.
ATAAGGATATTATGATGTAGCAAAATTTGGGGTATGCTTGGTAGGGGAGGTGGAAAATAGAGAGGGAAGTGAAAATGGAGTGGGATGGACAAATCTATCATAGATAACTTTCGGTCCACTGCAATAACGTCTCTCCATAATTGTGGTAGTGATTTTCAGACTCTTTCTAACTAATTTTTGTCGTGACTAACAGTTTGCGCAGCCATACTCACTTGGGTTATGGGACAGCGTTACATGCAAACATCTAAGTTCATGCCTGCTGGTCTTGTTGCAGGGATAAGGTAAGTGGAGGATTAATTATAAGTACAAAGCTCATTATAGTTTAATATCCAACAACTTATTATTTAATCTTCATGTCGATCATTACAGTGGTTAGTGGGTAAAATCCAAAGATAACTTTTAATTTCTATATCTTAAGGCAATGTTTGTCTATCCCAACATTTAACTTTTGTGCAATCAATACCATGTTAGTTGGGAATATCAGATTATTTTTTAGTTTGACACCTCAGAGGAAATGTTTATAAAAGCGTTTCAAATCTATGAGAAATTTTAATTTTATATATGGACCTATCTGCCCTATCTGTCTGATTGAGTTCGCACAAGTAGAAAGAGGAGAGAATGGAAATGAGTAGTTCCTTAAATGGTTGGGCTATGGTGAAGATTACTACAGTTTCAATCGATACTAAACCTTTGTAAAACTGGGCTGAGTTAAAGTCTTATTGTTATGTCGGAACTTTCTTTTTTCTTGTTGATTAGTTAGTGTCTTCAGATTTGTAAGCTAGCATTTTTGTTCATGCACTTAGACTTTTCTGTTTCTCATTTGTGACTAAGCAACTCTAGACAAGAGCTCATGTGACTTTGAGTGCTTAGCTTCTAGGTCTCGTCAACACACAAGTGGTAATGTCCCATGAGGCACAAATGATTTCGATTCAGACTTCTTCCTTTCTTGCTCTGGTATTTTCTTGAAAAGATTTTGGCTTCTCTCTTTCAAATTATGATTTGCAGATTAAAGCAGGGGTAAAGCTTTGAGTCCTTTGATCTTAAATTTTAATGAGGGTCAAAAGTTATAACTTGGAATTTTCCAAATTTAAGAAATTAACATATATACTAAATTGTCATTGTATGAACAAGTAAACTACTGGGATAAAATTTCAACTAAGTATAAAATAAATACATTAAGCATAAAAGCCTCCTTGGAATGATTTTTATTGAAATCTAAAATCATATATTTGTAGATTGCATACTCCATTTGTAGTTGAACTTGCATTAAACTAATTTGTCCAATTCCTCCTTTTATAAAAAGTGAATAAACCATTTTCCATTGCTTCAATTTTTACTTTTAGCAAAATGCATTATGCAGTATATCTACTAAGATTAATTTTAAAATTTTTATAAAGAGATAATGCAAATTTAACTAACTCATAAGCATGTTCTTGGGTTTTACTTTCTTCTTCACCAACCACAAACATGAATTCACAACAGCTAACAATTTTTTGAAACAGAAAAATTGATTCATTTATTTGAAATTTTTTTACATGAATCTTGAGAAGATGATTTAATACCTTTTCCTTTTAACTTTTGGTGAAAACTAATAATAGAGCAGCCTACGCTTAAATATTTTCTTTAATTCTAATAATACTGTTTCTATTTTGACCAACAACACCCCCCTTCTCCCCCCGTGGCAAGGTTTTATAACAGCCCTGGTTTGGACCAGTAAAATCGACATTTGAAAGCTAACGTCTTTGAAAATAAGGTAGACTACAAAGACTTTACGCATTAGTAGACATCAATATGCATTAAAGTTTAAACTTAAGTTGCATTATGCAAGTTTTTCTCAGATTGGTTTCTGGAATCTCATTGCTGATTTGAAGATCAGTTCAAGTGTTTTGCTAGCAGGAAACCAGAAATGATTATCTTATCAAATTTAGTTTTTCTTGAGCCAATTATTCTACTTCTCTGACCAAAACACCAATGTAATATGCAGATTTTTTTTTGGGGGGGTTAGGTGGTGTTAATGGCACCTGGACTTCATATATCCATTTGCAAACAATTATGCTGGTTATTGTTTATGTTATTTTCGTTATCTGATCAATTTTTGGTCCAAAAGTTGTGAAACATAAGTTTTGTTTTGTTCTTGATCTGGAGGCAACTTTGGTTGATAATTGAAAACTCTACGGTGCTAAGTTATTGGATTCTAGTGAAGTTGCTTAAATATTTGCTGTCAATACCCGATTTTCTAATAGAAACACAACATATCAACTTTTTTATGACTCACTATCATACTATTCTCTCTCAAGAAAATTTTGCTGTGTCATAACTTTATTGAAAAACCTAATAGTAAATGAAGAAAAACTGCATCTAAGTTTTTTCATTTCTAAGCCACTTATTGCCATGACATTACTCTGAGTTTTCTGAGTAACATTTGTTTCTGGAGCTAAGACAATTTTTAGTTTCTCTTGCAGTGCTCTCATGACTGGGTTTTTTCTCTTTAAACTAGCAACTGGTGGCAACCACCTACCTGCCAAGGCTGAATAAACTATTCTTTCTCTGACTGTTATACACATATGTAGGATGTTCCACATGCTTGTCGTGGTCTGTTGATCTATATAACTGTATTTGAATTTTTGTTTGTATCAGTGTGGAAATTGGGATGTTTATTGTCTACATGTCTTTATACTTATAGAAGAAGTAAGAATTGATGAGCGGTCACTTGGCTAGCCCATCATTTGAGATGAGAGATTCTTAGGTGGAATTGGCTTATAAAATATTTATAAATTGAGTTAACTATGAAAAGATACAAGAATAATATCATAGGTAGGTCCTATTAAAATAGGAGTTTGATATGGTTGTGTATCATAATAGTTGTTTTACCCAACAAATTTTCCACACTAGGGTTGAGTACCCTTGCGCAATTCGGATTTTTTGTTGCTTCAAAGAGGGTAGATTTAGATCGTCCACCTCTTATTCAAATTTAAAGTTTTGTACTTTTAATTATTTATTTTTTATGTTGATACTTTTTTATTTTGAAAGAAACAAAATGAAAGATAAATATAATTTATTAACTTTTATCAAATAAATAGTTTGTCTTATAGAAGGTGAAAGATTATTTTTATTTTATATTTGTTAAAAAAATTAAATTAAAAATTAAAAAATTGAAATTCCAACAGTCCAAATGAAATTTGAACAGTCTAGATTTGCTTCCTTTGGAGCTATAGAAAATCCTAATTGACCCGTTCAGCAATTTCTCTTTTCTTTTCCATTTTCTTATACTTATAGAAGAAGTAAGAATTGATGTGCGGTCACTTGGCTAGACCATCATTTGAGATGAGAGATTCTTAGGTGGAATTGGCTTATAAAATATTTATAAATTGAGTTAACTATGAAAAGATACATGAATAATATCGTAGGTAGGTCCTATTAAAATAGTAGTTTGATATGGTTGTGTATCATAATAGTTGTTTTACCTAATAATTTTTCCACAATAGAGTTGAGATACCCTTTGAGCAATTGGGATTTTTTGTTGGTTTAAAGGCAGTAGATTTAGATGGTCCAAATCTTATTCAAATACATGAATAATATCATATTCTCAGGTGGAATTGGCTTATAAAATATTTATAAATTGAGTTAACTATGAAAAGATACATGAATAATATCATAGGTAGGTCCTAGGAGTTTGATATGGTTGTGTATCATAATAGTTGTTTTACCTAACAATTTTTCCACACTAGAGTTGAGATACCCTTTGAGCAATTCGGATTTTTTGTTGCTTCAAAGGGGGTAGATTTAGATCGTCCACATCTTATTCAAATTTAAAATTTTTTACTTTCAATTATTTATTTTTTATGTTGATACATTTTTATTTTGAAAGAAACAAAATGCAAAATAAAGATAATTTATTAACTTTTATCAAATAAATAATTTGTCTTATAGAAGGTGAAAGATTATTTTTATTTTATATCTGTTAAAAAAATTAAAATCAAAATTAAAAAATTGAAATTCCAACTGTCCAAATGAAATTTGAACAGTTTATATTTGCTCCCTCTGGAGCTATAGAAAATCCTAGTTGACCCTTTGAGCAATTTCTCTTTTCTTTTCCATTTTCTCTCTTAATATATCATGGAAAAGTTATATCTAAAGATTTTAAGTTTGAACAAATTATTTTGGGAGAGGACTTAGTTGTAAGTTTAAGAAAACCTGATTGTAATATGATATTTTACTATAAATTTTTGTAAATTTTGCAAACTGAAAGGTCTTGATTTTAATTTTTCCCATATATCATTGAGGTTGCCCTAAATATAAGACAGATTTTGATGTTATTGCTCGCAGTGACGAAACAATCAGCGTCAATCAAGGGGTGAGTTATAAGACTTTGATTCTTTAAGTTTTTAAATTTAATTTGATTGAAAATTCAACAAAATTCTATGTAAAAGTCTTAATATAAGTTGCCTTTTTGAAAATTAGCATTTGTCCATAGTCTCCTTGGGATCCAACTCTGATGGCTTTCTTTAATTCCACTCTAAATAGCTAGTCAACTTGTAGATTAGGTTGTGCAGTTTGAGGGGGCCTCTGTGGAATTAAACCATTAGTCGTCAGGTGTTGAAGTTGATGTGAAAGAAATTTGTGACACAATGAAGGGGGATTTTTTTAATTTTAAAATAAAATTTAAGTTTAACTTCTAAGTGTTGATGGTAAGTTTTATAATAAAATAGAATATATTAATTTTCCTTTATTTACTAATATTGAAGTAAAAATTTTGTAGTACAACTAGTGATTAAAAAAATGTTAATCTCTTAATAACTTGTAGAATCGCCCTTAGAAAATGTAATCAAATTCCAATATCCAAGAACAGAGTTCATTACATTGCCTCAGGTGATTGGTGATGCGATCCAACTGTGAAACTTGTAAACAGAAACTTCTTGAAATATGATTAGCCTTTTGTTAACATGTTAATACGGCAAGAAACAATAATTTTTAAATGACACTATTAGATATGTGCATAACTCGCTAACTTGTTTTAATTTAACTGAAAAATAAATTAATAAATAACTAAATAAATAATTTTAATCAAGTTTGGACAAGTTAATGAGTTTTTGCGATAGAACTTTTATATAAAAAAAAATAAAGTTTATCTAATTTAAAGTTTAATGTTTAAAAATCATTTTTAAATTTAAATTGATAAAGTAAAATATTATCCTCCCTACCACTGAGCTAACTATTCAAGAAAATTTTAAAAATAGTCAAGTTCAAAGTTTCAACATTATAGTCAATTCTATGGCAGCTGTAACGTTTTTCCAGTACTTAATTTCGAGTTTTACCCACGCTACCCCACAATATTGAGTGAAGAACACGCTCAAGATTGAAATTAGAAAAAATTAGAGTGGGCCCTCTTCCCATATCATTGATTAGTATAAGATAATAATAAGAAAAATTATATTTTAAAACTTTAAATTAAAGATATTTTTATATTGAAAAATTTTAAAATTTAAAATTATTTTAAAAGATCTTAAGACAACAAAATTTAATTTAACATCTTCAATTATAATTTCTTACATAATTTTAAAATTTAAAACTTTTTAGTTTAAATATCTTTATCTTCACGTCCTAAATTGTGATTTTTCATGACAATATCTGTATCTCATGAGAGCCGCTTCCCATTATTCCACGAAGAAAAGTAGAAAGGAAAAACCGCACATAATTAGAGGAATGAAGAGATGCGCCGGCTTGGTACATAAAAAATTTGGTATGAAAATAAAAATTTAAAAAATAATTTTATAAATAAAAATAATTATAATATTATTTGTAATAATTAAATAATAATTAATAAATAATAATTATACTGATAAAAATAACATTTTTTTAATTTTCACTTTATTTTTCTTTTTACATTAAATAACCAAACGTGAAACTCATTTTTTGAACAGTATAATAATATTATATATTGTTCAACATTGGCTGCTGGCTGTCGTTTTTGTTTCACCTGGCATTCAACGGGTCGGGACGTACGAGTTTTTTACTTGAACCAATCAAATTATTTTTATTTTTTATTTTTAAAGTCATTCTATATATTGATATTTTAACTTGACGAAGTTGTCAATGGTTGAATTTGTTATTTTTTATATATATTAATATTGCAATTGATGATTGATAAAAGTCAAGGATTCCAGAAACACACGTACATTCAATAATTCAATTAAAAATTGAGTTTCCGTATTTTTAGAAAGAGATGGTAAAATGAGAGAGAAATAAAAAATTGAATAAAATATTTATTTTATTTTTATAATTATTATTAAATATTATTCATTAATTATTATTTAGTCATTATTTAATTATTAAAAATAAATAGACTAAGATTACTATATATTTATAAAATTATTACTTTATTTTATTTTTATTTTTATACTTAATTTTTTATATATTAAACGAGTTAAAAAAAATTTTAAAATTGTGGTTAGAAACAAGTTAATAGACTAAATAATGAATATATCAATATGTTAAAACTAAATTTTAATAAAAAGCATAATTATGTTTATATATTTATTAATAATTAATTGGATTTATGATTATTTTTAAAAAAATTCATTGGACTAAGGGTTTTTCTATTTTCATAAAGTAGACAATTACATATAAAGAATAAATGTATTTAATTTACAAAATACAAATAAATAAATAAATCATGAATAAAGATGCCGTCTGGACAATTTTAGATTTTTTTTGTAGATTCAATACAAAATAAAATTATAAGTTTAATGAATCATAAATAAATAAACAAATAATATATATTACTACCTCCGTTCCTGTTTATAAGAAAATTTGAAGAGATTTTTTTGGTTCCAAAATATAAGAAACATGGTATATTTTTTTATTTCACTAAATAATAAATTTTTTTTTTACCCTTCATTTATTGTTACATCTAATACACTTAACAATGCATAACGTTTTCCCATGCAAAATAAAGATGGGTAAAATAGGAAACAATTATCAAATTTGAACCTAATTAATGAGTTAAACTAATATTAACTGTTTTTCTTAATACCAGTGAAACAGTTTTTTGTTTCTTATAAATAGGACCGGAGGGAGTATATTTTTAGACCGATAAACATGTTAAATATTAATATATGTGTTTGACATATTTATTTATAACTAGTTTAATTTACCTATATTTACTAAATTTGAATCCATCTAAAAATCTCTCAAAATTACACAAAACTATTTCAATAAAATGCTTTCTTTTGAATTTTTAGATTAAATTAAAGAATTTATTTCACTAACAATACCCTCGCTTTCCCTTTTTTAAATCTAAAAGCAAGTTTAAAAAATAATGATATACTAAAAATTACTCTTTATATGAATATTAAAAATTTTACTATCTAAATATTTATGAAAACATAATACTGTATCTACTAAGTATTTATATAATGTATAACAAAGATACATTCAAAAAGAATATATCATCACTCAATATTATAATAGTTTAATAAATAGTTCAAAATAACATTTTAAGAGAGAAAATATTTATTTGATGAAACATAAAAATTTATGATGATCTTACATACACACACATATACTAAAGCACTACATATATTATTTTATACAATAAGGTTTCACAAATTTTTACTACATTTTTAAAGACAATTATTCTATGATTAGCTAAAAATGATATATTAATATTTAGATTTAGTTATATTTTATTTAGTTATTATAGAACTATTAATTATAAAAATATATCAAAGATATGTACATATTAAATATAGAGCAATTATGAAAAGGAGGAAAAATTGATGAGGTAATGGGAAAACAGAAGGAAGATAAGAAGAAAATAAGAAAACAAAATAAAGAATTAAAATGAAATGAACCAAGAAAAAAAAATTGATGCATGAGTTCAACAAGTTTGTGTTAAAATGTTAAATAAAAAAAATACACATGAGTTAAGTTAATTTATTAGATCTAATGAGTTTAAAATTTCAAAAAATATGGGGGCATAATATTAACATTTAATATCATATATATAAATTTAGAAAAATTATAATTTGGAGTCCCAAGTTAAAGATATTTATACTTAAAAGTTCTAAATTACATAAACATTTTTAAATTTTGTTGAAATTACACATATTTTTTTTATTTTTAAAATATACACAAATCTCTTTTGAAATAAAAAATAAAATATATAAGCTTTCCTTTAGTTTTTTTAAAAATAAAAAAATACTTGTATACTTTCAACAAAATTTAAAGAATATTTTTATATGTTTTAAAAATAAAAAACTTATATAGTTTCATTAAAACTTAATAAAATATGTATAATTTACTCAAAATTTATACTGTACAAAAAAATTATAATTCAAGATCTTTTAAAATTAAAATTTTTTTAATATAAACATTTTTAATTTCAATGTTAAACTATAATTTTTCATATAATTTGAAAAAAAAAATTAAGAGGGCACATACTCACTCTCAAAGCAACCTGTCTCCAGTGAACCCGACTAGCTAAATTCCCGAGAAATGAAAAGGATAGTAGCAGTTAATTAATTCTATCCTGCTCTTATAAATACCCCGTTTTACTCTGTGACAGCATTTTCAACAAACCAGAGAAATCCTCCTCTTCTTCTTCCTCAGAAACGATAAGGAAGACGAACACCTAAATCATGAGCATATTCCTCGCTTCCTTCCTTCTCCTAATCCCTATTCTCCTCCTTTTCACCAGAATCAAACCATCAAAAAGAGTTCCTCCAGGTTCTCTAGGAATCCCCATTATAGGGCAAAGCCTCGGCCTCCTTCGAGCAATGCGCGCCAACACCGCCGAACAATGGGTCGAAGCAAGAGTACGCAAGTACGGTCCCATTTCGAAGCTCGGCTTGTTCGGGAAACCGACGATTTTCATGTACGGACAAGCAGCCAACAAGTTTGTGTTCACCAACGATGGCGGAGCCCTGGCGAATCAGCAGGCGCTGTCCGTCAATATACTTCTGGGAGACCGGAGTTTGACGGAGCTGAGCGGGGCGGATCACAAGCGTGTCAGAAATGCGCTTGTTTCGTTCTTAAAGCCCGAGTCGTTGAAGCGGTATATGGGGAAAATGGATAATGAAGTGAGGAGGCACCTTGAGGTTCATTGGGAAGGAAAGGAGAAGGTCTCGGTATGTGATACAAGTTACAAGCAAGTCTTTTGTTGGATAAATCATTTATGAGCATGATATCTACATGAAAAATTATGACAAAAACTCTGGTTTGATTTTTTAAAAATAGTTTGATTGTCGGTTTGATGCTCTAAAATAGTTTTTCTATTACTTTAGTACATCCGAGTATGATTTAAGTTTTAATTTCATCTTCAACGCAAAGATTTTGAAACTGTCATATATTTTATGCTAAAATGTACTGTAAAATAAATTGTCAATTACTCAAGAAGCTGAAATTCCTATGTATCAAACACACCTTAAGGTGAACTTGAATAAGGTTGACCTTGATGAACACATATTTAAAAAAAAAAAAAGTTATATGACATGGGCCCACTGCTCTCTTCATTATCTGTATCTGTATCTGTATTTGTGTTTATCCCATCTCACTATCCTGGCATCTTAGGAGTAGCCTAGGATTGAATGAAATGCCAACTACTTATTTTGTATTGTTGATTTTTGATAGGTCTTGCCACTGATGAAGACCCTCACATTCGACATAATTTGCTCTCTTCTGTTCAGCCTCGAGCGAGGCAAACAAAGAGACGAGTTGGGGGCTTCCTTTCAGTCGTTGATGAAAGGAGTGTGGGCAGTCCCTGTGAACCTGCCTTTCACTCGCTTCAACCGCAGCCTTAAAGAAAGTGCAAGGATTCGGAGCATGGTGAAGGAGCTTATTCACAGGAAGAAGATGGACCTTGAGCAGAATAGGGCTTCTCCTCACCAAGACCTCATCACTTCCTTGCTTGGAATTGGAATGCTTGACAAAGATGATAAAGAAAGGATGACAGAGAAAGAGATCCTCCACAATGTTATGCTTATCATGGTTGCTGGGCATGACACCGCATCTGTTCTTATTACTTTCATGATCAGATTGATGGCTACTGAACCTGCTATTTATGCAGCCGTTCTTCAAGGTATGTGTCATGATCCAATTGGAAGCTACGAGACTTGAGCCCCGCATTAGAATTATGAGATTCTAATGTGGGATTTATATAAAGCTTAAACATTTTAATTTCATGAGCTGACTTTTAAAATATAACTCTCTTAAAGGCTTGTATCAGAGGCTTCCATACCCTCATTTCCTCTTATATTTTGCTGATTTCAATTTAACACAAATTTTCCTTTAGTTTCCTAACCGCATTTTTATAACAAAATAATCCATTTTCTTACTATTGTATAATCATATTTTCTCACAAATAATCACTGTTAACAACTAAAATAAACAATATGTTTTGTTAACTTACCCAAGAACTTTTCAGATTGATTCAGTTTACAAAAAATTAGTACAACAAATCAGCTATTATAAGTATGTAAACATATTAAAATACTTTTCTCTGGAATTTGAGAATTTTTTAGGTAGACTTGGTCTACAAATATGTAAATTGTGGACCATACCAATAATAAAGATACATATGTATGGTAGACATGCGTTGGGATCCTCCGCGGCTCATTAGACACATTTTTCATTGGGGTTAACCTATGGCATATTGATATGTCTTTTTATGATTGACTTAATCTACTTATTTTTTCATGAATTTAGCTTACGTAAGATTTTTTTTGTTAAATCCACTTCTGATTTATGACATACTAACATATCTATCCTTGATTGGTTTGGTCTATTTTTTGTAGACCGGGTGAATCTCTCAACTTACGCTAAACTGAATTAGTCTTCTACTCTTCTCTAAGTTGACTCATAGACAATAACGAAGAAGCCCTGTTTTTTGGTTCCTTGGGATTATTTTAGCCATTCTCCCATTTTTGAAACATAGCAACTGCATTTGTAATATATTTAGGATGATTTGACTGCAGAACAAGAAGAGATAGCAAAAGGCAAGCCCCCGGGAGAGTCATTGGCCTGGGAAGACCTTGGAAAGATGAAGTACACCTGGAGAGTAGCGATGGAAACTCTTAGGACGATTCCCCCTGTCTTTGGTGGGTTTAGAAGGACTGTGAAGGATATAGAATATGAAGGATACCTCATACCCAAAGGCTGGCAAGTAAGTGATCTTATGTTTGAGATTATAAGATAAACTATTTATGGGCTCTTAATAGTGTAAGGAGTTGAGTTAGATTAGAGTTTCTATAATCAAGGGGTTAGGAGTTCAATTCTTGCCACTCATTATTTATAATTAAAATAAAATTTTGATATAAGACACGTGATTTTGTGACTTAACTGTTCCTTAAACTTATAATATGTATAAACAAATAAATATACATAAAACATATTATTTAATGGATGTAATATATATATAAAATAATTAATATAGTTATATAACAGTAATAAAATGTAAATATATAACAGTAATATCAATAAATAAACATTGATACTCTGAAAAATCATTAAAGATTCCAAAAAAGTAGCAAATAATTCCAAGGATACTTGTGTTGAACTTAACATGAAAATTGTTGTCATCATTGACTTATGACTGTTAGTTGTAAAGATTCTAAAAAAAGCAGCAAAATATTCCAAGAATATTTGTGATGAACTGAACGTGAAAATTGTTGTCATCACTGACTTATGACTGTTGGTTGTCTATGTGTACTTATAGTCATAAAATGTTCAGCCCACAAGAGGTTAGCACGCACTTTCTCTCGAGTGTGGAAGCGTGTTAAAAATTATAATATGTACTATTCATGAACTTTTATTTAATAACTTAAAATTTTGACTTGAACCGATACCTTAATTACAATCTGATCCCCTTCTAGCCATGAGTAAACTGATCTTATAAAACTAAAGCCTTTCTTTTAATCATGTTCAGATATTCTGGGTTGCAGCAATGACCCACATGGACAGCAGCATATTCCCAGAACCATCAAAGTTTGATCCAAGCAGATTTGAAAACCAAGCATCTATTCCACCTTACTGCTACATCCCATTTGGAGCGGGACCGAGAATATGCCCCGGATACGAGTTTGCTAAGTTTGAAACTCTGGTGGCACTCCATTATCTGGTCACAAGGTTTACTTGGAAGCTATGCTCAGACAAAGCCTTCAGCAGGGATCCCATGCCAACACCCTCTCGAGGACTGCTACTTCAAATCTGCCCCCGGGTACTATCATAGATCCCAAGATCCCTCGTCTAAGTCGTGAATAGATGCATCTACTTAGAGCTCTGAGAAGCAACGTATACTGATACGATACAATCGTTTGTCGTGTCTAAATACAATTTGCAGTGCATGTACCCTTTCTCCCGTCTGTATCTCCATATGTCTGTATAATAAAAAGTGATGTATTGTTAAATAAAGGAGTAAATTGCCATTACTTCCTTAATGATGTATCACTCAATATCCTCAACGTTCGTCTGTCGTATGCATTTTAATAGTACTTTAATACATAATTGGGCCCCACTGATAAATTATGGCATATTTTATTCTCTACAATTTGTCCTCTTTACCCTATTCTATCCTTTTATTTGTGACGAACCGAAGTTCGTCTAAATAAATTAAAATAAAATTCTTGACCTTTTTGATGCTCAGTTGTGCGGGGGATGAAAGGGTGTGTGAGACAGAAATACGGAGCGGAAAGTTGAGAGAAGAAAGATAGGAAGAAGCATAGAGTAAGGAAAAAGAGAATCCAAAAACTAAAATAAAGAATGCGAGGCTTGATGGTCAAACACAATCGCTCTTCAAGCATTCAGTTTTATCTTTAAAATTCCATTATTTTTCTCCTATGCATAGCCAGGGACGGACCCGCTTAAAAAAATAGTGTCAGATTCACAGGCACTTTATATACATATATGGTACCAACTGTTACTGGCAAGGGAGTAAAGAGTTATTTTCAAGAGTACATGGTGATAAATTCTAAAGTCTCAGAAAAATTAGTTGTAATTTACCCTGAAATCAAGTGTGGGTATCCCCCACTAAAGTCTAGTCTTTGTCTATCTAATGTCCTTGTTATGTAATATTCATGTCTTCTGTTCCAGATACCTATCGCAATTAGGGGTGATTTAAGTCTAGTTCGATTTTAGAATTAATCTCTACTCACGCCAAATTTTAGTCATAAAATTTTGGAAACTAAACTAAATCAAAGGTCTTTACGGAAATGAACTGCTTAATCCTTACCAAACCAAGTTTGGTTTAGCTTCGAACTACAATTTAGTAGTGTTTCAAGTCCTGTGTATTATCTAATTGCAGCAGTAGCAGCAGCAGCAACAATAATAATAATACATGTCATGAAGTTTGAGAGACATGAAGAGAAAAGGGTTGGGGCATTTAATAAAAGAAATCAAGGCTTTAAACTTTTTATCAATCTAGTTAGAGCAATTGATTGGTATGAAAATAAAAAAGATTAACTAGTCGGTCACTCAAAAAATAGTTAAATCAGTTTGCCCGCACATAACTAACTAAACCCAGATTGATCTGGTCTGGGTCTTACAATTCTAATTTGGCTTAGTTTCTTTCTTTTCTTTTCAAATTATAAGCCAATCAAATAATTTTGTTTTCGTGAAAGTAACCCAACCAAATGCTTAGCTTTTAAGCTTTGGGTTTTGTATTTGTTAAGTAATTACTGTGTTTTGGGAATTTTTCTTTTATTTGATCTACAATGTGGAATAGAATTTTGTTATATTTGCATTATATACTTACATTTGGTTTGTGTTGAACTATTTAGTTTTTTTACTTTTGCTTTGTTTGTGATATTATGAATATCTAATAATTATTTTAGTTGAAAATTAATTTAAGATAGTACAATTTTTTCATGCAATGTTATATCTATTATAATTAATTAATTTTTAAATATAATTATGACATTATTTGGTTTAACTAGTTGAAACAATTGAACTATAATCTAACAACCTCTCCAAATCATTATTTGTGCAGAATATATATATATATATATATATATATATATATATATATTATTTTTTAACAACTAATATTTTTTTTCACAATTAAAAATTTTGATCTGTCTACAAATATTTTTTTTTTCCATCAAATATCATCCAAATGCGATTAGACAGTGCAAAATTTGCTGGATGAATAAAACAGCTCAAATTTGCTGGAAATGACCTCCAACACATGGAATGGAAAAAATCGGTTTCCAGCGTTGGCATCCCTCTTGACCAGCCGTAGTTACTTCCACTCTCTCTCTCTCTCTCTCTCTCTCCTTCACGCTTTCAACAGGTGTCATCTGTTATGGCATAATCTGATGAAAATTTGTTGACATGTCTTCTACTATAGTACTACTGGAATGTTTGGTAATTTTCTTGGTGTCTCGCCTAGTCAAAATTTTGGTGTTGGTTTATTTAAGCCTCTGCTTAGAGGTTCAATTCGTCTGTTTCTTGGGTTCAAGGAACTTCTTCGTTCATGGTACTTAAGTCTCGTATGGCAAATGAATACATCCTTTTGCTAGCACTTTATTTAATAGTGATGATCTTTTTTAATTGTTTTTTTTTTTTTGGGAGGCAAGGGGGATGTTGAAGAAGCACTTGGTTCTCCAGTAAGATAATTGGAACAATGCAAACAAGCGCAATTTTCACAAGATTTAGAACAACCTCGTAGACACTGTTAAAAAAATTAGTAAATTAAGCTAATCTTGAATGGACATGCAAACATATTAACAAATTCCAATAGAATTCACCTTTGATGTGCTTTCCTATTTCTTTATAATGGCTTAGTCTAGTTCTTTTATACCCTGAGTCTACTTAAAAATTATTATCAACAAGAATTTAAAATCAATGGTTGCCAAAGCCGGAATACTCAAAAAATTTTAAAGAGGCAAAACTTGAAATAAAATTTTCATATAATACAAATTTTCAAGTCTATCGACATCATGTTCAATCTAGCTGTAAAGATAACCCAAATGACGTGCCTGTTCTGATATAATAATATATATTGTTAAATTAATTTTACATTTTTTCAATCATGCATGTAAAAATAGACATTGCATGTTCATTTCTCATCTCCTACACAATCCAAAAATCTAGAGGACATATTTATCTGGTGAGGCAATCAATCAACCCAAGGATGGGAGGAAAAAGTTGAAGACGGCTAACAATTATCTGGTCTAAAGTACTTTGGAGGCATAGATGGGCACCTTTCATTCATATAAGCATATGGTTGGATGGTGTTGTATCCAGGCAGCTCCATTCTATACTTCCCTTTAATCTGACAATATGGTAGCTCCACAGTGTCTTCACTGTTGCACCATTTTGGCAAGCGACTTGAATTATTCTCGAAAAAATTGAGCATGTAAGCATCTTTTATCTGCAATTATAGCACAAAGATAAGCTATACTTACAGCAACTACTACAATTAAGTTCTTTAACTTCAAGTCATAAGAGGCACATGTACTGTAATTTAAATCTGCTGCATAAAGCTGGCAAAAATTTATTGGGTGCTTTTGCAGAATTATAATGGTAAGGGCATCAACTAGTCGTCGATTCCTTTGAAAAGTACTATGGGAGTAAAATCCTAAATATACTAGGCCGATATAGGGGAATAAACCCTTAAAATCACCTAGAGAAGGGTAATAGTCTTGGACAAAGCCTAAGAACACCACTGACAGTAATTCAGGAACCAGAAATAAAAAATAAAAATAGAAACAAAAATAAAAAAGTTAAGTGCACCATTGCCTACGCATCACACAATGGCCCTCATCCTTTGCATAATATATAGCAACACGAATTGAAACACTATGAAACGTGCAAGCCATTTCATTAGCATGTCTCTGCAAACATGTCTAGTAACCATGTCTCTGCAAACCAGTGTTGTGTTAGTACAAAATGGGACTGCAGTCAAGTTATAATATTATTCTAAGAGCACACAACTGTGCTTATCTGAACAACCAAAGATAACAAATTCAATGTATTCAATCTTTTCCCATTAGTTATTAGAAAGATAAAATTCCAAAATCAAGAAGCTATCCCTGGTAAACTCACCGTAAACTCTGTCACTTGAATAGAACTAGCAATTGGATTAAACAATCCTGCTTCCTTATACATTTCAAGAATGAAAGCAACACAGGAAGTTGACTTCCCATCACTGTAAATCCAGTCATCCTGTTCTGGAATAGTCATCAGTTCATCAAACGATGATCCACACTTTTCGACTTCTACTAAGATTTCAGGAAGGGAAAGCCCCTATAGAACCACAGAATGGTGAGACTCCAGATAATCACAAAGCAGTCACAGAAAAGAGATACAGATGCCAATAATGTCACATTTACTCGTTAGATGCCCTAAGAACTTGGTAATATACATAGAGATGAGTTCCAATTACTGATTTGTGTTACTTATCTATGCAACGGATAAGAAGCATCTCATCCTTGACATTAGAAGGTATTGATCAAACTTACAGTGTCCACAAGCCAAAAAATTCAGTATTGAAATGAGATACGTAAAGATTGCAGCATACTTTAGTTCCAAGTCGTTTGTTTAAGGCTTCATTCCACAAGTTGGCAGCATATTCAGGTTGGATTTGACTCCAAACTGTCATAACGGAAGCAACCTGCAAAATAACACAGCTAACGGTCAAAAGACTTATGAAAAATCATAAGCTTTATCAAAATCACTCATAAGAGTAAAATTATTCTTATTAGCTTTGTCTTTTCAGCGGCAGATAAGCAATTATTTGTGGAACCTTCAATCAACTAGCTTAATATCATACTGAAACTGTAACAAGAGCAGGAATATGGTTATTTTGATTGAAATAATGGAAGGCTATGGTTATTAAAACTTGGCATGTACAGGCCAAGTTCTCAAGATTGTTACATTGAATGTTAAAACAAACTTAAAATTTTAACAAAACATCAGACTAAGATGAATACCAAATGAGCATCCAAGGGGGGAGGATAGTTCCCGTTTAAAGTGTCTATCCAGCTGAATATCATGTTATGATAACCATATGGTTTGCCATCCATGCTCCGTGCATACTCCCATGCAGCAGTCTCATTAAACTTGGCACGCATGTCAGGGTGCAAAGGAAGAAGGGCAATATGAGGGTTGGCATCATCTTTATTCTGTTCAAATTCCCACCATTCATCCCACGGTAATACAGCAATAATATCTTCTCCCTGTAAACAAGAAAAGGAAGGAAATTAACTACTTGCACACCTTAGTTCCAAAATGTGTCTTCTGCACAGCTTGACTGGCCACTATACCTTCAAATGATCAAACTAGAAATATGAACCATTTATCATAAAGGAAAATCTATTCATATGTGATGCATATTTCAAACCAGATGGAACTGACTACTACCCTGAAGTTTGAGCTATATGCAAGATGAGGCCGTTTTTTTAAAAAAAAAACTAAAACAAAAGGTAGTCTCAAAGTAGAAGCAAATCTGCAAAGCCTGTTTCGAAGTTAGAACAAAAATGAAGGAAATATAACAATAGCGTTCAAGAAAACAAAAACTGCTTTCTGCAGTGGCCATGCTACACAGGGAGGAAAGAGGAAGCACAAAGACACCACCCCCCCCCCCCCCCCCAAAAAAAGGACCACAGAAGACAACAATAAATCCCTTTTTATTTTTGAAGGGGGCATTTCCAAAGACAGCGAATGCAGTTGATTTTAAATATTAAAAATGAAAAGAATTAAGTAGCGCTGGTTTTCGGTATTCAAGTTGGCCAAAGACTACCTTTATCAACATATCAAGGATTAACTATGTCCATGAAATATAATAAATCACGCCTCAAACACAAGAAAAGTGCAACAGTATGTGGCAATCTCTTTCAACTCAAATGTTTTTACTTTTTGTTTACCTAAAGATCAAAAAAGTATTTACCTTTTCATTTTCATGTCCTGACTCCCCAACCCATAGCTTTCCATCTGAATCCTTTAAGCAAACAGCAGTGTGACCAGCATATGCTCCACTGACCCACTTCTCCAGAGTCTCAAACCCACCCCAGCGGCCACGAATTTTTGAAACGGCTAGGAAATCTCCAGAGTGAATGTCATCAACACTGACGTTTGTAACCCATGGCTGAGGGCGTGCATCAAAAGAAGCTCCCATGTGCTTCTTCAAAAATCCAAGATTCGCGTTCTCACCCCATCCAGTATTTGTAAACAAGGGAAAGACATCCCAAAGTGCTCGGAGGGTCCCAATCATTCCAGCTTTCATGAGGAAAATTGAAACCCCTCGATTTTTAACCTGATTTCACAGAGAGTAAGGATTGCTAAAATGAATATGCATGTTTTAACAGTGTACTACGGTATGGTCTAATTAAGAAGGCCACTTACATACTCATACTCCGCTTTCCCTTCCCATTCTTTAAAATCAAGCGTATGCTCCCGAGACAGGAAATAATAATCCCATGTTACACGATATGGGGTGGCAAAGACATAAAGATCAATACATGTCCAACTATGAGCTTTGCTAACCTGGATGAGCACATAAATACTCATCAGCAGTTTCCTTTGAAGCTCAAGTCAATCAGAAAAATGTACATACAGAGAGAAATACAATTATAGAATCGCAAGCCTACTAATGACATCCACTTGACCAGCAAATGCAAATTTCTGAACTGTTGCATGCGTCAATACTAACAGAGAAATAATATAACAACAATACTAGACGGCCCAAAAAAAAAAAAAAAACTTGAAGAAGATAAACTAGAAAGTTACAGTACCAAGGAAACTAAAATGAACCCATAATTAGAAAAACCAACAGTTCAGAATCCCTCAACGAATTTAAACTACTTTGATTCGCATAAAGCGACTTTCAAACCGACCGCAAAGTTAATTAGATTTAAATAACATGACTGAATAAACCATCTATCAGCTTCAAACCCTTAGCATCAGCAAATGAAGTTCACTCAATTACTGATATTCTATTTCATTAAAATAGCACTCATCATAACATTAAAAAAAAGAAAAAAAATTCAAGCTAGTCCATATTGGCTGCAAGAAAGGGAAATTTGTACTGACTGAAATATTGATTACTACTAAAACTAGATTACAGCTATATATACAAGAAAGATTGAAGTTCACAATCAAGTAAAATAGCAAACGCCGAAGCCAACCTTGATATGAAGCGTTCCGCCACCGAATTCGGTGCCGCTATTGTTGTGAAACTCCATCCAAGCTCTGTTCTCGTAGAAGCACGCGCCCTTCCACTCCAGGGCATCGTCCGGGGACGAAACGTTACCGACGAATGAGGGAAGAATATCGATGGCGCTGTGGAGGGAGTTGAGGATAGGCCAGGAGACCTGTCTGGGCAGCAGAGGAAGTAAGTCTTGTGGGTGAAATGGGGATTTGAAGGACAACACTTGCAGGCTCAAAAGAGATATGAGGATGATGGTTATGCACATTAGCTTGAAAAGCGAAGATGATGATGATGGAAAGGAAGCCATGGGAAAGAGATAATGAAAAAGGAGGAGTCTTTGGTTGGTTTCTTTCTGAGTACTACTTCCTTTCACAGAGAGAACGAAAGAGGATCAGTCATGGCGTTAAGGTAAAGATGCAGAATGACGGAGAGGTATTTTCAGCAGTCAAAAAGTAGACTCTGGCTATTTATTGTTAAAGAAAAATTTTATATATACTTATTTATATTTTTATAACAATTTTAATTAAAATATAATAAATATATAAATTTTTAATAATAACATTAAAAATTTATTTTTTTAAAAAAATAAATTATTTGATTAAATCATATATTTATTATATTATTTTAGATGAAATCCACATGTATCTATATATTGGTTTTGAAAAAAATTATATATTTATTATATTTTAATTAAAATAATAATAAAAATGTTAGGATAAAAAAGGGACATGTAATTCCCTTTTTTTATTTTTCTGGAGTAAGAGTTTCTTCCTCGTGCACCTCGTGGTCATGGCTGGTAAGAAACAGTAAGTTTGCGTTTTAGCAAAACTATACGGAACTTACAAAAAGTTCTTTTCAAAAAAAAATTTTAAGAAAAAAAGTTGCATGTAATCCAAGATATGACGTTATTGCTTATAATTTTGAAATAGTTCAACTTCTTACAAAATATATAATATATAAATTATTTGGTAATATTATGAATATTATAATATTTGATAATTTTTTAAAATATTTTTGTTACAAAATTATTTATAAATTCTATTTCAAAGATAAGTAAAAAAATAATTATGATAATTAATAATTACAAGTGAGATCATAATTATTTTAATTTTTTTTTATTTTCTTCTTACATTAAAGAATTATTTATACTATCATTCAATTATTTCTTTTAAAAAGGGAGCCAAACATTTCATTTAATTAAAATAAACGTTTTTTTTTAAGTATTTTGTTCTCAAAAAGCTGGCGAAACAGACTGATCATACGGAAGTGCGAAAAATTTGTGAAATTTTGAGTGTGATATAAATTTAAAATTTTCATTTCCAATCAAAATTTAAACTCAAATTTCTATAGAGTATTTGAAATCAAAACATGTACCAAAATTTGTAGAATTATAAATTATAATTTTATCTATTTTGATCAAAACACCCTTATATAATTACTTATATAATATAATAAAGATTAAATATATAATTGATCATTACAAAATAATTTTTTAAAATTTAAGAAATTATAAAATTATTTGATAAAAAATAATTATTAAAAAAAGAGAATGTGTTCATTATTTTTTTAAGACTAACTAATTTAAAGATAATAATTAAATTTTAACAATAAAATTATTATTAAATTTAATTCAATAAATATAAAATGAAAATATTAACAGCAAATAGTAAACAGAACAGTACAAACAAAACAAACCACCGCACCCACGACTTCCCTTAAACCCCAAACCTTATGATGATTAGATTTGATTTTTTTTAATACATTCTGATAAGAATAAAAACATGTGCAGAGCTTTTTTTTTTATTTACCTTTTTTCTTTATATTATTTTTAATTATACATTATACATTTACTTGTTAAATACATAAAATTCGAATATAATTTTTTTAAAACAAGTATATATGATTTAAAATAAATAATTATACCATGTAATAATTTTTTTTTAGTATTTAAGAAATCAGAATATCTATTCATCAAGTGTCACCTAAATGAGCGTAGGCCCACCCAAAAACAAATTACAAAATTTGATAATATTCGAATAGAATCGCATAATTTTTTTAATTCATAATTTGACATAAGTTTAGTTTCTTTCAGTTGTGGGAAGTTGTCGGCAGCAACGCCTACTGAGATGCTTCAGGATGAAGGACTGGAATATTCCACATTTTAAAAGAATATCTCGCCCTTCAAGCTTTTGGTTTCTCTTAAAACATTTTAATCTAAATCGTTAAAATTAAATTTAATATTTTTAATTTTTATATTTTGATATTTTTGTTAATTATAAAAAATAAAAAATAAAAATAATTTTTTAATTGTCATATTTTAAAATAATAATAATTTAAATTAAAAATTAAAAAAAATAAAAAATTAAATGTGAATTGTTCAAATTTAAAAAAATATCTATTCATGCATATCCCTATACAATTGTCCATTGTCGCTGCCACAACTAACGCTACACAGTATAACATTGAGGGAGAAGTTCTTAAGTAGATTTATTTTATTAAAAATAAATAAATAAAACTAATAATAAATAAATAAATAAATACATCTATAATGAAATCCATGTTATATATATATATATATGTAAACATGTTCGAACGAGAAAGAATGTAGAGTAGAAGCAACTTTTTGATAAAACAATTATATTCATACCTTGGGCCATGATTAATAGTACGAAGTAGAAAGTCTGAAATTCAACAGCCTTTTGATGAATCATCTGATCACAGTAGAGAAATTCTCTCTGTTGACGGACTCACAGTACTCATCTCTACGTAACTTGTCTGCAACTTTTGCTTATGAATAAGGGAGCATCTCATATTCTGTTAAAGTCTCATGGAATGATGAAACAATGTTGGCTGATGCAGGAAGGACTTACAATGATTGACGATGGTCACAGATGGTAAACGTCGGTACTGGTTTCCTTGTGTGTCTCCCATCTCATCTTCAATAGGAGCTGAATCCCACTAAAGATGTGTTTGGTTTAATTAAAGAAAAGGATTTTAATGATATGTTATTTGATTGATTTGAAAAGAAAATGTTTTAATAATATGTTATTTGGTTGAGGAAGAGAAGGAAGTGATTAATGAACAATTATACTCTTAATTAATTTTTTTTTTGTTTTTAAGATATTTTTATAAAAAAATTTCTTATTTTTTATTATAAAAAATAATTTTTTTATTTTTATTTAAAAATATTTTTTATTTTTATAAAAAAATATTTTAAATCTTATTAAATAAAATAAAATTTTTATTATATTTGAAGTAAAAATAAAATAAGAGCAATTTAGTTAAACAAACCTAAAAAATTTCTCTCAAGGGAGGGGAGTCGACTCCTCTCTCCCTCCCCCCAAACCCCTCTAACCAAACACTAGGTAAGGTTTGATTTTGAAGACCTAGACATACATCGCATTGCAATTTTGTTTTGTGAGATTCATGTAAACCCAGCTTTTTATAAATAAACAACCAAAGGTGGAGAGAGAGATTGCAGAACCAATAACTGGAAATTTCAACTATTCAAGAATGAAAAGCTCATTCTAGACAAGAATAGAATTACTCATTCTTAACATTTTTTGGAAAAAAAGAATCAAAGCATTAACTAGTATGACCACACAAGCAAACACCACTATTGCTTAGCCAAATTCATCACGCCTATCGAGCACTTATTCTTAATAATTTTAGCAAATAACAAATCATTAACCATTCAAGAATCAAAAGCTAATCCCAAATTAAAATCTAAAAGACAAAAAACTAAAAATATTATAAAGATTTGAAACAAAATCCAAATTAAAATCTAAAAGATAAAAAACTAAAAATATTATAAAGATTTGAAACAAAATCAAATTTCAAAACAAAGGTAGTTCTCTACTATTGTCTTGCCAAAGTCACCATCCTTACTAAATTGCACATTTATAACATTTTTAATAAGCAGCAAATCAACTATTGGAGATCAAAATTCAATTTCAAACCAAGCATAAAAAGAAAAAATACAAAAATTTTAAAAAAAATTAAAACATAAACAAGCCTTGAAATACAATTAATAATCTATCGAATCATTAAAAAAATCACCATCTTTGTAAAAATGTTCATTTCCAACATTTTTAACAAACAAAATATCAACTATTTGAGAAATAAACGTTAATTTCAAACTAAAACAATAAAAGAAAAAAGAGAATAAAAATATAAAAAGAATACTAATAATCACTAATGGCATAACAAAAGTCATTTTTTGTTAGCCAAAATCACAATTTTTGTTAAAGTATTTGTGACATTTTTAGCAAGTAACAAATTAATTATTGAAGATTCAAAGTTAATGTCAGACTAAAACTAAAAAAATAAAAAAGATTAAAGATAAAAAAGAAGAAGAAAATATTAACTAATCTCATAAAACTAATAATTATTAACTATTATATTGCCAAAGTCATCATTTTCATTTAAGTGTTCATTATTAACATTTTCAGTAAACACCAAATTAATTAATTGAGAATCAATTAAGTAAATAGTGAGAAAGTAGGAAATTTTCTATTGTGATGTTAACAGAGTTGTCAAGAGGAAAGATTAGATCGAATTTTGAAATTAAGGAACGTTATTGGAACAAGAAAAACAATAAACCAACTTGGACTGTTCCCAAACATAAGGGACAAAAAGAGAGTTTGTACGATTAGAATGTCTTCTAGCAACCAATTCATGACAAACTATAATCATTAAAAAAAAATTTAATAACATAGAACTTTATTTTTGTTTTTTTCTCAGTGAAGAATTAATTAATTAGATGATATAAAACACAAATAATAAATTACTACCCTTACCAACAACTTTAAAGTAAAAGGAAAAATCATAAGGAAAAGTCATAAGATAGAAAACTTTCAATAGTAACATAACGTCCTAAATTGCTTTACTACATCAATCCCAGATATTACAGCCTTAACCTAATTCAGAAATACTCTGTTTAACCTAGAAGGTACTCACAGTAATTCACATCTTCTACAATACACTAAGAACATAACTTAAAAAATAAAAAAAGAAAGCACTAGATATCATAGAATGTAAAGAAACAAATTCAATAATGCATAATACTGACTCACTAATTCACAATAGTAGACTTAAGGTTAGAGAAATCAAACTAATGGACAAAGTTCACTCCAAGGCACTACAAATGCATAATCACCAGCAGCCTAAATATGCTATTGCATGAACCATATAACTTAAGTCCTTATCGGTGAAAACCAGCCTTTTCTTGTACTGTGTATCTCTTGGCAAAGAGAAGAGCACCAACTGCGGCAAAATGCACACCATAATAGGAAAGGAAGAAAGATAGCCGAAGGTTTACAACTTGAGCATAGGGAGAACGCACTGAAAATTTGGAATTCAAATTTCAAGCTGGGGGAAGAGCAAAATAAAGAAGACAGCGACGGAGAATGAAAGAAGTTAAGAAAAAAAAGAAAAAAAAAAAAAAAGCGAAGAAAAGGTTGAGCAATATGTTTCATTTCTAGCAGTGAATTAACCAAAAAAAAAAAAAAGAGCTGAAGAAAACAGAGAAGCAGCAGCAAACCACGTCATAAATGGCTTAGAAACAATAACAAACAGAAAAATGTTAGAAATTTATGAGAATTGGAACTTTACCGTGAGTAAATAATCTCCTCAATAAGAAAGGGAGAGAAGAATAACGTTAAACCGAAATTGCTGTGATCGAGTTTGGCGTGAATTAAGTGTGAGCCTACGTCCGGAATTGACCTAAAATTCTGTCAATTTTTACTTTTTATTTTAAAAATTTAAAAAGAAATTTATATGTAATTATTTATATCTTTATTATTGAGATTAAAATATGACAAATATATAATTTTTTAATAATAATATGAGCAATATATAATTTTACAACCACTTATGTGGTTTCTAATCAAATCATATATCTGTTAATTTAATATTGAAAAATCATATACTTGTTATATTATATAAAAAAATATATGGAAGTAAGTTTAGTGCAAACTAAAAATATGCAAAAGTTATTTCTTTGATGTAAATAATGTGTATATTGTTTATATATTCTTCCCTATTTGATATTTGTATCTTTTAAAAAATTGTAAGCAAATAAAAAGTGAATTTAATTATTCATTTTATATTTTTCTTAAATCATTTTCATTATTTAATTTTATATTTTTAACATTCAACTTCGTAAATGTCGCTCTCTATTATGTTTAAATTATGGTATTACTTACAAAATGACCACATTTTTAATTGAATAGACACATAATTTATTTATTTTAGTTTTGAAATAAATTTTATTGCAAACAACTGTCTTTATGTGCCATGATGATCCAGTAAAAATTTTCTTAAAATATCAAAGTGTAAGAAATTATAGACTTAGGTAAAAAAATTTTAAGTATTTATTTTTGGGTTGTCTAATAAATATATTATATTAAAGAAATTTTTTTAAAATATTCAATCAAAGGATATTGTGCTATTAAAAAACATTCACTTGTTATATTTTAAATAAAGAATTTAATAATAAAAACTTAAAAACTACACTTAAGTATTTTTTCATTAATTTATTTAAAAAAATTAATACGAGAATTTTCATATTAGTAAAATACTTTCTCTAATCTTCAACTTCTTTCTCACTTGTGTAACTTTTTAGTCAAATAAACTTGACTCATGATAAATAAGTTTAAAGTGAAATAATTTAATGAATGTGCTACAAATTTTACATAAATTTGACTCATATAGTAGTATCTTGGGTGCATTTGAACCACTATGAATTTTTGGTAACGTTTTCAGAGCTCACCAATAATCCATCTAAATTTCAAAGAGCAAGAAATGCAATATTCCACTATTTCTTAAGCAAATCTATATTGGTATATTTTTATGACAAAGTTTACAACAAAGATATGCAACCTACATCATCTAAGATAAATATAACTACTTTAAAAAGTCACAATTATTTTGCAAAGGAGAGTAAATGCTCATTTTTTCTCAATTGAGAGGGTTGCTACAAATTCTCAGAAGATTCAAGCTATAACAGATTGGCCCTCATCTAATTTTGTCAAATAACTCAGGAGTTTTTTTAGGTCCCACAAGATCAATAGATTTATTAAAAACTATGGTATTATTGCAAGATCTCTCACTAATCTCCTCAAGCTCATTCATTTCATGTATATTTTCATAATAGAAGGAAAGACCATATAATTAAATGATTTGACCGAAAACAAAAGAGATTAAGTACAATAACCTTAAAATTTTACCTATAAATTGTAGTTTAAATGTAATAACTAGTGCAATTTTTTGTGAGGAGAAATGATTCTCAATGCCATGGTAAAACGAAATCTCAAGCTCAAATGGTGAAGTGGGAAAAGGAAAATTAAGTGAATAAGACGGTAAGGCCGAAGCAAACAACAAAAATACAAAGATACATCAGTGTGCTGCGCTTGAGATAAAATAAAATTAAAACCAAAAAAAATTAATAATCCGTACATTGTAAATTGTGAGACTGGATATGCATTATTTGTGCTCAGATTATTTATAACTCTGATATTGCCAAGCAAATCCCAGGCTCAAAAAAAAAAAGGTATATCCAAACTCCAGTACATAAAATGTCCCCAAAGGAATTGAAATTGCAAAAGTTATATTGAGGTCAAGCACAACTTAAAGTTCCAAAGCAACAAGTAAAATTCTTCTGTGGCTGCAAGGTAGTACGAAGCAAATACAAAGAAATTATTATAAGAATAGTTTTCTGTATTCATCTGCCTTTTGAGCCATCTCTTCAAGGTTTCTGTCTTTCCTCTCCTTATACAAGTCAAGCATTTTTTTAATTCCTTCTTCTGATCCATCTGCAACACTGACAGAAAGCCAGTGAAGAATGAATATGAAATCAGTCACAATATTAATATCAACAGAACAGTCTTTGCCGAAAAGAAGAATTCCATCTCGCAGAAGCATAGATCTCATCCTCCTCCTCAAAATCACAACTTATCCCGGGGACGACATCAATATGAACAAGACGTACAGTCTGTTCCGCTTGAAGCCCATCCTAAGGAACAGAAAGAATAGTTTTGTAAGTTTTGTTTGTGACATCCAAGTAGCAAACATGCAGGTAGCATAGTCCTTCCAAGTAGGGAAATTTTTATTTTTACATACAGACCAAAAATCACAAAGCTAAACTCCCCTCATTAACAGAGAAGTCGGTGTCTTTGTCCTAGTCTTAGATCACACATCAAACGAAATATGTGTAACATCAAATGACTTATTTTCAGATTTCATCCTAAAAGTTTAGTTACAAAAAACTAGACAAACTGGTCTTTAGACAGACAAATTTTGAAGATAGTAATCATTCAATTTGGGGGGGGGGGGGGGGGCGGGGGAGCACAATATGCATTAAGAATTTTCAGCCCCTTAATTAGTGCTTTCTTATGTGGCAAACAAGAGCAAAGAAGAAGATGGTTGTTCAAATTCAAATTCAAACATTTATATCTATTATAAAAAAGTCTGTAGAAAAATTATGAAAAGAAAACTAAGCCGGTAAGAAATTTGATACAATTAATTTTGGATTATGAGTTCATAAGAAAGAAAGGCATGATAGCAAGAAAGAACAACTAGGAAATAGATCATATCGTCCAAAAATAAGATAAATATTAAAGATGAAAGAAGATTTAAAAATTAAGGCAGAAAGAATCTAACACAAAGTATTAAGAATGGATGCTGTTATAAGTCTGATCCCTCCTTTATTAGTTCACCAACTGTCCCTGCCTGGCTGCTTCCAGGCCTAATGCCTTAGGACTAGAGTTAGGTACAATTTCTTACATCTTTACTATTAAATTCTTTAATAAAATTATAACATGCATAAAAAATATTTTGAAAAACTCAATTATGTAACACTGCGTTATAAAAGACATACACTGATCATATTTTAATAGAAAAACCTAATAATAAGGATATAAAAAATTGTGTATAAAATTTTTCCAATGCCTTCTGGAGATATTCCAAAGTTTCACATTGCCCAATAAGCCTTCATGTGCAAATAACTTAGCTGGCAATGTGAAAGTCAACTTATTCGATCTTATGCTCAATGAAGTGATATATAATTCGCCAGTGAAAAACCAGTTTTGGCTCATATTCTAGTAAATAATGTTATAATGGCTGTTTCTAACATTTAATAGAACTCCTTGGGGGAGAAAAATAGCCTATTAATGGAAAATTTTCACTTCTGAAATCCACCAACAATCATCCATTCACTGTCCACAATACTAGCCAGTGGTTTTACACCTCCCACGGTTGTTAGAAGCTCCAACTATTGACCGTTATCCATTCTTATTGGTCATTAGCTCACACATTTGCTTAACTATAATGATATATGCAAACAAAAGGACCAGTATGTACAAGGTAGCATCATTTTCAACCAAATAAAAATACTTGAATTAAATTTAAAATCAGAAAGTTGTCTCCTAGGAAGGGGGGGCTGTAGATTCAAATACATTACACAGCTCTTTGCATTAGTCATTATAATGTGTACTCAAATCATAATAGACAGAGATTAGACTCTCGTTTTCTGGCAATTTATACCATCAAGATCAAACGGAAGGACCATTTGTAGTTTTAACAAAAGAGCGAATTTTTCTTCTTTAATAAATGAACAAAAGAAGAAATAGTGGTCAGCTGGGCAAGTTTTAGAATTTCATTATGGTCTTTGATAAACTCAGGTGGAACCGAACGAATAAGTTTTTCTTTCCAATGCAAATAACTTCAACACCACTCCCCAGCACCTGAAGTTCATTTGTGTGATGTCAGAATGAAACATTACTCAGCCACACAGGATCATGCAATAAATCTCTCTGCAAGTGGAGCAACAAAGACATGATCCAAATGAAAAAGGTGTTCACATGTGAAACTTTAGAGTTGAAAACCGTGATTTTATTCATAAACAATATACCTATGTATATATATCATATACATTTAAAATAGGAAACTCTACAAGAGGAAAATATCAATCCATATGATTATGCTAATCCAATCTCTATAATTATGTATACTAATTATAAGAATATTTACAGTAATATTTCTTATTCTACAATAACAAAAATCTTTCTTATTCTATAACACTCCCTCTCAAGGTGGAGCATAGATATCAATTGTGCCCCACTTGTTACAAATGTAATCAATTTGAGCTCTATTTAAAGCTTTTGTGAAGATATCTCTCAATTAATCTCCCATCTTGACATATTTTGTAAAGATAAATTTTTCTTGGATCTTTTCACGAATGAAATAACGATTGATCTCAATATGTTTGATTTATTCATGAAACACAAAATTAGAGATAATATGAAGAGCAACTTGGTTGTTACACTATAGTCTTGAGACCAACTTCACTTAATAGTTGATATATCCATACAATCTCACACATTAATTGCGCCATAGTTCTATAATCTAATTATGTACTAGATCAAGATAATACATTTTGTTTCTTACTTCTCCATAAGATTAGCTTTCCTCTCACACAAACATAGTATCCCATAATAAATCTCCTATCAAGCTTAGATCCTGCCTAATCCACATAAAAAAAACATTCAACATTAGTATGCCTATAATTCCCATACAATAGACCATGTCCTAGAGCCCCTTTCAAGTAGCAAAAGATTTGTTTTAAAATTGCCTAATGATTGACTGTTGAAAAAAACATAAACTAATTGACAACACTAACAAAGTATGCAATATTAAGATGAGTCACTGTAAGATAATTTAATTTTTTAACCAATCTTTTATACTTCACAAGATCTCAAATAACTCACCATCGTCTTTTAAAAGTTAAGTCATTGGTGCACTGCATGGCTCAGCTTTCAATTTTTTTGTTTCTGTCAACAAATCAA
Source organism: Erythrophleum ivorense (assembly GCA_026724425.1). NCBI lineage: Eukaryota > Viridiplantae > Streptophyta > Magnoliopsida > Fabales > Fabaceae > Erythrophleum > Erythrophleum ivorense. Next base: position 3,168,765 of record JAIUCV010000034.1, on the reverse strand, counting down.
AAACACATTTTTTTTTAGACAAGAAGATACATTTCTTACTCCTCATGACCTCAACTGTAATAAGTATTTTAACAGCCCCAAATCCTTTGTTTGAAACTGAGAGTTAAGAATAGTTTTGAGGGACAAAATACTTGAAGTGTCCTATTAATCACAATATCATCAACGTACACAACAAATAAGATTGTGCCAATTTCAAACTATTTATAAAACATTAAGTAATTACATTTGCTCTTATTCATCCCATATTTTAGAACTACTTCATTGAATTTGCCAAACTAGACACAATGATTCTATTTCAAACCATACAAGATTTTCAAAGATAACATACTTTCCCATACTCTTCCTCAAGCAACAAACACAGATGATTGCTCTAAATATACTTCCTCCTAAAGATTACCATATAAAAAAGTATTTTTGATATCTAACTAGTGTAAAAGCCAATTATAGGGGCCGCCATGGAGATGAACAATTGAATAGAGGCAAGCTTGGCGATGGGAGAGAAAGTACCTAAATAATTAACACCATAAATTTGAACATAACCTTTAGCAACAGGAAAGGCTTTAAGACAAGCCACTAAACCATTAGGATTTACTTTGACTATAAACACTCATTTGCACCCAATAGTCTTCTTACCAACAGACAAATCCACTAATTTTCAAGTGCCAATATCATCAAGAGCAGTCATCTCTTCCATCGTAACAGCACGCCAACTAATATGGGACGAAGCTTCATAAACAATTTTAAGAAATGAAACAGTATCTAGGGATGCAATAGTTAGAATGAGGAGATAAATAATCATAGAAAACAAGTAAAGAAATGAGATAAGTATAATGGTATTTACCTTTTTAGAGAGTAATAAGAAAATCAAGGGTAGGGTCAGAATCACTTAAGATTAGATCCAACAACAAAGAGGATGGCAAAAAGCATGAGTATGGACTGGAGATAATAGTCTCTTGTTGTCATCTAGAATAGGCATCGACAATGGATGGTCGAGTAGACTCTGAAGCAAGTGTTCAAATGCCTGAAGAACTGTCAAAACAAGTCATAATATAGACTAATAGATCATCTTCCTCCCCTAACTATTATAAATAGAAAATAAGAAAAAAGAGAGAATGTTTTCATAGAAAGTGACATAGGTAGACACAAGATAATGGTTAAGAGTAAGGGAAAAAACCTATATCTTTTTTGGAGATGAGAGTAACCAAGAAAAACACATTTAAGTGACTTTGGATCAATTTGGTGACCTTGGGATGAACATTCTGAGCAAAGCAAGTACTCTCAAATATCTTGGGTTCAATAGGAAACAAAGGCTTCAAAGGAAAGAGAACAACAAACAAAATATCACCATCAAGAACAAAGAAAGGCATCTAATTAATCAAGAAACAAACTGTAAATATAGCATTAGCCCAAAATTGTTTAAGAACTTTCATTTGAAACAAAAAGATTCTTGCAACTTCAAATAAATGTCTATTTTTTCACTTAGCAAACCCATTTTGGGATATTGTGTCAACACAAAAAGATTGATGAAGAATGCCATTTTGAGCTATGTAAAACTAAAAAAGAATCTGGAAAGTATTTTTTTAGCATTGTCACTTCACAAAGTATGCACATAAATATTGAATTAAATTTTTATTTCAGCACAAAAGGCACAAAAATGAGAAAACAATTTAAAACAATTTTTCATTAAATATAACCAAGCAACACAAGAATAATCATAGGCAAATATAACAAAATATTTAAAACTAAACTTAGACATATTTTAACAAGGACCCCAAACATAAAAATTTCCAAATATCAGAATGAACAAACTTAAATGAAAACACAACTCACTTATTGACTCTAGATATTGAGAGAAAATGATGATATTTGGCAAATTACACGACTCATAATCCAAAGATGACAAATGTTTAAATTGAGGACAAAATTTCTTGAAAAAAGGTAGAAAGGGAAGGCCCAACCAACAATGCACCTCAAAAAAAGTTAAAACATTGGAACAAGTAATGGATCTTAGCACCTATGTATCAAGAATGTAAAGACTTCCAAATTCATGACCTTTACCAATAATCCACTTTGTCATAAGATCCTAAAATAATAATGATTAAGAAAAAATAAGATATAACAATTCAAAATACAAGTGAATTCACTAACAGAGATTAAATTAAAAGAAAAATTATGTAAACTTAGTACTAAGGACAAAGAAAGTGACGAGATTAGATTAATAGTTCCAAAACTAAGAACGCAAAAAGTGGACCCATCTACGAAAGTAACATGAGAGGAAGTAGAATGTGATTTGAGAGTGAAAAAGAGACTTGGGTTACATATCATGTGATTTATGATACCAAAATCAATGACCCATTTGGACGATTAAAAAAATAAGACACGTAGTGGATCTACCTAATTCAACAATAACAATAATAGAGGAAACAATGAATTTCAACAATTCTTGGTACTGAGAGAATTGGGCAAACTCATCAACCAAAAACTAGAATGATCTTTCAAAAGATGATGCAACATTTGTTGATAGAGTTCTCTAATATTTGTTCTGAAGTTTCTTACAATTGCGCTTTGTATGACCTGATTCATGATAGTAGTAGCACATAATTTCTCTCGACTCCTAATTGTAACTATAAGCACTTTTGTTGCAAATGTTTGTTTCACTTGCCATGTTACCATCTCAATCATTCTAATCGTTACGACTTACAAGAGCACTATTGTTATTAGTAGATTGATGTATCTAGAAGCTTTTTGTACAAAGCACTCTAGCAAAGGTATTCTACATAGAAGAAGGCTTAAATCCATAGAGAATATGAGATTTAACCGTCTCAAATTTTGGAGGGAGACTAATAAGAAAACTCATAACTATTTTCTTCCATTGAACCTATAGAATTTTCACATCAAAACTTAAAAATAAAAACACATTAAATTTCTCATAAATCTTTTTGAAATTTATCAAATTGGTTGTGAATGGCCTATCCTACTTCTCTACACGAATAAAAGTTTTATATAACTCATAGATACAAGAGATATTCCCTTTCTTAGAATATAGGAAGTCCAAATAATTTATCAATTTCTTAACAAACTCACAATGATTGATCAAGCCAATTACCTCATTATCAATGAAGTTTCATATCTATAAAAAAGGCCTTGCATTATCCTTTAGTTAGGCTTGTTTCATATTATCTGTAGAAGGGTCGTTGGTAAAGTCGTCATCTTTTTCAATGCTTCATTAGTACATTAAGCTTATGCTCCAATCTAAATAATTGGAGCCATTAAGCTTGTGCTCTACAATCTTTGCCACCATAGGAATCACATTAGTCATGACCATGGATTTACTTTCTACCATTAAAGGAGCAAAACAATGAACAACCAAAAGAGTATTAAAATAGAATCAAAATGATGCACGACAACCAATAAGAGCACCTAAACAAGGAGTCAAACAACTTCTACACCCAAATACCAAGAGGAAGAAGAAAAAACAACTAAACAAAGGACAAAACCAAGGAAGCACGGATACGCCATTTCTGGAGGCGTACCTGTACCAGATATGTTTCCGATACGGATACGCATACTGTACGGGTACAAACGTACCCATACGTTTCTTTTTCTTCCGTACGTTTCGAAACGTTTTTTTTGTACTGAAACGTTTCAAAAACGGCTCTGAAACAACGACGAAACGGCTCCGAAACCCAACAACGCCGTTTGTTGTTCTACCTCATTAACTTGCCCTTCTTCTCTGTCGAACGAACCCGATGCTTCTCCCTCACTCTTCTTTGGATCTGGAGTTTCCCATAGCTCGTCATCGCTCGCTTGTGTCTTGCCTCGCATAGCTTGCTATCGCTCATCTCCTCCCTCCGTGAAGCCATCTGTTCCTCCGTTGTCTTCTCCGGTGGCAGGTGCGTCTTCCTCTGTCATCTTCATCTCTTCTTCGTCCCTTCTTCTCTATCTTGTTTCTATGTTTGCTTAAATTTGATGGAGACAGAAGAGCATATGGAAGAGCATATATGGTTATAGGATTTGTCATTTTGCAGAAAAGAGCTTTTCAGCTAAACACACACGCGATTAGTTAGCTTTCGGCTTCTAAATTTACAAGAGTATTTTGTCAAGCATCTGATTTTGAGTTTATAAGACATAACTATTAAACAAATGATTCTTAACCTTTATATAAAGTGCTTTTCCTTTACTTGTTGATTAATTAAGAAAGTTCAAAGTGAGATATGATTTTTATATTCTCAAGGATATTTGAAATATTTTAATAATCAAAATATCAAATTTGACATCACAGTAATATTAATTATAGTAACATCATACATAATGTTGCAGAAGTCAATGATTTGTTAACCTATATCACTTCCAAGTTCTAACCAAAGTTACCTTTAGTTTTTAATCTAGCTTGTTGTTTTTCTTTTCATGCAGATATATAAGATAGATATCCAAAAGAAACTACCTTTAGTTTCTTTTCATGCTATTAACTAAATTGCTTTATTATTTATATTATTGTAACTTATTTATGGTTTAATCTAGTTTTTAATGTACTAGATTATTGAATATGTATATAATTATATATATATATATATTCCCGTACCCGTATCTTAAAATTTTAAAAATTATCGTATCTCACGTATCGTATCGTATCGTACCCGATACGCGTACCTGTACCGGTGCTTCTTAGGACAAAACAGAACACCCACACCTGAAAACAAGAGAAAAAAAGACCAGAATAGAGGATTTGTCACCAACGAAAAAGACCAGAGTGAGAGAATCTAGCTCACGTGCCTTCACATGCTGCCATTGGTCGCTAGATTCTAGGGAGAGGCCAATCTAAAGGTTTTGACCCTCCTAGGGTAGGTAGTGGCACCTAATAATTAGTCTTTATAGGAGACCTAGGCATACCAACGAACTTAGACAGGCTTCCGACCTTATGCTTTGATACCATGAAACTTTAAGGCTAAAAACCATGATTTTATTCATAAACAAGATACCTATTTATATACATCATATATCTTTAAAATAGGAAACTCTAAAAGAGGAAAACACTAATCCTATGATTATGCTAATCCAATCTCTATGATTACATATATTAATTACAAGAATATTTATGGTAATAATTCCTATTATATAATAACAGAAATCTTTCCTATTCTATAATAGCATGCATGCACGAACACACTTACACATTGAAAAGTGAGGAAAGAGATCTTAATCTAACTTCTATAGGCAATAAATTATAGTTGTGAAATCACTCCACATTCTCTTCCAAAAGACACAAGCAGCTTGGAGTATGCAAATTAATTAATCCAAACAAAAATAACCCAGCATCCTTTACTAAAAGGATGAGATAATATCCACCACTTAACAATTAACCTTAAACTCATAGCAAGTCAAAAACAAGCTAGTTTTCACTAAAATATTACCCATTCTAGGACTTACTGATAAATCACTTTAGAAAGCCACTTTCTCATTTATTTTTCGTTCCCCTTTTTCATAGAGAAGAAACCATTAAGGAACTTCCTAGGGAAGAAGGAAATATATTTTCCTAGGGAGGAAGGAGGAGGGACATAAACAATGTAGATTGAAAAAAATAAAGCCTTTCTATCGCATAAGTGTGTCTCTTCTTTTAGTCTAGGAATGTCATCAAGATAAAAGGGACTCTGGTAGCCCTCAACATAAGGAGTACAACAACTGAAGGAAATCAAAACTTCGATAGATTGTAGTTGTGAGGAAAGAGATTTGTTTGTAAATGGTTGCCAAGTTATGGTCATGCACAAAGCAACCTAGGAGCATTAGGGAATAAAAATGGCTTAAAGATAGGCTGTTTAAAGCGTTGATTATGGTACAAGTTCAATGCAATATAGTGTAAATGTATCATCAAAAGACTTATAACAACAACTAATTGAAATTGCCTTTGGCCTTTATATTTGAGACTTCCTGAGTCAAGCAATTTTATCCATGTCAAATTTATAACCCATCAAAGTCAATCTAATTTAGGGATTTATCAGCAACCTAATTAAAGTGAAAAACCTTTAGCTCACTAACAGCATACGGGCAATCATCCTCAGAAATGGCTTTGTGGTCACTTTTTGTCTCTGATGAAGCAGATGACAAAGTTCTTGTAGGTTGATCAGTCCTCCATTGTGGGGTCTGGTGGCCAAGCAAATATCCACTATCTAAACTCCTATCAAGCCAAGTAGCTTGTTAATAAAAAAACTAGTACAAGAGTTGTTGGAATTGAAAACAGAGAAACAGTTTAAAAAAAAATCGTATCATTTTAAATTATAATACAATAAGAAGTTGAAAACACATGTTACCACAAACAAATAGAGACCATATCCATAGGGAACCCTTCATCTCTAAGGATAAAAGCTTATTCAAGATATAAAACCAACTGTTGATAATCATGCAAATAATTCATATTTGAATTTGAGACAGGCTTGTTACTTTTCACCTAATTACTAAGTTACTGTGCAATAAATGTATGCACTTATACAACTTCTATTTTAAGAGGACCCCCTTTTTTAGGCTATATGCTCCGTTGGAGTAAAAATGGACAGGTGGAAATTGGCAATCTTTTTGGACACAATAAAGTCAAACATGCATTGCCATGTAGAAATGAGAAGTTGGAACTTTATATAGAGATGAATTAAAAAGCTGAAACCCAAACAAAAGATGTAAATCTATAGCTTTGAAGATACTATTAATTCAACATCTAAAGTGGAGCAGTATTTGCAGCAACAACCAAATTGAAGATTTAGAATCAAGTAAAGGATACAAGAGAAGGACAGGGTACTTAAGTTATGGAACACAGTAGTTGAGTTTAATAATAAGTATCTGTCAGAAACTTGTACAAGCGACAGAAACTTGTACAAGCATGATAAATGTTCTACAATTTAGGATCTAGAGCAAAACATTGTTTCTGATAAAAGCATAGACGCTAAATATAGTAGAGGATAATCAATTTAAGGGATCATGACTTTTGTGTAGTGTGACACTAAAATTAAATAATTGGGCTGTCTATTCAATATTTCATAAACTACCATAATATATTCACCTATGTTTTTAATTGGGGGCCAACAGTTCAAGTATCATTTTGAAAAATTTTGAAAATGTTTCCTAAAGTTTAATGCTTTCTTCCTTGATAGTGAATCTCAGAAATACGATGATACAGTGTTAGTTTTCCTCCTTGGTGAATGAACTTACTGCCACCAAAATGGAACCTACATCCAATCCGTCTTCTCAGTGCTCAACAAATTCTACGTAATAATTTTGCATATAGATCAGACACTACAAGCCCAACCATTGGTTGTTGTATCCTATGTTTTATTCTCTAATATTCTACATTAGTTATTGGAACAGTGTATGATAATAATTACAGTAAAAGCGTGTGTGTGTGACTAGAGGACTCCCTTTTATGAAAAGTAGACAAGATTAAGAAGGATATTACCAACCAAGTTCAAAATAGAAGTCACCAATTCCTAACAGCTCTGTCCAGAAACCCTCGTTTCTACTCAAACTTTAGCATAAATATCATGAAACTGTGATCTGAACGCAGGGTTCTTGCGGATGTCATTCTGAACCAGTAGTTCAACCATTTGAATGATTTAATAATTATCAATTTTTTGTAAAATAAATTTATTTAGTTATTGATTATAGTGAAATTCATAATTAAAGTGCAATTGCTCTACAAGGCCAATAGCAAAAGACAAATTGTGCAAGTTGTTGGTTAATTAGTCCCAGAATTTCCAAAACCTTCAAATTAGTAAACGTTTTAAGCAGTGAAAACTTCAAGTAGAAATGCTTACCTACCTTCTTCAAGGAACAATAGAAGTCCAAAACTAATCACTAAAATAAAATCATGATGATTGCATGTCACCCAGGTTTTGGAAAACGAAATAGATATACCACATAGTGATTGAAAAGGTAAAGAAAAGCCCCAATACTTGTATGATCCTCCAGTGAAGACGATAATATCAACTCTTTTATGTCAAGAAAATTTATACAATAACTGCAGAACAAAACTGCCCTGACATGCAAAACCCAGTAACAAACCCTAAAACCTTAGTTATGTCATAGATTTATATACATATCAAACCTATTCTCATTTATTTTTTTATATTTCCGTACCACCCGATTTTAAATAATCAGAGACAGCAATATTTGCAATCATTGCTTCTGCAATTAACCTCAATTGACTACCAGCCACATGAATGCTGGTCAGAATCCCAGAACCAAAAGCCAGCTCTTAGAGCTACAAAACGTCCCAGTCGTTTTTACCCAGTGCAAAATATGATCAAAATCAGTGCTTCTGCAATCAAAACCGCAAGGTTGTATGGAAACCAGAATCAAAAATTAACATTTTCGACTGGAGACTTTGTTTCACTGTAAAGTAAAGCATAGAGAGGTAAGAAAAAGACTGACCTTCTGCTGGCGAGAGAAATCTTCGAGCTGGAAGCAGAACGTTGAGAGTTGCTGCTTCATCAAATCGGTTCTAACCTTGGTTACATTTTCACTCAGCAAACGGTATTGATCCCTTGCAGCAGCAGCAGCAGCAGTTTGTAACCCTCCAATCCCTGTCCTGCTTCTCATCTTTTTTACTTCCCTCTGCCTCCACCTCATTATTCCAATTGTAGATTTGACATTTGAGTTTTCAGGGTGACGGGAAGCATTTTTTTTGTGATTCTCACTTTATCAAAAATTCGGGTTTCAGTTATCCATCATATTCAAACTATATTTTGATTTTCCCAAGTTGCAACCTCCAGAGAGCATCAACGAAAATCAGATTCCTCAGACGCGGGCGTGGGTTGCACCAAATATTCAATATATATATTTAATAGAGTGCACGTTGTCAACAATCAGAGTGGCGCAGCGGAAGCGTGGTGGGCCCATAACCCACAGGTCCCTGGATCGAAACCAGGCTCTGATAGAAAGAGAAGCTTCACGCCTTCACCGCACTCTTTTTTCTCTTCCTTGGCTTTTTTTTTTATTGCAATCTTCCTTGGCTTTTTTTGGGTTGGGCCATTAGCACCCATCCAAATTTGAAATAGCTTTACAATATATTATTTAGGTTGCCTACCGATCGAGCAAAATTAAATTGTTGTCTAATTTGACACTTGGTCTAATTCAATGTTGGGTCAACTTTTTTAGATTTGATATCTTATTTTATTTAGGTTGGTAAAAAATTTGGTAAAAATTCCAAAATATCTCATAAAAAATAAAGTTTTTTTATAACTTTTTGTCAAATTATATTTTATTTTTGAAAATAATAAAATTTATATATTAGTCTCCATAAAATTATATTTTACTCTACAAAATAATATTCACATAAATTTTTATAAAACATTTCTTTTTTTTTTTAAATACACATGATCAAATCAAGTCAAACAAAATTAATCAACATAATTGATCTAATGTTATAACTTAACCTAATCAATTTTTTTTTTCTTTTGCCCCAACTAATTTAACCTAATATATTTGAACTAACCCGACCATCAGTCCTTTTGATAAGTTAATTTTGTAACTTCATCCACATGTGTGGAAAAGTTTGAAAAATTTCGATGTTTCAAGTGTATACCACACTATAAACAACGTTGTGTGTGCTCAAATGAATATAAGTCATTGTATAAGTATCTAGCATAAATATTTAGTTTAGATGTGAAAGATCCTGTTAAAATGTCACGCTAACTACTCAAGTGAGTTTGTTTGATAAATAAGAAAGAATGATTTTTTTTTTAGACTTGGATTCAAATTAAGTCATCTAGTGCTACCTTAAATGATTCGATGTATAAGAGTTTGGATTAAAAAAAAATGACAAGATCAAATTTTTTCTACCGAAAAAACTTGGTTCAAATTTTTCGGAACATAATTTTGGAATAAAATTCTAAAAATTAACATGTAAATACATCCAAGGAGTGCAATAAAGTATTCTCTTTAAGGCCTATTTGATTCAATAAGTGTAATATATTTACATAATTTATGTAATATTTATTATATTTATTATATTATTTATTAAATTATTATTTTAATTATTAAATTATCTTTTTAAAAATAAAGATACAAAAATTATTTTCTATTTTACCTACTTATTTTTTTTAATATTATTTAACCAAGCGAGTTATAAAGTTTATTTGGTAACCCCTATATAACAAGATTACTTTTACTTAACTGTGTAATATTTATTATATTTTTTCAATCATTACTTAATAGTATATCATCACTTTTTTATTGTTTTTTTAAAATAAAAATGCAAATGTCATTATTAAAATTACTTTTTTAATTCTGTCCACAATCATATTTTTTTCACATCCTGCATACTAAACAATTTCTTGCACATAAAAAAATCCTAGTTATTAGAATGAGATCCATGACAAACTTTTGGGGATCGAGTTATTAAATGTTAGTTTAACCATTGAGTCAATAATTAACTTGGTTAAACCAATTCATTTTAAAATTTATATATATCAAATATAGTATAATTATTTTAAAATATGCTATTAATACATATAATATAATTTTTGATAAATTAATATTTAAATATTCAAATACAAAACAAATTATCAAACATAAATGAATATTAATTTTTGAGAAAAAAATCCCACTCAATTACCTCCAATCATTGGCTTACCGTTAAGTCAATTAGAGGCATACTAATTTGATTACAAAGACACTCCAATTCTTAAGACGAAGTTAATGTACAATGTCATCCATTGAAATGACTGAGTCAATCCATAATTTAATAACTCTGGAGAAAATTTAAACACGTACACAATTCAATAATTCCTCTAAGGCTTTGGGAAGGAGTTAGGAGAAGAGAAAGGGCTGAGTTGAGATTGATTCTAGTTATATTAGTTTCTACTGAAGCTTAAGTCTAAAAAATGTGTCACCTTAGCCTGTGAAACTGTTAATGGCTTTTAATATAACTATATAAATTAGAAATTGTTTGAATTCTATTATTTTAAAAAAATTATATGAAACAAGACCAGTCAAATTAAATCTAAACTTTAAAATATATTATAATTTAAAGTTTTAATTTTATGTTACTGTAACTAAATCATTTTTTCATTTAGCTTGATTTTTATTGGGCTGTGTACTTTTTATGATTTTTTTTTTTCATTGTATCATCACACCAATTTTCATTATTTTATTCTTCTATTGTCTATTTCTGTGCATAATACGGGTGTCCAGCTAGTTGAAATTAAGCTTTAACCTAGTCTTATATTGTGAAGTTTAAATCGAAACACAATTAAGTCTGGACTTTAATAGTAAATGTTTGTAAATTATGTGAATTTTTTTAAATTTAATTAAATTACACTTAATTTTTTTATTTTAAAAATTATATTTAACTCTTTTAATATTTAAATATATATTATAGAAACTTTTTTATTAATATACTTTTATTAAAAAAGTTTAATTTTTTACATAACATAGGACTATATTTTTATTTTTAATATAATAATAAAAACATAACATAGTCTAGCACATAAATGCACGGAAAGGGCAAGCTCTTTCTTATCCTTCCTCACTAATACAAAACCATCTTCTGACTTCTGAAGTGAGACAAGATAAACCTTTTAATTGCTAAAATTCTTCTCAAATTGAACAGTAATTGAAAGCCTATTAGCAATACAAAAGTCGATGAAGCAGTAGCAATATTATTTATTTGACTTGGAAAAATACATTCACCTACTTTTTTTTTTTTCCATTTCTACTGTAGCTAATCAAAACTGTTGTACAAGAGTACATACTACACAAGTATAACCAGTGTTGTTCTCAAAGGATATTGTATAAAGGACAATTTTTTTAAAAGTATTTCTTACTAAATTCCCCACTGGCATATGGATTTTCTTCCATAGCTCGGTATCATAAGATTACCTCTTCAAAAGAATCATCCACATATTTTATTAAAAGAACCTTATAACAAATACTTAGTAATTTTATCTCAATTTTATTCTTGTATAAGTAATCTGTCCAGACTGAATCCTCTGTAATAATTACATAAACATTAAGATAAAAGCAAAAGTGAATGAGTCCTATTGAACCCACCATCTCTTCTTTTTTTCATTCTAACTAAATCCGACTCCAGTGTGTTCCTCTAAAACTTTCCTGTTCACATCTACAACATATCAGCTGCCTTAAAGCCAATCCCATTTTGAACACAAAGTAGTCATATTCTATGCTGATACCCCTGTAGCTTCCCCTGGTATCAGAAATAAGAAAGCAACTGGAATACAATTGCAGAAAGCCTGAACCACAATGCCGAAGAGAAGATTGTCGAATGATCCCGAATCGATGTTCAGTAGAGAAGCCAAACCACCACCCACAAAAGACCCCAGATTTGATCCCAGGTTGTTTATTGACATGAAAAGGGCGAATAAAGTCCCTTCAATCCCTGGAGGGCATAGCTTTCCAGATAAGATCAGGAAAGGCATGAACCTGCAGTTTATTAGCACAAAGGATGGTTAAAATCATAATATTTCCCACAACAAAAGCTCAGTTATTTCGTCTTAGAAGTGTAAGGTGAAGACTTCATAATTTTTATCATGTTTCTTTTATGAAAATTCTTTGAATTCGAAAGTATACAAAGTATAAATTCACTTACCTTATATCGAAATTTTATTATGAAGAATAAGTATGATAGGGACCGAACTCCTGACAAGTTAATCATAAAGACTCTAATATCATTTTATGCAACAATTTAAGTTATTAAATAAGGGCTCATAAACAGCTTTATAAATAAGTAAACAAATAATTTGATCTTTTTGTTAGATTTATTTAGTCCTCCAAAATTAATGAATATATGAATTAGTTTTTGAAATTAACAAACTGATTATATATTAGTCCTTCCAGCACCTTTAAGTCATTTGATAAAAACACTAATATATAATAAATTTTTTATTTTCGTATATTAAACGGTGCAGTTACTAATGTTTTGAGACTAAATCTAAATGGGTATCTGTCTGTTATAATCTTTAACAATTCTGCTCAGCAATAGTTTTCAGCTTTAAGCAAAAGAAGAGAACTAAAAAGAGAAGAAGAAACACACTTAAATTGATTGATTCCATCAGCAAGAGCCGAGCCAAAGAGCACCAAAATCCGGTCTGATATTCCAAAGGCAATATTTATTCTAGACACTATGACAATCTGCAGAATATTCAAGAAGAACAAACCAATATGGGCACACCTGTAATCAAAATGTGAGATATCAGCAGAATAAATATCCAAAAGGAAAGCATCCACTAAAGAAACATAACCCTTAACTACTTACATCAGAATTCTTCTTAGAGTCATACACTTTAAGTGCTGATTATAAATGAAGGTTCCCAGCATAAGTCCTAACCATCCAACAACTCTAGCAGTTCCCAGGAAAGATGCTTCCAGCTTCAGAACCTCTGTTTGGTAGTAGAAGTTGACAGTTGAAAGATTGGGAACCGTAATGTGGGCAAGGAAAAACCAAGACATAGGTCTGCCATTTCCAACAGAAAATAAAGATCATTACTAACCGTGAGCAGAAAGGACAACTATTATAAATATTATAGAAGATCTATTAAATGAACTACCTTCAATCTGCTAGCCCACGTGGGTGCTCACACAGAGTAGAGGAGGAAAAATAAGAGGAAACCTTAAATCTCTCAAATTAAATGATCACTTGCACAGCGTGTTCAGGAGTCAAACACACACCCATATACATTTATATGTAAATAATATAAAGCAGTATTTACATATCAAAGTTAAAAACCACTCCGGTAAAAAGATGGGAAAAAAAAATTGGCACTGAACATACAATAAAAATTAAGAAGATGATTTGCCTTGATTTTCTATGGTTTGGGTACTGCTACCTACTACAACATAAATCTTAACCAATAGGAACATGACCCCCGAGAAAGACAGAACTACCAAAAAGAAGGGAAAATCAGTTAATGTGATTTTTGGGATATAATATGCTTGTCATTTGACAAAGGAACAGAAATACACCCTTAAAACTATACTTTTCACATTAATGAGCTTGCTTTTTTTTAACATTACTTCACATCACATGCTTTAGCGAAAAACAAATATCTCGTAAACCTGCAGAAGTGCAGATTACAATGTGATCTGAACTTATAAGACAGAAAATGGGTCTTCGATGGAGAGAAACAATTTTTGAAGGTAAATCATCCAAATTTATGACATTTTAAAACTTTTCTTTCTTCTTTCTTTGTCAAATAAACAAGGCAAAGGCCATAGGATCCAAATTTACCTGAGCAGGCATAAATGACAACTTAAAAGATTAGAACTGAAATAAAAACACTACAGCAGATAAATCTTTGATAGATTTGTTACCTCAAAATCATTGGCTGTCTAAAAGCGCGACACAAATCATAAATTGCTTCTTTCAAAGAATGTAACCACTTTAATGCCAATGTATCTCCTTTCTCAAGAATATTTAATCTGCTGGTATTTACTGCTCTACTTTGGCTCTTCTTGTTGTCCTTCTTTCTTCTTGTGATACTGCCGCTAATATTTTTGGCTAAAGGGCTATCTTCGTCTGGAGTACTACCATTTGTATGTGAATCTATTATAACTGAATTCTCTAACAAAACTTTGCTACTTACAGAGTTCTCCTCCACAAAACAGCATGATAGTAACTGTATAGTTGGAAGTACAGAAAATAGAAGAAAAATAGTATGTATCTGTAAATTGGATAAAGCATATCCTCCTAACAAACTCCCACATATCCCTCCCAAAGCCATCGCTGACCAAGATGTTGACTGGAGATCTCCAGCAAATGGGGCCCTGACCAACAAAAGTGAGTACTTAATCAAAGAGTAAAAATTGCATTCAGTAAAAATTGCATATACTGGGTGAAGGTTCCACACCAACAAGTAGACACAAGTACGGGGTATAGCCATCTGCTACCATGGCAAGCAAAATATCCACAATATTAGATTCACTAAGGCTCCTGAAGAGGGGACGTCCCGGACAGTAGCATTCTACAGTGCTCATTTTGGCTACTGGGATAGGTAACCATTTCCATAAAGGCCAGTTTAGTTCTAATACTAATTGATAAAGACTTAAACAAGCATAGAGATCTCACCCTTAAAAATCGACTTATAAGAGGAAAGAACTGTGCCACTTGAGTGCCTACCCGATGTGAGACTCCATTAAAAACAAACCAATCGAATCTTTATGACACCATTAATCTAACATACTGGGGAATAGGAACCCTAATATTACATCAAGAATCAATTAATTCAATCATCAGAAAAGAAACATCAAATGAAAATATCAAATTAGAAAACATAATGTCTTTCCGAGTCATGGAAATATAAACTCGAAAAGGATGGAAGAGAATTGGTCTAGTATAGAAGTCCCACAATGTGCAAAGTCTCAAACCCAAAATCAGGGAACAAACTGTAATAGTTTTAGTCATACTACTCTCACTTGATTCTAATCCCCTTCCTATCTCAAATTCCCTTTTCTGGTGATCAATAATTCACGAGCATACCATTGAGCGCCCGGTATTTGATTTCACGCCCACCCTTATTCTGTATATACAAAAAAATACGAAGAGGATTGAAGGCAATTGCAACTAGAATTCCACTGTTCTGTTTACGTTTTTGTTTCTACTTTCGTTTTTTCAGACTTTTGTAAGTATAATATCCGAGATAGTCTTCAATGTTTTTGCATCATTAACAATATGCAAGCATACTATTCAATATACAGAAAGTTTTTTGCAGATAATGAGAATAAGGAACTCAAGATGCGTACATACCGGTCATATCTTACTGCCTCTGCTATCATTGCATCAACCACGACATCTGCCATGGCTGAGCCCACATTTTGGACGGTCAAGAACATCATCAAGTGCCACCTTGAATCCCTTAACATTGAATTTAAGCCTAAAACAAACCATGGCACAAGGGAGAGCACAGTTGCAATCACCAAGTATGGCATCCGCTTTCTTCCTTTAATTGGGATACAATCGGACAGTATTCTGCATATTACTTAATAAATCAGATTGCAAGGAAGTAACATAAAATTAATGCAGTAGACAAGCAGACATACAAATGCACACTATATACACAAACTAAGAGGCAGCTTTTAATTTTCAGCATAATTTAGTAAGTTGAAGAGATATTCTAAAAAGCAGTTGCTTCATATCTGTTCATGAAGCGACTTCTCACGTTAAAATTATATATAAAGTATTAATTAAAAGTTCCAGAGGCTCTTTTCTTTGCCCATTTGATCGGGAAAAGGCTACATGTATAGCATTTTCAAAACCGCGCATGCATGTTCCGATGACAAATTAAGTAACTTTAATGTTGAAGAGGTACAGCCTCTGGTATAGCATTGAACTTTCAGAAACATATTTTATCATGCCATACAATTATTAAAACTTGGTTATTGCAATTCTTCTGTTATTTCATTAGAAATTTCCCTTTTGCTCTAATATAAAGCACAGGAACACTTATCTTTAGCTGTGTCACATGCCTGGCACCAATACTGTATAACTCATTGTCGACATACTTTCAACACACATATGGACATGTTAGAATAAAAAATTTATTTTTTTGGCCTGGACATGCACCAAACACAGCTCAAACTCAAGTGATCATGCCTCGGACACAGATGACACAAAAACAAAGAGGAAAACACCAAAAAAAATAGAATGAAAGACTAAAGACCCCATCTTGATGAAATAGTAACACTTCTTTCCTTTTCTTTTTTTGGTTATAAATGAATAATTTGATTAATATAAATTAATAACTTTTGATTTAGTAAATTTTTATTAGAAAAAAATAATGTAAGATGCTTAGAATATAGAATCATATCTATTGTACTTTTCTCTAGAAGCCTATCGCTAATAGAAAGCTTAAAAAATATATATTTGCCGCATTGTCTCATGTTCTATATTTTGAATTTTGATGTATCAACATGTCTATGTCAATGTCAAGCTTCATAGCCTCTAAATAAACCAAGGCAAAATTTATTTCATGCATGCCAAGCATGGAGTGCAATAATTCACACACACACACACAAAATTTATTTATCATCGAACAGGGACTCTTCAAGTAACACACATCAAATTTTAGATTCTTTAACCTCTATCCTGTGATCAAATTTCCCAAAATATTGTGAAGAACTTATCTTTAAATTGAATCGAGGAAGTAAGATGTGAATATGTAGGATTGTATTTTTCAGATCCTTAACAAGTACAAGGTTGTTGCTGGATAACTACATGCTCAAGTATTATTATCCTCCCATTAAATCATGACTCTTTTGTTCCTCTGACAAATTTTTAGTAAATCATCTTCCTCGTCTACACTTTAATTCAAACTCACCTTTCTTTCTCCTTCCCCTCCTCTGACTCTCACTCAAAGTCAAAATCAAAAGATACATTCCATGTCACTTCTGCTCTGCATGCGGCTATGTGCAACCATAGAATAAGAATCACAGTTCAAACTAAGAAGCAAAAAATTATTTAAGCTGATATAAAATGCACATCTACTTCATGCTACAACGTTAATTAGTGTTTGCAGGCCTGTATAAGCTCCCTGTGTGTGCTAGTGCTTTTATACGTGAATAATCAATGAAGGAAACATTGAATGATCCATACCCATATAATGGTTTAATACTCCATGGGAAAAATGCTATTGAAATTACAAATTGGGACGTTGAGGGTGACAAGTGCAGCTTATCTTTAAGCTGGTAGGAAACTGCCGTCCAGACAAATGACCTGAAACCCTGCATTTAAAGAATTATTAAGTCACATGATAACAAATCGAAAAAAACAAATGAGGAGGCATTTATTATGAATTTATGATGAGTACCAAGAAGAAAATAGAAGGAATTCGAAAGAATTCCCCGAGAAATATCATTGGTTTCCAAAAACTCACTCGACTGAGCGGAAAGACAATCATTAAAATGCTCACCACTGAACGTTCAAGCAGGACAGCTCATACAAACATAGAAAAGCATAAAAATATGAAGAGACAAAAATAGGTATGATCAAAGGATAAAATATCTCACATAGCCCTGTATCGTCAAACCATTTGACAATATACATACAAAAAGGCTCATAATATATTATGATGAAAGAATGTCACTGTGACAATTTAATTGCAACTGACACCTGAGGAGGCATTTGATACATCTTCATTGACCCTAATATCTTGGACCAAGATATCTATATATAGTGCATTGATATTTAAGATGTCTAGTGTCATCCAGAATAACATTCTGGGTGGCATCACATACCATACAAAAATCTCAAAAGTCTCATGTCAAACCACTTTTAACTTTGTTAATTTTTATAAAATATCACTTGTATTTTTTCTACAAGATTTTTTAATTTCTAAACAAACTATGTTATATATCATAATATCTTAGATCTTATCTGATGGTACACAAGGTATCAAAAATTATGAAACAGCATTGTACAAAGTACAAACGGCTCCCTAGTGTGACCGACCCTCAGTAACACACACACACACACACACATACATAAATATAAGAATTAAGTACATGAATCGACCAACAGTGTGACAAAACCAATGGTGTTTGAAAATCCAGAATAACAAATATCTTTCAGGATTTTAAAAAAAAAAAGACTCCTAGAATATCGAAAATTTGAAACTCGTTATGAAATTTGAATTTCAAGTAAAGATTCGAAATTCAACAGGAACAAAGGAAGGGGTGGAAAAGAGAATAAAAACCTGGGTGAAGTAAATCAAGCAAATCAGCCACAGAAACGAAGCCCCGAAGGCAGCTCTCAACTGCTTCGTCCATTTTATCATTTTCGATGATGTTAGTTACTCTTTTGAAGCTATCTTTGTGGACCTCTCTCTCACTCATTCAACAATCAACACGAATATGCTAATCCTCTCTCTCTCTCTCTCTGTGCTTCTTTGCTCTTTTGGAAGAGAAGGGAAGGAGATGCAGAGTTGAAAGTTCCCTCCCAATCCCAACAGTTTCAACTTTGAACCTTTGGGCGTTATTTTCGTTTGACAGTTTTGTCCCTGCCTGTGCCTTCAAATTGCACTATGGGAGGGGGTATGGCGGCGAGGGTTATTGCTATTCCGTTATTTCCTTGGCGCTCGAAGACATGAGCCGTTGACACGTCCTTGTAGCGAATTCAAGTTTGCCACGAAAGCAATGGGGCCTACGGGAATAGTACCCATTTGACTGAATGAGACTGTTAATTTTAAGGATTAACTTAAGTAGTCCTCCTTTATATTTTTATTATTATATTTTTTAATTAAAATTTAAATATATAATTTTTAATAAAAATATAACAAGTATATAGTTTAATTAAAAATTAATATAGTTATTTATAAAAATTATATAGTTATCATATTTTAATTAAAAAATCATACATTATTTTGATTAAGAAATATGATAATAAAGATATAATAAATTATATATAAGTTTTTTTCTTAATTTTAAATATAATTTGAGATACATTACATATATCTTTAAATTTATAGAAAGTTGAGTGTAGAGACCTATCACACAGAGAAATGTATAAATTGAGTGAACTATAATTTATAATCATAGTAATGGATCATATGTCAATGACCAAGCTAGAGTTGTTTGCAAATGTTTCAATTTTGATGGGATTAAAATGTTGACTTTTGAATTTGTTGAAAAAATTTATTCTTCAAATGATTTATTGTTTTTTATTTAAATTTGAAGGAAAAGATTGTTATATATTAGATTGAAGATTCTTCCTCGCAAAAAATTTTGAGCGAAAAATAAAAAGCCAAGTCTTTAGGAACCCAAAAGCACCACAAGTACAAGAAATGAGATTGAGTGCTTACTTGTCCCAAGTATTCAGATGTTAAGCTAGTAGGAATTCATTGTCTGGACCTTTTTATATGGAGTTATAAAATAAAATTGTATAACTGAAAGTATAAATAAATGATGGAAAAAGACGAGCAATAATGATAAGCAGGGGCTAAAAATGCTAAAAGACACCAACAAATTGAAGTATTATAAGACTTTTATCCTCTAAAATTTTCATAGTTGATTGCTACCTAAGCTTGCCACCATACAACCTTGATGGTTAATTTTTTAAATTTTCTATTCTAATTGAATCATACAAATAAATGTTTTTATATTTTGGCCTTTAATTTATTATTAGTAACATTTTGTTTTGAATTTTAGACATCATGTGATTGGGACAATGGACACTTATTGATAATAGTCATTTCTCACATTTTAATAATATGAATAACTAATTGAAATAGATTTTAATTACATTTGTATTCTAATTTATTTGTAATTGTAATGCAATATAAATATTCATTTGCAATTTCAATAACATATTAGTTGTTGCTATTACAAATGGGTTGTTATTGTAAAATTAAAAGAAAATTTAGCAGCAGTCAAAACCACTACTTTAAAATTAGCATATTAAGTATGACTACACCATGATCTAACCATGACTTTATCAATGATAAACCATTATCAGACTTTTTGCTATCAACAATTGGCCAACAAATTTCAAAATCATCACTAAAACACTTAGCTAAAATACCAACTTTCTTGCAATCTTTCTTACTCCCTGTTGTCCCTACACCTTAAGCTTTCCTTGTAAATAAATAAAATAAACTAATTCCTGCAAAGTCCACAGTAATGATAATCTATATTTGAAAAAAGTTTAATGAACTCAAATAAAATTAAATATAAATTACTTTAAATATTGGCAAGAATTAAAAAAATTATTAATTTATTCAAATATTGAGTTTATATAAATTAGAACCCTAAATGTGCTAGATGCACCTTTAAGACTGACTGAAGAAGAAATGTTTCGGGCAAAATTTGAGAATTGTTTGACTATATATATATATATATATAACATGTATATTAATTATACATATTGACAAATACACTTCCATTTTAGTAAGATGTATGTTCAAAAGTCAAAACTCATACAGAAACCACCGTCCACTCATTTTAAGGGATCTCTTTCGAAATACAAAATCCAGAATATGTGCCAACTTTTTGGATAAATCTATTCACGCCATGTAGAATTTTCCTTCAGATGTTAAACTTTCTTAATTCATAGTTAAGGGGATTTACTCCGAATGCAAAAGAAAATTATTCTTTCCTTTTAAGAGGATGCATACTTTTAAAAAACTATTTTACATTATTATAATTTTTAAAATTTTGATGTTTGGTATGACAGTTGAAAGATATCATAAAATGGACAAAATTGATATTTTATAGAAATTAAGAAAACTAAAACTTTAAGGATTCTAGTTTCCCGTGAGTTATTGATGGTATGAGAATATAACAAACAAAATGATACAATCCTCCGCTTCCTAGAAATATAGATATCTTGGATGTCTCATGAGTCATCACATTTAAAATACTATAATGAAAATGACCATATATCAAATACCTCTTAAAAGTAAAAATATAATTTTTCCATTTATTATACAAAATCCCCCCCCCCCTCCCCAAAAAAAAAAACTTCTCGTTTTATTAATAAAGAACACATCTCTTTTACAATTTCTCATAATTGAGCATCAAAAAGTAATTATTTTTCAAGTTCTAATGATACAGAAGAAGAAACAATCTTTTTTTTTTTCCTTTTGTTACAAGGAACTATAAAGAAAAGAACTTCGCATACAACACTTCTCACATAACATTTCCAAACATCTACTAGCTCCTGAAAAACAGATTCTGACAAGTCAAAGAAAAACATGATCATCATCCTGGAAAATTCTTTATGTAAACTGGGTTTGCAAAAGATACGTAGGCCAAACTTGTCATGAAGCCACATGCAGACATGATGTCAAACACACTTTTCAGTGAGATCAACTTCTGACATGTTTACGTGTTTCTTCATGATCAGCTTGGTGTACGAAATTTTTTATAAGCCAGGTCTACTCAAGAATTTCTCTATCAACTTCATACTTTGAGATGCTTGACAGCAGTTTGAACATCCTTATCCCCTCGGCCACTGAAGTTAACCACAACCTTTGTTCCATCTGGAAGGGCCGGGCAGAGCTTCTCTAGATAAGCTAGAGCATGAGATGTCTCTAATGCTGGAATTATGCCTTCTAGCCTCGACACTCTCTTGAATGCTGCGAATATGACAGCAATGGATTAAGTGAGACTAAAAAGCATAAATATTGACATAGATACAGGATACAACACAATGCAAACACTGTAACATAACAAAATATATAACGTTCAAGTGCAATTTGAAGTATTGTATTGTATCTAAATGAGTGTCTAATATCTGATTTCAAAGTATCAGTGACTCATTAATGAAACAGAAACAGGGTACAAGTGATGAAAAAGCAACTTCTAGTTCTGACCACAGAATGAAATAAGAATTTATATGCATATGAATAGATGCTAATGCTAACTAAGCAATTCCCACCATGACCAAAAATGATATTACTGCAGAGTTATACAAGCATATATACACATCTAGGAGACGAAATGACATTAGCCCTGATGAGGTAGTTGGTCTACAAAAGATAGATAAATCAAGTCAATAATAAATAGATACAATAAGCATGCTAGAAATAAATCCCATTAAAAAGTATGCTTAACGTAGTTATATGTTTATTTATGATTGTTATTTGGCAACCTTGATATTCAACACCAAAAGGCCCGCTCTTTGGGCAGCAAACGCTACCAACATAGAGCAACTTGATATCACCAAAAGAATGCATCCTCCAGCTAAGATATTCAACACCAAAGATTGATATCATCTTCTCAAACTGCAACAATCTATGTGGATCTTAATGCAAAATATTTGCCAAGTTGAGCATATTAGAGAGGGACCTTAAGTACAGGATTGTAATGCATCATAACAGCTACTACTTTCTATATTAGCATCTTAGTTAACAAAAACACTGTATTTCGAAAAATGATTGCACCTTTGTATGAGCGGTAACAAGTGAGTTATGATCAACATTTTTCTTTCTCGTTTCAGTAAAATTAAATTCTGAAGTGATCACTCTCTGATTGTCCGAAGAGCACTTCTCCTAATGATGTATAACTTTATATGTATTAAGAGATTTATAAAGAACAAAGTGGCAGTGCTATGAAAAGGAGAAAAGAAAAACACAATCCTTGACATTCGAAATTCAAGAGTCATTCTGCTTTTTCATCTTCTAACAGAAATAACTATATATTAGACAAAGCAAAAAACTCAGAGTGGGTCGTACCTTCCAATGCTTCTTCATCAGTAACATTGTAATACTCAGCACGCCCCACATCTTTCAAGAAACTGTGCTCTGGCCCAACGCCAGGGTAGTCCAAGCTATACACATTAAAAGAATAAAAAGCAGATTTAGAAGAAGTGAAATCTGCATAGACACAAGAAAACTGATAAGGAAGCAACGATAAATTACCCTGCACTAATAGAGTGGGGCTCAATAATTTGACCATCATCATCTTGTAAGAGATAGCTCATAGCTCCATGTAAAACCCCAACTTCTCCTTTTGTTAACGTTGCTGCATGCTTACCACTATTGATACCCAAACCAGCAGCTTCCACTCCAATCAGCTTAACATCTTTGTCATCAACAAATTCATGAAAAAGTCCCATGGCATTCGAACCTCCTCCAACACATGCCACTAGGACATCTGGTTTCCCTCCCCATTTTTCCAATGCTTGTTTTCTAGTTTCCTTGCCAATCACTGCATGAAACTCCCTTACCATCATCGGATATGGATGTGGCCCGGCAACTGAACCTAAAATATAATGAGTTGTCTCCACATTAGTCACCCAATCCCTTATAGCTTCAGATGTAGCATCCTTCAGTGTAGCAGTCCCAGAATGGACTGCTCTCACCTACATTACAGAATCACACTATTAGCAAGGCCAACCAATAGACAACACAGTTAAAATTGTCACAAAAAGTAGGTTAAAGTCAATATCTGCCCATTAGATTGCATGAACACACATTTTTTCAGATGCACAGGTGCATATTCATTGTCAAAAACTTGTCACAAAAAGTACTTTAAAGTCAATATATGGCAACTAGGTTGCATGAACACACATTTTTTAAGATGCAAAGATGCATAATTCTATGTCAAAAACCCTGACTTAAGCTTGGATACTAATGATTGGTAACCTTCCAGGTCTCCATAATCTTTAAAAGATTGATAATCATTCCCATGAATGACCTTTCCCTTATACTTTTTTACTATTACAGACCCAAACAAAATGGCATAACAACTATATTAAGCACACATCTGAAGAATAATCATTCACATGAATAATTTCATATATAAGACTATTCCCTTGCACATTTCTCTATTGAAGAATAAATAAAGGGTGTCTCAGCCGAACAAAATAACATAACTACTACATTTAACATACCTCCATGCCAAGAAGACTCATAATGAAGAATAATCATTCACAGGAGTAACTTCAAATATGAGACCATTCCCTTATACTATATCTCCATTATAAACTAAATAAAGGATGCATTAGCCAAAAATGGCATAACAACATTTAACATACCTCCGCACCAAGAAGACGCATCCTGAAGACATTAAGTGCCTGCCTTTCCATGTCTTGTGCACCCATATAAATTATGCATTCTAACCCAAATCTAGCACAAACTGTAGCAGTGGCAACTCCATGCTGACCAGCTCCAGTTTCAGCAATAATGCGTTTCTTGCCCAACCGCTTGGCAAGCAAAGCTTGGGCAACTGCATTGTTGATCTTGTGAGCCCCAGTGTGGTTAAGATCTTCCCTTTTCAGGTATATGTGAGGCCCTTCACCATTGGGACGCTTGTAATGCTCTGTCAGCCTCTCAGCAAAATATAGGGGACTCTCCCTACCAACATAGTCTCTCAGAATCCCATTCAGTTCTTGCTGTAATTCAAAAGTTGTCCCAGAAAAAAAAAAAAAAATTCTTTCAGATCACCAAAGCATCGGTGGGTTTACAGATTCTATGGTAGAAATCAAATAATAATTGAATTAAGAGGAAAAACATATTTTCCTTCCTGAGGTGCACTTTCAATTTAGTCCTACACAGATTTTTTTTTTAATTTATTTATCTATGATCAAAACAGATGTTTTCTTTCAATTTAAACTCTTATTCATCAAAATGCTTTCACTGTCATTCATCCCATCTCAATCCACAAATTAACATAGAACCTAATAGAATGATGACTCACACCTGCTAACTCACATATAAGATAAGAAGCCTCATTTTTAAGAGCTCCAATTTCAAGAAGTTCAAAATTTCGCCATACTTCCGGTTCTGAATTTCCTACCCAACTCCAATTTCATAGAATGGGCTATCTTTCGTGGACATAGGGTAACAGGCGTGAGTTAACTATTGCCACGTTAGTAAAACAATGTCCAATGCAGCAATATAAGCTTTTACTTCAATTTGTATAGGGAAATGAGATTGAAAAGACAATATTTAAAGTACTTTAAGGAATGAGAGATTAAATTGGAAGAAAAAGAATTTGTAGAGAACTAAATAGAAAGTTCATCCATTGACAACGAAAATAATCGGACTCAAAAACCTGAAATTCTTCATTAGCAGCTAGGGAATGGAACGCAGCCTCGAGCTCAGTGAGTGCATACATAAGAGTTTCAGGGACATACTTGCCGCCAAATTGGCCGAATCGACCAAACGAATCGGGTCGTTGAAGCAGAACCGACCCATTATCGCCCTTCTTAAGGTCATCCATAAGAAGAACAGAAGCGGGGTCTCTGGTCAGCGCGAAGGAGACAGAAGAGGAAGTTCGAGTGATGGTTTTGGCAATGGAGGAAGAAGAAGGGCAAGCCGGAAATTTAAGGGATTTGGAGGGCAAATGCGAGGAAGGGTATGGCTCTTTATGAAATCCACAAGTAGGAGCAGGGCTTGAGAGGGAGGCGGCCATGAGAGCTTGAAGAAACGGTTTTGGGTATTGGAATGTACAAAACTATGGAGAAGACGACAGCCTTTGTTTAATTGGAAAATGAATCAGTGTACGTATCTTGGAGTTTGGATGCCTTCATTTCTATGTCCTCATGTCTTGTAGATTTAACAAAAAAAAAAAAAACATAAAATAAGTAATTTATTACATTAATGAGTTTACATTACATATTTAAATAAAATTTACCGTGTTCGAGTTTATTTATTTTTCAGATTTGATTTAGATTGTTTATATTTAATTTAAATAATTTAAATTTCAAACTTTTTATTTTTATTTTCTCCATTTAAATTATTATTTTTTAAACTTACAATTAAAAAAGTATTTTTATTATGTATTTTAATTATATATATATATATCAAAATCTTTAAAAAAAATTCTGAGCTACCTAAATTTAATTTAAATAGTTCAAATTAAGATGAGTATTTTTTATTATTTTTTAAATAAATAGAAAATTCATTTGTCAAATATATCATCACTATATTTTTTATATTTATTTATTTATTAAATTAAAAAAAAATAAAGAGGTTCAAACTCTTTATTTGCCTATTTACCAAACACAGACAAAGCACAAACTGTGGGAAACGAAGTTACCGAAAACTGGGGGAATGAGAATTTGGAATATACCTGAAAAGGATGAATAAGAATCAGCAGTAATTACTACTACTTTCTTTATATTTGTGAAGCATATGTAGCAAAGAAAGTGATCTGGTGTAACTTGTAGGTTTATCTTCGAAAGGAACGTTTCCCAGCATTTATAGTGTTGATGTTACATTAGGATTTTTACTATTATTAATATATCAAAATATAATCTCTGCATTGTAACCCCTTAGTTTTATTGTACTTTTTTAAAAAATTATTATTACGGTCAAAAGATACAAAAAAGAATAAATTATATTAATTTCTCATGATATATGATTAAATTATAATTAATATTTTTATTTTAAAAATCACATTATTCTTTCTTCATATTGATAAATATTACAAAAAAATTTTATTCAATTTTTTGTTTAACAAAATTAATTTTTTTCACAATATGACTTCTTTTTAAAATTACAATTATATCATAGGTTGAAGTTTAACATAATTTAGTTGTCTTTATTATCATAATATTAAATTACCTTTACTAATAAAAAATAAATTAAAAGCAATTTTTTTACAATTTATATTAAATGACAAAAGTCATATATAAATTTTAAAACAAAAAAATATATGTCAAATATAATTTAATTACAGTTTCAAAAAAGTTAAGGAAATTCACTCTATCTTTAAACTTTGTTCTTATACACATTGGCCCAAAACAAGCAAAAGTTTGTTCTTATACCTTTCTTGTTAGTTCTTTTGAATGGAAATTTGGTTGAACATTTTAAATTAAGAAAAAATATTTACGATATTTAAATACAAATTATATGAAAAAAATCATAATCTTTATATTAATGGTAACATATAAAAAATAATAATGCTAAGTCTTCTATATATTTCAGACATAAATATATTATAGATATATGTCTAAATATTTTTAATACGCTACAATTGAGACAATCCAATGTTAAGACCTCTTGCAAATATAATTCAAAGTATTTAAAAAAATTAAAACGTTTACTTATTAAATACATGTATAACATTTATTTGTTAGAAAGAATAAATCAGTGCAATGTATGATATTATCTATTAACAAGAGTGAATGGTCACAAGTATTGCTTGGATAGAAATAGCAAAAAGCCTCCAACTTTGAATATTCACGCTGATTGTCCTATTTAGGAACTTGTATTTAGAGTTTTTCTTTTCTTTTTTTGTGTGGTAGAGACGGAGAAGAAAGTCTCCCAAAAAATAATTTGGAGACAGACAAAAATCATATTCTCTATCATCTAGAGTTCTTATTTCTATTAATTTTACATAAATATTTTTAAATTTTTATGTACATGTTTCGTTACCATATGTCTTTTTTAATTATTTTACTCTTTATTTACATTTATATTCATTTAAAATAAAACAAATCAATCCAACTTTTTTCATTAACTCTCCTTTCGTAGAACTTGTTATTTAATTTAATTTTTTATTTTTCTGATTTGATTAGAATTTGTTGAAAAACTTAAACAAGGAGTTTAAATTTTAAATTTAAGCCTTCTTTCTAATATATACAATTTTTATTTTTTTAATATTATTTGTTTTTGATTATCTTTAAAAAAAATTAAAATGAGATTGGAAATGTGAAAATAGTTGATGGCGGGGCCCACGAGATTGCCATGCCTGTGTCTTGTGATACAATATTTTTAAAAAAAATAAGATACATGAATTCATTTGGGAAAAATAAAACCCAGAAGCACTTAAAACAATTGTAAAACTCTAAGATCAAACTTTGAAAAGGTAAAATGAGACGTAAACTCGACGGCTGTGATATAGAATCTTTCAAATTTGCTATTGAAATAGAATGAAAGTTCAAAGAACTTTCAAATCTATCTTAAAACGACAAATTAAAAGATTAGGTAAAAAAAAAAAAGAAAGATCTACAGAAAAAACAAATAAATAGACATAAATTCGTTAGATCTACATTAAAAAATAGAGCCCAGAATTTTCTTTTATAAAATGTCAAGAAAAAGAAAATGAGAAAAGAAAAAAAAATGAAAAAGAAGTGAAGAGAAAGAGAAAAAAAGCCAACAAGAGACGAGATCACCACAAGTGGATAAAGTTTTGCTGCTCTTTTCGAAGGCTTTAGGAGGAAGCTTGAGAAGAAGGAGGCAGCCTAGGACTTAAAAGAGAGGCTCCGATATTCATATACAATAAATAGAAAAAGAAAAAACTCGCACGTAATAGTGTAAAAAATTGTGTCTCTAAATGCAATACCTTTTCTGATCTCAATTCAATTTTTTTTAGTTTATAAAACTATCTTATTTATTCACACTAAATACTTTACAAAATATGGAGTTCAGATGACATATTATTGTTGTACTTCCAAATACAACATATTTTGCTAGAAATAATCTTATAAACCAAAAAACAAATGAAAGTCCGAAACTTTTATTTTCAATAGTCATCAAGTTTGAAACTTTATGCCAATGAGTTTAAAAAAAAAATCTTGAACCCGTTAACAGTGTTACCGAATTTCGAGAAAGTATTATATTTGGAGATGATGTTGCACTTGAGTTTTTATTTTTAATTTTTAATTTTATATGGCTTAAAGTATGCTAAAGAAAAGTATCCAAAATGCAATGTGGGCTATAAATCTTTTGAATGATTTAGTTGCACAGTATTTGCTTCCAACAAGGAGAGTTCAAAATTTTATTTAGCCAAATACTAAATTATAAGAAGTGTGATATTATATAATTTTTTTGAAAAAAGTGAAACTAAGAAATGTTTGTGAATTTCATTAATTGGAAGAAAGAAAAGCAAGAAGATGACAAAGAGGGCCACCGATAGATGACAAAATAAAGATCCTTTCTCTTTCTTCCTCTCCCTCCGGATCTTCATTTCGCGGACCAAAATCTTCCCAGAATTAGAGCCAGATGCTCAGCATCAATTGGTCCCTACATGGTGAATTGAAAGCCATACATAAAAGTAGTATACAGGGCCGTCGGGTGCTTGAAGCAAAGGGAATACTGTTCTCTTTGTCTATGACAGAGATGGAAGATGATGCATGTGTTTGTTATACTAATATTTAACGTATTCCGTGCATTTAAGAGACTAAGAGATACAAGACGACATTATTTAGAATAGTAGCTCATATTATTCAAAAATTCTAAAAATCTAACATTTTAAAGAAGTTTCAGTTTTATTAATTTTTATAAAATACTATTTGTATTCTTTTAAAATAATTGTTATATTAAATGTAAGAATATTAAGGCTTGATCCAGAGGATAGCTTGGGAGTAAAGTGGGATGAGTTGAGTATCATAATCATTGATTGGATGTTTAAAAACCAATGAGATTAAATAGGTTATAATGATTCGGAATCCATTCTAAGGCACCCCACAACCCAATTTTCAAATCCCTCAAAATTTGGAGGTGCAGAATAAGTTGAATATCATAACCATTGATTAAATATTCAAAAACTAATGAGATAAAATAGGTTATAATGGTTTTGAATCCATCCTAAGGCACCCCACAACCCAATTTTCAAATCCCTCAAAATTCGGAGTTTTAGAATGATTTGGATTTTTTTATAATTTTTTATTTCCTTCTTTTACATTCTCTGACTTGCCTATTTCTTTGAAAGTTTAATGACATTGTAACATCCCCAGTAGAGTGAATTACCATTAGTTTTAAAATTAAACTTCCAATCAATGAAATTGGTTGTCTCCCCTGCCCCACACCAAACCACTCCATCCACCTTATTAATGAACACCCCGCCCCACTTTCTCCAAAATTCTCAGTGCCTTTTATTCAATATACCAAGGAACATAAGATAATAGTGTATTAAAGGCCAAAATCACCCAAATAGTTAACACTTGAGTTTAGCCAGAAAAAGTCTAATTATTAGACAAAGTTGTGCTATTGTGCATGGTTGTGACTAAAATAATTGCGGAAGTAACAATGATGGATATCCCCATCCACACCACAATATTCCATCAAGTAAGAACTATAAACAACAAATCCATCCATTTCCAGCAGCCAAAAATGAAAAGTCCATCCATTTTCAGTACAATATCTTGCATTACTCTCAATCACAATGTCATTCACAAGTCTTTTGATCACATTTCACACCTCTACTTCAACTAGGCTCTAAAGAAATACATATCAGACAACACTATATGTGCACCTTAGCATAAGGTATGCTCATCTACTCTTTAGTTTTCCTGGTAGTTCGACCAAGCATGGTCGCTACTAGATTTGCAGCAAGGCCAGAACACATCAAATGCAGTAAGTTGGAACACTTGAAGGTCGGTAAACAAAAGTTCTGACGGTGTGGGAATAACCTGACAGGTGATTGTAGCTGAATTTCACCCCCGAGCTGCCCTCACCGAGATGGGTGCAGTGCTCATGGAAGCTACTAATAGGCCGAGCAAGGCAGGCATCCCAACGATCACTCTCGGGCATTGTCTCTGCCACAGTGTAAATCCCCCTAGCATCTGTGAATGCCTGGTAATTTAGAACTTCCCCAGACTTCGTGATGCAAAGAACAGCAACCTCAGCACCTGCCTCAAAGCAATCACAGTCACATTTTTTAAAATCTAACTGAATATTAATAGACAATCATGTTAAGAGTTAATCTATCAAAACAGAATCCTAGGTTGCATCGAGCATTTGAAATGCATTTTATTTTCCATTTTCCTTTTCGCTAGGGAAAGGGACTAGTTCCAGAGGACAATCACATTGATATTTCCTCTGTTGTATTACTGTTTTAATTTTAATCCAGGCCGGGAAATGAAATTGTGATATCAAACTGATGAGAAGTATCAACCAAATCAAATGGTTAAAATGTGATAATATTGCTAGTTAGAAATCAAATACTGTAGATTAAGAAGAAATCTCATGCCGTGCCGCTAGAGCAATATAAATTTTATTTACATCACAGAATCAACATGCAATGTTGCTGCAACAAAAATTCCAGGATGTTTGCATGACATCACAGTTATATAAGTCGACTTTTAAGATGGAAACTTAGAAGTTTCAAATTTTCAGATTCTTTGCCTAGTTTTTCACCAATTGCGAAAATGAAAATAAATCAGATAATTGTGAGGGAAACCTTTGAACTGCCCCTAGTTTCCCAATCATTCAAATGGAAGGGAAAAATTCCGTAGACTACAACTTGCTCCAAATGGCTTTGGGAACAGAAAAGAGAACAAAGGAAAAAAAAAGAAGTTATTCCGATATATCAAAACCTTCAGAAGCATATAGGCTAGCTAATGAGACAACTATTGTCTGCAAAGTCAACTCACACAAACAGTTTTCTTGATTCACATTCTCTCCAGCAAACAGGTTCATTAAATAAGTTTGCTGTTGAAAATATTCACTACTCAGATGGCTCCAATGCTAACTCTAATGAAGTCAGTTGCTAGGACAGTAGGACAGTCTCCGACCTTCGTATCTCTCAGCCTGAATTTGCTCATGTGGAATGTAGTAAGGTGACCCAACATATGCTGGTTGTTGATACGTATGTGTTAATGATAGCATATATTGCAAACGAATGTTGAAAACTGTTTTCAAGCCATGCTTTTAACTGTTCAAGATATAAGAGAATCTGAAGGTATCCAAAGAAAAGAAAGGACGGCGAGTCAGTGACTACCCAAAAAAAAAAAAAAAAGAAACAGAGAACTTGTTCTAGTACTACTTGTTAGTGTCAACAGCACATTGTGTCCTAATTCATGGGAATTTCTGTGCCCCTATGCCCCGTGTCATCTAATGTCTCCATGCTATATAGGTTTGGAGTCATGCCAAATAATCTCAAGAGACAATTGTTATACTAGCGCTAAAATGAAAAGTAAAATATAATTTATTAGAATGGTATCACGATGATTCAGAAGGCTCTAACAACATAAACACAACTCTCCTTCCATACTTCAATACTAGCCATCCTTGGAAATCACAAACTAAAACACGAGGCTAAAGGTAAACTGCATCTGGGGACTGATGCCAATCAGTCAGTAAATCAATTTTGCTCATTTTAAGAAGTATGGCTGTGCCAATCATTAGAATTTTAGCTTGAAGGGATTTGTCAGGATGGTGCTTGGTTACACTAATGTTATGTCATTCCAATAAAGCAGCAAGCTTTAAGCAGGCTATCAAAGGCTTCATTAAGGCTTGCAAGAACAACCAAGTTAAACACCAGATCATCTTCTGGCAAGGATTCTATTTCAGTATTGATAGCAAATTTTATATATAAAACAAATATAAGATTGAACAATTCACGTGCGTCCAACAAAGTCTTAAGATTAAGAAAGTTATTTGTGACTGAAGATGAAATCAGTTGGATGATCGAATCAAAAGGCTGAAACTTCAATTGCAGTAGTTGTTGATATGAAAGAGATGGTTCAAAACTCGGTCAAAAACAGAAATCTTCCACAAATTAAATCAGAAAAAAAACCATATAACGTTTCCACTCTCATCAGAGGTTACGCATTCTTATGTACGTATGCATATCCATTGATCAAATCAAACCAAACCAAAGCCGTCTCATCCTCCTTCTGCGGATTACCGAAAAAAGATAAAACAACATTGCATGTCATCATCAATTCCTACAGGCTTCTTCGTAGAACTGTGATTATACATTATAATAAACAAGTTCTGATAACATGTTCTTTGTTGTACCCCAACTTCTAACATACTATAATAGTTCAATCCATGACGTTCTGTTCTAAGTATTCTCTAAATATGACACGAGGCAAATAAAATTTCAGGTAAACAAGAAATTGGCACATATGCAATGCTTTTGAAACGTAATCCCCGAGATACACACAATAAAATTATATAAGATTCTCTTCCGACCTATTTCCATGGCCCAAATATAACCAAATTAAACTTCAGCAAGCTCACAAACGCAGTATCATCAGCCAGGTCAAGCAGTTGAAGAAAAACGATGCAGTTCAATCAAAAAGCAGATAAATTTCGGCACAAAGAGAGAAACCCAGTTGAACAACTTAGTCAGAAGGACACATAATTGAAAGATAATGCCAATTGAAGAGGAAGAGAGAGAGAGAGAGAGAGAGACCTTCGAGGACGTGGTCTTCAGGTCCAATAGAAGAATCACCGCATACATCACAAACAACTCTGCCATGGATTTCACCGGTCCAAGCTCTAGCACCCAAAACGAAGAATACTAATAGAATAAGACTTTTTCCCATCGAGAGCTTCTTCTGCCTCAGAGCTTCCACGCTTGAATATTTCTTTACCTTCAGAAAGAAACGCCCTACAACAACTTCTTACCTTTCTTCTCTTTCAGGGGTTTATTTTACAGTTCCTGCAATTTTCCACCGACACAATCGATGGCAGAGTCGTAGAGGCAATGGGCGCTTGGCTGAGTCCAACTCGCGGGTTAAGGGGCTCAACACGTTGAAGGGACTGAAACGGAATTAAATAAAATGTTAGGGCCTAAATTGGTAACTTACTTTATACACTTTCCTGTAAATATCTTCCGAACCCTCGGCTTCTTCCCCGCGCCGTTCTGAGTTGCTGCTTCAATCCTTTGTGATAGCCTAAGAGGTAGCCCTGCGTTTGGTTGCCGAGAAAATGAGTCTGATTTCCTAGAAGGTGTTCTCGATGTTCAGTTAACTCCTCTCTTTCCAATTTAAACAGATGAGGCACTTAAAAAATATCTGCTAGTTGGTTCTGTATCTTTTCGTTCCTTCTCATCCGCCAAATAATTCTCCTGCTCTCTATTTGGTGCATTTTTTATGCTGCTGAAATTTAGAAACTCAGTTGACTCAATGGTACTTTACTGCTTGTGTAGAGAACAGTTTGCTTTAGTAGTATAAATTCTGAGAAGCTCAGTGCTCATCTGTTTGCCTGATTTCGTGGTTGAAGTTTTGTTCGTTGCTAGTACCGATCAATTTCTAATCAGAATATTATGATTATTATGATAGTTAATGTATTATGCACCTCATTGGAGGAAGTGATTCTGAATCATTTCTGTCCATATCGTTGTTCTGCTCCTGAGTGTGAGGATTTTGCTGTTAAATTCACAACTTGACCCGTTTGTTTTGGCTTTAGCATCTATTTGGTGTGCTATTGAATGCTTTCATACATGTTCTAATTTTTTCTTTGCTTAGTTGTTAATTCACTGTTAGAAATGGAGTTGTGTGGTTGATTACTTGTGTGCAGTGTCTTGGCGATACATAATTGAAGTTTCTTTCAATGAATCACTTTCCCACTGCTGCATCCCTGTGATGATTTGTTTAAATACTAAAAGTAGTGGACTGAATCTTATTGAGGAGAAATGAAATCTGAGGGATGTTCAGATCTCTTAACCTATCATTCATTCTTCTCAAGTAGAGAGGAAAGTCTTCAAGTTTGTGAACTTGTTTCAAGTAACATTCAATGTTTCATTGGTATTCCTTACTTTGTTAAATCATTGTGCTTAGTTAGTTGGAGATTAAAATAAAACTATAAGTAAGCATTCATTTTAATAATTTAAACTTTTAAGTTGAAATAATTTTGATTTATTTGACTATGTCATAGATTTGCTTATTGTATAAGCGTAGCCCTTAAGATCGCCTTCCTCTTAAACCATGGAAGCGTTTTGAGTCATAGCTGCGCAACATCAACTTACCAACCATGGAGGTTTCTCTTTAGGGTATTCCTACTGGGTCCTCCTCTGTCCCACCTGTTTCTCATAATCTTGAGGCATAGCTACCTTTACCTTTGGGTCTGCAACTTTTATCCCATTTTGTTGATCTCTGTGGTAGATGGCTTCTTGCCAGTCTACCTTCTTTGGATTCAACTAATGGGATTTCAGTTCAGCTCCTTTGGTGCTTTTTCAATGTCTCAGTAGCAGGTGGGAAACAATTCTTCCCAATAGCAATTTTCATACCATTTTTGCTGGTTTCAATTAGATCACTGATTTAGTATTTGTTGTGTTTTGTTTCTTTTTACTCGAGTATTTCATTTGATTGAGAAATGAGAAATTAAAAAGCAAGGATGATGAATCAATTAGATGTGTGAAAGGAAATTTCCTTTCTGAACTCAATTTTTGAGGCATATTTATAAATCTGACTTGCTTCTGTGTTTTGATTGGAAATACTATAAAGGATATAAGGGATGTTGGAGACCCTTCTATATAGACTGTGCAATAGGTCGTGACAATTTTTAAGATTGGATGTCTTCTATATGGTTTAATGGTATAATCTGCGAAAAATAAAGTTAAAAAAAAATGAGTGTATTGCATTACGTCAAATATAAAGTCAAGTAATGTTTTTTTTTCTAAGGATGTGTCAAAATATTAAGATAAATAGCTCTTATCTATTTTAAAATTGTACAGTTTTTTTCTTGAAAATATGCACAAATCTGTTGAAACCAAAAGATCGTTAAAATATTTTTAAGAATAATACCATTTTTTATTATGATTTAAGGAGATAAGTACAACATTTTTTTTATTTCAGAGAAAAAGCATAATTTTTTGAAATAAAAACAAATGTCGTGTAATTTAAATATTTTTAAGTAAAAAAAGAGTAGTTTAGTCAGATATGGCTGTGGTTATCTATAAAATGTTGGGAAAATTGTAATAAAAGATTCAAATCTTATAAAATTTATAATAAAAGACTTTAAAAATTAAAATTACTTTTACTATCATGTTTTAAGAGATTTATTATTAATTTTAGAGGATTTATTATTGAATGTAGAAAAATATTAAACTTTTTGTACCCAATGATAAATTCTTTAAAACACAGTTAAGAGATTTATTATTAATTTTAGAGTATTTATTATTGAATGTAGAAAAATATTAAACTTTTTGTACCCAATGATAAATTCTTTAAAACACAGTAATTGTAATTTTTAAAAATAATTTTAATTTTTAAAGTTCTTTATTATAAATTTTATAAGATTTAAATCTTTTATTATAATTTTTCTTAAAATGTTTGGTCTTAAAATATGGCTGTGCTACTGAAGTAGCTCAATTGGCAAAACGAATCAAAGCTGACTCAAGAAAATAAGACTAGGATTCTTTCACTAACCCTATAGATACTCACGAGTATATGATTTAAAAAGGGTTGAAGCCAGATTGGAACAGAGATTAGAACTACAGCGGTTAGACCTTTGACCCTTTAATTTTTTTTTTGGGGGGGGGGTGTTTAAGCATGATTTTTCAATATTGTTTTGTATATGTCAAAGAACAAGTCTAGACTTTATGCATAATGGTGCAGAGACATTCATTGCTGCATAATTCAAAGGGAAAATGGCACTTATACAATATGAATTCTCATGACCCTTGAAGATTATTTTTAAGCGGTTGCATCTTTAGTTGATGTGGTTTTTATCTACTAGGATGGATCACAGCGGGGTGCGTTCAATTTTTTTTTTTTTAATTTTTAGGGGATTAGAAAAGTTTAATTATGAAGATAAAAATTATAATTATGAGATAAAAAATGTTAACTATGAAAAAAATTACATTTTACAAATTTTAATTATATAGTATAATTAAATTTTTTAAAATATAATTTTTTATTCACAGTAAAATATTTTGATCTCATAATTATAATTTTTATTTCTTTAATTAATTTTTTAATCTTTAAAAAAAGCTAAATAAATTAAATGCATCCCTTTCAATTGTTCGTACGGCTACGGGGAATCCCTTCTCTTTATTTGCACCATTTTCAGGCGAAGTCATAAGTAGTGACATTTGAGTTTTGAAAATTATTTAAAAAAAAAAAAAGAAAACAAACAAACAAAAGTTTGTGCAAATAACATTACTCAATTCA
This sequence comes from Erythrophleum ivorense, assembly GCA_026724425.1. Classification (NCBI taxonomy): domain Eukaryota; kingdom Viridiplantae; phylum Streptophyta; class Magnoliopsida; order Fabales; family Fabaceae; genus Erythrophleum; species Erythrophleum ivorense. The sequence goes on along the minus strand of JAIUCV010000034.1, from coordinate 3,131,540 downwards.
AAATGAATAATGCCAACGAATGGGCGTACTGTAATACGAATTTTCCCGAGTATATAAAATATTAATTAGTGAATTTAATTGAAAGGTAAGATTCAGTTTCATTCTTAGTTTTCTCAAGATTATAAATAAGAGAAATCTTCTTATAACGTTAAAATGTAATATTTAATAAACAATTAAACAAAATTGTCACATTTCAAAATTGGATTTGGTGCGCGCACCAGACGCCTATTTAAATTTGGACGATTAAAATTTTATATGTTTTTTTTTTTAAATTTTAAATTTTTTTATTTCATAGAATGTAGAATGTAAAATAAAAATAGTTTCATAACAGATAATTATAAAAAAAATGATATTTTGTATCCAAAAAAAAAATTATAAAATCTGAACCCTCCAAATTAAATTTGAGCACCTCTTCCATATACGCGGAGGATCTGTATTCGTTACATTCCAGATAAAGCTAACATCTTAAAAATTAAGAATATAAGAAAAAAAAAAAAGTCAGAAATATGTAGCGTCAGAAAACTACAGTACCGTTACTTATGTCACCTAACAATGAAGGCATCCATCTTAAAAGGCGCAAAAAATGCATGTTTTGAACTTTGATATAAGCAAACATGAGTAATTCCGACACGAGAGAACCCATGCCCTGGTCCAACAATAAATAAAGGTACTTGCTCTAGTCCAATTTAGTATCTTTATAATATTTTCATATAAATTATTTATTATTAATTAGTTTCTTAATTTTTATTATATTATTAATTAATTAATCATGCATTTATCTAATATATATATATATATATATATGACATCATATTCATATTTCTATTATAATGTGATATCATTTTTCTATTATGATGTCATTTAATTTTTCTCTCTACAATTTCAAATGTGTCCTTCCATATTCACTTTTCCTTTTATCTCATAAACTTTATTCTATTATTTTTTTTAACACAATTTCTTGAAAAATATACATCTTTCGTAAACATCTCACTCCAAACATCTCTATTCTTTTAATTACTTTATCAACATTAGCCATTCTTTTCGAAACACACATACCATAAACAGTACTTTCTCACTCATGTTACACTATAAACATTTTATCATCTCTATTCACAAACCTTTCCTTTAACTTATCTTATCTAATTACATTTAAAATAAAAAACCGTGCATTGCACGGGGGCACTTAACTAGTTAATTGATACAAGACAACACAGCCATATCTACAAAACATGAAACATCTCAAAGCACCACTCCCACCTTTTTCAAATGGAGGAATCTGTGATGGTGTTGAGATGTTGAACAGCTGGGTGGTGAGATATGGCTTTGAGATGTTTTTCAACTTTTGCGGCTACGGGCAATTGAGAGGTTTCCAATTCTTGGACCAAAGTGTGCTATAGAACTCACACATGGTGAACCTTGAACCGCAAGATTGCACAAGTTAACCTTAAATGCTAGTGTATCGCTCATAAGGGCTGTTCTGAAATCAGGTGAGAATTTTCAGTGGCGCCCTTTTGCTGCTGATTTGAAAAATTGGTGCTTTGTGTCCCATTACAAAGACAAATGAGCAAATGGCCCTTGATGATTTAAATTCAGCAGAGGAGTTAAGTTCATTTGGAGTATGTTTATCTGCACAAGAGTTTGTGGGGCTGAATTGTATTGAGAATTATCCGCCGCATAGGGTGGCAATGCAATTTGGGATGGACCAAGATTTGCCAAGGGAGTTTGCTGTTAAGCAGCCAAATTGCAGAAAAGGCTTTAGTTTCTATGTTTTTGCAAGATGCTACAAGCCTTCTGTGTCATTGAAGTACCTCAATTGGCCGAAGTAATCAAAGTTGACTCGAGAAAACAAGACTAGGATCCTTTCAAGCAATATCAGGTACAGTTGGAGAGAAAGATACAAGTGATGGGCCCAGATCGGATTGGATGAGACCTAGAAACAAGAAAAGGAGATTTTGAAGCAAAATAGTGAAACTGCATTGGAATGGCCTACGTGTTAGACCCAGTAATGGAGCAAAAGCAAAACTATGAAGTATTAAGCTATGTATTCACTGCTACTAAAAATGTTCTTAAGAGAAAATTATCAACCCAAGAAGAGAACAAGAAGAAGAGTACTGGCTTATTTGGCCATGATATAGCTGTTAAAGAAGATAAGGCCAAGGGCAGTGTCCTGAAGAATGGCCCATCAAATTATTCTGCACTCAACAAGAAGATTGAACATTTTATAGTGTTGTCTAATGGAGGAGGAGAAGAACAACACGCTATAGGGACTTTGGATAACCCTATGGACGTTAAAGACTATGCATGCACTACTAGTGTAGAGACTTCCACTTACCCTATAGATATTTATAACCATATAATTTAGATGGGGCAGAAGGCAGATTGAAACAGAGATTAGAACTATAGCGGCTAGCCTTTTGACACATTTTTTTTGGGGTTGAAGTTTGACATTTCACTCTTGTTTTATACATATCAAAGAACAGGTCTAGACTTTGTGCATAATAGTGCTGAGACATTATTTACACCATTTTTCTAGAGGAGTTATAAGTAGTCACATTTGAGTTTTGAAAATTGTAAAAATAAAATGAAATTTTGTGCAAATAACATTACTCAATTCAAAATGAATAGTGCTAATGAATGTGCATATTACAATACGAATTTTCCCGAGTTTTTAAAATATTAATCGGTAAATTTAATTGATAGGTGAGATTCATTTTCTTCTTAGTTCTTTCAAGATTATAAATAAAAGAAATATTCTTAAATTACAGCTTAATTATAACTTTTGTATAACTTTAAAATGTAATACTTAATTTTCTTAAACCATTACAAAAATTAAAAATATTACATTTCAAATAAAGCTAAAGTCTTAAAAATTAAGAATTTGAAAAAAAAATACAAGTAAAAAATATGCAACGTTTTCATGTTTTGTGATAATTTAGAGAAGCAAAATATTACATTTTAAAGTTTGTATAATAAAATTATAATTAAACTTTAGTTTAGAGAGATTATATTTTGTTTTCCCTTGTAAATATTAACTTACATTTTATGCAGTAAATAATATTTTTCACTTTGGTAATTCTATTACCACTTTCCGTTGATTTTCAAAAAAATTGAAGAATTTAGTAGGATTTATATTCAAATTTATATGTGCCATTATAATGATAGCATTTTTTTTCATGAATATGGCCTACTTAACAGGGACAATTATAATCCATTTAATAACCAAAAAGTTGAGAATAAAAATAAAAATAGAAAGTAAAAAAACGATTTTAAAAATAAAAAATAATTTTTTAACCTTATTTAAAAAAATTTATAAAATAAGATAAATACTATTAAATAATAATTATACAAACATAATAAACATCATACAAAATTTTTTCTTCCCTTTTCTTTCCTTTCCAACTACCAAACAAGCACTTAATCTTCAGTCACAAAGGATAAATCCCACTACAACTGCTAGTGGGATAAACTTTATTAAAAATATGGAACTCCCAACCCTTGGTTGGGTTCTTTTCCTATAGATACTAGAGGTATACCCAATTATATATTATTTATAAAAGCATTATTTTAACTAGATCGTGAAATTCTCAGTTATTAATCGGAATATTTTGTTTATCTTCACAATAAATATTAAACACATACAAAATAAAATAAATGAAATGAAATGAAATATAAGCATTTCCAATTTAGCTCTCATATATTGTATTTGTATACCTTGAAAAAAAAATACACAAAAAATACACAAAAATATTCTTTTTAGAATATTGAATGGTTCTAGATTTCAGGAGAATTACATTTCTCTAGTTTGAGGTATACTCAAAATCCAAAGACTTCCAGGAAGTCACCCCAAGCCAAAAGCCAAAACATGTGATGGATTCTTACAATCAATAGTCTCTACATAAATCTAGGAGCTACTTGTCATGCTGTTGTATATCTATTCCCCAGGCTGATGCTAACTGCAATAAAAGTTGGTCAGGTGGCACACCTTCCCACTCCTCGGTTGTATCAGTCGATGAAGAAGCTTCATGTAAATTCAGCAAGAGTTCCTTCTTCAATTCCAAGGGAATCCCAAAGGCATTAGGGCCATTCTCCAATACAATCTCCACCAACTGAGCATGATAGATTATGAAATCAAATTTAAGCCTCTAGCCAATATTTGGAAGCTACATTCAATGGAGAAATTATTCGGTAGACCCACCAGTCTATAATCAATTTGTAGACTGAGCCAATCTTAATTAAAGATAAAGCACACTTCAAATATGGGTCTCAATATATCTCTATTCATGATTGGTTTGATCTGTAAATTTCTTATAGACCAGCTCTACCTGAATTTCTTGTTCCTTGTATGAATAACATGAAAGGTAGTAAACGAGAAACTGTAGTACAGTAACAGAAGTATAGGAAGTAAATAACCAGACAAGCCACTCTTTGAAATTCAAAAAAGCATAATACATATAGCCTTATTTTGATGATTGTGTAGAGATCATCATAACCTTTACTTAATAGCTTAAGTTTTTAAGCTGAAGTTCATTGGCTTGATATCAAACCTTCTATGACCAAGCACTTAGGAGGTTGATACTTGCCACATCCTTTTCTCTTAATTAAAATTAAATTTCAGCCACAAAGTATGGCAGATTTGTTTTATTCACATTTCACGCATAAAGGACTTTCATATAAGGGCATGTTAGAAATAATAATAAAACAATAGTAGGCCTTCATTTAACATCTTAAACTATTAAGTTGAAATGATCTTTGACAATAGTTATAATCATTGATCAAAAGTTTAAAAATGAAAGGTGAACTGAAAAGATTCAGCTGAAAGACAAAAATGGCAGAAAATGAAAGGAAACATCAATGTATTGAAACACAGGAAGCACTTAACGCTAGACAAGCTATTTGTTACTCTCGATGTTGAATCATTAATCTACAAGAAATGTAATCTTGGATATGTTCATAAAACCAATAATTGTCTGAGCCCCATTGGTCTAACGTTGCTTGCTTGAAGTAATAGCATATTTTCTGTTGCAGCCATACAGAAGCTAATTCCAGCAACAGGGCTTTAAATTAATCTAACCACTCCTTCATCAATTTATTAGAAGGCTATCCTTTAAAGTCTGGACCATGTAGCAACAAACAAACGTGAGCAATACACCATATAAGCCATGCCCCTTTGATAGAAGCTGTTTCATCAGAGACAATCAAATAATCAAAACAGAGATTGAAAAGGCCATCTAGAAGACTGTTTAGGCATGTATCTATGCTTTACAGGTATTTGAGTCCAAATTTCCTATAAAATAAAATTGGGATAAGTCAAGGGTCATGAGAAGCACAATCAAATGTTGCAGGGTTTTAGGAATATGAAACAAAAATGTAACTGAAAAGCTTTCATATCTAACCTGAATCAAATCTTTCAGCTTCGTGCACTGTTTATAGATCAGATTAACAATCAAGGACACCATTTGATTTTGAGTAGGCTCTTACAAATTGAATGGTAGAAGAATCCTAATCCTATATGGTGAAAGTCTAAGGAATCAAGATTACCAAAGAGTAGGATTAGGTTAGCCAAAACAACAGAAGCGTTCTAATGTTCTTTGAACACGTATGAGAGTTGAATTACGGAGCCATGCTGCAAAAGTATTCCAAATAGAATCTATGTACTGAAGACAATTTAAATACTGCATCAATACATTATATTGTTCCTAATAAAACTGTGTTTGTCATGAATTGACATCATACTTGAAGGTAGTAAGGGGGGAAAAATTATATTAGTTGACCTAACAAAAAATTATATAATATATATCATATCAAAATCACTCTTTAACATTCACCTAATGGCTTAAACTTTTGAATTAAAATAGTATTCAACCTGGTATTAGAGGTGTTGGAAGTCAGATTTAATATGTGATTATTTGCTACAAATCACATTTAATATATAATTATTCTCAGGCTTTAGTTTCTTTATTTGTTTTTTGAATTTTGTTGCTTGAGTCAACATTTTATTTCCATAATTATAATTAGACCTTAATAAGGTTTTTATTTCTATGTTTTTTTCCTTTCTAGGAGGGTATGAATTTGTCCTTAATTGGGTCTTTTATTATGCATTTATTTCCCTGTCTTTTCCTTTCTTAGAGGGCTATCCACCCCTTTCTATAAATATACCTATGTTTCAGACTTGAATAATAAGAAAATTAGAGCATTGATCTCTAAATTCTTTCATGGTATTAAAGCTTACAAGGCTTGAATAACAAAATACATTAGTGGTTAGCATGAGAAAACTATACATTGGTGATTAGCATAAAAAATCCATACATTGATGGTTAATGTAAGAAAACTAAGACCTCTATCTCACAAAAAGTGAGGTGAGGAAGAAAGAAAAAAAAAATCATGAGGACTCCATATAAAGGTGTAATAAAGAAGACAAGGAAGAAAATTAGACCATAATTAGGTCTTTATTTCTATGGCAAAGAAGACAATTTTCAGACAACCTCCAAATGCTAAGAAAGAAGAATAGTAATGTTAGCTCCAAGCTATTCCCAATTTGAGGGAGAGTGCTAGAAATCACATTTAATATATGATTATTTGTTGCAAATCACATTTAACATTTGTTTATTCTCAGGTTTTAATGCCTTTATTTGTTTCCTTACTTTGTTGGTTGGGTCAACATTTTATTTTCCTTTTTAAGTGTTTATAATTAGACTTCAATTAGGTCTGAGGAAAATGAGCCGTTTTTAGTATGTTTTGTACAATGTTTACAAGATATATTTATACACTAATTCTAATGAGAAATCAGGAAGGAAATAAGGAGGGAGATAACTACAAATCTCTCTCCTTTATTATCCTAATTTGTAATTATCAAAGATGTTTCCAGTAATTCCTAAACTTCAGGGATTTCAACACTTTCCCTCAAGTTGGATCATAAATATTAATCATTTCCAACTTGCCAATAATTCCCTTAGAGGTATGATGTGGCAAACCCTTCATGAGGATGTTCGCTGCTTGCTTTTTGGTGGGAATGCATGTCATACAAATAACTCCTTCTACTTTTTCTTTAATGAAGTGCCTATCAACTTCAACATGCTTCGTCTTGTCGTGTTGTACAGGGTTGAGTGATATGTTGATGGCAGCTTTATTATCACAGTAGAGTTTTATAAGAAACTCTACAGTAATTTGTAATTCTTCGAGTAACTTCTTGAGCCATAATCCCTCATATATTTCTTGAGTTATAGCTCTAAATTTTGCCTTTGCACTGCTTCTTACAACAACATTCTGCTTCTTACTCCTCCATGTCACTAGGTTGCCCCACACAAATGTGTAGTACCCAGTAGTAGATCTTCTATCTTCTAATGATCTTGCCTAGTCAACATTTGTAAATATTTCTATCTTAATTTGGTCTCCTTTCTTGAACAGAAGACCTTTCCCAAGTGAGCCCTCAAGGTATCTTAAGATCTTGTAGACTACCTCAAGATGTCCTTCATTTGGTGAATGCATACATTGGCTAACAATACTCACAGTGAAAGCAATGTCAAGTTGTGTGTGAGATAGATAAATTAACTTCCCAACTAGTCTCTGATAGCTTTCTCTACCCACTAGTTCCCCTGCATTATCAAATTTCTTTCTAACTTCTATTGAAGTTTCACTAGGTTTACATCCTAGCATTCCTGTTTCTGTCAAGAGGTCTAGTGTATATTTTCTTCGAGATACACTGACCCTTTTTTTAGATTTAGCAATTTTCATACCAAGGAAGTACCTCATCTAACCTAGGTCTTTTACTTCAAATTCAATGGCTAGTACATTCTTTAATCTCTCCATCTTTGTGATATCATCTCTTGTAAGTATAATGTCATTCACATACACTATGAGAATTGTTCTCCTTCCATTCTTACTATTCAAAAACATTATGTGATCTAAATGACTTTAAGTGTATCCTTCTACCTTTAATACTCTTGTGAATCTCTCAAACCATGCTTTGGGAGATTGCTTAAGGCCATACAGGGATTTCTTAAGTTTGCAAACTTGATTTACATCCTTGCCATTAGCGAAACCCGGGGGGAATTGTCATATTTACTTATTTTGTCAATTTACCATTTAAAAATGTATTCTTAATATCCAATTGTTGTAATGGCCAATCAAGATTAGAGGCTAAAGATAGGATTACACGAATAGTGTTCAACTTGGTTACCAGGGCAAAGGTTTTTGTGCAATTCATGCCATATATTTGTATGAATCCTTTAGTTACTAATCATGCATTGTCTCTTTCAATTGTTCCGTCAGCTTTGTATAAACACCCATTAGCAACCAATTGGGGTTTTTCCATGTGGTAACTTTACAACTTCCCATGTCATATTTTTTTCAAGAGCTCTCATTTCTTCCATCACAGTTGCTCTTCATTCAGCTACTTGCAGTGCCTCCTAAATATTGTTTGGGACTTTCACCTTGTCCATATTAGTTACAAAGACACGATATGTAGGAGAACAAGCATTATCAAAGATATAATCTTTGATGGCGTGGAGATTGCAAGATTGAGTAGGTTTCCTCAGGGCAATTGGTAAATCTAGATTAGAAGACGAGTCAAAATCAAACTTAGAATTAGTTACCTCCTCTGGTCTAGGTAGAGAATGTTAATGATCCACTACTTGTTCTGACTCTTGAAGTGCTGCAGGTATGAGATCCTCTACTAAAGTTTCTTTATTTTTTGAGTGTGGCTCTTTTGCTTCTCCCCCTGCAATAAAAGTCCTTTCTATTTCTGGCACAAGAAAATTAGATGGGGCATGGGCAGGTTTACAAAGTGGTAAATAGGTGGGTTCAAAAAGTGATAAATGGGCATCATCAAGAAGTATAAGATTATCACTTCTATATCGAATTTGAGATTCACTCACATTCCCCCCTGCATTGAAGACGTAGAAAAATAGGGAGTGTTTTCGAGAAAAGCAACATCCATGCTAACAAATGTATGACAGGATGAAAGATCATAGCATCTGTACCACTTTTGACTTGGAGAATATCCTAGAAATACACACTTGATGGCACGAAGATCAAACTTATTCTTGAAATTAGAATGACCATGAACAAATGTTGTACACCTAAACACCAGGAGAGGTATATAAGTGGAAAGTTTAACCATAGGAAATGTTTCTTGCATTCTTTTGAAAGGAATGATAAATGAGAATACACAACTTGGCATCCTATTAATAAGGTAGGTAGCGGTTAATATGTTATCTCCCTAGAAATTTTGTGGCATATTGGAGGTAAACATCGAAGCTCATGCAACTTCTAAGATATGTCTATTTTTTGTTTTTGCAATTCCATTTTGCTAAGGTGTATGGCTACAAGAACTTTGGTGAATAATGCCATGTGCCCAAAGAAAAGATCCTAGAATATGATTGAAATATTTTGTGCCATTATCTATGTGTAATATACAGATATTTGCATCAAATTGATTTTTAATCATAGCATGAAAGTTAGAGAATAACGAGGGAACCTCAGACTTATCTTTTAGCAGGCATAGCCAACATACATGGGTGTGGTCATCAATAAAAATGATAAACCATTTAGATTGGGTTCTGTTTGGTATCTGTGAAGGGTCCCATAAATCACTATAGATAGTAGTAAAAGGCTTAGTTGGCTTATATATGGATTTAAGATATGCACTTTTGTGTTATTTGGCTAATTCACAACTTTCACACTGAAGGGAAATTAAATTTTTATTAGAGCAAAGTTCAAGAAATAGGTAACACAAATATTTGAGACTAGGATGCCCTAATCGCCTATGCCATAACATCAGGTCATTATTTTTGAAGAATGAGGTAGAATTACAATTAATACTAGACTTTAGACTACTAACTCCAGAATCTTCAAGGTAGTATAGTCCCTCATGCTCCTTAGCACTGCCAATTGTCGTCCCTGATAATAAGTCTTGAAAGACACAGTGAGTGAAAAGGAAATTAGTAGAACAATTGGAATCTTTTGTTAATCAACTAACAAAAAGTAGGTTACAAACAAGTTTTGGAACATGAAGGACAGATTTAAAGGTTATAGAATCAGAAATTCTTATGTCTCTTTTATCGACTACAAGTGCTAATGTTCCATCTGCAATTTTAATTTTCAGGTTTCAAGCACAAGGAGTATAATTGGTAAATAATTGATAAGCATAAGTCATATGATCAAAGATCCCAGAGTCAACAATCCATGAGATATTAGTTCGAGAGGATTTAAGAGCATGAAGAAAATTACCCTTATGAGCTAGAGATGCAGTAAGAGTATTTTTTGGTATTTGACCGAATAATTAGAGAGCAGATATCATTTCTAAAATTTTAGAAAGTGGATCATTGCTAGATGTAGCCTAGGAACTTTTACAATTTTCCAGTTGTGAGTTTTCAAAAGATTGAGACTGATTAGCATTTTCAAAACACTGATTAGCAGTGGCTTGGTATTCTTTTCCTCTGTTATTTCTTCAAGGCTTCTAGTCCATGGGTCTTCCATTTAACTCCTAACATATTTCTTTGCTATGCCTGTCTTTTTGCAATGGTCACATAAAAGTTTTGGTTTCTGCGGTCTATTATTACAGACCATCATCACAACATTTTCCAGGTTGCTCTTTCCTTCTTTTAAAATGACCTAACATCTAGCCTCCTCTTGTCAAACCTCTACAAGGCTTCTCTAGTAGACGGTAGTGGTGTTTGTGCAAGTATGCGTCCTCTCACATTATCAAACTCCTGCCTCAAACCTGCCAGAAACTAGAAATCGTGGTCTTTCTCTAGCCGCTTCTTGCGCAGAAGGCAATTATTTGCGCAACGCCATTCTTCTTCATTGTGTGAGTCGAGTTCTTGCCACAATCCTATCATCTCAATGTAATACTCGCTTATGTCTTAGTCTCCCTGCTTCAGCTACCATATTTAAGTCTTGATTTCAAATACCTATGAAGCATTTTCTCCATCGAAGTAAGTTTCTCTAGCAGCATCCCAAACTTCCTTCGCTGTGCTCTGGAAGAGGAATGTCCATCGAATTGATGGGGCCATTGTGTGGGTGAGCCATGACATTACCAAAGAGTTCTCTGTTACCCATCGGTGGTAGGCTGTGACGTCGCTGCTTTGAGGTGCTGTAACTTCTCCAATGAGGTAACTAGCTTTCCCTCTCCCTTCGATTTGCATGCTTAATTGCACGTGCCCACTCTCTAGTTTTTTCCAATGAGCTTCTCAGCACTGAAAGAAAGAACGAGCCATCCAATCCATTACCCATCATTGATAGGGTGTCAGATGGAGTTCAGCTCAATTCCTTAGTCATCGTTGAGCTACTGCCAGTGGAATCTCCCATTTGGGTCAAGCAGGAACCAGATTCGAATCCAGCTCTTATACCATGAGGAAAATAAGCCTTTTTTATTATGTTCCGTACAATGTTTACAATATATATTTATACACTAACTCTAATGAAAAATCAGGAAGGAAATCAGGAGGGAGATGACCACAAATCTCTCTCCTTTATTATCCTAATCTGTAATTATCAAAGATATTTACAGTAATGCCTAAACTTCAGGGATTTCAACAAGGTCTTTATTTCTATTTTTTTTCCTTTTCTAGACGGTATGAATCTGCCCGTTAATTAGGTATTTTATTATGCATTTGCTTCGTTGTCTTTTCTTTTCCTGGATGGCTGTCAGCCCCCCTTTATAAAAATACCTCTGTTTTAAACTTAAATAATAAGAAAATCAAAGCATTCATCTCTAAATTCCTCCAAGAGGCCTAGAGCCTCAAACTTTCTAATGGATAATCCCTAAATCTCAAGCTAATGTGGTGATATTAGAGGCTTGTCTCATGAGATTGCACCTCTAAGATGCAACCTCTAAGAATTAAAGAAAACAGACAAATTCTGAAGTTGAGTAATCATAATTTTGAGTAGCAGAGATTGTACCATCATTACTCTGCATGATCTTAAGGTTCACCCGCCAAGCAGAGACATTATGTTTTCCCAAAATGATTTTTACTAGTCTAGAAATTAATAACACAATGACTGCTTAAATAGGCATAAAGTATGGCCTAGTGTAGACATGACACAATCATCTCCGATGAAATAACAAGGGATTTTTTCAAATCTAAAATGCAAGAAGAAACAAGGAAAATGAGTCAAATGACACTATCCCTGGATTTGGGAAGTGAGAAACCCTCTGTAATTCGTTACTTGAGAGAATACTCATGATGGGAGAATATACACATGCTGACTTAAAGAACGGAAGTTTTAATGAAAGTAATGCCATACCTGTTGAATCCAAGACAGACAGATATCAAATAGGTTCTGTTCTAATAAGAACTGTCCAATGGCATGCAAGATCTCACAGGCCACCTCACTTGAAAGTTGATCAATTACAGGGCCTGATCTGTCCATTAGCTTTACTAGCAAGAAATCATCACCTGTGGATAAAACTTCAGCATAGGCTGAATCTATGTCGCCCACTTGAAGGGCATCCATTGCATTACTCCAAGAAGTCCAGATGGCATCCCTCTCTTGCCCAATATTGTCATCCACCAGAGCTTCTGCAGTCATTTCAGGGATAGCCACTCTTGTTGCTCGAGATGTTCCATTGTCCTCTCCAGCAACCCGAATTGCTTCCAAGGTAGCTTCATCTTTAGAAGCTTGCCAGACACTTCTTGCAGAAGGCCCCTCACCCAGCCGAAGGGGCATTGCAACTTTATCCCAAGCTCTTCTACTGCCCCCTTGATCAATTTCGTGTGCTGATTTTGGTGATCTTCCATCAACAGAACCACCACCAAAAGTCCTTCTTGAAGGCATCTGGCCATTTCTAGTTGTAGTATACCCAGGAAAATCCCATCCTTCAGACATCTCAGACCTCCAAGATGGCCCTCTTCCCCTCAAGCCCAAAGCATTTCCATCAGATTGGGCAAATCTTTCACCAAATGGGATACGTCCATCACCACTTCTTCCATACTTGGTGATGGAGTAGTCAGCAAAACTGTTATACTTGCTAGAAGGCCTATTAGGACATCCCTCAAACCCTGTAAAGTTACCACCCCTACGACCTGATGATATAGATAAATCTCGTGCCATGTCTTCAACAACTCTCTCAAGACCTCGTACTCTGTTCTCTAAAGTTACCATGCCATCATGAGATCCACCCATGAAATCCTGCAAAATTGTTAAGATCCATCAGTGACAAAGAGCTTATATTAGAGCAAAATTTTATGCCATAATGTAATGACCATACCTGCACCATGTTCATCAGATGAGCTTGTTGTCTTTCCAGCTGCAGTAACTGCCTCTGGATGGCCAACCAGTTTCCTCTGTTGTTGATGAACGATCCTTCTGATTGACCATCAGTTTTAGAAAAACCTGCTAGATTAGCAGAAGTTTCCCTCTGACTGATTTCAATCCTATCATCAGTATCATGTGCTTTTGTTCTGAATTCTTTTCCATTCACTTTCTTTTCAGAGTATCTATCATGGGTAAAATCTTCATAATTTTGTTGTCTAGAATTCACATCATTGCTTCTCTCTAAGATGCGATATTTATTGTTAACAGATCCACGAAAATCATCACCAGGAATGTTTCCAGTGAAATTTATTCTTTCTTTTGAATTTTTCAAACTTGCCTCTGATTCTTCCTCATTGTTTGTGCCTGAAGAATTGATACATCTACGAGGAACAACTACTTCTACTGGTAAATCATCTGAACCCCTTCTTTCGAGTTTTTGGAAGAACTCTGGGTTTAGTTCTTTATCAGTCAAGGCAGGAGCTTTCTTTTTCAATATTACAACTGCCTTCTCTGAGATGTTGACAGGTTTGGCTTTGGCTGTGGAGTCCAAGTTTGATGAAGAACCAGCTGATAAATCCTTTGCTGATGGCTCAGTCTTACTTTCTCCAGGATATACTTTTTTTAAGTCACTTGTTTCTGATGAAAGTTCATGATTATCACCATCTAAAACATTAGGAGGTAAAAAAAGAACGAAGTGAAAAAAACCTCCAATACTGTACTTGATGAATGGATTATGTCAGACAACAGAAACATGCCTACCACAAGTCAAGGGCTTCGGATCATCAGGAGATCCTTCTCCTTTTCCTGCAATCTTTTTCCATAACTGCAATGCTTCTGTCATGCTATCTCTGACAGGTTTTATCTGAAAACCAATAATACCTTTTTGATTTGGGAGTCAATAAGTACTTCAATGCAATTATTTGCCCAGTTGCCCTACAATGAAGTCTTGACTAAACACAAGTATTTCATGCTTGGACAACTAACCCTCTAAGCCACTATCTTAAAGAGCAGAACCTCTAAAGGAGATAAAAGGACACTATATGATATTATTGTAATGGACAACCAGTTAAAATTAGCTGTTTATCATAAATTATGCCATTTTTCTCTTAAGAGAAGACATTCACATAAATCAAGCTGTTTCCATACATTGAACACATTAATCACCTCAATCTCAACCAATTATAAACCCAGAAATACATGTAGAATAATTCAAAGGCCAAAGATTCTCTGGGAAGGAGACAAAATTGGGGGAGGGAGGGAAGAGATAAACTATTCAACTTTCTGTAGGCAATAATAGAACTCTTTCTGCGCTCATATATAAGACACACTAGAATACCGGCAACAAAGTCATAGAAAACCCCTATTTTGTGCGGTTACTTCCTTTACTGTTTTAAGGAATTCAATGTCTTATTCCTTTCTAGCAATACAACTTTCTTTAAAAATAAAAAGTATTGCAAGAATTGGGAAGATAGACCAAGTGACCTTCATCAAGAGACAAAGCAAGGAACTTATATTACAGAATTAAATGAAAATGGCTAGAAGCAAGTTTAACAATTTATGATAAGGATATCTCAGTGCAAATGCTACCTTGTCGAAACGGCATGCCTCAAGCGCCGCCAGTGTAGATGCTGCTCCATCCATAACCAAGCTGTTTGAATGCAAAGCTAAGGAGCTTAATGCATCAGCTGCGGCCTTACGTGTTGCCCAATCAGTACTGGTGAGGCAATCATGGATACTAGGTAGCAAATGTTCCAAGCTCTGTGGTGCTATTGCTCCAACCTGCAATTCAATTACCTCTTAGAAATCTGTCCGCCTGCTCCATTCTGTTGGCAAGTCATAGCGCAAACTGGTCCTTTGCTGATTTATTTGTAATTTTATGTAAAGAAAACAAGAAAGAATAGTACCCTTCCAAATGGGACCACCCAACAATAGATTTGATGAATGAAAATAGAAGATCAAACTTCAAATAATAACAGGTGAAGAATCCTTTTTTGATACAATCAATCATATCCTGCCAAGCTATAAAAAGTAGCTACGTGTCATGTTTTTATTGAAGAATCAGATAGCAAAAATCTTCAAAGTTATATTATATCTAAGTTTTTGTTATGGTACATGTACCTAAATCTTTGCAATCATCATCGAAGTTACGCCTCTGTATTTGCCACCACCGTTTTCATTATATTTCCATGTTAAAAGGGCTTTCAAAATGTCATAATTCTAACATGAAAGGGTCTAACTTAATTTCAGCACTTAAATTTCAAACACATGCAAACCTGAGACAAGCTAGCTACAACGGGTAAGATTGCAGCCTTTGCCAAAAAGTTGGGATTGTTAAGCAACTTGCATATCCTCGGGCACAGCTTCTGAAACGCCGAGATGGGCGGATCTGAAGCGCACTCCACCATCTTAGCCATACATATGGCGGCACCAGATTGCACTCCCTTGTTTTGCTCACCCATCGCTTCAAACAAAGGCTTCACAAACAATGCAACCACAGAACCAAGACCCCCATTATCAGCACCTCCACCTGCACCTTTCAAGTACTGCGCCGACAATGCACCAATTGCATCACGACACGCATCCTTCACGCTTGAATCAGAGTCCTTGAGCCTCTTCACAATGTGGGCAATAATTTTGGTCAAGTGGGTCGACGTAGAATCGCTGTGAGACGCACAAACCACGGTGAGCAACCTTAGAGACTCTTTCTTGACGGCTGGTTTAGGGTCGTTGGACGCTTCGTACAGGCAATTCAGAATCATGGGTATGCACTCAGGGGATAGACTTTGGATGATTTTTTCCAAGTCTTCAACAGCGATCTGGTAAGTGTCTCTGTCAGATAGCTTGGAGAGAGAGGTGAGGATCCTCTGCTTAAGTTCGACCATGGCAAGGTGAGAAGAAAGAGAGGATGAGGAAGATCTCGAAGTGGGTGGAGTTGAAGATGGTTGATTAGGGGGTTTCATGGGTTTCGAATGCCTGTGTGCTTGGGAACTCATTGTAGCCACCAATAGAGCAGCTAGCAGTAGAACTTATAAAAATGCAAGTCGCCTTTGAAGTTGGAAAAAGCTTCTGAGACGGAAAAGGGGAAATGCTGAATGAAATGCAATGGTGTTCAGTGGAGTTTGCAGTTTGAAAGAGAGAGAGAGAGAAGAGGGGAAATGAGGTGAGGTGAGGGAGGAGTAAAAGCTAAGCTTGTTTTGATGGATTTAGCGAAGAATATGATTGGAAAATCAGAAAGGACTGAGACCTGGGATCTGCGAGGAGGAGTGAGGGAAAAACTACAAAAAGAGGTGATTTTGAAAAATCAAAATAAGAAAAAAGATTGGCTTTTTGGTTTTCTGTGAATGGAAGAGAGAATGGATTAGGTGGAGCAATACAACAAAATATTTAGAATTCAACGACAATCCAAAAGGACACCCACCAAGTTTTGTCCATGATGATCCTGGCCAGGAAAGAGGTGGGTCCAAAAGGTAGTACGCAAAGACATTTCTTCTCTTTTTCTCAAATATTAAATGAATTAAACAGAATTTGTCATTAAAAATTATTTACATCTATACTATAGAAGGTATAAAATTTGTAATATGAATAAATATTTGAACAATTCTATGGAACGTTGCAGCACTTGAACTTCTCAATGGATTGTGAAATAAAATTTGAAAATGCATGCAACATTTGAGTGTTTGAGCATTTTAACAATTCAATCACCCAAAACTAATCTTAGGATATGTGATTAAGTGATTGGGATAGTCAAACGCTTGAGTGCTCAAGTATTATCTTTAAATTGTTTTAAATAAACATTTAAAATATTTATGTTATACTTTTACTAAAAAAAATTAGGGATTTTTTTAACAATTATTGAAAGGTCTTATTATTTATCTAAATATTGAACGAATTGATTTATAGCTTAGTGTCATAAATGTAACAAACTAATTTAGATTTAAAATATAAGGAGAAACACATATTTCACCTATGAAGTGTACTCTAGTTAAAAACTTTAGTACATAAAGTTGAATTTTATACAAAATATTTTCTTAAATTTTCATAGAAAGAAAAGTGTTAAGTGTATATTAATTTCAACTTTAATAAGCACATATTAAAAGAGAAAATACATTTTACCCCTATCAAAATTATCTTAATTATACTTTTAATATATAAATTCAAAATCAATTAAAAGAACCCCTTAAACTTATAAGCTAAAGCCTAAATTAAATCAAGTCATCAACAATCAAATTCTTCAATCCTCAATACATAATGAAAATTATTACATCAATATACAAAATCAAACTCTCATTGATAACAGAAAATTGACCTGCCAGTTAAACAAAAATGTTCTTGAACTACTGGATAAATCAAAATTAATGACTTGATGACAAAGAATGGACTAATTGAGTAGAAGAAACACTAACACTAATCAAAATCCCAATAACACATTAATGTCATGACCTTCATTCCCAAATTTTTTTTAAAATAAATAGTCATAAATCTCTTTTAATTCTTGATGCAAGAGAAAGTAAAATATTTACTATATTACCTAGTACTTAAAAGTTGGGTACATATTTTGACAAATAGACAATTGTTTTATGGCATGTTTGAATTGTGCATTTGAGAACATTCCTCTCCCAACATTTTCCTATCCTCACATGTTCATTATATTTTGATGATGTTTTCTAAGTGTTTTGGTTCAAAAGATTACAATTTAGACGAAAAGGAATCAAAGAGGAATAAAGAGATCAAAGTGATGATGATTTATATTACATAGAGATTTATCAAGAGAGACATATTGGCTAGATAAAGTAAAAATTGTCTTTTAGGGTTAGTAAGATGGTGCCAAGCGAGATGAATTTTGGACCTCCTCACGTATATTGTAGGGCGTCTTTTATTTATAAGATTGATGGCTAATGCGTTAATGATGACAATTAAATTAGGTTGCCTAATTGAATCGTAAAAATTGTCTCACACTTATTATGTTATATATATTATATTCAAAATAATTTAAACAATTTGTTATATTAATTCATTATATGAAATTTAATAAATGATAGTTGTTGAACTTACAAAAACTTCTAAAAATAGACCGGATGAGTTTGGACTAATTTAAATACTTATAACCAAGAGACTCCTATTAATTATTTTTCTTTTAGTTCCTCTTATAAAAAAATTATCATGATTTAAAATTAAGACAATTTCTCTATGGATGAACCATTAACTTTAATTTTGTTTAATATGCATTAAATTATACTTTTATTTAAATTTTAATAGATTTTAGTTTGCTCAATTTCAATTCAAATTTAAAAATTCTCAGTGATTTTAGTTATGTATTAAGGGTTTAAAAAAAGTAACCGCTATGACTCAAATTTAGGGTTCCAATTGAGGTCTTAGCCTACGATTTTATGAATTATTTTGAATTTTCATTCTTTTTTAGGTTTTTCTAAAATCTTAAGTCTATTCTTTGAATTTAAATTTAAGGAAGTGTGTTTTGAAAGATATTAAGTTTTATATACTAAAATTGCAATAATAATAAACTTAAGGAGGGTAAATTTTTCTTTTCTTTGTGCCTATCACATGAAGAAAAAAGATTAAAAATAACGGATAGTTATCTTTTAACTTTTTTTTTTTTTTAGTTTAGGAGAATATTGTTTTAAACTTCAAACATTAATAATATTGTTAATTAGGACATATTTTTCAAATATGGGTCAAAAACAGTTCTGCGACCCGAAAGCCATTGCCGCGCGGTGCTCATCTTCAACCCCTAATAAACCCTGGACTCATCACGAGCTGAAGAGGGGGGAAAAGGGATCTTTCTTCATCCTCCGCCCCCAACCATGGCTACCAGTTTCGTATTCGAACCTCCCAGCGATGAAGAGGTCGATCACTCTGAAACTGAAGACGAAGAACAGGAACAAAGCCAAGAAGAGGAAGAAGAAGAGCAAAGTGAAGATGAAGAAGAAGGAGAAAGAAGAGCACGAGTTTCAAATAAGAAATTTCAGTCTCCGTGGAACTTCGCTAACTACTCTGAATCCGTCGCGGAGGAACATGCACGACGAAGCACAACCTCAGTTGATCAGAAAATTGCCAAAGCACTTGAACAACGCTCCATCCCGCTCAGAAAGCCCATCGAAGATGACGATGAGAACTCCGAGTCCGAATCTGACAGACAAGTAACGGGATTTTCGGTTTTTGGTACCGTTGTTTCTGATTACTGATGGAAAATTGTGCTTATTCTGTAAATGTTTGCTTTTGTTTCACTTTAGGAAGATTATAGACCAGAAGATGAAGAAGATGAAGATGGCAATGTGGGCAAGAGCAAGTCTTTTTTTGCGCCATCTGACGGAGCCTCGTTCCATGCTGATTCATTCATGGAGCTTAACTTGTCGCGTCCTTTGCTCCGGGCTTGTGAGGCCTTAGGATACGTTAAACCAACACCAATTCAGGTTTCTACCTTGATTTAGCCATTTTATCTCTTACTTGTTTTTAGTTCTTTGCGTTATGGGTTGTACTTCTATGCTTGCGTGGAAGGTACTTAGTTTTGGGATTTGATCGTAGGCAGCGTGTATCCCATTGGCATTGACTGGTCGTGATATATGTGGAAGTGCCATTACCGGTTCCGGGAAGGTAGTCTATCAGTTGCTTTCTTCATCATTCGATAAATGCTATATTTAGGACTTTAAATAATTGCATGATAGTATCAATGAGCTGGGATGGAGTTTGAACCCCACTCGAAACCAATATTGACCCCAAAGAAAAAATTTGCATGATAGTATTTCTTTTAAAGGCCGCTATTTCTGAGATTATCTTCCCACACAGACAGCTGCATTCGCACTACCTACTTTGGAGAGGCTTTTGTTCCGTCCCAAACGCATGCAGGCAATAAGAGTCCTCATTCTAACGCCAACCAGAGAATTGGCAGTCCAGTAAGTATTCTCATGGTTGTTTTCAGGTTACATATATCATCTAGAAGCATTTCAAACGTGTAGAGCATTTCAAACGTGTAGTTTTACTAAGAGAATAACAGAGGAAGTCTGGGACTAATGGCTAGACTAGAGGTGGGGAAGTGGAACACTTAATTTGTTTATTTCTAGGCATGCTTTGTGCCTTCTAATATGCAACGAGTAGGATTGGTTCTTTGTGGTTTTGCATCCATTTTCTTCAGCACTATGCTTTCAAAAGCTTGAAATTTCAATGAGCATATATGTACTGCATTGAGACAAACTTGCGGATGCTCAAGTTCATAATAGGCTTCCTCGAAAATCAATTTAGTTAATTACTAAAAATAAAAACTTCCCTGGACGAAGTTGCTTTTTCATTTTTCTTTTACATGTAAATTACTCTTTTTAACAGACCACCTTTTCTTTAATGAGATTTTTTTTTTTGGTTTTATACTATTTATTATCAATAAAATTAATATAGCTGATTATGTTTGGCAGAGTTCACAGTATGATAGAGAAGCTTGCTCAGTTTACTGATATAAGGTGTTGCCTGATTGTTGGGGGTCTGTCTACAAAGGTTTGGCTACTGGTTCAGTTTCATGGTTGCTTAATTTCTAGGATGTATGTAGGTCAAGATAGATTCAAATGCTTCATTTGATGCTTTGGGTTTCCTCTTTTGAATATATTCCCTTTACTGCATTTTGTCTTTATATAGTTCAATCTATATGCATCTAATGTATTTTGGTCATGTCATGGACCATTTCTTTTTATGTTTGATGTGCTTTGATAATCTCTCAGGATTTAAGGGCCTGTTTGAAATTGTTTTTGTTTTAATGTTTTCAAAATATATGTTTTCAAGAACAAGTTTTTAAGAACAAAAAAATTAAAAAATCTGTTTGAATCATTATTTTGAAAAGTAATTGTTTTCTGTTTTTTACCTGATTCTGTAGAACAAAAATTACAAAACACTTAAAAAGTGTTCTGAGTTTTTTGTTTTTGAAAACAAAATTTTGTTTTTTTGTTTTACAAAACACTTCATTAAAAACACCTTATCAAACAGGTTTTTTTGTTTTTTTGTTCTTGAAAACAAAAAAATTGTTCTGCAGAACCAAATCAAACAGGCCCTAATTGACTATTGTTTTCCTGGCCGTAGTGCAATATTTAATGTAATTTTTTACAACATATTTGAATATCATGTGATTTAGTCTCATTTTTTATGATGATAGAATCCCTGTAACAAAGCATTTTATAATGACATGGGCTTTCTCATAAAGTAGTAGATAAAGAATCTTTTGCAGAAATAGCACATAAGACAGGACTATAAACAATCATCAAGAAATAAAGTTCTATCCCAAAAAAAAAAAAAAAGAAATATTTTGCCGGGGGGGGGGGAGGCTTTCATTTGATCAAGCAAATATCATCAGCAATATCATATTATTGCTTTTGCAGAAATAGCACCCAAGACAAGACTATAAACTAATCATCAAGAAATAAAGTTCTATCCCAAAAAAAAAAATGAAAAAGAAATATTTTTTGGGGGGGGGGGGTTGGGGGAGGCTTTCATTTGATCAAGCAAATATCATATTATTGCTAAGCTTTATCAGGATGAACACACACACACACACACAGAGACTTATGCATTGAGGCTTTTGGTAATTTTCAAATTCTTTTCCTATGATCCAATTAGTTGTTACTGTGGTTTGCTTCTGCCTAGATTCATTTTTAATGATTTGCTTATTGGTTTACAAGTGATCATTTTCATCCTAGGTGCAAGAGGCAGCCTTAAGATCAATGCCAGATATTGTTGTGGCTACTCCAGGACGCATGATAGATCATTTACGTAATTCCATGTCAGTGGATTTAGATGATCTTGCTGTTCTAATTCTTGACGAGGCAGATCGTCTGTTAGAGCTTGGATTTAGTGCTGAAATTCATGAACTTGTAAGTTTCACTAGCCTCATAATGCAAGACTCATCGTAGTGAAAAATGCTGTCTGACATTTTATCTGCTTTCCATTTTTTGGAAATTCCAACGAGTTTGATATTTTAACAGGTTCGTCTGTGTCCCAAGAAAAGGCAGACCATGCTATTTTCAGCAACCATGACTGAGGAGGTTGATGAACTTATTAAACTTTCCCTAACGAAACCCTTGCGTCTTTCTGCTGACCCATCTGCAAAACGGCCAGCAACCTTGACCGAGGAGTAATTTCTTCTTTATTTCTCATTCTTTGTAGTTCTTTTAATATTATTCATTTCTGTTGACTTCTGTATGCAATTAAAATCAGGTGTATGTCAGATAGAAGTGATAAAATCACAATTTATTCTAAAACAGAATTCAATGAGTAATACTTTTTCCAATGTGCTCCCCTGTATTTGGGCTATTACCTCCTTTGGTGGGCTGAACATTGAGATTTTTGAAACTTTTAAAGCAGACAGGGATGACTAGGGTTCAGGCATGTGGAGACTGTGATTATTAAATAACAAAAAAATTGCATTGAACTCCGCTAAAAATTTGTATGGTTGTATTGTAGCTTCTGGTATAGTCCCTTGAGCTCTGTTGACCATTGTTTTTTCTTTTTTCAGGGTGGTTAGAATACGAAGAATGCGTGAAGTAAATCAGGAAGCAGTTCTTCTTGCATTGTGCTCCAAAACTTTTACTTCTAAAGTGATCATATTCAGGTTTTGTTCATCTTCAGACACTATACTTACCAGGAAAATACTGATACATGAAGTTGTCATTGTTGATTTCATGAATTGTTCATGATTTCTTGTATGGAAAATAAGGAAACTAGTGGGACCTTTCATGTTCCATTGATCCATTCTAATTAGTTGTATGTCTATTTGATTAATCTGAGAGAATAAAACTCCTTGGCAATAATTGTTGTGATGATTTCACTAATAAGTATTCATACTAAATTTTCCCTCCTATTCTATTTGCTTGTCAATTCATTGATGGTCATGGCTCTCTAGTGAGATGGAACCTGTTTTATGATCACAATAAGCTGAAAATCTGTAGTCCTTTGTTCCTTCACCTGTGCTTTTTCTGTCACTATTCTGCTACCTTTTTCTCATCGTTAACTGCTTAGTGATTTGTCTTTTGACTTCCAGTGGAACAAAACAAGCTGCACATAGGTTGAAGATTATCTTTGGATTAGCTGGCTTGAAAGCTGCTGAGCTTCATGGAAATCTTACTCAGGCCCAGCGCCTTGAAGTATGCTGCTTAGATTTTTCTGTTATCATTTGTTTTGGATCTTTAGTTCACTTTATAATTTTGTCAAGCAATCAAGTTTTGTTTTTTTGGTGCTAAAATTCAAGCATTTATCTGGAATTGCTTAATTTATTTGTATTTTTTTGTTTGTTTAATGGATTTGCTTCTTTGAAAGTGGTTGTGCTAAGATTGCCCTAAGATAAAGCTTACGGTTGTTTGTACAGGCTTTGGAGCAGTTCAGGAAGCAGCAAGCTGACTTTTTGGTCGCAACTGATGTGGCTGCTCGAGTAAGAACCTATTCTCAAAAGTTATTTATTTATTTTTCTTGTTCTGTACATTGGTTTTCAGCTTTTGTTTTAAAAGAAACTCTGTTAATCTCTCATACACCTCCTATTTGACTCTTTATCTGGGACATGGTAAGGCTAGTGAAAATGCTTTGATTTAAGGGGAATTTGCAAAGCACAATGAATTTGTGTTTTTTAAACGTTTAACTGGTTTGGATTTAAATTTGACACCATTATGTATGTATTTTATAACAGGGCCTAGACATTATTGGTGTTCAAACAGTTATCAACTTTGCATGTCCACGTGATCTTACCAGGTAGACTCTGACCATGTTGGTGACACTCTACTCTAGATGATTAATAGTATGACTTGTGCATGCTGTAGTGTTTCATTCCCTAAACATTTTTATTCTCTCTAGCCTTCTGGTGATTTAAAAATCTTATTTCAAACTGCAGCTATGTTCATCGAGTAGGTCGTACTGCAAGAGCTGGCAGAGAAGGATATGCTGTCACGTTTGTGACTGACAATGACCGGTCACTTCTAAAAGCAATTGTTAGTATCGTTCTTAGAAGTGCTGCACCTGCTTTCAGCTTTATATCTTGATAGCAATGCTACTTCATTTATTTCCATTTCCATCCATTATTTTCTAATATTTGCTAATAGTTATGCAAGCTGATATGTTTTCAGGTCTCAAATATATAGATTCTTTCCATGCAGGAAATGTTGATTATTTTTCCTACAATTACTAATTTGAAGTGTAACATTTCATGAGATGGTCAATTTATACTGAACATGCCTAAAGCAAGCTTTATGCTCCCCATGATGTGAATGTATATGCTTTGTCTTGTTTGCATTGGTTGTTGATTTAACATGTTTCAATATATTAGGATCCTGGAAGTAATTTATAATATATGTTGGCTTAAAGTCCAAGTTGGTAATAAAATCTCAAATTGCTCTCCCCTTCTATGTCACTTATTTACATGTTTCCATTATTTAATATAGAATATAGATATTTGCTTGTTCTCTACTCTTTCATCTTTGTTGTATCGTGCAGTGGAAATGTTGAACATATGCTCCTTTGTTTTTTTTTAAATAAAATTTTTCCTTTCTTACTATATTTATTTGCCATTTTTCTTTCGAAAAAAAAATAGAACCATTTTTTATGTATATGTTGTTCAATTAACTGACAGGAAATAAGCATATTCATAGTCAGCATGCCTTGGACTACTTTGCACCAGTTAAGTGCATGCGACTCAACCTCTAATTTCTGATGATTGAGGGAGACCAATGAAATTGATAAAACAGAGAAAACGTACAACAGCACATCACACATAGTAGCAAAATCACACAAATAATCAAAACCCGAAACAAGAAAAATAAGCAGAAAATAGTTTATAGGCCTAGCCTGCTAGGCCTTTGAGATGCTAGCTATCTCTCACAAAACCACTCTAGAATTCATCCATAACTATTCTTCTCTCAGAGCCTTCCCTAACTAACTCTGTCTAGAAACTCTTACGAAAAGCCAACATGCCCCTACCTCAAACCCTTTCCAGCCATGCCTTGCTGTCCATTCCAGATTTTTCCTTCCCAAGTGGGAATCCATCAGATTTACATACATTGCAATAGCATATTTACTTTTGACAATCATTTGCTTTAGCTGCCGAGAAATCAATCTTAAGTCTACTTTACTAGTCATTATGTATATACCAATTTTACTTTTTGTATGATCTGGAATCATCATCATTATATATATAAAAACCTGTGGGAGCCGCACTGTGGACAAGCTGTTTACTGTGTGGCTCCGTGTCTGACTGTGTGCAATGCACTATTTATTCACTGTTTTGTGCACTGTTTATATACTGTTCATGTACTTTTTGTACATACCCTTTGCGTGAGACCTTTTTTCTTCCCCTGTTGAGTCCACGGGCTATTTTCTGAATCCCCTGCAAGATGCAAGGGTATGTTCTAGTTCTAGATAAAATGCACGTGCTCTGTAATTACTTTTTAGACATGTCTGCAGGAAAGCAACATTTTTTATTCTTTCCACCCCTTTCTGAATTTTTTTATGGGATGCAGTATGTTTAATTCTGTTAGTAATTCCTAATTGAAAGGTTGATTGGTAGGGAATTTGATATTTAAAGTGAGCAGGTATATAGTATGTCTTTTAAATGTTGGTTTCAATTGATTAGGCAAAGAGGGTGGGTTCAAAGCTGAAAAGCCGCATTGTTGCTGAGCAATCTATAATTAAGTGGTCTCATGTAATTGAGCAAATGGAGGATGAAATTGCTGCAGTTCTTCAAGAAGAGAGGTTTTGATCCTATTATGTTCTGGCTTAATTCTTATTTCTCACAATTGTACTGTATTTCATTAATTGAATTTATGCAGGGAAGAAAGAGCCCTAAGGAAAGCTGAAATGGAGGCAACAAAGGTATTGATCAGTTAATCTTTTGGTTGTGCTTGCATTCAATCCTCGGAAGCTTTGGTTGTCTTAAAAATAATATTTCTGAAGTAGCATCATTTAGACAATTGTATTGTGAATTGTCTTGATAGTGTAGTAAATGTTTTCGGGCATTGGAGCCATATATTAGATTTTAGCTTTTCTCATTCTGAAGATTTTCCTTTTCATAAATAATGTTTCTATGGTCTGGGCAGGCGGAAAACATGATTGAGCATAAGGAAGAGATCTATTCCCGCCCCAAAAGAACCTGGTTTATGACAGAGAAGGAGAAGAAGCTTGCTGCAAAAGCAGGAAAAGTATGATTTTGTTGCATCTCTCTGATTGGTTCTTATTCATTTGAATTTGTAAAATTTGAGGTGGTTTCCTTACATTTTTGAAGTTTTTGAGAATTCATGATGAGCCTAGCACGGCTCATGGACTACTTGAAATGTGATATATTGTTACAAGCAGTCTTCTTCCTTTAACCTAAGCCACATGGAAGAAGGAGGAGAGGCGGGAGTGCAGTACAATGATCTTGATATATTGTTACAATTTTTTTTTTTAATAATCAAAGTACTACATTGGGCTAACTCTCCCTTGTTACCTGTGGCTATTTTTAATACATATTAAGAAGGTTGTCTATTTCCTCTCTTGTTGCCCGCAAACTTTTGCAGTGAAGCTACATGCCATAAGAACTAATAAATTAAGCAATGAGTTTGAGTTCAAATCCTCCTTCTTGAAAAATATAGTTCAGTGCTGATAAAACTAAGGAAATAACTTTCAACAGACACCTAATGAAAAGGAAAAGACCTCTGGGAAGGAGGTAATTAGCGCCCAACAAGCTGAAGCCCTTAGAATGAAGGAAAAGAGGAAGCGAGAGCGAGAGGTAAGCAGTGTTCCCCATTTTATTTGTACTTACTGATACTGATTTGTTTATGTTTTTATACCTATATACAGTATACATAAGCTCGCTTTGCTTTTATGCATGGTTGTGTATTTATAAAAACATCTGTGGTCTAGAAAAATTTGCCCAGGAAAAAGCGTAGAAAATTGGAAGCAGCTAGAGAGATGTTAGAGGATGAAGGGCATTTTGAGAAGCCAGAAGTATGTACTCCTAATCCATTTCACTTCTTGTCTTCAGTAAAGATGGGAATGTACTCCTTAGCACTGTTCTAGGAATCTGGCCTGGCCTACCTGGTTCAACCAATGAATGGCTTCTAGCCTGTTCATTCTATAACTAGACTGTTATTATAATTGAATATGTTGAAACCAGTTTGAGCTGGTGACTGAATTGGAGACCCATTGTAATTTTAACTGGTGAACTGGACAGAAATCTTTTCTGTAAATAATTTATTTAATATTTCTATTTTGTATTAAATTAATAGCTATATTTTAAAATTTAATATACATATATACACACACACACATTAATTTATCAAAAGAAGTATATTTGATAGAGAAGTATATTAAACTATCTAGAAAAAAGATTTTTTTAGTTGACTTTTATTATGATAATTTTTCTGACTAGATTTGTTAATATGAATATGATGAGTATCTTACATATGCTTTAATATGAATATTTTCTAAATATAATATACTATATTTAAGTTGAAGTGCAGATATTAATATTTTAAATAAAAATAACCAATTTGATCGTTGACACAGCAGCTGAATTGCTGACCTGGTGCCCTTACCGCATCAATGTCTAGTCTCTTTAGTCCCTACTTTCCATTACACTTAAATACGTAAATGTGCAGGCTAATAGGCAAAATAAGAAAGAAAAGGCTGGAATGTCACTTGTTGATCTAGCATACCGACGAGCAAAAGCAGTGAAGGCTGTGAAGAAGGCACTAGATGCTGGCAAGATCGTGAAGAAGGGTAAAAAGGAATCTAATCATTCTTCCCGGAAGACTCCTTCAAGGACACAAGAAATGCAGGAGCTTTTCCAAACTGACATGAGTGAGAAAAAGCAAAGAAGAGGCGTTGGAACGGGGAAGAAGTCCAAAGGTTCGTTCAAAAGCAAGTCAAGGTATGTAGTCCTATGTGTTTCACTTTTGATGAATCTAATACTATGTTGCAGAACTTACGGTTGAGCATCTCAGAAAATGTCTTTCGTTTCTAGAGATGGATTGATCAGGAGAGACAAGCTTAGTTTTATCCAATTTCCTTTTCAGGTATAAGCGCAGGTAGTCTGTTAGGATAGTACTATTACTTTGTCATGGATATGTGAACTCTGACCAAATATATACCTCCCAAGTCTAGTGCCTGAACTTACTGTTGACCTGGGAGCATTTTGACACTCAAATCCTCATATCATGCCCATTCCACCATTAGAGCTGATCAATGAAGCTGTGGTTCTCAGTTGATGCCAGTGTTTGTGTGCGCATAGTGACACCAATGTGGGGGACGGTGAATGTTACTGATGGGGTACACGGTGCATGTAACTGCAAAGATCATCACACTCTATCATGTCAGCTAAAATCTTCTCCCACTCAATTTGTGATTTATTCCATATATTGATAGTTACTCAATTTTGTAATCTAGGCATCAGACTAAGTTTCTTATGTTATTGATTACTTCATATGAAATTATTCATTAGAGACATCTTTTGAAGTAATTTCTTTGCTTCGTTGGCTGTCCTGTGTTGATTCCCTTGAAGTGTTGGCTCTTTGGTTTTTTTTTTTTATTTTAATATATAAATCAAGTTTTTTATTTATTTTAAAATACAAGTAGCAAAAAATAAAAGCCTACAGATCATTATAAAATTCTAAGCCAAGAAAAAAGAATTCTCATCTGATTCTCTTTATTGAAAGCACGCATGTAGTAATGGCTCCAATAGCAACAAGACCTTTCGTAGTAGCGAACTGATTTGCTAAACACCGTAAGTCATCTTGAAGAGACAGTATGTAGCAATTAACCTGTAAAAGGGGAAAAAGAATCACAAATGATGATAGAAAGTTAAAAGGATAGGAAATAACATGCTGACATAAAATGAATTGCACCAAACGTCTAGTTGTTTTGAGATGTTTGTGCCTGACTTTTCCAACACTCTTCTTGTAACATCACATTTTAAAATCAGCAATAGATTAACACTCTCCGCAGTTTTACACCTTTCTTCCTTCGTGGAAACCAAATTCTAATAAGCCAACCTCCATGATTTGGCAAATTAGTACTAAGAAGATGAAATCCCTAGACTTTGGATACGCCACCTTGAAGTTGGCATGTCCTGATGATTCCAATCAAATAGATACTATGAAAATAAGCTCTGAACCATCTGAAGTGCTGCCATGGAGGTAATGTTTAGAGTTGCAAAAAGCAGCTGATTTTGACAATTTCAAAGCAATACAATAATGGTAGAATCCTCCTTTGTCCCAATGAAAACCAAGAGAACCAAAGCTTTAAGTCAATTCGTAACAACAATGGAGAACCAAATCACAAAGTCCGTGCAAATGGACATTTATAAACAAATGATTCGTGGTTTTCTTCACTATTGTGGCAAAAGGACATAAATCTTCAATGACCATATGATGCCGCAATAAAACCAAAGTGATGTGAAGAGAATTCATTAAAAATTTACAGTAAAAAAGACTCTAAAAAGAAGTAAAACACACAAAAACCATTTCCATGCTTCAAAGGTCATGGCCACTGGAGCAAGGGGCTCTTTGGTCCTTTTATGACCAATTCAATGTGGCATGGAATGCAAAACTTGGTGACTACACAAGAAGGCCCCTTCATCTCATTAGAAAAAACTTCAAGAAAAAGTATACTTTTAAAACGCAATTATTAACCTTGAAACATAACAAAAACACTATGAATTTTAAAAGATAACAATACTTCCTCAAACACTGTTTAGTGTTGTTCAATCTTTAAAGTTTATGAGATATTTTGTTACATTTTAAAATTTACATATCAATTTTATAATTAAGCCATAATTTATAAGCGTAAAATGTACAGTTTCCAAATTCTTACATGGATTGATCACAAAAATAAATAAATTAAATTAATTTTGAAGTAAACTACATATCTATGTTTGATGTAAATAAACCAGTTCTTGACCTACATTTTTAAGCTATATATCTTCATTTAGTTTTGGTCACTGAATAAAGATTTAATGAATAACTTTTTGATTTCTTTTCTTTCAGTTATTCTTTTCCCTTCATTAGTCTAGCACATTTTTTGTTGCATTTATTTCTGATATATTTATTTTTAATTGACTTTGGTATATATATATATATATATATGGATCATGTTCACGCAAGAATGTTTCCATTTTCCAAATAGACTGCACTTCCCTAACAACTCATTGACTTTTTGTTGGTATCATTATAAGCATTTGATTACTCCACCTCGGATTCTCTCTGTGGCCCTTCATCCTTACCCCGCAGCGTGCAGTAATCTGAAATGAGCTAAAACCTCAAGATCCCTCATAAAATGTTACCTAAGACTTGTTATGTCTTTTTGACAAACTGATAAAGCATTTGATTTCATGGCAAGAAAAAATTGTAAATTTTAATTTATAATATCATGGTAATGATGATTACAGGGACTAACTTCTAAACTTGAAGCTGAATCATTTAGACATCATCATGGATAGAATATAGGTAGGAAATTTTAGTTCTTATTTTTAGATTAATATATATATCCATATTCTAATAGGTATCAAATTCAATTTTCATTCTCTTTCTCATAGAATTTCTAAATTTCTGGATCAATATTTATTTATTTGGAAAATTTTTAAATTGAACAATTTTTTTAAAGCAATGTTTGTCTGCATAAAATTTATTCATATAAAATCTTAAAATTATGTGCGCAAATCATTTTGGATAATCAAATTAAGAGTATATTCTGTACAATCAAATGAAGAATATATTAAATAATTGTCCATTCAAAAAGTTTGAATTGTCAAGCTTAACTAACTAATGTGTATATATATATATATGTGTGTGTGTGTGTATAGACACACACACACACACACTGCTAGTTTGGAGCGGATGAGTACCATTCTCCCTATCCCCAGTCTGGAATCTCTGAAAATTACCATGCTCAAACTTGGATCCATTTTTTCATTTTCATATTCAGACCCAAATGGACAAATTATATAAATACTTGTCATGTATGAATATTTCAATCATCCCTACAACCAATTGAATTTGTAAGCTAATACACTTGATCAGAGTTTACATAAATAAATGACATTGTCATTATAGTAGATAAATGTCAATTCTACCTGTTAAAACTTTATATTTTGAAATAGGGTATCATAGACAAATGAACTTTATAATAGAAGATAAATCTATCAAAACAGATCAGGAGAAAGATGGAATAAGATATATGCCAAATATTAAGAATTTTTATTAATTGAATATGAAAATTGATAACATTACAACCCCAAACTATGATTCAATTAGTTTAATTGTAACGAAAGTAGCATGATATACTTCTTAAATTATTATATCACATTTAATATAATAGGTTGTTTAATATATAGAAAGTTAAAAAAAAAATTTATAGGTAAAAAAACTGTGATATCTATATTTTAAAAAATAATAAAAATAATACATGCCGTTGAATAATAATTATAATAATATAACAAATATTATAAAAATTTTGTTTTATTTTATGTTTTATTTTAATATCAGACATGCCTTTAACTTCGAAAACATAATAATGTTACGATTGAAAGTTGACTAAAGTCAATATTTTTAATATGATTAAAGGAACCAAAAATGCAATTAAACTAATTTTTTAGTGAGAAAAAAATATAATTATGTAAATGATAATTTTATTTTGATAATATTTGATCATTCTCCAGGCTTCTTTACATTTGTTTGAGAAATATTCTCTTAGATAATCTTCTCTTCTTCCCATGGTGTCTACATATGGCATTAAATTTTCATTGTCCTTAAAGGCTTTTCTATAATCTGTTATGATTGATTCGGATAATAATTTTGATAATTTATAATAGAATAAATCTAAATAAAATCTTTTTTGTTCATAATTACTTAGTCTGGCTTCGTGGTAATATTTTTGGTACTCACAGATATACCAATCTTTACGTATAGCCTCTCGACTATACAACCACCTTTTGACAACCCTGGCGGGGTAAGAGTCACTACTTCGCTCCTAGAATCATAGGGCAAGAATCCCCTGTCAGAGGAGTCCGTTTCGCCGGTATAAGTGTCGTGACATATGCTCAATACCATATCCAGATGTGTTTATATAGAGGAGTGGGGAAATAGGCGAGGCATTCATCTGCGCTGCGTTACAATGCGTAAAGTAACTTTAATAAAGATAAACTTTAATAAAGAGATTCTCTGTGGATAGATGCCGTTTCTTTTTGTCACTTCGTCTTTTGTCCTTTTCTTCTTTTTCTTCTTTTTGGTCATTCGATGCTTCCTTCTTTTTGACTTTTGGGGAAGATGCTGTTCTTGTCAGTCTTTCGATGTCTGGTGCGCCAATTGCTTTAGCGCCTTTTCAAAGTTCGAGGATGTTGATGTTGGTCGGTGTAGTAGCTAGTGCTTCTTCCGTTCTTTCTTGATTTTTACAAAATATACATTTGTGCATTGGATATTCTGACAGATATTGGCATATTCTTTTCTTCGTTTCTTCAAAATTATCCATTCGATTTGATTTGATTTTTTCATAAAATTTTGTGAACAGTTGTGGCTTTCTTCTTGTTCTTCCGACTGAATAAAGGCAGGAATATTGTCCTTTGAAATATACCCACTGTAATTCGTCGGATGATAGAGTTCTGTTCATTTCAGCAAATATTGTTTCATGTTCTTGAGCTCTGATTCGGGATATTAGACTGGCAAATTCTTCTTGTGGAATTGAGGATTTCTCTGATTTCTCAAATTCGAATGGCTTCTTTGTCGTTCCAAATTTAATTAAATTAATTGGAGCATAAAATTTTCTTTGGTGTAATCTCGGCAACAGTCAAGTAACATCTAACATACATTTCATATTGGGTGATGATATTCGAGTAGTGCCTGGCGGCTTCTTGGACAGCTTTGGGTAGCAGAGATAATTCTTCCAGCTTTTTTGATGGATAGATACAGTGAACTAATCCATAGGCAAATAGTGTGAGAACTAATTGAGGATTGGTTCCTGGTTTGATGACGGCTTTATTGATAGAATAATGAGAGATATATTTGACAGTTGCGGTGGCT
The DNA here is from genome assembly GCA_026724425.1 of Erythrophleum ivorense. NCBI lineage: Eukaryota > Viridiplantae > Streptophyta > Magnoliopsida > Fabales > Fabaceae > Erythrophleum > Erythrophleum ivorense. The sequence goes on along the minus strand of JAIUCV010000034.1, from coordinate 3,098,262 downwards.
ATATTACACTGGTTTAATCTACGAATTATGGTTTGAAAATATTCATATTGGTTTCGGTTTTGTTGGGTCTGAGATAATGGGCTTTGAGGTGTTGACCTCACTTGTAACACAATGAGAAATCGGAAGAGCACTTCTCTCTTCTAATCTCTCTCTAACTTCTGAATTCTCTGAATTCCGAAGCACCTCCCTCTGTATAAAATTTATTATTCATCAAATAAAGAAAAATATGTTGCAGATTCAGGTATGACAGGCTAAACTCTTCGCTCAGAAGCTAAGTAGTAGTATTTCCCATTATCATTCATAATATGTTGAGTTGATCCTATTTCCGCTGTGATAATACTGAAATGAGAATTAGATATTTATTGAATAGTAAATTAAAATTGGGAATAGTTACGCCTCCAATAGAAAACGAAGGAAGGCTGTGCTGTACTAAGCTGAAGGAGGAGGAACTATAGAAGGTCTTGGCTGCCGTAATAAGGCCAACAGTGCCGTTGTAGCCATATCTGGGGGACAGCATGAAATGAGCGGAATAGGCATTCATTCAATTGATAAATTAAAACTTGGAATAGGGTTTGACCGAAACTAAACCGGGTCACAGAAGAACTCAGAAGGAACAAGAACATATCACTAGATATGCTAGTGGAAAATTTAATGATAGCCAAACCAAATATCATTCTATATGGAAAGAATTTTTAGCAATTGTAAAAGCTGTAATTAAGTTTGAATTATTCATTGTTAATAGTAATTTTATCATCAGAACTGATAACACACAAGTAAAAATGTGGTTAACAAAAGGACTAAGAACTGAACGATTATCAAATAAAATATTATATAAATGACAAGCTTACTTGTCTTATTATGATTATACTATTTTTCTAGATGATATTAAATGTAGAAGAAATTATGATTTTGCCAGACAATTTCTGTGTTAGCAGTATTAATCTTATTAAAATAACGAGTAAATTATACAAATTTTTATGGAGTTTTGTTAAAATTATACAAATTTTTTTATTATTATTAAATTATATACAAATCTTTTGAAATAAAAGAAATATTTTATTTAATTTTTTTATGATTTAAAAGAAATATGTATTTAGGTTAATAAAATATATTTTAGTTAACAAAATTTTAAAATTAAATTATAATATAAAATACTTTTTTATTTTAGTAAAGGTATGTATATATTTAAAAAATAAAAAAATTATATAACTTTAGCAAAAATTTAAAAAAAATGGGTGCAGTTTATTCTAAACTAATTGTTTACACGTTTGAAAATTAACCGGAACGCGCCTTCAATAATTGGAATCAAATCAGCGACAGTTGATCCGACACACTCGAGAAGAAGACACGAAATTTGTCCAAAGCTGAATTAGATATAAACAAAACTTTCGTCAACAAGATCGCCTCTAAAGTTTCATTTTCAGTGATTTTGAACATATGGGTTTATGACTTTAAGCAAAAAGATTGCCTTTTTATGATGTAATGTAGAAACAAAATCGCCGCTCTTTGTTGGGTCGGTTTCAAATCTGCACTTTCGAACACAAGAGGAGCTGTCAATGAAGGCACTGCTAATGGGTACTATTGCTTAACTCTTCTTCCCTGTCTCTCTCTATGATCTTCTCTGTACTTCTCTGGATCTGAATGATTTTGCCACCTGCACAACATTGTTTGATTGTTAGGATCAAACTATTCTATGAATGTGAGTCAGTTTGACTATATTGAGGTCGATGTCTCATTGTCTTGTTTCGCATTAAATTACTTTTTATTTGTATGTTCGCCTTCAGATTGCCAAATTTGATGATTTCTTGGGTTTGATTTGCTTGTTTTGTTTATAAATAAGGGATTTGACCCCCTCTTCTGAGATTTGCTCTTGTAACCCTACCCTCTGTGGAGAAACATGTTTCTCCAAAATCTCTGAACATAGAAATATAAAGAAGAGGGTTTTAAAAGATTTTGGAAAGTCATTTGAAAATCTTTCGGTATACACCTTTCATTGTTAGTAACTCCCAAGAAAAAGATTTAATGAAATTTTTTTTAATCCCTCCCCTTCCCCTTTGTTATTCCTCGTCCAAACATATGCTTTTGGCTTGGTAGTAATATTCTGCATTTTGGGTAAACTCATTTTCCTTTTATTTCTTTTTTTATACATTAAAAAAATTCCTTCTTTTACGTTGATTCAGTTGCATAATAAGTGACAATAGTTGGCATTCTCATCTTGAGAATGTGATATATAATTCTTCTCCCATAGCAGAGGAAATATCATGATCCTTGAATTCGTTCCTCTTGTTTTGTTGAGATCACGGCCATGAGTATCATGAGCACCATATAAGGCTAGATAAGATAGAATAAGCTAATACAAGTAGTCTTATATGATGTTTGGTGCGCATGAAGGATGGTAAAAACTTAGACGGTTCAGACTTTTCATACATTAAACAATCCTTTAGTTTTTGCTCCATTCCATTTTTGGTGTTACCGGAAAATGGGTTTCCTTGTTTTGCAGCATAAAAATGTCTAGTAGCTAAGTGTACTATCTAATTAATTGATTTCCCATTTTCTTCTCTGATGTTGTTGCTTCAGTGCCAGAACTATGTTTCTTGGTGGTGTGAATCTAATGACTCCTCTCACCCTCCCCTGCTCATTTCATCTTCTTGCCTGATATGATGATTATCTTTTATCTATTTCTGGGCAATCTGCAATTATTGACTAATTTAGTAAGAATTTTGATTACTTTATGAATTGATTACACCATTTACAAGTTACAAGCAATTGGGCGACCCTACAATATATAACAGATCATTGAAGAACTCCGCTGGGAATAACTTATCTCAAAGTCTTGCGTATAACGACCTTTCACAGGACCTAACAGAAGCATGGCTCAGACTCAGACTCTGGAAGGCATCAAGGGAGGTGGAGGATCCATTAAGATAGGGACCACTGGAACAATCAGTTCCTTAATGACAAGGGAATTAGAGCAGCAGGTCTCGTCTGCACCACACAAGCAGGTATCTTCAAGAACTAAACCTCAAAAACTTCCTGTTTCAAGTAAGAGTAATACTACTCCGAAAAGACTACAACCAAGAAAATCATTAGATGAAGCTAGTAGCAGCAGTGGGAGCCATAGAAGCACCGGGATTGCGCAGAAGACAAAAAATAATGGCAGACATAGCCATCGAATACCGATGCTTGGTTCTGATAGCTTTGTGGTGGACAGAAGTCCAATGAGGGAGAAAAATGATAAGAAGATATCTAACATTGTTGAAGTTGTGGACATAAGATGTGGGAACGCAGATAAAGCCTGGGCTACCCCTATAACAAATCGCCTCAAGAAGCTGGGTTTCTCGAAGCTTTCTGAGAGCATTAACTAAGCCTGCAAATTCTTCATGTCAGACTTGAGGTTCTTGTAACTGAAAGCAGAGGTCCCATTTGGCTTACCCTTGTCTGATGATGATACATCCACCGTAGAACATATGCTTGGTAGGAGCTTGCTGCTACTTCCTTGTTTTTTCTTCGTACTTGCTACATTGGATACATTAGTGACTCTTGAATTAGCCCTAACCGAGGAACCTTATCGGTGATTTGGGACTTGTTTGATTTGAGCTGGGTGAAGTGCTTGATTTTTTTCATTACTGGGGATTCAACCGTGCCTCTGGTGCCTACTTCTACAGGAGGAGACTCAGCCATCTCTTTTGTGTCACTTGCGGAAAAAATGCTGGATTTATACTTGTTTTGTTTGGTTGGTGTTGTGGAAAAACCAAAAGCTTCTGATTGAAGAAGGGAAGTTCCTGGTTTTGTCTTGGTGGGGAAATTGCACCGACTTTGGGGCATTTTCTTAGGGTTGAAGAGACTTTGTCTCTAGAGTTTTTAACCTTGTGTTTTTTATCTGAATTCTGAAGTAAATGGCAGCAGTCTGATGGAAATCAAAAGCTTTATTGCATTCATGTGCTTGCAGTTAAACACTCAAGTTCCCAACTACTGTACCATTATATTAACTACTTTGGATTTCATCTGGGAGAGATAAATAGGTACATACATATTGTACAGCCAGGTGATGCAATGAGTAAATAGAAACTTATTAAAATAGTTGTGTTAGTGGGCCTCATCACCTAAAATATTTACTTTAGTAAGTTTTTATTGACTTGTTGCACAGCTGACTGCTACATTAAAAGTAGAGTACCTACGAATTTTTCTTCATCAACATTTTGGGTCATTATTGGGACAGTGGTCTCTGTGGACTCGGCTGAGATAGGATTCATGTGAATGGTGAAGTTAAGGCAATCTCTTTCATTGACTTTAAAGTAGGCTGGTGTTTTATTTTGGGTGTCTTGAATGGCAAGGGAACAGCAGTGGGCTAATGGGTTCAATAAAGTAACTTTCTGGTTGAGTACTTTTTAGGTATGAAAAAGGTGTTGATGGATTTATTTTGGATGACTCCATGTATTTTGTAATTTCAGTTTATATTGGGTTCTGCAAGGGTGTGGGGAAATGTTTAGCATTTTTTAACTCAAGATGAATGCTTCATTATTTCTCAAATTTTTATTGGGAGGATTTCTGAATCTACTTCTCATGGTTTAAGGTGGCTAATCTGTGGTTTACAAAGCATGCGTCCTCTTCAAATCTGTATTGATCAATTAGTTTAACTATGGTTGCCAACAAGGGTTGACTTAGTTGGCAAAAGCTAACTACGTTAACCAAAATATCATGGATCTGATTTTTGCCGGTGACCCTGCCCAAAAAAACTATTTTGAAATGTACAAAAGTCTTGTTTTAGCAGCAGAGGCAAGATGCTGGAGTCCTATCTTCTCCTACATTCAAAATTGATATGTTGCAAGCATAGTATGGTCTCTCAATCTGTCTTTGATAGGCAATAAGTATATAAACAATTCTAGTCCCTGGTTATTTGATGCAGAGGCAATAATCTACTAAACATTTTGATGTTATAAATATCAGAAAAGTTCTAGAACTCATAAGAAAACAAATTCAATCGTGAAGAAACATGCAAGCATGTCAAACATAGATTTTAGTAAGACTTATTTTTGGCATGTTTACCCCTTCTTTATAATCCGTTTGGTCTAGTTATCTTTTATAGGCAGATCTATCTAAAACATCTCTCTAAACATCATGGCAGGTTTATATGTGACAGTTAAGACAGCAGTCCTATTGTTTTATAGTAATTTAAGAAAGTTAATTGATGTTTCTGCCTCTTCGAGATCAGAGAGCTTAACTGTTGTAGGATATGCAACTGTAAAAATAACTAGCATTCAATTTATTTTAATATCTTTTTACCCTAATTTTCTTTAGTTCAGATTCTTTTTTGTCTAGGAGATTTTTATATGGGAGAGAGTGTTGTAGTGAGTGTGAATGTAAATAGATGTTATTGAATCTCACTCAGTGTCACTTTCTCTCCTATATGAATATTTCTTAAATTCGAGAGAATCTAGATTCCTTCTCTCAAGTTGGTGATAATGTTGTGATCCATAGTGAGAAATACTCCTTTCTCATTCTCAAACGGCAAAACATTTGGGGAAAATTATTGATAAGGATTAAAAAAATTAAATTTATTATTTTTATGAATTTTATATTTTTAATTTATTATGAAATATTAAAGAATAAAAAATGTAACATATCTAAATTCAACAAATAATATTAGAAAGATAAGTTAATAAATTTCTTATTTATAAAGAGTATTTTATTAAGATGAAGTTACACTTTTGATTTTTTAATCCTTCGCAATAAGTTAAAAATATAAGATCTTTATAAATAATTAATCTAAATTTTCAGTTCCTATCAATAATTTTATCTTCCTTTTTTTCATTTTGCCAATTGAGCCTGAGATTTTGGTGCATCACAATATTGAGAATCATTTCTCCCCTACAAAAGAAGCTCATTAGTTTTTATTGCAATTCATATGTAAAATTTTAAGAGTTATTACACTTAATTATTTTCTTCATTTTTGAGATTTGACTTAATTATACGGCCTTATCATCTTTTATAAAAATACATATGAACCTCCTCTTAAATTAAAAAATAAACTACAATTTAACCCAATTTGACCAAAATACCATTAATAAGAAATTTTTTTGATGTAACTTATTAAAAATTGTATGTTTTAAATTTTTATTTTCATTTTTTCGTGATAAAAACAATAAAACTTAATTTATTATAATTTTCATTTTACAGTTACAATAGTGTTTAGGTAATAAATATGTTATTATTGAAATTAAATATTGATTATTATATTTTATTTATTTATATTTGTTAAAAAAACATTTTGTGAATATATTCTTTGTTTTCAATATAAAATTTTTTTAATTCAAAATTTATGAAATTTAACAAGTGTCATTATATAAAGGTATAGGTGAGGATATAAATAATATTAAGAGTTTGATTCCTATAATGTATTATCCAAAAAAAAATTAGTCAAAATAAACTTTTTTTTTAAGAGCTTTTTCTATATATGTGTGTTGTATAAGAGAAGGGAGAGCTATGCAATCAAGTCATTAATTAGGTGAGAGAAAATAATTTATTCAATAATTTTTACATAAGAAAATAAAAAGTATCATTATATATTATTTAAAAACCTTGATAAAAATTTCATAAATATTATTAAAGTTGTAAATGATATTATTACGTATTTACATAATATATATACATGGTCTATAATATTTATGTATTAATTAAAAAATATGTTATATTAAAAATATAAACAGCCTTATTTGAACATAAGCTCCATTTGTGTGAGATTATTTAAATTTAAATTTTAAACAAAATGTACTTTAATATTTTTTTTTAAAGCAAAATACAGGTTAGAGAGCCAGTGGCATGCCTGTCGGTTGAAGGGTAGGCTCAGATTCAAACTCTTCTCCATGAGGATGCAAATGTTTAGCTCGAATTCTTTCAATTAGTTGAGCTACCTTGATACTCATTTTCTAATTGAGTCAATTTTATGTAAATTTTAGAGCTCATTCATTAAACTATTCAAATTTAAATTTATTCATCACAGAGTCAAATCTAACTAATTAATATTTGTATATAAATCACGCAAATGAGAAAAATTTAAGATTAGAAAAAGTGTTTCGGTGATACTAAATTTTTTGTATCAATTACTCTAACAAATAAAAAAGCTTTGGTGCAATTTTTATACTTTTATTATTAAATTCTTCAAATAAAATATGATGGGTAAATTTTTTTCATCACTCAACATTCTTTTTATATATTTATTGAATAACTTGATAGTAAATACCAAAATATTTTTATCTAAGTCTACTTTTAATATAGTTTACAAATCCATGAAATTTTTGAACAACTTGTAAACAAAGTATGTTATCCGTGCATATTTCAAAAACTACAGAAATTTTTAAAAATAGCAAAAAAAAAGTAATGATTAATTTATTATTTTTTGGTGATTATTTGCATATTTATATTTTAACAAATTTATATACAATTTTTTATATTTTTATTGTCAAATTATCAAATCAAAATGTGATAAGTGTATGATTTTTTAATAATATTATAACAAATATATAACTTTTACAAAAAAATTAGTTAGTTTCCTAATTAAACTATAAATTTGTCATAATATTATTAGAGAATTATACAACTATTATATTTTAATTAAAGAATTTGATAGCAAACATATAAAGTACTACATCTGAGTTTAATTTTTTATATTTTTTTTAATTCTTTTTGTTTACTTTTATTTTTGTTTTTCTTTTAATAGAGAAAGATAGCTAACTAAACCAATTACATTTTTTTGACTTATTTTAATAGTCAATAATTATTAGCTATATTTTAAAAATATGTATAGGTTCTAGTATCCCATTTTCGTCTAAAATCAGAGCGTACACATTATGAGCAAGGAAGGACAATCTGAGAACAAGACAGTTTCCTAACCTAATTGGGAAGTGAAGTGTATCACCCAATTAATCTTATCAATATAATTAAGCAAATTTGCTTAGTTTTCTTCTTGCTTAGTCTTTTTAAAATCTTTTTCTACCTTACATACAATACACTAACACTACATTTGCACACCCTTCTAACCTTATTCGTAGATTTTTCTCAGTATTCATGTCTCTCTTATGTTTTGATTCTATGTTTATTTTAGAATATACATACCAAAATTTAATGTGTTCCAATATTTCATAGTGCTATTCTCTCTCATAAAAAAGAAATATAAAGAAATCAATATTTTTAAACTTTAAATAAACAAGCAAATATATATATATATATATTAAGGAATTTTAATAAGAAGCACAAAACTGTTCAAAATGTATAATAAACTAAAAATAGAAGAAAAAGAAGTTACCCAAAATAAAAGAAATAAGAGCAAGTAGGAAATTGATGTTTAAATATAATATTTAATAGTTAAAGGAAAAAGACTAATATTTGGGAGTGAAATTAATAAAATTATAGAGTGGAATTAATAAATAGTAGTTTATTTTTAAAAAGTCTTTTTTAACTCAATCTTATTTGAGGTTTACGAAGGAATAGAATAGAATGACAAATAATAGAGTGACAAATTATTTTATAATTTGAGAGTTTAATAAAAAAAAGATGCGAATCATCAATAAAATTGAATAACTTATAAATTATTTTTTAATAATATAATTAAATTATAATTTTAGTGAATTTTTAATTAAGGACAATGTGATTATAATTATACTATCTATTCATTTTATTAAATCCTTAGCCTCCTTAGTTGAATAAACACAAAAAATTGGAGATTTTTATGATAAAGGATGGTATCCGAAGCCTCTATTGCCATTTTGCTTAAAAAAAAAAAAAACTCCAAAACGATAGGGCAACTTATTTTGACCATTTCATTCAATCTCGGCATTCTTCCTAGTACACCTTAAAGTAAAACAAAGCTAAATTAAACTAATTTTAGGGGCTTGACAAGTTTATTGTAAGGGGGGAAAAAACTAATATTCTTGTAAACTGAAGGTAGGCTAAACTTTAAAAGTGCAACAAAATTTTGTTAAAAAAAATATTAATTTATTAGTGTGTGCTTAGATGGGCGGTGACATTTCCTAAACTAGGTTTCATATAAAACAATGAATTGTTATTTTTACATAAGATGGTTAGACAAACGAAAATTTTAATTTTTTTTATCACAAAATCAAATATGCTATGAATATTTTAAATAAATATTCTTACGATTGATCTTTAATTTGAATTGTACTAAAGGACCAATCTGCAATTATAATAGGGTTAATCTGGGCTTAAATATTTCCAAACAGTTATGTCCAATGAAAATTAATCTGTCAACTTATAATAATCAATGTCATGACTTCCGAGTCGAAGCCATATTTGCTCAATTCCTGGCGGCCAGATGACTTCCTGATTTTGCCTTCATCTTGTCCGTTCAATATATCTTGTGGCAGCGAGCAAGCCACGTCTGATGTATGAAGAGAAACGAAGCATTCTATATGCCTCAATGAATATGGGTTTTTAAGCGCAAATCGTATCCGTCCAAGACAGAAAAGCACCAGATCTTGCCACGCGTCCCCCACCCTTCCAAACGCTTCGTTTTGAACTTTGCATATCAAAACCCACGTTGCTAAGCATGATAGTTTTCATTTTCGCCTGGGTCTCATCGTTTCTTTTTACCACAGTTTCATTATTCATTGCAAATATGTAAGCATTACAACATCCTTACTTGCTTTTATTGCATACAAATACAGAACTAAAACCAAGGCTCAGATCATGTGAAGGCCATTCCCTACGTTTCTGGAGTTGCAATATGCTTTATATAAGAAGGTGCAAACATTGGTCGATCGCTGAGAAAATTTGTTTATATCAATGTGCTTATATAAGAATTATTATCACTTTTGTGAAAAAAATCAAAAACAAGCTTCTCTGTGTAACTGCACTACTAACCAACTACTAAAGAATAAAGAAATCAAAAATCATTTTTCAGAACTTTTTAGCTGTACTGCTATCGTACACTTTAATTGCTTTTTAATTACTAACAAACCTTCATGCACTTAAATTACCAACAAAACGAAAAAAAATAAAGAAATTAGATATTACTTTTTTATGTTTGATTGATTTGTTGAAGGGGAATGAAGAATTGGTTCTGTTTCAGAGAACACACCAAGCTTCAAATGGAGGCTGCATCTGCAAAAAGGGTTTCTGATACAAAGTTCAAAACGCTGCAGTTAGATGGGAAGGAGGCCGCATGGCAAGATCTGGTGCGTTGCTGGCTTGGACGGATACGATTTGTGCTGAAAAATTTTATTTGATTGGATGATATAACAAAAAATAAAATATAAAAAATAAATAAATATAATAAAAAATGATTGTGTTCTCATTTTTAAAAAGATAATTTAATAATTAAAAAATTAATTTGATGGATAAAAATAATAATTATAAAAATATAACATTATATAAATTATTTAAATGAAATATATTTCCGTTAATCAAATTTTAATAAAACGCCGCGTTTCTGCTCATGACCGGACGTGGCTCGCTAACTGCCGTAGGATCTTTTAAACGGAGGAGATGAAGGGAAAATGAAGAGTCATTTTGCTGCCAGAAATTGAGTAATTCCGGACTCCTTCCTAGTCTAAGGTCATGTTTGGTATATGGGAAAGTCTAAGGTTGGAATTAAAAAGGGAGTGGGAGAGCTTATTTTGTCTGTTTGGTATGCCAGATAGAGCACTTCATGGGAGAGCTATCTCCATCAAACTTAGGAATTTGGTCTCCTCCATAATATGGAAGGAAAGCACGACATTCCTGGGAGAGTAAAATTTGGTGACCAATTTGCCCCTGAAGACTACGACTTCTTTGAGCTCGAAATGGATGCCGTCTGCCAGAAATTGTGCTCAAGCTCACCCCTATCAGAAAATCCACGCCTTCTGCTGAAAATGAATGACCCGTGCTGTAGAAAATAAATGACCTGTGTTGGTAGTGAAAAGGCTGAGCTTCAGATTCAAGAACAGAATGAACAATGAATGGAGTGTTCATTCTCCTTGGCTGCATGAAAGATTGATGAAAAGAAATGAATAATGGCTTTGTTCTCCTTGGCTTCAGATTCAAGCACCAAAGCTCCAGAGTCACGCAGAGGATGGATGTTTTAGTCATTTTATTACCTTTCCTTTTCATTTTTATTTTGTTTCTATCTTACCAAACATTAAAAAGTAAAGATATTTATATTCTTTTATATGACATATCAAATATGATTAAGGGTTATTGAATTCCTTTCCATTCCCAATCTTTATTTAATTTTTATTCCATCAAAACTATATCCTGCATACCAAACGAGGCCTAAATCCTTCAAGTTGGTGCTAGATTCAAGTTTTGCCTCTTATAAGTCTACAGTAGCATTTGCATCATTTCCATATTATTAAAATTAAATATTTGTATTTTAGTTACTAATAAAGATTAAACCACAACGCCTCCAACTCACTCGCTAGGGTGGGCAAAAATAGAAACCATTATTTGGCTTATTATTAACACATTATGTAATATATACATACTATGCAATATGAAGCTCGATCCTCACTTTATTTAAATTTTAAAATGTTGTATTAAGTTGGCCTTATTTAAACTTCAAAATGCCGTAACAGAATATATAATTCAATAAAAAATTTAATATCATTTAAATAATTTTATATTTAAATTGTTAATTTAAAAATACACGCTTAAATCAAATTCAATCCTATATTTCAAACTCAAATTAAATTTAACAATAATATTCTCAACACATTTGGATAGATTTATTTTTATATAATATAAATTATATTTATTATATGGTATTAAATCTTATAAGCTGCTTTATAAATCTTATAAGCCTAAACCTGCCCTTCGAGAGAAAAAGGGAGACTTACGGGCAAAGACAATGGAAGGCAGAGCAAGGAAAGAAAGTGAGATGATACATAGAAAATATTTTTTTAATAAAATGAGGATTGAAGTTGAATTGAAAATTAAAAGAAAAATTTGTAATCTATAATTAGAATTGTATAATAAAAAATAAAAATAACTCTGTTTTTTTTAATGTGTAATTAAATAAAATTAAAATAGATAGGGAATAAAGGAAATAGTCGACAATGATTATATGAAAGGGAGAAAAAAATTTAAAGTTTTAGTGTAATTAATTTTATTTTTTAATAAAAATATTTTTGTTATTTGTTCAATATTGTATTCTATTCATTTTTTAATTTTATCTAACTAAATATATAAACATAAAAACATTTTTTCTTTTAATGTTATATCATACATAATCTAGATAGATGTAGTTATAAATACATTCTTTTTACAATGATATAGTCCATGATTTACCGGATCAAATGGGTTATAAATAAAAGACTAAGGATGCTTATGGGTAGGGTCGGGTTGGATATTTAGTATGTCCAATGTCCGGTCAGATTAAAATATTAAACTTGTTTTTATATTCATGGCCCTGCCCAGCCTGAACAAGTCTAATTTTATGTTGGGTTAGAGTGGATTAGAGCCACTTGAGACTTTTTTTTTATAGATTGATACTTGTAATATAAAAATATTTTTTTTGCAGACTCATAGACATATACTTCAAAACAATATGCTTTTAGAACCTTCATGTTTTTATCAATAAAAAAAAATAGTTTAGTATTATTAAGCAAAATATAAACTATATTAACATAATTAGCTTTAAGTAAACACGTGTATTTTTATTATTTAATAAAAGAAATGTTAGTAAGCATATATATCAATAATAAAAACAATTAAGAAATAGGGAATGTTTAAGTAGATAATGAAAGTTGTAACATGTAAAGAGAATTAAATGATATATATATATATATATATAAGATGACAAGATATTAATAACTATAAAAAGGTAATTATTAGGACAAATTGGGCAGACTATGTCTTCGCTCATGGCCCGACCTGATATAATTTTATTTAAAGTTCTGTCCATTTATATTATTGGCCCGACGACCAAATTAGGACGGACTCTTAGGGTCAACCGGGCCAAAAAACACCCCTGTAAAAGACTATCTTGGAGTAATGTCATCTTTAACAAGAGAAAAGCTAATGTAGAGATTTATTTAGAATATTTTCAAAATTTTTAAATTTATGTAGAATAAAAAATATTTTTTAAAAGCTAATATAAAACTTTAAATATGCTTTACCATGTAAAACAAGGTTTTAACATATTTTTATATTTCAAAATATGGTGTTTAAGATAAATAAGAATTTTAAGTTAACCCACATTCCTTTCAACCTAAAGGAAAACAAAATTGGAATTACTAAAGCTAAAATAATTCACATAAACTACATATGCGTGTAATTAATTATAAAATTGCTAATTAATTTTTTCTAGCAACATAACTAATTATAATTTATTTCCAAATTTCATTAAATTCTATGCAGTTGTCAAGATTATTTCTTTTAAACACTATAAATGAAGATAAATTATTGTATATTTTTTCTTCTAAGAAATGAAGAAAATGAAAGCTGGAAAAAAAAGAAAAGAAAAGCCTCAAAGGTATAAAAAAGAAATAAAAAATCTTGCTTATAAGCCCTAGCCCCATCCTATCTTCTTCACGTCGTACTAACTCACCTTCATGCTTTCCTGTGGCAACACTCTTCGAGCTATGAATTTGCACACTATTGTCTAATTTCCACTATCTCTTCGTTTTCTTTGTTTTCGTTACCAACTTTTGGCACTCTATAGAAACTCCATGTCCTGAGCATTGTGAATCTGATGGGGCGTCACTCCTCTGATCACTCTGAATCTCCTCCGACTAGGGCCCGTGGGAGAAGCCCAGTGCCCTCATCGCGAAGAGATGGAGAAAGGGAAAGGGATAGAGAAAGAGAAAGATCACCCACTCTCCGGCATAGGGATTCCCATTCCCACGAGTATGATGCTTCTTTGGCGAAAGACCGGAGCAGTTCTCCACCGCCATTAGAGACGCGCCACCATTTGAGTCGTGGGTTGGCAAGACCGGTCAGGGAGAGCTCTGGGTCTCCGGTGGCTCCTGCTCGCTCTCGCTCTCCTTCCCCGCGAACAAACCGGTTGAAGAGAGCTCAATCTGAAAACCGTGAGAGTGAGACGAATTATGGGAGTGGCAGAGGGACTGATAGAGATAGGGATAGAGATAGCGCAAGGGGTTCGGATAGAGATATGGGGATTGAGCGAAAGGAGAAGAGGTCTTCTGGAAGGGATGAAGTTGATGATAACCATAATGACAGCGGCGGAAACAGGTCTTCAAGGTCAAGAAACGAGAGGTCTACTACTTCTCCCGAGCATCATCGCAATTGCAGGAGTAGGCACAGATCTCAGTCTCCTCAAGAGCCAGCGGCTCGTGATGAGGTGTGTGGTGACATCCAACCCTATGAATAATGCTTCTAGTTCAATACTTTTTCAATCGATTTCAGTGCATCTATTGATACTTCTGTTGAAGTTTATTGTTTGCTAAAACCACTGTGCGATCCTCATTTTTTGTTTCCCCGGAAAGTGCGGGAGTTGGGAAGGGATACCAGTAGCTTTACTCCGAGCTAACAACATCATTCTTTTAATAAACATTAAGTTAGACATGTAAATCATTTTGCTAAATGGAAAAATTTCAAGCATCCGTCTTTAATTATTTTTTATAAGCTTCTTAATAAACTTTATGTTGGAATATATTGGAGAGGCAGCATTTAAATTGCTATTGCCATATGTATTCTTATATCATTGTCTTTAGTATCTTGTGCTAGGAAGTATATACCAAGTTTTAGCGTCACTGTATGAGTTGGATGGGAAATGTAGGTATTGTTAGATGATGTTCTGTATTCAATTAAATGGATGGAATTATGAGTTGGTTGGGTTACAGAGCAAAGCATGATTGAATATAGAAGCACACCTTTTGAAGATGAGGCAGGCAGCTGATTTTAGAGAAAGTAAGGCATCTTTTGAATTTGATGTTTGAGAAGTGGGCTGCAGCTTGCTTGGCAAAGAAAATAGTATTGAATGTGGTTGGGAGACCTTGAGAATGGGAATAAAGCTTGGATTAGGATGGTTGATTGTAAAAGAGATTTGCCTGATAGAGGAAAATTAGAAGAGAATTGAAAACTTCGTGGAATTGGTTGAAATTAAATATCTAGACAATGAGTTTGAAAACAGACTTCTATTCAAATCAGTTTAACTTATGATTTTATTTTGTCTGTTCAAACATAATACTTAAGCTGGCAAAAACATGGAGGGTGAGACAAAGTAGCAAAAGCTGGACATCATTGTAGTTGTACACTAGCGATAGTTTATCAAGTACTTATTTATTTATTTATTTATATTACTAAAAGCAGGATGCTGCATCTTGGGAGCATGAGATCATACAAATAAATTTGTACACTAGTGATAGTTTTAAAATGAATGCAATTTATCTTTTCACATTAGCTTTTCTATATAATACATGTTCATGCCTCGTATTTCAAGGCTAGAGGGAGATAGGAATTAATTATTATTGTTCTTCATTTTTATCTTCCCAGATATCATGGCTTTGTTTCCCAAAATCGCCCCCCCTTCTTTTTCTCCTTTTTTTTTTCCAGGGGGGGGGGTGTTTAGGGAAAGGAGGAGTTATGTCTAGCCAATGGGGCTTTTAGAAAGATGTCAGTCTGTTAGGCTTCAATGTGGAATATTTTATATATATATATATATATTTTTTTTTACTTTGTGTCTTCTGGTTGCCTGGAGCCATGGATTGATGGAGAAAGTTAAAATTTCTTTTTCTGACTTTGCATTCAGAGTGGACAGTGGTGTTATTCCCCCTTCGCCCAAAATATTGATTTATTTGTTTTTCCAAACTTTTGAGACCCCCCCTCCCCGCCCCGCGCGTGTGGAAGTTTCTTTCTCTTCCTGTTGTGTACTTTGTTTGGCACATGTTGAGGTTTCAGTTTTCCTTGGAACCTACACTTATTTGAACTTTTTTTTTTTAATCCCCAGACAACGAATTCAAGAGGAGCTGAACACATGTAAGTTGCTTTTAATATATTTTCACCAGCTGTATGTGTCAACTTAATTACTATGGTAGATGATCTACATGCCTTTTGGACTATTAATTCTCTTTTAACTAGTGACAAACTCGTTTTTCAAACTGCATTCAAGATGGAATAAATTCTGCCCAAGATGCTAAAGAGTGTGCTACATGTTTAAACAAGGATGGTCCCACACTCTTAGATAAATGATGAGAATTGTGATAGAGTGGCTGCTAGTGCATAATCTTATAAATATTTCAGCGCAAATCCAAAAGTGAAATGGGGTGTTTCCATTTTGTAATGACTGATTTGAACCCTAAATATAGTAAAACTGAATTAAAGTTAGCAAGGAAAGATATTTCCTTGCGGGGGTATTATTGGATTAGGATTAGGAATTAATATTTAACTTACTTTATTTTATTAGTTATCTTTAGTTTTTTTTTTTGGGTTAAGCTTTAATAATTATCTTTTATTAACATTAGGTAATTATCTTTTATTAGGATTATGATTTAATATTATCTTTTACTTTTAAAGCCATTGGGAGTTATCTTATTGGCTCTATAAAGCCCTTAGCAATTGTATTAGGATGAACTTAGCTTTGAATAATAATAGACGTATTTTCAAATATCCCTCCTCTATTTCTTCTCATATTTCTCCCCTTTTCTTCTGCATCTCCCTCATCCTTCTTCTCTCTTTCCCTTTTCCTCCATTGTTCTACATCATGTGGTATTGGAGCAAGGCTATAATTCCAACCACTCCCTATGTTGCCTTTTAGCCATCTAGATTTCATTGTAAAACTCACTGAAAATTTAAACCCATCGCTGTCCACACCAGAGCGCACACCTCTGACCACCAAATCAGCCAACTAACCACACCATCAGAAGCACACGGCCAGAACCATCCTATCCCCGAAACCCCATTGCTGGAGCAGTTAAAAACATAATTCCTTTTCATTTTTTCTTTTCTCTCCTGCCTATCTCTTTTACCAAAAAAAGCAAAACTGCTCTGCATAGTGTCTTCTTCATCTAACTGAAAATGTGACTCTGTTCTTGCATCATCCAGCAGTCCCTGCTGTTGTCCAACCTTAACCTCATCGTCAACCTTCTTTTTCCGACGTGTGGTGTTATTGGAAGCCCTTCACGGCTGCCATAGTTCTTCATTCTCTTCCTTTATCTTTTTCCTTGAGAAGTTGTGAAGCTTGAAGGCCATTGAAGGTTGGTTTTTCCTCCTTCTCTTCTCTTCATCTTCTTTCTTTTATTCTTCTTCTTTTCCATCCTTGATTAGTGCTTAATTAAATTGCAGCTCTAAATTTCTCTTTTCTTGGTGGCATGATTCTCTTCGAGTGAACGGAGGAAATTGTGCATTCCAAATTTCTTGAGGTGTGAGAGTTTGAGAAGCTATATACATAGTTAATCTTCAATGATAATTTCTAAGTTCAATTTGAATTTAGAAAGTTCTATTTGATACATTGGGATCTGGAATTAGTAGTAATGATAGGAACCTTAGACTATAATCAGGACTTTAAGTGATAGAGGTTGAATTTGGTGAAATTGATAATTCTTAATGTTAACTTAGTAATTAGAATATTAATCGTATGTTAAATATAACTATAGGCAATCCTGTGGATTTCCTTTTGAGTCTCGTCTTGAATCAATAGGAAAAAGAGACCTCTATTGTTGGTTGATATCGGTGAGTATATAAATAGTAAAGTAATACTTTTCATTTCCACCTTAATTATATTTTTCTTGCCTTAAATATAGTTTTAAATAATTATTATTTTGCTTCAATTGTAAAGTATGTTATAAATGGTGGTGAAATTTATCTATGTGTGATGTTAAAATAGTGATATTCCTATATGTGCAAAGTGTTTGATTGAAATGCAACGCTATAATGTTGTGAAATAAAGTACAAAGATACTGCGAGATAAATTTGTGAAATAAAGTGCAGTAACACTAAGGTATGAAATAAGTGAAATGTGGTGGTATAGTAAACAGTAACACAAGTTTTATTTTATTTTTTAATATCTTTAAAAAAATTTATTTTCTAGAGTGGATTATTACCTGAATAAATTTATTTAACTTTCAGAATATTTATAAGCTTATACATATATTATTATATTTTATTTATGTCTATTTAATTTTAATCATTTGCAAAAAAATTATGTGTATGCCTTGTTTCCTCTTCCACATACTTTGTTATTTATGTAATCACTAAGTCAGTTGATTTATCCCTCAATTTTACACTTTTTTTTTTCTTTTAAGTATTAGTAAGTAGTCAAGCAAAGTGCTTTGAGACTAGCATACTTCTCAAATGCATTGTGTAGACTGTAGACTCCTTACTACATGTTTCATGATGTAAGATTCCACGACATTGTGGCTACTAAGTGTTAGATCAGATAGTTTTGTAGTGTGGGAGTTGAGATGTCCTGTAGGCCTTATAATGGCTGTAGTTATTTTGAGTTGCTTCTTTTATTTTTCTTTCTTTCTTTCTTCCTTTTTATTTGGAAAAAGTATTTACTACTATTTGTATGGATTAGCAAACATCTGTAATTCAGGGGAAGTTTTGCTGAATTTTTGGCAACCCCTAGATGATTTCCTTTGTGGAATAAAACATGTGTTTTGAAAATGTGGTATAACTTTTGAGATTTTTTGTCTTTATTGTGGTTAAGCGAATTAGCACCTTTAGTCTTGCTAGGCTAAGCTAGCTTGAGTTGGCTTAGTCTATGCATCAATCATGGCCAAAGGTTTTGGATCGTGACAGTTTCCCTTCTCTTGTTTTGGTTATATGAATCAATATTCCATCCACCATAGACGCCTTCCTTCTACTGCACAAGCGGATTTACTTCTTTGAAGTAGGAGAATCCGCTGCTCCTGCTACCACCCCTAAATTCTTGAATAAGGAAATAAGGCCTTTACTTTACCCTTATTAGCGGTGCCCTTGGGTTAACAACTTTAAAGAGGAATGGGAAGACAGGAGAAGAGAATGCCTAAGGAACCAAGTCTTCTTTATTGATTACTGAATTGGTAGTAGTGTGTTAGTTTATTAGTTCCTTTTCAAACCAAACGGCTTTTTTTTTTTGGGGGGGGGGGTTAAATCCTTTATCTTTATAAGCCGTTCTCCCTAGCTGATGGAGCAGTCATCTTTACCCTCTACCCCAAATCTCTATATGACATGTATCTTGGAGGGGTGCTGAAGTTGTATTAAGCTTGTCTTTACCATCTTTGGTTATTTCGTGACACGAACTATGATCTTATCTTAGATTAAAATATGTAACCACGGTTTGGTTAAATGCTTGACTCCAGCTTTAACATATGTAATCTGGGTTCAATCATGTTTGCTTAATGTGGTTTTAGTCGTGCATTTTTGTCATTATTAGTCTGTAACTTTAAAGTGAATTAAATAAAAATTGATGTGCCTTATCCTCTTTTAATTAGAATTTTGCTACTGCATGAAATTAAGGATTTGCAATTTTTTTGTTAAATAGAAGACGTTCCATTATACTTTAATTTAAACTTAATTGGTTATTTATGAGTTTTTTTTAATTTATTAACTTATATATGATTTATCGGTAACACAGTTATTAGGTTATGACTTATGATTTTGTTTGAGCTTTATGGTTAAATTTTTGTCAATATCTAGTTTAGAATTATTATTTGAGCAAATTTTAGTAGTATATTTTTTGATATAATATATTTTTAACTATTGTCTTTAAATTTTACAATTCGATATGATTCACGACTCAAAAATCAACATGCCGATTCACAATTTGAATGGTAATTCAATAACTATGTTTTGATTTGCTCAATATATGTTAATGATATTTGGGGTGGCAAGATTAAGTGCATGTTAATCTTCCTGGTTGTCAAGGAAAAACAAAATTAAATAAGTTGGATGTTCTAAGATCATTTTAACTTCTCTATTTTTCATTTTTACTATTCTCATTATTAGAACATTCTCTAAAAATATTATAGAACTTGCTGCTTTTTTGTGTATACGCACAGAGATATAATGGATTCCAAAGTTGAAACAATTGAGGGAAGGTTAACATCACTGTTGGGTCAGCTCCAAGCTGAGTGTGGCATACTTGAAAGAATGGTGTACAAGAACAAGAACCAGCATAGGCGTTGTTCTTATTTCCAGTATCTTTTGAAGGTGCAGAATTTGTGTTTCTTACTTTACTCTGTTTTCTCTTCACTTGTGGTAAGCCAAAGTAGATCTACATTTGTTTTATATATAAAAAATGGGGTACATTTCAGGTTCACCAAATGGGTTTAGAGAGATAAAGTCTGTGAAGGGTTTTTGTCAAGGGATATAAAATTGTGTGACTGATCAAAAGATTTTGTGCGATATTTTCTCATTTGTTGCAATTTAAGAGCATATGCACAGCAATTAAACTTGTAAATATTTACACTTGGATCTACATATATGCAATGTGCATATTAGGTGAGGAGGGATTTGCGGCTTCTGCAATCCACAAACTTGGAGGAGCTTGTCATATCCTGCTTCCTTGTTATCAAAGGAGATAGACCTAAACAAAAGATTCATCTATTAGAGAGGTACAGATTTCTTTCTATTGGTCCTTGTTTGTCTAATGTAAGTAGTTTTTTGATTAATTTAATTGGAATTTAACTTTCGATTCTGAAAGGATGTCTAGCTATGCACGATGGTACAATGAGTATGTGTGGTTATAGACTAATTTGAAGGCCAACTTTAGCTTAGAGGGTTAAATTTTCCAATACAAATACAGAGATTCAAATTAACTATAAAACCAAGGTTAGTTCATATGCAATATGAGTGTGTTAAAGATATTGGGGGTCTGGTGCTAATATTTTAAATAATTCTCTTCTCTTTCTTCTATAATTTCTTTTTTCTATAAAAATATATTTCAAATAATTCTTGGACCCCCCCCTCAAAAAAAAAACTCTCTAACCACTTTAAAAATCTTTATGCCTTTATATTGTATAGTAACAAGCAAATCAACTGGGATAATCTTTAATTAATTAATTAATTAATTTTCTATAAATCCAATTTTATTTGCTTTTGGCTTCTGTATTTTAATCAAAAGTGGGAGAGAAAGATTGGTAAAGTTTTTAAATTCTTAATTCATGAGATCTCATGAAAATATGAAATAATAGCTTTCATTTAAACCCGTGTGATAGCAAGGACCTATTTGTGTGATTGGAGGGTACAAGAAGTGGATGTGGCAGTGACAACATTATAAAACAACACTAACATCAAATTTTTATGGTTCTGTTGGCATGTGGATTAGTAGCCTTTACTGTCATCCTGCTTAAGGATTTCCATCTTAGCTTGTCATTGCCACCTGTTAGAGTTGAGGATGGGGAAGGTTGAGAGATGGTGTAGTGATGTTGTCTCTTGTAAAACTGAATATCATGCATTCAGGCTTGTATTTTGTGTATGAAATTATTATTGGTTTTGAAATATTTTCATATAAAATTTGTTTATGAAGAAGTAGCAGCTATAGGTTGTCTTATAGATGATAATTTTTTTTTTGCTTACTGTTTTGTGATAGTTTAAAAAGGAGAAAATGCAATAGTGGAAAACATAATTTTCTGGAGCGGATTTTAGGAGCTGCACGCCTACTTGTAGAGGTGCAATTGCATATGAATCCTAAAGCATTACTTTTACTGTCTTCATTACTGCTTCTGAAGTTACTATGTTTCTACTTTGGCGGATCATTAGTTGCTCCCTTTCTCTCTTATATATGCTGTGGTTAATTTCTGAAACATTTTGTTGATATAGCATCATAATGAATCTTGTTGAGTGGATTAAGACTTTCAATTCATGTTGCCTTGTTGCATCATTTCTCTCGGCAACTTCTCCAACCTTTTACATTTTTTTATAGTCTTCTTCCACTATCACCCTAAATTGAAGAAAAGCCCAAATTACTTCAATTGCACTAGCTATGAGTTTTGATTTCTTTATGCATAATAAGGAAAATTATCTACGTCTTAGTTTGGAAGACGTCTTTTCCACAGATGGTAGATGAACAGATCAAACACTTTATATTCATTGATGGATGTTTGAGCTTATCATTATATTTTATGGGTTGTTTGGATACAGTTTGATCAGATAACATGCCTGTGTCACGTCCGAAGTTTGTGTGTTTTCTTTTAACTGTAAGTACTTAAAATTTTTTATATCAGTTATCATAAACACCATAAGTTGAGACCCTGTTGTCAGTTTAAGTATCTACGTCTTAGTTTGGAAGACATGCAGATAAATTTTCCGCAGATGGTAGATGAACAGATCAATCACTTTATATTCATTGGTGGTCATGTCAGCTTATCATTATATTTCATGGGTTGCTTGGACACAGTTTGATCAGTAACATGCCTGTGTCACATCCTAAGTTTGTGTGTTTTCTTTTAACAGCTTACTTAATTTTTTTTTTTAAATATGAGTTATCATAAACACCATTAGTTTGACACCCTGTTGTTAGTTTTAAGTTTCAGAACAATATAATATTTGAGTGCATCAAAAAATTATTTTACCGGCTCATCAGAGCCAGTACTTGTTTCATGGGGGTCGCATATTGGAGGAGGTTCTCATTGAGATACTCTGCTTGCCATTGGTAAAAAGCATCAAAGCATGTCTGAGTAAAATCCTGAGGGGAGATATTGTAGTGAGTTATGTAATTAATCAAAGATTTCCCATGATTTATGCCAAATCCCACAGGAAACCTTGTAGTTGGTAGTTGTGAGTGGACTTGGTCCATTAATTAATCTATGCATATGGTGTTATGAAAATTTCAGCCCAATTGATTGATTCCCATCTCAATTTGTTCCCAACGCACTGCAACCCATTCTCTAATTTTTATGTGTGTTATGTTTTCTCATGCAGATGGTTGAGCCAATGCTGAAGGCTGCAACGTATCCTATTGGTAGCATGCAAATTGTTTGTAACAGTTGTCTGGTTTATCATATATGTTCTTGGTTATTTAGTTTGTCATACCTCAATCATGGCATAAGGCATATAAAAGCTTTGTCATTTACTTCATTCCGCAGTTACACCTATTTAAATAATCAAATGAAGTATCTAAACATGTGCCATATTATTATTTTAGTAATCTGTTCTCATTTACTGTAACTTGTCTTTTGCATTTTCAGTGCTATTTGCGATTAGAAGTTTACATGTTTGCGCCATTTTCACAATCTCCTTATAATTTCTTTGTCTATATAAATTTTTATGTTCATTTTCATTTCATTGCACTTATTTTTGTTGACATTACGCCCTTGCAATGTTTGTTGGTTGACCTAGATCTTGGTTGAGTCAGGAACTTCATACTTGCCAACCTCGATTTGATTAAATGTGGAAGTTTTGAACATCTGAAAGCAATTTCTGCTTTACGGATAGGTTACAGTCATATAATTTGGCCCTTTATCTAGTTATTAATTCCTGATGTATATTATTTCTCTATACTTGGGGAGGAAAAAAAACATTTTAATTCTTTCTCATAAATTGTTGTTATATACACGATTACCATTTTTTATTAGTTTAGTGTATGCTGTTTTGAGCATCATATCAGTGACCTGTTTAGAATGCAACATAATATTTTTCGCTTGACTATTCAATAGTGAGGTATCTGTTCTGTTTGCTCAGTCCTTTTTCATGGGATTTTCTCTAACAATCATGGCTGCACTTGCACGTCTCCGGGTTTTAGTTCAACAAGTAAGTTTTACTATATCTCTATCTAGGATGTGTTCTGAGTTCTGTGGTTTGTGAATTAATTACTTTCCATTCTTGGATATCTTTTACCCATTGTGCTCCCAACGTGAAAGGGATTAGTCTTCCATCCAATTGGGTGGGAGGATACCCTTTATTCACCAAAGAGTTGGAAGTCTTATAAGATGACCATAATGTGAAACATTGATGCATAGGTAATAGCATTGAGTAGAAAGTGACATTTATATTATTTCTTTTTTTGGCCAATGAAATTGATATTAACTATTTGTTGCATTAGGTAGTTAATTTAACTAGGAAGTATTTTACTAGCTGTCTTCTGTAAGCAAAGGTGATACTTAATCTGGAACCTTTTTTTGTTCGTACAGATATTGCTTGATGTTGTCACATTGTTCAACATGGTTTCTTCTCTCTCTCAAAAGAAGCAGTCAATAAAGATAAATCAGGAGGGACTTGAGGTTGGTTTATACTACTCAATTTTTGCATATTTTAACAAAGACATGGGCACAGAGGACACGATGTTCTACAAGCCAAATTGTTATGACTCTTTTCTAACATGTACTACTACTGCAGGTTTTTAGGGAGTTCTTCCCAGCTAGTGAGGATTTTGTTGTATTGGAGTGTGTCTGGAAATCAGATAAGTTTATATTACTTGAGAGGAAGTGTAAGAGTGAGAATGCAAGTCAAGGTGAGGATTCTATAGGAAGTATCTCGGTCCAAGCATCAGCTGTTAACTATAAAAGTATCGAATCTTGTCTTGGGGGTAAGAATCTTGATAATGTGTTCTTCCTGCAGTTTCATCACCACAATTTGTCTTCTTTGTTTGCTGGATAGTTCAGTTTCAGACAACAAAAAATTGTTTTGAACGAGGATAGCTCAGTCACCGTATTTCTATTATAATCTTGAATTTTATAGTATCATTGATTTTTTACCAAGCCTTGAAAAACTGAATGCTCTGTAGAAACTGCAAATGACCAACTTGTCTCAGGGGGAGTTGATGCAGACTCTGCAGCTAACGATAGCCCCTCTCATGTCGAGGATGTGACTACTGATTTGTTGACCGGCTCCTCACTGCGTGACAATCAGAAGGAAGTTGGAGGTTCTAATGAAGGAAGAGAAAATTCAGGCACCATAGAAGCCTCTTTCAAAGAACTTCCACCAAAGGATGACTTGGGTGCATCACTAAATTCTCACAGTAAGCTTGGTTCTTGTTCTAAAAAGGTGGCATATGTCTCAATCAAGAGCAAACTATCGACACAGCAAGGTCTATCTCCATTAACGGCCACTGTTAATGAAAGTAATGAAACTAAAAATGACAAAGAAGATACACTTGCTAGTCTACTCGCTGATGGAATTGCAAAGAATAGTGTCTTTTAAACCATGATCTTTGTTAATGCATGCATAATAGAATTCATTTTCAGTATTCATGTAGTATTGAATACTCAAAATTACTGTCATTTGTAATTTGTTACATAATCTAATTTGTTTTAGTATAAGTCAAGTAATCTAGGTTTAAATTATGTTTTAATTGAATCTTATTTTTAAGTGACAACTGTTAATTTGTTAAAATATAAATGGCAGTAGTATCAAAGTTTTGAAGTATAACAGGAGTATAGGAGATGTTGCCATCATATTGAAATGCCTCAAATTATTCTCTTAATTGAATCTCTCAATTGAATATATTATGTCAGTTTCGTTTTTTTTTTTTTAATTTTTTAATTTTAAAACTTTTTTAATATCAATTTCTCAAACGCAGCGTGTTTGGCCAAATAATCGTGTGTTTTTATATTAATGCTGTGGTAATATTTTTAAAAAGTAATTGTCAATGTCAGATTACTAAACTGGACATATTTAGAAGACTGATAAGGTTGTTAATGTTTGTGCTTTAAAAAAAATTCTTGAATGTGTGTTTTTGCTTAAAATAAAATTAATTTCAGATTCCAGTTCAAAAAATATGTTTTAATATTCTGTTGCTACTTTAGAAGACAAATGACTTCTATTATATTTTAAAAATAGTTTAATGTTTTGATCAAATGCATAAAAACTTGAAGAAGTTTTGTATTTTTGAAAAATAAATAGTTCTTATTTCTTTTCATACTAAATATCATAAGAATCTTTTATCCATTATCGAAGGGGTGCAAATGAAGGTAAGCTCTTAAGAGAACAGACCATTAATTGCCAAACCTACTTGAATTAAGAGTGTGATTATAAGTAAGCAAAACGGGAATCTGGCATCAATCTTGATGGATTTAGAATAGGAATTCATGATTTTGCTTGCTATTCTTCATGCTATATATATGTTAAGATGAACCTTTATACGCGATTAGAGCCAGTGGGAATACGTTAAAGAGATACTTTAAAATCCCACTTCTCTACCTCTTTTTTCCTGCATTAGCTGATCTGAAATTTATCTGATTTTGGTTTTTCTTTTTGTTTTGGCTAAAATGTATAGGATTTTTAAATTTTAAGTTATATGTAAATAATTCTTTTAATATTTAAAATTATACAATGAATTAAGGCTATGTGCAAGTAATTCTTACCGTTAATTTGCTTATTATTTTACTAATAGAAGTATAATACATCAAGGAATTTTTTTTATATGACTCAAAATTTAATAGAGTTATTTACATATAATTTATAGTTGGAGAGTCATTTACGCATAATCCAATGTTTTAGCCTTTAAGGGATTATCCGCATAAAAAATGGAATTTATGAGAATTCATTTAATTTAACGTATCACCTTTTCATTAGCAAATTAACAGATTTACAAATGGTGGGTATTATTTGTACAATTTTGAGAGTTTAGGGGAGTATATTGATAAGTATTAAAGGTTAAAGGAGTTATCTTCATTTAATTCAAAATTCAAGGCAATTTTGTGTATTTAAGCCTTTTGTTTTTTATTCTTTTTCTTAAAAATCCAGAAAAACAACCATCCATTTAGCCTATAATAAATGAACTGAGGTAGAATTGATCGTATGTTGCATTAGCCTACTGTCTGACTTTCAATTGCAACGTGGACAGTTTTTCCAAAACACTCTAATATTGGTCTTTCTTTAGCATGAAACTAAATTTATTATATCTAAACATCAGTCTCATATTTCTCAACCACTCAAATTAAGACATAAGAGTACATACAAGCAAATGCCCCATGCCAAAACCCTACCTGCCTGAAAACCGCATGGAATAGAATGAGTCTAGATGTTTTATAGTAATAAATTGATTGCATATAATACAGTTGGAGAGAGATAAAAAAGAAGAAGTGAATGTAAAGAAAAAAAAAGTGGGTTCCATTAATATTTATTCTCTTTTGTATTATTTTTTCTGTAACTACGTAACTATATGACTGTAAAATATCCAATTTCAAATAAAATAAAGCATTTTATTCAAAATGTCATATAATTCTTTTTGGCCAATAAACTGTCAAGATATGGGAAGTAGCCTACTCAAATCCCAAGGACATACGCCCTTATCGATAATATTCAGCCCTGCATTGCAATTTAGTTACAATTTCGTCTTCCCTCTGATTATATCTTGATATTATTACAAACTATTAAATAATCCTACTGCTTCCACAATGATATAAATTAAGACTATGTAAAGACAAATAGTAATGAAATGATTTGTATAAACTTCGGTAAGAAATTTTTAAGAGGACGAAGTTCATTGTTTTCGTGAATGTGGAACTGCACAGTTTCTCAACACAGATTTTGCTGATTTTTTAACTGCCTTTGTGCATATAAGTATACCAGTACATATAACTTGATTTTCATCACTGAAATATGGGTTAGGATGTAATTTGGTCAGAGAAAAACCAATGATACTTGTTCCTATTTTTATTATTCTAATGTCCCAAATAATTTCATATAATGCATCAAAGTACCATGTACAAGCATTATCATTGAGCATTGATGTCTGTACTTCGTTTTATATATAAGCATTGTGATAGACTTGAAGTTATTGCTCATCTTGTTGCTAAACTGAGCATTGATGTCTCTAACTTTGTTTTATAGATCATTGACTTTTGATGCATTATAATTGGAACTAAATACAGCTTCCGAACTAGGCTTTTCTGATTAGCTAACTATTTTGGTGTTGCAATATTGAAAGAAACGGACGGCCGGTGAAGCAACATTTGGTGTTGTAGAATCATCTGAAAATGAGCTACTATCGTCATGCTGATAGAGTAAGATAAAAAATAATAATAAATAAATAAAGTCAATTGTGACATGACGAACTACTACTTTTAACGTGAGATTCATAATATGGGATCTCTACTTTTAATTAATATTATAAGACATGAGGAGCTATATGTGACTATATCATGAGACAAATAAGATAACAAAATTGACAACTACTATATGTTGATCCAACCACATCTAACTATATCGACGTACTAGTATTATTCCATATTCGTTTATAACAAAAGTAATAAAATTACAAATGTCCTTGGGATACGCGATATACATCATATATGTTAACTGTTTATTATCGGTAGTTCTAAAAAGTTTATCTCAAGCCCTACTAAGGGTTTGTTTGGTAATTTTTATGTAATATTTATTTTATTTTTATAATTATTATATTATAATATTTTATTATTTTTGTTACTTTTTTTAAATTAAAGATACGAAGGGCATTTTTACTTTTAAAATCATTTTTTTGTTTTTAACCACAATTATATTTATTTTATATTCTTTATATTAAATGAGTTTTTAGAAATAAGACACTCAAATAATAATAATAATAATAATAATAATAATAATAAATTGAGAGAACAAGATAGAATGAGGATCCTTAGAAATTCGAAGTGTCTCTCATTTCTTTTTTTTTTTTCTTTTTTTTAATTTTTTTAATGAAACTATTCCCTTTCAGAAGATCTATTTTAAGTAAGACGTTGACTTGAATAACATAGTAAATAAGAAAGCAAGCAAATTTCCAATAAATAGAAACTTTATCCCGATGTAGGAATCTTGTTGCAAACTCCTCGCAAGGGACTCAAATATTAACATATATTTAAACAAATAAACCATATAAATATATACATTTGTAAAATGTACATACACACATACACGTTATAAAAATGAAAAGAACACATCATGGAAAGCACAGTAGGGAGAACATCAGTCTAATATGCCCAAAGACACAAAATTACAGCACTGATTTGTACGACATTTTTTTCAATTTGAGGAATATGAACAGCAACTGAGGGGTTAAAATTCAAAAAACTAATATGTGTGTCGATCATCTTTTTACTTTAGGATTCTCCCATACCCTAGATTGGTTATTTACAATGGGGTACTGAATAGTATAGCTTCTTGTTTGTTTGCTGAATTGATAGGAACATCCATGCCTCATGTAATCTCTTCTTAGTCTTTCTAGCTTTGGTCTTTGACCTCGAATTGATAGGAACATCCATGCCTCATGTAATCCATGCCTCATGTTTGCTGAATTGTTTGCTGAATTGATAGGAACAAATGTAATTACTATTAAAGTGTTTAATTATAATTTTATAACCATAGTTCCACCTCTCATAATAAGGGTGTGGAAATAAATCCTTTAAAATTACTTAAGTTAAAGTGAGGAGAGAGACGGAAAGGAAAGGTTTATGTGAGACCCACATATCAAAAGTGGAACCCATCCCTTCCTCTTCGTCTCTCTACTCACTTCAACTAAAATAAACTATAGACAATTCAAATTCGTAGAGGTGTAGCTTCTTCTTACACATGTATGAATGTACACGCGTGGGCAAGCATACATATACATTAATTACAAGACCAAACTTATAATTTCAACTTCTTTATGCACGAAAATTCCCTCATGAAAATACTTCAAAAACCAACAGTAATTTCAAAGGCAAAAAAGAGAATGTAATATATTCAATTTTATAAGAGACAATATCAAGAGGCTTGAAATGAAAGCTATTACTTAACATTTTCAAGAGTTCTCATGGATTAAGAATTTAAAAACTTTCCAATTTCTTCATCTTTCTCTCCTCCTTTTGATTAAAACACACAAGCCAAAAGCATATTTATAAAATTGAAGTCATGAAAAAAATTAAGAAGGCTGCGTTTGGTTGCACAGCATTGACATAAAAGAAGACGCATTTCGTTGCATTTTCTTGTTTGGTTGAGTGAATTTGTCCACTCCATTTTAAGTCAATATAAGAGCTTTCTACATAGTAACTAGCGTGAGGTGAATCTAATGTTGGAGCCAAAAATGGGAAATAGTTGATTTGTCCCTGGAAGTTAAAATGTGTATGACTTTCCCATTCAACAAAGCACCACATTTCCTTTTCCCTGGAGCTTTCTAGTGTAACCCATTTATGCTAACAATTTGGATGTTGTCAACCATGAAGCTACTTTTTCACAATTTTGGTTGATTCGGCAGAAGAATCTTGATCTTATGATTTCTATTTCTCTAAATAATATTTCATTTAGTTGGATCTAAGGTTTTTTGGATCTTGTTTGAGACATTTTGCAATTTTTTTTTCCTCTTCTTCAATTATGCCAGAGGACAGGGGAAGGTTTGATTGGGTAAAGGGTGGGGGAATATTTTCGATCTGTGGTTTGTTTTGTTGTTCTTGATCCTACCTTGCTTCATAATCAAAGATTTGGCATTGTAGGGGTAGGGAAAGGGGACACAACAGTCAACAGTGAGGATCAACAAAGTGATTGCATGGGCATTTTTGCAGGGGTGAGGATAAATCAGACTAGATCATTGTTTCATGTTCTTAGATGAATTTCTAGACTTTGACAACGAAGAAGATGATCGAGGATGATTGTATGAAACTAGAGAAAAACGAAGGAAAAAAATTTAAATCTTAGTGTAAATTGATTTTATTTTTTTGATCAATGATGTTTTTATCATTTGCTCAATCTTGCATTCCATTCAATCATTAATTTTATCCAACTAAATTTGTAAATATAAAGATATTTCTTTTCTTTTAATGTCATGTCAAATACAGTGAAGGTAAATGCAATCACAAACACTTTTCGTTCACAATTATATAGTGCAAGATTCATTAAACTAAATGGACCATAGATAAAAGATGGAGTAATATCATCTTTAATGGAAAAAAGCTAATGGCGTAGGGATTTATTTAGAACATTTTAAAGAATTTTAAATCTTTGTAGAATAAAAAACATTTCAAAAACCAATTTAAAACTTTAAATACACTTTATCATGTAAAACAAGGATTTGACCTATTTTTAAATTTCAAATTATGGTGTTTAAGATAAATAAAAATCTCATTTTAAGTTAACCTATTTTCCTTTCTACATAGATGGAAAACAAATTAGGATTACTAAAGCTAAAATAATTCATATAAACTATATATGCATGTAATTAATTATAAAATTGCTAATTAATTTTTTCTAGCAACATAACTAATTATAATTTATATCCAAATTTCATTAAATTCTATGTAGTTGTCAAGATTTTTTTTTAAACACTATAAATGAAGATACATTATTGTATGTTTTTTTCTAAGACATGAAGAAAATGAAAGCTGAAGGGGGGGAAAAAAAAGCCTCAAAGGTATAATCCAGTAGATATTGGCCAAAAGCAATAAAAAATCTTGCTGATAAACCCTAACCCCCTTCTATCTTCTTCCCGTCGTACTAACTCACCGTCAGGCTTCTCCGTAACAACACTCTTCCGAGCTATGAATTTGCATACTATAGTCTAATTTCCACTGTCTCTTCGTTTTCTCTGTTTTCATTATCAACTTTTGGCACTCTATAGAAGCTCCATGTCCTGAGCATTGTGAATCTGATGGGGCGTCACTCCTCTAATCACTCTGAATCTCCTCCGACTAGGGCTCGTGGGAGAAGCCCAGTCCCCTCCTCGCGAAGAGATAGAGAAAGGGAAAGGGATAGAGAAAGAGAAAGATCACCCACTCGCCGGCATAGGCATTCTCATTCCCACAAGCATGATGCTTCTTCGGCGAGAGACCGGAGCATCATTTCTCCGGCGCCATTAGAGAAGCGCCACCATTCGAGTCGTGGGTTGGCAAGACCGGTCAGGGAGAGCTCTGGGTCTCCGGTAGCTTCTGCTCGCTCTCGCTCTTCTTCCCCGCGAACAAAGCGGTTGAAGAGAGCTCAAGCTGAAAACCGTGAGAGTGAGAAGAATCATGGGAGTGGCAGAGGGACTGATAGGGATAGGGATAGGGATAGGGATAGAGATAGAGCTAGGGGTTCGGATAGAGATATGGGGATTGAGCGAAAGGAGAAGAGGTCTTCTGGAAGGGATGAAGTTGATGATAACCATAATGACAGCGGCAGAAACAGGTCTTCAAGGTCAAGACACGAGAGGTCTTCTACTTCTCCCGAGCGTCATCGCAATGGCAGGAGCAGGCACAGATCTCAGTCTCCTGAACAGCCCGCGGCTCGTGATGAGGTGTCCGGTGATATCCAACTCTATGAATAATGCTTCTAGTTCAATACTTTTTCAATCGATTTCAATGCATCTATTGATGTTGAAGTTTATTGTTTGCTAACAACATCATTCTTTCAATAAACATAAGCTAGACATGTAAATCATTTTGCTGAATGGAAAAGTTTCAACCATCTGTCATTAATTATTTTTATAAGCTTCTTAATAAACTTTATGTTGGAATGTATTGGAGAGGCAGCATTTAAATTGCTATTGCTATATATATATATATATTCTTATATCATCGTCTTTAGTGCCTTGTGCTAGAAAGTATATACCAAGTGTTAGTGTCCCTGTATGAGTTGGATGGGAAATCTAGGTATTGTTAGATGATGTTCTGTATTCAATCAAACGGAGGGAATTATGAGAGTTGGTTGGGTTACAGAACAAAGCATGATTGAATATAGAAGCACACTCTTTGAAGATGAGGCAGGCAGCTGATTTGAGAGGAAGTAAGGCATCTTTTGAATTTGATGTTTGAGAAGTGGGCTGCAGCTTGCTTGGCAAAGAAAATAGTATTGAATGTGGTTGGGAGACCTTGAGAATGGGAATAAAGCTTGAATTAGGATGGTTGATTGTAAAAGAGATTTGCCTGATAGAGGAAAATTAGAAGAGATCAAAAACTTCATGGAATTGGTCGAAATTAGACAATGAGTTTGAAAGCAAACTTCTATTTAAATCAGTTTAACTTGTGATTGTATTTTGTCTCCTCAGACTTCAGATCTATCCTACAAAGTTTTGATTTATGATCTAGGCTGCCTTTGAGTCAAATGTTTTTATGTGACTTCGGAAATGCAAGATGCAAGTGGAGATTTACATTGAAATGATATTTTAAATCCAAATAGTGTGACTGAGGTTATGGCCACCAACTGAGGAGATCATTAGAGGTCAGATCCTGTTGTCATGTGCCTTGATAAACTATCAATTGACTGGTATACAGGACTGTGGCATTAATTTTTCATTGTGATCAGTGATGATAAGCAAGAAAAACGAAGCCATTAATTAACATAGTTTATTAAGCACTGCTCCTTGCCTTATGTGAAGGTTAGGGGGTAAACTTATGGAAAGTACATTGCTGGTGAGAGTGTTACCATTCAATACTGTTGCTGCAGGCCCCAGGTTTTGTCAGCTGCTCCAAATCAAAGATTAATATTTTTTCATGTTAAGCTGGTGGGAAAGCCTAAAGAGCAAAAGCCCAAACATAATACTTGAGCTGGCAAAAACATGGAGGATTAGACAAACTAGTAAAAGCTGGACATCATTGTACTTGTACACTAGCTATAGTTTATCAAGTATTTATTTATTTATTTATATTACTAAAAGTAGGATGTCGCATCTTGGGAGCATGATATCATACAAATAAATTCGCACACTAGTGATAGTTTTCAAGTGAATGCAATTTATCTTTTCACATTAGCTTTTTGTATACAGTAAATGTTCATGCCTCGTATCTCAAGGCTAGGGGGGACAGGAATTAATGATTATTGTTCTTCATTTTTATCTTCCCAGATATCATGGCTTTGTTTCCCATAACTGCCCCCTCTTTTTTTTCCCCGTGTGGGGTGTCTAGGGAAAGGAGAAGTTATGTCTAGCCAATGGGGCTTTAGGAAAGATATCAGTCCATTAGGCTTCAATGTGGAATATTTTTTATCTTTTTTTCTTTTCCAATTTTTTTCTTCATGTCTTCTGGTTGCATGGAGCCATGGATTGATGGAAAAAACACTTCCAACAACTAAGTTCAAATTTCTTTTTCTGCCTTTGCATTCGGAGTGGACAGTGCCGTTATTCCCCCTTTGCCCAAAATATTGATTTATTTGTTTTTCCAAACTTTTGACAGTTTTTTTTTTCCTTTGGTTTCTTTCTCTTCTTGTTGTGTACTTTCTTTGGCTGCATGTTGATGTTTCAGCTTTCCTTGGAACCTACACTTATTTGAACTGTTTTTTTGGCAGACAACAAATTCAAGAGGAGCTGAACACAGGTAAGTTGCTGTTAATATATTTTCACCGGCTGTATATGTTGACTTAATTGCTGTGGTAGATGATCTACGTGCCTTTTGGACTATTGGTTCTCTTTTAACTAGTGACAAACTAGTTTTTCAAACTGCATTCAAGACAAAAATAAATTCTGCCGAAGATGCTAAAGAGTGTGTTACATGTTTAAACAAGGATGGTCCCATGCTTTTTGATAAATGATGAGGATTGTGGTAGAGCGGCTGCTAGTGCATAACCTTATAAATATTTGAGCACAAATCCAAAATTAAAATGGGGCGTTTCCATTTTGTGATGACTGCATTGAACCCTAAATATAGTAGAACTGAGTTGAAGTTAGCAAGGAAATATATTCTCTTGCAGGGGCATTAATGGAGAATGGGAAAATAATAGTAAAGATATTCTTAATTATTTGTAAATTAGGGATTAGAGATAAATATGAGAAAATATTTTATTAGGATTAGGAACTAATATTTAAATTACTTTGTGTTATTAGTTACCCTTAGTTATCTTTTTGTTAGGTTTTAATAATTATCTTTTATTAGGATTGGGATTTAATATTATATTTTATTTTTAAAGCTGAGTTATCTTATGGGCTGTGTAGAGCCCTTAGCAATTGTATTAGGATGAACCTATCCTTGAATAATAGTAAAAGCATTTTAAAATATCCTTCCTCTATTTCTTCTAATATCTCCCCCGTTTTCTTCTGCATCTCCCCCCTCCTTTTCTCTTACCCTTTTCTTTCATTATTCTATATCAAATGGTATTAGAGCAAGGTTACAATTCCAACCATTCCAGTTGCCTTTTAGCCATCTAGGACTCATTGGAAAACTTGCTGAACATTTAAACCCGTTGCTGTCCACACCACATCGCGCACCTCTGACCACCAAATCAGCCAACTGACCACATCATTGAAAGCATATGGCCAGAATTGTCCTATCCCCGAAACCCCATTGCTGGATCTGCTGCCACGCACCACCACGCATTGAAGAAGTTCACTGCATGTGGGCTTCATGCATCCCACACTCTTGCATGTGCTATACGCTGAAAACATCATTTTTCAACCCTTTTTTGTCCAGTCTTCAGCCTTCCCAACCTTTGATTTCAAAATCATCATTTGGGAGTATTATGGGAGAAATATTACTAATTTTGGCTTTCTAAATTGTTATGGTAAGTGTAAGCCTGAATAGTTTTGAGGAATAGTTTAAAGCTACTAGAGAAAAGTTTAGCTGCTGATGTGATGACATCTTGAGTCCCATTAGTCTACTATGTAGACAAGTCATTGGCAATAGCTTAGAAGAACTAAAGGCTGTAGAAGAATGTCCTTAAGAACCTAAAGCATTAGAGGAAGCTATCTTGACCAAGCTTGATGTTATCATTGTGGAACCTCTTAATTATCAAACATTGGTGGTGATGGCAACATCATAGATTTTGAAGAACAGTTGGAAGCAAATTTAGGATGTGAAGATATCGACTCTGACCAATAGTTTGAAATTAAACCTCAAGTAGTAGAATGTTGTGTTCAAATTCAACTAGGTCAAATACTTTACTTGGTCGAGTCTGTCATTCCAGATGTATTGGTGAATCTGAAGTTGTCTTGGCTACTATATCTTAAAATAGTGGTATTCATCTTACCTGAGGCTCCAAAATAGATTATTTTAATGCTTCTCTATTCAAAACTTGAGGTGGAGTTTTTTTTTTTCAACTAGGGGAGAATAATAGAGAATGAGAAAAGAATAGGAAAGATATTATTAATTATTTGTAAATTAGGGATTAAAGATAAATATAAAAAGTATTTTATTAGGATTAAGATTAGGAAATAATATTTAAATTATCTTGTTTTGTTAGTTATCCTTAAATATATATTTTTTTGTTAGGCTTTAATAATTATCTTTTATTAGGATTAGACAATTATCTTTTATTAGGATTGGGATTTAATATTTTCTTTTTTTCTTTTAAAGCTATTAGGGGTTATCTTATGGGCTCTATATAAAGCCCTTAACAATTGTATTAGGATGAACCTAGCCTTGAATACTAATAAAAATATTTTCAGATATTCCTCCTCTATTTCTTCTGATATCTCCCTCCTTTTCTTCTGCAGCTTCTTTCTTCTTCTCTCTCCCCCTTTTCCTCTATTGTCCTACATTAGGTATGCCTTTTTGAAATGCGTGTAGTGAGGAGTTTATGATGTGTCCTCCATATAGATGGATTGAAGACTTGTATTGACATTGATTTTTTTGATAGGAAAGAAGAATTTATTTAAGTGAAGAGAAAAAAAATACAAAAACAATGACAAGTTCTCCCAGAACAAAGGAAAAAAATTACATGGCTCATTGGCTCAAAAGAGCTTTCCAACCCTTTTGTAAACCCACAAGAGAAACCACTTTAAATAAACCTATAGCTGAAACCCACAGAGAAGCCAAGCAAATAATTCTCTCCCAAATCAGATGTGTAGCAAGAGACTTCTGTTTAAACGCTCACATTTTATTCGAATAGAAGACACCATAAACCAGCCAGGACAGCGCACAACCTAAGGACCATGTGCTCCTTCTTGTGGCCAAAACCAGTGTATTTCATAGATTAAAAACACTTGCAGATTAGCTGGACACGCCCAATCCTCCTAAAAAATACCAAACAACCTGCTTCATATCTGCTAGGCTACTTCACAATTCTAAAACAGATGACTATTTGTTTCTAAAGCCCAAAAATACATTGCTAAAACATATGGAGAAATAGCCATATTGGACCTTCAAGTTTGACGCATGTGATTTGTATTAATTCTCTTAAGTACTGCAGTGCAAACAAAAGCCTTGACCTTCGAGGGAACCTTGGATTTCCAAAATGACTTAGGCAAAGAAAACCTGTGCCCATTTGGGCTGCAAATGGAAAAAATTATAGAAAGAAGAGCAAGAATAAGAACTCAAAGAATCCAAATTCTTCTGTCAATCAAGTAGAAATATGAAAAAAAGCTAGGATTTCCAACAACTAAGCAAGACCATCGATAATTCTCTCTTTTAGATTTCTAGAGAAGTGAAAATTCCCAGATGAATCATCATTTTTTATGGTTATAAAATCAGAAATTGGAGCATCATGGGAAGTAGATGACTGATAAAGACAAGGGAAACAATCTAAGAAAGAAGAATTTCCATTCCTATGATCCTCCCAAAACTGAAAGTGAGGACCATTTCCAACTTGAGAAGAAGAAATCAAAGATAAAAGGGATGTACTTGAGAGATAGCCTTCTAGGGGCTTGCATGAGTGGCAGCACTCCACTGTTATCATCCCAACCGTTCTGGTGAATACCATATTTGCTCTTAAACCATAAAAAATTATGTTCCAAAGGAAACTGCTAAAGCCACTTAAGCTAATAGGGAAGTGTTTTTAGACACCATCTTAGCAAGGCCCAGCCCTTCATCTTCCTCTGACATTTTTAGAAGCACAATGGAGGACTTGAGAGCATATCTCAGAATTTTTGCTTTGATCAGATCTAAGCTAATGTTTGATATAGGCTAATTTTTAGCTTAGGAGAAAAGAAATCTATGATTATATAATTGAATTTGCAGAGAATAAAGTTGGGTGTGTATATGAAGACAAATGTTAAGCGAAGTTTGATGGAACTTTGATAAGTATAAGAATTCAATATGAAATGACATGCTGGCATGCAGCATGCAGCATGCTCCACAAACAATTGGTTGAATTGCCTACTGGAATCCGAAGGTAGTGGGTAGTAAGAAACATGATGAGATGAGAAATCAGCAATCAAGGCAATGTGAGCATGTTAAATGACTAAGAATAAAAATGGAGAAGGCTGTAGGAGAAGTGCGTCAAAGCATGTGGATAGTGTCTAATGACTAGAGGTAATTGTGCTTTTAATGCTTCAATAATTTCCCATGTTAAGAGTGTTTAAAAAGAACACCCAGTAAAATGCTAAGGAAGATGCATGGTAACCTGTGTTACATAGACCTCACTCTGTGTAAGAACCATGATCAGGATTGAGTGACTCCCCACACTGTCTGTTCACAATCATAGATTGCTGAAAATGGCAACCCCCACTTTGATTGCGCCTTCATGATTGTGTATTTGTGCCATATAATACTGGAGAGGAAGAGGAACAAGCTGCAGTGCCTAAGTTCTTTACACATGGGTGTTGGGAATGGAACTCTAAGTGAGGGGAGAGAGAGAGAGAGAATGAGTGAGAGGGAATGGACTCTCCAGAAACTCATCCCATATGTCTAGCAATTAAAAGAAAAATTACATGAATTTAATTCAGAATATTCTATAACAGTTTTGTTAAATTATGATATATTATATATTTTTATTAATGTTTATGCTTTATGGCTCAGTTTTGATATATATATATATATATATATCAACTTGGCCCGAAGCAATTTTTGGCCCTATATATTGATCTCACTAAGCCAATCTGTGTACCTAAAATTTCGGACTTCAACTGATGACACTGTTTCAGGATAAGAAATAAAGACATTATCTCATAATTTAAAGTTGGCCATGAACATGCTATAGACATCCTGTATCTGTCTGATATAGACATTTTTAACTTGAATATTGAACTTTAGAATAGCATGCGCCGAGCCAAAGATGAGTAACTAATAACATCGGATGCACTAGACTTTATATAGTTTTCTCTTCAAATATGAAAAAGAAATCAAGTTGTTATACAGTGCTGTAAGAGTAAATATAATGGTCTTAACTGCAGTTATGGAATTATTTGAGCACACTCCATGGAATTAAGTTGAATATGGTAAATGACTGGTAGTAAAACTGTAATGACATTTTTTCATGTTACTTGGCTTGAGGTTTTTCTTTATTTTCTCTGTTTCACTCTTTATATTCTTAAAGACTTGCTGTTCTTACATTGATTGGAGTTTGTATAGCTTCTGATGAGAGGTTGACTTCTACTTTTGCAGGAATGATGAGAATGATTCAGTAACAAAGATGAAGGCTGCCGAGGAGGCCTTGGAAGAAAAACAGAAGGTACAGTCTAGCCTGTTTGTGGGATTTGTTGCCTTTAATATTATTTAATTAGTTGTATATCCTTTGTATTGGTAGGGTAGGGCCATAGGGGTTAAGATCATTTTCAGTTAATTTTTTCCTGTTTTTGAGTTTAGAGATTTGGGGTCTATAACCTATCTGGTGAATGTGTTCATCAGAGTGATATGAAAGGGGGAAAAAGAATTGAAGAGAGAGAAAAGGATGAAAAAGTTGAAGAGTGAAGATTTATGGGTTGTCTCTTTCATATATTTGCTGAAGGTTTTTCGATACATATAGAAGATGGGAATAATCCATTGTAAGGCTAATCCCGTATTCGGTGCCTAACTAATGGGACGAAACTAATGGGGAATCAAAACAGAACAAGAAAGATATAAAACAGAGATAAATACACCGAAAAATAAATAAGGAAGCTCTGAATAAATGGGCCGAAGACTCAATCTATTCCAACACTCCCCCTCAAGTTGGAGAATAGATATTAATCATTTCCAGCTTGCTTCTTAGCTCTTCAAACTTGACTCTTGGTAGAGCTTTAGTCATAACATTAACCACCTGTAAGTTTGAAGATATATAGGATAAGTCAATTATCTTGGAATCAATTTTTTCCTTGATGAAGTGTCGGTCAATTTCAACATGCTTCATCCTATCATGATGTATAGGGTTTTGAGCAATTCCAATAGTGGCCATATTGTCACACCATACTTTAATGGGAGTAGTTATTGTCATTTTGAGCTCATGCATCAGCCTCAAAATCCACATTCCCTCACAGATTTTTAGAGCAAGTGCCCTGTATTCTGCTTCAGCAGAACTTCTTGTAACCACTGGCTGCTTCTTACTCCTCCAGGTCACTAGGTTGTCCTAAACAAAGGTACAATAGCCTGTTGTAGATCTTCGGTCAGTTATGGACCCTACCCAATCAGCATCGGTGTATACTTCTACATTTCTATTGTTCCCTTTGGCAAATAGAAGTCCCTTTCTGGGTGTCATTTTTAGGTACTTTAGAATTCTATAGACTGCATCCATGTGTTCTTTTCGAGGGTTGTTCATAAACTGACTTGCAACACCTACTACAAAACTGATACCAGGTCTAGTATGAGACAGATATATGAGTTTCCCAACCAGTTTTTGGTATCTCTCCTTATCCACTGTTGTCCCTTCCTGTTTCATATTCAATTTGTAAGTTGTTTTCATAGGAGTTTCTGTAGGTTTAGTTTCCAACATTCTTGTTTCTTTCAATAGATCAAGTGTGTATTTTCGTTGAGACACACTAATTCCATTGCTAGATCTGGCTACTTCTATTCCAAGAAAGTATCTGAGCTTTCCTAGATCCTTGACTTCAAACTCAATTGCCAGGTTCCTCTTTAATTTCTCCATTTCTGAAACATCATCTCTTGTTACTACAATGTCATCCACATATACAATGAGTATTGAGCTCTTATCTCCATTATGTCTAACAAACAAAGTGTAATTTGTTTGACATTGGATATATCCAAGCTGCTTAACAACTCGGGTGAACTTCTCAAACCAAATCCTTGGAGACTGTTTTAAACCATACAGGGATTTGAATAATCTACACATCTTTGCATTGTTATTCTGATTTCTCAAACCTTGCGGTATTTCCATATAGACTTCTTCTTCTAGGTCTCCATTCAGGAAAGCATTCTTCACATCTAATTGATATAGGGGCGAATCCAAATTTGCTGCAAGGGACAACAGAACCTTGATGGTATTGAGTTTTGCTACCAGTGTAATCCTTGGAGACTGTTTTAAACCATACAGGGATTTGAATAATCTACACATCTTTGCATTGTTATTCTGATTTCTCAAACCTTGCGGTATTTCCATATAGACTTCTTCTTCTAGGTCTCCATTCAGGAAAGCATTCTTCACATCTAATTGATATAGGGGCGAATCCAAATTTGCTGCAAGGGACAACAGAACCTTGATGGTATTGAGTTTTGCTACCAGTGTAAAGGTTTCCTGATAGTCTATGCCATGAGTTTGTGTGAAACCTTTGGCAACTAGTCTAGCCTTGTTCCTGCTCACTGTCCCATCAGGATTATATTTAATCGTAAACACCCATTTGCACCCAACAGTAGTCTTATCCTTAGGCAGATCTGTTACCTTCCAAGTTTTCTTTTTCTCTAGCAGTTCTTCATGTATTGCCTCCTTCCATCTTGAATCAATTATAGCTTCTTGAAAAGTTTTTGGCAATTTTTCTTTTAATGCACTGGCAACAAAAGTCTTCATGTTAGAGGACAATTTCTCATGGGATACATACTTACCAATAAGGTGTTGAGTGCATGACCTTTTCCCTTTTCTCAATGCGATAGGCCAATTGAGATCTCCAGGATCTATCTCCTGGTTGGATTCTTGGTTTTGCTCAGGGATGGGTTCTTCAGGGATGGGTTCTTCAGGAATGGGTTCTTCTCTACTTACACTCTCTTGCTGATTTGTGCCCTTGTTTCTCCTAGTATATGTTTTTATCTCCTGCATTTGAGGTAGTTCCAC
The DNA here is from genome assembly GCA_026724425.1 of Erythrophleum ivorense. Taxonomy (NCBI): domain Eukaryota; kingdom Viridiplantae; phylum Streptophyta; class Magnoliopsida; order Fabales; family Fabaceae; genus Erythrophleum; species Erythrophleum ivorense. The sequence continues at coordinate 3,056,685 of JAIUCV010000034.1, read as the reverse complement.
CCTTGTCTTAGTTACATCCATGGGTTCTTGATTGTCCAAACTGTCATGGTCTGTTTCGGGTATTTTAGTGTGATTACTAGGTGAGGTAGTCTCAAGAGGTAGAAGTTCAGGTGCAGGAGCTAGAGGTGGTGGTCCAAAATCTGATTCAAGTGACATTTGAGAGACAGGTGGGTCTGGTACAGATATAAACTCATTGCAAATTAACCATTCACTTTCTCCCTTCTCCCCCTGAATGGGTACTTTGGGATAATAGTGCATTTGCGTGCACTGTTTATGTCCATAATAATTCTGGGGAGAAATTGGACCCTAGAGCTGTAAAATGCACCACCAAAAGGTTTTTGAATGGGTGTCTGAAACTGTAATGTTTTTTATGGCATTCGGTTAATTAAGTAAGTAGATGTGAGTAGAGCATCTCCTCAAAAGGTGGTTGGAACATTGTTGGTCAACATAAGGGCCCTAGATACTTCTAGGAGATGTCGATGTTTACGTTCAGTTATCCCATTTTGTTGTGGGGTATTGACACAGGAGGTTTGGTGGTGTAGCCCATTCTCATTAAGATATTGTTGAAAAGTGGAGCTTAAGTACTCTCTCCCATTATCGCTTCGAAGGATTTGAATGGATGATCTAAACTGATTTTTTATGAAAACAAGAAATTTCTAGAAAACTTGCAATGCTTTTGATTTTTCTTTCATTAGAAATACCCATGTAATTCGGGTATGATCATCTATGAAGGTAATAAACCACCTTTACTTAGATAATGTTGAAATCTTAGAAGGACTCCAAATGTCACTATGGATCAACAAAAAAGGTTGAGAAGGTTTATAAACATGTATGGGATAATGACTTTTTGCATGCTTGGCTAGTTGACAAAATTCACAATGGAAGGAGGAAGAGTCAATTTTATTAATCAATTCAGGAAACAAATGCTTCATGTAACTAAGACTTGGGTGTTCGAATCGATAATGCCATAAGATAATCTCATTATTTGAAACAGCAGAAAGAACATCAACTCTCCTATATTTATTCCTTTTTGCTTCTAAATAGTAGAGACCTTCCCATTCCTTAGCATTGCCAATCATCCTCGCTTAAGTCAAATCCTGAAAAACACAATCAACATCAGAGAAGTTAGCGCTACATTGCAATTGACTTGTAATTCTTCTAATATAGAGTAGGCTACACTTAATTTCTAGAACATACAATACACCCCTTAATTCAATTGTTTCAGATATAGTTACAGTACTCACACCAAGGATCTTAGCATAGGTACCGTTGGCCACTTTAACATTAGTATAGGTAGAACAATACTCAAGACTGCTACAGGCTGCTTCAAACCCAGTTATGTGATCTGTTGCTCCTGAATCCACTATCTAGATAGTCTTAGGTTGAATTATAGTGTGAAGAACAGTGATAAGATGTATACCTGCTTGAGTCAAGGTCACTGAGGGAGTAAAAGGGGAAGAGAAATTTTTCTCACTTTGTGAGGTTTGAAGATTGTGCTTCTCCAACAACCTCTTTAGAATTGATACTTCTTCTTGGTTAAGAACTTCTTTACTTGTCTCCGCACCAACAAGCAAGCCTCTATATTCAACTTTAGTTCCTTGCTTGTTGCTTGGCGGCCTTCCATGGATTTTCCAGCAATTGGCTTTAGTGTGTCCACCCTCGTTGCAATGGTCACACCACTTCGTAGACTTCTTCCACCTCTGATCTGTGATCTGGTGTCCTCTAGCCATCATGGCTGAGGTCTTAGATATTTGTGTGAGAGGAGTGCCTTGAATTAATTCCTTCCTACTTCCTTCACATTTGACTGTATTTACAGTCTCTTCAAGTAATGACAGTAGCTTCATGCTCATTATCCTCCCTCTAATTTCTTCAAACTTGTCACTCAGCCCCAATAAAAATTCATAAGACCTCTCTCGCTCAACCACCTGTTTGTAGTATACCTCATCTGCATGGTAGGTCTAGTGATGTATCTCATAAAGGTCAATCTGCTTCCAAAGACGCATGAGGGAAGTATAAAACTAAGTGAAAGTTTTTTCCCCCTGTTTCAGATCTCTAAGTTGCCTTTTTATCTAGAAAACAGCAATTGTGTTTTCCTTGACAGCATATGTTCGCCTCATTGATTCCCATAATTCCTTGGCAATGGTGGCTAGCATGTAGTTGCTGGAGTGAGTCATGGAGTTTACTAGCCAAGTCATTACTGTGTTGTTTTCTGATAGCCAACTTTCATACGTGGGGTCATTAATGTCTGGCGTAGTTGCCTCCCCTGTGAGATACTTCTCTCTTCCACGGGCTCTGATGAACATCAGCATGTTCCGAGACCAAAGAAAATAGTTGTTCTTGTTTAGACGGTGCGATACCATGATAAGGGAGAATCCATCAATGGAAATCGGCGCTGTTGTCAAGGAGGAGCTTCTGTGCGATATCACAGGTACAGAGGGACTGTTGTGCAACATCGCAGGAACAGAGGGACTGCTGTGCGACATCGCAGGAACAGGCTGTCCACTGGAATTCACACTGTGATGCCCACTGTCAATCACAGAACCTTCGGCTGCCATGTTTTGCGAGCCAACACCCCTCAGCAAAGAAGAAGAGTCGTCTCTGCTAGCGGTAAAGGCACCTATGGTGCCGAACAAGACTCACCCAGACTTCATCGAGTCACAAGCTTTGATGCCATGAAGATTTATGGGTTACGTCTCTTTCATATATTTGCTGAAGGTCTTTCGATACATATAGAAGATGGGAATAATCCATCGTAAGGCTAATCCCGTATTTGGTGCCTAACTAACGGGACGAAACTAATGGGGAATCAAAACAGAATAGGAAAGATATAAAACAGAGATAAATAGACCGAAAAATAAATAAGGAAGCTCTGAATAAATGAGCTGAAGACTCCGTCTATTCCAACAAAGAGTAAATTACATTCACCTGCCCCAGAATTTTTAGAACCTACATTGTTCCAATTTATACTAGATACTGCCCTGAAGTTTATGAAACCTACACTTGCACCCTACTGTTATTTGAGAATATTACACTAACCATCCTTAATTTTAAGTTTTTATAAACATTAACCTGGCTTTTTGATGATTTGTGCTGTATTGAATTTGGCTATTGGGAGTTTCTAAGAATAAAAATGCATATAATGTTGGGAGGGTATAAGCACCATTAACAATTCTGTAAATGGAGGGGATGTCTTCATATAAATTGAAGCTAGAGGGTCTGTGAATGTATGCTTTAAAAATCTCAGGGGAGGGTAATGTGAATTATTCAATTAAAAATAAAAAAGAAACTTCCATCTGTATTCTATACTTGTATTACTATAGAGAATGCTTAGGCATGCCATCTTTGTGTTTATTATGTTAATTGAAGTTGAAGTAAGACGTGGTGAGCCTGGTTTATCTGTATTTACTAGAGTTGAATTACATGGAGAAATTTTAGAATATAATTTGCTTAAGCGAATTAAAGGCTCTGAATAATTTTGTATTAATGAGGATGTAGGTTTTCCAAATGTTTTATTTCTTCTGGCTTTTCCTAATTACATTGCCATTTGCAGCAAAAGCCTTCGTATGAGCTATCAGGAAAGCTTGCTGCAGAAACCAATAGAGTTAGAGGTCAGATATAATTTAGGAAAGTGCTTCAACCACCCAAGTTTTGGTTAATCTCCTCTCTATTTTAGAAACCTACACAAAGATCCCTTAAACAGGGGTATCTTGTGAAAATTCAGGAAAGTAAGGGAGGTTCATGTAACTTTTCAAGGGAGGTTTGCATAGGTTTTCTAAAATAGAGTTTGAAAGGATCAGGACAATTCAAGGGAGGTTGAAGTATTTTACATTTATTTGTATACTATATGCAAATAGAGCTTTCAATTTCATTTTTAGATCAGTATCTCTTCACTTTAGTTGTATGCTGACTAGTATTTTGTTGTCAGGTGTTACATTGTTATTCAATGAACCACCGGAGGCTCGAAAACCTGATATAAAATGGCGGCTTTATGTTTTCAAGGGTGGGGAAGTACTAAATGGTTAGTCTATATGGCCTTTGGCTTCCGCTGATACTTCATAGTATTCATGTTTCCTCATTTTTGTTACACCATACACATTTCCCCCTCCCCACTTTTTCTTGTTTTACATGTAGAAGTTTGCTTCATCACAAAGAATAAGCTCTGCTTCCTCAGTCCTGAGTTCTGACCATTTTTGACTCAGTTTTCCACAATTTCATGCAAGTTAATTGCTTGATGCATCAGAATTGTGAGTGCTGTGCGCAATTAATTTTTCTTTCAATTCAACAAATGAATGACTATATCTTGGGTAGAGCATTTTCTTCTGTGCGCTGCAGCCCTTTTTGTTTCTGATTTTTTTAATAGTTAGTTTTATGTGTATTCCTTGTTTGTTGTTACGCCTACGTTTTTATTATTTCCATTCTTGTTATAACTTTTCAATCATCATTTAATATGCTGTTTTCGGCAATTCTTCTTGCATTAAAAATTGTTCTATTTGAAATCTCGAATTCTTAGTCTCAATGGAAATACATGCAATGAAAATCTCCAACACCAAACACCCCCCCCCCCCCAAAAAAACAAAAGGCAAAAAAAAAAAGGTTTCTTTCACTTACAAAATGCATATGATTTACAGAGCCTCTTTACATTCATCGCCAAAGTTGTTATCTTTTTGGAAGGGAAAGAAGGGTTGCAGATATCCCTACGGATCATCCGTCCTGCAGCAAGCAACATGCTGTTATTCAGTTTCGGTATTCCATTAATTTAAGCAATGCTATGGTTATTTTAGTCCGTAGAAATTCAGGGTTTAATAATCCTCTGAATTTGATTTATTGAATAGCAAGTGTGTATATATATATAGAAGATAAAAAGAGAAATACTCCTATTTCAACTAAAAGACATAACTTTCAAAATAGGATAATTCTATCCTAATCAAAACAAAAGCCTTAAGCTAATTCTAAAATACATAGAAGTGTTATCCGAAAATAACTAAAAACAAACAAGTCCTAATTAGAACAAAACAAATAAAATAAAAATAACTTTACAAAAACAGGCGCATAATAACATTATCTCTGACACTCCTCCTCAAGTTGGGTATTCCTAGCATGGAGCTAATTTACTAGCATTGCCAATCATCTTTTTTAGATGGGTATCTGTTTTCCCTTTTCTTCTTTTTTTTTTTTGGGTTCTTTGTCCCCCCCCCCCCCCCCTTTTTCTTTTTTTCCTTTTGTCTTTTGTTTTCTAAGACAGCAGAATTTTTACTTGCACTATGATTCTTGAGCTGCTTCCCAGATCTTTATGGCTGTCTTGTGTAGGGGAAACTTTTTCCCTTTATCTGTGGTCTTTGAATTATCCAACCAATTCATTACCATGTGATTCTTGGCATGCCAAATTTTGTACTTGGTGTCACTTTCTGGGTTGGCGGGCTTGGCCGTATAGGTAGTCCTCTTTCCCCTTCCCACAGATGAACATGAGGAAGGATTGAGTAGTTGTTCCTGTTAAGTCTATGACTTATGATTAGGATTGGTGGTGTCAAAGTTCACTTGACAATTTTGAGTAGTCATCTTTATGGATGGTTTGGCAGCTTTGATGTTCAGAAGCAATTGGTAGCTGTGTTTGGGCATAGGTTTGGTTGGCTAGGCAATTTCATTGGCTAAGACCTCCTTTTTCAATGTTAAATGCCATTATTTGCCCTTATTTGTTGTCATTCAGGCTTTGTAAACTCTGATATCATGTAGAAATTCATGATTTAATAATCCTCTGAACTTAATTTATTGAATAGCAACTATGTATATATATAAAAAAATAAAAGAAGAGCAGACTCCTACTCTAATTAAAAGGTTTAACTCTCAAAATAGGATAATTCTATCTTAATCAAAATAGAAACACTTAAAACTAATTTTATTCTAATCAAAATAGAACACTTAAGCTAATCCTAAAATATGTGGAAGTATTATCCAAAAAATAACTAAAAACAAATAAGCCAAAACAAATGAAATAAAAACAACTTAAGTGAAATAGATGCATAATGACGTAATATCCAACATGGGGGTTGCACTGATTGAGTTTGCTAAATTTTCTTTATTACTTGTACTTTCAGGCAAGTTGAAAAGGAGCAACTTGATGGTACAATATCAAAACAAATAAGGTAACATAATTTTTATCCATTCCCTATGTAGGGGCTGAAATTTCAATTTTAGAAAAACCTAACTTCCTCTATGTGTCTCCGCTAGGCCTTACATAATGGACCTTGGAAGCACAAACAAAACTTTTGTTAACGTAAGTGGTAACTGAAGATGCCATTGATTAGTTTTTCATTATGTTCATATGTTGTGGTAGGATGAAAAGCTGAAGCTAGATACCATATGATTCCATCGGAAGACTGCTTCTCTTTTTTGCAGGATAGTCCCATTGAACCTCAACGATATTATGAACTGCGTGAAAAGGACACCATTAGATTTGGTAACAGTAGGTAAGAAATAGATATTTATTCTTTCCAACTACATTTATTTTGTTTGATTAAAAAAAGTTCGGCGACATTGAGTCTTCTGTGTTTCTGTGAGTATATATTAATTTTTCCTCATAATACATAGACTTTCATTTTGTTTATATGGCTAAATTTGTATATGGTCTTTACTAAATCATTCATTAGAAATTAAATGAGGTAATATGAGAATTGGGTTTGCATGGAGGAAAGGAGTTTCTGTTATCAGTTTTGGAAATTTATATTTCAACAATTGAAAAGGATTCTGTGGAGTGGTGTGCTGGCTTGTTGTAGTGTTGAGTTGAGAGGAAAAGGAGGGCCTTTGGGTGGGAAGGGAAGGGAAGAAAAAGCTGAAAGTACCTGAACATGGTTCGAATTTCAGAATTAATATTCGCATGTCACTCGCCAGTTGAGCTCAAATCATGGTCCATAACAATATAAGGAAATCTGTCGAGGTCCCAAGGTGTCAACTAGAGACCCTCGAAGCGAAATAGCTTCAAAAGTTGTAAAACAAGTAGTTTGCATTTAGTGACACCTGAAAGTGGTTGTTGGGATATTTGGATTTCGGGCATTTTATTCTTAGGAATCGGATGCTGCTGATCCGTTTTTCATGAATGGAGTAGGTAGTCTGTTGCATGTTCTAGTAATAAATTTTCCTTGAGCACCACACGGGATGCATTTGTAATGATTATGCCTGGTCAGAAGCCGGTAAAATAACCTAATTTCTCTGAAGGCAAGACTTAGTTAAAGTTCCGTACGTGTATGTTATCAAGTTTTCCAATAAATATGTGGAGGAAATTTTTTAAATTACCCAATCATGTAGCGTTAATTTGTAAAATAATCTGCCTTGTCATTTTTGTTCTTTTGGGAAGAACTTGTTACTTTGTTCTAGTTCATTTAGATGGATAGTATGACTTGCTTACGTGCATATGATTAACTCGAATGTTTTTCCATTTTCAGCCGAGAGTATGTATTACTACATGAAAATTCAATTGGGTAATGGGCACGGACTACTTCAAATCTGGCCCTTCCTGCTCATTGGAAGTGATAAGAGCAACATTCGATCAGAAGTTTATTTAATCATGTTCAACTTTTGTGTATTTATTTTTTCTCATGACTTACCAGAGTACTTAAATTTTGGTAATTTTTTATGTAGAATATTTCACCAAAATATCAAAAGAAAATATATTGCTTGCCACTTAATATATGCTGAAGCTGAGTGAAGGTAATGTGATACAAATTGGACCTTTTTTTCTTAATTTATTCTAGTTAGTGCAATGCCTTTGTGAATTTTAGAAGGACCAAATCTTATTTTGGTTCTATAACTGTATATAAAGTTTTGATCAATATTTTTAAAATTATGTTGATCACTGAGATAATAGATGTAATGTTCACGGTTCATTAGTGATTAAATTTGTGATCAAATTAATAATTATTATATATATATATATTAATATTTTAAGTTTTATATGATAAAAGTATAATATAATATATAATAACAATATAGTTGTAATTTTTTTCTTTATATATATATATTTGGACATACTCGCATTTTCTGTCAGCACCACACCTGACAATTCTGCGGATGCAAAACCAGTTGCTTCGCTCCATTTATACCTTTTACCTGCTCACTCTTCTGACTCTGGCCCTCTGTCACATCATCTCCATGTAATCCCTCCTATTCCAAGCCATTTTGCTTTCTTTCTTTCTTTGACTTCGATGTTCCAACCCCATTTCAATGGTTCAACATTATACACTCGCAATCTAGTTGGGCCTTTATGCCAAGCGAAATGGTGATGTTACTATACGCCGTCAAATTTGGAATCAACCATTGATTCAATCCTATGCTCATTCAAGTATCAAGCTCATTTTTCTGTAGATGTTGTAGCAGTCATTTGCTTGTGTCGGAGGTAGTCATTCACAGAGCACCATTGAAGAGCGAGGTTCGGACAACTGACTCATACGATGATAACTTCTTCGTTCCCATCTACGTGTCTTGCAACTTCAGGGAAAACCTCTCGGTCTGCCTTGCGAGCTCTCTTCTTTGGTTTTGCTTAGAGGTGGGGCTTATAAAAGGGAAGGGAAGAGGGCCATTTATACCTGATTTTGCATTGGGAAACTAGCGACTTGTTTAGTTTGATAATATTAAAAAATATATATATAAAAAATAAGTAGATAATAGTAAATGAAATAAAAAATAATTTTTTATTTTTATTTTTATGAAAGTAATTTAATAATTAAAATAATAATTTAGTGAATAAAGTAATAATTATAAAAATATAATAGATATATTTATTATAAAGAGAATATATCTGCATTGTGACAAATTATACGAGTTGTAAGTAAATTAAAAAATTTATTGTTCAAACAATTCCTTTTTTTTCAAACTAGGTATTTTTTCTCACCATGTTAAATAGGTTGTTTTGATGGTCTAAATGGATTGTTACTTTGATCGATTTTTTGATTTAATTGGTTAGTCTAATTTGATTTTTTTTAACTCTGATTGTGACCTTAAAAAGTTTTTTTTTTTCAAAAAAAAAATCCATCAGTTGCAAACTCCCTGAACAAGGCATGGAGTCCGATCCTCTGCGCATCACGTGCATATCAACAAAGCGGTGTCGTTCTTTCATGTAATCCCAGCCATCCACGTAATCCACGGCTCCAATACACAACACGTAAAAACTGAAATGGTGCGCTTTTGGATCATTGAGTTTGTCGTCTCCTTCAATCATCCGTTCATGCGCTGCCTAGCTTTCATCTTTTAGGTTTCTTTTTTCGATTGTCAGCTGCTTTGGATATGGTTGCTCCTGCTGCTAACTGTCGCGCATTGATTTTTGGCTCGAGTGGCTTCTCTCTGCCCATCATTTCAACCTTTTATCTATTACTCCCATAACAGTTGCCCCAACCATTCTCTTGACTATGGAGCATTTACAGCAATTGCAGGTATGTCTATTTACACTTACCATAATCTGAAGCCACAATTTATTAATCTAAAACACATATTTTCTAACACTTCTAACATGTTTATTTATATATTTTTATTATTAACTTAATTTAACAGTATCCTTTTTTAACTAAATCTAACCTTGTTTCTGGGTACTTGAGATGTTAAGGTTTTCTTTCCCTTCGCTCATTATTCTTAAAAAAACAAAAAAGTTAGGAAAAATTGTGTCTGATATATATATATATATATATATATATATATATATATTGTTGCCACCTACATTATCTGATTGAGATACAAGGTAACTACAATACTTGCTATACGGTGCACTTGGAACCTAGAGCCTTTTGTTTTAAAATTTTTCTTGTTGTTGATTTCTTTTTCTTATTATTGTCTGTCATCAATTTCTCATTGCAATGCTGCAACACTCATTTCTGGTGGACGTGAGAAAGTAACTAAAATCAATGTTCTTGCTAGAGATAAAACCTTAGTTCTTCAATGGCATCTTGCTCTTTTTAGAGAAACTTTCGCTTAATAGTTAGTGTATTGGTACTTAATGCATGTCTTCTCCTAGCTTCCAAATTCTAATAGCAATTGTACTCTCCTTTTTTTTTTTTACTCTTCCTTTCACCTTTTTCTAATTCGTCTTTAACTTGGTAAATATTTGCATTAAAAAAAATATGCTCTTGAATTCCAATTAGTTAAGGATTTTGATTGATGTTCTATGTTTGTTTATAGGGACCGTTGTTGTAGCTTTCTTCATGGCTGCTCTGTGTCTTCCATGTTACGTTGCAATTGCTGTAAATGCTAGTCAAGAGAATGGTTGGGGCAACTGTCATGTGAGTAATAGACAAAAGGTTGAAATGATGGGCAGAGAGAAGCCACTTAAACCAAAGATCAATGTGTGACAGTTAGCAGCAAGAGCAGCCGTATCCAAAGCAGCTGACAATCAAGGGAAGAAACCTGAAAGATGAAAGCTGAGGCAGCGCATGAATGGATGATTGAAGGAGACGACAAACTCAATGACCCAAAAATGCACCGTTTTAGTTTTTACGTGTCACCCGCGGGGTCCGTGGATTACGCGGATGGCTGGGATTACATGAAGGAAATAACACCATTTTGTTGATACGCATGCGATGCGCAGAGGATCAGAACGCAATAAGGCATAAAGACTAACTCCGCATATTGATTTTCGTGATGCTGATGTGGTTCTAGATATGACAAATATTTGTCTTGGTTGACATTTTCTTATCATCAGGTAGCACTTAAGTAGCATCTTATTCATCTTTATTTCCTTCTCCTCTCTCTCGTCTTTCTCTCACTTCTTTTTCTTTCTCGGAACTTCGATCACAATGGAACTGCAAGTGTTAGTTTCGCTAGTGAGTTGAAATGCAGGATTTTTTTCATGTGAAATTTAGATTCTCATACAAGTAAATGTTAAAACGTTTCTCTAAGTAAAAAGATATAAAGAAAAAGAAGGAAGTGTGTAATTAAAAAAAATAAATTTTATGCTTATCATTACTACTTATCTTTTCACTTGAGAAATTATACTATCTATTTAATTAAGAGAATTTAAATTCTTTTACGTAACAAAGGTTCACAAGTTTTTGTTTGTATAAATTTTTTTGTAAAATTAAGAAGAGGAAGAGAGAGAGAATAGGTGAAACATATTGAAGAGGTGATTTGAATGTTTTACAATTCAGAAATGATTGCATATAATGTGGTTGAAGAGATAGAGAGGAAATAAAAAAATGATATAAAGAGAGGAAATGATAAATGATCTAATTTGTCGAGTAGGTCTTATAATTTGGAATTTTTTTTACTAAACGTGTCATTTTATTGAAAAAAGAGAAAAAGAGATTAATACAAAATAAGTAAAATTTGTATAGGATTATTTTTTGCTTACCTTTTTCTTTTTTAAAATTTCTCTCTAATAAGATAACATCCTATATGCACCAAGTAAAAGAGAATCCGAATTAATTGAATTTTTACACACTCTCATTTTTCTCCCCTTTCAACTTTTATGAGAAATTTATTAAAAAAAAATTAAGAGAATCCAACCTAGGGGTGTTTGAATGGTCTATGACGGTGATGCTCGGCATCTTGGTGTCAAAACCCATATTTATCAATGGATTGGGATGAGCTATATTACAATTTGGATTGGGCACTTATTTTTTTGTTAAATCTTTTAATTAAAACATGATAAATCTATAAATATCTAAAAATAATATGATAAATATATAATTTAATTAAAAACCACTTCGTTATTTGTAAAAATCATATATTATCATATTTAATAGCAAATATACACCTCATATAATTTTTTTTCTACTTTTTCAAGGTTTTAAGATATGCTTATTAATATCTTTTAGCAAAAAGATATGTTTTTTCCCATTATAATTTTTATTAGATTCTGTTCGTTATTTTTTAATTTCATTCTATTATCTCATAAAATTAATATACCGTCTTTATACAACCTATCCAGGATTCTATCAATTCTTTCTAATTATGCTCAATCTATAATAATTGTTCAATTCTTCCTTATAGACAATTACAATCATGAATCATGAAAATCTTCTATTAACCATTACTTATATTAACTTTCTTATGATAGAATGAAATACACTGTATGATAAAACAGGAAATGATTAAATCGTCTTAAGGCATTCTTTTATACAAGTTTTGGCAATAAAGTTTTTATTACACAAATAAAGTTTTCGGTTCTTGAGTTTTTTTTATATTAATTTTAAAATTTTAAAAATGTTAATATAAAATTATAAATATCTTTAATTTAAAATTTTTAATTGTAATTTTTTACTTTATAATAATGAAAAGAAATTAATTTTTAAATATTTTTTGAACTTTAACGTGTTTTGATGTATGTTTATGTTTATGTTTATATTATTTTTACTATATCAAATATTAAAATAAAAAATGTAATTTATATTATAGAATTTTATTTTATTTTCATTTTAATTCTTATTTTTATTTTCTTAAAATCTTTTTGAACGTTGATGGAGACGAGCCAACATGTTGGCCATGGCCTCCATATTTTACCAAAGAAAAGAAAAAATTAAAAATATAAATGTTTGATCTGTTCACATGTCCCATTAATCCCCTTTCGCTCCATTTCTGCGTACGTTGTTGACCCTTTTTCGTCTGGATGTTGTGGTCAGAGATAGCGCCCACAATTTTGGGAAGAGATACAATATACCTAACGGCTTGTCGGTTAAGAAATGCCTATTAACTTTTTTTTTAGCAGAAATATATGATTTTCTTCCCGTTTCAATTTTTAATTTAATGTATATTTTCTTTAACTTTTACATTATAATTTTGAAAAAATTATACTTTTAATTTTTATAATTTTACTCAATTTTTAATTTGACATCTATAAATTAAAAATTTATAACTAAGTATTTATATTTTAAATAATTTTTAATTTAGTATTTTTTGTTAATATTTTGCTATATATATGGGTTAATATTACTTTGTTATTTATATTTTTACCTTTCTTTGTTAATGTGAATCATACATATTTAGAGTATTAAGAGAATACATAATTAGTTACATTAATAAAATTTAACCGACAGAATTTTAATAGTAGGGATTAAATTAAAAAAATTGTAAATTATAAAAACTTAATTATAAATTTTTAAACTATAGGGATCAAATTAAAACTTAAATAAAACTATAAGAATTGTAAGTATATATTTTTCTTTTAATTTTTATTAGATTGTTTTTATTATTTTTAATTATCATTGATATTCATTGGTTAAATTAGATTGAATTTTAACCTAACTCAATAGTGGTGATAATGGGTTGAGTATTAGAGTAACTTGGACGTTCAACCCAATTTTGCACCAAGTTTCTTTTTTTAAGTTCAATGTTTGATCCTGATCAGTTTTAATTAATATTAGTTTGGATCAAGTTAATTGAGCTATTTTTAAATCTTTCGTAAAAATTATAAAATCGTAAAATGACCATAAAAATAAAATTTTTATATAAGTTCCTGCAAAATAATTTTTGATAAAAATTATAAAATGACCTTAAAAAAATAAAATTTTCATATAAATCTTTATAAAATTATATTTTATTGCTAAAAATTTTTTATATAAATTCTTATAAAATAATTTTTAAAAAATAGAATTAGGATGAGCCACCTAAAAATTAATTTAGCATCAGATTCAGTCTAATTAGTTTAGTATAAAGTCAAGCTAAGTTGGTTTCTTAAATTAGTAAGTCATTTTTTTCTTGATATTTGGTAAAAACTATAAATTAACTCTTAAAAAATAAAAATTTCATATAAATTCTTATAAAATTATATTTTACCCCTAAAAAAATTTCATATAAATCCTTATAAAATTAATATTTTTTAAAAAAATTTATAAGAGCAGGTTGAGCGAGCTGGCATTAGTTAACATGAATAAGCTAACTCAATTTGTCCAAATTATTTTTTACTTATTCAGCCAGATGTGACAAGGTAGGATTAGGTTGCCTAGATTGCTAAGTCACTATGCATTATATGCAACTCTATTCACCCATACTTTCTCTCTAAGAATTACTATAACACAATAAATTTAAATAATTATAATATATTTTTTAAGTAAACGATATTTTTATCAAAATAATTGATCTTTATCATATTTAATGTTATACAATGTATCACCAAATAAATAATAATATTATCTTGTACAATACATTATTTTGTACAATATTATACCAAATATTGTATAGTCTTCTAATTTTATCAGACCTCATTCTATCAAATCTTTTCCTATCAAGCCTTAGTGTCTATTTGGAATCACATTTAAAACTCACGTTTGCATAAAAGTTACATTTTATTGCTTCTTGTAAAACATGGGTTGGGAGTTTCTAAACGCGTTTCCAAACACAGTCTTACTATTAGACTTTATCTTATACATTATATCAAACAAGTCCTTATATTAACTTACTTATGATAAAATAAAATATACTATGTGATAAAACAGAAATTGATTTTATGTCTTAAAGCATTCCTTAATAAAATATTTTGGTAATAAAGTCTTCTTACCATTACTTGCCATTAACTACCATTTCTGTGTATGTCAAATATACTTAATAGTTACCAAAAAAATAATTTTAATATATTATTTTTGCGATGAAATAATGTTTCTTTAACCTTCAATACAAATAATTTGTCAACAACAACATCACGGTGTTTTCAACACAACAACAATGTAACTTAATTTATTGTTGTTTCTTCTACCAATAAAAAAAGTTCCACGAGAAAAAAATTGTTTCATTATCACAGCATTATCTTCTGTATACAATAATAAAACAATAATCACTACCCATGTCACGTCATACAATTTTTTTCTCCATAAAAATTCTCTTATAGATAAAAAAAAATTTCTTTATATACCTAATAAATATTCTATAAATTAATTAATTGTTAATAATTATATTCAATCTGTAATAACTAGTTCAATTCTTCCTTATTTATATTGTTATAAATAATTACAATTATCTATATAAGAAAACAGAATCATAAAATCTTTCTATTAACCAATACTTATATTAACTTTCTTATGATAGAATAAAATAAAATATATGACAAAACATAAATGAATTAATAAATTGAGCTAATTATTTTAAGGGCATTTTTTTAACAAAATTTCTAAGAAAAGTAAAGTACTCTTATTAATACCAACCATTAATTGACAATTTCTAATGGTAAATATACATGATAGTTGGAATAAAATTAAATTTCATATATTATTTTTGTAATGAAATAATGTTTCTTCGTTCTTCAATACAAATATACTTTGTCAATATGCATAGTCACATAATTTTGAAAGTGACCAACAAATGTATGGTTAAAAGTATGTTTTATTCATATTTAGAAAAGAGTTCTCACGATAACTTCTTTTTATATATTTATGCAGTTATTTTGTTAAAACTAAAACTAATTTTATCATAAAACAAACTGTATGACCTTGAATAACATACTTTATATTTTAATCACATAAGACAAACTAATTTCATAACAAACAAACTAAAGAGAAAGTGAACCACTTGTAATTTATGACTAAATATAGGTGTGATTTCTCATATTTTTATTATTATATTTTTTAATTAAAATATGATAAATATATAATTTTTTTAATAAAAAAATTGACAAGTATATAACTCTTCAATTAAAATAAGGCAAGTGTATGATTTTCAGAAACAATTATATTATTTTTTAATTAATATACTTATCATATTTTGATTAAAAAATCTAACAATAAATATATACAAATTTAGATATAATTTTTTCCTTATAATTTATCCTACTAGTTATTATTTCTAAAATGCATTATATCACATACTCATTTTTAATTGGAAAAACGATTAACCAATTAAGATTAGGACTAAAATAATAATACATTTTAAAATATTAAAACTGTATTAATAATAACCAATTTTTCAAGGAGTAAACTTTTTAAGAAAAAATGAATAAACTTTGCGAAATGCATATTAGTCAGGAGGCTACAAATGGCAATATCATAAAGAGGGATTTCATTTTAGCACTGAACAAGAAAATTATTACAAATTGAAATTCTATCTTATAGTTTCTTCATATAATTAATTAAGATCACGCGAAAGATATCTTTCCTCTGATAAACAATAATAAAACAATTTGATGGCTGTCATTTCAATCTAGTACAGAGGGTCTACTTCCGTCATTGTCGTCTAAATTCAGAATTAAATACCCAATCTACAATTTCCTTCTTTTCTGTTTGTGTAACTATCATATTCTGCCTTGGAAACACACAATTTTCTCATCGGTAGAAACAAAAAAACCGACCATTGAATCTTTAAATCTCCCTCTCCTTCCTCATCTTGTATCCACACACACAACAAACCTTCATTTCTGTTCAAATTCCGATACCCAGAGCCATTTTCTTCAACTAAAATTAGAGCTCACATGGCTTGCTCCCTCACAAGCACTGCTACTTGCAGAACCCACCTCGACTCTTCAAGGCTACTTCCAAAAGAGTTGTTCCCTTCTTCGCATTTTCCCCCAAACCTCGTCAAATTTGCATCTTACCCTTCTTCCTCCATTTCTCGAACTTCCCCTTCTGTCTCGTGCTCGCTGACCAAAGACCCTGCCTCTGTTCTTTCAGAGGACAAAAATGGGTCGGTGTTATTACAACGACCCGATTCGTTAGGCCGATTCGGTAAATTTGGCGGCAAGTACGTCCCTGAAACTTTAATGTACGCACTCAGCGAGCTTGAGGTTGCGTTCCATTCCCTTCATGCTGATGAAGATTTTCAGGTTTTTCCATCTATATTATTTTCTTTGTTGGGGGCTTTTCGAGAAGTCATTCACTGGATTTAATTTCCTCTGATAGGCTTAATTTTTCCATTTTCACACACCATTTTTGTGCGGTAGAGGAATGAATTGTTGAACATTGCATTGGTGATTGCTGTTTTGATGCATTGTATTTGAAATTAGCTTGCACTTTGACGTGTCATTCTATCTGTTAAATCTTGTTTGTCTTGTGCTACTCTCAACTTTGGATGTTAACTTTCGTTTATGCTATTGCTGTGAGCTATGAAACAGATTATTTAGGAATAGAATTGGGTTTGCGCAAATTAATCAGTGCACTCTGTAATCACTGCTTATCATGCTTTAAGTATAATTTTATATATGTTTGCATTAGTTTCCAAGATATATTATAAATTTTTATTAACATTACACGATCATGTTAGGAATCTTCTCCCCTCCCCTCCTCTCCCCTCCCCCCCCCAAACCAACACAAACAAAAACAAAAGAAAACCCACACCCACATACGAGCATCTATTCTCTAAGTCCTTGTCAAATGTCTACATTCAACAGCCACACACACACACACACACACGTAGTTATCTGAAACAAGTGATGGAAATCTTCTGAGATATATATTTGAAATTGCAGAGGGAACTTGATGGGATTTTGAAAGACTATGTGGGTAGGGAGAATCCTCTTTATTTTGCGGAGAGGTTGACAGAGCATTACAGGCGTCCTAATGGTGAAGGGCCTCACATTTATCTGAAGAGGGAAGATCTTAACCACACTGGGGCTCACAAAATTAACAATGCTGTTGCCCAAGCTTTGCTTGCCAAGCGGTTGGGCAAAAACCGCATTATTGCTGAAACTGGAGCTGGTCAGCATGGAGTTGCGACTGCAACTGTATGTGCTAGATTCGGGTTAGAATGCATAATTTACATGGGTGCACAAGATATGGAAAGGCAGGCACTTAATGTCTTCAGGATGCGTCTTCTTGGAGCAGAGGTACGTTAAACATAGTTTTTATATCATTTTGTTTGGCTAATACATCCGTTATTTAGTCTTTAGTAGAGAGAAGTATAAGGGATGCTCTGAAGTTGTTCATATGAGTAATAGTTGATCTTTTAAAAAGATTATAGAGTGCCTGATTATCAATCATTATCCTCCAAGATTAAGCTGCGGCTTTTGATATTGAATTATGCACCTTGGCATGTGGAAAAATGTGTTTTCATGCAACCTAGTTGCCAGAGATTGACTTCAAAGTTTAAATTACTTCTTATTGTAACAATTCTAAGCGTGTGGTCAGTTCATTCGCCTTGCTAATAGGGTGATTCTATGATGTAGGTAAGAGCAGTCCATTCTGGGACAGCTACACTGAAGGATGCTACGTCAGAAGCTATAAGGGA
This sequence comes from Erythrophleum ivorense, assembly GCA_026724425.1. NCBI lineage: Eukaryota > Viridiplantae > Streptophyta > Magnoliopsida > Fabales > Fabaceae > Erythrophleum > Erythrophleum ivorense. The sequence continues at coordinate 3,038,565 of JAIUCV010000034.1, read as the reverse complement.
TTGGGTGACTAATGTGGAGACAACTCATTATATTTTGGGTTCTGTTGCGGGGCCACATCCATATCCTATGATGGTAAGAGAGTTCCATGCAGTAATTGGCAAGGAAACCAGAAAACAGGCTTTGGAAAAATGGGGAGGGAAACCGGATGTGCTGGTTGCATGTGTTGGTGGAGGTTCAAATGCTATGGGACTTTTCAATGAATTTGTTGATGACAAAGATGTTAGGCTGATCGGTGTGGAAGCTGCTGGGTTTGGCCTTGACAGTGGCAAGCATGCTGCTACATTATCAAAGGGAGAAGTTGGGATCTTACATGGGGCTATGAGCTATCTGCTGCAGGACGATGACGGGCAGATAGTTGAGCCTCATTCTATAAGTGCAGGGTGATTTATCTGATTGATATTTTGTTATCGCTTTACTTGTTTCTGCACAGACTCTGTTTGTTCTGATTGTGCCAATTTTTTCTTTCTTATAAAATAAAAAATTATGTGCAGCTTGGACTACCCTGGTGTCGGACCTGAACATAGCTATTTGAAAGATTTAGGACGTGCAGAATATCATAGTGTCACTGATGAAGAAGCATTGGAAGGTAGGGCTACCCTGACTTTTGCTTTATCTAACACAAAGACATATGTGTGAGTAATGTACGTCTCAAGTAGAAAGTGAAAATTGCATGGTTTTTGAAATTTTAGTTGTTTTGATTTGTGTTTTCTCTCTCCTCCCTTGGCTCTGGCATACACTATCACTTTGTGATTAACAAACTCAGAATGCTTATGTATCATTAGGTTATATGTTCTTGGGATGGTTAGAGAGGTCAATTATATATTAGATACTCAACATAGTTTCCACTTAGACTGTTGCAGTCTAAGTAGATTATATCTATCTGGTATGTTTAATAATATATCTTTTCTGAAGACAGATTCTTTTAGTATTTGCAACTACAGTTAGTTTATCACTCTGGGACTAATGATACTATGACGAACTTGAGGTCTCAAATTGTTACTAAAATTTTTGCTAGATTCTGGTAGTTTAAAATGTGTAGATCAAGTTGCTTTAAGTTGGTATCTTCTGGTGCCACAAGATCAGACTTTATGGCTTTATCATAGTGGCAAACTGGCAATTAGAGTCTTTTATGTGATGTCTTGTCTCCTGGATATGTGAAGGCTTGTATGTGTCGAGAAATTTTCGAAGCGGAACTCCCGAAGGATTAGGAGTTCATTATTATCTTCGTGTCATAGAGTTAATGTCGTCTAGGGGTCTTACAATTAGCTTTTGAAGTTTATCTTGAAGTTAATCTCTATTTTCAAAGTATTATATACAAAAGAAGAAAGGGTGCTGCCGCAGCGTTTGAGAGTCCGTGTGTTTGCAAGCCTTCCCATTCATCATATTTTTGTTTTACCCTACATTGCTATCACATGTAATTGCAATAATGTAAAGTCCTATTTTGGGTTCCCTTGGGAGTTGTATCGAGGACAAAACTTGGGTAAAGTTCTATAAGTATTTGTTATCAAATTTTTTAATAAAAACATAATATGTGAAAAAACTATTTTGAAAGACCTACTCATATAGAGGTGAGTTATAAGAAATATTCATGTGTCATATTATTATTAGGAAATCCATAGCAAACACCCAAAAACTAAGTTTTGTCCCTATATTTGTTAAGTAAGAAAGGACTTGCGATGCCACGTTGCTGGAAACATCTAGCCATTTGCCATTGTATGTGGCATCTATTTAGATACTTAATACATTCTTAAATTTTCTGTGCACAAATTGCAGACGATATAGTGGTGTATTTTATCAGATTTTGTTTTTCTGGCTCATTATTGTTTGTTGTTTTGTGTGCAGCTTTTAAGAGAGTTTCAAGACTTGAAGGCATAATCCCAGCTTTGGAGACATCTCATGCCTTGGCTTATCTGGAGAAGCTATGCCCGACCCTTCCGAACGGAGCCAAGGTTGTGGTTAACTTTAGCGGCCGAGGCGATAAAGATGTTCAAACTGCCATCAAGTATTTGAAAGTTTGAAGAGGGGTCATATTCTGCCATGACTTGATGATGCCTCCAGTGAAGGCCAACAAGCGTGGCTGCTGAATGGCTTCATCTTCATACTTACGAGTCAGCATCAGTTTAATTTTATGTAAAACAAAGTTCTGGTTTGAGAAAAAATTATACATATCTTGTATCTGTATAAATGCAAAAATAAAAATAAATAGAAAAAGAAAACAAAAAAAAAAGTGTAATTTACTGCTTGTAGGCCATTGTGCTGGCTTTGTTAATAAGGACTATGATTTCAAGCCTACTAATAAATGCTTACCAATTATGTTCTAAGCAATTTACATGTGTGTTTGGCTCCTCGTTTGACACAGGAGAACCACGTTCAGCAACTATGATTATGCAAAAGTAACTCTTTGGTGCTTCTGACGAAACCACGTTTGGAAAAAATGAAAGCTAAATCAAACACGCATGTTACTTTGCCTCTTTTGCCCTATTTGGTATATAGAATTATTAAATTTAGAAATAAAATAGAAATAAAGATGTAAATGTAATGGAATAATTAGGTTTGATATAATATAGAAAAAAATTAAAATGTCATTTTATTTATATTTTTAGTTGTATGAAAAAAAAATGATAGAAAATGACTTTTTGTATCTATTTAAAATAAGATTGGAATAGAAGAAAAGTAATAATAATAAGAATATAATGAATTTTATATTAATTAGATATAATCATTAATAATTAATATTGATTTGAATAGATCATTCTGGAATTTTATAAAATATGTACCAAATAAAATTATTCAATAATTTTTTTTTCTTCTAACATTAGAGTTGACACGAGTGGCTTCCATTATGAATCTAATGAATTGGATGAGGATCCTGCCATGTATCTCAAGTGATGCTGTCATTTTAGCTGTGTTTAGCTGTTTATGGGTAATTAAAAGTAAGTTTAATGATTAAGATGTCTACTACTTCTTTTTTTCCCAAGTCAAATTGAAAAAATTAACTTTCAATATTAAAATGTTATCATTTGATGTGATTTTTTTTAACCATTAATTTGCTCACAATTGAAATTGAGCGATGAAATTTAACTGACATGACAATATATCAGGTTTTCGCATGAGACGGTGATGATCTTGAGGAATTGGGTTGCTTTATCATTCTGGTTTGATAATGTTGTATTTGTTGGGGAAAAAAATGTTGGTGAACAATGTAGAGAGAGAGAGTAGAATTGTTTGTTTGGCCAGAAGAGGTTAAAAGGTCCTTATTTTTTGAAAAATATACCTGTTTTGAGAAAATGATTGTTTGGCAAAACTTCTGAAAAAAAATAAAAATTAGGGTGTTTCTAAGTTGCAGCAGAAGTATTTTTTTTTAAAATTTAGTTATATTATATCCCATATCTTTTTGTTTTAAAAATTAAGCTTAACTATTTTTTTAATTTTTTATTAAAAAGTTAACTTTCTATACAAAATATATTTTTTCCAAACGATAAAATAATTTAATTACTTTTATTATTATAAATTATAATTTTCTATTACAATTTAATATTAATTTAATTATTTTTACTATCATATTAAAAATAAAATTATAATTTCATATATGTATATCAAATTGTGCAAGGACTAGAATTCAATAGACTTTTAAGTTTAGGTCAGGAATGGTCTAACCCATGGGACAAGTCGAAGCTTGGCTTAATTTATTTGCATATAAATGTTGTTTTGTTTAAATTTAGAAAATAATTTTATTTTAAGCTCCTTTTTATTTTTTGATAAAATAAAATATTTTGAAAAATATTTATCTATCTTATTGCTGGTTTTATCAAAAAAAATTTATAAAATTTTTTTTTATTTGGTCCAAACGTAGTCTATAGTGGGTTTCAATAACAATATTAACCCATCGTCGGTAAATTGAAAATTGTTTCTTTTACTTATTTATAAAAATTTTTTTCCTTGAAGTAAAGTTTAGATTAGGGGAGGGGGGATTTTCTGATTTTTTTTAACAAAATAAACAAAAAAATTTTCCATAAAAATTTTTAATGAAACAAACAGAGTCTTGTCAATTTGATAATAAGTAATTTTTTTCCTAAGAAATAATACAAATATCAATTTATAATTAATTTTATACAAAATTTTATTTTTATCCCCTAAATTTGACTCAGCTTTCAATTATTATTCTTTTAATTTAACATAACGTTTCAATCCTATTCTAAATGTTAACATCGTCCAAAACTTGAGAAGAATGTCTACGTGTCACCTTGTTAAATCCTATATATAATTTTTTATGTTCCAAATCTAACTCAAACTGCTTAGTAGGACAAAGAGACAAAATTTCTTTCTCCTTCTCTCACAAAAGTAAGGGCATTTTTATTCAAGTAGTCATATTTGACTTATTTAAAAAGTTGAATTTACAGAGAGAAAAATGAAAAATTGATACAAAAGAAAACATAAAGAATAAAAATAAAAAAGATATATAATATAAAATTTTAAAATGAATAAATTAGTAGATTATTTTGTCACTTGACCCTGGCTAATCCCAAGCTAATACTTGACTTTAAGTTTAAATTTATTGGGCCAAAATATTAAATCCAAACCTAAAACTATGAAATTAAACCAAGTACCATGCGAATACCTCTACTACCTCTGAAGAAGTTATTTTTTATTAGAAATGAAGAAGGTCTATGTATAAGTTGATAACATATCGGAAACAACACAGAAACTAGCATTCATTTTTTATTTTTTTTTACAAGTTGGAAGAATAGAATAACCAATTCAAAGTCAATGCCGGTTGGCTCAATTAGTTGAAGGGGTTTATATTAAATCTTTGCATTCTCATATGTAAAGGTTTAAAATTTTCCTTTAACTAATAATCTTGCCTAGGGGTCAATTCTCTTCAAAGAAATTATTTTAAGTTCAAGAGCTAGTTGAGTAACTTCCTTTAAAGACTAAAGTTATTTTTGAAAGTATTTCTTTTAAGTTAAAACTCTATTTATCTTTTTTAAATCTTAAACATGTCACTCATCCCTGACCAATAATTTTAGACTAGTAAGGTGGATAGTTTATTTCTGGACTCTATCGATTCCAACATGAAAACAAAAATCTTATCCACAAAGACTTTTTCTTTTTTGGGTTGGGGCTTGAATAGCCTTAAAAACATTATCCACATCAGGCTTTGCAAATTGCAAGCTTAAAATGCTGCACAACAGCTTATGTGCATTTACACTCTTCAATTCTATTAGCTCCTAATAATGGCTATTTGGCCCATCTAGATTCTCACAGTAATGTGTTACTTCGGCTACTTAATTTGGTCCATGCAGATTGAAGCTTGTGGAACTTCATCAACGTCAGTTGGAGTTTTGCAGATACAGAGTATCAAAATCTCTATGAAACTGGTTCTCTCTCTCTCTCTCTCTCTCTCTCTCTCTATATATATATACATATATATACCCTCCCCCCAAAAACACCCACACCCACACCCACACGCCCCCATTCTCTATCGTTTTTTTCCTTCTTATTCCTCTTAGAAAACTCTAATCAAGCTCATATTCACATAAATGCTCGCTCTCTGGCTCAATAAGATGGTCGCTTCACTTCATTATGAAATAAGGAGTATTTTGGCCGCAACAAAGCCAAAACTACAATTATTTCTATAAGTTTTTGCCGATTCCTTTCGTGCTATAAGTTTTGTTATGTTTCACGTTAGGCAACTGTTAAATTTAAGATGATATTTAAATCTTAAGGGCATGTTTTGAATTGAGGGGAATAGAAGAAAGGAAAAAGGAAGAGAAATTTTAGTTTATTCATTTTCTTTTATTGTAATTTATCTAAATATTTTATTATTTTTTTAATCCATTTTCTTTGATTCAAACATATATTAGAAGAGAAATAAAAAATTAAATTTAAATGTAATTATAAAAAAAAATCCATCTTAAATTAGCCCCCCCTCCCCAAAAAAAAAAAAACAAAAAAAAAACTTCTATCTTTCCTTCATTCGCTGTTATCTAAAAATACCTCTAGGCTTCTTTACACAGCAAGTTAGTTTTTTAAATTGGTTTCTCTCTTGCCTCAAGCACCTGTTTTGTCTTTTTTCTTTCAAAAAGTAGCAAGATACTTATGGCTTCATCTTTAGCATTCTCCGAAAATAACCAAAACCACAAGGTCCACCGCAACATGCCCATATAGATATCACTGTAGCTGCTAAAGCCACAAAAAAGAGATCATGGGGGGTAAGAACCCTTTGATAACTCAAGGGTCACTTTTCCACGGGACACGCTCACATGGAAGGCCAAGGGTCAGTCAAAATTGCCTCAAAAGGCCAAAATACACAAAATTGTCTACTAGGCAGATAATAAAACCTCAAGTTGCATCACAAACATGGATAATAATATAATCTCAGGATCAAAACAAGGGCTTCAAACAGAAAATAGTCCTTGGATTATTAAAACTTTCTCACAATAAACAATGTTTCAAGAAATTGTCCTCAGAGGCTCGGACTATGTAAAGCAAAAACATTTATTTTTCCAACTTATGATAATTCCGAAACAGAGAACTCAAAAACCACTAACTGATAATATGTGTAATGATACTGTTTCTTCAGCAGGATTATTGTGATTGTTATTATTTACAAGTAGACACACAGCCAGATCATCCTAGTCTTAACAAAACCCAGCAGTCACATATCTCTTCTAACCAACTTCCTTGTCCCTGGCTTGAGATCATCAGGATATAAGGTTGCATGAGGAATTACCTTTAATTCCTCCACCCTATTGTTTTGCCTGCCAAAATGACAGAATGAGAAATTAGAATAATTATCCTCTCTAATTAAAAGAGGAAAAAAATAGAGACAAGTCTTAGTTAAAATTTCTAAGGTATTTGTCATCAGGTTCTCAAATAAAAAAAAAACAAATGGATTTTTTTTTTTCCAACTTAACACTATCTTATTGACTCCTTAAAAAAATTCCTTCACATTTCATAATTTTGAGTTTGGATCATCTCAATGTCCTTTTTCTCAATTTTTTGTTAATTTCGGAGAGAGATACACACAAAGTATGTGAGACCCACTTGAGTGATAGATCCCATTTGAATGTGCAAGGCCCATCTAAGTGATCTGTTCTACAAACTGCGTCTATATCTCTCCAAAATTGATAAGAAATTGAGAGAATTCAAACTCATAATATATTGAAAACTTGATAGCAAACACTTAATAATTGTACCTAAGTTTTTCTCACTAATAATAATAATAAAATTTAAAGAAAACCACATATTTAGCCTATTCAATATTTTACTGACTCACGTGCCTTTTCTCCCCCTCCTTTTACTTTCTTTTCCAAGGTCCCACAAAATAACTACAATTGCAACAGACAAATGCTGCCTCACTGTGAGGGTATAAACCAACGCATATTCTCAAGTCATTTGGTGTGGTCAATTTTCGAGCTAATTCATGCTGAAATTGACTTGAACTAGAAATACAGGACAATGGATTCAAAGTAATCACAGTTAGGTAGCAATCCAAAGTCCAACTACTACAAACCAAACGTTGGATCACCTAATCCCGGAATAGTTCCACCAAATAGGTAGTCAAGATATTCTGGAGCACATTGAGACCTAACTCTACACTATGAGCCCCACATTTTTCCCTTCTAAACTTAATAAATCAAAATTCTTCCACTCCAACCTTTCCTAAAAGAGAAAAAGCTTAACACTCCAAAGGGGGCTTCCATTCGTGAAAAAATAACAATGCCTTTTATAAAAAATTGTATTGAGGTTCCACCAGACGATCAGACAATGAATAGCTCTTCCCCTGCCCCCCCCCCCCCAAACAAACACAAAAAAAAAACCTCTCTTATTTTTGGTGAAAAAAATATTAGGAGGCAGATATGTTGTATAGCTTCATGCAGGGATCACCACAATTGATGAGTAGCTTTTTCCCTTATTAGCACATAACATGGCCAAAAGGCAAAATAGAAGGTTATCAAGCAATGAGACAACAATAATACAAAAATAAAAAAGAAATGCTTGACTAGAAAATACCTGTGAATACAAGAAGGTTCCAAGGATGGCGACAGCAGCTCCAAGGGCATTGATAGGCTGAACTGGTGTGCGGAAGATAATGATTGAAGAGACTATGACTGATATGCGTTTCATGGTGTTGCCAATGCTAAATGTCAAAGGAGAGATCTGATCCAGAGACATGTATGAGACCTGGTTGTACAGATGATAGAACACGCTCTGAGCTGCCACCCACCTATTGTGTTCAATTAACAGCCATACATTTTAGTTGTAAAATGGAAACGTGCATAAGCTTTCAGAACCAAAAGAAAAGAAAGGATAAGAACAACCAAAAACTCATAATCCAAAAGAAACACAAAAACTCAGGTCTTTCATTTTTTAATTTTTTGTTAGAAAATTCAACTTGATGCAACAAGAAGAGATAATATGACAAAAATAAAGTGTAATTGACAAAATCTTTGAAATTGTCTTCAAGATGAAGTTTTGAAAGGTTTATTCTCTAATTCCATCTATAGATATATGTAAAACGAGGTACTAAATCACATGGCCAAATGCTTCTTTACAGACAAGTTATGAGGTCCAGAAATTCTGATGCAGATATGATCATGTATTTCAGAGAAAAAATTATCCACCAGTTCTGACTGTAGAAGTTGAGAATTGGCAGAAATTCTAGCAAGCAATAAATGTACTCATAAATTGCATAAGATGAACTTCAAAAGTCAGTCCAGTTCATATTTTATCTTAAGTTTAAAGGAGAGAGCATTTATAATAATAAAGAATCAGCTAATAAATGAGGACAACAAGACGAGAGGATAAACTTTGCATTTAGAATCTCTTAGAACTCATGCCTGTCAATTCATTATAGGCATCCATCAGGAAGATTTCAAATATCTCTAGAAGGCATCCAACGTGGTTAAACATGAAGGTGGAGAAAAAAACTATGAGACTTTCAATCACAGAAGTTTAGGCAATATCAAATACTTATGTATTTCCTCACAATGACAAACAAGATATGTACATAATCTTATTTATAATATAGAAATAGATATTCACAAACATTAAGAAAAGCGTGACATTGTAAAAATACAAAGGGGAATATCAAAGTCAGCAGTCATCTTATTATTACCATATGAATTGGGGTCCGATTTGCGAGAGGGCTGTTTGCCATCCGGCTGCCCACATCTGTGGTCCCTCCACAGCAAATGCAAATGGCGTGAGAATTAGGAGAGACAACATTGACAAACAAGCGTAGTAGTTCATTCCACTGACAGACTTTCCCTTCATGCCCCTTTTTGAAAAAATATTCCGAAACACAAATGCCAAATTTGATATCATAGCGCCCATGAAACCTGCAGAAAAGAGTTCAGAGATAAATGTCAGCGCAGAAAGAACTACAAAAAGTGGGGGGTAAAAAAAAAAGTCCATTACAATTTCACAAATAGCTTCCTTTATTCAGATAATCACCCAAGAAAGTCACAGCAAATCACCCCTGCATTTAGTTGTTAAACTTCAAGCAAGCATATAGCCTTGAAAAGCTCAGTAAAGGCCAGTTTGCTAAAACAAAGGAAAACACCAGAGATTGACTTAGCATAATTAATTAGACACAATATATTTCTTGGTTTAATTCAAAGATCAATTTAGTTTTGTCTTACTATCTCCAACTTCAAATTGTTCTCAACAGTGGGATAAAAAAGAAACAGAATACAGTTAGCAAAATGTTCTTCAAAAGCAAAATTACTTCAATACCAGTCATATTGAAATTGAGCTCAGTCACAGCAGCAAGAGCACATCCGCCAATGATTGGAATCAAGGACAGATAGACTGGCACCGGGAAGGTCTCACCCAAAAGAATTCTAGAAACCAGGACACTGAATGCGGGCTCACCACTCTTGATGATGTGGGTGAATGAAACTGCAACTTTTGACATGCTAACGGTTGCCGCTACATGTCCTATTGTATGTGCAACAGCAACCTATAAGAAAAAAAAGAAAACACTAAGATCAGTATTCATTAGAAAATAAATCAATCAAGGAAAAGAAATACGAACTATTTAACATCAGTCAATGATCTTAGATTGTTGTCAAATCTTAAACTATTTAAGATCAATAGAAAGAGGGAAGCTATGGTGAATCTCTCTTCTGAAACCTAGAGTTTTCATCATTCATATACAAAAATATATGACTAAACTCCTCCAATTCAGCAACACGGTTTAGTTGGACTAAATTTTCACTTCTGGTTTCAAACCAATATCCAGGGAAAAATATAACATATTATCAAACAGATCATTGCTTTCTCCATATCCAAACAATTTTCTCAGGAAACAAACAAAAACCCAGTCACTTACCGGAAACAAAGTCTTCCAAAACTCAAGATCAGTCTTAGGCGCTTCAGCTATCCTCGTGGCCCAAGAGATCAACATCATAAGAGACCCACATGCAAGTGAGAGAGTGGAAGTAAGCCAAGGGTAGGGATATGCATTCAGAACCTTCTTGTTATAAATATTAAAGACCACATTCAGAGCCCACCATGTTGCAAAGTATATCCCAATTTTCACCTTCCCAGCTGCCTCTGATGGTGTGCTTGTTTCAATGTCTGATCGTTCTGCCTCGTACGCTTTACATGTGATCAAACGATGTTCTTGTTGGGGTTTCACTGAATCAAATTTCCCAGTAGAACAGAGGTACAAAGGTTTTTGCACAGAAACAAGAGATTTCAAGGGTTTTACTCTGGGAAGAGAAGGTGAAAACGAAGATATCTGAACTGGATTTGTATGTTTCTGCCGGAAAGTAGCATCAGAAGTAGAACCTCTGATCGCTACACTGGCTTGTTTCACAGAGCAAATCATTGTGTATAAAAATCTAAAATAAAAATCTGAAGTTTTGAACCAAACCCTTAATGGGTTGCTCAAATGTGATCAGATGAGGCAAACTCAAATCAGAAATCTCTTAGGGGTGGTGGGTTGGTATGAACTCAAGGACTTGAAGTTGAAGACACTTTATAGAAAGATCTGCGATCTGCCCCTTTGACCTAACGCCTCCGAAACTCATGAAAGGTTAAATAAAATTACTGAAAAAAATTAATTGACAAATTAAGCTAAGAAGAACAGAAAGAAAAGAAAAGAAAACAAAAGAAAGGGTTATTTGCCTGAGTCCATTTAACAATTTTCACTTATCTCGTGAGCAGGTTTGTTAAGTGACAATTAATATATTTAAGAAAGGATTATTTTAATCAAAAGTTAAAAAAAAAAGAAAAACAAAAACAAAAATCAGATCGAGAACAGGGAATCACTGAAAATTTTTCTTGTTTGCGTATAATAAGGAAAAGGGAGGTTGTGTGTTCGATGACGGGTTTGAAATCTACCGAGAAGGGCCCCTTGAGATCAGAGTCCAATGGGAGTCACCAAAATGTCACGTGCTTCCATCTTTTGCATTAAAGAAGGAGATCAACCACCCTCTTAAAAAGGATTCTAGGAATAATGATGTTTTTTCTAACCAATGCCTACCTGCCATTTCATCATATCTTTGAGTATATGATGATCATAAGATAACTTTCCAAAATTTGTAAATTAATTTTTAAAGTAGATAAAATACGAATTGACCTTTGTTTTAGATTCTCCGTAATCTAAATAATAATAATTTATTAAAAAAATAGCAATTATCACAGTTCTTCATTTAGAGTCTTGTAAACTACAAAAATTAGCATACAAAATTACGAACTTTAACATGCATTCATATTTTAGAAATTGTTATTATCAAATAAAAGTATTGTGAGTTATAGTATAATTAATCATTTACTCAAGTTTAAAAATTGTATTTACTTCTTATTATATTAAGTATTTAGTTTCTATATTTTTTATAAATAAATAAAAATATAAATTTATTGTATAATCTACATAGAAAAAAAAGCAATATCATACTTCAAATAAATTATAAAAATTGAAAGATGGTTTCAATGTTTGTCAATATATGTTAGTTTTATTTAATTTACCTCATTATCTTCTGTTATCATGTATTCTTATAATTTTTGTATACAATTACTAATTCTTAAAAAATCTATGTGTGGTACGTTGCACTTGAATTACTGTGCATTTTTTTTTTATATTATTGAAAAAAAATTTTCTTTTTGGCCACAATTTCTTTAGCCACAGTGAGGGAGTTTTTATTTTTGAAGATTTTGTCTTGAGTAAGCCTTATTTTCAAATGAATTAAAAAGTGTACTTCCTCACATCCAAATGTTATATTTAAAATTTTATTTTATTTATTTTCATAATGTTCTATAAAGAAAACAAAATTCAAGTTAATAAAAAAATTATTATTCAGATAAATATAGTTCAAGAGAAAATTCAGTAGAAAGGGAGAGATTTAGACAGACATAAAACTTTGGATCAAACAAATGAGATACATCATATGGAAATAAGTCAATTTTTGAGTCTATATATATTTCTTCACATTGCAAGACTTGATTTGGTTAACACCGTTGTTTGGTTTCTACATGAGTATTTGCTCAACATGTCAGTCAATAACAAAAGGCATTAACACTAATACATCTATAAAAGAATCATGTATTTTGTTACAAATTAAAGTTTGTCTCTTTTACTTGGTAAGTACTATATGCATATTCAATACAAGACAGTTCAACTTTTTGTAAACGTTGGACGAAACATCTAAAAATAAGTATATTAAAACCAGTAATGTTTTTTATATGTTTTAGCTAAAATTAAGTGACTATTCTGTATTTTTTTTTATTGCATTTCAGTTTGACAAAATCTTTTTTGTGTTTGGAGGATTAGTAAATATTACTTAAATTTCCTTGTTTGTATTATTTCCACCTCCATTAATCTTCTCTTCTTCAAAACCTCATTAACTAAAGGCATAATCTTTTGGAGTCGTGGGTTTACACCATTCTTAGCCTAAGATGCTCTTTTTAGAGGAAGACCGCAATTTTTATTTAAAGTTTGGATATCTATAGATGCATTAACAAGTTTGCGCGGCAAGTGAATGGCTACCCAAAATATATATTAGCAGCAGCTAAGTGGAAAAAGAAGAAATATACAAGAATGCCTGAATTGATTCTTTAGTCAAAAATATTTTGTTATATATATATATATATATAATCATTATCACTATCTAATCACCGATTCATTATATTAATAATTGATTATTATTATTTTTTGTGTAGTAGAGTATAATTAGCAAAGAAAAAACGTTTGTTTGATATTTTGGATATGTAATTCAACTACTTTTGCTCTCTTTACATATCTCTTTATCAATAATATGATGTAACACGGGTAGAAAAGAGAATAGGGAGTAATATTAAAACAAGAAAGAAGAGGGGGAGAAGATAGAAGAAAGGAAAGAGATGTAGAAGAAATAATGGGAGAAGAGAAAAAAGAGAGGAGAAGATGTAGATATTATGAAAATAATAATAATTATTCAATCAATAACAAGGTATATAATTCTAATTTGCTATGAATTATATATAGAGTTCATGAGATAACTACTAATAACAAATCCTAATTCTAATGAAAGATAACTTCTAATAATAAGAGATAAATATATAAATTCTAATCCTAATGAAAAGATAATTATTAAAGCGTAACAAAAAGATAACTAAGAATAATAACTAATAAAATAAAGTGATTTAAATATTAGTTTCTAATATTAATTCTAATGAAATATTATTTCTTATATTTATCTTTAACATATAATTTACAAATAAATAATAATAATAATAATAATTATTTTCTCATTTTGCATCATTCTTTCCTGGTTGGAGAAAACTTGGCCTTATGTTTTGATATACAAAAGCACTAAAATGATCCATTTTGGAGTCTCAGGTAGGATGAACACTACTATTTTAAGATATGATAAACAAGACAGTTTTGGGTTCACTAATATATTTAGAATGACAAATTCGATCGGGGGGAGCAGTTGAATTGGTTGATTCTAAACACAACATTCTATAACTTATGGTAGAATTTCAAATTGCTGGTCAGAATTGATTTCATGTCCCAAATTTACTTCCAATTTCTTTTCGTACCCTATGATGAAACCATTCTCAGTGATATTTGATGGGCAATTAAGGAAATCCACAATGATAATATCAGAATCAATTAAGATATCTTCCTCTAATATTTTGTACTTTTGACGACACTTTTCTTTCACTTTTAGCTCTTTTAAGTTTCTAACAGTCCTTTGTATACAAAGTTGATTGATGGCACTTGTAAATTTATCAAATTGATGATCCATATTTTTTTAAAAGTTATTGAAATTAGTTTGGATAGTTTAGACATTTTGTTTTAAGGATTTTACCAGTGCATGGCAATGTACTGTAGTCATGAAAGGCAATGAAAAGTGTGGTTGGAATTGTGAATAGGTTTTGATACCAAATTGATGTAACATAGTTAGAGAAGACAGTAGGAAGAGAAATTAGAACAAGAAAAAAAAAAGAAAAGAAGATAAAAGAAAAGTGAGAGATGTAAAAGAAATAAAAGGGAAGAGGAATAAGAGAGGGAGAGATGTAAATATTCTGAAAATACTTTCTATTATTTAATCAATAACTAAATACATAATCCTAATTTTCTATAGACTATATATAGAGTTCATGAGATAATTACTAATAACAAATCCTAATCCTAATAAAAAATAACTTTTAATAATAAAAGATAAATATATAAATTCTAATTCTAACAAAAATATAATTATTAAAGTGTAAAAAAAAGATAACTAAGAATAATAACTAATAAAATAAAGTAATTTAAATATTAGTTTCTAATATTAATTTTAATGAAATATTATTTCTTATATTTATCTTTAACCCATAATTTATAAATAATTAATAATAATTTTTTTTATTTTTACATTTTGCATCATAATCTCACATCTCTTACCTTGATTTATTTTGAATTATTCATAAAAATTTAAGAATTTATAATTATGAATTATTATAAAGATTAATAATTATGTTAAAAAAGTAACAATGTTATCATTCATGAAAATTTAAACATTCAAGCCAATCAACAAATAAAAAAAGGATTGAATTTATAAAACTTAACCGATTTTCATTTTAATTCGTATATATACGAAAATATTAGCATTTATTATTATGTAACTAAAAAGTTTATATAAAATAAAGTTATTGTCACCAAATGATAATTTTTTTTAGTAGACTTTATGTTTTTTTTTTGGTTGGTTGTCATCTAATGGTAATTTAAATAAAGAATAAATTTTTACCAAAATAAAAAAAAAAAGAAATATTTGTTAGAAGCATATATGAACTTGATGAACATGCACAACATCTTTCATTCTATTTTTTACTAAAATGATTACCGATTTCCAAGGATAAACATTTTTCAATCTCTCATTGGATTACTTAAGAGAAAAATTTGCTTTTTTTACCACATTTTAAAGATGAATTTAAATAAAACTGTTATTTAATTTAAAATTAATATTCATCCTAATGAACAGTAAATTAAAGAGAGAGATTTGAGAGAGTAATTATTGGCAAGAGGAAAAAAAATGAAAGATCAAATTGAAAATAGTTAATTTGTGAAATAATTTAATTTTTTAAGTCATATTTCACTACATAACAAAATAATTTTTAGCCATTAGATGATAATGTAATTAATGGTTAAATTATGGGTGTAAGAGTTAAAATCACATTAGATGTAGAATTAACAATTACTTATTCAATTGATATCTTATAATATCAATTTAATAAAACATAGCTTTTTAAAAATAAAATTTTTTTAATCTAATTTTTTTTATTAATAGCATTAATTTTAGATCTATTTTTTTAATCAATTTGAACCTTTTAATTTTGATTTGAGATTAAGACTTATTTTATAAAGCTGAAAATTGAAATGTAGATTTAAGACCCCAAAGGTACAATTCAAGAAACTCCAATTTGGAAAGCTTACCCACGGCCAACTATGTGGAGGAAGGAAAAGCTGCAATAGTTTAGGCATCATCAAATCATGGAAAAAAAAAAAAAAAGAATGGAGAGAAGATGATGAGGAAGGAAGGAGAAAAGTCAACTTCAACTAAAGAAAAATGGAAAAAGGAAGAAAAAGAAAAAAATTTGGATTTTCTAATAATTGCCTTAAAAATGTGAGGTAAAATATTTTTAGATCCAATAATAAGTGAAAAAAGATACTTTAAAAATTTAAGTTTGATAAAGATAATTTATTTGAGGGTTTTAAAATACAAAAGAATTTCACTAGGTATATGATAGATATTAAAGTAGTTATATAAGATAATTTTTAATCAAAAAAATTAATTAAAATTAATTTATTAATATTTTTTTTACTTAAGATAATTTATTTTGCATTAATAAATTATTTCAATTCTTTCAACTTTAATTCTAAATTTTCAAGAACCTATTTACAAAAAGTATGCATTATCATTAGGCAGGGGAAAAAAAAACTAACCCTACCATATGTTAATTGTCCATGCCTATACAAAACTCAGAAAATTTTAATTTCTAAGAAAAATAATTGATTTCATAGTTATCAAGAAATAAATTTCTTTTCACTTGATCCCAAAAAAAATTAAAAAATTAAACTAATACATAAATATGCAACTGGAATTCTTATTTGTTTTTTATTATGTAAGGTGAAACCATACAAATATTTTTTTTCTTTTTATTGGCATAAATGAAAAAAAAAAAGGAAACGATGCAAATCAAACTGTTTGGAAACTAAGTAAAAAATATTTACTATTAATCTCATCAAACTATTTATAGACAACGAACAAAAGAATACAAGAATTTATATATGGGATATTACATAATCAGATGCAAAATTTCGAAATACAAATAATCTCAAGTCTCTTGATCGTATTATTGCTAGCTAATCACGGTCATAGTTTTAAGAAAATAACATAAAGACGTTAAAAATAATTGCTATCTTGAACTAAAAGGCATAAACACTGATACATCTATAAAAAAGGCATATATTCTGTTGCAACTTAAAGAACTTGCATTGTAATATTGGATTGTAAGTTCCAGACACGTATTTAATACAAGACCACTCAATTTTTTAAAGACATTGAAGGAACAGAACATTCAGAAATAAGTATCTCAAAATCTCTCATAGCCTCCATGTTATGATTAAAACCAGCGGTGTTTTTGATATGTTCTAGTTGACGTCGAGCGGCTTCCCTTTGTTGTTCTAGCTGAAGTTGAGCAATCTCTCTGTGTTTTTGTTCCTTTATTACCCTCCAGTTTGACAGTGTCTTTTTCATTTCTTCAGGCTCAATAACTTTTGCTTGAATTTTCATCTCTGTATTATTACCCTCTTCCGTTAATCTCCTCTTCTTTGAAACTCCATTAACTGATGGCATAATCTTTTGGACTTGTGGCTTTACACCATTCTTAACGATAGATGCTCTCTTTTGCGGAAGACCTCCTCCTTCCTTTCATGATTTGGATATTCATTGATGCGGCTACAAGTTTGTGTGGCAAGCAAGTGGCTATTCTCCTGCGGAGAAAATTTGCAGAAACTATGCAGGGAATGAAAGTGATTACGTAGAGAAAGAAAGAAGTATACAAAGAAGTTTTAAAATCTGAAAAGGATTCTTTAAGGAATAGGCAATAAATAGTACTTTGTTGTGTAGTAGAGTTTGATTAGGAATTAATAACATATATTTAATTAGTAAAATTCTTTTACTTATCTCTTTATCAATAATCTTTACTCCATCATATCTCTTACTTCTATTTATTATACAATTATTTATAAAAATTTAATAACTTATTATTATTATTATTAGAAAAACTGATAACTATATTAAAAAATAACAATGAATTATCATTGATTAAAATTTAAAGATTATAGCCAGCCCAAAAAAAAAAGTATCCAATTTGTATAACTCAAATGATTTTGGTTTTACTTCTTACATGTAGAAAAATATTAGCATATATATATATATATATTATAAAATTAAAGAGTTTATATTTAATAAAAGTGTTGTAATCAAACGATAATTTTTTGGGTAGAGAATATATAGATATATATTGTTGACATCTAATCATAATTTTAATAAAGAATAAATTTTCGACCAAAAAATATTGTTAGAAGCACACATGCATGCACCTACATGAGTTTGATTATGCAAGATTTATTTTAATTTATTTTTCACTAAAATGGTTTGTGATGTCTAAGGCTAGAAATTCTCGCTATCTTGTTGAATTATCTAAGAGATTTTTTTTTTACTTTTTATAAATAATTTAAATAATACTGTTATTTACTTTAAAACTAATATAATAATTCATAATAATTGAATTATTTAATTTTTACAGTATTCAACAAGAAATTAAAGAGAGAGATTTGAGAGAGTAACTATTGACCGGGAGAAAAGTGAAAGCTTAGAGCAAAAATAATTGATTTGTTAAATAGTTTCACTCTTTTTTTTTTGGGTTTCTCAGTCATGCTTCATTACATAACAAAATAATTTTTATTCGCTAGATGATAATAGAATTAAAAAGCAAATATGAATGTAAGAGTTAAACGGGTGTCAATTAATCCTCCCAAAGCTCTATTAATTAGAAGATTTCAGATTTGGCCCCTCCCACTCCCCCCCCCACCCCAAAAGAGATTTTCAAAAAGATTGTAAGACTTTAAATAGATAATTATAGCTATTAGAGTTTTTCAATTAAGATTTTGATTGTAGAATGACTTTCTAATCCACATCCTTTTTAATTATTGAACGCATACAAATTTCAAGCTTTACAGGAGAATGGGAATTTCTTTTCTCATATGGAAATAAGTCAATTTTTGAATCTATATATAGTTCTTCACATAACAAGACTTGATTTGGTTGACACCGTTGTTTGGTTTCTACATGAGTATTTGTTCAACATGTCAGTCAATAACAAAAGGCATGAACACTAATACATCTAAAAAAGAATCATGTATTTTGTTACAATTTGAAGTTTGTCTCTTAATATTTGATAAGTACTATATACATTTTCAATACAAGATAGTTCAACAGTTTGAGAACGTTGGATGAAACATCTAAAAATAAGTATATTAAGACCAGTAATGTTCTTGATATGTTTTAGTTAAAATCAAGTGACTTTTCTGTGTTTTTGTATTTTTATTGCATTTCAGTTTGACAAAATCTTTTTTTGTCTTTGCAAGCTCAATAAATATTTCTTAAATTTCCTTATTTGTATTATTTCCCTCCTCTGTTACTCTTTTCTTCTTCGAAACCTCATTAACTAAAGGCATAATCATTTGGAGTCATGGGTTTACACCATTCTTAGCCTAAGATGCTATGTTTAGAGGAAGACCCCAATTTTCATTTAAGGTTTGGATATCTATGTGGGACGTTGCATGCAAAACGTAGAAACAAACCACAGTAGATCATGACAACAAACCGTGTTGACTTGCAACAACTCAATATGGTCCAAAAATCATGGGTTTCGTGCGATGAATCAGAACATGTAAGTCCTGCCTCTGCACATTGCATTTTCTTTGGCAAGGTGATGGAGTTGTCATTGAAAATTTTACCTATAAATACAAAGGTCCTCAAGCTTAGTTAACACATTATTTGAGCATAATGTCATCAACCAATGATAACCAAAGTTTGGAGACATCCCCTCAGATCTTCATACATACTAGGTTGTCCTTAAAAAAATAGATGAAAAGTAATGGCTAGAGGTATGCTTTTTATCCCTTATTTTATCATCTGGATATCATAAATGTTGTTTTGTATATCCTTCATTGCTAACAGTTTGGCATCAGAACAGTTAACACCTTTGCATTGCTGAATTTTCAAGCTTAAAAATATCAATTTTTTTGCTAATTTGGGTTAGTTTATATAATCATTTATTTATCAAAAATGAAATCCTTATGAAATTCTGATAAAAATAGACTCTTGAATAGTCCAAAATAGAGTTAAAAATTGCAAGAAGTGGGTCAGGTTGACTCAGTTGGAGGTCAGGACGAGCTGTACGATATATCATTTTAATGCTCTATCAAACGACATGTCATCTTAGGATAGCCTTAGTGCTAAGTTATGGACAAATGATATGTAGTTTTGCTTTATTACGTAAAACAATTCCAATGGCAATTGTGAGATTCAAACTCAAGTCCCTCAGCATCAACCTTAGTTGCTATATTACCATACTTCTTTGTTATTTATCATATGCAACATCTAATATATACATTATCTGGTTTCACTACATTTTGGATTAATATGTATATAGGCTTTCCTTTTATGGTTTACATATGTTTTTTTTTTGTTAATAAAAAATTTGTTATTATTTTTTGGTATTAAAAAATAACAAAATTTTTTTCTTTTGGGCCATTTGAGCCTAAATTTAAAAACCTTTTGGCGTTTCTTTTAAATAAATAATATATTGGGCCTAACTTTTGGATAATTTTTGGATAAAATATTTTGTAGGCTAAAATTATTATTTTGTGTGTAAATTTTTTTTAAAATTTTGAATAGAAATATTTTATTGGCCAATATTTAATTAAAAATTGATAATAATTTATTATGTTGGTGATTTATTTTGTCCAAAATAATTAAGCGTATTTTAGTTTGTCCAATTTTTGGTCAAATTGTTTTGGACAAAATTAATTTAATTTTGACAATATCTAGTTATTTATTTGTCAAAATAATCATAAAATTAATTTTATGCCTTAAAATTGCCTAAATCTTGAAAATTTAATTAATTTTAGGCCATTTTGGCATATTTAGGAATGTAAATTTATTTATAGTGTCATTTGAATTATGCCTAATTTTTGTTAATTAATTTTAGACAATATTTATGGCACATTTAGATAAATTTAAAAGGAGAGTATTAATTAATTAGGTTAGTCACTTTTTGTTGATTAATTGATTAATTATTCAAATTCTCATTATGTAATACTTGTTTATGCATTATATTAAAGTTATATTCAAGCACATAATTTTTTTAGATGTTATGTGATTTGTGTAATTTTCATTTAATTAAAGTTTAGTCACAACACCTTTAATTATTTTAGAATTATACATTAAATGTTATAATCATGTAAAGAAAAATGATATCAAATTATAATTAATTATATTTAATATGATAATCATTATCCTACAGGAATATTATCATATTTCATATGATTAATTAGGATGGAATAGTGAGTTTTTTCTTTTCTTGATTTAGCCATAAGACTTAAGAAAAGAATATAATTGACTAATTTTATCATTATTATATGAGTTTAATTAAATAAAATTTAGCTCACAGGTAGTTTTATTTGTTACTAAACTTATAGTTTGAATTGACATGTATCGCATTGGCATGACATGTCATTTAGTATATTTTTATTTGTCTCAAATTATTAACATAGCAAGTAAATATATGTAGCTTTTCAACATTTGAATATTTTTTATTTTTAAAATTTTAAATTAACTAGAGATGACAATAATATTTGGAAGGAGACAATACTTCTCCAATTAGAATGGATGGACATTGATGATGCAATCAGAAAAGATGAACTTTCTAAACCCACAGATACTAGTAGTGTATCAGTAGTAAACCTTTTATGAATGACGAGAGTGATCCAATCACCTCAGTATGATGTACATTAAGACTAAAATATCAGCTAGTATTCGTGGCTCTATCAGAGAGCATCAAAATGTTCGAAATGTGCTCAAGGCCATTGATGAACAATTCGAATCTTCCGATAAGGCGTTGGTAAGTACCCTGATAACAAAGTTATCATCTATGAAAGTTACTAGTGTAAAGGGTGTGCAAGAGCATATCACAAAGATAAGAGATGTAGTGGCTCAATTGAATACACTCGAGGTTGACATGTTAGTATCTTTCTTTATACACTACATCTTGAATTCTCTGCCATAACAATATAGGCCTTTTAAAATCTCCTACAACACACATAAGGAGAAATGGTCAATCAATAAACTTTTAACCATTTGCGTACAAGAAGAAGGAAGGCTCATAGCAGATATGGGTGAAAGTGCACATACAGTGACATAAGGAAAGAAGAAAAGAAAGGCCAAGACAAAAGGGAAGGATAAGGTTCTTATCCTTGAGAACAGTAAGAAAGAGTCTAGGTGTTTCTTCTATAAAAGAAGGGACATATGAAGACGAATTGTGTCAAATTCAAGGCTTGGTTTCAAAAGAAAGGTAACTCAATCTCATATTTTGTTATGAATATAATATGGTAGATGCTAGTAGCAACGCATGGTGGATTGATTCTGGATTAATAATTTACATCTCTAATACCTTGCAAGGCTTTCTAAACCAAAGAAAATCAGTGGGCAGTGAGCAACATATTTATTTAGGCAACAAGTTGGGCTCACTAGTAGAAGTTGTAAGAACTTGCAGATTAGTTCTTGATTCTGGTTTTGTTTTAAATTTGGAGAAGACATTTTATGTACTAAATTTCTCTAAAACTTGATTTCTATTCCAAACTTGTACTATTGGGATATTGTTTTGAATTTTTAAGTAATGAATTTTAAATTATTTTATAAATCTAATATTGTTGGTAATGGTACACATTGTAATGATCTATTCCAAATTCAATTAAGAGATAGTAACCTTTATGACTCAATGCATATTTTTAGTAGCATAGGTGTTAAGAGAAATATTACTAATAAATATTCTTCTATGTTATGGTACCATAGGCTTGGTCATATCTCAATAGAAAGAGTGAAAAGATTAGTAAAAAATAGAATACTCAGTACTTTTGACTTTATTACTTTTAACACTTGTGTAGACTGTATTAAAGAAAAGCAAACTTATAAGACCAAGATAAGTGTTAAGAGGAGTTTTAGTATATTAAAAATCATACATAAGGACATTTGTAGTTTAGATTTAGACTCTAGTAGTCAGAAATACTTCATCACATTTATTGAATTACTCACAATATATGTATTTCTATCTGTTGAATAATAAAAATGAGGTACTTGATGCCTTCTAAGTTTTTAAGGCAGAAGTAGAAAAATAATGTGATAAACAAATTAAAATAGTGAGATCAGATAGAAATAATAGATACATTGAAGATAGACAAGCACCAAGTCCATTTGCTAAGTTTCTTTAAGAGTATAGGATTGTTGCCCAATACACTATGCCTGGGTTACTTGACCAAAATGGTATAGCTGAAAGAAAAAATCAAACATTACTGGACATAATTGTTCGCCAGACAGCTTATTCCGCAAGTGCACGGGGCCGTGACAAAGTAGTATAAAAAGATTATCGTTCCCACGAGGACTGAAGTTGAATTTGATTGATCATTAAATTTATGTTTTAAACTAGGTTGAGCATTTCAATTGTATAGTGAAGATGAGTGTGAATAAAAGAGTTAGCTTTTCAAATGAATGTATAAATGAAGTTAAGAAATCCTGTTCGACTCCAAGCTTGTAAGGGATCTAGGATTATCTCTCCCCCTTTGTATCTCGTAGCACAAGAATAATCTCTTCTCACCAACAATTATCAACGACTATATACACTAGTCCTGGGAATCAATTACTACTTGTAAAAGCTCTCTCAAGTCCTAAACAAGTGTTTAATTCCCTTAGTTGTTCAAACTCTCTTATAACTAAAGAAGCTCTAATTCTAAGTTCAGACCCAAGTTTGACTACACAAGGTTAATGAGTGTATTTCTACCTCACCAACTAAACCATCCATTCAATACTTAAATTTCAAGTTCCTACATGATTTAACTCCAGTTCAGCACTCAAGCTAGCTCTCTCAAGCGTCACTCAAGCAAACACACAACTGATTATTGGCCAATCAACCAGAAGCATTACAGATGAAGTAAAATCAGCACATATATATCATTAATCACTGGAGGTGAAAGAGAGTCAGATGTTACTCCATACAAGGGTTTAAGATAATCCTAGAACAAATATCTAGCTACTCATATTTAGCTACAAGTTGACAAAAAACTTTGAGATCAAACCCATAACAGAAGACAAGCAAAGGAGAGGGAGAGGATCAGAAAAACCAATGGAAATGACTTCAAATCTTCTTGAAACTTCAATCCTTGGCTCTAACCACTCTTCACCCTCCAAACCCTAGCACACCAGCTCCCAAATACTGCCCAGAAGTCGAAGAGAGCTTCTCCTCGTCGAAATTGTGAATATAACCAGCCCTAGATTTCTTCAGACCTCAAAACGCAGTGTTTCAGTAAACATTAGTTCGCCGCGGCTAACATATTATTTGCCGCGGCGAAATGCTCTCGGGCGCGTGCAGCTTTTTAGAACGACAAATTGGCCGCGGCGAATATCTCTCTGCTTGCTCCTTCCTCCACGTAACAATTGGCCGCGGCTAACTAACTAATTGGCCGCGGCGAACATCTTTGTATTCAGCAATTAACTTTGAAATCCAACTATATCTGCAAAAAGAATGGAATTATAAATACATCAAAATATTCCTAAACTAAGGTCAAAATTTGCATAATTTACTAAAATTGAATCAGTTAAGCTCAGGTATCAAAAATGTGCATTTTCCTATTTTGAGTATACTTCATATACAAAAATACACCAAAAGTCAATCCCAGCTGAAGGAAAATGCACTGAAAAAGGCATGCATTTAGAGAGGTTATCAATAATGAGAAGCATGTTAGCTAACTCTAAACTTTCTAAATCCTTATAGACTGAATCCTTTAAAATAGTTGTGTATATTTTTTACTGGGTTTTAACCAATGTTATTGAAAAGACATCATTTGAGTTATTCAAAAGTTGAAAACCAAGTTTAAGACATATGTGCATTTGGGGATGGCCATCTAAGGTTAGGGTTTACAATCCACAAGAGAAGAAGTTAGACCCTAGGACCATTAGTGGCTACTTTATTAGATATACTGAAAGGTCTAAGGGCTACAGATTTTATTATCCATCTCATAACATTAGGATTGTGGAATCAAGGAATGTAAAATTTCTTGAGAATGACTTAACTAGTGAGAGTAATTAGACTTAAAACTTAGGTTTTGAAAATGATCAGCCTAATATTCAAACTGTTACATCAAGTAATAGATTGATTGTAATAATGCCCTTCAAGTCCAAACAAGCATTGAATAACTAATCGTTTAGGATCTACAACTTATTGATTTGGTTAATGAACAACTTCTAGGGACAACTGAATAAATAGTTGAACAACGTGCTCCCCAAGAGAACATTGAGTCAATATTAAGAAAATCAACTAGGACGAGGAGGTAAGCAATTCTCAGTGATTATGCTGTGTATTTATAAGAATTTGACTATAACATAAGAGCTGAAAATGATTCTGAGACATTTTTACAAGCTATCAGTTACAGAAAATCTAAACTATGGCACAATGCCATAAAGGAAGAGATGGATTCTATAACGTTTAATAGAGTTTGGGATCTTATCGAGTTGCCAAATGATTCTAGGGCCATTGTATGTAAATGGGTTTATAAGACGAAAATAGACTTATTAGGCAATATTGAAAGATAGAAGACAAGACTCGTAGATAAGGGATTCACTTAAAAAAGAAGGAATTGATTACATGAGAACTTTTTCTCCTGTATCTAAGAAAGATTCCCTTCATATAATAATGGTATTGGTTGCCCATTTTGACTTGGAACTGCATCAGATGGATGTGAAAATAACATTCCTCAATGGGGAACTAGAGGAGGAGGTATATATCAAAAACAACTTGAAGGATTCTTCTTTAGTGCTAGTGAACATTTGGTGTGTAAGCTTAAAACATCTATATATGGATTGAAAGAGGCTTCCTGCCAATAGTACTTAAAATTTTATGATATTATTTTATCATATGGATTTGTGGAGAATGTCATGGATCAATGTATATATCAGAAGGTCAGTGAAAGTAAAATTTGT
The DNA here is from genome assembly GCA_026724425.1 of Erythrophleum ivorense. NCBI lineage: Eukaryota > Viridiplantae > Streptophyta > Magnoliopsida > Fabales > Fabaceae > Erythrophleum > Erythrophleum ivorense. The sequence continues at coordinate 3,012,765 of JAIUCV010000034.1, read as the reverse complement.
TTCCTTCTGTTGTATATGGATGAAATATTACTTGCAACCAATGATAAAGTGTTACTATATAAGGTGAAATAATTCATCTCTAAGAATTTTGACATAAAGGATACGGGTGAGGTATGTTATATCATTAGCATAAAGATCCATAGAGATAGAACACAATGTATTTTGGGCCTGTCACAAGAAACCTATATTAATAAGGTATTAGAGAGATTTTAGATGAACTATTGATCACCAAGTGTAGCACCTATTGTAAACTATGACAGGTTCAATATGAACCAATGCTCGAAGAACGATTTAGAAAGGGAACAGATACATAACATTCCATATGCTTCTATTATCAAAAACCTTATCTATGCTCAGGTTTGCAAAAGACCTAACATTGCATTTGTAGTTTGAATGTTAGGTAAATATCAGAGTAATTTAGGTATAGATCATTGGAGAGCAGCAAAGAAGGTAATGAGATATCTTAAGGTTACTAAGAACTACATGTTGATGTATGGATGGATTGAGAACCTTTAGGTAGTTGGCTACTTAGATTTGGATTTCGTTGGATGCGTTGATTCACATAAATGAACATCAAGCTATATTTTCATGTTAGCCGATGGGGTCATATCTTGGAGGAGTGCAAAGCAGACATTGACTATTACTTTTACTATGGAGGTAGAGTTCATTTTTTGTTTTAAGGCAACTTTACATAGTTTTTAACTAAAGGGCTTTATATCTAGGCTTAGAATCATTGATATTATTTTTAGGCCATTGAAGATATATTATAATAACTCAGTTGCTATTTTTCTAAGTAAGAATAATAAAAATAAAAGTCGAAATAAGTATATCGACATTAAATACTTAGTCACTCAGGAACATGTCAAGGAAAATAAAGTTATCATTGAACACATTAGCACTGAGTTAATGATTGTTGATTCTTTAACAAAAGGCATGCTACCAGTAATGTTTAGGGATCATGTATCTAAAATGGGACTTGGTTCTACCTTGTGTTATTGATGTATATAGTGGTGATAATTCCTAATTATTTATGTTATTATGCATATTTTCTCTCAATAAAGATAATGTTAGCCTCCAATTATAGGGTAAATAATACTTTTAAAGAAAAAATAAATATACCTAGGATGAATAGCTTTATACTCAATTCTTACTTGAAAAATGATCATTTTTATCTTGACTTTGAGTATATTGATCACTAATCACACTTTGTTTTTGTTATAGGATGCATGTTTTAGAGAAAATTGAGTATTCTTAGGTGAAAGAGGCTTCAAAGTTGGTTTCTGCATTATTTTTGAAATCTTACCGCAGCTAAGATTTCATCATGCTGCAGCTGAAAGAGAAGAAATCAAAAGGCAGTGTGTTGGGTAACCTGCACGGCGATGAAACTCTAACCAGAAGCTGACTGGTCAAGTGAAGTTAAATCCACAGCGAGAACATGTTGAGCCGCGGCACAAAGTCACATAGAAGCCAATCTCGCCACAGCTCACCATAATCAGGGCGCAGAGTATATTCACTCAGAACTCAACCTAGTCGCGGCGCGAAATGCTGAGCCGCAATGCAAAATGGATTAACTGAACACAACATTTTCTTTACAGAGTTTTTGAGGGTTTCTGGCTTCATATGCGAGGGGAATGGAAAGCAGCTGTCATTCTGGGTTATATTTGCTTTGTTCCAAGTGTGTGGAGGTTAGAGAGAGCTAAGAAGGCATCTTGGAGAAGAGGGAAGCTAGGGATTGAAGAGTGAAGCTGAAACAAGCTTCATTTATGAGTTTCTTCTTCCTTTCTTTTGTTCTTTTGATTATTTCTGATGTATTTGACTTTTACTTCAAGTTTACCTCTAATTTGCATAATCATATATAGCTAAACTCTTTAATCTAGGATTATTAGGAACTCTTGTGTGGATTAATGATTGTTCTTCACTCTAACTTTGTAATCAATGGTTAATATCTGTTCATTCAACTCCATGCTTCATGCTCTCTACCTGATTGGCTAACATTTAGGGTGATTTGATACGTTGCTTGAACTTGGAAAAGGGAAAGAGATGTTAGATCAAGAGTTGAGTGGTGTGAGTACTTGAAACTTGCTAGAGTAGATAGATGGTTCAGTTAATGAGATATGAATATCCTCATTAGCCTCATATGGTCCAATTAGGTATTATGCTAGCAATTTGATCCCTATTAGTTTTATAAGGAATTATGAAATTGATTGGATAACCCTATATGAGATTTGGAAGAATACTTATAGGAATAAATGAACCTAGGCTAACATGTATCATCATTGAGAGCAAAGATTCTGAATGTTGAGCAATTAGTTATGAAATATAAGAGGAACTAATAATCCTAGATGCCACTAATCACCCGGAACATCCAAATAGTAATCTTGAGTTTTGTATAGCTTTTGATCCATAATCATTTCTTTTTAACACCAGCTATTAAAAATTGATTCGCTTGATTTAAGCTAGGGTGTGACTTTTAATACTTGACATTATTTTGATAACAAATTCTCAAGGGAACGATATTTTTTTATCACTATATTGCCTTCGCGATATGTATACTTATGTGTACGCTTCAAGGAAGCAACAAGTGCATATATCATTTGAAATAAAGCCTTTATTCATTCTAAGTTGTTTTCTCATTTTGCGTATACATTAAAATTTGAGAATAACAACATTAAAAGGATTCAGAATAACCATATGGCTTATTTATAAAGTTAATATATAGTAGATAAGGAAACAAAATGCATTATAATATATAGAAGGTATTACTCATTTGTAAAGGAATTATCGCTATGATTCGTGCATTTTGGTTTCAGTTAAATATTTGAATCTTAAAAAGCCATTATGAATAATGATTTTTGAACCAAGTGGGAGAATGTGAGACATTGCATGCAAAATATGAAAACATACCATGATAGATCATGGCAACAAATTACATTGGCTTGTGACAACTCAATGTGGTACAAAAATCATGGGTTTGGTGGGATAGATTAGAACATGCAAGTCTTACGTCTGCACATTGCATTTTCTTCAACAAAATGATGGAGTTGCCATTGAAAATTTTGCCTATAACTACAAAGGTCCCCAAGTTTAGTTAACACATTATCTGAGCATAACACCATCACCCAGTGATAACCAGAGCTTGGAGGCACCCCTTGAATCCTCATACTCACTAAGTTTCCGTTAGAAAAACAAAGGAAAGGCAATGGCTAGAGGTATGATTTTTATCCCTTATTTTATCATTTGGATACCATGAATGTTGTTTTGTATATCCTTGATTGCTAATAATCTATAGATGCGTCAACAAGTTTGCGCAGCAAGTGAATGGCTTCCCAAAATATATTAGAAGCAGCTAAGTAGAAAATGAGAAAATATACAAGAATGCCTAAATTGATTCTTTGGTCAATCATATTTTGGTTATATATATATATAATCATTATCACTATCTAATCATTCATTTATTATATTAATAAATGATTATTTTTTTTTGTAGTAGAATATAATTAGCAAAGAAAAACATTTGTTTGATATGTTGGATATGTAAGTCAACTACTTTAACTCTCTTTACTTATCTCTTTATCAATAATCATTACCCTCTCACATTTCTTACCTTTATTTATTTTGAATTATTCATAGAAATTTAAGAATTTATAATTATGAATCATTATAAAGGTTAATAATTATGTTACAAAAGTAACAATGTTATCATTCATGAAAATTTAAACATTCAAACCAACCAAAAAGTAAAAAAAGAATTGAATTTATAAAACTTAACTGATTTTCATTTTAATTTGTATATATATGAAAATATTAGCATTTATTATCATATAACTAACAAGTATATATTACATAAAGTTGTTGTCATCAAATGAATATTTTTTTTAGTAGACTTTATGTTTTTTTTTTGGTTGGTTGTCATCTAATGGTAATTTAAATAAAGAATAAATTTTTACCAAAATTAAAAAAAGAACTATTTGTTAGAAGTACATATGAACTTGATGAGCACGCACAACATCTTTCATTTTATTTTTCACTAAAATAATTATCGATTTCCAAGGATAAAAATTTTTCATTGTCTCATTGAATTATTTAAGAGAAAAATTTACTTTTTTACCACATTTTAAAAATGAATTTAAATAAAACTATTATTTAATTTAAATTTAATACTGATCATAATGAATAGTAAATTAAAGAGAGAGATGTGAGAGAGTAATTATTGGCAAGAGAAAAAAAAGTAAAAAATCAGATTGAATAATTTAATTTTTTTAAAATTATATTTCACTACAAAACAAAATAATTTTTAGCCATTAGTTGATAATGTAATTAATGGTTAGATTATGGGTGCAACACATTAGATATAGAATTAACAATTATTTATTCAATTGATACCTTATAATATCAATTTAATAAAACACAATTTCATAATAATAAAAATTTTAATTTTAATCTAATTTTTTATTAATAGTATTAATTTTAGATATATATATTTTTATCAATTTAAACCTTTTAAATTCAAATTGAGCTTAAAACTCATTTTATAAAGCTGAAAATTGAAGTATAGGTTTCACACCCAAGAGGCACAATTCAAGAAATTCCAATTTGGAAAGCTTACCCATGGCCTCCTATATGGGGGAAGGAAAAGCTGCAACAGTTTAGGCATCCTCAAATCATGGAAAAAAGAAGAAGAACGGAGGGAAGATGATGAAGAAGCAAGGAGAAAAGTCTACTTCAACTAAAGAAAAATGGAAAAGGAAGAAAAAGAAAAAAAATTGGATTTTCTAATAATTGCGTTAAAAATGTAAGGTAAAATATTTTTAGATCCAATAATAAGTGAAATAAAGATCCTTTAAAAATTTAAGTTTAATAAAGATAGTTTGTTTGAGAGTTTTGAAATATAAAAGAATTTCACTAAGCATAAGATAGATGTTAAAGTAGTTATATAAGATTTGTATTATAAAAAAAAAAAGTAGTTATATAAGATAATTTTTAATCTAAAAAATTAATTAAAATTAATTAATTAATTTTTTTACTTAAGATAATTTATTTTGCATTAATAAATTATTTCAAAATTTTTAACTTTAATTCTAAATTTTCAAGAACGTATTGACAAAAATTATGGTTATTACACGGATTATCATTGGGTGGAAAAAAAAAAACCAATACTACCCTATGTTAATTGTTCATGCCTATACAAAACTCAGAAAATCTTGATTTTTAAGCAAAATAATTAATTTCATAGTTATCAAGAAATAAATTTCTCGTTAATTGATCCCAAAAAAAATTAACAAATTAAACTAATATATAAATATGCAACTGGAATTCTTAATTGTTTTTTATTATGTACGGTGAAACAACACAAATACTTTTTTCTTTTTATTGGCATAAATGAATAAAAAAGGGAATGATACAAATTAACTGTTTGGAAACTAAGTAAAACATATTTACTATTAATCTCATTGAACTATTTATAAACAACGAACAAAAGAATACAAGAATTTATATATGGGATATTACGTACATAAGCAGATGGAAAATTTTGAAATACGAATAATCTCAAGTCTCTGGATCGTATTATTGCTAGCTAATCACGATCACAGTTTTAAGAAAATAACATAAAGACGTTAAAAATAATTGCTATCTTGAACTCAAAGGCATAAACACTGATACATTTATAAAAAAAAAGGCATGTATTCTGTTGCAACTTAAAGAACTTGCATTGTAATATTTGATTGCAAGTTCCAGACACGTATTTAACACAAGACCACTCAATTTTTTAAAGACATTGAAGGAACAGAACATTCAGAAATAAGTATCTCAAAATCTCTCATAGCCTCCATGTTATGATTAAAACCAGCGGTGTTTTTGATATGTTCTAGTTGACGTCGAGCGGCTTCCCTTTGTTGTTCTAGCTGAAGTCGAGCAATCTCTCTGTGTTTTTGTTCCTTTATTACCCTCCAGTTTGACAGTGTCTTTTTCATTTCTTCAGGCTCAATAACTTTTGCTTGAATTTTCATCTCTGCATTATTACCCTCTTCCGTTAATCTTCTCTTCTTTGAAACTCCATTAACTGATGGCATAATCTTTTGGACTTGTGGCTTTACACCATTCTTAGCGATAGATGCTCTCTTTTGCGGAAGACTCCTCCTTCCTTGTATGATTTGGATATTCATTGGTGCGGCTACAAGTTGGTGTGGCAAGCAAGTGGCTCTTCTCCTGCGGAGAAAATTTGCAGAAACTATGCAGGGAATGAAAGTGATTACGTAGAGAAAGAAAGAAGTATTATATGCAAAGAAGTTTTTAAATCTGAAATGGATTCTTTAAGGAATGGGCAATAAATAGTACTTTGCTGTGTAGTAGAGTTTGATTAGGAATTAATAACATATAACTAATTAGTAAAATTCTTTTACTTATCTCTTTATCAATAATCTTTACTCCATCATATCTCTTACTTTTATTTATTATACAATTATTTATAAAAATTTAATAACTTATTATTATTATTATTATTATTATTATTATTATTATTATTATTATAAAAACTGATAACTATATTAAAAATAACAATGAATTATCATTGATTAAAATTTAAATATTATAGCCAGCCCAAAAAAAAAGTATCCAATTTGTATAACTCAAATGATTTTCGTCTTACTTCTTACATGTACAAAAATATTAGCACATATATATATATTATTATAAAATTAAAGAATTTATATTTAATAAAATTGTTGTAATCAAATGCTAATTTTTTTTGGATAGAGAATATATACATATATATATATTGTTGACATCTAATCATAATTTAAATAAAGAATACATTTTCCACAAAAAAAAAATTGTTAGAAGCGCACATGCATGCTCCTACACGAGCTTGAGTATGCAAGATTTATTTTAATTTATTTTTCATTAAAATGATTGGTGATGTCTAAGGCTAGAAATTCCGCACTATCTTGTTGGATTATTTAAGAGAAATTTTTTTTTGACTTTTTATGAATAATTTAAATAATGCGTTATTTACTTTAAAATTAATATAATAATTCATAATAATTGAATTATTTAATTTTTACAGTATTCAACAATAAATTAAAGAGGCAAATTTGAGAGAGTAATTATTGACAGAGAGAAAAGTGAAAGCTTAGAGCAAAAATAATTGATTTGTTAAATAGTTTCACTTTTTTTTTGGGGGGTTTCTTAGTCATGCTTCATTACATAACAAAATTTTTACTCACTAGATGATAATACATAATAGAATTAATAAACAAATATGAATGTAAGAGTTAACCTGATGTCAATTAATCCTCCCAAAGCTCTATTAATTAGAAGATTTTTAGAATCCCCCCCCCCCCAAAAAAAGGAAAAAAGAGATTTTCAAAAAGATTGTAAGACTTTAAATAGATAATTATAGCTATTAGAGTTTCTACGTTAAGATTTTGATTGTGGAATGACTTTTTAATCCATAGCTTTTTTAATTATTGAACGATACAAATTTCAAGCTTTACAGGAGAATGGGAATTTCTTTTCTCATTTTTATAAGGGATAAATATTACTTACAATTTTTAAATCTTTCAATAAAACTGTGACATGCGAATTTTTTTAAGAGAAAAATTTTATAATATAATCTTAAATTATAAAAAATCCACATATTCTTTTTAAAAAGTTTCTAATAAACATATAAAGAAGTTCACATAAATCTTGTTCTTTCATAAATAAAACTCATTAACAGAGCTCCTTTTATTTTTCTTATCAATTTTGTCCTTTTTATTTGATATATTGCATAGTTCTCCTTAAGTCACACATCAGGTGTTAATCATCCATGCCTGTACAGAACTCAAAAGTTAAAATTTTAAAAAATATCAATTATCATCAGTACCCTCTTCCCTGTTCACTAGACCGAATCTCTTTTTCTTTTTCACAGTAACAGAAATAAAACAAAACAAAAACAATATAATCCAATTTGATTCTGTTTTAATTTTAATATTTTTAAAATAAATAATTTTAGGTTTTTTTTAGAACAAATTTTGAGAACAAAAATTAAAAAATTTATTTGAATCATTGTTCTGAAAAATTGCTGTTTTTTGTTTTTTTGTTTTCCTGATTTTACAGAATAAAAATGAACAAAACATCTAAAAAATGTTTTGATTTTTTTATTTTTGAAAACACAATTATGTTTTTATATTTTATAAAATATTTTTTAAAAACATATTATCAAACAAGTTTTTTTATTTTTTATTCTTAAAAACAAAAAATTATTTTAAAAACAAGAAATCAAACATACCTATAATTATAAGAGCAAATAATTTTGATCTTATTAATGTTTGCTATAGTTGCTTAAAAGACCTATAGTAGAGAATCTGGCTAACTTTTGATAAATAGAGGATTCTCTGCAATAAGAGTGTAGTCAGAGTTTTAGAAGAAAGAAAGAAAGAGAGTGATTGAAGGCATAAGGTCTAGTAGAGGTCAATTGTGTGGAGCATACTTTCTTTTAGCCTCTCTCTCCTATTTCACCTCTCTTTCTTATTGCAGACGACTTTAAGTCATTATGGTCACTTCAAAATATTAATCATTAAACAAAATCATTGATTTCCATATCTATCAAAAAATAAGGTTTTTTGTGACCTGATCCAAAAATTAACTACCATAGCTCAAGATTCATGACTGTGATTAGCGCATAGACTAGGTTAATTTAGATTAACTCAAACTAACAAGCTCAAAGGAACATAACCTGGCCCTTAACCAAAATAAAGACAAAGAAAACTTAAAATTATACCATGCTTTCACAATGCCTGTTATTTCACAAATAAAATCATTTAGGAGTTGCTAACAAATTGGCAACACCACCCCTGAACTATGGACATATATAACCTAATACGTACAACCAATCACAACTAAGAATTTAATATTATCTGACCGATACTTAGTAACCACGATGTGATTGAGTCCTACATCACCAAACATCTTATAAGAAGCTTATTTAATATGTCTGAGAAGTAAGTTAAACTCGTAACACTTCACTTGCCTACTTGTTGAAATGTAAAAATGTAAAGTTAAGAAGTAAATATATTAACTTAGTGAGTATATAAATAACAAAATGCATAAAAAGAGAAATAATACAAGCATGAGAGTTTTCTTGTAAATGAATAAAAGTTAAACAAGAAAACAAAATAAAATTATATATATATCAGCTCATAAATATTTTGAAAGTTAAACAAATTCATTTAAGTAATAATAAATCTTCTTTGTTTTTGTAGGTTCAATAACTTTACTTGAATTTCCATTTTCGTATTATTTCCTTCCACCATAAATTTTCTCTTCTTTAGAACATCATTAATTGAAGAAGTAATCCTTTGGATTTAGGATTTTATACCTTTCTTAGCCTAAGATGCTCTCTTTAGAGGAAGACCCAAATTTCATTTAGGGTTTGGATTTCCATTGATGCATCTACAAGTTTGAGTGGCATGTAATGACTTCTTAAAGAAAATTGCAGTAGTTAAGTATAAAAAGAAGAAGTATATGAGAATGCCTAAATTGATTTATTAAGATTCTATTTTGTTGGATGCTTTATTCAGTGTAGATATAATACTAGAATTAGGGTTCCAAAATTACGCTTGTTTGGGTGGATATTTTGTTATTATTCCATTCAATCAGTAATCCCTATTCTATCTTTTATGAGAATAAAAAGTCCATCCAATGAATAATGGAATAATTGGGCATTCAAAGAAAGCATTCTTGAATATCTATTATACCCTTTGTCCTTTCAATTAAAAAATAAAAAATGAATATTTTTTATATTTTCTTGTATGATTGGTAATTCAAAAATTATTTTTTAATATTTAATAATAATATTGTTATTATTATTGGTAATTAATAATAATAATTTTATTATTCTTTTTTAATTATTGAACAAAATTATTATTTTATTACTGGTAATTTAAAAATATTGTATAAATTAAAAATTAAAAATTAATATTTTAATATTTTTATTAAAGATATGTATAAAATATTTTTACTAATTAAAATAATTAATAATTCATATTTTAATATATTTTTACACTATAAATATTATAATCATTTGATTATCTTTCCTTTCCACTCATGTATTATTCTCATTTAATCAAATAAAAAAATGGAACAAAATTTCCATTCTTTTCATGATATACCAAATATAATTATTCTATTCCATCAAAACCCATTTTCATTTTATTTTTATTCACATTTTTATTCCAACAAAATTTGTTCATAAACCAAACAAGGCCTAAAAGAAGTCAATTGTATTTTGTTATATTTTTATTACTTTTATAATATATGCATATATTATTACATATATATATATATTACTTATGTATTTTTATTACTCTCTTTACTTATCTCTTTATCAATAATCATTACCCTTTTACATCTCTTTGATTAATTGTAAATTATTTGTAGACCTTTAGGAATTTATAATTATGAATTATTTTAAAAATAAATTATTATGTTAAAAAAGTAACAATGTTATCATTGATGAAATTTTAAACATTCAAACAAACCAAAAAGAAAAAAAATTCAATTTATAAAACTTAACTACTTTTTGTTTTGATTCCAACATGTACAAAAATATTAGCGTGCCGCTTTTCTACTGCTCAGTGTTGCCAGCTCCCCTCCTTATATATATATATAATATTAAAATGTGTGGATGTTATGCTGTGCAGCACAAGAGCTACGTAGCACAAGAAATATTAGCATTTAGTGTTACAAAACTAAAGAGTTTATATTAAATAAAATGGTTGTCATCAAATGATAATGTTTTTGGGTAGACTTTGTTATGTTTTTTTGGTTGACATGTAACTATAATTTAAATAAAGAATAAATCTTTGCCAAAATAAAAAAGATATATTTGTTAGAAGCATCTATGAACATGAGTAGGATTTTTTTCATTCTATTTTTCACTCAAATGATTACTAGTGTCCAAAGGAAGAACTTTTTCATTGTTTCCCCGGATTACTTAAGAGAAAAATTTTCCTTTTTCATCAAATTTTTAAAAAATTTAAGTAAAACTATTATTTATTTTAAAATTAATATTCAGAATAATGAATAATAAATTAAAGTGAAAGATTTGATAGAGTAATTATTAGTGAGAGAAAAAGTAAAAGACTAGACTGAAAATATTTGATTTGTTCAATAATTTTATTTTTTGAGTCATGCTCCACTATAGAACAAAATAATTTTTAGCCAATAATATAATTAATGGCTAGATTATGGGTCCAAGAATTAAAATTATAGCAGGCATAGAATTAACAATTAACTAGTTAATTGATATCTTGTAATGCCAATTACATTAAACACAATCTCTAATAACCAAAGTTTTAATTTTAATTTTAATTTCATACCAACACCATTAATCTTAATGTCCTATCAACAGAACATCTAAAAATAAACATCTCAAAATCTCTTATGGCCTCCATGTTATGATTAAAACCGGTGGTGCTTTTTATCAGTTCTAGTTGAAATTGAGCGGCTTCTCTCCGTTTTGTATTTTTATTAGGAAGAATTATATTTAAGAATTTATAAATAAAAAAATTTATTTTTAAAGACTTGTTACTAATAGATTTAATTGTTTGTTATTAAAATCAGTGATAATTATCTAAAACAAATAGTAATATGTCTTTAAAAATAAATATTTTTATTTTTAGATTATTTATTATAATTTTTTTCTTTTATTATTCTCTAGTTTGACAGAGTCTTTTTTATTTCTTTAGACTTAATAACTTTTACTTTAATTTCCATTTTTTGTATTATTACTAGCGGTGTTCTTGATCAGTTCTAACTGAAGTTGAGTGGCTTCTTTCTATTTTTGCATTTTGATTGCTCTCTAATTTGACACAATCTTTTTCATTTCTTCATGCTGGATAACTTTTGCTTGAATTTCCATTTCTATATTACCACCCTCCTTCATTAATCTTCTCTTCTTCGAAATCCCATTAACCAAAGGCATAAGCTTTTGGACTCATGGTTTTACACTTTCTTAGCACAGGATGCTCTTCTTAGCGGAAGACTCCTACTTTCTTTTATGATTTGGATTTTCATTGATGCATCTACAAGTTTGTGTGGCAAGCAAATGGCTATTCTTTTGCGTGGAAAATTTGCAAAAACTATGTAGGAAAAGAAAGAAATTATGTAAAGAAAGAGAGAAATAGAAGTATACAAATAAGTTTTAAAGTCTTAAATTGATTCTTTAAAAAATAGGCAATAAATATTATTTTGTTGGCTAGTGGGGTTTGATTAGGAGTTAAAAACATATATCTAATAAGTCAAATACTTTTACTCTCTTTTACTTATCTCTATCAATATTCTCTCACATCTCTTACTTCAATTTATTATAAATTATTTATCAAAATTTAACATTTTATTATTCTTATTATTATTATAATAAAATGGATAATTATATTAAAAAAGAACAATGAATTATCAGTGATTGAAATTTAAACTTTAAAGCCAACCAGAAAAAATCCGTAAGTATTGAATTTGTAAAACTCAACTGATTTTTGTTTCACTTCCTACATGTACGAATATATTAGCATATAACATTAAAAAATTAAAGAATTTATATTAAATAAAATTGTTGTCATCAAATGATTTTTTTTTGGGTAGACTATATACATATTGATGACATCTAATCATAATTTAAATAAAGAATAATTTTTTGAAAAAAAATTTGTTAGAAGCGAACATCCATATGCAGGACTTATTTCATTCTATTTTTCACAAAAATAATTGATGATGCTCAAGGCTAGAAATTCTTCACTGTCTCGTTATGTTATTTAAGAGAATTTTATTTTTAAATGTTTATAAATAATTTAAATAATACTGTTATTTAATTTAAAAATAATATTTAGCTTTTACAGTATCAAATAGTAAATTGAAGGGGGAGATTTGAGAGAGAAATTATTGACTAAGGGAAGTGAAAGACTAGAGCAAAAATAGTCAATTAATAAATAGTTATAACTTTCCCCTGTTTAGTCATAATTCATTACATAACAAAATAATCTTTGTCCATTAGATGATTATAGAATTAATAAATGAATATGAATGTAAAAGTTAATCTAATGTTAATTAATCCCTTGGAAGCTCCTCTAATTAGATAATTTCAAATTTGACTCAAAAAATGAAAGATTTTTAGAAAGATTGTAGAATTTAAAATTGATGACTGCAATTACAGAAGTTTTTATAATGAGTAGATTCTATGCTCCCTGAGAATGAGAAGCACAAGGTGTTTTTACAATTTAGATTGTTCAAATTAAATTTAGATTGTCTACATTTTTATTATTTTGTTTTTTTAATTTGTTAATTTTTTATTTTGAACGTAAGAAAGTATAAAATAAAAATAAATTTTTAACTGTTAATTTTTTAAAAAATGATGATTGATAATAAAAAAATAACTGTTAATTTTTTTTTAAAAATGATGATTGATAATAAAAAATAAAAAATAAAAATTTTAAATTTGAACCACCCAAATTTCAACAAACGAGGATCACACAATGCTCCACATTGAGAAATCGAGTTCATTTTTTCAGTGTTAAGATTTTGATTGTGAAATGACTTTCTAATCCACATTTTTTTAATTGTTAAACGCTTACAAATCTCAAGCTTTATGAGAATGGGAATTTCCTTTCTTGTTTATGTAAAGGATAAATATTACTTGCAATTATTAAATGTTTCAATAAAACTGTGATGTGTGAAAATTTTAAGGAAATGGTTTAATAATATAATTTTAAATGATAAAAAATCTACATATTCTTATTAAAAATTTTTATAATAAACATATAAAGAAGTGCGAACAAAATTTTGCCCTTTTTAAGAAACAGAACACTTTAGTAGAGATGCTTTTATATTCCTTTTCAGTTATGTCAGCATTACTTCTTTTTCTTTGATATATAGCACAGTTTTTCGTAAGCGAGAGCTCCATGTGTTAATGGTCCATGCCTGTAGACAACTTAAATAAAAATTAAAAATAAATGTCAATTATCATAACTATCCTCCTCTACGTTCACTATTTGAAATTTCTGTTTTTCTTTTGAAGCAATAGAAATTAGAAGGAAAATAAAACATAACAGAAGCAAGATAACGGTCAGAGCCAATAATTCTTATCTCGTTGACGTTTGTTAGAGGCACTTCCAAGACAGAGCATGATAGAGAATCTTCCTAAGTGACTAGCTTTTGATAAACAGGGGATCTTTTATTAAGGTCTACAATAATTTTTATTTAAACTTTACCTTCTAATTATCCCATGACCTTATTGTTCTACCCCCTCACCCCATTGTAATAGTAGATCATCCCTACTGATGTTTAAATATAAAAATAGAATAAACGGTGATAACTCAATGACAGAGTGATTGAGAAAGATTGAGAAGAGCATTTAAGGGAGAAAGAGGAACAATAAAGAAAGATACAAAGTAGACTACGAACACTTCAAAAGAAATAGGCGCAACCTCTTTGAATTTGAGTAGACAGCATTTGGAAGATGTCATTCCTCTGACTGTCCAGGGTCCACCACCGTGTGAAGACTAAAGAGTCCCGAGCTAAGGCCGTCAATGCTGCTACTTCGAGTGGCAGTGGGCCCGGAATAGGTATCGCTGCTGGTCGGAGAATTTCGACTTCTCCGATATTACGGGCTCAGCCTGGCCTTGCCGGTCCTGCGCGTGGCGTTGGTGGTCCTGCTCCGCCGTCCTCTACCACCGATGCCACCTGGGCAATATCAAGCAGCGAGCCCGGTTGGGCCACCACTGCACCCATTCCCTGGTCCGTCGTCGCAGTTTGGGCAGAGACCTAGAGGGCCGCCCCCTCCACTGTTCCTGTCTATGGGCCACCTCGGCCAGGTGTGCCCCCTCCTTCAAACCCTCCGAATCAGCAACAGCGATAACTATTAACTAGGTGTGTCTCTGTTCTTTTTGTTAGTTTATATCTGTTAATTTATGAACATGGATGTCGAGGAGAGTTAGGAGACTTTGTACATTTTATGGCTTCCAGATATCTAGGCCAAGCGCGTTGTTTGAGTTTAGCAGGTCCTGATATAAAAGAAAATGTGATTGTTCCTAACATCATCCTCAGTTTAGTATAACTAGAATCAATCTTCCCATCAAAGTTCACATCAACAACCTTCACCATTTTCTCTGTTGTATTCATCCCAAGCCTTAGTCCAAATCCAGCTCCAACAACCTCTTTAACTTCTTATGCTTTCATATATATTCAGTGGACAGATACTTATGATGTTCCAGAAATATACTGAAATAAGATCCGATTCAGCCATACTTTTGTAAGCGAATAAAAATCTATTATTGATGGCTCATAGATTCAGTCTATGGATGCATAAGAATGCTTCTTAGCTTAATTGTCAGTTCTAGAGTCATAATTGATTCAGTTAGTTTTTGGTCTTTCAATTACAAAATATAGATTTGCTTGTTTGATTTATTGAATGGTTTCAATCACTATTTATTAGCTGGTAAATTTACTATCTTTGCTTCATTAGAAACTATTTTTCATCTTAGGCATATTTTTCTCTTATATTCATTTAGTTTAGGCACAATTTGTAACGGTATAAATCCCATTCTGGTTTTCTATAAACTAAACTTTAAAGATAGACCTCAACAGGAACACCCCAGAGTCAGGTGAATGTGGGAGATTAACTTCTAATTGTAAAACAAGCCAATGGAAATTTAATCATATGTGCCAGTAGGTAGGGTAACATGCCTCAGATCAAGTAGGTTCCCTGGGAAGACTGTTCACCCATTGCTCTATTCCAAATTACAATATAATAACTTGTACAACTCACATTCATATCAAATCACATTTGTTAGCAAAAAATTTTTTTTCCTGCGCCGGGGGGGGGGGGGGGGACTTTTGACAGAAACCCTGTTTCATAGATATAAAGATAAATCTAAAAATTGTGGTTAGCTGATGTATTGGCCTTCTTCCTTCATGCATTGTTACCCATATAATGTTGATCATTTTAAATTTTTTAATCAAATATGACAAAGTTGATAATTTAATATATACCAGGGGAATGATGGCAAATTATAATGCAATATTACTTGGTTAAACTTTCAAACTGTTCTCAAGGAAACATCTTGAAAATCAGAGTTGAGCAATTTAGTTTACAATTTATACTAGAAACATTTCCTTGGCTTGTAGGTTCTAGTCTTCAAAATACTGCACACTGCTATGAATTCAGAATATGAGTTTTTCTGTGCTTCTTTAAGATTCTAAATTAGTATTTTGTTTTTCTTTTATTGGCTTTGAGCTATGTTTTCGTTCCATCACAGTTGTCAAACATCCCATTTTAGACTAGCTACAATAGCTACTTTCCAGGCCTGGAAAATGTGAAATAAAAGTCACGAGATCTTGTATTGCACCTATGCATGAATCATGATACACATTTTGCACATGGCCAATGCCTCGTTTGTAATAATTGGCTTTATATAGTTATATTATGCAAAACTCCTTTACATATAATCTAAGCATAACAGAAACCCCGTTTCATGTTTTTAAAATTATGTAGACCTCTCTTTATATAATATAAATTTCCTATTATTTTATGATAAATTTTAAAATAAGGGAAGTCAAATATAATTCACTCTTCCAACAAGTTCTCTGAAATATTAGTAAATTATTTTCAATCACAAACTTCTATAGAGAAAATGTCTTCTCATTTTAGAAATTGTGCAAGATTCAAGATTGAGTACTAATAAAACTCTATATGGTGCATAGCATAGCCGTGCTATTTTTATTTAATTTTTTCTAGTGAACATCATTTACATGTTTGTTTTGCCTTACCTTGTAGTGGATTTTGCATTTTTTGTTTATTGACCTTTGAGGTCGCTGACTCCTCATATACTTGATCTCTAGTACTAAATAGAACACTTCAAAGTTATAGCGGCAGGCATTTTCTAGTTGATGCTATGAAAACTTGAACCATTAGCTTCTTGTGCACATTTTTAGAACCAGCTTTTACTTCGGAAGCAATATTTGCTTGGACTGCCATAAATCCTTCTAGTGATGGATTTGTTGATGCCTTGATGAGACCTTGTTAATTCTAAACAGTATCGCCTTTTAGAAGCAAATAAGTTATGGTATTGCTGCCTTAGTGTCAGACATCTAGATAGGTTGTGTAGATTGTTAAAAAAATTAATTTCAGATTTTCAGACTTAATATACTGATTTGTGGGTGTGAAGAACAGAATTGGCAACTCTTTTTTCTCTGTAACCACTTACATCTATTGTTATTTTGTTGCTGCTTTTCTTAGTATAATTAGTTACTTTCTTCAGGACTTAATAGTTTAACTTGAATGATTAGTGAGCATATTTAGCATATGAATGATGGGCAATTTCTATTAATGGACGTCTGCTTATTTTAACTTGTCATGGGTAAACAGGTTGAGTTCAATTTAGCTTTAATCATTAGTTTGAGCTTAAAAATTTAGAGTCAAATGGTGTAGCAGACAACTATGGCCTATGAAAGCTCATGGGAGGATTATAATTCCTCTTTATAATTATTAACTATTTTTGACAGTTAAGTTAGGTGAGAATTCGAAAATGCATGTAATGATGAAAAAAAAGATAGAGCTCTCCAAAATATTACCTTGTTGTGTTTCTTCTCATGACTATTATAGCTATTAGAAAGAGGGCAAATCCAGATAAAAACTATTTTTAGCCTAAATTAATATCACAATGGCTATTCTTTCTTCTAAATCAACCCAATTTCCATGGCTTAAAATCTAGAGCCAATTGCTGAAACTTTGCTTGATCTTGCATATCATAAAGATATGCAGCTAGTATTGTATATATACATTTGAATTTACTTAATTTTGTGTTAACTATTGTTGTTATTATGTATTTCTTTGGTTTTGGTAGGAACTTTAGAAGCAAGACTAATTACAATAGACGTAGGGAATAACTTTTTTTTTTTGTGGTCATGTATACTTGAGAAATTACCTATATGGCATCTTTCTTCTCTTATAATAAAGGTGAACATAAACAACTACTTTGGCCCAAAAAAAAAAAGAGAACAAAAGGAATGCTTTGCTTTTCTTCTTATTCAAGGAAGGAGCACATAAAATAACCCCAAATGGAAGCAATATATGTAATACAACAAACGTTGAACAATAAAAATGGAATAACTTTTTTCGTCATAGAATGTCACACCCCACTCCCCAAGAGAAGGGGTGACCAACACGGGGAACCCATACGGAGTTTTTAGCTACAGTTTGATTGATTATTCCATATTAGTAAATAATCTTTGGGAGGTCATATACCGAATAACTGTACAATAAGTGTAACCCTGCCTCATTGGATATATATATATATATATATATATATATATATAACTTCTTTCCTTTTGTGCACTAGCTTTTTATAGAAATTTTGGCAAAGTGTCCCTTGTAAATAAGACATCCCAAATTTCTACAAATAGCCATAATTCAACATAAACAACAATGGAGAGCTCCGCTCTCCTAAACTAGTCATCCAAAACATCAAAGAACCAAAATGAGGAAGGGGGAAACAAAACCTATAACCATTGGTCCTACTTTTGAAATACTTTACAATACACTTTTCTATCAATTACAACAAACAACCACACCACAAAAGAATAACCAAGCCCTCAACTCCAAAAAGGAGGCTCACCGCCACTACACCTTAGAACCTACGATGAGGGAGGCGGATCAGATCCTGTGACGCTATCTGAAAAAAAATTAAAATCAAAGGAGTGAGACAACTCAGTGAGGAAATAACATAATTTCTCATTCAAATCAAAGGTTGTAACTTAAAAAAAGTTAAAAATATATGTGTTGACCGTCAGACTTTACTAGTTAGCAAATCCTTGACTTATGGCATGCAAGACTACCTATCAAGGCCCTGAGTCTCGTGATACAATGACTTAAGGAAGGTTTTTCACAAGGTCAAGTAAGGTAGCGGCTACACCTCGTTGGTAGCTCCTTTCCCCTTATTTCACTTGGGAGGCTACACCTAACAAGCAGCTCCTTCTCTACCCTTTATACTTACACGTCATAACTTATATTTTTTGGGGGAGGCTACACCTCGTTGGCAGCTCATTACCCATTCCTTTCAGGTGGTTACTCCTAACGGGTAGCTCTTTCTCCACCTAGAACCCTTCAAAACACATAGCCAGGTTCCCACAAGGACTATAGCATGCACTTAAAGATAAGACACACACAAATCCATAATTCGCATTCATACATGTATATGTGTATATATATATATATCATTAGCCAAACCTTATTATTGTTGTTATTATTACTATTTTAAGCAAGGAATTTAAATTATAGGGGACAAAAATTAGCTCAAACAGCAATTAACTAAATCAAAAGAATATGAATGCATAATTTCATAATTATAAATAAGTAACCAAGTAAAACCCATTAACGAGAAATAAATAAAAATTTCTTCTCCCAATAAATCCCCCTCGAAACAATTCATTTTCCAAAAAAAAAAACAACACATGAATATATATATATGTATGTATATATATTACGACATATTATCCCACATGGAATGATTTGGAACATGGAATGATTTGGAACAAAGGTAACGATATCACAATCAATGGTAGTAATAAGCGGCTCGAAAATCTATTATTTACTCACAGACGGTGCCCCAAAATTAGTACGCTATTTGTTCCTCCTTGAAAGGTTAGCTTCCTCCACCGTCAATGGTCATAGAACTTCCTGGTACATCCAAACTTACCCAAATCACTACATAGATCACCATGATCATTCATTCATTTTTTTTGTTTAATCATATAATTCCATAATAGCTATCAACACATCCTATTCATTCTCTGAACCATACTCACATGCGTACAACGATCCCTTAACTTGAATCCTCTTACATAAATCTTGTTTCATAATTTAAGCTCATACATCACTCTTAAGGAGTAAAAATTAAGGATTTATACATATCCAACATAATTAGAAAGTCCCAAAATAAAATCCCCTTTTTCTTTGCCCTCCATCAGCCCGCCAAACAAAGAATGAAGGATCTCACTATCCTTCTCATTCCTTAGAGCAAGGATGGCCAGAAATGGAGGGGAATAGCCGAAATCCATGAGATAAGGAAGAACACCACAACAAAAATGGAGGAGAAGCGTGTGAGAGACAGAAGGCACTCACCTGGACCAACAGCACCACGGGCTCCTCTCCTTGCGTCATTGTGTTCGATCCAATAGTGGGGAAGCTTGGGATGATCTACACGACACCGGCGCTGGCCCTATGGTGGAGAAGAAACAATGACACTCAGGGGAAGGAAGCTCTGTATGCGCAGGGGAAGAAAGAGGAACAGTATGCAGAAGGGGAAAATGGCACAGGAGAAATGAAGACCCAGGGGAGAGAGAAAAGTAATATGTTAAAATAATAACCCCCTCCTGTTAATTTATCCAGTCATTACACAGAATATGGTTAAGAAATGAATATAGCTTACTTGAACTTTAGAATTGGTACTACCATGATTAAAGAGTTGAAGTAAAGAACAAATTCTCATAGTGTATTTATTTATAAAGTCTAGATGTTTTTCTCTTATTCATTCACGTTTCTCTCTAATTTGTTCTTGGCTATCCTGAGTCATTTATTGCCTTTCTTGAATTCCCAGAATTGGTTACAGTCACTATACATACCTGCCTGCAGTTTCAATCATTTTCTTTCTGCCTTCCTTTATTGTTCATTGGTTCCAGAAATATCATCAAGGTCATCAATATATATTACAGGTAAAATTACCATAGAAATTCTTTATTTTATTTGTATTTAAATTAAGGTTTTCTTTTTAAGCAAAAGTGTATTGGAAAACAAAACAAATCTGTTAAATGCTTTTCTATATTATACTGAATTTATGTTAATTGAAAACTTTGACACCAGAATAAATTATTTTAGTTTAAATCAGCTTTATTAATTGGACTAATGGAAATCTTTTAGTTTTCCTCCTAAAATAATAGGTTATCTTGTGCTCCAAATTATGGTATCTCACGTTTGTATAATCGTTGTAGAAAAAAAGAAGTATGCTTGATTTGTAAAACTATATTATAGAAGATTTATCACTTTTTAATGAGTGGATGATATGGACAATTTTATGATACTATTATAATTTATATACTTGCTCTTGCTATAAATTTAAAGTTAGGAAATCATCATATCTCGCAAATTATTACTTATATAGAATTTATTTTTGGTATGATCATCTAATAATCTTATTATTAATAAATTGTTTAGAATATTTTTTTGGGAGAGGGTACTGTTAATGAAAGAAGTCAGAACATTTTTCTTTGATATTGAGATGATAATGCAAAATGAATAATTTGTGATTACTATCCATAATATCTTTGTCTTAATTTGGTGAATCATTATTTGCTTCTTGTCTTTTCCGGATTTTGCGGGTGGGCATCATACAATTTGATTCTTGGGTCATTCCAGTTGAACTTTTTCTTCTACCGTCTACTGATCTGTGATTGTGAAGGCTGAGGTGAATAATGGAATAAATATTCTCTATTTTTTATTTATATTTTATATTTTGCTAAGCTTTTGTGATTTAAGATTCATATTCATCAACTTTTTTTTTTTTTTCATATACATGGCGGTAAAAGGTATTAGACTTATGATCTTTTATAAACTATAAATATCTTATAAGCAAATCATACTTAGTGGCGCAAATGTAAGATAACATTCTCTCAATCATTGTCATGCAAAATAAATTTACACATTAAATAATATACAATATTCTTTCATTAATTTATGTTGTTTCCCTTTCAATATTAACTATTTTTTTTTGTTTTTTTCCCATAAAAAATAACTGATTGTATTAAAATAATATGCTTAATATATATATTAGAAAATTTTCTGTAATACAATTAAATTAATAAATCAATATATTTTTGTTTGAAAAATTAAACTTATTGTATTTTAAGTATACTTTACAGCTACAATAATATTGACTTTGGGTATATCATTTCTTTTTGATATAATAATATTATTTTTTTTAAGAAACAAAATTCCAATCCAGATAGTAATTTTTTAATATGAAAGTATGATTTAAATAATTGTTATCTAAAACTAAAATGATTCTCCTACTTGATTGGTAATCTCGTTTAATGGTCCTTTTTTTTTTGTTTGGAAAAAAGATCTTTTTTTCGGTGTCTATAATCCTCCAAATCAAACCTGTATCTTTTCCTTCGGCATCCAAGGCAGGCCAACAGCGCAATGATAAATAATATTAAAATAATCTATCTCTATTATCATTTTCTTAAAAAATATTTAAAAATAATTGCCGCATCTATACATGTGTTGTCTATACATATAAAAAGTTTGTTTAAATTAATTATTATATGTTCTATTACTTTCTTTAAAAAAAAAACTAATGAATTTCAATTTTTTAAAACTTTACTAAACTTGTAATGGTTTCTCTATTTCATATCAGTATACACATGAATGATTTTACTTTGAGATTGTTACCTAGCTTTTCTGAACATGACTTATATAATTATATGAAATATTATTAATTTGCTTTGTAAATAATTTATCATTAGAGATGAAGACTTTCAAGTGATTTCGATAAGGTAGTATTGAGATTAAAATAATTGAGTTTTATAGTATAATTGCGAAAATATAGAGATTAAGTAGAATTACCCCCCTAGCCGAGCTTGTTTTTATTTTTGTTTTGTCACAATTTGTCAAAAAAATGGATAATATATATTTTTGACCTATCAGAAACATTGATAATAGTGACATTATATATTTTATCAATAATCATAATTAATTTTTCATTTATAGTGTATTTTAATAATGAGAAAGATATTTATTTTTAATATCTAATAAACATGATTAATTTTATTATTATTTATATAAGAGGTGCATTGCATTTTTTCCACTCATATCATAATACCGAAAATTTCTCTTTCTGCAATATATATCAGTTATTTAAAAATAATTGTTTTGAAATATAATGAGGAATAAATTTAAAGTGAGACTTTACAGCCTAGTTCTTCCGCTTATCACATGAGAAAGAATAAGCATTAAGTCAAAATTGAAGAAAATGAGGCATTAACAAATATTTTTAAATTTTAAAAATTAATGAGGCCTTTTAAATTATTTATTTTATTTTATTTTTTGCTTACAAAAACAGCCTAAGGCCTTGAGGGTAGAAGTGAAAAGAAGGGGCAAGGTAGATTCAAACTTTAGGATATTAAAATTCCCTAACATGCGCTTATCTTTGGGGTAAGTACCACTTAAGCAAACCGCTTTAGACAAAATTATATTTATATTTAAATAGGCTTTTAAATAAGCTCTTACTTATTTCATTTTGTCTAGGGTTATATATATATATATATATATATATATATATATATATATATATATATATATATAAGTTATTAGTGATACTATTAAAGGTATTGCTAAAATGAAGGATAATATTTTAGCAATAAATTTTAGTGATGAATTTTTTAGTCGCCACTAAAAATTATCATTAAAAGTTTATTTTTTTTTGTAGGAATAATATGGTGGCATGTTAATTTAAACTTTAAAATACAATAACTAAACTAAAATGCATAACTTGAATTATCCTAGGGGATTATATAAATTGTGAGACACTTTAAATATTTCTCATTTTATAATTTAAAAACCACAATAAAGTAATGTAAATTTTAAAATATTTCATGTGTAATATATAGAGGTACATATATAGATATACACATAGTTGATCAATAAGTTACACTTGTATGTATGTTAGGAAGGAAAGTAATAAGAAATTGATTCATTAATTATTTTGCTCATTAAGAGAGAAATAAATTAAATATATTGATTTGCTATTCAATAAAGAATGCTATGAATCAAAAAAATATTTATAGGACTTTGTTAGTAACAATGAATCCATATCACACTTATATATAATTTGACATAAAACTTTATTTGAAATTCATATTCGCGTCACTGTGGCTTAAAAACTTAGCAACAATACCGTCACAATTGTGATTACTACATACGATTACCTCCAAATACCAGATTTGGATCCCTTCATTTAATTATCTTGCATTTAATTTAAAATTAGATTGAAAAAAGAAAGGAGATTATATTGGTATAAATGGTGAAAGAAGCCCTTTTTTAAAAAAAATTTCTCTACATAGATACTGAAAATAAAATTTAATGCGAAGAAATAAAAAATGAAACTTTATATGGTCAAAAACTCGGAAAGAAAGTAATTTTTCTTCGTCTTTAATCAAACATCTGCTTACTTGATTTTGCAGGTGGGATTGCGAACTCGATCAAAGCTTGACACTGCATCTTTTTCTTGTCTTCCAATCTTTCACTGATTTTCAATTGCACAAGTATCTAAGGTAAGTAACAGAATGCTAATTCTCTCTTTTTTCATTTTTAATTATATATTATAATATTTTGAAATCAAACCGCTTGACCATTTTTTTTTAACAAACAATATAAAAATAATTGTTATACGTATATGTCCAGAATTTATCTATTTTTTGGTAAATATTTAAAATTCAATTGTTATAACAAAGTTTACTTAGTATTTTTATTAATTTTTAGTGCATGAAATCGTATGGTATTTACATAGTAAAATTTGATTTAAATAAATCATTTTATTATTTAAAACAAATGCGTACTTGTGGGGGTAGAGAACCCAGCTAGTGTACCCTTTCCTATGGGTGAACAAGGAATAATAACAGAACAAAATATTTGATAAAAATGTTTATTGAGTATTTTTCTTTATTTTCTTACTAAGTTCCTAATCAGTGGGGACTTACATGAAGATAAAAATCTAGATATTGTATTTTCTTCCCTTTAAGAAATTCAATAGATGCAACCTCTCTATCTTTCGCTTAGCTACTTCATGAGAGTGATTGCGTCATATTACCTTCAGTGAGGTAACCTCATTCGAATGAAACTTCTTTTTTTGTTCATTTACCATGGCGACTGGTCTCTCATAAATCAGTCCCTTATCTAGTTGAACTTTTCAAATAACTTCTTCACTATAATGACCTTGTGAAATATCTTTAGCCGGCCCAATATTTGTTTGATTGAAATTTCCTTACCACAATCCTCAATAGCTACTAACCTCGTCACATAGGCCAAATCAATGGACCTCTTAGAAACACATGACTGTTAAATTGTTAAGTGATTTATCATAAACTTTTACATATCACCTTGTATGAAGCTTCTTTAGGCTTAAATCGTATGCATGGATCCCCTACTTTGTCCTATTTTTTATCACTTGATTAGTTAGAAAAGTTTCTTTTTACCATGTTGAGGATCTTTCAAAAACTTAGACCTTTATCTGAAGTCTAATGAATAATTTTATTATAGTATCTAACGTATATATTATAGCATCTAACATATCTAACATATATATAACTACTAACTTAAAGTTTCTTTTTAAGGATCGTCCGAAGCTTTTTTTTTTTTTAAATTTTTAATTCAACTATTAAGATATTGATCATGAAAATCGAATCATTTGCTCACTTAATGAATCATTTGCCTATGGACTTGCAGGTGGGCATCACTCAATTTGATCTTAGAGTCAGTCTGCTACAAATCTTTCTTATCTTGTTGTGAATAAATCTTTGAGGTATTAATGATATTTACTTTGCTTAGAATATTACTTCCGTCTTTTTTGGGTGAACAAAATGGCATGTTTCTCTATGTTATTTAGGTACAATAAGGTACGTTGCAAATTTGAATTTTAAAATATGATGAACATGTTAAAACGCAATTGCTTTCAGTTTTAATTTTGATATTATTCTTATAATTAAAATTTCTTTCCCTTTTTTTTTTCCTATCAATATTGGAGTTTTTTTTTGGAGATGCTGATGGCTCAAAAGACAATAATCAATAATACTTTAAAACAATATAATAATATAATGAATTAAAACACAATGAAACATGTTTAATCATCTTTAAGGCGATTGTTTTCACCTTTTAATATATGTGGTTCAAAGTTAACATTCTGCTACTTTAAGGTTGGCTCCATTAGTACAACTTTATTCTATGATTCATTATTATTTTTTCCCAAATAAAGAATCTCAAATTTCTCCTTATTATTTCATCTCAAATTACACTTTAAAGTAGGAATTTGGAGAACATGTAACTTGGTGGGGAAGATAGGAGTTAGAGATTTTAAATGGAAAAATAATGGGAGAAAATAGGAGAAATTGAATATGTTAGATTGAACTATTAGGTTAAAAATTTAAGAATGAGGCAAGATTTTAGAAAAAGTGTGGGGCTTGGTCGGGAATACAGGGGTAAGGGATTTTGACATGTAGGTTGAATTAGAAGAAATTTGAGAAAATTAAAGATGTTAGGTTGAATGAATAGGTCAAAATTTGAGAATGAGGCAATAATTTAAGAAGTTTGTGGCTTGATTTAGAAGAGATGGGGTAGGGATTTTCAAATGAAATTGAGAGAAATTTGGGAATCATGAGATTTGGGGATCTTTTTTTTTGAACTAAGAATTTTGGGATGAGGCAGATATTTGTGGACGTTAGATTAAATGAGTAGACACATATTTCTAAATGGATAAAAAATTTAGGAAGTGTTTGGCTCAAATAGGAAGGTAGAAATAAGAAATTTTGATATGAAATTAGGAGAAATTTTGAGAAATCATATAGGAACTGAGAGTTTCGAAGATTTAATGGAATTATATGTATCACTCCACGATGTTACACTAACAAAGCAAACTTTAAGATGTACCAAAGCGTCAACTATTGAATCACGCACGTACAAGCAAAATTTGATGTAAATATAATCATGATAGTAAAATATATTTAACCCCTTTTTTTAAAAAAATGATAAACGAATAAAGCATTTTTTTCCCTCCTCATTATTGATCTGCATGTTATGTCCTTAATTTTTACAATAATATCAATTTTAATATACTCCCCTTGCTATAAATTCAACCTTTGAGGCCTGTTTGGTTAGTTGCAAAGTAGATATAACACATTTGTATAATTTGTATAATGTGTATTATATCTTTTTACTTATTATTTTATTTATTAAATCACCATTTTAACAATCAAATTACATTTTTAACAGTAGGGACACAAAAATAATTTTTTATCTTACCTACTTACTTTTTATATTTTCTTTGCTTTTATATTATCCAACCAACTAGGTCATGAAGTCATTAAATCTCATAAATACTCTTAAGTATGTATAATTCTTTTTCTCTAAGATATTTAAAATAATTTTATTAGTACTAAATTATTATGAGATATTGAAATTCTAATATCATTAAAAATATAAGTATTTGATTCACTTACTAGCTATGATCTCCCTTTATCTTAAACAAGTTATAGCAAGAGGGACACTCCCCACTATAATTTTACTTCTTTATCCTTTTCGCTGACTTGTAATTGCAAAACATTTTATCGAGATTCGTGTGTACCTATAACTTTAATTTGTATTGGGGATAATACAAAGGAAAGAATTCAGAGCATTTCTTTGATATTGAGATGATAATGAACAATGAATCATTTGAGATTCCTATCCATAATGTCTTTCTCCTCGCTTTTTCTGGTTTTGCAGGTGGGCATCTATTTGATCATAGGGTCAACTCACTGGAGACTTTTTCTTCTATCTTCTATTGACTTTTGATTGCAAAGTCTAAGGTGAATTTCGCCCCCAAAAAATTTAAAAAAATAGTCTAAGGTAAATAAAAGAATACAAATACTCTATTATTATTTGTTTTATTTTAGATTTTGCTAAACTTTTGTGACTTGGATTCACATTCATAAATATACACAAATGATTATTATTATTATGATTATGATTATTATTATTATTTGAATGAGGGTAAAAGTTATTAAACTTACAGTCTTCAATATACTACAAATATCTCATGACTAAATCATGCTTAGTGGCACACATAAGATAACACTCATTTATACATTAAATAATTATACAACATTGTTTCATTAATTAATATTATATTTCCATACTTTTTAACCAACTTGTTGCAATTTCCATAAAAAAATTAGAAATTTTTTTAATATAGTTAAATCAATAAATCAATATATATATATATATACATAAACCTATTTTGTAATTTAACAAATTAAATTGAGTAACGTAACATAGCTTAATCAATAGTCGAATTAAATCATGCATGTGTAATATATATATATATATTTAAAAAAAAATATACTAATGAAAATTAAAGTGTTAAAAGCCCTGTTCATTGACTTAAACTTCTTGTATTTTGAGTATACTTTACAGCCATAATAATATTAACTTTATTATGTTATTTCACTTTGTCGTAATAATTTTTTATCAGAGTACTAATACAAATAATAATTTTTTAATACCAAAGTATGATTTATATAATTATTACTTAAAAGTAAAATAGATAATTATTACCTAAAAATAAAATGAATATTCTTTCGACTGGCAGTCCCATTTAATAGCTGATCCTTTCTGGGAAATCTCTTAATTAACACTTGAAAACTAATTAAAACAGCCTGTGAAAATATTAAAGGAAAAAAGTCCTCGGAATTAGTCGTTAGATCTTTACCTTTCTTTTTGAGATCTATGAATGCCAATGGCTCTTTGTCCGATGGATTGTTATCTAAAAATAATTGCCGTATCTATTGTCTATATCTATATACAAGAAGAGTTTTATCATTATTATATATTACTAATAGATTTCAATTTTTTAAAGACTTGACGAAACTTGCAATGTTGTCCATTTTATACCAGTATATATACACATGACTGATTTTACCTTTGTGAACATGACATTTATTTATATGCAATATTATTAATTTTTTTTTGGCAAATAATTTTACATTAGAGATTGTACTTAATTCCTTCTATATATATATATATATATATATATATATATATATATCATAAGAAACACACACTTCACACTTACTGAATTATTTTATTCTAATAAAGCGCAGTAGCTTTATTCCGATCATTCCTCAAGGCACCAGCAAGAAAGGAAGCAACAAAACCATTGTTTTATTGACCTGCTGCCTAATAGAAATTCAAGGGATTGAAAACAATAAATAAAGGTATGTCCATCAGTTTAATATTTACTATTGAAGTTTTCTTATTTTATGACACTATTTTTATGCCCATCCCTTTGAATTGGCCATGGATATTGGAACACAAGTAGAACAATAATAATGGAACAACTTTCCAATCACCAAATTAATGAATAGCTTACTTGCCTTATTTTAGAATTGGTACCTTGATAAACAACAATTTCTTTTTACTTTTTACTTTAATTTCTTGTTTATTTAAGGAGTCTTGGTCTACAATGTTCTTTCTGATCTCCTCTTGTACTCTTGACTTTGTCAATTCCGGCTTTCCTTCAGTTTCAGTCATCATCTTGCTGCTTCCATTTCATTCTTCTTTGGCTCCAAAAATATCACCAAGGTTATCAATTCATATTACAGGTAAATAATGGAATATATATAAATTCTTTATTTTACATGTCTTTAAATTATATATATATATATATATATTGCAAGGAAAGATTAGAAAACAAAACACTGGAGAGGTCTATTGTATGCTTTTATTTAAATGTTTATATTAATTGAGGAAAGTTTGACAACTGAATAAATCATTTAATTAAGATCGACTACATTAATGACTAATTACTCTCTTTAATTGTTTTCTTAGTCCACCCCTTTTGGGTTACGTCAGTATATAGGGGATAGCCTATATTTGTGCTTCCAATTTAATTTGACATCAAATCCTTAAGCCTCATATATTGAGGATAAGAGAAACATATATATTAAAAAATTGTAATAGCATGCTTTGTGAAGTTGTCATAGAAGATTTATCTGTTTTTAATGGGCAGGAGATGATATAAGAACAATATTTTATATAGTCTTATAAATTATTTACTCCCCCTTTTCATAAGTTTATTATCTCATATTTTTATCTGTTGGAACATCATTTCAATTTAAAATTTTAAATTATTAAATAATTTATTATAAATTTTTACATCCCTCAAACTTTTTTGGACGTAAAATGTATACATAGACTCACCTTCTTTGTCTAATTCTTTATGGCTTAGTTATAGAAGCTTTATTATTATGCCAAGGATTATCATTATGTGAAAGACTTTTTCAATTTAAAAACTTAAATTTTTAGGTGAGTTTTTATGAATAATTTTATAATAATATCTAAGATATATATATATATATGATATTTTTTAAGCGAGAGTCCGTAAGAAAGGCTTCAGAGCATTTATTGAGATGCTAATCATGAAAACTGAATCATTTGAGTCTTAATTTAATGAATCCTTTGTCTTCAAACTTGCAGGTGGGCATCACTCAATTTGATCTTAGGGTCACTTTGCTACAAATCTTTCTTATATTCCTGTGACTTTTGGATAAGCCTTTGAGGTAATCATCAATATGATAAATTATTTTCAATATGTTAAAATGAAAAGGTTGAATTTGGAGAATGCGTCACTGGGTGGGGAAGATAGGAGTTAGAAATTTGAAAATAGAAAAATAATGAGACATACTTGGAGAAATTGAACATTTTACATTGAACGACTAGGTAAAAATTGAAGGATGAGGTAAGAGTTTTGAAAGTATGGGGCTTGGTTGGGAAAATATAGGGTTTAGAATTGGAAAAAAATTGAGAAAATTACAGATGTTACGTTGAACGATTAGGTCAAAATTTGTGAACCGAACAATAATTTAAGAAGTGTGTAGCTTCATTGAGTAGAGATGGGGTAGGATGAATCATAAGACCTAAAAACTTTTGTCGAAACTAGGAATTTTGAAATGAGGCAAATATTTGTGGATGTTAGATTAAATGAATAGACAAATAATTCCAAACCGATAAAAAGATTTAGAGTTTTTGACCCAATTAGGAAGTCAGGAATAAGAAATTATGATATAAAATTAGAAAAGGTTTTAAGAAATTAGAGAAATTGGATATAATATTTGAGAGTTTCTATCCAAGATTTAATGGGATTATAGCACACTGCAATGTTGTACTAACAAAACAAACTTGCAAAAGATTTTTTAGTAAAAACAAGAAAGTGAAAATATTTAACCATTTTTTCTATTTAAATATTTGGTAGAGAAATAAAACATTTTTAATCCTCATTATTGATTTTCATGTTATCTCCTTAATAGTTACAATAGTAGTTGTTTTAATATACTCCCATTGATATAAATTCAAACTTTGGAAGTCATTAATCTCATAAATACTCTTAATTATGTATAATTATCTTTTTCTGGGATATTTGAAATAATTTTATTAGTACTAATTTGTTATGAGATTTTGAAATAGTAATATTAACAAAAAAAAAAACAATTATTTGATTCACTTACTATCTATGATGTCTCTTTATCTTAAACAAGTCATTTTGCTTCCTGCTTATTTGTAGGTTATTATAAAAATATACTCGGGACACTTGGCACTATAATTACATATATATATATATATGTATGTATATATGTATGTATGTATAGAATTTTATGACTAATTCATAATTATACATATGCGTTTATTACAAAGGGCTAAAAAAGAAAATAGTTAATTAATTATTTTGTCAATTAAAAGAGAAAATCACTTATAAATATATCATTAATTAGTCATTTAATAAACAACAAATTGTAATTTAACTTGGTTGATAACACTTCATTGAAATTCGTGTGTTACGCCTATTACTTTAATTTGTATTGGGGATAATTACAAACTCCATTGATTATGATCGCATTGTATTACATTAGATGGCAGAGGTTTGTATCTCTATTGCGACCAAGGCTGCAGAATATTTGGTGGATCCACTTTTACGTGGTGCGCGTTATTTATTTTTTTTCAACCAATTCATTGAAGATGTTAAGAATGCGAAAGCTGAGCTGGAGTCAACACTAACAGGTGTGATAGAGCATAAGGAAGATGTTGCTCGAAAAACTGAAGAAATAACAAGACCTGTAAAGAAGTGGTTGAATGATGTGGAGAATATCTTACAAGAGGTGCAGAAGTTGCAAGAAAAGGTTGAAGGAGGAGGAAAGAATTGTTTTAATGTGTCACTTAGGTATTCTTTAGCAAAGGAAATGGCAAATAAGGCTGAGCAGATGGTAAAGCTCAAGGAAAATGCTAACTTTGAGCCATTTTCCCATCTCATCCAACTTCCAGGCATCGATTACTTTTCTTCAAAAGATTTTGTGGATTTTGACTCAAGAAAATCAACTTACAATAGGCTTTTGAAGGCATTTAAAGATGACAAGAAGATGGTTGGACTGTATGGGATGGGTGGTTCAGGTAAAACCACTTTGGCAAAAGAGGTGGGTAAGAAAGTTGCTGAACTAAAGCTTTTTGACAAGGTGGTTATGGCTGTTGTGTCTCAACCCCCAAATGTTGGAAATATCCAAGGTCAAATAGGAGAGCAAATAGGTTTGAAATTTCAGGAGGAAACACAATCTGGTAGAGCACAAAGACTATCGATTGGATTACAAAATAAGAAGATTCTTATAATCTTGGATGATGTGTGGGGCAAACTAAATCTTGAAGATATAGGCATTCCGCTTAATGAAGGATGTTGTGTCTTGTTAACCACTCGCCTTCAAGATGTATGTGTCTCTATGGATTGTGAGAGTATAATTAAACTGCCTCTCTTGACTAAAGAGGAAGCATGGGCTTTGTTCAAGATGCGTGCAAATATAATCAATGACTTCTCGAATAAGTTTGATGATGTGGGAAGGAAAATTGTTGATGAGTGTAAGGGACTGGCCATTGCAATTGTGACGGTGGGAAGCTCATTAAAGGGAAAAAATATTGAACAGTGGGAGTTAGCACTATCAAGACTGAAGCATTCCCAACTACTGGATATTGAAGAGGATTTAAGGAGCCCTTATGCATGTCTCAAATTGAGTTATGATAATTTGAGAAGTCCAGTAACCAAGTCCCTCTTCTTATTGTGCTCTATGTTCCCTGAGGATTCTGAAATCAATAAAGAAGATTTGATTCGATTTGGTAAAGGGGCACTTGAGTTGGGTAAGACTGTTGACACAATGGAGGATGCAAGGAAAGAGATTTTTGTAGCTATCAACATCTTATTGGATTCTTCTTTGTTGATGCCTACTGACAAACAAGTATGCGTAAAAATGCATGACTTAGTTCGAGATGTAGCCTTGTGGATTGCAGAGAAGAAAGATCAAATAATTTTGCAAGCAAGCCATGCGGTTCCAAAAATGTTAGTTGAAAATGAAACTGTGAAAGATACAGAGGTAATATCATTATGGAATTTGGAAAAAAATTTTAAACTCTCCGATCAATTGCATTGTCCAACACTTAAGGTTTTACTACTTCATTCTAAAGAGGACATTGAAGAACCCAATGTATATCTTGGGGGAATGGAAGTACTCAAAGTCTTGGCCCTCATAAGATATAGCTTTACATGGGATATTTGGGTTATTTCACGGAATAGGACTAAGTGGTCAATACCGCAATCAATTGAGTCATTAACAAATCTCCGCACCTTATGCCTTAGAGGATATGTATTGGATGATATTTCTATTTTGAGTAAACTCAAAGGATTAGAGATTCTTGACTTACGTGGTTCTTCTTTTAATGAATTACCTATTGAAATTGTAAATATGAAAAAGTTGAAACTACTGGATTTGTATGGATGTTTAATTGATAGAAGTCCTTATGAAGTAATAGGAGGATGTTTAAGGTTACAAGAATTATACATATGGCATCCATCTACATGCCCTGAAAATGTCTCTTTTCCAAGATTGCGGAGGTATGTTATATCTGTTACCTTGAGGGATGAAAGCATCTTTGATGATGATACATCTGATGTTTTTGATGAATTTGAAGTATCAAGAGCCTTAGCTGTGGAAGGTTATAACATTTCCGCGCTAAATTCGTCATTGGAATATCTCTTTCTCGGAGCAGATTTTCTCCTTTTGGTGGATTGTAGGGGGGACGATAAAGAGCCGTTTTCCAAGGTAAAGGTCCTAGGTCTTGTAAAATGTCCAGAGATAAAATTCATTATTGATAACACTAATGCCAACGTTCTTCAAGATAAACAACCTTTGAAGTTGAACTCAGATTTGTCTTATTTATCCTTAGAAGAGTTACCTGAGTTGGAATTCATTTGGAAGGGCCCCACACAAATTCTAAGCCTCCAAAGACTTAAACAAGTTGGGATTGGGGATTGCCCAAAATTGAAAACTATCTTCACCCCGACTGTCGTTACAAGCTTACCAGAGTTGGAGAAACTTTTTGTAATAAAATGCAATGAATTGGAGGAAATCTTTTCTGCAGATTCATTTAAAAAGCTTTCTGCTTCTTCCCACAACGTTTGCTTCCCCAAACTTGACTTGATTTCAATAGGAGATTGCAACAAATTGAAATGGCTTTTCTCTGATTCTCTGGCTTGTCATTGTCCTTCACTTACTCAACTGTTGATAACAGACTGCTCTGCACTTGAGGTGGTTGTCCAAGGAATTGAAGGCAGAGGACTTGCGGATCGGGTATTGTTTCCCAAACTGAATTTGTTATATCTCGAACAATTGCCAAACTTGAGAGAGATTTTCCCTGGTTTTGAGTACGATGAATCCCTTCATGATATACGAGATTGTCCAAACATACGTCTTATCCGCAAAATCCCACTTGAATAGACGGCCTCATTTGCGCACCAGGTACGCTTGGTATCTATCACTTTTCTTCATCTCTTACACGCCTCTTAATTATTTCCCTAATAGATTGCCTTTTTGGTTTTTACGCTGCATAAAACATTTATGCTTTTCCTTTGATCATGATTTGGTCTTGAGTTTGTGAAGCAATTCTAGCATTATTATATTCTAATTAAACTTTCTTCTTCTTCTTTTTTTTTAAGCAACAAAATATTATTTGTAAACTGAATTTATTACTTTTTTTTTAGTAGATGAATTTGATATTTTTTCCCCAAAGTTTAAGTTACTAAGTCAAATGCCAAAACTTTAGCTTTTTTTTTTTTAATTTTTTGTCAAGGAAATAATTTTGTTCATTACAATTTCTGTCTCCAGCAATATATTGTGGAGAGTACTAATTCAAGGTTGCTTATTAAAAAGAAAATTAATGATGATGCATAAACTAAAAATTCCACATATTTTTATTAGAATTTTCCTTTTCTTTCCTTTTGATATGGGAAAACTCTCTTTTATCTGTGCCTTTTGTTTTCGTATTACATTTTTTTATGTTTATCTTTTAATTCAATTTTGCTCAAAACATTCATGTTTGTCATTAAGTGCATAATATATGTATACTTTGTATTCAAAAAAAAAAATATATATATATATTTATATATATCCTCAATAATAGGGAATAATCAATTTAACTTTTTCTATTTAAGGCATTATGTCTATATAACAGTTTTCTTATCAAATTAATACATTAAATGACACGTAATATTAGAGTTTCAAGAATTATATAACCACAAATATATAATATTCACCGTTAACATAATTTTTTACCCATCATTCACATAGTTATGAAGAGCTAGCTTAGTTAAATTGATCCAAATATTATCTAATTGCAAATTTAAAAAATCCATGCAAAATAAATATTTTTAATAGTTTTTGGCTTTATCTAGCGTTTGATTTCGCCTGTTGATTAATACTTTATTTCTTTCAGATTTGGGGATCAAATCAGCAAATTACATATTACAGGGGTAATGATGAGCTTTGGATCTTCTAATGGTCTCTTTATGTTCAGTTGTGTTTTGCTTGTGTGTGAAATGTGTTGGATATGTGTCATTGTATTGAATATTCTGTATAAGATATATAATGATCTGGATTGGATTGTATGTACTTTTATTTCATTTGGACGGCTTGTTTATTTGTATCAGTAGATACCAATTCAAATTTGATATAATAATAATTGAATTATTTGGATGTTGGGTCTATTATTGACTTCTTATATTGTGCCTTATTTCAATGTCACAATTTAGTTTTTGATTTTGCTATAAAAATTATGGTTACAATTCCATATTTATTCTCACCATGAAAGAAAATTAATTATCATCTAATAATATAAACTCCAAAACAAACAGACAAAAAATCGAATTGGATTTGTCAGAATATTTTCAACACTAAGAATGCTTCTGCAATTATTTTAAAGATATTACAATTACATTCAATTATATAAAACCAGTGGTGGAGAACTCAACATTAACAATCAACAAAACTATTACCCTGACCCAAACTTTCTATGCTTTGTTTTGTTTTCTAAGTTCTTCTTCCAGTGCAAGTTACTTATTCTTAATTAAACTGCTTTTCCTATGACTTTCTGTTCATTGTTATTACAGAGTTAGCAACGCTGAAGTTAATATAAAAAAGACATGAAATATATATCTGATAAAGCAGAATATTGTGCATGGATATTTTTTTTCTACTCATTGATGAAATGCTGTAGATCATCCACTTTGGATTTGTATTTTTTGGTTTCACCAGGACGGAATGGGATTTGATGACCATTTTCTCTTATTAACTGTTTCCTACTCTTGCTACAAGGCACCTCAAAACTTTCTGATATCAAGACAATGTAATATTTCCCTAATACTTAAAAATGAGAATATACCTTTGATTATAGATAAAAACTACTTTTCTTACTGAACTTCTAATTGCACCAGACACATTTAAAGTTAAAAAAAAAAAAATCAATAGGCAGTAACAATCTGAACATGTTGAGGAGGAAAAAATTCCTTGGAAACTTAAAGTTCTTGCATTTATTTTCTAAATGCAAATCAATTTTAGCACAATCAAACCGATATTCCATGATTACTGGATACAGGGAAGGAAAAAGAAACAATCGATCTATCTCAGGCTGTTGTTTTGTAATATACACCGTCTCCGGTATCAACTCAAGAAAAGAATGTCAAAATACGTATCTCATTAAGCATATTCAGGCAAAATACAAAAGAGATTCAATCACAGAACTTAAGGAAACCTTCGTGGATAATGTTGATCAGGTTCAGGCAATGTACATGGAAAATTGGTTTTCTTTAACCAATGAGCTTCAAAGAACTGTGACATCGCAATTGCAATAGAAACCTAAACATGGGACTGCAGATACATGTCTATGTGCAGGCAGGCGCTCGCTGGAAACCACAAATAGAGAGAAGTGGGTTAAGCTAGTTCAAGTACTAAAGATCCTCTGTACACATGTAGTCAAGTATATACATGATTTGAAAAATCACGTGTTACCCAATATAGGCTTCCCTGTTTTCGCTTTGTTGAATGGAAGGAAATGATCTTTGGCTTCCTCAAGCCCTTTTACTAGTAAATCCTTTTATCAATTCCTGATTGGTAATCCAAATGTACAAAACTTTTCTCTGTCTTAAGTCTTACTGGAAGGCCAAGGTTCGCTTTAAGGTGAAGACTCCTGTTTGAACTATGGTACTTGATGGCATTAATATATGACCAAAAAAAAAACTAAGGTACAGCTTTTGGCTATTCAACTTTCTAATAAAAATAATGAGCAGTGGACATTTTCGCAGTGGAAGGAAGAGTACTATGATCCATATTTTCTTTTATTTTGTAATTTTATCCCCTCTGGCCTCGGAAGTCATTGGCTAGAATCGTTATTTTGTAAAGCATACAACTTAGAAAACACTAGAGTAAATAGCAAATGGCTAAAAAAATTAATAAACAAACCTATAATTAATGGCATGCAAGACGGCAATTTTTAAAATTAAATCAATGCTACGTTGCTAAAGCATTTGATGAAATTTCTTGCCATTGGAAAAATAGGTGTTGATCATAGTTGTAACTTGTTTGATATGCTGTGACCTCAATGTACGTAGTTACAAGATACAATGATGTTGATGAATCATAGTACTTATGTTTGTTATGGCAATTAGTGATATCTTATGAAGCACCTTCTAATACGAACATGCAGCACGGCACTGATACGGAGACACCAAATTTTAAAATATTAGAAATGGACACAGCATATATATATATGTGTGTGTGTGTGTGTGTGTGTAAAATTGGGAATTGCGAAGAAAAGAGATTCATAAATCATAATATCATATACATTGCACAAACCATTGCAATATATATCATCTCCTTTAAATGGGTTCTACACAATAAATTTACTGAAAATGGGCTCTGCATCTCCCTTCTCATTTCATTATCAATATATAAAAAGCATAACCAGCATCACATAGATCACAGCTCAAGAGGATAGAACATTGTTTCTGAGTTCCCTAATCCCTATGAATAAACCAGCAATCGCTTATGAGTCTTTCAATTAAACCTGCACTAACCTATGAGTTCCCCAATCCCTAAGAAAAAACTAGCAATAACCAGCAAAATATTTTCTTTTTTATTTGGACACGTACCAATGTGTGTTGGGACATGCGTCATTCGTGTGTCGTGATAGAGTCCATTTCTAACTCACCCATATGCCACCAAAATGGTGAGTTTGTGCTATTTTAGTGATATCTTACATGTCAATGAAATAAAATATGAATGTTTCGTTGTACATATTGAACAATGTTATTTACTTCTTGAATTTTCAGATATACTGTTTTAAATTTAAAAATAAATTACATCTTATAAATTTATACTCTTTTTACAATTTGAGTTAAAAATTCTACCTATGACGAGTCTTAATGCAAATTATTTTCATAGTCGATCCCAAACCTGAAAAAAGAGGAGGGTTGTGTTAGGCAGTCGATAGCCAACATAAAACTTTGTCTAATCTTAATGACATGGACAATCGATATATTAAACATAATGCTCGGGCGTTGCCCGAAAGTAACGCGTTGTATAGCTCGAGTACAGTGACAAATGAGCAAGAGTCGCTACATCGTCGCCTGAGTGTAGTGAAAAATAAGTAAGGGCTTCCACATTTTCATGAACAAATGTGGGTAAAGAAGTTAGTTCATGAGAGTAGGATTCATTTTGGGACTTGGAATATAAGTACACTTACGGGTAAGTCAAGGGAAATAGTAGATACCATGATTAGGAAGAAGATTAATTTTATGTGTTTACAAGAAACTAAATGGGTAGGAGAAAAAATGAAAGAATTAGACACTTCGGGTTTTAAACTTTGGTACACTAGGAAAGCTAAATCTAGAAATGGGGTTTGTATAATTGTAGATAAGTTTTGAAAAAATGTTATAATAGATGTAAAAAAGTTAGGAGATAGAATCATTGCATTAAAATTAGTAGTGGAAAAAGAAATCTTTAATGTTATTAGCGCCTATGCACCACAAGTAGGATTTGAAGAATATCACAAAGTAAAGTTTTGGGAGGATTTAGAATATTTAGTTTAGGAAATCCTATTGGGAGAAAAAATTTTTCTAAGAGGGGATCTAAATGGTCATGTGGGAAGTGTATCTTCAGGTTACGAGGGTGTTCATGGAGGACATGGTATAGGGGAACCAAATGCAGAGGGTAAAACTATTCTAGATTTTTCATTGACATTCGATCTCATATTAGCTAATACTTATTTTAGAAAGCATGAGAAACATCTTATCACATACAAAAGTGGAATGATATGTTCTCAAATTGATTTATTTCTTATAAGGAAATCGAATAGAATACTTTGCATGGATTACAAAGTTATACCTGGAGAGAGTTTAACTACTCAATATAGAATTTAGTTATGGATGTACGAGTTAGGAGGAGAGTAAAAAGCGAAGGCGAAAATTGGGTGTTAAGGATTAAGTAGTGGCAACTAAAGGGGAATAAAGAAAAAAATGTATAAAAATGGATTGTGGAGGAAGGACCTTGGGAAATACAAGGAAGTGCTAACGATATGTAGAATGGAATGGCTAAAGAGATTAGAAACATGGCAAAGGAAATATTAAGTGAATCAAAAGGTTTTAGACCTAGAGATAAAGAATCCTGGTGGTGGGATGCAAGCGTGCAAGATAAGGTTAAAGCGAAGAGAGAGTGTTATAAAGTGTGGTCATTATGTAAGAGTAATGAAAATTGAAAGAAATATAAAGTAGCTAAGAAAGACACTAAGAAGGCAGTGAGCGAAGCAAAAACGAGGGCATTCGATGGATTATACCAATCTTTAGATACTAAAGTTGAAGAAAGAAATATTTACAAGTTAGCTAAAAGTAGGGAAAGAAAAATAAGAGACATGGACTAAGTAAAATGCATTAAAGATGAAGAAGGGAAAGTCTTGGTCACGGAACAAGATATCAGAGAACGGTGGAAGAGTTATTTTCATAAGCTTTTTAATGAAGACCACGAGATTTCATTGCAATCAGATATATTAGACATTAGAGAAGAGGAGCAAAATTATACCTTTTATTGTAGGATTTGTGAATTAGAGGTAAAAGAAGCATTAAAGCAATTGGAAAGTGACGAGTAGTTGGACCGGATAATATACCTATTGAAGTATAGAAAGGTTTATGAGTGAAAGATATAAGTTGGCTTACAAAGTTATTTAATGAAATTATGAGATTTAAGAAAATGTCAAATAAATGGAGGAGAAATTCTTTAATTTCTATTTATAAGAGTAAGAGGAACATTCAAAATTGTGCAAATTATAGAGGAATTAAGCTCATGAGCCACACTATGAAATTATGGGAAAGAGTAAATGAACAACGATTAAGGAAAGAGACCCAAGTTACGGAGAATCAATTTGGTTTTATGCCAGGAAGATCAACTATGGAAGCAATATATTTGTTGCGAAGATTAATGGAGCAGTATCGAGAGAATCAAAGAGATTTACACATGGTGTTT
Organism: Erythrophleum ivorense; assembly: GCA_026724425.1. Classification (NCBI taxonomy): domain Eukaryota; kingdom Viridiplantae; phylum Streptophyta; class Magnoliopsida; order Fabales; family Fabaceae; genus Erythrophleum; species Erythrophleum ivorense. The sequence goes on along the minus strand of JAIUCV010000034.1, from coordinate 2,972,055 downwards.
ATCGATTTGGAAAAAGCATATGATAGAGTACCAAGATGGATTCTATGAAAGGCTCTGGAGAAAAAAGGAGTTCATATAGCTTATATTCGAGCAATACAAGATATGTATGATAAGGCTACAACTAGGGTAGTAACAAAATGTGGACCTACAGAAAATTTTTCGATAACTATTGGTCTACATCAAGGGTCAACTTTGAGCTATTATCTTTTTACTTTAGTATTAGATGTACTTACTAAACATATCCAAGAGCCGGTGCCACGGTGTATGCTTTTTGCAAACGATATTGTTTTAGTTGGAGAATCGAGAGTGGAGATGAATGAGAAGTTGGAGAGGTGGAGCTTAGCTTTGGAAACTCATGGATTTCGCTTAAGTAGAAGTAAAACAGAGTATATGGAGTGTAAGTTTAGTAAGAGACACACCACTTCTAGGGCAGAAGTGAAAATTGGAGAATATATTATACCACAAGTCACACGATTTAAATATCTTGGATCTATCATACAACATAACGGGGAAATAGAAGAAGACATAACACATAGGATTCAAGCGAGGTGGATGAAGTGGAGGAGTGCTTCGGGTGTTATTTGTGATAGAAGAGTACCACTCAAACTTAAGGGTAAATTCTACTGCATAGTTATAAGACCTGTAATGTCATATGGAATTGAATGTTGGGCAATAAAAAGTCAACAAGAGAATAAGTTCAATGTTAAAAAGATAAGAATGTTGCGTTGGATGAGTGGACACACTAGACGAGATCAGATTAAAAATGAATACGTTAGAGAGAAGGTGGAAGTTGCATCTATGGAAAAGATTGTAGAATCAAGACTTAGATGGTTTGGTCATGTCGGGAGGAAACCTTTAGAAGCTCCAGTTAGGAGAGTAGATGAGATGGAGAATAATTCAATAATTAGAGGTAGAAGAAGACCAAGAAAAACTATAGAAGAAATTATTAAGAGAGATTTAGATTTAAATGATTTGTCTAAGAATATGATTTACGATAGGTGTTTATGACGTCGATTGATCCATATAGCCGACCCCACTTAGTGAGAAAAGGCTTTGTTATTGTTGTTTACAATTTGAGTTAAAATATAATTTTAAAAAACAAGGAAAAACTAAAAAAAAAATTCATGTGTTATTTATTCCCCCTTCATTCACATAAATAAATAAATAAAATGTAATGTAATTTTTTTAAAAAATTATGTATTATATTTTACATGCTTATAATTTTTTTTTAATAAACCTTATTCTGTTGTTAATTACCATAGAAAGACGGGTAAACTTGGTAATATATAAAAAAAACTATCACTCTAGTTATGTGAGATAACAAAATATTTTGGCTGTCATCGGATGATATCCTTTTATCTAGGATTTGATATTAAAGTGTTACCTCGTATACCACATTGTTATCACATAATAACTGATAACATACCAAAGACTGACATCCAATCTCAACATCCGAGATACCATGGTATGTGAGATGATGGGATCAAGATCATAGCATACCAAGTACCTTTTAAGTTTCTTTCATGAATCTGCTCATCTTTTTTTATCTATTATACAAGACACAAGCTTGTCAATTTAAAGTAAGGAAAGCAGAAATATTTTCAAGCATCTACCGTTAGATTGTGACCCTAATCATTAACATAAGTTAAGGGAGGTCTGTGTAATTTACATTTTGTTTCAGAGGAAGTTTTGAAAATAATAGAGATCTATGTAATTTCCCAAAACTTAAAAGATGCTTGTGTTAGGTTTGAAAATAGATGAGAGATTTTTATAATTTTAATAAAATTTATAAAAAGTCTGCGTAATTTACTCTTCGTATTTAATTAAGCACATTCAAGCAAGATACAAGAGATATTCAATCATAGAACTTAAGGAAACCTGAACATGGAAATGCAGATATATGTTTACATGCTGGCAAGTACTCGCTGGAAACTACAAATAGAGAAAAGTGGGTTAAGCTATTTCAAGTACTTAAGCTCGTCTCATAACTTGCAGTCACATATATACATGATTTGAAAAATCAAGTGTTCCCTACTATAGGCTTCCCTGTTTTGACTTTGTTGAATAAAAGGAAATGATCTTCGGGTTCCTCTAACTCTTTCAGTACCAAATCCTTTTATCAATTCCTAATTGGTTATCCAAATGTACAAAGCTTTACTCTATATAAGTCTTACTGGTAGGCCAAGGTTCGCTCTAAGGTAAAGACTCTTGTTTGAACTATGGTACTCGATGGAGTTAATTTATGTAAAAAAATTTATGTACATCTTTTGGGTATTCAGCTCTCTACTAAAAATACGAGTAGTGGATATTTTTGTAGGATAGAGGAGAGTAATTTACCCGCACTCAGTTCAATGTTTTCTTGTATTTTTGTAATTTCTTCCCCTCTGGCCTTGGAAATCATTGGCTAGAATCATTATTTTGTAAAGCAATCAAGTAAAGAACAAATGGCTCAAAAAATTAATAAACAAACCTAGAATTTACGGCATTCAATATGACAACTTTTAAAATTAAATCGATACTAGGTAGCTTAAGCATTTGATGAAATTTCTTGCCATTGGAAAATAGGTGTTGGTCATATATGTAAGTTGTTTAATATACTGTGACCTCAAATGCTATGATGTTCATAGTTATAAGATACTATGATGTTGACGAATCATTGTACTTATGTTTATGGTAATTAGTGATATCTTATGGAGTGCAGATTCTAATACGGACATCCAACATGACACAGATATGGAGACGTCAAATTTTAAAATATTGGACATAGACATGGCATATATATATGTGAGTATAGTTTTAAATTGCGGTCTGCATCATGTGATGTGGCCGCAATATTGTTGTTGCGGTGCCGGCCGCATCCACATTTTTCAGCCGCAATGCTCGCAATCTTTTTTATACTACCCGCAATGCCCGCAACCGCAATCGTAACGTAACTACAACCACAATTTAAAACCATGTGTGTGAGTATGCGTATAAAATAGGAAATTGCTAAGAAAAGAGATTCATAAATCATAATATTATATACATTGCACAAACCATTGCAATATATATCATCTCCTTTAAATGGGTTCTACATAATAAATTTGCAGAAAATGGGTTTTGCATCTCCCTTCTCGTTTCATTATCAATACATGAAAAGCATGACCAGCACCACATATATCACAGCTCAGGAGGATAAAACATTGTTTCTGGGTTCCCTAGTCCTTATGAATAAACCAGCAATAGCTTATGAGTCTTTCAATTAAACCTGCACTAACCTATGAGTTCCCCAATCCCTAGGAAAAATCTAGCAATGACCAGCAAAATATCTTCCTTTTTATCTGGACACGTACCAATGCATGTTGGACATATGTCATTAGTGTGTCATGACAGAGTCCATTTCTAACTCACCGATATGCCACCAAAATGGTGTGTTTGTGCTTTCTAGGTGATATCTTACATGTCAATGAAATAAAGTATAAATATTTGGTTGTACATGTTGATCAATAATATTTACTTCTTGAATTTTCAGATATACCGTTTTAAGTAAAAATAAATTACATCTTATAAATTTATACTCTTTTTACAATTTTTTAGTTAAAATATAATTTTTTAAAAAAATTAAAATACTACAAAATTCTCGTGTTATTTGTTCCCTCTTCATTCACATTGAAAAAATAAAATATAATGTAATTTTTTTAAAAAATTCTGTATTATATTTTACATGTTTACAATTTTTTTTAAATAAACCTTATTATGTAGTTAATTACCACGGAAAGACAAGGGTAAGTAAAATTGGTAACATATAAAAAAACTACTACACTCAACCCACTTATGTGAGATGACAGAATATTTTGGCTGTCATCATATAAGACCTTGTTATCACATAATAATTTATCAAAACTGTCATCCAATCTTGACATCCAAGATACTATGGCATGTGAGATGATGGGATCAAGAACACAGTATATCAAGCGCCTCTTAAGTTCTTTCATGAATTTGCCCATCTTTTTTTTTAAAATATCATACATGACACAAGGTTGTCAATTTATAGGAAGTAAAGCAGAAATATTTTCAAGCATTTGTAATTAGATTATGATTCCAATCATTAACATAAATCAAATTAAGATACTTACTTTGAAGTTGAATGATGTTGTTTATAATAATTTCTGTAATCAAATGCTCTCTTCTTGCTCATCCATATCTTTAAGGATAACATACTTTGTAGTCGAAACTGTTTTGAGGGTCCCACCAGTTTGAAAAGAGACAAATATGATTGAAATGTTTTGAGACCTCTGCTACCGTGCCTCGGGTCTGCCTTTCTATTAATAACACAATGTGGTTACAACAGAATAGAGAGATAAAAAGAATCTTACAGCCGTACACTAGTTACGTGTCCCTCTCTAGAATGTACTGAAGCTAATTATAGATTAAACATAATCTTATGCTCTAACATTCCCCCTCAAACGAGAGGGTGTGACAAACAACCCAAGTTTGCTCCTTAAACCAAAAAATTGAGCATGAGTGAGAGCTTTAGTTAAACAATCTGCGATTTGACTTGAAGATGGGACGTATCTAATATCCAAGAAACCAGAAAGAACCATATCCCGAACAAAATGTATGTCTATCTCGATATGCTTACTTCTTGCATGTTGAACTGGATTGGAGGCTAATGCTCTAGCACTAATATTATCGCACCATAATATGGCTGGTCTTTGAGGAGGAAGTCCAAGCTCTAACAACAATGAATGCAACCATTTCACCTCAGCTGCACCATCTGCAAGGGCCCTGTACTCTGATTCGGTACTTGACCGTGACACAACTCTTTGTTTTCTTGATGCCCACGACACAAGTGTATCACCTAAGAATACACAAAGACCAGCCATAGACCTCCTGTCATCTATATCAGTGGCCCAATCAGCATCTGTAAAAGCTAATAACCTGACTGAAGTGAATGGTTTTAGGTGCAACCCATAATTATATGTCCCTTTTAAATACCGAAGAATTCTCTTGACAGCCTGATAATGAACATCAGTAGGCTGTGACATGAATTGGCTTAGCTTATTAACAGAGTATGCTATATCAGGACACGTTGTAGTAAGGTATTGCAATGCTCCTATTGCTCTTTGATAAGTTGTTGGATCAGCCATAGGTATACCATTAGAAGCAGATAAATGCCTTCCTGTGACCATAGGAGTTGGAACAGGTGCTGAATCTAACATATCAAACTTCTTCAAGATGTCAAGAGTATATTTCCCTTGACTCAAAAAAATTCTAGAGCTATCTCTATGTACTTCGAGACCTAAGAAATAATGTAATGGACCAAGATCTTTGAGAGCAAATATGAAATTTAACTTGTGCACAAACTTTCTTAGATATGCAGAGTTATTACCAGTAACCAGTTTGTCATCCACATAAATTAAAATAAACACAGTAAGACTGCTCGTCTTCAACATAAACAAGGATATATCACTCTTAGCATTTGTAAAACTCCACTGCAACAGAGTAAGACGTAGGCAATCAAACCAGGCACGTGGTGCCTGTTTCAAACCATATATAGCTTTAATTAGTTTACAGATATGAGTTGGTCTCCTGGGGTCGACGAAACCCTCTGGTTGCTGCATAAACACATCCTCTTGCAAATACCCATTCAAAAATGCATTATTTATGTCAAGCTGCCTAATTTCCCAATTAAAAGTCACTGCTATAGTTAGAATAATGCGAATAGTAGAAGCTTTTACCACCGGGCTAAACGTTTCATTGTAATCAACTCCAGGTTCTTACTGAAAACCTTTTGCGACCAGTCGAGCTTTATGTTGTTTAAAAGAGCTATCAGCATTGAACTTGTTTTTGAATATCCATTTGCATGCCACAACCTTCTGCTTCCCAGTATAAGGCACTAGAACCCACGTTCCATTTCTCTGTAAAGCTGCAAATTCGGCAGCCATAGCTTGCTTCCACTGAGGAAGAGAAAGAGCTTCCTCAACACTAATGGGCTCAGTTAGCTTAAAAAGTGATATTGGATCTTCAGAGTGAAGAAGCCCAACAAATGGATATTTAGGCTTGAACACCCCAACTTTGGCCCGGGTTACCATCTGATGTGCATTAACAAATGTGGCTGGAGGTCGTGCCACATGTGAGGATCCTGAAGAAGAGTCGTTGGTAGATTCTGAGTCAGAAAGAGCTGTTGGTGCTTCTGTATTAATACGATTAGGTGTCATCTGACCATTATTGGAGATAGAATCTGACTCTAGAGAAACCAATTGCTGATCCAAAGTCACAGAAGGAGTAGGAGTTGATTGTGTAGAGAATCCTTGAATTACCAAAGGAATGGAGTAATCATTCTCAGTAGGACCAGCTCTTCGATTCAAGAATCCTGTAGCAAAAGGAAACAAGGAAGAGTCAAATACAACATGACGAGACACATAGATACGTCCAGAGACACTCAAACATTTATAACCCTTCTGTTGTGAAGCATAGCCAAGAAAAACACACTTCTGATTATGAAATTGGAGCTTATGGTCATTATACGGCTTCAGGCAGGGATAACAAGCACAACCGAAAGGTTGAAGAGTTTTATAGTCAGGCTCTATTTTGAACAGCTTGAACAGGGGAGAGAGACCATTCAATATTGGAGTAGGCATTCTATTAATCAAATACACAGCGGCTTGGAAGGCCTCTACCTAGTACACTAGAGGCATATGAGCTTGAGCTAAAAGTGTTAATCCAGTTTCGACAATGTGGCGATGCTTACGCTCAGCACGCCCATTTTGAGACGAAGTATAAGGACAAGTCAAGCGCAAATTAATCCCAAAGGTTTGAAGAATAGAAACCAAAGGTTTGTACTCTGCTCCCCCATCACATTGTATGCTCTTTATTTTTGTATTAAACTGATTCTCTACCAAAGCCTTAAACTGATTGAATGCTGTAATTGTTTCCCCTTTGTGCATTAAAGGATATAGCCAAGTGAATCGACTATAATCATCGAGAAAGTGTATGTAAAATCGATAACCATTGGTGGAATGAACAGGGGACGGACCCCATAAGTCAGTATGTAGTAACTCCAAGGGAGCTGAAGCATGAGAATTAGAATTGGGAAATGGCAACTGTTTTGATTTTCCATATTGACAAGCCTCACATATGAATTTCTCAAGATGAGGAACTCTTACATTACATTTATTTAATTTTGTTTCAGTGTCCTATCACACGGATGTCCCAATTTACGATGCCAAATTTCTAAGTCGGAGAGGTCTGCTTCTGGAACAAAATCAGCAATGGAGGCTTGTGGCATATCCTTGTTATGTACTGGGTACATTCCTCTTCGGGGTTTCCCGTGGAGCAACATTCGGCTCGTTGGCTTGTCCTTCACAGTATAACCTCTATCAGTAAATCCAACATCAACTGAATTATCCTCTATAAGCCTGTGGAGACTCATCAGATTTTTAGTAGCAGAGGGAACCAGAAGCACATCATTCAAAAACAATTTATCATGTGAAGAATGACAAGAAATAGAGGCTTTACCAACACCTAATATACGAGCGTGTTCTCCTGTGCAAGTGAGCAAATGAGTCTTACCTACTGGAGTAACCTGATCAAGTTGATCGGCATTGGGAGTGACATGATAATTCGCACCACTGTCCATGTACCACGCGGAATCTGCAACTGTGTTTGGAGTAGCATAAAAAACTTGAGGAAAACCAGAATCATTGGATCGCTGACTCTGATAGCGATCATCACGATAGTCACGATAGCGGCAGTAAGCTGTGTCATGACCATAACGACGACAAATATCACAGTATCTATCATGATAGCGACCTCCCCCTCGAGGACCACGACCACGAGACCGATTACCTTGACCACCTCGGTTCCCACGCCAAGAACCACGTCCAAAATCAGATTGATACTGGTGGTTATTTTGACGACGAGGATCATCACGCTGAGCCGTATTAACAGAGGGCTGCTGAATAGAAAGAGCAGAGTTCTCTGTTTGCTGTTCTATATGACTCTCAAAAGCTAGGAGTGATGCTTGTGTATTAACCCAAGAAGGATTGGGAACATCAGTCAGCTTCACGACTATAGCATTATAGTCAGAGTCAAGGCCATTAAGTGTATGCATAATTAATTCACTAACATCAATCGGAGCTCCTGCTAAAGCCAACTGATCTGAGAGGAGCTTCATTTTTTCTAAATACTCATGCATCTTTAGGCCATTTTTTCGGACACGATGAAGATCAGCTTTATATTCCATGACACGAGCCTTGGTGGCAGCGCCAGCTAAGGACCGAGCGCCATCCCAGAGATCTTTTGCAGTTTGACAGTGAAGTAACTGAGAGCCAACATCGATAGACATGGTATTACGTAACCAGCCCATAAGAAGTTTGTCAACAGAGACCCATTCTTCATATTCAGGAGTCAGAGTTGTCTCAGCAGCATCCGAGAACTAAGGTGGTGTGAGCTTCGAGCTTGTTGCCTTCAATCAAAGGAAGGACGATTGATTCCCAGAAAAGGTAATTTTCCCGATCCAACTTAATCGAGGTAGTCTGACTGGAGGATGTAAACAGTGGATTCAGCTTTGAGGCAGCAAAGGAAGAGCTTGACGAATCAGATGAAGCCATGAGGAAAAAAAAATGTCAAAAAGCTCTGATACCAAGTTTGAAAAGAGACGAATATGATTGAAATGTTTTGAGACCTCTGCTACCGTGCCTCGGGTCTGCCTTTCTATTAATAACACAATGTGGTTACAACAGAATAGAGAGATAAAAAGAATCTTACAGCTGTACACTAGTTACGTGTCCCTCTCTAGAATGTACTGAAGCTAATTATAGATTAAACATAATCTTATGCTCTAACACCACCCACACCATCGTCGCCTGTTAGACCCTTTTGAAGTTTTTGGTAGCTGGCATTTAAAAGAGAGAGAGAGAGAGAGAGAGAGAGAGACAGAGTTACAGAGAGAAACTAATGCCAAAAATGGAATTGAGAGGAAGTAATACATAATATTGAACCAGCCGTATAACTAAAGTCCAATATCTTCATTTGTTTCTCAGGTACAAAATGAAAAAGAAAGCATCAGTAGAGAGGATCGTTGTAAGATTTTATATTTGATAAAAGAAGATCATAGATTATTAGGAATAATGAGAGAGTGCATCTAGAGATAAGAGATTCTCCCAAACCAAAACAAAATGCAATGAAAATATCAAGCCAAAGTGGCTCAAAACAGTAACATAGTTGTCCAATCTTTTTGCATAGAAATTCCCCTGAAAAACCCATAAGCAAGGAGCACATAAAGATAAACAATTAACATAATCCTATATATCCTATCCCATAATAAATCTAAAATAAAGGACATCAGAGAAAACACAGGTCTTTTCCTGTAACCAAAAACACTATATGCTAACTACACACTGTATCTGCCAAAACCTTTAAGCTGTAACCTGAGAAACAAGCTGAATTTAAGAAATTTAAGAAACCATGTTATTTCCCGACGTACAAAATGCAAGATTGGAAAACATAAAATAAAAAGCATACAGTGAAATGTTATCTACTTACAGGATTGCCCACCAATCTTTCAGTCAGCCACCAGTTAAGAGTTGCCTGAGGAGTTTCCTAAAATATCAACAACATAAAGATTCAACTTGATTAACCCAACGACTCCCATGAAACTACATTAACCTAGTTAACTAATCCTCAAGATATGGCGCGTAATTTATCAAGTCTCCAACTCCGCTTTCTATCCGTTAATTGACTACCAACCACAATCCCCTTACATGTACCCATCATCAATAGGGTTCAAATAATCCAAAACCTCCATCATTCAACTAATCCCAAAAAATGTGATATAGACAAATTTAATAATATGAGAAGTGCATTCACATTATGTCACCAAGTTCATGCACCAACCAACGAAGAATTTAGTCTGCAAATAAAGTTTAAAATATGGCATGTAATGAATGCCACGTTTTACAATTAATCAAGAATAAGACTTACTACCATTGTCAGGTAAGATCTTTACAAGCCATCAAAGTGGATTATTAGATCATTGAAAGTCTCTTGCTTAGTTTTATGGAGGATTTGTGAAAGAAATGGAATTGAGTGTGAGCTTACAGCGAAAAATTTAACCAGTAAAAAGAATAAGGAGACGGATTTAAAATCTTCACAACTACTCAAATCTTTCAACACAACCACTTCATATGAATTTCTAGAGTATTGCATATGAGACATGGAACCTAGTTCTAGCCTTTTACCCGTGTGAATATATATATATATATATATATATACTCCCTTCGGTCCATATTATAAGGCATTTTCAACTACTTCACACAGTTTAATAAATTTATCTAATTATCTCGAACTCTTTAAATTTATCACTTTTTTTCACTGTTATCCTTATTTATAGAAAAGAAAAAAAAAGTTAAATTAATATTTCTTTTTAAGAAAGAAGAGGGACATTTTTGGAAAGTCAACACAAAAGATTACATTGTGTCTTATATTTTGGACCAAGACCGGAGGGAGTATATATATATATATATATATAGAGGTAGATCCTAGCAATATTTTCTTTCTTATCTATTTTCCTATACATCCCAGAAGTAATGATCATTAAGCCGTCCTTCAAGGAAGCAGACACGAGAGGTTTGAGGGATTTTTAGACAGAACTTTGAATTTTGGTTCACCTCACGCTAATATTTGCGTAAAAAATTTCACTATTGAGCCTATGGGATACAGCACAAAATAACTAATTGTCAAATATTGACTTAAAATGGATTAGCCCAAGAAACCCCCACTTGACCCTCCCGCAGCTCACGTTCAAAGAGGGAAAAAATTGGCCAAGAGCACAGCTTCCAATTAAAAAACGGCACAGGTTGCTGACTTCCTAGCACAGAATATAACAGCCAAGGGGAGGAAAAACAAGGAAATAAGCTTGGGAAAGACTATTCTCACCCACACGTTGCTGTTGTACCCGATTTTGATAAAAAAAAAAAAAAAAAGTCCAGTCATGAAAACCCGATTGACCTCTCTCTCTCTCCCGGTTGGTGGGTAGTAGCAACAGAGGTGCCTTGCAAAAACGAAACTCCGCTGCTTAAACGCCAGAAAGAGAGGAAGATGGAAGAAAGTCGAACACCCTAGAAGAAATGGCTTGGCGGAGAAATGAAGCGGAGGAAGATCCTGATCCTCTTCCCCTTCTCTTTCTCTTCAATCTTTCGTTTTTGAAGTTTGGATCATTTAAATTAAAATTTACAAACCTTAGATTTTTTTCTTAATTTTTATAAGTTGACACTTTATATTTTTAAATTTTATAATAAAAAATTATTTTTATTCTATTTTTTATTTTTTAAAAAATATTTTTAAAATTTTAAAAATAATTAAATAAATTTAAATTATTAAATTAATTTAATCCATCCAAATTTCTCACTATAGGAGCTGCGGGAGAGGCGATCTATTTCGAGCACAGGGTGGACAGCTGGCAACCTATTGTATCAGATATTTTGAGCATGAGAAAAAATAAAATTAAATTAAAAATTAAAAATTAAAAATATCCATCCTAAAAGATTTGTTGTTATTATTTTAAAATAAATTATTATTTATTTAAAATAAATTTTTTTAAATTTGATAATAATAAATTATTTAAAATAAATATTTTTAAATCTGAATCTCTAACTCTAATTCCTCTTAAAAAAGTCGATAAAGATGAGATTGACATTTTAGGTATTTGATAGCCAGCTGTACTATGAAACTGGTTTGTTCTTTATTGTGCAATATTTTTTTAATTTAATTCTATCTCCAAATTTTACTTTATTTTATTATTATTATTTCTAAAGTAGTTTACAACATAATTTATTGACTTAAGTGAATTTAATTTAAATATAGACTGGTTCTTTTAAATTTAAATTTATAATTAGATAATTAGAATATTTATTATTTTCTACTTCCTAGATTGTTACGTTATTACAATAGGAAGTAAAGCAAAAATATTTTCAAGCATATATAATTAAATTATGGTTCTAATCATTAACATAAATCAAATTAAGAGACTTATTTTAAAATTGAATTGTGTTGTTTATAATGATTTCATCTCTTCAATGATAACATACTTTCAAGCAGAATAATTCTGTCTGACCCTTCCGAAGTTTCTGGTATTTAACATTTATTTAAAAAAAAAAAAAAAAGGAGAAAGCGACAGAATTAGAGGGAGAAATTAATGCCAAAATGGAATTAAGAGGAAGTGACACGTCATATTGAACCAGGCGTATAACTAAAATCCCATGTCTTCATTTGTTTCTCAGGTACAAAAGGAAAAAGAAATAAAAAGAAGATATATAGCAATCATTATTTAAAATAATATATTCTACTGTATGTAGATGCATAATCAATATATACGATAATTATATATTACAAAGGTTAAGTTCTATTTATTCATTATTTATATATTAGTTTTCATTTTGTTACTAATTTTAACATCTTCACTCAGGAGTATTATATCTTAAAGCCCAAAGAAACTAGTGTGCTGAAAAAGAAGCAGATCCTTCAGAATCATCTATGGGCTTGCATGACTAATAGGGATTGCTCGAAATCCACCCTTTATGGTCTAATCTCTAAACCCTACTTCAATTTTCCCAGTGCCACAATCAAGTAGTTTCTCTGCTATAGCTGTTTAGCTGCCAAAGCAATGTTTGCCAAATTCTAGTAAAATTTTTATTTTGACATTTTCGTTTATTCAAATTTAAATCTAACACTTTTTCCTTAAAATATATTTGTATTGAGGAGAATGGATGAAAAGGAAAGAAAAATATATTTATTTATATTAAATCAAAGAAAACAATAAAAATTAGAATTTCATTTCCCTTCCTCTCCCTCCCCTGTATTCCCCTCAATTCAAATATAAGGTTTAGCTACTCCCACCGGAATGGGAAAAGGAACGATTCGATAAACAATTTTGAATAAGCATAATCTGACCACCCAAAGAGTAAAAGACACCCTTCCAATTTTTCTTAACGTTAAGAGGTCTTTTGAACAACAGGAACCCAAAAAACTCAAGCATATACCGGAGTGGATGGTTAGTAGACGGTGGTCTTGTTCTACTTACCATCACTTTCGACAATGATTATGACAAGGTCGATAATGTTATTCCCACTTCTTTGACTTTTGCCATTTCCTGGGAATTCTCGAATGTCCTCTGCTTCTGTGGATGTGGATTCAGATACGAACTGGGAAGAAGAGAAGGCTTCTGTGAGATTGAATGCTCTGTTCCCTTCCCCTTTAATTTCTGCCCAGCTAGTGTATAATATACAATGATCAAAAGTCTTTATTTAAAAAACAGAGGAGAAGAATGATAATTTTATTTGAAGTTAAGAGAAGTTTGTATAATTTATCCCTGTTTTTTCAAGGGAAGGTTTTTAAGATAGTAATGAAGCCTTGCAATTTTGTAAAACTCAAAAACTGTTTGCGTCGATTTTAAAAATTAAAAAAATTGTATAATTTTAATAAAATTAATAGGGAATCTGAGTAATTTATTTACGTATTTTGATAACAAGGTAAACTATGTTTAGTAAGTTTTTCTTGTTAATACTTCTTTCAAATAGATTTCAAAAAGCTATAAAAGTTCTTTCTTAAAATAACCTTCAGATATTCCTTTTTTTTTAAATGTAACTAATATCTAAAAATATTAACAATAGTTCTTTATATGAATTTGTACTATTTTATGATTTTATACACTTGTAATAATTTTAATTTATAATACTTCTACAAAATATAATACAATTCACATAAAAATTTATTAATTTTATATTATTGCACATGAATCACACAACGTCAGCGCTACAGAAGTTACAATGGTTTCAAACGAAGGATAAAATGTTTTTTTATTTTTAAGGGAGGGGGTTAACTTGATTTAATTTTGAAATGCAGAAGCAGGCAGAGCAAGGTGAAACTGAAAACACAGATGCAAAGCAATGGAAACAGAGAAATGCGAAGGGCCAGAACAGCGAGCACGATGGAAAGAAGAGTCAGAGCAAGCATTTTCGCCTATCTGTGCTGTATCAAGCCAAATCCCTACTGTTTTGTAATATACACCATCTGCGGTATCAACCTAAGAAAAGAATGTCAAAATTTGTATTTAATTAAGCATATTCAAGCAAAATACAAGAGATATCCAATCATAGAACTTAAGGAAGCCAGAACATGGCACTGCTGATATATGTCTACGTCCAGGCAGGTACTCGCTGGAAGCTACAAATAGAGAAAAGTGGGTTAAGCTATTTCAAGTACTTAACCTCATCTCATCACATGAGTCAAATATGTAGAAAATGTTTTTTACCAATTAAAAAAATAATAAATATTTTAATATATTTTTACTCCCTAGTATTATGGTCATTTGATTATCTTTCCTCTCCATTCATGTATCCTTATCATTCAATCAAATATAAAAGAAAAAAAAAAGTCTATTCTTTTTTATGATATACCAAATATAATTATTTTATTTCATTAAAATTCATTTTCTTTCTCATCCTTATTCTTATTTATATTCTTATTCTAATAAAAATTGTTCGTAAACCAAACAAGACCTAAAAGAAATCAAACATATTTTGTTATATTTTTATTACTTATATAATATATGCATATATTTATTACATATACATATATATATATATATATATATATCACTTTTATATTTTTATTACTCTCTTTATTTATCTCTTTATCAATAATCGTACCTTCTTACATTTCTTTGATTAATTGTCAATTATTTATAGAACTTTAATAATTTATAATTATGAATTATTCAAAAATTAATTATTATGTTAAAAAAGTAACAATTTTATCATTGATGAGAATCTAAACTTTCCAGCCAACCAAAAAATAAAAAAAGAATTTAATTTATAAAACTTAACCAATTTTTGTTTTAATTCCAACATGTATAAAAATATTAGGGGTACAACTTTGCTATGCTTAGCGTTGCCAACCCCCCTCCTTTTATTTATTTATTTTTTTGATAAAATGTGTGGATATCATGCTATGCAACAAAAGAGCTACGTAGCAAACAATCCACAAATGAAAAAATATTAGCATTTAATATTATAAATCTAAAGAGTTTATATTAAATAAAATTGTTGTCATCAAACAATAATTTTTTTGGGTAGACTTTATTTTTCTTTGGTTGACATGTAAAGATAATTTAAATATAGAATAAAATTTTACCAAAATTTAAAAAAAAAAATTGTTAGAAGCATATATGAACTTGATTAGGACTTTTTTGTCATTCTATTTTTCACTAAAATAATTATTGATGTCCAATCATAGAAATTCTTCGCAGAAAATTTTTCCTTTTCATCAAATTTTTTTAAAATTTAAATAAAATTATTACTTAATTTAAAATTAATATTGAAAATAATAAATAGTAAATTAAAGTGGGAGATTTGAGAGAGTAATTACTGGTGATAGAAAAAGTGAAAGACTAAACTCTAACTGATTTGCGAAATAATTTAATTTTTTTTGTCATAAACAAATTGTTAGCCATTTGACGATAATATAATTAATGGCTAGATTATGGGTCCAAGAGTTAAAATTATATTAGGCATAGAGTTAACAATTAACTAGTTAATTGATATCTTATAGTATCAATTTCACTAAACACAATCTCTAATAACCAAAGTTTTAATTTTAATTTTAATTTCATACCAACATCATTATTGGATAAAAGTGTTATGCTCTATTCTCTAGTTGGTTTGAGTTCTTTCGTGAAACTATAGAGCATACAGAGAACCCAATTTGACCGCCGCCTGAGGGATTGGTTGTTGGTGACCAAACTGACGAAGGCGCGGTTTGAATGATGTCATTCTATGATATGAAAGCATATCAAGGGCACTGAAGTAATCCAAATATCTGGCAAAGCTAAGCAGTATGCCAGAATTACGTCAAACATATCTTGTGATTGATATGGGCGCCAAATAATCTGTAGATAACACAAATAAAAAGATAAGGTATGAAATATTAAAAAAAAAGTTAAAATTATGATGAAGAAAAAGTAAATATAAAAGAAAAAAACAACTAACCTCATTGTCTCCCATAGCATCCAGTGAAGTGCGGTACTGACTAAGGGCTCACATACCTGGATGAGGAGGTCATCCAACATTCTTTCATCTATAAAAATTTTAATATACATTAGAAAAATAAAATAAATATAGTGACTCATATAAGACGCATTCACATATATAAGTGTGATGCGATTTATACCTAAAGCCTAATGGGAGAAGTGTATGATACTCCTCTATCTGAGGATCAGGGGTCAAAGGCCTCTCTGGTGCAAGCATAGAAAATCGATCCCATGCCCATAAGTGTAATAGTGTCAAGCAACCACCTATCTCCCTCTCATCTCTATATGTTGCATTGTAAAGCTCGTTGTATAAGTATGCCAACACTGTTAAACCCCAACTAAACCTACTAGCTTGCTCAAAATCCTCAAGCAATAGGAGATACATTAAATATACTTTATGACTAGATCTATTTGGCAATAAAAAGCCTCAAATCAACCTAAGTATGAAGGCTCGTGCAAATCGATGGATGACCTCCTCATCAGTATCATCTGATAGGTGAGCACAATTCTCAACCAACCAAGTAATAGTGAGCCGTTGACCATCAATCTTCTCAGCTGGTGGTTGAATGTCAAGAAGCCACTCACATGTATCTGCCCACGACCAATTTGTTGCTCCAGAAACAGGGTTGCCATTGCATGATAAGCCTAATTGAATAGCCACATCCTCAAGAGTGATTGTGCACTCACTTCGAGTAGTATGGAATGTATGTGTCTCTGGGCGCCATCGCTCTACAAGTGTACTAACTCGAGAAGGATCGTATTCAAAGTGGCCAAGTCGAGTTACGCCGTACAAATCAGCCTGTCTCAGATATTCCACTATAGCTAGGGTAGGATCACCTAAGCGATTCTCATGCTGAACACGTTGTGGGCGAAGAATACGATCATCCTTCAAAAATACACAAAAAAGAAAAAGCCTATTAGTTAATATAGTTAGTGATCAGTGAATATATTGATGCAAATAACAAGGGCAATGAATTTATCTAACCTGACCATTCTAAATGGCTTCAGATATATGCAATCTTTGTAAGTATAATAGTGAATCATCCTCAAGCCTTGGATGCACAACATCTTGTGGAGCGGCCATGATGTCAACGCACCTGTCAATTTTGACAAAATTTTAAAAATATAATTTATAATCAATTTAAATGTACAAATTTAATTGAATTTAGAAAAATACGTACAACACACCAAACTGATTTCAGTTGATTTCTTTATAAAAGTTGAGTGACATTTCAATTACCACACATACATCTTGAAATATAAATATTTAGTATAATTAAATTATAATTATTTGGTATAATATTAGTTTTCGCCTAGCCATCGTGTTGGTGATGTAGGCAAGTTGCTCGGTTATGTCCTGGTTGTCGACATAACTCACATCGAACTGGTTGTCCTGATGCCTTAATGTCCATTTCATTTCGATAGCGAGAGGCTCACCGTCAACCCTTCTCATGGAGTATCGATGGATCGGGGACTAACTTTGAACTGCTAGGATATGACCAATATTATTCTCCTCCGATTGGCTGAAAAACATTATTATAAGCACACTGCATAGTATCTAGGTGGAAAACAGGATCAACATATTGGAATGGGTCTAGAGAAATAGCAGCACAGGCAGCAAGAATATACTGACAAGGATACTTCTCTACTTAAAATTTCCTGCAATCACAAAAGCGATCGATCAAGCTAACTTTGTAGCATCGACCGTATTGCCGATTCATCTGATCATATGGCTCCTCCACCTTAAATGATTGAGCATTTCTATCAAATGCTCACATAGAACATGCAGATAGGTGTTGTACCTTTGTTGCCATCCTTCTAATCAAACTTTGGGAGTAGACATTGCCTGTAGACATCTGAGCATTAACTTGTTCAGCACGTTGCACAAAATATTGGTTGATCCTGTAATATGTTGTCTTAGCTATGCCTGATATAGGTAAGGATCTAACTCCTTTGAAAGTAACATTCATGCATTCAGTTAGGTTTGTTGTCATGTGGCCAAAGCGACATCATTCCACATCATATGCTCGGGTCCATTGTTCTTTTGGGATGTCTGCAAGCCATTTAACTGCTTCTTTCATGAATGATTGCTAACTTCTCATCAACATAATGGTGCTCGTACGCATAACTTATTGAACACAAACATTGTGAGCCTAATAGGTAGTAAAAAATGAGGTTGTATTCAATTGCTTAGAAAAAAAAGAAACATACTAATAGTTTTCAATATTTGCTTTAAATCCAACGATCTAAAGTGAGTGTGTAAGTTGCTAGCCACATGACGGAGACAAAACATGTGATAACCATATGGTGGTTGCAAACCATTCTAAAGATTAGTAACAACAGTTATAATTGACGGATGTCTATTAGAGATCAAACAAAGTCTACGCCTCCCTCATACCATTCATCTACGTAAGTTCAAAAGGAACCATGACCATGCTACTTGTGTCTCACCCTTAACTATTGCAAATGCAATGGGTACAATTTGTCAATCACCATCTTATGTTGTTGCTATCAAGAGAGTCCCTTTGTATTTGCCATATAAAAATGTCCCATCAATCTAGATCATTGGTTTCAAATGATCAAATGCACTTATACAGGGTTTGAACGCCCAAAAGACACGCTTGAACATTGCAACTATTTCACTAGTGGAACTGCCAACTTGACATTGTTCGGTCACAAACTCAACATATGACCCAGGCATGAAATGTTGGATTGCACCCATCCATCTAGGTAATATAGCATATGAGCTCTCCCAGTTACCAAAGGCAATTGTAGCGACTTTGTGCTTTATTTTCCATACTTTTCTGTATGATATTGTGTATCCAAATAAGTTTTTCATTTGTTCAATAATGGTTCTAATTGAAATATCAGGTGTCTCAATTACCATGCCAACAATACATGATGATATGATATCAGAATCTAATTTTGGGTAGTCTTGTGATAAGGTTGCTAACAGACATGTATGAGGTCCATCATATTTTGTTATTTGCTATTATGAACCTTTTCCTTTACTTTTTTTGCATGCCCTTACTCGTCAGCTACAACTTTTCCTATAGCTAACACATCGGAATTCTTCATACTTTTCAGATGTCAAATATTTCTTAAAAAAGTGATGTGCTTTCATAGAGTACAATTTTATAGCACGACGTAATGCTTTTTGGCTTGGATATTGCAATCCAATATACAAGTCTTGTATACTCAAGTCTGTGTCATCCCAAACCTCCTCAAATCCATTCTCACTAGCTAAGGCCATATTAACTTGGGAGAAGAAAGCAACAACATGGTCTACATATTGGGCTTCTGATCCACCATCATTTTCCAATTCATCAATCTCATCATCATCATCATCACCATCATCCTCCTTATCATCATTATAGTCGGGATCGAGTTCAACATTATATTCGTCTTCATTTTCAAAATCCTTTAACACATTGTCTTCAGACCCATTTGGAGAAAGAGGTTCAGTAAAGCAAACAGCTAGATGGGAAGAGCTTGGTTGAGAAATAGTCTCCCTCGAGATGATTTGATATTGTTACGAGGAGGTTGGTTGCAATTCTAAGCTCCCCTGTGAGCCTGTAAGTGAGGTCTTCGCATATAATTTGATTGCATTCAATTGCCCTGAGAAACGTGAATGAGCTTGCCACATCCGCTGAACATCAAAATCATCTTCTAAAACAACTAATTGGTACCATTTAGGATTTAGTGATGTTGGTAGTCTATATATCAATTCAGTCATAACTTGATTAAGGGGATGGTGTAATTTCTGACTCACTGCAGCTTTCAATGCATCTAATGTGATTTTCGGTGCCAACTGTTATATATTTTGAGATGGGGCATTGGAATGTTGTACCTTGAACACTATCAAAGATTTTCCTATTTGCATAAATGCAAACAAGTTCATTTCTTATTGCCATTTGATTTTCTACATTCACAGTTTCATTTAATTATCCCCATATTTCATTTCTAATATATATTTCATTACCTATTTATATATCCAAATTTTTTCAATATAATTATCTGTTCCTACACTTTTTTCCCTTTTTTAGTATTCCTTTACTTCCAACATATTTTCATATGTTTTTTAAAACCATGCCAATATATAGACAATAATAAATAAATAATCTAATGTAAAAAAATTAACTACTTTTGCTTAATAAATAATATATAGTATTAAAATACATTTCCCTAATAAATAATACAAAATATTATCTTTCTTCACTACAAGGTAATTTTTAATATGCATTACTTATTTATTTATCCTAAATTTTTTAATATAATTATTTATTCATGACTTATTTATTTCTCCTCATTTTTTAGTACAATTTTTACACCAATTCTTGATCATTTTGGATATTTTATTATAAATCTATATAATAATTATTTGATCTATTATCTTTTTTTAATCTTGCTTATTATTACCCATTTGTTTATTTACTTTTTTTTTCTTCATTTCACTCATTTTTTTAAACCCTTCCTTTCTAAGATACAATTTTTTGTTGATTCTCTTTTCTTTTCCTTAATAATTTTTCATTCCTTTATTTCTTTATCCTTTTCTCTTTTTATTTTTTGGTCTATATGTAGTTTTCATTTTTCACATCTATTAAAAAAATGGAAACTATATATATATATATATATATATATATAGTATATTTTCATCCATTTTGAAAAATGATAACTACATTTTAAAATTTTTCTTTCTACACTATAGCGTAATTTTCAAGATGTATTACTTTTTTATTTCTTCTAATATTTTTATTTTAATTCTTTTCCATCACCTATTTATTTCTCCACATAATTATTTTATCTCATATTTTCTTCTTTCTTTTTTTGGATATTTTATTATAAATATATACATTAAATATTTGATCTATCCTACTTTTTAAAATTTATTTATTATTTCATACTTTCTTATTTATTTTTTTCCAACTCACTGATAATTTATTCAAATTTCCTTCATCTTTGAATTACAATTTTTTTTTCATTCCCTTTTCTTTCCCTCAATCATTTTTCATTTCTTTATTTCTTCATCTTTTGCTCTTCTTATTTTTTTGCATATATATAGTTTCCATTTTTAACATATTTTTTAAAATTTTCATCGTAATTACTTCTTTATTTTTTCAGCCAAAATAATTTTTTAACTCCTATTATTTCATATTTTCATCTTTCTTTCTTCTTAAAATTTTGAAAATTTTATCTTCTTATACTTGTCTATCATTTTCAATTAATCCTTCCTTACTTTTTTTTTCTATTTTTTTTAATATATCAACCTTTACATTATCATTCATTTTTTTCTTCATCTCTTTTATTCCTTCTCCTAATTTTTTTCCTTTTCTTTTCTTTCACTTTATCTCCAATATATATTTTTACCTCTCCTAAGCACAACATATAAATAATACCAAATAAATAATTTATTCTAATACAAATAATAGAAGTAAATATTAAATAACAAAAAATAAAATCACTTAAATGAAATAAAATGATTCTCCATCTTTTTCCTCCATTGAAAAATAATAAACAACTAACATAAATAACTAATAAAAAATAATGTGAATAATTTTCATTTCCATTTACATCAATATTTATGTTCTGTTTTAAAAATTTTTTATTTCACTAATTTTTTTTCAAAAAAAATCATAACTAAATTTAATATTTTCTTTCATATCTAATATAAAGCCATATAAATGAATAAATTATATTACATGCCTTCAATTTAATTTTCTTGGAGGCTATCAAAATTTTTTATTGAGATCACAATAGTAAGAAGATGAAAAATTTTCCCCCAGACTGATGAACACCCCACCACGCATTTGAAGTGAGAAGCTGAAGCCATTTATAAAGGAATGTTCAGCCATTTTCGATTTTGCATTTTTTTTCGACCAATCAGATCTCTTATGCCTTTTCATTATCCACTCCAATTGCGACACGTGGCACCCTTTTTGCCTTCTCATTTGACGTGAGCGGTCAATTTGATCGGTCACGCCAGCTAGGCGTGCCAGGTTAGGCTCGAGCTAGCCTGACATGCCTACAAACTCAGAATTGAAACTCGAAACCACTGGTTCTGAGTTTATGGGCGCCTAATATGTGGCGCTCTGGGGCACGTTCGTAAAGCCAAATTCGGCTCCTTTGACTTTGAGTTTCACTTGTTATTGCTTTTTGGTAAATACTTTGTTCAGTATTTCTTTTTGAAGAAATTAATCGACGGCTATTGCTTCTCTGGGTAATTCCTCCTTCAGTTTGACAGTCTTTTTTATTTCTTTAGGCTCAATAAAATTTTACTTGAATTTTCATTTTTGTATTATTACTAGTGATGTTCTTGATCTATTCTCGCTGAAGTCGAGTAACTTCATTCTATTTTTGTATTTACATTGCTCTCTAGTTTGACATAGCCTTTTTTATTTCTTCGGGCTCGATAACATTTACTTAAATTCCCATTTCTATATTACCACCCTCCTTCATTGTTCTTCTCTTCTTCAAAATCCCATTAACTAGAGGCATACTCTTTTGGACTCATGGTTTTATACCATTCTTTACACAAGATGCTCTCCTTAGCAGAAGACTCCTTTCTTTTATGATTTGGATTTTCATTGATGCTCTGCAAGTTTGTATGGCAAGCAAAAGGTTATTCTCTCGCAGAGGAAATTTGCAAAAACTATGCAGGGAAAGAAAGAAATTATGTAGAGAAAGAAAGAAATAGAAATATACAATGAAGTTTTGAAGTCTTAAATGGATTCTTTAAAAAATAGGCAATAAATATTATTTTGTTAGCTAGTAGAATTTGTTTCAAAATTAAAAACATATCTTTAATAAGCGCTTGTTTGGTATGCCATATAAAACTTAATAGTATAAGCTAATACAATACATTATGAACTTATTACTTTTTTAGTGCAAGTAATGTATTGTATAAGCTTATACATTATATCTTTCTTATATATCAAAATGATATATAACCTAATCATACCTAAGGAGGTGAGATTAAATCTAATTATATTTTGATATATAAAATTTTATGAATACTTTTCGATTTTAACCCCTAATCCATAGAAATATTCATTGGTTAAGTTAGGTTAGGTTTTAGCCTAACTCGATAAGATTAATTATGGGTCGAGTATTAGAGTAGCCTGATATTTAGCCTGATTTTATATTAGGCTTCTTTTTCTAGGTCTGATACCTGGGTTGAACCGAGTTTAAATAACATTAGTTGAGATCGGGTTATTTTGATCATTTTTAAATTTTTAGTAAAAATTATAAAATTATAAAATGACCTTAAAAAATAATTTTTTTTATAAATTCCTATAAAATAATTTTTGATAAAAATTATAAAATCACCCTTAAAAAATAATTTTTCATATAAGTTTTTATAAAATTACATTTTATGAATAAATAATTTTTATATAAGTCCCTATAAAATAATTTTTTTAAAAAAAATTAATAGGATTAGGATGGGTTGCATAAAAACTGATTTAGTATTGAATTTAGTATGAGGTTGGGCTAAATTAATTTCTTAAACTAATTAAGTCACTTTTTTTAATATTTGATAAAAATTATAAATTGCCTTAAAAAAAATAAAAACATCATATAAATTCTTATAAAAGTATATTTTGCCTTTAAAAAAATAAAATTTTTATATATGTTCTTATAAAATAAATATTTTTTTAAAAAAATCATAGAACTAGATCGGGTTAATTAAAATTGGTTAACATTAATAATCTGACATAGTTTATCCAAATTTTTTTTAGCTATTCAACTTAACGTGACTAAGTGAAATCAGATTGTCTAGATTGTTATGTCGTCATGTACTATATGTAGCTCTATTCTCCTATACTTTCTCTCCAAAAATTAATATAATATAATAAATTTAGATAAATATAATATATATTTTAAGTAAATAGTATTTGTATCAAAAGAGTTGCTTTTTATCCTATCCAATGTTATACAGTTTATCACTAAATAAATGATAGTATTATCTTATATGATACATTATCTTATACAATATTATACCAAATATTGCATAATTTTAAAATTTTATCTGACATTATCTTATCTGGTCTTATTCTATTAGGCTTTATATTATCAGACCTTATCCTATACATCATACCAAATAGGCCCTAAGTCAAAACCTTTTACTCTATCAATAATCATTACTTTCTCACATTTCTTACTTCTATTTATTATAAACTAGGAGTTACTCCCTACAAACAAAATTTGTGGGCCCCGCAAGATAAAAAGTAAAACAATGCAGATCTCAATTAAAAAAAAAAAGGTGAATGAATAGTACTCATGATGTGATGCTATTAAATTGTACTTATAAAACAATACCAAAGTCATGGGATTTTATATATATCTATATAGGTATATAAAAATTTAAGAATTTATTATTCTTATTCTTATTATAATAAAAATTGATAATTATATTAAAATAACAATAAATTATCAATGATTGAAATTTAAACTTTAAAGCAAACAAAAAAATAAACAAGTATTGAATTTGTAAACTCAATTGATTTTCATTTTACTTCCTACATGTACAAATATATTTTCATATAATATTATAAAACTAAAGAATTTATATTAAATAAAATTGTTGTCATCAAATGATTTTTTTTTATAGACTATATATATATGTATTGATGACATCTAATCATAATTTAAATAAAGAATAAATTTTTTAAAAAAATTGTTAGAAGCAAACTTCAATATGCAAGACTTATTTCATTATATTTTTCACAAAAATAATTGATGATGTCTAAGGCTATAAATTCTTCATTGTCTCATTAGGTTATTTAAGAGAATTTTATTTTTGAATTTTTATAAATAATTTAAGTAATATTGTTATTTAATTTAAAAATAAATTTAAATTTTACATTATTGAATAATAAATTAAAGAGGGAGATTTGAGAGAGAAATTATTGAGAGAAAGAAAAGTGAAAAACTAGAGCAAAAATACTCGATTAGTTAATAGTTATAACATTTTCCCCCTTTTAGCCATGCTTCATTACATAACAAAATAATCTTTGTCCATTATATGATTATAGAATTAATAAATGAATATGAGTCTAAAAGTTAAACTGATGTCAATTAATCCCTGGGGAACTCCTTTAATTAGAAGATTTCAAATTTGATCCAAAAAATGAAAGATTTTTAGAAAGATTGTGGGATTGTAAATTGATGGTTGCAATTATTGAAATTTTTACGATAAATAGATTCTATGCTCTTCGAGAATGAGAGGAGATGGTGTTTCTCACAACTTGAATCATCCAGATAGCATTTGGGCAATTTAGATTTTTATTTTTCTAATTTTTTTTAACTTAGAAAGTAACAAAGTATAGAATACAAATAATTTCTATCAATTAATTTTTTAAAAATAATGAATGATAATAAAAAATTAAAAAAAATTTTGAATTTGAAGCATTTAAATTTTAATAGAGGAGGAGCACACAATACTCCACACCCCCCACTGCAAAGAAATCGAGTTCATTTTTTCTGACATTAAGATTTTGACTGTGAAATAACTTTCTAATTCACATTTTTTTTAATTGTTAAATGCTTACAAATCTCAAACTTTATAGAAGAATGTGAATTTCCTTTCTTGTTTTTGTAAAAACATAAATATTACTTGTAATCATTAAATGTTTCAATAAAATTGTGACGTGTGAAAATTTTAAGAGGATAGTTTAATAATTTAATTTTAAATTATAAAAAATCCATGTATTCTTATTAAAAAATTGTATAATAAAAATGTAAAGAAGTGCAAATAAATTTTGCCCTTTTATGAATAGAACACCTTAATAGTGATGCTTTAATGTTTCTTTTCAGTTATGTCAGTATTTCTTCTTTTTCTTTGATATAAAGAACAGTTCTTTTTAAGTTAGGGTGTTAATCGCCCATGCCTATATAAAACTCAAATTAAAATTAAAAAAAATGTCAATTATCATCACTGTCCTCTTCCCACATTTACTATATGGGCACCCTTAGGCTTCGGGCCCTGATGGTTCGAACGCTTTGTTCTTTCAGAACTACTGAAGTGTGGTTTCTACCTCCTTTCTTAAGCTGGTTTGGGAAGAGTTTCTTATGCTAGAGAAAATTAGAGATATTAAAAAACATATTCACCAAAATGCATTTCCTAAATTATTCATCCTCATTCATATTCATATTCTTACAATAGTGTCCAATTTATATAGCAGAAACAAGACACGTGTTACTACTAGAATAAATCAAAACATAAAGGAAAAATAAAATACAAGAAATGGAATCAATTCTGTTATGCATATTAATCACATGCTTAAATTATATTTGTTGAAGTGTCTTCATTCTGTGAGGATAGTGAGTTAGAATTTTGTGCTGATTGTGTACTCTATCAGCCCCCCATGAACTAAATAGGAAAGAAGTGACTGTAAGGTGAGAATGAAGTAGAGCAAAGCGAGGTGACCCAAGTGGCTTAGTTAAAATATCAGCAAGCTGATCTTTACTTGATAAAATAGCAAGCCGAAGTGAGTTGTTCACAAGTCATTTTTGAAAAAAATGATAGTCAAGTGCAATGTGCTTAATTCTGGAGTGCATAATGGGATTGGCTACTAAGTATGTAGCACCCAAGTTATCACAAAATAGAGTAGGTGGAGTAGAAAGAAAAATGTGAAGTTCACGTAACAGGGACTGTAACTAAATTAAGTCACATGTAACAAGGGCCAGAGATTTATACTCAGCCTCTATACTAGAGCAAGTAACAATACTTTGCTTCTTAAAACTCCAAGAAACCAAATTAAAACCAACAAAAACAAGGAAACCTCCCGTAGAATGTTTGTCATCTAGACAGCTCCCCCAATCAGCATCAGTATAGGCTGTTAAGGAAAAAGTAGAGAAAGCACGAAGGAGTAAGCCATAATCAATAGTACTGCATAAATAACGAAGAATCCTCTTAACAGCCTACCAGTGGACATCATGAGGATGATGCATAAATTGACAAACCTTATTTACTGCAAAGGAGATATATGGCCTTGTAAAAGACAAATACTATAAACTGCCCACAATACTTCGATAAGGAGATGGATTATCAAAATTAACACCATCTAAAACACTTAATTTTGTGGAAGGAGACATAGGAGTATTCAGAGGTTTAGCCCGATGCATATTAGTTTTTAGTAACAAATCCAAAATATACTTGTGCTGATTTAAAAAGAGACCAGTGGAAGACCGGTGTGCTTCAACACCTAAGAAGTAATGAAGAAGACCTAAGTTCTTAATAGGAAAGACTTCAGCAAGAGCATTAATAAGACCATTACCAGCAGATACAGATGAGCTAGTAATTAAGATATCATCAGCGTAAATTAAAACATAAAGAATGGTAGTAGCAGAAATGGAAACAAAAAAGGAAGCACAAGATTGAGAAGCAACAAAGCCAAGTTCAATTAATCGGGAACTCAACTTTACAAACCAAGCTTGTGGAGCCTGTTTGAGACCATAAATCACTTTATTAAGCTTGCAAACATAATCGGGATACGTAGGATGTTGAAAACCCAAAGGCTGAGACATATAAATAGATTCAGACAAAGAGCCATGTAAGAAAGCATTTTGCACATCCAATTGATTAATGGGCCAGCCCCTTGAAACAACAATAGACAGTATCAAGTGAACAGTAATAGGTTTTACCATAGGCAAAAAAGTTTTATGATAATCCAAACCTGGCTGTTGGTGAAAACCTTTTATGACGAGGCGAGCTTTGTAACGATCAATTGATACATCCGGTTTCCTTTTGACATGAAAGACCCATTTGCATCCGATGAGATTGGACGCAAAAGATGAAGGAACCAAACTCCATGTTTTAATCGCAACAAGAGCATCAAACTCAGTAGCCATAGCCTTTTGCCATTCGGGATACTTCAGAGCAACTGAAACAGAGGAAGGCTCCTTGGGAGGCACATTAGAGAGATTGGTAAAATTTAATGATGGCCATCGAACCATACCGTCAGTAGGAATCTTAGGGCACATAATGTTATTTTTTGATCTGGTTACAATAGGATGAGTAGGCTGAGGTGTAGCAGCGAGGGACACAAAAAAAGACGAAGAAGAAGACGGAGACTCTAAGGATAGCGATATTCGAGGTGAGGGAGAAGATAAGGACCGTGGGGAGATCGAAGAGGAGAACAAAGGATGAGAAGTAAGCTGAGAGGATGTTTGAGGTGGTGAGGGAAGCTGAGCACGTGAACTGTCATTAGTGGGCTGGAGGAAATGGATTGGGTTGTTGAAAAGGAAATGGATTGGGCTACTGAAGAGGACAATGAAGGAAGAAGAGCGAAATGAGATGGAGCAGAAGAAGAAATGGGCTTATAAGATTTAAAAGGAAAATGGGCCTCAATAAAAACCACATCATTTAAAATAAAGTTACGATTAGAAATTGGATTGTGGCAAATATAGCCAAGGTGGTCCTTACTATAACCTAGAAATACGCATGGTTTAGACCGAGGTTGAAATTTATTTTGATTGTAAGCACATAAATGAGGCCAGCAGAGACAGTCAAAGACCTTTAGACGAGAATAATCAGGAGCAGTGTGAAATATAAGTTCATAAGGAGAAAAGTGATGAAGAGACATACTGGGCATACGATTAATAAGAAAAATGGCAGTAGTGACTGCATAAGACCAAAAGGAATGAGGTAAGGAGGCATGCAATAG
Source organism: Erythrophleum ivorense (assembly GCA_026724425.1). NCBI lineage: Eukaryota > Viridiplantae > Streptophyta > Magnoliopsida > Fabales > Fabaceae > Erythrophleum > Erythrophleum ivorense. Next base: position 2,943,321 of record JAIUCV010000034.1, on the reverse strand, counting down.
CAAAGTAAGACCTGTTTCAACTATATGACGAAGCTTATGCTCAACAATACCATTTTGATAATGAGAGTAAGGACAACTGAGACGATGAGTTATGCTATGCTGTTGTAAAATGGTATGTAAGGAATAAAATTCACTGCCCCAATTAGATTGTAGACACTGAATCTTAGAATTAAAAAGACATTCCACATGACATTTAAAGTAAAGAAAAGTTGATAATACTTCAGATTTTGTATGTAATGGATACAACCATGTGAATCGAGTACAATCATAAACAAAAGTAACATAATAATGATAACCATCCTTGGAAACAATGGGAGAAGGACCCCACACATCACTAAAAATTAAATGAAAGGGAGTGGACAATTTATTTAAGTTTGAAAGATGAGGCTAATAATGACTCTTGAAGGCATAGCAAGCAAAACAGAACAGAGCTGGTGGTGATGAAGTGATAGGGAGCCAGTGAGTGCGTAGGACTTGCTGAACAACACGGAAGGTTGGATGACCAAGATGTCGATGCCATTGAAGAAAAGGTGCACAAGCTATAAAACAAGCTGTAGGAGAAGAGTGGATAGGTAAAGTATAAAGATGATTATTGCAGGGACCTTAGAGAAGAATTTGCCTCAACTTAGGTCCTTCACAAGAAAATAAAAATCATAAAATTCAAAGAAAATAGAGTTATCCTTGCAAAATTACGAAACTGACGAAAGATTTTTAGTAATATGAGGAACATGAAGAAGATTTGAGAGAAGGAATTTGCCAATTTAAAGTATGAAGATTCCCAATGCCAAGATGATGGATGGGCAATGGTGTACCATCACCATTGTAAATGTTGTCTCTACCAGTGTAAGCATCAGCAAATAAATTGAGATTGGAAAGCTCTGAAATTACCTGATTAGAACATGCACTATCCGGGTACCATAGATTCTCAGAAGAATAAGGCAACGCCGGCAAGGCAGTGTAGTTAGCATCTAAAATAGGAGGTGGAGGAGACTGATAAGCCTGATTAAATTGATGGTAGCATGTAAGGGTAGTGTGATTAGGACAGGAGCAAACTTGACAAGAAACATGGCTAGTGAAGAAACTACGACCACCTCTTGCAAAGCAACCACCACCACGAGTAATGAATCGACCACCACGACCATGAAACATTTTATTGGAATTACGACCACCACGTGAAGAAAAAGAAGAAGGTTATTTTTTAGTAACATTAGCAGTGATTTCTGCAGCTGGAGCAACAGAGGAAGTAGTGTGGGATAAATGAGCTTCAAAAATTAGTAAATGACTTAATACTTCATTGGGAGTAGGTGGTGGTATTCTGGTAGTAAGAGACATAACAACAGGATCAAATTTAGAACCCAATCCAACCATCAAATAAGTAGTAAATTCAAGATCTAGAAGAGACTTTCCGATGATAGATAAAGAATTAGCAAGGAATGTGGCTTTACGATAATAATTAGTGACATAATCACCTCCTTTCTTTAGTGTTGCTAACTGAGAATGAATTTGAACAAATCTAGCTTGGTTCCGATGAGCAAAAATTGTTTCAATGGCAAACCACATATCTTTGGCAATTTTATGCTTCATCACTTGGGCAACCAAATTTTCAGATAATGAAGAAATTAAAATAGATAAAAGAAGTTGATCTTGGTGGTACCAATGAAGATACTTAGGATTTGGGTATTGATTAAAAAGTGTTTGGGGAGGAGGTGGGGTAGTGCCATTAATATGATTGTAAAATTGTTGACCAATGAGATATGGAATAATTTGAGCCTTCCAAATCAGATAATTCCCATGGTTGAGCTTAATCGTAATCAAATATGAAAAGGAATTAAAAAATGGGTATGAAGTTTGAGTAGAAGGAGTAACAGGAACATTAGGGGATGGAATGGAGACTATCATTTGTGAATTGGAATCTGCCATACTTGACATTGAAGGTCAAGAAAGATATGATACCATAAAAAAGTATTCACCAGAATGCATTTCCTGAATTATTCATTCTCATTCATTCAGATTCTTACAATAGTGTCCAATTTATATAGCAAAAATGAGACACACATACTACCAGAATAAATCAAAACATAAAGGAAAAATAAAATACAAGAAATGGAATCAATTCTATTATGCAAATTTATCACATGCTCAAATTATATTTGCTGAAGTGTCTTCATTCTATGAGGATAATGAGTTGGAATTTTGTACTGATGTGTGTGCATTAAGGACTCTCAGCCTATTAGCCTCTGTAATGTTACGTACAAAGTTCTAACTAAAGTTGTTGTTAACTGAATAAAACCTATGATGCCTAAACTCATTTCCTCTAACCACTGCAGTTTTGTTCTTGATAGGCATGGTTTGGACAACATTATCATAGCTCAGGAGGTAATTCATACCATTATCATAGCTCAGGAGGTAATTCATACCATAAGAAGCATGAAAGGGAGAAAGGACTTTATGGCTATTAAGATAGACTTAGAAAAGGCCTATGATCGTCTGAAATAGGAATTTGTTGAAGATACTTTAGTTAGCATTGGTCTTCCCTGTGAGAACTCGACGTGATGCCAGGAAGGGAACCCGACGTGATGCAGGAAGGGAACCGACGGGATGCAGGACGGGAAGGAAAAAAATTAACGACGTGAAGAAGAATGCATGAAGTTGACTTCCCATGCAAAAATCGGACAGTTGCCATGCACCAATTGATCCTCTGCCATTTTACCGAAGTAACCCTCCTCTCCTTTTCCTTCAGCTGGGTTTCTTCGGTCATTTCCATCCAAAGTCTCTGCAGTATATATCTATCCAGCGAAGCACAGAACCGCCATCTTCATCCCCTGTTTTCGCTGGTTGCTGGCTTCTCTGCTTCTTCAAGCTGCTGTACGCTGCTGTGGCTGTTTCTTCATGCTGTAAAGCTGCTCCAGAACTGCTGCTTCATCCGTCGCATGGAGGCTCTTGGCTGGACGAATTGTACTGCTGCATAAACACTGAATTCTTGCTTCTCTGTCCAGCGCTGTGCTGCCCTGTTCAGCATCTTTGCTGTTACTGTAAGTTGCTCCTTCAGTTCCTTTATGCTGTGCGAGCTGTTCCCATCTGGTAGAAAAGCTTCATTCCAGTCGCATGTCTCCTCTGGTTGAATGAAGACTAAAGCTGACCGAAAAAAAATTGATTTTTCCTCCTCTGTTTCAGCGCTGTTTGGTCCGAAATTTAAGCTGGAAGTTGCTCCTTGAATTTGCTCCATTTTTGGCTACTGGAGACTGGAGAAATCATGCCAGAAAGACACCTTCCAGGTCCGAAATTCTGCTGCACAGATTCCTTTGGTTGGGTTCATCTTCCTTCTTCATTTTTTTTTACGCCATGTAATTCTGTGTCTCGTTTTCCAATAGCCCACTTCCTCCTTGCTTGAGCTGCTTTGTGGATATGTGTCTGGGCTAAGAGAGCAACGCTGCATAGTGGATTAGGAGCCTGAAAAATTTGAAGGTATATGTTGCCTTTTCTGGTTGCTTTCCAGGCGTTTTTCTTCCCTGTTTTGTACGAGTTTGCATGTGCTTTGGGTGTGGTCAGTTAACTAAGTGTAGCACAGAGAAAAAAAAAATGCTGAAGGAAGCTAATTTCGGTTGGAGTAATCTCAAATGCTTTCATGCTAAATTATACCTGCATTTTTGGTACAGTAACCCCCCAAAAATTGTACATATATATATAGATATATACCATTTTAATTAAGGACCAAAACCCCCTGTGCTCCTTTCTTAATTTTTAAATTAGAATAAATATTCCGATTAAAGATGGTAGGCATTTCTTTTAATTTTTGAAATTGGGTTTAACTCTTAAATGGAACCAAGGAAGTGGAGGTACAAAATATGTATGAGAAACATACTGTACGCGTATGGAAGGAAGGCGTAAAATTAGTTAAGGATTAAATTTTAAATTTTGATAAATCCAAGCCCGTATGAAATTCTTTTGGGGTGGTTCAATTTCTAAAAATTCGATGAATGGGTATTGTAGGAAATTTCAGAGATCGGGGTATAGCCGAGGAACGAATTAGAGAATTTCTGTGGTATATCGGAAGGTGAGTAAGTATGCGGACCAAAGACTCAGGAATTTTTTTTTTTCGATCCTAAGTTTCCTTGCAGTGTTTCAAAAAAAAAAATCTGATTATCTATTTATAGAGATATATATTTCAATGCTTGGTCATATGCATATTTCTCCAAAATCGGTTCGAACATGAATATGTTTAAAATCGATAGATGTTTGAATTATTGGAAATTTTATGATGAACTCGATCTGGAAGGTATTCTGTCTGGAAAACTGCATGATTTTAGGAAGTTATCTGCTCAGAACCCTGTAGCTAACAGCAGTAGATGTTAGCCTTGGTGCACCATGATCTGAACCTCAGCTAGCAGGGGTGGTGCTAGCCCCGTGTGTAGGCCACCACACGCGGAGTTATTTTATTTTCGCAAACTGAAAGCTTTGCGTCTGTAGTGATTTTCCCCGCGAGCTGTGTGCTCTGCGTCTGTGTTCCGATTGGTTCTGTTTAGATGCGTTCGGTGTATTTTGAAAAAGGAGTTGATTTAAAATCTGTTTCATATGGTCTATATCTGTATATATATATGTGTAAACCTATTTGACCTACATTTATTTTAAAAAGGGTCGGCGTGCTTATTCACTGAGTATTCGACTCATTTTTTTGTATATATATATTTTTCAGATAGCAGTAGGGACTCTAGTCTGCCCCCAGCCGCCTTCTAGTGGCTGACCTCTGGAGACGTTCTTTGGCGAGCCTGCGGAGCTCCTGTGGGTGTCTTTTGATTGTATATATATTTTTGTTTGAAACTTTGTAAAACCTTGTAAAGTTGGCTCCACTGAATCATTGTTAGGGTATCCCCACACCCCAGATGTTTTCTTTTGGTCTGATTGCGCCCTTTCGGGCTATATTGTACTGTTTGAGCATTTGTAGAAATTTCGGGAGGTCTACATTATAGAGGAGACTCTGCCGAAATTTCTACAAATGTCCTCTAAAGAAAAACTCATGTGTTTCATATGATTCAAACGAATGCCATAAGTATTTCCTCTATAATTCCGCTTCCGCGCATGTGTACTTAAAATTTGGGGTGTGACATTCCCAATCACTTAATTCAGATTATCATGATATGTATCTCATCCCCTTCCATGTAGCTCTTATGGAATAGAAAGCAAACCTAACATTTTTCTCCTTCTCGAGGGGTGAGATAAGGGGACCCTTGTCTCTCTACTTATTCGTCCTCTACATGGAGAGGTTGGCTCATATGATTCAGAGCAAGGTTAATGATGGCTCTTGGATTCTGATCAAACTCAGTGAGAATGGTCCTCTCTTGTCTCACCTTTTCTTTGCAGATGATCTCATTATTTTTACAAAGGCTTCTCCTAGCCAAGCTGCAGTGGTTAGGAGCTACCTTGATCATTTTTGTATTAGTTCTGGGCAGAAGGTGAATAGCTCGAAGACTTGTATCTTCTTTTCTAATAACGTGAACCATATCCGTTGTAATGATATAAGTCAGGCTTTGGGGTTTTCCATCACTTCTGATTTGGGTAAGCACTTAGAGGTTCCCTTACTGCATGATCGGGTTAACAGAAGTACACACCAACACATTTGTTGATAAGGTGGCTTCTTGGCTCTCTAGTTAAAAGGCCAACTCCCTTTCTCTTGTAGGTTGTCACACTTTTATCTATTTAGTAGTAGCGGCAATTCCGAATTATACTATACAAACTACTCTCCTTCTAGCCTCGGTTTGCGATGACATTGAGAAAAAGAGCCATCTTTTTTATGGGGATCCTCTAGAGACCTCTGAAAGGTCCGCCTTATTTCTTGAAACAAAATTCGTCAACCAAAGGATTTGGATGGCTTAGGGTTACGCCATATTTGCGATCAAAATAATGCTTTTTTAATGAGGGTTAGTTAGGGCCTTATGGAGTGTAAAGATGAGTTTTGGACCTGTGTTCTTCATGCCAAGTATAGGTGTGGGGAGGATGTTATCCTTGTAATTCATAACAGAAGGAAAAGGTCTTGTCTATGGGCTAGTATTGTTAAGAACTAGCAAGAACTGTGTAATGGCATATCTTGGATCGTTGGGAATGGTGAATACATTTTTGCCTAGAAAGATAGATGGGTTCCAGGCCTTGAGCCTCTGGAGAATCTAGTCCAAAGACCTCTTCTTCCTAGGATGGATTTGATGCGCGTTAGTGAGCTTACAACCTCGACTGGTGAGTGGAATTGGCATCTCCTTAAGGAGTTCTTGCAGTCCCATGTTATTAACTGTGTATTACTGCTGTGCGACCTCCTTATAGTGGGAAGCCTCCTAACATTTTCAGTCAAAGCTGCTTACCCACTTCTGCACCCTACGGACACGGAGAAGGATGTGATATGGAAAAGGATTTGGAAGCTTTAGGTTCCCCACCGCATTAGGACCTTCATCTAGCTTTTATACCATAATAAAATCTTGACTAATGGGGAGCAAAAGCGGAAGGGCCTCTTTCGTTTTGATAGCTGCCCACTGTGCGGCAGAGTAGAGGAAATGCTGAGCTATATGTTAAGGGATTACTTACATTCTAAACCCTTATGGTTTTGAGTGGTGCCTTATAGACTTTGGCTAAGATTTTTTGGACTTAATGAGAAAGAGTGGTTTAAGTTCAACTTGGTCAATCACTGAGTTCGCTGGCATAAAGATTGGGAAGCTTGGTTTACTATAACTATTTGGAGCATCTGGAAGCGATGGAGTGTGTATGTTTTCTCCAACTCCTATTTAGAGACCACTTATCTATAGAGCCAGTTTAATGCGCAAGTCAAGCATGTGGTGGAAGCTTTGCAAAGCCTGCTAGTTGATGGCAGTTGCTGTAACTGGAAAAGCAAAGTGATGATTGGTTGGGTGTGTCCTCCTCGTGAATGGTCGAAGGTCAATGTTGATGGTTCGGTTAAAGGGTTTTCCAAATAGGCGGCTTGTGGTGGAGTTGTTCGTGATGATAGGGGCAAATTTGTGGTAGCCTTGGGTTATAACATTAGTTCTTGTTCAATTATGCAAGCTGAACTTTGGGAAATCTTCTTGGGGCTCATGACGACTTGGGATGTTAGGGTGAGAAAGCTCATTGTTGAAGCAAATTCCTTGTTGGGGGTTCGTTTAGTCCAGTCATCAAAGCCTCATCACAGCCCTCAGGCTAATCTAATCAATGATATTCATATACTCTTCAGTAAAAATTGGCAAGTGGCCTTGCGGCATAAGCATAGAAAAGGGAATCGCCCAATCGATAAGCTTGCGGATATGGCACATGACATGAAGATGGGTTTGCATATTTTTCACTCTTTTCCTTTTAAGCTCAACTCATTCATTTTAAATGACTATAAAGGGGTATGTTTTCCTTGTCTAGTAGCTGGGTAGGGGTTTCTCGTGTTTTTCCTACTTACAAAAAAAAAATTAGAAGGAAAATAAAACAAAATAAGAGCGAGATAATGGTGAGAGCCAATTTTTTTGATGTTTGTTATAGGCACTTCCAGAACTAAGCATGATAAGGAATCTTCGTTAAATGACTAGCTTTTGATGGATAGGGATCCTTTATTAAGGTCTACAATGATTTTTATTTAAACTTTATCTTCTAATTATACCATGGCCTTATTATCCTACCCTCTTACCCCATTGAAACCTGCAATGGTAGATCATCCCCAATGATATTTATACAGAAAAATAGAATAAACAATGATAACTCAATGAAGATATTTGAGATAAGATGAGAAAAGCATTTAAGAGAGAAAGGGGAACAATAAAGAAAGAAAATAGAGTATGAACACTTTTTAAGAAATAGGCATAACCTCTTTGAATTTGAATAGACAGCATTTGAAAGATGTCAATTCTATGACTGTCGAGGGTCCACCTCCTCGTGAAGAGTTCTGAGCTAATGCCGTCAGTGCTGCTACTTTGGGTGATGGTGGGCCCGGAATAGGTCTCATTGCTGGTAGGGGAATTTTGATTGCTTTGATACTACAGGCTCAAACCGGCCTTGCCAATCCTGTGCATGGCATTGGTGGTCCTACTCCGCTATCCTCCACCATCAATGCCACCTAGGCAATATCCAGCTGCGAGCCTAGTTGGGCCACCACTACAGCCATTCCCTGGTCCGTCGTTGCAGTTTGGGCAGAGACCCAGAGGGCCATCCCCTCCACTACCCCCTCGTCCTAGGATGTCGCCTCCTTCCGGTGACGCTGTTCCCATTTATGGACCACCTCGGCTAGGTATGCCCTCTCCTTCAAACCCTCCAAATCAGCAACGGCGGTAACTATTAACTTGGTGTGTCTTTATTCTTTTTGTTTGTTTATATCTGTTAATTTATGAACATGGATGTGGAGGAGAGTCAAGAGCCTTTGTACATTTTATGGCTTCTAGATATCTAGGCTAAGCATTTTGTTTGAGTTTACCAGGTCTTGATATAAAAGAAAATGTGATTGTTCTTAACATCATCCTCAGTTTATTATAACTAGAATCAATCTTTCCATCAAAATTCACATCAACAAGCTTCACCATTTTCTTTGTTGTATTCATATCTAAGCCTTAGTCCAAATCCAGCTCCAACAACCTCTTTAACTCTTTATGCTTTCATATATCTTCAGTGGACTAATACTTATGATGTTCTAGAAATATACTGAACAAAGATCCGATTTAGCCATACTTTTGTAAGCGAATAAAAATCTATTATTGATGGCTCATAGATTGAGTCTATAGATGCAAAAGAATGCTTCTTAGCTTAATTGTCAGTTCTAGAGTCATAATTGATTCAGTTAGTTTTTTGTCTTTCAATTGCAAAATATAGATTTGCTAGCTTGATTTATTGAATGGTTTTAATCATTATTTATTAGCTTGTAAATTTACTATCTTTGCTTTGTTAGAAACTATGCTTCATCTTAGGCATATTATTCTCTTATATTCATTTAGTTTAGGCACACTTTGTAATGTTATAAATCCAATTTTGGTTTTGTTTAAAATAAACTTTAAAGATAGACCTAAACAGTAACACCCCAGAGTCAGAGGTGAATGTGGGAGACTAACTTCTAATTGTAAAACAAGCCAATGGAAATTTAATTATATGTGCCAATAGGTTGGGTAACATGCCTCAGATTGAGTAGGTTCCCAGGGGAGACTATTCATCCATTGTTTTGATCCAAATTGCAATATAATAACTTGTACAACTCACATCCATATCAAATCAGATTTGTTAGCAATTTTTTTTCTTGGCCACTTTTGGAAGTACTTTTAATAGAAACCCTATTTCATAGAGATAAAGATAAATATATAAATTGTGGTTAGCTGATATGTTGGTCTTCTTCGTTCATGCATTATTGCCCATATGTTGTTTGATCATTTTAAATTTTTTAATCAAATATGATAAAGTTGACAATTTAATATATACCTGGGGAATGATGGCAAATTATAATGCAATACATACCAGACTTGGTTAAACTTCTAAACTATTCTCAAGGAAACATCTTAAAAATCAAAGTTGAATAATTTAGATTACAATTTATGCTAAAAACATTTCCTTGGCTTGTTGGTTTGAGGCTTCAAAATATTGCACACTACTATGAATTTAGCATATGAGCTATTCTATGGTTCTTTAAGATTCTAAATCAGTATTTTGTTTTTCTTTTATTGGCTTTGAGCTATGTTTTCGTTCCGTTCCAATTATCAAACATCCCATTTTAGACTAGCTACAATAGCTAGTTTCCAGGCCTGGAAAATGAGAAATAAAAGTCATATGATCTTGTATTGCACCTATGCATGAATCATGATACACATTTTGCACACGGCCAATGCCTCATTTGTAATAATTGGCTTTATATAGTTATATTATGCAAAACTTCTTTATATATAATTTAATCGTAATAGAAACTCATTTTCATGTTTTTTAAATTTTGCAAACCTCTCTTTTAAATTTAATATAATATAAACCTCTTATTGTTTTATACTAAATTTTAAAATAAGGGAAGTCAAATATCATTTTAATGGGCCCAATGGGTCCAATGTGGTTGTCCGGATGGTAAGTGAGGGAGAGTGTATGAGAGGAGAAATAAAATAGAAAATCATAATAAAAAGAGTGATGAGGTGGTAGGTGCAATTAACTGAATTTATTTGTTAGCAAATGATTAGGGGGAGAGAGAGGGAAAGCATGGGAGGGGCATGGGGAAATTATAGGCAGGTGCAGGGAGAGAGAGGGGGCAAGAAAAGTGTGGAGTAAGTCTGGGAGAGGACCTGAACTCTCGAAAGTCAAGGGAAGCTGTCATCTTTTTTTTTTTTAACTTCTAATCCTATAGCTAAAGAATTCCCCACTTCCCTTATCTACTGGAAGGAGGATTTCCTTATTCAATAATACAAAATAGTTGAAGTTTCTATCATTTTTTTGGTATCAGAGCGGTTATCGTTTAGAGCATGGTTGGTATGAGAATGGAAGGCCAGATGGAATTAGTAGAAAAGGTTCTTGGAGAGCTGCAAAAAGGACACCGTGAAATGAGGGAGATGATGTTAACGGTGCAGCTAACGTTAATGGAGCTTAAAGACCAAGTGGGTGAGCTTCGAGCCTCTCGCCACAATGGAGATAATGAATGCTTACTATCTGAGGATAGACAGAAGTCACTAATGAGCTTTAAAAAGGCAAAAGGAAGAGCATAAGAAATTGAATCAGTAGAGATGAGCGAAGGGAACAGAAGCCGAATTATGAATGAGGTGGGAGAAAACAAAGGGAGCAAACATTGGCACCTCAAACTACCTCTCTTCACGGGAGATGACCCGATTGGATGGTTATTTAAGGTTGAGCAATATTTTACAGTCAATGGTATTTCGGAAAAAGACAAGCTAGATTGGGTGGCTATGAGCTTGGAAGAAAGAGCACTCAACTGGTTTCAATGGACAAAGACTCGAGCACTAGCATGCTCATGGAAGGAATTCAAGGTAGAACTATTGGAGATTGCATTGTCATCAGTTGGGAGATAGCTATGAGAGATTGATGAGTTTGAAATAGAATGACTTGGTGGAGGAGTTCAGGGAGCAATTCAAACTATTGTCAGCTCCTTTAGGGGATATTTCTGATGAGGTGCTCATGGCATTATTCAAAAATGGGTTGATGGAGGAAATTAAAGCAGAAGTGAGACTAATGCAGTCGCACATGTTGAAATAATTGATGGATTGTGCTTTCCAAATTGAAGGGAAGAATGCAATGTTGCAAAAGGCTTGGGCAGAGAGGAAAGCTAAATGGTTTAAAACCAATGAAGGGAGCAAGTGGAGTAGAGTGAGATTTAATTTCTCACAACCCTAAAATCTGTGGGATACCCCGAAGAGCGTAAGTAATAGTGTTGTAGGGAAGAGTCCTAATAGCCAAGGTGGAGATGAGGCAAAAATGGTGAGTAGTAGAGTCACTATTCCTATTACTACTACTATAAGCAATAGTAGCAGCAATAATGGACGGAAGAAGTTAACAAAAGCAGAGATCAATCGTAGGAGAGAGCTGGGACTTTGTTTTAAATGCGAGGAGAAATTTAGTCCTAATCATAAATGCAAGAACAAGCAACTTCAGATGATGATTTTGATAGAGGAAGGTAAGGTGGAAAGGATCGATACCGAGAAGGTTGAAAAAAGGGAGGAAGAGATCACTGATACAATAATGGCTTCCATGGAGTCATCTATGGCCTCAGTTGTAGGCCTCACTAGGTGTAAGACCATGAAGCTAAGAAGACCCATGGAGAAGAGGTGTAGGTATTGATTGATAGTGGAGCTACCTACAACTTCAGCACATCAAGGCTGGTAGAGAGGTTAAATATTTCAATACAATAAACTACTCTTTACTTCATAACATTGGGAGATGGTAGAAAGATCTTCGCGAATGGGGAATGCAGGGAGGTTTGGTTAGAGTTATAGGGAGTCCACTTCATTCAAACTCTTTATCCCTTTGTACTGGGAAATGTAGACTTGGTGCTGGGCATTGCATGGTTGGAGTCTTTGGGAGAGTTGAGAGTAGATTAGGGTCAATCATACATGAAGGTGAAAATAGATAGGAAATAGAGATCCTAGCTTAACTCATACTATAGCCTCTTTCAAGTCAATAATGGGGGTTGTTAAGGGAAAATGAGAGGCGTATTTATTGGAGTATGCTTCATCCACCCTTGACAAAGTTGAGGAACAACAGTAAGAAGTGGATGAGAGAGTCCAGAAGCTTTTAAGTCAGTTTGAGGGGGTATGTGTACCAGTGGTAGGATTACCCCCAAATCGTTCAATAGATCATTCCATCATGATAAGACCAGGGGAGCAACTAACCAATGTGAAACCTTGCAGATATAACCATGGGCAGAAAACAAAGATAGAGAAACTAGTAAAAGAGATGTTGGAGGCTGGAATAATCTGACCCAATGTTAGCCCATTTTCAAGCCCGATTTGCTGGTTAATAAGAAAGATTGGAGATTTTGTGTGGACTATCGGGCTCTGACTAAGATTACCATCCCTGACAAATATCCTATACCAGCTATTGATGAGCTTCTTGATGAGTTGGGGAAAGCTACTCTTTTTTCCAACTTGGATTTAAAGTTAGGATATCATCAAATCTGTATCAAACTAGGAGATGAGCTAAAGACAACATTCAGAACTCATGATAGGCACTATGAGTTCTTAGTGATGCCTTTTGGGCTAATGAATGCTCCTTCAATTTTTCAATTTTTCATGAATGATATATTCATAGGGTATTTACGAAAGTTCATATTAGTATTCTTTGATGACATCCTTGTATATAGTAAAAACTTGGATGAGCATGTAGATCATTTAAAGGCTGCTTTAGAGGTGTTGTAGAAACATCAGTTGGTTATCAATCTTAAAATGTGTGTTTTTGGGAGAAGAAGCTTGGAATACTTAGGGCACATAATCTCAGCAAAAAGGGTGCAAGCAGATCCCTCAAAAATTAAGGCTATGGTATCTTGGCCTACTCCTAAAACTATACGTGCTTTGAGGGGGTTCTTAGGATTGACGGGCTATTACTGCAAATTCGTTAAGAATTATGGGAAGATAGCTGCCCAACTCACTGAATTACTTAAAAAAGACTCATTTAAATGGGATAATACAACTCAAATGGCATTTAAACAACTTAAAACAGCCATGGTCAGTGTTCTTGTGCTAGCAATGCCAGATTTCAATATGCCATTTAAAGTAGAAGCTGATGCATCAGAAGGTGGAGTAAGAGTTATCCTCATGCAAAAAGGCAGTCTCATTGCTTATTTCAGCTAGAAATTGTCGAAGAAAGCCAAGCAAGGGTCAGTATATGAAAGGGAGTTGATGGCAATAGTTTTAGTAGTGAAGAAATGGCAACACTATCTGTCCAGCCAACCGTTTATAATTAGAACTGATAAAAAAGCCTTGAAATATTTATTGGAATAATGTGTAATTGAACCAGACCAAAAGAAATGGGTGTCTAGATTAATGGGTTACAAATTTGAGATCCAATATAAGTCAAGAGGGGGAAATAGAGCAGCAGATGCCTTATTTAGAAGGGAAGGAGCTGATATGGAAACGAGAGCTTATTCATTATGGCAATATGAAGGGCTTGAGGAATTTGAAGTAGAAATCAAGGGAGATGATAGATTAAAAAGCCATAGTTTAGCAATTGATTTCTGGAATAAAAGCACCAAAGGGATATAACCTTAAGAGTTGCTATCTTATGTATAAGAACAAGCTTGTACTGCCCTAAAGGTCTCCCAAAACAAAGGAACTTATTAAGGAGTTTCACAATTTTTCATTGGGATGGCATTCAGGATATTTGAGAACTTATAAGCGCTTGGCTGAAGTAGTTTATTGGAAAGGGATGAAGAAAGATGTTCAAGAGGAAGTGGTAAGATGTGAAGTTTGTTAGCATAATAAATATGAAGCAGTGCATCTGGCCAGTCTATTGCAACCCTTAACTATTCCACAATAGGTATGGGAAGATATTAGCATGGACTTTACAGTGGGGCTTCCAAAATCCAACTGCTTCGACACTATAATGGTGGTGGTAGATAGGCTCAGCAAATATGGTCATTTCATACCTCTATCTCACCTTTTTACAACCAAGGAGTTGTTGACATTTTCATTAAAGAGGTGGTTAAGTTACATAGGTTCCCGAAAATCATAGTTTCAGATAGGGACCAAATTTTCATTAGTCAATTTTGGAAGGAGATGTTTAATATGGCTGGCACCACACTTAAATATAGCTTGGGATATCAACCTGAAACTGATGGGCAAATAGAGGTGGTAAATAGAAGTTTAGAGACCTATTTGAGATGCTTGGTTAGGGATAAGTCTAAGCAATGGGTGAAGATGCTACCATACGTGGAGTATTGGTTTAATACCACTTACAACAGGTCAACGGGAATGACTCCCTTCAAGGACTTATACGGAAGAGATCCCCCCACTATTTTCAAGTGGCAAGATAATGCTTCTATGGTGGAGGGGGTAAATGACCAGCTTGAAAAGAGGGATCAGATCTTGGCTGAACTGAAAACTCACTTGGAACAAGCACAGTCAAGAATAAAAGACCAAGCAGATAAGAACCGAAAGGAGATAGAGTTTGATATTGGAGACATGGTGTATATTAGACTAAAACCTTACCAGTTGAGAATGTTAGCTAAAAGAAAGAATAAGAAGTTAGCCTCAAGGTTTTATGGCCCTTACAAAATAGAAGAAATGTTTGGGAAGGTGGTATATAAATTAAATTTACCCCATACAACAAGGATTCACCCAATATTCTATGTTTCCCAACTAAAAAATCCCTTCATCCTACTATGCAAACATAGGAAATACCTTCCTCACTCTCTAAGGAGCTAGAGTTGCAAGTGCAGCCAGAATATGTCAAGAAGACTAGAAGAATGACAGATGGACAGCAACAAGTTCTCATCAAATAGGAAGGGTTACCTGATTGTGAGAGCACATAGGAGAATGTGGAAGTCATCAATACCCAATTTCCTACTTTTCACCTTGAGGACAAGGTGAGGCTTGTTGGGGAGGGAATTGATGGGCCCAATGGGCCCAACATGGTTGTCTCAGATGGTAAGAGGGGAAGAGTGTATGAGAGGAGAAATAAAATAGAAAATCAATAAAAAGAGTGATGAGGTGGTAGGTACAGTTAACTGAATTTGTTTGTTAGTAAATGATTAGAGGGAGAGCATGGGAGGGGTGCGGGGAAGTTATAGGCAGGTGCAGGGAGAGAGAGGGGGCAAGAAAGTGTGGAGTAAGTCTGGGAAAGGACCTGACCTCTCGAAAGTCAGGGGAAGTTATCTATTAATCTTTTTTTTTAAATTTCTAATCCTGTAGCTAAAGAATTCCTCACTTCCCTTATCTACTGGAAGGAGGATTTCCTTATTCAATAATACAAAGCAGTTGAAGTTTCCATCACATTCACTCTTCTAACAAGTTCTTTAAAATATTAGTAAATTATTTTCAATCATAAACTTCTATAAAGAAGATGTCTTCTCATTCTAATGAACTAGTGATTGTGCAAGATTCAAGATTGAGTACTAATAAAAATCTATATGGTCCATAGCATAGCTGTACCATTGTTATTTAATTTTTTCTATTAAACGTCATTTACATGTTTGTTTTGCCTTACCTTGTAGTGGATTTTGCATTTTTTGTTTGTTGACCTTTGAGGAAGCGGGCTTCTCATATACTTGATCTCTAGTACTAAATAGAACACTTCAAAATTATTGTGACAGGCATTTTCTAACTGATACTGTGAAGACTTGAACCATTAGCTTCTTGTGTACCTTTTTAGAACCAACTTTTACTTAGGAAGCAATATTTGCTTGGACTGCCATAAATCCTTCTAGTGAGGGATTTGTTGATGCCTTGATGAAACTGTTAATTCCAACCAGTATCACCTTTTTAGAAGAAAATAGGTTATGTTAATGCTGCTTTAGTATCAGACATTTAGATAGGTTGTGTAGATTGTTAAAAAAAATTAATTTTAGATTTTCAGACTTAGTATACTGATCTGTGAGTGTCAAGAACAGAATTGGCAACTCTTTTTTCTTTATAACCAGTTACATCTATTGTTATTTTGTTACTGCTTTTCTTAGTATAATTAGTTACTTTCTTCTGGACTTAATATTTTAAGTTGAATGATTTATGAGCATATTTAGCATATGAATGATGGGCAATTTCTATTAGTGGACATCTACTTATTTTAACTTGTCATGGGTAAATAGGTTGAGTTCAATTCAGCTTTAATCATTAGTTTGAGCGTAGAAATTTAGAGTCAAATGTTGTAGCAAACAAATATTGCCTATGGCTTATGGGTGGATTATAACTCCTCTTTACAATTGTTAACTTCTTTTGACAGTAAGTTAGGTGAGAATTCGAAAATGCATGTAATGATAACAAAAGATAGAGCTCTCCAAAATATTACCTTGTTGAGTTTCTTCTCATGACTATTCTAGCTATCAGAAAGAGGGCAGATCCAGATAAAAACTATTTTTAGCCTAAATTAATACCACAATGGCTATTATATCTTCTACATCAAACCAAATTCCATAGCTTAAAATCTAGAGCCAATTGCTGAAACTTTGCTTGATCTTGCGTATCATAAAGATATGCAACTAGCCTTATATATACACATTTGAATTTACTTAATTTTGTGTTGACTATTGTTGTTATACTGTATTTCTTTGGTGTTGGTAAGAACTTTAGAAGCAAGACTAATTACAATATATGTAGGGAATAACCCTTTTTTTTTTTGGGGTCACGTATACTTGAGAAATGACCGATAGCTCACCCAGAGAAACTTTGTTAGAGTGGAAAAACATAGAAAGACTGCTGCCTCGCTTCCAACCGCATCTCATCTAATGTTAGCTACCATTGTCACTGAACACTAACCCAAAGTCACCTGCCTTCAGCCCAATAGAATTCCCCTCCATTTTCACACCTACTGTATCTTTCTTCTCTTAGAATAAAGCTAAAACATAAACAACTACTTTGCCCCCCCCCCCCCCCAAAAAAAGGAATGCTTTGTTTTTCTTCCTATTCAAGGAAGAAGCACATAAAATAACCCCAAATGGAAGCAATATATGTAATACAACAAGCGTTGAACAGTAAAAATGGAATAACTTTTTAAGTCACAGAATGTGGTCAAAGAATGAATATAGCTTACTTGAACTTTAGAATTGGTACCTCCACGATTAAAGAGTTGAAGTAAAGAACAAATTCACATAGTGTATTTATTTGTACAGTCTAGATGTTTTTCTCTTATTCATTCACATTTCTCTCTAATTTGTTCTTTGCTATCCTGAGTCACTTATTACCTTGAATTCCTAGAAGTGGTTACAGTCATTATACGTACCTATAGTTTCAATCATTTTCTTTCTGCCTTCCTTTATTGTTCATTGGTTCTAGAAACATCATCAAGGTCATCAATATATATTACAGGTAAAATTACCTTGGAGACTCTTTTTTTTAATTGGTATTTAAATTAAGGTTTTCTTTTTAAGCAAAAGAATATTAGAAAACAAAACAAATCTGTCACATGCTTTTCTATATTATACTGAATTTATGTTAATCGAAAATTTTGACACCTGAATAAATTATTTTAGTTTAACTAAGCTTTATTAATTGGACTAATTACAATCTTTAGTTTTCTTCTTAAAATAATAGGTTATATTGTGCTCCAAATTAAGGTATCCCACGTTTATATAATCGTTGTAGAAAGAAGGAAGTATGCTTGATTTGTAAAATGATGTTATAGAAGATTTATCACTTTTTAATGAGTGGACGATATGGACCATTTGATGATACTATAATAATTTATATACTGTCTCTTGTTATAAATTCAAAGTTAGGAAATCATCATATCTCGAAAATTAATACTTATATAGAATCTAATAGTATGATCATCTAATAATTTTATTACTACTAGATTGTTTAGAATAATTTTTTGGGAGAGGGTACTGTTAATGAAAAAGTCAGAACATTTTTTCTTTGATATTGAGATGATAATGAAAAATGAATAATTTTAGATTACTATCCATTATATCTTTGTCTTAATTTGGTGAATCATTATTTGCTTCTTCTCTTTTTTCGAATTTTGCAAGTGGGCATCAATTTGATTCTAGGGTCATTCCAGTCGAACTTTTTCGTCTATCTTCTACTGACCTTTGATTGTGAAGGCTGAGGTAAATAACGGAATAAGTATTCTCTATTTTTCATTTATATTTTAGATTTTGCTAAACTTTTGTGATTTGAGATTCATATTCATAAACTTCTTTTTTTTTTCCACATACATGGCGGTAAAAGGTATTAAACTTATGATCTTTTATAAACTATAAATATCTCATAAGTAAATCATACTTAGTGGCGCAAATATAAGATAACATTCTCTCAATCACTGTAATGCAAAACAAATTTACACATTAAATAATATTCAACATTCTTTCATTAATTTATATTGTTTCCCATTCAATATTAACTAATTTTTTGTTTTTTTTCCATAAAAAATAACTTATTGTATTAAAATATTATGCTTAATATATATATATATATATATATTACAAAATTTTCTGTAATACAGTTAAATTAATAAATCCATACATCTTTTAATATATGTAAACTTATTGTATTTTAAGTATACTTTACAGCTATAATAATATTGACTTTTGGTATATTATTTCTCTTTGATATAATAATATTATTTAAAAAAAAACAAATTTCCAATCCAGATAATAATTTTTTAATACGAAAGTATGATTTAAATAATTGTTACCTAAAACTAAAATGATTCTCCTATTTGATTGGTAATCTCGTTTAATGGTCATTTTTTTTTTGAAAAAAAATCTTTTAATTAGTGCTCATGGATATGTTGAATGGCCTTTGGAAGAGATTAAAAAAAGTAGTATTGAGATTAAAATAATTGAGTTTATATTATAATTGCAAAAATATAGAGATTAAGTAGAATTACCCACCTAGCCGTGCTTGTTTTTATTTTTCTTTTGTCACAATTTGTCTAAAAAATTCATAATATATATTTTTGACCTATCAGAAAACTTGATAATAGTGACATTAGATATTTGATCAATAATCATAATTATTTTTTCATTTATAGTATATTTTAATTATAAGAAAGATATTTCACTCCCATCATAATATCGAAAATTTCTGTTTCTGCAATATATATCAATTATTCAAAAATAATTGTTTTGAAATATAATGAGGAATAAATTTAAAGTGGGACTTTATAGCTTAGTTCTTCCGCTTATCACATGAGAAAGAATTAGCATTAACTCAAAATTGAAGAAAATGAGGCATTAACAAATATTTTTAAATTTTAAAAATTAATGAGGAATTTTAAGTTATATATTTTATTTTATTTTTTGCTTACAAAAACAGACTAAGGCCTTGAGGGTAGGAGTGAAAAAAGGGGCAAGGTAGATTTCAAACTTTAGTATATCAAAATTCCCTAACATGCACTTATGTTTGGGGTAAGTATCACTTAAGCAAATCGCTTTAGACAAAACTATATATATATATTTAAATAGGTTTTTAAATAAGCTCTTACTTATTTAATTTTGTCTAGAGTTATATATATATATATATATATATGTAGAGTAATGTAAATTTTTAAATATTTCATGTATAATATATAGAGGTACATATTTACATAATTGATCAATAAATTACACTTGTATGTATACTAGGAAGGAAAGTAATTAGAAATTAATTCATTAATTATATTGCTCATTAAGAGAGAAATAAATTAAATATATTGATTTGCTATTCAATAAAGAATGCTATGAAAAATTTTCAAAAAAAAATACTTATAGGACTTTATTAGTAACCTTGAATCCATATCACACTTATATATAATTTGACATATTTGGTAAAACTTTATTTGAAATTCATATTCACGTCATTGTGGCTTAAAAACTTACCACCAATACAGTCACAATTGTGATTACTACATACGATTACCTCCAAATACCAGATTTGGGTCCCTTCATTTAATTATGTTGCATTTAATTTAAAATTAGATTAAAAAAAGAAAAGAAAAGAGATTATATTCGTATAAATGGTGAAAGAAGCCCTTTTTTTTCATCAATTTTCTCTACATAGTACTGAAAATAAAATTTATTACCAAGAAATAAAAAATGAAACTTAATATGGTCAAAAACTCAGAAAGAAAGTAATTTTTCTTCGTCTTTAATCAAACATCTGCTTACTTGATTTTGTAGGTGGGATTGCGAACTCGATCAAAGCTTGACACTGCATCTTTTTCTTGTCTTCCAATCTTTCACTGATTTTTAATTGCACAAGTATCTAAGGTAAGTAACAGAATGCTAATTCTCTATTTTTCATTTTTAATTATATATTATAATATTTTGAAATCAAACCGCTTGACCATTTCTTTATAAATATAATTGTTATATGTATAAGTCCAGAATTTATCTATTTTTTGGTAAATATTTAACATTCAATTGTTATAACAAAGTTTACTTAGTATTTTTATTAATTTTTACTGCATGAAATCGTATAGTATTTGCATAGTAAAATTTGATTTAAAATAAATACAACTAACGTAGTTAAATAAAACACTTTATTATTTAAAACAAATGTGTACTTGTGGGGGTAAAAAACCCAACTAGTGTACCCTTTCCTACGGGTGAACAAGGAATAATAACCGAAAAAAATATTTGATAAAAATGTTTATTGAATATTTTTCTTTATTTTCTTACTAAGTTCCTAATCAGTGGGGACTTACATGAAGATAAAAACTGTCATGTCACAAACAAGAGGGGGTGATCGGCACGAA